>CM066036.1:217540181-219971987 GCA_033557465.1 Ichthyophis bannanicus
CTGCCCACCACTCAGGAACATGCATAAGCATATATTGCTGCCATAAACTCCTCCCATCCCACTACCGAAACACACTCTAACAACCACACAAACTCTAACAAACACGACAAAACACACTATAAAGTATCCAAAATTAAAATCAACAACTGAAAATACACACACAAAACAATATAATAATCAATACAAACACCAATACAATCCTATAGTACAACTGCATAGAAGTTCGTTCTTCTCCACACCAAACACACTCCTCCTGCTCTTACTATACAACCCTCAACGTGTGTAATGTTGTGATGGTAATATATGTTATTCTGGGGTGTGGTGGTTTGCGCACACTGCGCATGCGCATTGATCGCATGCGATGCCCGTTGGTGGCGCGCGTGCGCCACTCTACGGCATGGGCGTCGGTCAGTGCGTGCCCACACGTATGTGCGCCGGCGTGAACATGCGCACAAAACACAGACACCCATGCGGTAAGTCGTTGTAGTGCGCATGCATGCGTACTGCGACACATGCGCAGTACAGTGTCTCAGGGCCATGTGCGTTTGTCCGCGTACGGCCACCCATGCGTTGGCGAGCACGCGCCCAACGCACGAGCGTCACGCCCGCCCAATTGCGCATGTGCAATGGAAGACACATGGCAATACACTATAAATAGGCCTGCACACGTGCATCACGTTGAGGGTTGAGAAAGGAGTCACAGTTAGAGAGAGAGGGGTGTCATAGATAAAGTCTGAAACAGAGACAGTGGTGGGACTACTGCACAGGAAAGAAGCACAGTGAGGGATAACAAAATCTATAGGTAGAGAGGCTGTGGTGGGAGTAGTCCAGAGGAAGGAGGGAGAGAGTCAGTCCAGGGAGTACGGCAGCGGAGAGAGTCAGTGTAATATAGTCAGGAGAAGACTAGATTCCTCACCTTGTGCTAAGATAATATTTCTGTTCCCTTTGTTATTGTGTCCTTTACTGTGTCCTGTACTGTAACATTCTGTAAGTCTGTATTGCATGCTGTGTTGATTGTTCTGTTTTGTTTAAGTGAGTGCTGTTCTGTTGAAAGGAGCATTTAAAACATACAGAGATGGAGAGAGAGAGGGAGAGAGACGGTGAGGGGGAGGGTGCGGGTGTGGAGGATGTGTCCCAACCTGTGGTGGGTGATACACCGACGCTACAGACTGCACATCCTAGGGAGGGACATGCAGGACCATCTTTTGGGCCACAGCCTGCACAATATGTCCAAACTGGGAAGAGAAAAAGGGTACCTGTGCCTGGTCCACAGCGAAAAAGAGCTCTACGCTTCAGTGATAGAGAGAACTATATCCTACTCTCGCATGTAATTGAAAACTATGACCTCTTATTTGGCAGGCTCAGCAGTCGCACAACAGTGGCCACCCGAATGGCAGTATGGGAGGAGGTGCGTGCTGCAATGTCAGAGGCAGGGGGCCCCACAAGGGATGTTGAAAGCCTCAAAAAGAGGTACTCGGATATAAAAAGAGGGGTGCGCCAGCACATGGTGGCTGAAAGACAACATGCGCATGGCACAGGTGGTGGGGGCCCTTTTATCCCATCACTCACACCATTGGAACAAGAGCTGGCAACACGTTTGGGCCACATCTATCTCCGTGGACTGCCGGAGGCCCTTGACACGGCAACATCCTGACGCAGGTATGTATAGTAATTGCCAGGTTCACAATGTCCCTTCAGTACACATCATTCAGCTGCACAGACACTCCCATACCTGTGACCCAATCCACACCATGTTTAAAAAGTGGTGTCACATGTGTGTGTTATGGCCATGCACAAACTGTGTTGTTGCCATGCCCTGTCACAATATTACATATGTGTCCCTCGAAAACAGCAACCTCCCCATCTGTTTCCAAAACTACACACAACAATTCCTATCCAACCTGCACATCTGTGATTGCAAAGCACCATATGATTTTGTGGCACACTAATCAGGTAACGTGTGTGTGACATACTATTTGCACAGTGCTACATGTGCTTCTCAGTGGGCCACAGGTGCTGGCTACATGGGATCCACGGCACAATGGGTCACAGCCAAACATATCCAACAATGAGCATATAGTATGTCTAGAGACAATATTTCAAATGCATAATTAAACATAAACAGGCAATGTATGTTCAAAACAAGTGTAAGGGTGATGTATTCTCACACATGTGTGGACATATGTTGTACAGATAGGGGAAGGGATGTGATGGGGGACACATGTGGCATGGCACTCCAAATATACACATGGAAAATATGCAACATGTGCATGGCCACACGACACACATGTGCCCCAGAAACAGCTGAATGACGTAGACAAACATGTATGGGAGGGTGTCATGGGTCGGGTATGCAGCACACACGCACATACCCACCCCATCATCTCTGTGGTGTCTGTGCCACACATATATAGATATGATTATGTTGAAACATATGTGTTTTCCTTGTTATTGTTCAATATGCAGGTGACTACAGTAAAATGGGAGAGGAAGAGGAGGAGGAGGAGGAGGAGGAGGAGGAGGAGGAGGTGGAGGAAGAGGGTGACTTTGACATCACAGTGCCAATGAGTGTGTTGGAGGATGAACCTGCTGTCTCAGGGGGCAGCACAAGTGCTGTTGATGAGCCCATAGAGCCACCTGTACCCAGTATATCACCACTAGGGGCAGCATCAAGGGAGAACATCCAAGGACCCAGGCCGCAAGTATACACCGAGAGCCCTGACCCTCAGGTGATGATGGCGGAGTTAAGGTCCCATGGCGTATCTGCACGTCGCGATGCTGAAGGTGGGTGACATACGACAGTCATAATTCCAAAATAAACACCAATAGTCACTAGTTGGTGTTTGTGTGGTGAATGTTGCAACATAACCACCACATATATCACATGTATGGCTCATGTTGTTGGGATATTGTTTCGTGAAAGAATGGTGTGGGGTATAATATATGGTGTTACTATGACGCAAAACAGAATCACCGAAGGTCAGTTGACACCCACAGATGCAGGCCTAAAAGGAATGTTGTATAAGGGCCACCATGTTGTTGTCATGAGAAAGATCAACACTTGCCCTTGCAACAGTCTACCTCATTGCAGACACCCAGATGTCTGGTAAACCACAGCATGACATCTAAATGATAGTTAAAGAAACAAACATACCATATATAGCAATGCAACCCTCCTCTGTGATGTAACAGCACAAAGACCGCATTCCCCACAGTCTGCATCTGCAGGTGTCAAATTACATAGCATATGGAGAGAGGTGCGAAAATATGTCAGGTCAACCATAGATACGGATCTACAGAGGGGTCTCAAACGTACAGTATGAACCTGATGGCTTGTTTGGAGAGAACATTCCTCAATTTCCTCTGTACAGAAAGACATAACATAGACTGTAATCCAGACAGAAAAGGAAAACACCATGTCCCCTTACTGTAAGGCCAACAATCCCTCAACAGATTGCATAGGCTGTGAGCATGTGTGTCCCAGTTAAATTGTGGGCCTATGTCCCCATACCGTGTGATGGTCCCCAGTATCATACGTGTCATACCTGCAATATGTGTTGTATGCAACCATACAGTAATGAGTATGACGCATGTCTATTTCTCAACAAATGGTTAAACAAGGACCAAAACCGTGAACAATTACTGTGCTGCAAAAAAAACCTAAACACATATGACTAACTACAACAAAAGCTTGCCATGTTGAGACCATATCATACACCACGTATCCACACAACATTACCAGAATTGGCACATCACCCCACCCCTCCTTTCCGAATGCAAACATTAGAGCATTACACAAAGACCTCACATAACATACTGGTGTATGATAGCAATTGTCAAGCCCAATGAGAAATAACATAAACTGAAGACCTCATCTCCTTTACAAAATAACCAGATACATCATCATAGAGCAAGCAACCAAAGAAAAACATTACCTAGTCGAAATGTGTTATTGGAGACACAAAAGGCAACTAGGGAATTTGACACAACACTGTATAGGTACTGGCCAGTGGGTAGATAGAGATATCTGACCAATCTGTACTGTCATACATACATTATCCCTTACAGCAAGGTAAAAAATAAACATACTGAAGCTCAGCCTGTAAGGATCCATATGCTATGTCAAATGAGAAAGCGGAAAACATATGTTGTCTAGTTGTTATGACTGTTTTCCATGTCCTAATTGCTGCATCCACGTTCACAATGCCTGTGCAAGAGTTCTGCTCACTCACCATAGTCTGATGTTTATGTGTCCAGACAGCTCTATTGTACTGTTTTATCCACTCTACATTGTCACATTTGCTTTAACATAACCATTTATTCCGTGTAGTAGGTCTCTGACATCCCACACTATCAATGACGTATTCAGCATGCCAATGTCTATCCTCAACTACACTCACATAAGCAGCTATGTTCATAAGGTATCACCCACTCCCACAAAACACGTAAATGCTTCACGGGATTAACGTCTGTCAGCACCATCACATTCTAGTCATTCCCCAACATCAGCTCACGTACATTTTGTACACCACCAAGCATACATATCAGTGTAGTCCTTGCACCAGGCAATTCCAAGGACCAGCACATACGGATAATGTGTACATCCCCACATCCAGCCCTTATACTGACAATGTAACCCATCAGACCATACATTGTCATGTCATAAAACAATCATTAGGGCAGGCCAAACCTGATTTGCCGTCACACAGTCTTACACAAATATATGGCATCCCATGAGGCTACATCCAGTACAAACATCTCATGGAGAATAGCAAATTCCATAAACACATAACACACAGTTCCTGTCATAACATGCCCCAACAGCTCATGTGCATCTCTATGCCACATATAGCAAAACCCTGGACCCATACATGACCTGTGCAGACATTCCCAAACACACCTCGGTACAACAATGCTTCTGGCCATCTGAGGTGTTTATGGCTGCTGCATGCTGCACCTGACCTAAATAATGGATATGAGATGACTGTCCTTGCCCAATTCTGTTGCCACGTCAGTAGTATGTGGGTGTGTATGCAGAAGCTATTGTATGACTGTTGTGTTGTCCTCCCACATCTTCTTCCTGTATAGTGTTCTCTGTGTTTCTATTAGTTGTAGTACACTGCGATATATGTGTTATACCCCTAACCATGTTCCCATATGACTCAGCACTATCACATTAGCATTAGTGTGGTATGTGTATGACATGTTGCTTTATGAAGGTGTTTTCGTGGAGAGGTAGTTCATTGACCACCCTGTGTCCCATTCACAGCCAATCGACGTGTTCTGGAGCGGATTCGCTGTGCTGTGGAGCGGAACACCAGGGATGTTTGTGCTGCGCTCCGGACATTACATGAGGGGGTCGTAGCCATGCCACTAACTCGCATGTGTGAGGCCCTTGAGGGCATACGTGATGTTCTGATCCGAGCTGCACCTGCACCACCAATGTATCCGGAGGAGGATATAGCCTTGCCAGGGAGAGGGGCCCGACGTGGCAGGCGTGGCCGACCACGCCGTCAGTAACCTATGATAATATAGAAATGTACAGCACGAAACCAAAGGTTTCTCTCTGTTGCACTGTTCATTTTTAGCAACTATGTACATAGTATTTTCTGTTATTGCGGCTTGGTTTGGGTTATATGTGAAAGTAGACATATGTGATTAGTATGTTGTGTTTGTGTTATGTAATTGGCTTGGGGGGATCTTTGATATGTCTTACACACATGTTTGTAACAATAGTTTTATATGAGAGAATTGCTGTGATAATAAACAGCTGTCCAAAAATAGATACATTGTCTCTTTCCAAAGAGTGTCCATTTGGTCCCATGTGTATCTCTGAGAGGGGGGTGGGAGGACCATAGGATCTGCAACCATGTCCACTGCATAAGCTACTTTGCCACACACATATACTATTTCCATGATCCACACATATGTGATGTTTCACTAGCACAATGTGTCACCACAGCCTCTGCGCTGCAGCGGCACAGTGTGCACAGACATCCATGTACGACATGGGTGTGGAACCGTGATACTGTGGAGCCGCAGACCAGTCAGGTTCTGAGCATATCCCTAATGTATATGCTGGCGATATATATCTCACCATTACAATTATCATGACCACCTTACTGGTTTGTGTCCCTCCAAGACTGGATTTTGAGAGCGCTGCCTTACACCTCTGTCATGTACGATTTATTTTGGGCTGGGTGCAGATGTCACAGACATCGGATGGTTATTTGGAATGCGTAACATTGCTCCCTGTTTCTCACCAGCAGTAACGGGTGGTGGCAATGGCAATATGTTGGTGGTGGGGAGAGGTGAGGAGGAATATGACACACTCTAGGTAACATGTTTGATGTCGGGGACATCTGCGCCTTGCCCACTCACATTCCAAAATGGCAGAGGTGTAATCCAGGTCTCTCAAAAGCGAGCCCTGGAGGGCCGAAAAATCAGTCACGCTGACAGGATATCTCCAATTCATATATATCTCTGCCACACTCATTAGGAATATTTCCAACACCTGACTGCCCTGCGGCTCTACAGAACCACGGTCCACCACCCTTGATGTGGACACAGGGGTACTGTGTTATAAATGGCCTGTTTATGTTCCATACACATCACCATCTGCAACCCGTCATACACGACACATTGGTGCCATATGTGTGACCTGTGCCCTCACCTATATAAGTGGTCACATGCACCCCAACCCACCATAGGGATGCATGTTACAGAGGCAGACATTTGTGTGCCGCATATTTTGCCGGCTCATATATGTGAGAACATGTGGGTCATGTATATACATCCCTGTGGCAAGTACGTCTGTGGGGCAGCCACTACATGGTAACATGTAATGCAGCACCCTGCTATCACACACCTACACACATGAGTTTCCCGACACACTGCATGTGGTGCCAATTGAGGTATCACACGCATGTTTACCCGTCAGGAATGTATGTGGCTGCACACATATGACATGCTGGCATCTATAGTCATATGCTACGTGAGACACGTGACCATTACAGGGTTCAGAAAAAATACTTTAATATGTACAAACAAAAATAAAACTATATACATATCTAGGGTAGGGGGAAAATGCCATCACCCACCCACCAAAAACAAACCCTCCCCACCCCCGCACACCCACCCGCTATAAACACACTCCCACACACTAACCCCGAACCCCCACATGACCCCCCCCTCCCTCAGCCTGCCCCGTGATGGCGGACAGGGCAGCACAGGGCACATGTGTGGACGTCACAGGCACCATCAATGATGCCTGTGACGCCCTTCAGGGGGTGGCTGCCGACATGGCAGATGCTCAATGTCAGCAACCACCCTCTCCATGGCTCCCGCCATCCATTCCTGCAGGTGCACCAACCGGTGCACCCGCTGCTCCAGTGCATCCAGAGCCTCACACAGATGTACAACACATCTGCCACCACACACACACATTGTTCCTGGTGTTTGTGTGGTGGCATCTGCATGCACTGTGTGTGGGGCCCTGGATGTTGGAGCCACCTGCCCTTGATGGCGGGAGCCAACAGTGCCCTGTGCTGCACTGTCCTCTATGTCACTCTCCCAGACACCCTGTGGCCACTCTTCCCCCCCTGACTCCTCCCCAACACCCCCCACCACCTCCCCCCCACCCACATCACCTGCGCCCTCACCCCCCCTTGTGACCCTGGCACCCACACCTTCCGTCCCAGCATCCCCCATGACCCCCTCCGCTGTGTCTTCTGCAGGACCCTCTGCCTCCTCCCCACTGGTGTCCAGGACTACCACCTCCACGGCAGCGCGGGAGGTGGGCCTTCGGAGGGCATAGGCAGAGGTACGGGGGTCTTCGTCACTGTCATCATGATCTGTGGAAGATGACAGTCATCAGCACACGTAGATGTGTGTGACACATCACATGTACCCATGCAGGTACCATGCACACTGATGGGCCACTGTGACCTCTGATGGTGGGCAGCCATGTCATCAATACGCACCATCACCATGTGATGATTCAGCATTCCTCACGCGCTCAAGGTATGCGCCATGGTGCAGGCGCAGCTCCCTCCCTTTCTTTCTCAGATCCTCGACCTGTGTGTGTGAGAAAATATGGGTGGGAGCATGAGTGAGCACTTACGTCTGGTGGGTGGGCAACAGAAACATAGAACAGTGTGTCCTGGGTCTGGACACTTCAGCTACACTGATGTGTGTTTCATGTATAGCATAGTTCAACACCTGTCACAGGGGATCATCATGGGCACATGGAATGTGTTATCACATGTGGACAACACCATTACCAACTGAGCCTACTCACCAATGTTGGTCATCGTCACATATGTCAGTCTCTGGAGCCATGCCATGGTGCTTGCGTGATGCTACTTGCTGTCCAATATTTGCATCTCTTGTTGTGTATGTTTTGCACACCAGGAGCGGGTGAAGGGATACATTGGAGCAGTTGTTGAATGCGACAGAACCCAAGGGGGACAGGGATGTTTGTTAATTTGTGCATCCTGCTGTGTCTGGCGACCACCTGTTACAGGCAATGAACTATGCTATCAGCAGCTAACAACATGGCTAAGTCACACATGTGGGAAACAGTGGGATGAGGAGGGCAGGAAAGGGTTACAAAACTGATCATGTGCTGTGGAGGGTCTGTACCTCCACCCATGTTGGCTGGCCATCCTGTGTGAGAGTCAGGTTGGGGTGTAGTATGTATGGGGTATGTTTGGTAGAGCAGCCTAAACAAACATACAACAACTGCAGGTGCCCTTATCTGAGCTTACCGTGCCCATGTAGGCTGGCCTATATCTTGTAGAAATGGCACTATGACCTATGACCTGTATGATGACAGCAGGTGTATTTTGATAAACCATGGACAGACACCAAACAAACACACTACGCAATTGCCACCTGTGCTCATGTGGCTGCTTGTGTCTGTGGTGTCCAACCACAAGAGGTGACTGTAGCTTTCCTACAACATCAGTTCTGTTCACCTGCTACAAGGTAATGGATTTGTAGGAGGTGTGAGGATGGGTAACCTAACTATGCATAAAGTGAGGGGAATATGGCTCTGTTACGGCCTTTGGGAATATCTTTGCCTAGGTCATGGAGATGTTGTACCTATACACACATCAACATGTGCACATAGCTTTTCATCGTGATACATCACAGACATGTGTGATGAGATAGTGACCTCACAGACTATGTGAGAGGTGCAACTTACCTGTCATAAACTACCACAACATGTGACTGCTATACCCACCAATTCAATGTGGCGTACGGCCCCATGGGGGTTGCGTGTTGTGCCACACATCATCAGCTGCATATCCCATTGCAGTGGGATCATAGACAAGTGACCTTACACAGGTCATAGGACTCCTGGAGATAGGGAGAATGTATTGAACTGGTTAGGCACACACAACCATATCACCAGGGTGCGTGATAGACCACTGTGATGGCCTCACTTAACTCCTGGGGAAAGGGATGCTCTATTAAACTCTTTATTCACACACAACCATATCACCAGGGTGCGTGATAGACCACTGTGATGGCCTCACTTAACTCCTGGGGAAAGGGATGCTCTATTAAACTCTTTATTCACACACAACCATATCAACAGGGTACGTGATAGCCGACTGTGATGGCCTCACATAACTCCTGGGGAAAGGGAGGATCTCTTACACTCTTTATGCACACACAACCATATCTCCAGGATGAGTGAAAGGCCACTGGGATGGCCTTTGAGGGCTCCTGGAAATAGGGTAGATGTAATGAACTGTTTGAGCACACATAACCATAGCTCCAGGATACATGAAAGGCCACTGGGATGGCCTTTCAGGACTCCTGGAAATAGGGGAGATGTAATGAACTGTTTGAGCACACAGAACCATATCTCCAGGATACATGAAAGGCCACTGGGATGGCCTTTCAGGACTCCTGGAACTAGGGAAGATGTTTTAAACTGTTTCAGCACACAGAACCATATCTCCAGGATACATGAAAGGCCACTGGGATGGCCTTTCAGGACTCCTGGAAATAGGGAAGATGTAATGAACTGTTTCAGCACACTAAACCATAGCTCCAGGATACATGAAAGGCCACTGGGATGGCCTTTCAGGACTCCTGGAAATAGGGATGATGTAATGAACTGTTTGAGCACACATAACCATAGCTCCAGGATACATGAAAG
Source organism: Ichthyophis bannanicus (assembly GCA_033557465.1). Taxonomy (NCBI): domain Eukaryota; kingdom Metazoa; phylum Chordata; class Amphibia; order Gymnophiona; family Ichthyophiidae; genus Ichthyophis; species Ichthyophis bannanicus. The sequence continues at coordinate 217,550,356 of CM066036.1, forward strand.
GCCACTGGGATGGCCTTTCAGGACTCCTGGAAATAGGGAAGATGTAATGAACTGTTTCAGCACACAGAACCATAGCTCCAGGATACATGAAAGGCCACTGGGATGGCCTTTCAGGACTCCTGGAAATAGGGAAGATGTTTTAAACTGTTTCAGCACACAGAACCATATCTCCAGGATACATGAAAGGCCACTGGGATGGCCTTTCAGGACTCCTGGAACTAGGGGAGATGTTTTAAACTGTTTCAGCACACAGAACCATATCTCCAGGATACATGAAAGGCCACTGGGATGGCCTTTCAGGACTCCTGGAAATAGGGATGATGTAATGAACTGTTTCAGCACACATAACCATAGCTCCAGGATACATGAAAGGCCACTGGGATGGCCTTTCAGGACTCCTGGAAATAGGGAAGATTTTTAAAACTGTTTCAGCACACAGAACCATATCTCCAGGATACATGAAAGGCCACTGGGATGGCCTTTCAGGACTCCTGGAACTAGGGGAGATGTTTTAAACTGTTTCAGCACACAGAACCATATCTCCAGGATACATGAAAGGCCACTGGGATGGCCTTTCAGGACTCCTGGAAATAGGGAAGATGTAATGAACTGTTTGAGCACACATAACCATAGCTCCAGGATACATGAAAGGCCACTGGGATGGCCTTTCAGGACTCCTGGAACTAGGGGAGATGTTTTAAACTGTTTCAGCACACAGAACCATATCTCCAGGATACATGAAAGGCCACTGGGATGGCCTTTCAGGACTCCTGGAAATAGGGAAGATGTTTTAAACTGTTTCAGCACACAGAACCATATCTCCAGGATACATGAAAGGCCACTGGGATGGCCTTTCAGGACTCCTGGAAATAGGGATGATGTAATGAACTGTTTGAGCACACATAACCATAGCTCCAGGATACATGAAAGGCCACTGGGATGGCCTTTCAGGACTCCTGGAAATAGGGAAGATGTTTTAAACTGTTTCAGCACACAGAACCATATCTCCAGGATACATGAAAGGCCACTGGGATGGCCTTTCAGGACTCCTGGAAATAGGGAAGATGTAATGAACTGTTTGAGCACACATAACCATAGCTCCAGGATACATGAAAGGCCACTGGGATGGCCTTTCAGGACTCCTGGAAATAGGGATGATGTAATGAACTGTTTGAGCACACATAACCATAGCTCCAGGATACATGAAAGGCCACTGGGATGGCCTTTCAGGACTCCTGGAAATAGGGAAGATGTTTTAAACTGTTTCAGCACACAGAACCATATCTCCAGGATACATGAAAGGCCACTGGGATGGCCTTTCAGGACTCCTGGAACTAGGGGAGATGTTTTAAACTGTTTCAGCACACAGAACCATATCTCCAGGATACATGAAAGGCCACTGGGATGGCCTTTCAGGACTCCTGGAAATAGGGATGATGTAATGAACTGTTTCAGCACACATAACCATAGCTCCAGGATACATGAAAGGCCACTGGGATGGCCTTTCAGGACTCCTGGAAATAGGGAAGATGTTTTAAACTGTTTCAGCACACAGAACCATATCTCCAGGATACATGAAAGGCCACTGGGATGGCCTTTCAGGACTCCTGGAAATAGGGAAGATGTTTAAACTGTTTCAGCACACAGAACCATATCTCCAGGATACATGAAAGGCCACTGGGATGGCCTTTCAGGACTCCTGGAAATAGGGAAGATGTAATGAACTGTTTGAGCACACATAACCATAGCTCCAGGATACATGAAAGGCCACTGGGATGGCCTTTCAGGACTCCTGGAACTAGGGGAGATGTTTTAAACTGTTTCAGCACACAGAACCATATCTCCAGGATACATGAAAGGCCACTGGGATGGCCTTTCAGGACTCCTGGAAATAGGGAAGATGTTTTAAACTGTTTCAGCACACAGAACCATATCTCCAGGATACATGAAAGGCCACTGGGATGGCCTTTCAGGACTCCTGGAAATAGGGATGATGTAATGAACTGTTTGAGCACACATAACCATAGCTCCAGGATACATGAAAGGCCACTGGGATGGCCTTTCAGGACTCCTGGAAATAGGGAAGATGTTTTAAACTGTTTCAGCACACAGAACCATATCTCCAGGATACATGAAAGGCCACTGGGATGGCCTTTCAGGACTCCTGGAAATAGGGGAGATGTTTTAAACTGTTTCAGCACACAGAACCATATCTCCAGGATACATGAAAGGCCACTGGGATGGCCTTTCAGGACTCCTGGAAATAGGGTAGATGTAATGAACTGTTTGAGCACACATAACCATAGCTCCAGGATACATGAAAGGCCACTGGGATGGCCTTTCAGGACTCCTGGAAATAGGGAAGATGTAATGAACTGTTTCAGCACACTAAACCATAGCTCCAGGATACATGAAAGGCCACTGGGATGGCCTTTCAGGACTCCTGGAAATAGGGAAGATGTAATGAACTGTTTCAGCACACAGAACCATAGCTCCAGGATACATGAAAGGCCACTGGGATGGCCTTTCAGGACTCCTGGAAATAGGGATGATGTAATGAACTGTTTGAGCACACATAACCATAGCTCCAGGATACATGAAAGGCCACTGGGATGGCCTTTCAGGACTCCTGGAAATAGGGAAGATGTTTTAAACTGTTTCAGCACACAGAACCATATCTCCAGGATACATGAAAGGCCACTGGGATGGCCTTTCAGGACTCCTGGAAATAGGGGAGATGTTTTAAACTGTTTCAGCACACAGAACCATATCTCCAGGATACATGAAAGGCCACTGGGATGGCCTTTCAGGACTCCTGGAAATAGGGATGATGTAATGAACTGTTTCAGCACACTTAACCATATCGCCAGGATACATGACAGGCCACTGTGATGATCTTACAGCACCCCTGGGGATAGGGATATTGTTTTGTACTTTGACAGCACACAGACCAATATCACCATGATGACAGGTGAGCCAGTGTGATGGCCTCTCTAGTCCCCTGGTGATAGGGTGTATGTATTACAGTGCTTGAGCACACACAACCGTATCTCCAGGGTGACTGATAGACCACTGTGGTGAGCTCTCAGGACCACTGGGGATAGGGGGGCATATTGCACAACATTGGCAAAAACAACCAGATCACCTGGGTGATTGACATACCATTAATGCTTTGCTTCACATACCCTTTCTGTGGACGGAAAGGTTATTTTCTGCAGCTACACATTTCACCATATTCATATGATGTGATTTGGATATAATTAAGCTGATCTATTGGTTTGCTTTCTTACAGTATGTGTTGGCACGTCCACAGCAGCAAATGCCAGGTAATAGGGCTAGCATCATGACCTGTGTGACCATATCCATCACCACCTGGGTACAGGTCAAACCTGTCACATATTATACAAAGACAATATGGGATGTATGTTCAGCTGCAGCACATTACTGACACACAATACCTGACCCCAACAGCATGAGGATCTGCAATGCACACAGCCTCTAGATATATATGTCTATTTCTAATGACCTGTCCCCATCCACTTACCTCCCTTGGGAAGTCAGCTTCTCTATTGAATCGTCTCTGTAGCCGTTCCCAGGCCCTGCGGACCTTTCTGCTGTCCCTGTACCTGTTTTGCCCGGGGAACAGCTTCTCCTGCCTTGTGGCAATCAGGCGAGACAGGATGCGGAGCTCCCGAGGAGTGAATGCAGGCTTTCTTGTTCTGGACGCCATTTTGAGATATTATCACCTGATTGCACGCAGCGTCATTGACGCGCATGCGCCCCGCAAATGCCACACATTTCCAATGTTTTACGTGCAACTGTGCCCCGCAAATGGCGCAGTTTAGCGACGTATGACGTCCAACTGCGCCCCAAAGATTGGCGCACTTTGGCGACGTAACACGTCTCATTGCGCTCCGCATCTGCTGCATGTTTTATAAATATTTTGTCCCACAGCGTCCCGCAACTGGCGCAATTTATACACATATGACGTTCAACTGCGCCCCGCACATTGTTTTGCGGAACGAGTTGCGCACATGCGCACAACAACTGCAATATACAGTGCTGTGTGTCTCTTATATAAAACACATAACTATTTCATGACCTCATGGTGTTGACACATTTGGGACTTGAACTTATCATCACTTGCACACTGGTTCTTAGGCATTTGTTTGATGTGATGTGCTACGCCTTTCACATTGCACTGACTGCCACTACAACTGCTACTTCAACAAGGTGTTTTGAGGGACCATCAGATTGGCCTATCAGGCACCCTGGTGATATGGGGATATGTGTCGCAATAGATGATATTCACTACTCCATCTCAATGTCAACACATAAATTATGTATGTGATGGCATGGGGGGGGGGGGTTTGCATCTGCACATGCTACATCCACATTAGGTTGCATAGCACACATATTGAGCTTATTGAGATTGCCATGCGATGGACATGGATGTAGATGTTAGGTGGATGTGCTGACATACAGAGTGAGTGGCTGGGGTGTGCGACACATTCACTGTCATACCTACCTATGTTACAGACGTCGTGTTTGCCTTCACACCATCAGCCTAATCTATATAACTTGCTGGCACATTACTATCTACTATCAACAGTGGTTTGTGTGGCCTTTGCGTTTTGGATTTGTTTTTTGAACAAACACACTGTGACATTGCAATAACCTAGTGTGGCACATCAGGTACCCTATGAGTCACTTCAGAGAGGACAATATGAGGTGCAGTGTCCACAACAGCACCTTCTAATGTTCAAATAACCGAACCTTGTAAGGTACTTTTGAGGGACCTTCATGCTACAGCATTGAGGGTGTTGTTGGTGGCACCACCAAATGACATTACAAAGGGAAGAGGCCTCAGAGAGCCATATTAGATTAGACCACTGTAGAATCAGAGGCATTACCTATGTCTGTACACGTTGTGACGTCACAGGGGGCGAAATCTCCATAGCTCTGTGTATGAGAGACACTCCTCCTTGAACCCCTAGGCCAGTCTGCTGATCAGTATAGCCCTAATTAATATGCATGAGATCTATAGGCATCAGAGCTACCCTGGCAACCTCACAGATTTGTGGCCCTACAGGTCAGTATTTTTAGACCCCTGTCTTACACCTCTGTCATTTAGGTGTGTGACTGTACAAAGTGCAGATGTCAGTGACATGAAAAGCATATATACTCACTGTGACATACTTCCTCAATTCTCATGCCCACCATGCAGTTCTATAATCTATAAGATGTTGGTGGTGGTGAGAGGCAGAGAAGCATGTTACACAGTTTATGTGAACATTTTGATGTCTTGCACATCAGCACCTTGCCCACTTACAAACGTTAATGACAGAGATGTTTGTCAGGGTTGTTGATGGCCAGCCCTGGAGGGCCACACTCCACTCCGTTTGGCAAGACATCTGTAATGCATATATATCTCATGCATCTTCATTTGTACTAACATAAACACATGTCATGGCTAGACTTTCACGGAGGACTGCTTCAGAACCACTGCCATAGCTGCTAACACACCCCTGGCTGGCTACAGTTTGAGTATGGGCCAACACATGACCTGTTTGCTTTCTTTACCAAGATAGACTTCAATCACACATACCCATGATGCACTGCACATGTAAATAAGCAGTCTACAAATATAAGCACTATGGTTTATGCAGCCACTGAAACACCTACGTATGAACATGATTAATGAGCGTGTAGGTTAATGACACAGAGTTAGTCTTGGACATCACATTGTGCGGCTCCTGTGCTCACCCTGAATGTGAGAGGGGAGACCCAGAACCATGACCACAGCACCTGGCTCAGCTAAGATAGCCTATGGTGTGAGTCCACATCAGTCACAGTGTCTGATGAGTAGCACTTGTTGATGCACATGCACATACACTTCTGTGCATCTGTTATTTCCCTGTGATGTGTAGCCCTTTAAGCAATTTGCTGCAACCACATCAGTCATATCCTGTGTGGTGGCCATTGTCATCGCCACATTAGTTATGGGAGGGGGAGAAGTGTGTTAGACAGACGGATTATGTGACAACACCCAAACGTAACATTCAGACTCATCACTGCAATGGTGCTGCTGGTGGGAAGTGATAACCTCTGTCCAGCAGAGGAAAATACAACTTACAGCATGGGGCATGCATTTATGTGAACATCAATAAGGTGACAGCAGACAGATGGCATGCCTGGACATGCGCAGCAGCCCACCACCACCACTATCTGACATTGTCCAGCAGCAAACACAGATAAGCTGCAGCTGCTACACCCTTCAAAGTGTGGCACCCTTACACATACTAGGTGCAAGCAGTCTGATAGCTAATCCATACTGCATACTACTGGTGACAATGTGTGCAACCCAAACTGGGACGTCTGCACACTCACCGAGCAGTTATGTTCGTGATTGGGCTCCAAAAGGCAACCCATAGATATCACTTGCAAAAGATGTTGTTGCCACTACAGCTGACCTAGCCATGCTATGGTAACTACTCAGTCAGGGTGAGACTGACCTTCCAGGAGGACATGCTTGGGCTACCTTGTCCATGCTACTGATGACCACACACTGCAATTTCACTTACATTGCCCTACGTTCTGTCCTCATGCATCCTGCCGAGACCAGCCTGTCGGGGGTATGACCACAATACCTAGCACCTCATTATGCACAATGGCAAGCTAACACTGCACACAGTACAAACATTGTGCGCTGAGTAAGGTGTTGCATACATCACACACTGGATGTACAGCCACACAATCCCACAGCTATGCCATCACTGTGCTACTATAGATAGTTTTTCCAGTCTATGCCAAATCAGCAGTCGTGGACACAGTGCATGCATGGCTAGGCTATGAAATAGTGCTACTGTCACACCCCATGGTGGGGAACATCGTCAAACAACAGACCTGAGACACACTCCACATACATCAGACATATTGGTGTGATACCACTCAATAACCATATTGTGGTGTACGTAGACATTGATATCTGCCACTGATCAGATCAACATGTTGCTATATGTGTGGTGTATTTCAAGGTTTATGGTGACAGTGCTACAGTGCGCACATACTAGTTTTATGAGATGGACGCAACGCACACTATCATGACTGTCCAATTGGCTTTGGGTCCTGAAGCCTGTGTGTCTGGTCATTTCGCCTCCTGTTGATCGGTAATCTCTGGCACAGGTCCCCAACTCCAGTCCTGTTGTAACAGACACTGCTACATTTTCACAAATGTGCCTCAGATATATGCATGAGATATATCTGCATACCATGGACCGGCACATGCAGATGAACAGAGACATCTTTATTTACAACATCATAACATGTGAATAAATTGTGTCCCTACAGGACTGCATTTGAGGAAATCTGATCTATGTGATGCACATTTCTCTCTTATATGTCCACCTTGAGAGACAATATACATGTACTGTCCCTGTTTGCACTTTTCCCACTACAGGTGGTTTGTTTTTTGAGAAAAATTAGGGGATGTGACAATTGCGGGGATTGGTTCGGCAGACCTGACACACGTGATTTGAACTTGTGACCTTCACCTCCTGCAGGCAGTGCCTGTGTGCTTTGCACCACCTTCTTGACACAGAGACAGTGCATTTCCAGGTACATCCATGTCTGTTTGTCAGACTAACCCTGTCTGTTGCACTACACAGCACCCACCTAAAAACAGATAGGCCATGGTGTGATGTGGACAGGTGTCACCAGTTCCCCTGCCGTCAACATGTTCACATGGCCTTATATTGGAGTCTGCATTACCCTTTAATGATGTGGGGCACTCCAGGACTGCTTTTGTTTGAGTCTGCTGTAGGTGATGCACATGTTTATGTGGTGGGTACTGTTGATGATAACATAAACATATGCCAAAATATCTTGGGTTCTCAGCAGAAAAGTATCAGTCTTTAATGCCTGGTTTTTTCAGGGTACACTTATGTGCACTAGTTGCAAGGAGCCACAGACAGGATTTGAACCTGTGACCTTCTGTTGTTGCACACACTGTCTGTGTACACTGCACCACTGTTTCTAAACATATTCTGCATTCCGAGGGAAGTCCATGACTTTACATCTGACAGTGCCTGTCTGTTGTTGTGTACGGTGCCAGGCTACACACGCCTACGGCACTGTCTGCTGTGGCTTGCAGTCCTTATCTGGCAAACCCATATAACCTGATTGCGTTGTGGCACTCCAGGATGGAATTTGAGGGACTCGCATGTACATAATGGCCATTGCTCTGGTTTGTGTGCGGTGTGGGGTAAAATGTAGGTGTTGAGCCCATGCTTATGTTCTCTGCAGTACAGCAGTGTGTGAACTCTCACTGTTCAGTGGTGGTTAAAAATATGGGTACTGGGTTGCCAGGAACCTCAGCTGTGATTTGAACCTGTGAACCTCTCGTCATACAGTCACTGGCTGTGTCCGCTGCACCACACTGTGCCCACAGAGACTGTGCAGTATCTGGAGATAGGAAACCTGGCTGCACAAGCCTGACACCCTGCTCTGCATAGGTTTACTGTGGGCACGTTTTCTTTGTATGGGGACAGAGGTGCAGGACACACACAAATATGCCCTCCAAATAGGTGCAGTCACAGAAATAAACCGAACAGTGCATCAGTGATATCACTGGATGACCTGATATGCACTCCCAGGACAGTTCCATTACATTGCAGTGCTTTTGAATGTGTCCACGGACCATGGACCCTTCCAATATTCATTTAAATTCTTTGGAGCTTTCCTGGGTGTGTTTATTATTGTTGCCCATTAATAGCAGTGTTGCCCAGCAGACTTAAGATTTTCGCATACTTGGTTGTGGTTATTTTCATGTTAAATTTGCGAGTTTGTTCTGTGCACATGTTTCACACTGCTCACGTTTTTTGGGTTTCCACGATGTTGCTGTACATTGCTGACGGAAATGGTTTCTCTTCCCTTTAAATCACCTCTAACGCGTGTGTTTCACTGGCGGTATTTTTTCTTGTAAATTCGGGCACGCTCCTGTGCGGGGAGTCTCTCCCCTCCCACATTCCACCCATTGACCCCATCTCTCCGCCCCTCGGGGGCCTTCCTCCGCCCTCATTTCGCCTTTCCACGCCTCTATCGCACATGAGCGCCCCGCAAACGTGCGCGTTTTCGGCGCACGCGTGCGGGACCCGTTAATGTGCCGCGCACGCGTACGGGGTGCTTAAGAGCACTTAAATGCATCATTTTAGGGCGCTCAGGTGCGCCCCGTTTAGTAAACATGCCCCTTATTGTATATTTTATTATTCATTTTATAGACCCCTGACACAGGCTTCATTTGTCAAAAGTCAATTGAGTTGGGTCCTTAATAAAGTTCCAGCCAGTTTCCATCTCATCTTTTTATTAAAATTTTGGAAGGGCCAGGGCCCATCTGGCATGCTCTATTCTAATGCCTCTGGTATTGTCTAGTCCTGGTTCCAACCTGACTCACTTCCATTATTTGTAGCAGGAGCACAAATTTAGCGCATAATATTAGGATTGTATACTTGTGCATATGGGCAATTTTATAAGCATCCACTTAAGATAGAAACAGAGAAAAAAGACAGCAGATAAATATCATATGATCTATCCAGGCTGCTATTCCATAACAACTATATAGTCCCTTTTTTGCCTTAGAGATCCTCTGTATTTGTCCCATATCTTCTTGAACTCAGATACAGTTCTTGTTTCTACCAATTCCATTGGAAGACTATGCCTTGTATCTACCACCTTCTCCATAAAGGCGCTCATAACTCCAATACTGGACTACTGTTATCCAAGGCTCCCAAAGACCACATTACACCCCTTGCAAATGGTGCAAAACACAGCTACTAGGATCATATCAAGGGCACCACAAAGAAATCACATCACTCCCATGTTACACCATCTGCACTGGCTCCCAGTACATATGAGAATCAAATACAAAGTCCTACTAAGCACATCTAAGGTACTTTACAACCTATCAACAAAGAATCTTCAATCTCTAATTATGAAAACCCTCAATATCAGGACAAGACAGAAAGCCTCTCAAGAACTACTTATGATCTCAACCATCCAAACTAGAACTAGACTCTACTTCCAAATGAACCTTTTCCTTATATAAACCCCTATCTGGAACTCATTCCCCATTGAAATATGAGCATCAAATACCATTGCAAAGTTCTGCCACAGACTAAAACCACATCTCTTTACAGAATACTTTCGGGGTCATTCCGAATGACGAATAGCAGGGATGTCCATCTGATTTGTACATACATCCCCGCTATTCACCCAGGCCTTTATCCCATGCCCAAAGCTCCCTGCGCATGCATAGGAGACATGTGGGGAGCTCTGGATGGTGGATGCAATGGCAAAGAGAATGGGTGGGCCAGGAGTGTGGCACACAACCTGGACATACAGGGCCAATTCTAGTCATGGCCCTGTAAGTCTGAGTTCACTAGGATACTTATTCCACCTCAGAGGTGGAATAAGTCCCCACCGGCATCGGAGGATGGCACCATCAGGCCCCCACAACTGGGTAGGTGGCTGCAGGGGGTTCCCCACCATCCGATCCCAACCTCAGAAGGCTCACTTGGGGGTCAGGTGGTGAGGAACAGGGGATTTTGTGCTGTGTGGGCAATTAGGGCTCCTGCATGGAGCCACGTGCCATGAAAATGGGATGCCACAGCACTGTGGCTCCATGCAGGAGCCAGGCTGAGTTAGCCGGGCAGGGTTCTGAACTTCCAGAGTGCCAGAATCAGGACATGGCCTGTATGTCCAGGCCCTATGCTGTGGTTCTGCTCCCATGGGGATGTCTAGCCCCCGTGGGAGCAGAATCAGGTACATTTCTGGGCCGTCCAGATTTTTGGATATCCAAATGGCCCATTCATGCACCTACTGAATTGTCCTCTTTGGATCCAATACCTAAAAGCAAACATGAGCCATAAACTTGTATTTGCTCATAGGGACATTTCCCTGACCTGGTTACCTTTTCTTGAATAATCCTTAATCAATATGTTAACTCATAATAACACTCTGTGTTCCACTTATTTACATTTTTCACTGAATATTATTTTAATCAATATATTTCTGTCTTCTATACCCCATGCCGTTGTATCCTATACGTCCCCAATTACAATTCTACCTATTGTACATATTCTCCTACCTAAGTTATGTTGCACTTTTTGTTCAAGTTAATTTGTTCTTATTAAGTTCCTTGTAAATATTTTATAGCTAAGTTAATTGGACGCTGTTATGACTTCTAGAGAAAGCGGTATAAAAAAGTTGCTAAATAATAAAGAAATATTTCCTCAGATTACTCCTAAGTCTATCCTTTTTCACTTTCATCCTATGCTCATTTCATTCCAGAGCTTTCTTTCAATTGAAAGAGGGTCTCCTCTTGTGTATTTATGTTTCTGTCATATTCCTTCTCTGCCACCTTTTTTCCAAAGTATACATATTTACATCTATAGTTATATGACTTATGATAAAGACTACTAACCATTTCAGTAGCCACCCTTTGCACCAACTCCATTTTGCATATATATCCCTTTGAAGGTGCTGTCGCCAGAATTGCATACAATACTCTAAATGAGGTTTCAGCAAAGACTTATACAGAGTTACTATCAACTCCTTCTTCCTGCTGGTCATTCCTCTTCCTATGTACCCAAGCATCCCTCTGGCTATTGTTGTCACCATTTCCACCTATTTAGCCACTTTAGGATCATCAAAAACAATCACCTCTAGGTCCTGTTCTTCTTTAGTGAAGTACTTAACATTATACTGTACTGCTCCCTTGGATTTTTGTAGCCCAAATGCATGACCCTCATTCTTTAGCATTAAATCTCAACTGTCAAATTTTTGACCATTCTTCATGCCTTACTAGATCCCTTCCTATGTTTTTTTTTTTAATTTTTTTAAATTCTTTATTTTCGTTTTATAACAACAAAGGAAAGGAAGACATACAGCTAAAAGACAAATACATAACGTGTAATACATACACCAAAGTAAACCCCTACCACCCCCCTCCCCCCTGCTTCTTCTCTAGAAAACTAAGCATTCCCGAAGCGGGCGTGTACTTACATTATTGTATTACAAAACCTAACGGTGATCTAAAACATGATGAGTGCACATTATACAGGCATGTTGGAGCAATGAGCAGATTGTACATAATCATTAAGCATCTGCCATTTAGACAAGCAAGAGTGAGTTTGGACATGGGGAATAGCTCTCCGAGGTATCTGCTCATATTTACTATATAAGCAGACGAGGTTCCACCATTCATTGACAGTAAGTCGAGAGCTATCCTTCCAATTCCTCGTGATTAAGCATATGGCTATACCTAGCATGAAATCAAGGAGAAAGCGACCCTTCTTAGGAAGAGAGGGGACCTCCGCCACAGAGCGGAGTCCCACGACCTTCCAAGAAAGAGGTTCATGAAAGTGTAAGATAGATTGAATACGACCCCAGACCCGCCCCCAATAGACCTGCAGTTGAGGACATTCATAAATAACATGAGCGAAGGATCCCAGAGCAGTATGGCAAGACCAACACAGGTCCCTAGCATTTGGGTTCCATTTGGCTATTTTTTCTGGGGTATAAAAGCATCTGTGTGCAAAGAAGAAGAGAGTTTGGGTAACAGAGGCAGACCGGGAAACCCGCACTACTTTACTCCAAAAAACGCTCCATTGCACAGGGGTTAGAGTGGTTTGCAGTTCGCGCTCCCAGGCTTGTTGGGCTCTAAAAGTGTCCGTATCTGTACCCTGACAAAGTATTTTATAGAAATTAGAGGCTACCCCATGTGTACTACTAATGGAGTAAACTATCTCTAATAGCCCATCCTCAGTAGGGGCAGAGGGCGGCATGATTCGAGCACTTTTGAGGCAGTGTTGAAGCTGCATCAATTGAAAGTAGTGTTTCGCTGGTAACGCAAATTCCTTTTGTAAATCCGAAAAGGTTTTCCAACGAGCTGCAGAGAAAAGCTGTTGGGGCGTCCAGATCCCCCTGGAGTACCAGGGTTTCCAGGCTATTGTTCTATGTAGGACTTGAATTCTGGGGTTATTCCATAGCGGGAGTCCGTCCTGAGGACATACATTCGGGCCCAGTGACAGAATGAGAGTGTTAAAGGCCGCAAGAGTATCGACAATCATTGGTGGATGGCGGGTGTCTACTTGATAAGACATACCAGGGAGATGGGTCAACGGAATTGGGCTACTAAGCTCCTCTTCTATGTCAAGCCAAACTGGTCGGCGGTCTGTTGAGGTATCTAGCCATCGGGCACCTTGCTTAAGTAGAAAGGCTCGATGATATCTAAGAAAATCAGGAAATCTGGTACCCCCTCGTTCCTTTGCAGACTGCAGTTTATGTTTAGCTATCCTTGGTGGCTTGCCCTGCCAGAGATAACGGACGAGAAGGCCCTCAATATCTTTATAAGTATGTAGCGGAAGTAAGCATGGCAGCATTTCTAAAATGTAGTTCACTTTGGGGACTATCATCATTTTCACAGTGTCTAAGCGGCCCCACCATGTGAGAGATAAGGGAGACCAACGATTTGTGAGTTCACGGACTTTGGAGACTACCTCTTTGGCATTAAAACTGATAGTGTCTTCTAAAGGAGAACAGTAATGGACCCCGAGATACTTCACCATGCGGGATTGCCAAAGGAAGGGAAAGGCCTGCATGTCAGCCTCATGTACCCAGCGGTTCAGTGGGAATGCTACAGATTTGGTCCAGTTAATTTTATAGCCCGATAATTGTGAGTATCCGTCAATCAGATACAAGTTGATTGCTCCTGTTCATTGTAATGACCTGACTCTTGTTTATTGTCGGATACTGTTTGTTTTATGTAAACCGCGCTGATCGCAAATAGTGCGGTATATAAGAAATGTAAAATAAATAAATAAATAAAATAAATAAATAAGACAGCTGGAACCGAATCGAGGGAAACGAAGAGCATAAGGTCATCTGCATATGCAGAGAGTTTAATCTCCCTATGACTAAAGGGGACACCTCGAATACGTGCAGACTGTCTAATAAGGAGGGCTAGGGGTTCAAGAGCGAGATCAAAAAGCATTGGTGATAGGGGGCAACCTTGACGCGTGCCTCTTTGGAGGTTAAATGGCTGAGATTTGATGGCGTTTACACAAATACTGGCGACGGGTTGAGTGTACATGACTTGGAGATATCGGAGGAAGCCCTCTCCAAAGCCATACCATCGGAGAACTGCAAATAAGAAGGGCCATTCTAGACGATCAAAGGCTTTTTCGGCATCCAGGGAAAGACCCACCCATGGATGGTCAAGATTGGCAGCACTAGATAACACATGGCACAAGGTCCGAGCATTGTCAGCAGTTGATCTGCCGGGTATAAAACCGCATTGGTCGGGGTGAATTAGGGTAGCCATCATGTCAGATAGCCGGGTGGCCAAGATCGTTGCGAAGATCTTATAGTCGGCATTAAGTAGGGAGATTGGATGGTAGTTGGCGGTCAGTAGCGGGTCTCTGCCTTCTTTCTCAAATACAACCACATTAGCTGCAGAAAAGGATCCCAAAGAGGATGTATCTACCGCAAGGGCAGTAAAATAGAGTTTTAAATAGGGAACTAAATCTGCACTGAACGTTCTGTAGAATTCGGTCGGGAGACCATCGGGCCCTGCGGCACGGCCCGAGGCTGAACGTTTTAGGGCAGATTGGATCTCTGAAGTAGAGAAGGGTTCATCCATCGCATCTCTATCATCTTCAGAGAGGGTCGGCCGCTGAATGCCAGAGAGCAATCGCTCGAATGTCTCTGACGAGAACTCACATTCAGATTGATATAGGCGGGTATAGAAATCCCGAAAGAGCTCTACAATATCGGAGTCTGTGGTCACTATGCCCCCTCCCTGTGGAGCTCGAAGGGCCGCAACGCGTTTGGCTTCTTTTTGACCTTTCAAGGCATTGGCTAAGAGTCGACCGGCTCGGTTATTTTCACGATAATATGTCCCTCGCTGAAGCTCAATACTCTTAGAAGCTGCAGTTGAGAGGATTGAATTATATTGAAAACGGAGACGCTGTAATCGAATTAATACACATGGGTCAGTGCGTGAAGTTAGAACTCGTTCGCCTGCTTTTATTTGTTGGTCTAGTATGAGCAGCTGCTGTTTACGTTGTTTCCGCAGGCGGATTTGATAGCTAGTGATCGTTGCCCGAATGGCCGCTTTGAAGCCCTCCCACCAAGCCCAATTCGCAGTATCTTGGGGTAGATTAAAATGGAAGTAATCCTGTATGGCTACTCTCGAATTTCTGACTGGAACTCTGGCTGAGTTAACAGGGCTCTATCAAAGAACCAGGCTCCCGAGTTTCCCTGGGGTGCAGTAGTGTGTAATTGAAAGGAAATGGCAGCATGATCTGAAATATGTTGGGAGTGAATCTTTGCAGTGTCCACCTGAGGAACTAACAGTTTTGAGATTAGAAAGAAGTCTATGCGAGACTGAGATTTATGAGGGGAGGAGAAGAAGGTGAAGTCAAGCTCATTGGGGTGTAGTAATCTCCATAGATCAACTAAAGCAAGATCCTTGATCAGGGAGGTAAGCGTAGCGTGACTCTTGGGGGGACCACTCGTCCTAGGCGGCTGTTTGTCAATCAGGGGATCAAGGACTAGATTGAAATCCCCCCCAATGATCAATGAAGTATTAGCAGAAGCCTGCGCAACCTGAGCAATGGTAGCAAAAAAGGCAGGGTCATCAACATTAGGAGCGTAAAGGCATATACATGTAACTTCTAGCCTACCTATCTTGAGGTGAACTCTAGCCCATCTACCTTCTGTATCAGAGCTAGTCGCAATAACAGTAGCATGCAAAGATTTCCTAACCAGTATGGCAACCCCACATTTCTTAGAAACGGCTGGGGAATAAGCGGCCACCATGTAAGGTTTAATATTGAGTTTAAGAGTTTCCTTCGAATTTAAATGCGTTTCTTGGAGAAAAATCAGATCCGCTGCTTCCTGACTGAGGTAGCTTAGGATTTTCTTCCGTTTTATCGGATTATTGATGCCTTTTACGTTCAATGAAAAAATCTTACATGGTGCCATCAATCGGTAGTAGACATTTTAGGTAACGGCGCTTGATAACATAGAACATAAGCAGAATCTGTACAACAATGTCATAATCACCGAGTAGTCTGGCTAATACACCCCATATTGAAAAGTATGTACCAACGTATCTTAGAGAAGAAGCAAAACCCCCAAAGAATATGGCGACCATATGTCTGCGGGAGGAGGCCCTAGAGAGGAAATAGAAGACATGTAAAAAAAGAAAAGAAACACCAGAGTCCATAATAACACTGTCTCTGATACTCATCGAGGCTACTGTGGGTAGATGGAGTCGGGTCACAGATACCATCAAGAGTAAGGCAACAGACTGCCCACGCCAGACTCTTTGCTAGGCTGCGGCAGATCCAATATGGCAAGTACAGCGGATAGAAGGAGACTTGCAGGAATATTCTGGAAGTCAGCGCATCAAGTCGGCTTCTTTGGAATCCAAAAACTCCGCTAGTAGATCAGGGTCCTCGAATGTTCTTGTCTGATTGTGAAGCGTGACTCGGAGCTTGGCCGGGTACATCAGGCCATAGCGTGCTTGTAGTTGTTGAAGCCTCGGCCGGAATTCCAGAAAGCGCTTTCGGCGGTCGACTGTGGGTTTAGACAAGTCGGGATAGAAGGAGATCTTGTGGCTCTCAAACTCCATATGGCCCTTTGCCCGAGAGGCACTTAGAATTTGCTCCACGTGTTGATATCTCAATAGTCGAAAAATGATAGGCCGCGGGGTCTTCCTGTTGAGCGATATGCTTGTGGGTACACGATCAGCGCGATCAATCTCCAAATCTTTGGTAAAGGTGATTTGGAGCAAGGAAGGGAGGATTTTGCATAAAAACTCTTTCATGTCTCCCGATTCCACTCCCTCCGGTATGCCCACGAGTCGTATGTTGTTGCGGCGCGCTCTATTATTGCCATCTTCCACCTCTTTCTGCAAGGCACGCACCTGTCGTTCAACTTTGTCGAGTTTGGACAACCGGGCCGCATGGGAGTCCAATATGCCCTCCATTTTGTCCTGACGCGAAGAAAGCCCTTCTAGCTTGCTTTGCAGCACACCAAAATCGTCCCGCAGCGCTCGGAGTGCTTCACCGTTTGCCTGCACAAGGTTTTTGACCCCTCTAATCTCTACGAGGATTTCCTGCTGCATTTCGGGGCCCTCGCACAAGGCCGGCCCCTTCTGCGGGGACGGAGGTTCGGTTTTGGAACGTTTGCCGTGAGAAGCCGCTGGAGACCCAAATTCCAGGCGCGTTGGTTTGGTCCCCGCCATCTCACCAATGTGCCCCGGCAAGATCAGAGTAGAAGTTCCAAAATGTGAGGTGTTAATTCAGGATTCTGAGTAGGCCTCTCGGGAGCCTCAGCGTTATGCGACCATCCCGCTGGACATCAGGCTCCGCCCCCCAGATCCCTTCCTATGTTATCTATACTTTCCTGGGTCTCTATTGCAAATCTTGGTATCAATCTTAAGGAAACAAACCTTACCTGACAGCACTTCTGCAATATCACCTACAAAAATGTTAAAAGGAATCAGACCAAACATAAAGCCTTGTGGCACACCACTGGTTATTGCTGTACTTAGCCCTGTGCAAGCGGTGCAGCTGCACAGGGCACAAAGAAACAGGGGTGAATTTGGAGCTGCCAGCCTT
This sequence comes from Ichthyophis bannanicus, assembly GCA_033557465.1. Lineage (NCBI taxonomy): Eukaryota > Metazoa > Chordata > Amphibia > Gymnophiona > Ichthyophiidae > Ichthyophis > Ichthyophis bannanicus. The sequence continues at coordinate 217,568,043 of CM066036.1, forward strand.
GGCTTCCCCCACACTGACTGCCCTTGCCCCACTGCTGAACTTTTCCTGTTGCCTTGGTGGCAGTGGTTGCGGTGGCAGTAGCAGAGCCGACCTCTAATTGAAAATAAAAAAGTGCTGGTCTTTCCGACTCTGTGCTTACATGTTGGTCTGATTCCTCCTTCCTCTGACATATGCTCAAGTCAGAAGAGGGAGGGACCAGACCAGCCATTCAAGCATGGAGTTGCAAAGATCCACTTTTGAATGACTAGTCTAGTCCCTCCCTCCTCTGACATGAGCATAGGTCAGAAGAGGGAGGGATCAGACCTGCATGCAAGAGTGAAGTCGTTCTTTTTCAATTGGATGTCCACTCCGCTACTGCTATCACCACCACCAAGGGAACATGAAAAGCAACAGTGTGTGGGCAAGGGCAGGCAGCGTGGTAGAGAGCCAGCTGGATATGGAGGTAAGATGAGGAGATGCTAGGAATAGGGCAAATGTCAAATCTGTGTTTGGGGGGGGGGGGGGGACCAGCTGTGCAAATCGCACATGGCACATTTACTGTATGACTTGGTATGGCCCTGTCTCCTCAGAATGAACTCCATTTATCTGTGCTCTTTGTCATCTCCTACTCAATTTCTAATCCAGCTAGTCACTTTAGGGTCCATCCCTAGGTCGTTCAATTTATTTATAAGTCGCTTATGTAGAATAGTATCAAAGACTATACTGAAATCTATGTACACTATATCTAGAGCTTTCCCTCAGTTCAACTCTCTGGTCACCCATTCAAAGAAATTAATCAAGTTTGTCTGACAAGAACTGCCTCTAGTAAAAACATGCTTCCTCAGATCCTACAATCCATTGGATTCCAGAAACTTCATTATCCTCTGCTTTTACTCAACATAGAGCAGACTAACGTGCCTGTAATTCCCAACCTCATATTACGTCTGCTTTTGTGTAGAAGGACCACATGCAGCTTTCTCCAGTCCTCTGGGATATTCTTGAATCAAAAGAAGCATTGGAAATTTCAGACAGTGGAGCCACTAGAATGTCCCCAAATCCTTCAATACTCTTGGATGCAGGGTCAGCCTGTCCACTTAAATGGGCTAGGCGGCCATCTAGGCAGCAGGCCTTAGTGGGTGATGTGGCAGGCTAAGAACATGGCCTGCCATTCCCCCCCCCTTTGCTGAGCTGTGCTGCTGCCCCCCCCCCCTGCTGATTTCAGTGTCAAGGGCGGGTAGGTTTGATGGCAGGCCATGTGCATCAGCACACATGGCCTGCCACTTCTGACCCCCTCTGACACAACTTCAGGGGATCAGCAGGGGGGAGTGACTGTTTATAGCACGTAGCTTGTATGTGTTTCACAGAATGAACATGAAGTATGCACAAGGAACTGTCTGACGTATGAAAACAAAGTACTTCTGTCCATGAAAGAAGAGCAGGACCTGGGCATGATTGTTTCTGATGATCTTAAAGTGGCTAAACAGGAAGAAAGGTGATAGTGGCAGCCAGGAGGATGCTTGGGTGCATAGTGAGAGGAATGGCCAGCAGAAAAAATGAGGTGATAGTGCCTCTGTAAAAATCTCTGGTGCGACCTCATTTTGACTATTGTGTGCAATTCTGGAAGCCATACCTTCAAAAGGATATAAACAGGACAGAGTCTGTTCAGAGCGGCTACTAAAACGGTCAGTGATCTTCATTATTAAGCTTATGGGGACAGACTTAAAGATCTTAATATGTATACGTTAGAGGAAAGGCGGGATAGAGGAGATATGATAGAGACATTTAAATACCTACATTGCATAAATGCATTAGAGGAGAACCTCTTTCAATTTAAAGCAAGCTCAGCAATGAGGGGACATAGGATGAGTGTGAAAGGGGATAGAATCAAGAGTAACATGCAGAAATACTTCTTTACAGAAAGAGTGGTAGATGAGTGGAAGAGTCTCTCAATGGAGGTAGTAGAGATGAGGACAGTATCTGAATTCAAGAAAACATGGGACAAACACAGAAGATCTCTAAAGTAAAAAAGGGGACTATAGTAGTTGATATGGAAGAGCAGACTAGATAGGCCATATGGTCTTTTTCTGCCCTCATATTTCTATGTTCTGTGTTTCTATCTTCAACATAAGCACATTTGTGGGTGGAGATAGGCAGAATTCCAGAATAGTGTGGTGCTTATCACAGCTGACACGTGAAGGGCAATTTTATAAGGAGGTGTCTACTGTACATTATGCCTGAAAGTAGGCACCTCTTTAGACTTTATTAAGCAAAGTAGATGCCTACTTTTTGTTAGAAACTAATAGTGTTTCTGGTTATAAATACAACAGCTAGAGTTGGTGTAAATGTCCATGTCTTGATTTCTAAACAATGCACATACACTTCTAGTATTTTATAATTTATTCACATAATTTTGAACCCCAAACTCCAACCCCATGCATACCCACAATGAAAGTATGTGCCACTTGTGTGCATAAATGACTAGAACTCTCCCATTTACACATATTCTTGCAATTAAATCCAGCTGGCTACTTTTAAAGTTATCCTCTTAGAGGGATAATTTTATTAACATTTCTCATGGTCCATTAAGAGATTTAACAATGGGATCAAAGATGCCACTTAGTGAACGCATCTGAGGACGTCCTGAGCTTTCAGATAGTGATACTGGCAGTTTTTATGGTCTCCTCTCCCCATTGCTATGAGTAAGAGGAAGGAAAACCTGTCCTCCTGGAGGGTTCCAGTTCTGTGCCCCTGTTCCAAGCCAGCTTGGATGGCTTTGGAGTCTCCTTGCTATCTCCGGTGGCTCTCCTTTTGGACCAGTCTAATAGGTGTGTAACAGTCAGCAGCAAGGAAGGGGCTTCACTTAACTCCAAGGTGCACACACAGCTTCTGAGCCCCAGAAGTAATTTACGGTGAGTTATTTATTAATTTTTTTATACCGCGCTCTTTAAAATCAGTGTGGTTCACAAATAACAATAAATAATACATTGTAGAATGAAACGTACATTGAAACTTACAAGGAACAGGAGATAAAACTTGGATTTCAACAGGGATAATTATATACAGGTTTCTACAGAGGCGACTATATACAAGTTATGTAATTATATCGACAGCTATGGTTTTGTAAACATGAAAAGTACTGTAAAGGGTGTGCTGGTTATGTCATTGTGATGGGTAGAGAGGATCTGCTGAGTTATGTCATGTCAGTGGGCTGAGAGTAGTGCTGAAGGAAAAGGTGGTGCTTTAGAGCCTTCCTGAATTGTGCGAGGTCAGAAATTGACCGGATGGTGGTAGGTAGGGCATTCCAAAGAGTGGGTGCATAAAACACAAAAGCTCTGTTATTTTTTGTGAGGGAACATTTTGTTATTGCATTGGGAACAGCGAGTGTGTTGGCAGCTGTTGATCTCCTGGATCTATTCTGAGGAGTGGGTGAACCAGGTCTGTGAGGGAGGTGGAGCATAGCCTGTTGAGAGCTTTTAAGGTAATCAGTAGAACTTTGAAGGTAAGTCTGCAGTAGATAGGGAGCCAGTGGAGATTTTGCAAAATAGGGGTTATGTGGTCTCTTCTGGAGGCTCCGTGCAGGATACGGGCAGCGGCATTCATTGCCAGTTGAAGTGGGTTAAGTGTGCTCTTAGGGAGACCATGTAGGACGGTATTGGCGAAGTCGAAGTGGGGGGTTACAAGGGCTTGAAATATCATCCGTAAGCCAGCAGGCTTCAGTAGAGGACACAGATGGCGAATTGTACGTATCTTGTGGTAGATTGCCTTATTGCTTATATGCATTTTCATGTCAAGCTGCTGGTCTAGGGTGACGCCCAAGTAGCGGATGGTGGGCTTACTTGGGAGTTCTGCGTCTCTCACCTTAATTGAAGCAGGGGTGGTGAAGGATTGATTTCTTGTAATAAATAGAACGTCCATCTTATTAAAGTTAATTCTGAGGTTTTGCATGCAGAGTCAGTCAGTAACAGCGCCTTGTTAGTAGCGAGAAGTCAGGAATGGTGTGAACAGTAGTACGTCATCGGCATACACAAGGCAGGAGATGTTAAAGGAATGGATGATTGAGCAGATGGGCTGTATATAGATGTTAAAAAGGAGGGCAGAGAGAGAGGAGCCTTGGGGGATTCCTTGCTTTTGCTGAAAAGGCTCAGAGGTAGTAGAGTTGATTCATACTAGTTGCCATCTATCTGACAGGTAGGACTTGCACCAGCTCAAGGCTGAACCATGGATTCCCTTCTCTTGAAGACTTGTAAGGAGTAGCTCATGGTTGACTGAGTCAAAAGCAGAGGCGATGTCCATGAAGATTAGTGCATAGCCTTGTTTGATATTATCAATCCTGGTGAGAAGGGTGCTGAGTAGTGTGGTGAGGAGTGTCTCGATGCCGTAGAGTTCTCTAAAGCCATGCTGGCATGGGTCAAAAGGAGCGGCAGTCTCAATGTAGAGCTGGATTTGGAGTTGAACAACCTTCTCAATTATCTTTGCCAACAGGGGGATGCTAGAGATTGGACAATAAGATTCTGCCTTCTGGGGATTAAGCTTGGTGTTCTTTAGGAGGGGTCAGATGGAGGTTTGCTTTAGAGTCTGTGGGAATGTTCCTGTTGAAAAGGACATCTCCATGATCTTAGCTAAGATTGGGCTGAATTCAGCATGCAGGGATCTTATCCAGAATGCTGGGCAAGGGTCATTGGGGGATGTGGTGGTGTTAATGGATGTGATGGTGTCCTTCATGGATCTCTCCGAAGGGGGCGTGAATGAGGTCAGAGGTGTTAGGGAGCATGGCATGTGAATTGGTGTGGAATTAGGGAGAGAGGTGTTAGTTAGGCTGATTTTGGAATGTAGATGATCAGCGGATTCCTGAGGGTTTAGGAAACCAGGTTGGGTGGGAGAAGGCTCTTTGGTGAGAGTCTTGATGATATTGAAGAGGTCACAAGGTTCATTTAGGGAGTGGAGAAGGATCTCAGAATGGTATTCCTTCATTTTCTTGGAGACTGCTTTGTGGTGTACTTCAAGGTAGGATAAGTAGGTTTGATGATCGTCTGAGGACCGTGAGCGTCGCCAACATCTTTCGAGCTTCCTTAGGAGGAGTAGTGAGGTCCGTAGGTCTGAGGAGAACCATTGTGCTATTTGCCTTCTTCTTGTTGGCTTATTTGAAGTAGGTAGAAGTGCAAAGGAGCTGAGGCTGTTGTTCCAGGTGGATATCAGTGAGTCGAGACTGGGTGATGTCATACTTGAGGTTTGGTAGGACTTTGTGGATTATCTCCTCTTTGTTGAAAGACCAGAATTGTCTTGTGGGAGCTGAGGAAGCATCAGTGGCCTCTCGAGGGGTGTTGTGACCCAGAGGCATAGGCATCTGGAATTTAATTAAGCTGTGGTCAGACCTGTCTGGAGGTCGTCTGCCTGTGATATCATCTCCCTAGCTGGATGGGGCCATTGGGGTTTCCTCAGCAGTTCCAGCTAGATCTGTGAGGACCATCATACAGGAGTTGGGAGCTGCCTCAGTGAGTTTGTTTAGAGGGGTTATTACATCGAATAATGGAGTCACTATGGGATTCAATTCAAGGATTGAACTCCACTCTGATGACTTTGTCAACAAAACATTTGGGAGATTTATTTGTTGTTTCACAGGAGGTGGTTGAACACTCACAGCCTTTGTTTCTGTGAGAGTGAATGCTCTTGATGTTAAAGCTGCTGCTGTTCAAGTTATAGGGGATGCCCTCGGATGGAACATCTAGAAAATCTGATGCACTGCAACAACCTTAGACTGTTAAACTTTCCTAGGTAAAAGGTGAAAAAGCAAAAACGGCCAAAATGGATGACGGAAGAAACTCTGAAAATTGCCCAGAAACGCAGAGAAGCTAAAGCCAGAGGAGAAAGAAAGATAATAACAGAACTCAACAGAGATTTCCAATGTGCAGCAAGACAGGACAAGGAAAAGTACTACAATGACGCATGCAAAGAAATAGAAGCAGAAACTATTAGAGGAAGAACAAGATCGGCTTTCCTAAAGCTACGAGAGTTAAAGAAAAAGTTCCAGCCTCGAATTGGAATGTTACAAGATGCTCAAGGTTCTATGTTGAATGATGCTGAAAAGATCAAGAAAAGGTGGAAAGAATATACAGAGTTTTTATATGATAAAGATCAAGTGGACCAACAGCCGTTTCAACCTGTACCTTATGATCGGGAACCATTGGTGATGAAAGAAGAAGTTAAAGCAGCATTGAAAGTCTTATCAAAGAACAAAGCACCAGGCATTGATAGCATTCCCATAGAAGTATTACAGCAATCTGATGCAGCTGTTACCGTACTTACAAGGCTCTGCCAAGAAATATGGAAGACAACATCATGGCCAACTGACTGGAAAAGATCTGTTTTTATACCAATACTAAAGAAAGGTGATCCAACTGACTGTGGAAATTATCACACAAACGCTCTGATCCCACATACCAGCAAGATTCTACTGAAGATTATTCAAAAGAGACTACAACCATACCTGGAACAAGAACTACCTGAAGTGCAAGCAGGGTTCAGGAAAGGGCGAGGAATGAGAGACATCATTGTGGATGTGAGATGGATCCTTGAAAAGACTAAAGAATACCAAAAGGATATCTATTTGTGCTTTATTGACTATAGCAAGGCTTTTGACTGTGTAAACCACTATGGGCCACATTAAGAAGCATCGGTATATCAGAACACCTGATCGTACTCTTGCACAATCTGTACATTGATCAAGAAGAAAACAGTTCGAACAGATCAAGGAGAAACAGAATGGTTTAAAATAATCAAAGGTGTAAGACAAGGCTGCATACTTTCCCCCTACCTGTTTAATTTATATGCAGAACAAATCATCAGAGAAGCAGGATTCTATGAAGACAACAGAGGTGTGAAGATTGGTGGAATACTCATCAACAACCTTCGCTATGCTGATGATACCACATTACTGGCTGAAAGTGAAGATGATCTGAAACATTTGCTTCTCACAATCAAAGAACATAGTCTCAAAATGGGCCTGCACCTTAATGTAAAGAAGACAAAGATCATGACAACTGGCATAATCAACAGGTTCATCGTTGAAGGAGAAGAAATTGAAATTGTGAACAACTTTAACCTACTTGGATCAACTATCAATAAAGAAGCAACAAGCAGTCAAGAAATCAGACGGAATTGGCAGAATGGCTATGAAAGACCTAGATAAGATTCTCAAGAGCAGAGATGTCTCTCTCCATACAAAGATTTGACTTGTTCAAGCCATGGTATTTTCAATAACATCATATGGATGTGAAAGCTGGACAGTGAAAAAGATAGACAGGAAGAAAATTGATGCCTTTGAATTATGGTGCCGACGGCGAATACTGTATATACCATGGACTGCCCGAAGATCAAACCAGTCGGTACTAGAGGAGATCAAACCTAAGCTTTCTTTAGAAGCTCAGATGACAAGACTTTGACTTTCATACTTTGGACACATCATGCGAAGAGAGAGATCATTAGAGAAAGACATCATGCTTGTCAAGATAGAAGGTAAATGCAAAAGAGGAAGGCCAGCAATGAGATGGATTGATACAATAACAGCAGCTATGGGTACCAGTCTGTCAACAATGAGCCGCCTGACTCAAGACTGAACACAATTTAGGATAGCTATCCAGAGAGTCGCCATGAGTCGACTCCGACTCGACGGCACTTAACAACAACAACAGCAGGTATCCCCTTATATCACCTATGGATATGGTTAAAAAATATTTCATCATGGTATTGGGGACGGACTCAAGGAATTTACCTTCTCTAGTTAGGGCTCAATATTTGATACCAGGTGGGGCTAATTCACCTGGGGGTTAGTGGGACTCTGTTGTTGTCAATCTTATGGAGTTCCTGGAGTCCACAATTGAGGTGGTGACCCAGCGTTCTACCCTAATTCTTACATTTGTTTTAGAGATTGACCGCCATTCTGTGGTTAAACTTTATTTCCAATCAATGAATACAAATTTTGTGTAACATTTTCCTTGTATTTGTATGATTCCGTGTGAGGGGAGAAAGCATGTTTCTTTTTTTTTAAACCTAGACAATTGTTAGATTTTCTTGGGACTAGGTAAGAGCTTAATGCTTAGTTTGTTGTCCCTTAGGTACTGCTGTAGGGTCCACATAGGAGAACTGGCTGGGAGCCTGTTCACTACATAATTTGGTTGTTTTCCTTTTGTCTTCTATTGTACTTGGGTCCTTTACCTTAATCTGGAGGCTAACATATGTAAAATAATGTGGGAATTCTTCTGAGGTTGATAATGGTATTCGATTTCTATGTACTTTCGGCATGATTTTGACCCGCAGGTACATCCCCTTTGTACATCCGATCTGAGCCGGACATACAAAGGGGAGCGCGATTCTGAACCCTCTGGGCATATCTAGCCCCGCGGGATAAGAATCGCATCCGGCCTGTACATGCAGGCCAGGACTGTGATTCAGTCCTGTTCTCACGTACAGGCGCTGCTCCAATAGCTCGGTCAGGCTTTTAAATGGAGCCGCAGTGCCATGACATCATGTCGCCATGGCACCGTGGCTCCATTTAAAAGCCATGATGCCGGCCGCCAGAAACTAAAGTTTATTCCCCACAATCTGACCCCAGATCTGGCCTCCTAAGGCAAGGATCGGGCTTTGGGGAATAAACCCTGCCCAACCCAGCCCCTTCTGCGCCCCAGGCTGCGAAAAAAAAAACATCCAGGGCCGGCGACCTCCCAATCTCCGCCCCCGGGCCGTCTCTTCCCTGCCCCAACTGTCGAGGAAGTTAGTCGGGGGCTGCAGCAGGCATGAATAGTAGGGATGGACATCCCATTGGATGTCCATCCCAGTAATTTGTGGTTTAGAATGACCCCCTTTTTCTTTTGTATGAAGGGTATGCTAGCAAATCATAAAAAATAAAATTAAAAAAAAAGTTTCAACAACATACATATTGACTCATCTTTTTTTTTTTATTTGTAAGATTTTGAAATTTACATTCCATGTAATCAATGAAAATTATCAATGAAAAGATTGCAATACAAGTAAAAGGAAAATAAGATGTTGGAGCCCTCATCCAGAATGAAGTGCCTAAGCAGACCAAAATCACACCATCCTCAAAAAGAATTAGGTGTCAACCATGCCAGAATTAAGGAACTTAATACTAACTAAGACCTGCAACAGCATCCCTACTTCTAGCTGTTCAATATAAATTTTTGAAGATGAGAAACATCAAGAAGTACATAAGTTTGTCCCTGCAAGGTAACAATGCACTTGCAGGGAAAACAGAGGTAAAAGGTGGCACCCAATGCTAAAACCCACTGCTTCTGCTCCAAGAACTGTTTCCTTTGGATCTGCGTTGAGCGAGTAACACCTGGAAAAATATTAAGTTTATGTCCACAAAACAGTTTTAACTTTACAGACTCTGCAACAAAAGTAAACAATAAACTAATCTGTTTTGTTATTAGATCTGCAGAGTCCTCAAGAAATGCCGTTAAATCTTGGCTCACTGTTGGAAAGAGGGAATTGAAATTCCTCTCACTTGCGTCAGCCAATTGTATCTTAACAGGAATATAATACGCCTGAACAATTTCTACTGAATTTTCAAGTTTTAGCAACCTCCACAAAATATTTCTTAAGAAGAATTTCTGGGGAAAGAAAATGTGTGCCAGGAAATTTTAAAAAATGCAAATTTCTAGTGCAGGAGGTGTTCTCTAGTGCTTCTAACCTGATGTGAATCATCAGGGAATCTTTTATATGGGCTATATTAGAGGTCGCACATGATTGCACCTGAAAATCCACCCGACCTATGGACTTATCTAAAGAAAGAACCTCATTATCTAAATCACATAATTTTCCAACTGTCCCTTGGGTAAAACAGCATTGAGAAGAAACTATAGCAGACAATTAAATATCCATATTGTGAATTGCCCCCCCCCCCCTGCAAGTCTTTGAGCGTGAGGGGCCACTATCACCTATTAATACTGAAGAAACTCCAAGTATGATAAGGGAGGCAGTGGTGGAGTCTGATCGCCAGAGCTTAAGGAAACTCCATCCGGCGAGAATGGACTGGCTGACAAAGGAAGCAAATGACTATCCCTAGGCCCAGCCTTTTTACCTGTTGACGTCGCAGTGGCTTCCGTCTTGATGTTCCCTTTATTCTTTCACTTCCACGTTAAAGAAATGTATCTCTGAAGACAAGTGCTTCCACCGATGCATGCTAGTGCACCGAAGGAGTGCCAAAGGGGCGTGTCTGGACTCTGGCCACGCCCATTCACTTTGCTATCCGCAGCTGAGTAGAACAGCCCCTGTTCTTTATGCAGCGGGGAATGTCACCGCAAGCAGGCTGTCCTCCGAGTACCTGTGAAGGCATAGAAACAGGCACAATAGCAATCGTGGTAAACCAGGCCAGTGGGGCAGCTAGAAGACCCGCTCTCTCTCTCTTCTCCTCACACTACCAGGCACCATTCCCCTATTGACTCATCTTTAAACGATATTATGTTTTGATATTTTGTTTCTTTGTACCTTTAGCCTTGTAACACATGCCAATGAAGTACAATGTTGAGAATTGAATCCTGGAGTGTGAATTCATTCTTGGGCCTTTTAAACTTTAAAGTCGTTCTTCTAGGGTGTATGCCCTTCAGTATTTTATTCTAGTAACACATACAGTACTAATTGACAGTTTAACATAATATACATAATAGTCTGCTAAAAATCATCTTTATCTTTGCTAACTGGCCACTATTGGCCCCATAGGTCATTTGTACTGGTCATGTTAAGCGGTATTATACCATATCAATCCAGCCATAAAGAGGAGGACAATTAACATTTGTCACTTTAGTTCTAGGATGTCTAGTGACAATGTCTCTGGTGCTGGCAACTTTATAGACTACATGTTTGCATCTTGCATAAATTTTTAGTCTATGCAATGTATGTTTCAATCTACTACTGTCTGTTTGCTTTAATCAATGTTTTTTTGTTTGTTGGTTTTTTTAGGAATGAGATAAGGGTAGGGGTGATTTCAACAGTGATTTACTTGGGTAAGTGCCAAAATACTAGTTAAATGGGCTGTTTGAAACTTTCCAATCCTCTGCTTTGCTAAAACCATGTATGGCAGGCCTAAATTTATCAGGATAGCTGTCTGGTAACAAGCTGAATATCACTGCATTTTGTATAGCAGCAACACTGACTGGTCTATATGTAGATTCAGCACCACTGCTTTTGCTTTTTTCAAACATCCAGATTTAATCACATCACCCCCTTCCTCCTCCATTTACACTGGCTTCCGGTACCATCCCAAATTCATTACAAGATTCTCATCCAGGTTCATTAAACACTTAACACTGGCTCCCTGGATTACTTAGCATCCTCCCTTATTCCATTTGCCCCACAATGCTCTCTCCCCGCAATTCATATAAACCATCTTCTCATACCCTCTCCCTCTCTGGCCCATCTTCAATCTACTCGCTATCTAGCATTTTATTTCCTCACACCCTCCCTTTGGAATAACCTTCCTCCACATCTCCTCCAGCCCTGCCTTGTCATGTCTTTTTCGCGTCCGTCCTGTACATACTGGTGTTCTTTTCATTTACTGCTTCAATTTTTATTGTATACTATTGTAAACCATTTTGCTGTACCCACATTAAGTGGTATACTAAATCTTAAATAAATGAAATGTATTATGCGTACTCGTATGCAAAATAGGGAATAGAGTGGAGTGGAGGAGTGGCCTAGTGGTTGGGGCAAGGTACTTCAGGCAGGAAGGTCAGGGGTTCAAATCCCACTAGAGGACAGCAACCTTGGGCCGGAAGGACTGGGGTTTCTAGTCCCACAGGTGCTCCTTGTGGTCTTGGGCAAGCCACTTAACCCTCCATAGCCCATGTTCCCTGTAAAATAGTTATCTCCAAGTTATAATGCCCTGTTCAATGTAATTTCAGTTTGTTCAATGTAAACCACACTGATGCAGAATAGTGTGGTATATAAGACAATGTAAATAAATTGATATACAGTATATATTTTGGACCACTCAACCCAAGCCCAGAATATGCCCTCTACATGTGTAAATAGCAGCACTGTAAAGTTGTCAGGCTCGATATTCAGAGCAATTAATGTGGTGAGCATACCTGCTAATGGTACTAATTGCGGTGACCGGGATATTCAGGGGCACTAATGCGGTTAGTGCCGTGGGTGCTGCCACTGAAATTGCTGAAGCTACCCGGCTAGCATCGGGGTGCTCTGGGGGCACAAGGGAGGCAGCATCCGGGGGCTAACCAAGCAGTGATGATATTCAGCCGCTCCTGATTATCCCTAAGCAGCAAAAGTTAGGCACCTTAAAGGCTGTCCTAACTTCCACCGCAAAAGCCCTGCTGCTATCTAGCTGGCCCAGATATTCAGTGCTGGTGGCTGGATATTGCCATAGCCTGGAATATCGGGGTCTTAAATTCAACAGTGACAGACAGACTCTGTACAGGGGCTAGCTGACGCAGTTAAAAATCTACCCGACATTTAGACATGTATGTCATTTACATATATAATTGGCCCTATATAGATACTGTGCAACAGTTCTCAAATGACTTCAGTTATCTTCTAATGAAAGTGTACTGGCAGAAAAAAAAAGATGCACTTTGTTCCCATATCAAATTTCAAAGTGGATAGATGCACATACTTTTGTTCTTAAAACTGATGTGAATAAAGCGATTTTCAAACTATGTGCTGTGGAATAAAAATAATACATATATTTTACTCGTGAGTATTGCACCAATTTTCACAATGAAAGAATATGCATATTTTGCTCTGAAATGTGTTTGTGCTGTCATTTTTGCCTGATTTTTTGAAAAGACGCGGGTATGCATCTGTCAGGCACAGATTTGAAAGGAATGTATTCTAGGTGTGATTTGGACAGACCCTAAAATTATATATCTATTTCCTATTTTGCAATAGAAATACAAACATAATTCTAAAAAAATTTCCCAGTTGGCATTTTCACTTGTTCTAAGACGTGCAAAGTGTAAACTGACTGCTCTTTTAAACCTGAATTGGAGCAATAGTTGGGGGAAGGGGGGCATTGTGCTTACCTGCTTACCTCTCTAGCATTCCAAAACTCTCGAAACAGCAAAAAAAAAAAAAGGTTTTGAGTTTGTCTCCTTAACTGGCTCTGTTTGGTTGTACAGTTTTGCACAATCCACTTTTTATATATGTAGGTGCTTTGTTTGCAGCAAAATCCACTATTTATATGTGGATGTGCCAGAAATGACATGCACAAATTATCATGTTTACTAAATTTCACTACCAGGGTAGCTTTGGGTAGTGCACAGTTTTGACACTGAGGTAAAAAGTGGGAATGGACTGAGTGGGACATGGGCATTCCTGGCATGGAATGGTTAGTTTGGGCGTTAGTTGTCCCTGCTAAACACACCTCATGTAGGTAAGGCAGGTACAACTAATGCCACCTCAATAGGTGGCATTAGTTTCTCCAGCGGCCTGTTTGTTGCATTAAAGTGTGTCTTTTTTGTGCTAACTTCAGGGGAATGGAAGGCCACACACCTTTGCATTTGCTATAGCTAGAAACCCTGTATTGGTAATGTAGCCCACATACACATTACTGGCACAAGGTTTAGTAATCATGCCCCACTGTGTTGAGTAAAGCCGTTCTTTTTTTGTATGTGTTTCTTTATAAAATGACTGTTATCTCTGTACTTGCTGAGGAATACATTCATTTTTCTGTGGTCTTATATGTAGTTTACAAAAGGCTTTGAATTTTGCAAGCTTTCTGCTTGAAGTCCCTTTTCTAGTCTAGACGACTGATACAAAATTGGGCTTCACACCTATTTACCAAGGTAAATTGGTTTGAAATTTCCTTCTTTTTGCAATATATTTTCTTCATCTCATGATTACTTTCACATTCTGCAAGATAATTTAAGATCTTTGTTGCAAACGCAGATACAGAGAATACTTAGCATAGCAGTCACTGATTCACAAAAATATTGTGCAGCAGTAAGTTAAAATTTTGTTACCAAATTTTAGCATCTATTTAGCAATTAGGAAATTCCTCTAGGCTGCAAACCTCTTCATGTATACTGTATTCTTCACTAAGAAGGTGAGGGAAGTGATCCCCAGGTACATACAACACAGACCAGGGTGAAGGTCAGAGTAGATGACTGTATAAATTTGGAGAACTTTAATAATTATTTCCATCTAATTTTAGATCTCCTAAAGTTAAAAAAATAATTGCAAACAGTTTAAAATTAGCTTCAAGTGCAAAGTATTAGAAATTTGATCTGCTTTTACTGATCTGTTATACCATAGGTGTCAAACTCTGGCCCGCGGGCCAAATTTGGCCCGTAGTGTAATTATATTTGGCCCGCGAGGCTATACCAAATGACTACTAGAGCTAGCCCGCCGGTATTATACAGCGCATTCATTCATCGCTAATACTACAAATCCCATAATGCCTTGCTGTTGTTTTGGCGCGTCAATCAGGACAGGTCCCAGAAACGCCCTCTCCTGTGTGACAGAAGTCATAGCGATCTCAAGCTACAACTGTCACTGTGGAACCCCTTCCCAAAAATGGCAAAAAGAAAGGCAGACAACAGGAACTTTCTGGACAGGTGGGAGACAGAATATTTGTTTACATATGTAAGAGACAGACCTGTTTGTCTGATTTGTGGAGTCAACGTGGCTATAACTAAGGAGTATAACATTCGACGACACTATGAAACAAAACACCATGACAAGTACAAGGACCTGGACATGACTCAAAGGAGCCAGAAAGTGGAGGAGATGAAAAGAAGTTTGGTTTCACAACAGAATATGTTCAAAAAAGCCACATCACAAAGTGAGGCTGCTGTAAAGGCTAGTTATATTGTGGCAGCAGAGATCGCAAAATCAGCCCGGCCCTTTAATGAGGGAGAGTTTGTGAAAAAGTGCATGTTGAAAGTTTGTGACATCGTGTGCCCAGAGAAAAAGCAAGCCTTTTCAAACGTGAGCCTGAGCAGAAACACAGTAGCTGATCGCACATGTGATCTTGCCACCAATCTGTATGACCAGCTTTTGGAAAAGGGAAAAGATTTCGTTGCATTCTCCCTTGCTGTGGATGAGAGCAGCGACGCATCTGATACTGCTCAGCTGTCAGTCTTCATCCGTGGAGTGGACTCAAATATGTGTGTTACGGAGGAGCTATTGGGATTCAAATCAATGCATGGCACAACCACAGGAAAGGAAATTTTTGAGGAGGTTTCCAAATGCGTAACTGAAATAAAGCTGCTGTGGGATAAACTCGTGGGATTAACGACAGATGGTGCGCCAGCGATGTGCGGTAAAACAAGTGGACTGGTGGGCAGGGTCCGGGAGAAGATGCAGGAAGAGAACTGTGCAGGTGAACTAACTGTTTATCACTGCATCATACATCAGGAATCATTGTGTGGCAAAGCCCTAAAGATGGAACATGTTATGACCACAGTAACACAAGTAGTTAACTTTATAAGAGCCAAAGGTCTGAATCACCGCCAGTTTAAGTCTTTTCTGGAGGAGTGTGGTTCGGAATACGCAGACGTGCCGTATCACACAGAGGTGAGATGGTTAAGCCGAGGAAAGTACTGAATAGATGTTTTGAGCTGCATGAGGAAATATGTCAGTTTCTGGAAAGCAAAGGGAAGGACACAGCAGAGCTTCGGGAGAAAAAGTTTCTGTGTGAGCTGGCCTTTCTGTGTGACATCTCGAGCCATCTCGATGCGCTGAACCTGCAGCTTCAGGGGCGGGGGCGCATCATCACAGACATGTACGCTGCAGTGAGGGCTTTTAAAACTAAACTGTGCCTGTGGGAGAATCAGATGCTGCAAGGAAACCTTGGCCATTTTCCCTGCTGCCAAACCATGAAAACGCAGTTCTTTACCAACTTGTTCCCATGCGCACAGTTTGCTGAAAAACTCAGTGTACTCGGCGCTGAGTTTAGCCGGCGATTTGCCGACTTTGATGTCCAGAAATATAGGTTTGAACTGCTCAGTAATCCCTTTGCAGTTAATGTGGAAAACGCACCAACCAACCTCCAAATGGAGCTAATTGAACTCCAGTGTAATGATACGCTGAAGTCAAAGTATGATGCTGTGGGCGCCGCCCAGTTTCCACAGTTCATCCCTGACACAATGCCTCAGCTCCGCACCCAAGCTGCTCAGATGCTCTCCATGTTCGGCAGCACTTATCTATGTGAGCAACTTTTCTCCTCGATGAAGATGACCAAAACATCTCACAGGAGACGTCTGACTGATGAACACCTTCGCTCGATACTGAGGATTTCCTCAGCTCAAAGCCTGAGCCCAGACATTGATGAACTATCATCCAAGAAGAGATGCCAGGTATCTGGCTTGGGCACATCAGATTAGATCAGTGTGCAGCAAACTGAGCAATAATTAACGTTTTCTTTATGCACTTTTTCTTGCTACTCCAAGACATGGGCTTGAATGGTTGATTAATTTTATTATTGTTATTTTATTTTAAAAATTATTATTTATTATTATTTAAATCTTATTTAATAAATGAATGTCATTGATGTTTTTTTTTATTTGAAATTGGTTTTTGCATATCTGAACTATTAAGTTATAAATTGTATAGTAATAAGTGTTGCTTCATATTCAATGTTAAAGCAAATCTTGTTTGGGTCCCTATTAAAAGGTTCATTTGTTCAATGCTGGCCCGTGACTTTGTTCAAGTTTTACATTTTGGCCCACTGTGTATTTGAGTTTGACACCCCTGTGTTATACAGTATAATTGTTGTTTCTCTTTGTACCTATGCCACTTCTCTACTCTCAGAAACCACAGTTGCACATGCTGATAAATATTCTGAAAGTCATGCTATTAAAAGTTATATATCCCTCAAAAATGTTATACTTCTTTTGGAATAAAATATTTTCTATGAAATGTTGATCATATAATCAATCCAGAACAATTGATCAATTTAAATAATCAGTCAAGCAATGTGCAATATCCAAATTTAACTCATATAAAATTCCAGACATGGTACACTTTATAGTTCAAATACATACACTAATCTTTACAAAAAAAAAAAATTCTCACCCTTTGTCAGAAAGCACAATTTGAAGAGATGAATATCTCAGAAAAGTGGAGTGAGCTCTTTTCACTCTGTGTTTTTAAGATAACTGCCAATCCAATTCATGCCATTAGCTTATTAATTTTATTCCAATAGGCATAAGCCTATTTTCTTGTACCTTTACTTGGCAGCTTGACCCTTCTGGTATTATTGCAAGACTATTACTAGGGGTCAACCAGGACCATTTTGAACCCAGGTGCTAGGTGGAGCAGCAGCAACTCAGGATCACTCCTGATTCCTGATAGATCACCAGAAAAAGTCCTTGGTAAGATCCTGGGTGACTAGGGGAGATAGGGAAGACTAGACATGCTGTCAAGATGGTAAAGAGGAGGAGAGAAGCTGTTGATGCTATCAGGGGATCTAGGAGAGGGGGGATGCCATTGATGCTGTTAGGAAGGGGGCCAAGGGGAGGAGGGATGACATTGATAAATCATGTGGATCCAGGGTCATGTTGGGGGGATTGGGGGCAGGTAGAGCGGTGGCTGATGTGCTGTCAGGGGAGATGGGGGAATGGTTTGGATACATCAACTTTTGCACCTGCTTCTTCAAGTTGGCACTTGTACATGCCTCGGGGTAAGAGTAAAAGCCAACTTCATGGTGTATATAGAATGTTACCTGTCCCTCTCCAAAGGGATTATCAATAGTCCCCTTTAAAAGAGTCTGCAGACCAGAGTTCAGGGCTGGGAAGGTATTGCTCAGAGGCAGAAGTTAAGAACCCAGCAGGCTACAGGAAGGAGAGAGGCCCGTGGAGCAGAAGTTCTTCCAAGGCAAGCCATACAAAGGAGTTCTGAGGTAGAAATTTTAACTGGGGAAGGAGGATGGGCCAGAAGAACCAGCTTGTGGAGGTTTAACAAGTTGGGACAAAAGTAAAGCTGCTTTTGTTTTCCCTGGCCTGTTATAAAGAAAACCTCTTCCCAATGCATGACACACTACCACATATGGTGGCAACTTGGAGATTTCCTCTAACCATATGACTGAGGTCAAATTCACATCCCTCCAGGGCTGGGCCTCTATAGCAGATCATAATTTTTTGGTTGTTTGTGTAGGCTAAGAGGGTTAGCTTTGCTCTATTTAGGGAGCTTGAAGAAGGTTTAGTCGGTGCCAGACAGGCAGGCTTTGTTTTGGCCACTAGAGGCCACTAAAAGTTGTTTGGAGATAGAATAGCTGTAGCTACAGAAGAGGAAGCTGTGGTAGTGTTGCAAGAGAACAGTGACAAGCTAGGATGTAGCGGCTCCTCCAGACTTTGGCCAAAAGGCTGCAGCAACAACAACAGTATCAACAGCAATAACAGTTTCAATGCACCTGTGATGGGGTCCATAGAATGCTACCCGTCCCTCTCAAAAGGGATTATCAAGTTCTCTTTAAGAGAGTCTACAGCCCAGATTTCAGGGCCGGGAGGGTAGGCTCACAGGGAGAGGTTAAAAACCCAGCAGACTGCAGGAGAGAGAGAGGCTCATGGAGCTAGATGTTCTTCCAAGGCAAGCTGTGTAGAGCTGTTCTGACATAGGAATTTTAACTGGGGCTGGAGAAAGGGCTGGGAGAACCAGCTTGTGGAGGTTTAATAATCTGTGATAGAAGTAAAGATGCTTTTGTTTTCTCTGAACTACTGTCTGGCCTGTGTTGAACAGAAAACCCCTTCTCACCGCACGCCATACTGTGAAAAGTGGGCCTTTAGCAGGGCTCCCTATATTTCCCTCCATCTTACTTTTCTCTCTCTCCCCTCTTTTTCCTTTCTCTCTTAAGTTTGTTTTATTAATACGTATTAGGACACACATAGAGAGTTGTCATTAGAATAAGCAGTAGTTTAATAGTCTGCTTCTAGAAGTTTCAACATGGATATATTAGTGTTGTAGGAAAAATTCTGCTCTTAGGTCTTAGAAAATAATTATGCTGTGAGAACATTCAGGATGCAGCTTTAGGCTTGCTAGTTTCTGTAAAACACTGTATTGCTTATAGATAGAAACAAAGAGCCTGATACATTTAGCTAAAAAGCAAACTTTCTCAGCTCAGACCTGAAGTTAAGATTCACCTCCTCCTTCTACCTCTGAAGATAACAGGCTAGAGACATAGCTGACCTTCACAAACCAAAGACAATTATGCTCAAACTACCAATAGTCAACCTTATCTTAAAGAGCCCCAGCTGTTCCTGAGAAGAAAGAGCAAGTCCCTTTGAAGAATAGTTCTCTCCCACTACCACCTTCAGAGAAATTGCCTGTCAGCAATAGACTAAATTGTGACCACGGGAAATCTTTGGGATGTTTTCCCTCCCCCATTCACTCCTTTACTCTTTCTGTATGTTCCTGGCTTAGAAAAGGTATAAACAGGAGGAGGTCACTTGCTTATATTCCATTGCAGTGTTACCCCTATTATAAGAGAGAATGAAATATAATAAAACTTTACCTTTGCAAGGCAGATTGCTCTTTTTTTATTGTTTGTCCTAGCTCGCTGTAGCAACGAACCTGTAAGGGTTCAATCGGGACCTCTTACGTCAATACTACCACATATGGTAGCAACTTAGGGATTTCCTATAAACATGGGACTAAGGGCAAATCCACTTCCCTCTAGGGCTGGGTCTCTACAGCAGGAATTTTGTTGTGTTTGTTTGTATGTGCTAAGAGGGTTAGCCTCACCCTATTTAGGAAGCTTGAAGAAAGTTTAGTCAGTGCCAGACAGGCAGGCTTTGTTTTGTCCACTAGAGGCTGTTAAAAGGTCATTGTAGCTGGAATACTGCAGGGTTAATTCAGCTACAAAAGAGGAAGCTGTGGTGGTGTTGCAAAAGAACAGTGACTAGCAAGAATGGAGCGGCTCCTCCAGATTCTGGCAGAAGGTCAGCAGCAGCAGTATCAACAGCAACAGCAACAATGTCAGCAGCAGTTTCAACATCCCCTGCTGGAAGGGCAGCAACAACAGTGGCAACAGATCCAGGATCTTATTCGAGTGCAGGGGGAGCTACAAAAGTGTTCCCTAGCTCAGCTGATTCAGGCACTCCAGAGACTGCAACTTCACCCTCCAGTGCAAACACTTCTTAAAAAGATGGCAGAAGATGAACCGGAACACTTTCTGGTGAACTTTGAACAAACTGCCCGCATGGCCGTGTGTCTGTGTCTAGAGGAGACATGGACTACTTATTTGAAGAATCTGCTGACGGGCAGCAGTCAGGCTGCAGTCTAGAATGCTAACCCAGATGGGTGAGCTACATATGCAGCTGTTAAGGTCACCATACTGGAATAGGCCAGCTGTATCCCAGAGGCCTACTGCTAGTGATTTAGAAAGGGGGATGGGGCTTCAGAAAAAGAAGAGCCTTTGGAGATTCTATCAGTTGAAGGATCTCGAATGGAAGTGGCTGCAACCAGAGGGAAAGACTAGACCCAAGATAGCCAAGACTGTGCTACTGGAGCAGTTTTTGGAGGGCTTGACCACCCCAGTGAAACAGGTATTTCAGCACCCCAAACTTACAATGGAGAATGCACTGGAAATAACGAGGGGTATCATGAAGTCCATCCAGTGATTGAAGCAGACAGTGAGAAGGGGAAGGAGTCACTTGTTAACCCAAGAGGACAAGAGGATGGAAGGAGAAACTAGAATGGATGCTGGCTCCACTGTTCCAACCCCCAAAGGTGATGAAATGGCTCCATCCAATACCCCTTCACCTATTTTAAGTGTGGAGCCTAGGGACACTTTGATCGGGAATGTCCCTTGGGTGCAGAAGAACCCTTGAATGTCAGCCTAACCACCCCTCACACCTGCACTTTTGTGGACATTCCTCATCCAGGGGCCCAGAATTTTGTGATTTCAGTGAAGCTTGAGGGGACCCTCCTACAGTTTTTATAGACTCCGGGAGTGTGCAGACTCTCATTCACCAGGAAACCATAACCCCTCCTCAAGAACTCTGCTCTTCTGACTGATCACTTCTATCTGTGCCCTTCTCTTCCACTGCCAACCCAAGACTTCGATCTTTCCACCTTGCTGTTCCCTATGCCTGGAACAAACGTCTTGAGTTCATATGTCAGGCTTCATCTCTGGCCCTTAAATCCAGGCTAAATCTCACCTCTTCGAGACTGCTTTTGTATCCTGATACAGGTAGTCTCATGATCTCCAACTGTGTGTTTCCTTACCATTCCCCTAAATATATGTATAACAGCACATGATGCCGCCTAAACAATGTATGTATGGAAAATGTTCTTAGCATCACTGTATATAGCCCACCTGTACATAGCGCAAGCCAATCTAGCACACAATACAATACACACTCAACTAAATTTAACCCTCACTGCATGTATAACACACTCACTTTACCTGATTGTTTGCTGTGATACCACCTTGATTATTAAGATAAGGCAGTTTAGAAATACTGTTAAATAAATAAATAAATATTTATTTATTTATTTATTTATTTATTTATTTATCTTTCTTATATACCGCGCTCTTCTGCATCAGTGCGGTTTACATCAAAACAAAACTGTCCAGCACAGAAGGTCTGCATTGGATTTACAATATAATGAGGGGTGTATGTACAGGTAATAACAACAGGGTAACTATGTACAAATATATACAAAGATATCCTAGCCCCAGCTGTTGTGTTGTCTGTCTTGACTAGATTATAAGCTGTATACATCACTGCATACATCTTGTTGCACTATACAAATGATCCGTAGTAGTAGTAGTAGTTCTAACCACATGAGCCCCTCTAACCATGATATTCAGTGGCTCTATGCAGATAACATGGCTGAATATCTCTGCTGATAGCCTACCACTTGTTAGGGAAATCAGAATCCTATATATATTTATTTATTTATTTATTTATTTATTTATTTAACAGTTATTTATATACCGCTCTTTCCCTTGTTTCAAGTGCGGTTTACATGTAACAGTAGGTTAATTGGTATGAGATATACCAGGACATTTTACATAGAACAGATAATTATAAATTACAAGGAAAATTGTAACATTACAAGTATAACATATTAGAACATATATACATTGCTAGTTAAATTATTAATCATCATGTAAATGAGTGTGTAGTATGGTTAAATTAGTATATTAGTGTCGTTTATTTTTGAAAATAGGGTATATAATATTAAAAATAAATGTTAGCCTGTATCCCTTTGAGAATTCTGTTTTGGGAGTGTATTATAGTGTAATGTAAATAAGTGAGTTTTTAATTTTTTTTTAAATTCTTTTATGTCAGACAGTAGGCGAATGTTGTCAGGTAAATTGTTCCAGAGTATTGGAGCAGAGTGTGAGAAAGCTCTCTTATTGGTTTGTTTTCTGGCTTTTGTAAAATCTTTTGGTATTGTTAAAGTATTTATGTTTCTGCTCCTTTGAGATCGTTTATCAATGTCAATGTTAATCAGTGTATTTAGTGCAGATGGTGCAAGTTTATTTATAAGTTTAAATGTAGTGACAAGAATTTTATATTTGATTCGGGAGTAAATTGGTAGCCAATGAAGTTCAGCTAAAATTGGTGTAATATGTTCAAGTGGGCTTATATTCATAATCGTTCTAGCAGCTAAGTTCTGAGTTATTTGTATCTTTTTAATATTTTGTTTCGAAATACCATTAAGTATTGTATTTGCAAAATCGAAATGTGGGGTAATAATAGCATGAATTATGTTAATAAAATCTTGTAGAAGAATCAAAGGTCTTAGTTGTTTTAGTGTTTTGAGTTTGTAATGTATATTTTTAGTTAAATATTTTATATGTGAATCCATATTTAGATTATTGTCAAGTATCACACCTAAATATTTTACTTCTTTTTTTATATTAATTTTATGAGTATCTAGTGTAATCGTGTTTGGGGGTATATATGTTTGATTTTTAGTGATAAATAAAATATCTGTTTTAGTAAAGTTGATAAGTAGATTTTGTTCTTTGAGCCACTCAGTTAGTTCATTAAAACATTCTGTTATTTTTTGGAGAGGTGGGTGTGGGATTTCAAATGGGAGGTAGAACATTATATCATCGGCGTAAATATGATAAAAGACATTGTGGCGTTTAAAGATGTTACAAACTGGTTGTAAGTAAATGTTAAATAATAGTGCAGATAAAGCAGATCCCTGCGGAAGACCTTGAGTTTGTTTGAAGGTGTTAGATATTTGGGTGTGGATTCTTACATTTTGGGTTCTGTTTGATAGATAGGATTTGAACCAATTATAAACAGTAGATGTTATACCAATTTTTTGAAGTCTGTTTAACATTGTTAAGTGATCAACACTGTCAAAGGCAGCTGATATGTCAAGGAAAACAAGAATAAAGGCTTGTTTAGTATTATCAATACCTCTTAATATTGTGTCATAAAGGATCGTTAGTAAGGTTTCTACTCCATGGAAGGGTCTAAAGCCATATTGATGTTCATCAAGAATGTTTAATGTGTCAATAAAATCTTGTAGTTGAATTTGTACAATTTTTTCAATAAGTTGGAAAAAGGAATGTGCTGTGTAAGCTAAACTGATTGTTCTACTCAAGGATGACTTGTTTTTGTATTAGTTACTGATAAACTATAGTGGGCCCCAGACGATGGGTGGATGACGTATGACTATGTCTCTGAGAATGTATAAAAGTACTGACAATCCCTCCACCCTTTGGAATAAACTTGCATACTGTCCTTCTGTGTGGTCTGTGTGTGTTTATTCCCCTGGATTCCAGCCAGCCGGAGCAGCTCACCGCAGATGAGGGTTTGGGATTTCCTGGCCTGGAGTGACCAATAATATGCAGACCCATTACATTTGGTGTCAGGAAGTGGGATTCTCCCGCTGGCCAAGGATCCCTGTGCTTTGGTAGCACGGTTTAAATTAGAACTGGTATTCTCCCTTTGGTTGGGAGGATCCCTGTGCTTTGGTAGCACGGTTTGAATTAAAACTGGTATTCTCCCTTTGGTTGGGAGTGTTCCTATTGGTTTGGTAGCATGGTTAAATGGTAATTAAATGGTAATTAAGACTTTCCTGTTCCCTGGGCGGGAATCGGTGGGAAAGCTAGATTTCTTTTCTTTCTCATCTGCGGCTGCTGTGAAGGCTGTGTGCTTGTGTGTCTGGCCAGCCGTGCGTTTGTTGTGAATTAATTAGAGGATGGGGGCGTCCCAAGGTGAGGGGACCACTCCAGAATCCGCGTGAATGTATGTTCTGCTATATGTTGTGATAAGTTTTAAAACTGCAGCTAAAAAACAGCCATCCTACATAAATTGTCAGTGTAAGTTACAGGATTCTGCTGAATAAGTCTGTTAGAATGCTTATCTCTGTGCCTATACGACCCCCCCCCCCTCTCTAGAACTGATGACTCCGTGTCCCTGGAATGTAAGTGACAAGTGCTGTTTGTTTATTCTTCCACTGTTTCTGCTTTGCTTTTCCCTCCCCCTCCCTTTCTGTTCTTTGTGTTCAAAGGCTATGGACAGGCAGACAGAATAGAAACTTAAAGTTAACCGGCATACTAAAACGTAAATTATTATTTGTTTGCAGTGTCTATTTATTGCCATATTATAAGAAGATAAGCTAAACAGAAAGAAAATTACTTTTGTACTTAACAACAGTATAACTGTCACTGAAATATGTAAAAGGGTGTGTCTGTATTTAGACACCCATTGCTATAGCAATGTACTGAATAATGAAATATTAAAAGAGCTCTTAATCTGCTTCACAATATCCCTCCCCGAGTCTCATTGGCCAGGTTGGCTAAAGGTGAATTGGCCACAGGTAAAGGTGTAAATAACAGCTGGGGCTCACTGGGATTTTCCCACAGTGGAGTGACTCCTGCTGAGTGGGGGTGCGAAGACGCGTCCTGTTGATTTCAACAGTCTCACCTCTTTCTCTGCAGAGAGGTCTCTTTACTAGCTGGTAATGATCCTAGGTGACTAGAGGTATTGTGAATCAGACAGACAGTGAATTAAAAGCAGGCACTGCAGTACATTCTGTGCACAGACTGAGGTAAGGAAAAGTGGGACTTTGGTATCTACCTTGGTGGTTTGTACATTCTCTTGGGAACTGAGACTGATTGTGTGCGAGTTAGATGTATAATGTGAATAGTGCAGAAATCCCAGGGTGGGGTGCGCTCCAAATACCCCGAGGGTCTAGTTCATTATGCAGGGCGAAATTTCTTAAGAAAGCACTTGTAAGCTTTGATTTGTCTCTTGTTTAAATAAGAACTGAAACAGAAGTTTCCCAAATAAGTAACTCCTTAGTGTCCTTCCCAACAAGCTGAAAAAAAAATGTTTTGTTTACAGTAAATATTGTTTTTCTTTTATTTGCTGGTTGGTGCAGGATTTAAGGAATCTGAATAAGATTGTCCAGACCTAGCAACGGATACTTTCCTTTGAAAACCTTATTTCAAAAGAAACCCCTTGATTTGTATATTTATGCTTTTGGTTAAAAATATTGAGCTAAATTTTGCATGAACATAAATGGTTAGTATTGTAGATTTGAGGTATATGTTTGAGTCTGCTCCCTAGGCACTATGTAGATGATCTTCTATGTTCAGGGCAGGAGAAATCAGTTGTGATAGAAGCCATTCACAATCTGCTGTATTTCTTGGGACAGAAAGGATTCATGGTGTCCTAGAGAAAAAAACATTAGGTTGGGGCTATCCCTTCCCCCTACAGCATCAGAAACGAAACTAGAAACTTAACAAAGAGAACAAAGAAGAGGGAGGGAAAGGGAGCAGCCCCTCCCGTGGGCTACAGAAGGCACAAATCCTGAGCCAGTAATTAAAAGACTGCAACTTGAAAAAATGATTTGAATCCTGAGTGAATAATGTTATGTTATGTGTCTGGTCTTTGTTTGTGTATGCTATTGAGTGAACTTAAAGAGTTTAAAAAAAAACAATGAGTTTTATATTTTGTGGCAAGCACCTCAGAGGTCATAATTATTGTTTATATGTTACAAACTATAGGAATTTAATAGCAATCACAATTAGTGACAATTCTCAAGCAACTTTTTTTAAACTCCTAGTATTTAGGACTTTTTTCTCTCTTGTTTAGCTATCTGCATTTGCCTGCAGGAATCTAGACACATTGACAGACCTGTTGTTTACTTTACTTTGTTGTGTTTGAGATAACATCAAGGTTGAACTGTTACTCTAAGTAAATTGCTTTAACATAATTTCATTGTTGCAGATCAGTTTGATGCCAGTCTCCAGTATTATGTATAAGGTTTTGATTTAAATGTGAAAAGTACATTTTGGTTATTAACTGTAAAGATGTTCTGTCTGAGAGCAGTAATTAGTACCGACAAAATAAAAACATTGACAGTTGTCAGAACTACTCAGTAAGGGTTTATTAGTGCCATGCTAGAGAGAGGCAGATAAAAGGAAGAGAATACCTGATTGCTTATACACTAACAAAACTGCTTCATTGAAGTCACTTAAATAGATGTTGTTTAATGTATTTTGGCTCATTCTTTTAAAATATTTAGTGTTTTCTGCACAAATGTTTTCTGTTTTGCAAACAAATCTTTTTCTGAACTTGCAAATACAAGTAATACTTCTGCATGATATGACATCTTTTACATTTTAATCTGCAGACAGTATATGCTGTTTTGACATTAACTGCCTTGATCAACTGTATTCACTTTTCTGATACTACAATGATACCTTAAAATGATTTTAGTAAGACTTGTCTATTCCATGTTACTGTATTACTTTAAACATATAAAAAAAGAGTATTTGCATTCCAGATATCCATTAACCTTTTTATGACAAAGTATCAGTTTCATGCTTGTTTTGAACTGTAAGATTCAAGGTAATTACTTTACCTTGTTAAGCTCTGTGTTGATGACTGATGAACAGGACAGTAACATCACAGTTTTATTTATTACAATATTGGATTTTAGGATAAATTCACCTGTTTTTCTGTATTTGAATTTTATGTGTTAGTGTCCAACGAAAAAGTGTACCTTGTTCTAAAAGTTTTTATTTCAGTTTCAATACAGTTCCTGAGAAAATAGATATATGTTGCAGAGAAAACAGATATATGTTGCAGCACTGTGAGATATTAATTTTTCTTTAGTTTACACACTTGCACTTTATGTTACCAAAATACTTGTTCTAGCAATACATTATGTAGAGGTTCAGTACACATAGAAATTATAGAATTTTGGAAAGAGGCTGATCTGAAATTGCTCTGTTCCCAAGCATATAGATCTTATTTAGTGGAAAGATGGAGCTTAGTTACCAGGAAATATGAGAATATTCGTAAAGTTAGTAGACAAATAAAACAATAACATTAACTTGAGTTGATTGGATAAACAAAATTTTAATTGTTAGCAACGATCTAGGAGAGGTTTGAAAAAAATAAAAAATAAAAAAGATAACCGAGAGTGAGAGAGAGAGAGAGAAGGTGAGGCTACAGCCTTGGAGGGGGCAGTGGACGTGCTGCTCCGAGTGTGATGATCTGGGCCACCGGGATTCTGATTGCTTTAAGACTCCTCGAGGACCCACCCACAAGGCCTGAAGAACATGAACCTTGCATATTTATGCCTCTGAAGAGACATGACTGGGCGGGGGGGAATAGGCCAAGAAGAACCTGAGGAAACATCGTCCTGCGGCCCAGCCACAGATGCCTTGAACCTTCTTAGGCCTCTCATCTCAAAAGGATCTCTTAAACACCATGATTAGTGAGTAACCTCCACAGATCCTTGTGGGCACTGCGATTATAGGATCAGTCCTCAAATATTTTTAAGTTTCCACAGCACTCTCACTGGGAACCGGGTATAAGATAGACTTTAGTCACACCTGAGAGATTATGTGGCTGTTCTGTTAGAAGCCATTCTCCTTCCTATTGGGATTGATGTTATAAAATGCCGTGAAGCACTAGTCTATATTGTAAGGACTTTATCTATATTTTGTTTAGGCAGTTGCTAATTAGAATGAGCACTATTTGCTCATATTGTTAAAAGGATCTAAATTTATATTTTATATACCTTTTGTTTACAAAAATTCTAAGTTTCTAACAATTGTTTGATGTTCTTAGCAGCCTTGCCAAATAAGGATACACTAGTATGGTATAGAAAAGACAGAAGGACCTAGCATGTAGTTTGATGGAATGATGTAAGTGGAAAAAAAAAGTGGTGTTGAGAGGAGTGTGATGGAATATTCATGTTGGAAAAGAGAACTCAGATTAACATTATAAAATGGTGGGGGTAAATTGAAGTGTGAAATGATGTATCCGATGTATCCACCTAGAAAGAAAACTGACAATGAACAATATTTGATTATGCCATCCGCATTAACTCCAATTTTGAAAGTCATCTAGCTCAGAGATATACCCAATAATTGGAAATAGATACTTGGAGATAGGCTGAGTGCACTTTTCATCCTAATGAGCTTTGGGGATACCCACACTGGCCATGTGGTGCTTTTCAGATGCTTTTATCCCTTTTTGCCTCTATGTGTCCTGGCCCGACACATGAAGCTAAAGAAGGAAAGTTACTTACACAAATTTTTACAAATTGGTATAATTCTAAAAATTGTGAAAAATTTGAGGAAGTGTGGGCATCTTGTCAAAAATGTATTAGCTAAATTGAGTTGCTTAGGATTGGCTGTTGTATGCAAGCAGCAATCTACGAAGGGGGGAACCTCCAAAATCTTAAAAAAAAAAAAAAAAAAAAAAAAACTTTGTAAATAAATTAAACTGTCTTGCCTTTGACTCTGTTCAATAAACAAACAAATAACCAAACAAATTGCCCTAAGGGAGTAGACTGAACATTTTCTCCCTCTGAACTGTTATATGGAAGACTGCTTACCTTTTATACTCCTGAGCCTCACATTTGATCTCTTGTATTTCCTAGCAGCAGAGGCAACTCTCTTCCCTCCACAGGTATGCTCAGCACGTCCAGTCCTTTCTGCTGGATGACTCAGCTCTTTTCTTTCCATCCGGAGACTGGATTTTGGTAAAGACATACCACCAGCACATAGTACAAGCCCCTTTTCCAGTATGGGACCGTTCCAAGTTCTTCTGATAACATTGATTGCAGTGAAGGTGGCAGCTAAAAGATCCTGAAGCCATTACCCTCGCTGGAAACAATCTCCATATACAGATCAGGCTTCAGGACCAGGATGAGAAGTAGCTGACGCTGGGGCAGCCAAGGCCCTAGCAACTGGAGAGGAGAGGAGAAGACTCCTGAAGAAAGGCAGCTTTCGGCCTAGAGGTACCGAACCAACATATCCCTTCAAGGTTGGTGACAGGTCAGAGCACCTCAAAAGCACGATACCTTAGACCCGCTCTATGGACCTCCAAACTACAGTGATCGCCATCACATGGTCAGCCATCCTGTGTGACTCCTCCCCATTGTGGATCCATGCGTCAAGAATCAAGCGTGTATCGTCTCCACTGACATCTTCGGTTCCAGCCTCCTGACCATCACGCACAAGACTGTGTTGACTTCTCCTACCACTCATGTGGTGCCTCCTTCAGTCCATTTCGGGAACTGTTAATACGGCAATACTACTTGCCCAGACTGCCTTACTTTTTTGTGTGCGCAGCTCGCTACAAATTGAAGCTTTTCTCTCAACATGTTTCATTACTGTACCTTCTAATCTGTGTGAAATGTAGAAGTTTACTGTACTTGACAATTTAAACTGCACCCAGCCCCATGTTTCTTTTTCTACCTTTTTGTATAACATTGGTGTTACTCGCCTCTCTTTGGGATATGACTAGGTCCCTTGTTCATTGTAAACTGTCTCTAGTTTTAATGCTATGGATTGTTTTATTGTTTCTGCTTTTAGCCTGTCTAATACTGCTCTATACTGTTCTTCAACTACAGGGAAGTTTCTCATGATTACTCTCTGATGTATTTTCCTTTGGGGTGGTCTCAAAGGACTGCTTATTGCCCTATTGAGCGGTTTTATAATTCTTGTTCTTTTTTGTTGTATATTCATTTGTTCTTGGCTGTTGTCGCAAGGCCCTACAAAGCTCTACTACCTTTATGTATTCCTATACTCCTGCTTTTATGGTGGCTGATGTACCTGAGCTGCCGCATTCAGATGTTCCATTAATAATGTCTGTTTAGTTATTTTGTAGTAAATTGTTAGGCTGTTCTTATAGTGGGCCTATGCAGGCCCAAAGGGGGGATTGATAGGGAAATCAGAATCCTATATATATGTCCTTTGTAATAATAATGCTTAGTTTAAGTGCATATACAAGAGGCCTGCACAAGAGAAATTAGAATCTTATAGAAATCAGAATCCTATGTGTGTGCCCTTTGTACATTCTGGTGGGTTGGAAAAAGGAATGTTCTGTGTAAGCTAAACTGATTGTTCTACTCAAGGATGACTTGTTTTTGTATTAGTTACTGATAAACTATAGTGGACCCCCAGACGATGGGTGGATGACGTATGACTATGTCTCTGAGAATGTATAAAAGTACTGGCAATCCCTCCACCCTTTGGAATAAACTTGTATACTGTCCTTCTGTGTGGTCTGTGTGTGTTTATTCCCCTGGATTCCAGCCAGCCGGAGCAGCTCACCGCAGATGAGGGTTTGGGATTTCCTGGCCTGGAGTGACCAATAATATGCAGACCCATTACACCACTATACAGAAAGAGAGAGGGAAATCCCTGGGGTTATCTGGTTAGCGGCAATATTCAGTTTACTAACCGGATAAGAAATTACCATAAAAAAGGCAGTTCTATTTTTATATGTTTACCATCCAGAAAGCAGCCGAGAATCACTGCTATTCGGATAGCACTAGTGGTTAGCGGTGAAACTAGGTATTCAGTGCCACCGGATATCCAGATTTCGGTATTGATATCCTGGTTTCATTTTAAATACC
The DNA here is from genome assembly GCA_033557465.1 of Ichthyophis bannanicus. Classification (NCBI taxonomy): domain Eukaryota; kingdom Metazoa; phylum Chordata; class Amphibia; order Gymnophiona; family Ichthyophiidae; genus Ichthyophis; species Ichthyophis bannanicus. The sequence goes on from CM066036.1 coordinate 217,598,856, forward strand.
ACAGCAGACATTAAAAAAATACACCAACCACTAAGTATGTATTTTGACCCAATAACTATCAAAATTAGGAACATAAATCTTTACAATATTGCAGCCCACTGTAATGGAGGTGTGCATTTTTGTATCATTTCATTTTGTAATAGCCTGTTATTATTTCATTTTGGGCACACTAAACAGTGTGCAATATTCCCAAATAGTGCACACTATTTAGTTATGAGGCATGTTAAAATGAAATGACATGGAACTATACAAACAAAAAAAAAAGAAAATGTTCTTCCTGTGCACACCCCTACATATTAAGCACATTTTAAATGATTTACCTGGCTTATGAAAATCAATGGCTGGCTTATAATGCATTGTCCTGGTGCCTGAATGTCTGCTTATTTTTCTTGCTTTCTAGAGGAGGTCTGAAAAGGGGAGGTAGAGCTATCAGGCCACTGATGCAGTTGCAGGGCTCAGACCAGGGGTTGGTTATATATGGGAGGGGATCAAATCTTGGGGTGGAGGGGTTACCCTAAGGAGCAGTGATGCAATTAGAAGAGAGAATGTGTTAATTGTGGCTGCCATTTGTTGTGCAAGGGCCTGGCAGCTGCTGCACTACTGGACTGCCAGTAACATAACTGCACATAACACCACCACTTGAGGTAGCATTAGGTGCAACCGTGCTATTGACTGCTATGACAACTAGTGTGCAGTGCCATCTTGGGTACTAGCTGTCAACAGCTCCTATGCCCACTCTCTGCCCCGAAACCTCCATGGTGTGCAAGTAAGCACACTAATGTACAGTGCCTTGTGAAAGTATTCATCCCCTTGGTTTTTGCCCTGTTTTGTCACATTACGTACAACCTGGAATGAAAATGGAGGTTCATTTGGATGGTAGGTAATGAACCTAATATAGTCCAAATTGGTGAAGTGAAATAACAATAAAATACCTTGTGTATGTAAAAATAACAAGTAAAAACCGAAAAACTGTGAGTGCATATGTATTCAAATCTTTTGCTATGAACCCCCTAAATAATATCTGGTCCAACCAATTAACCTCAGAAGTCACATAATTAGTTGGTTAGGGTCCACCTGTGTCACATGATCTGTGTCAGTGTCGCATGATCTGTCACACGATGGCTGTATAAACATACCTATTTTGAAAGGCCCCTGACTCTGCAGCACCACTAAGCAGGCAGCATGAAGACCAAAGAGCACTCCAAACAAGTCAGAGACAAAGTTGTGGAGAAGTATAGATCACGGTTGAGTTATAAAAAAATATATATTCCGAATTCTGAATATCCCACAGAGCATCATTAAATCCATTATAACAAAATGGAAAAAATATGGTGCACCTATAAACCAGACAATAGAAGGCCAACCACCAAAATTCACAGACTGGGCAAGGAGGGCATTAATTAGAGATGCTACAAACACTCCAAGGATAACACTGAAGGAGCTGCAAAGATCCAAAGCGGAGATTTGAGTATCTGTCCATAGGACCAATTTAAACCATACACTCCACAGAGTGGGGCTTTATGGAAGAGTGGCCAGAAAAAAAGCCATTGCTTAAAGAAAGAAATAAGAAAACATGATTGGAGTTTGCACAACAGCATGTGGTGAATCCCCAAACACATGGAAGAAGGTCACATGAGACGAAAATTGAACTTTTTGGTCATCATGAAAAACGCCATGTGTGGCGCAAACCCAACACTTCCCATCACCCCGAGAACACCATTCCCACAGTGAAACATGGTGGTGGCAGCATCATGCTGTGGGGATTGAAGGAATGATGGATTGAAAGCACTAAATACAGGACAATTCTTGAGGAAAACCTGTCTCAGACTGCCAGAGATTTGAGACTGGGACGAAGATTTACCTTCCAGCAGGAAAATGACCCTAAACATATTGCTAAAGCTAGCTTAAAGGGAAACATTTTATTGTCTTGGAATGACCTAATCAAAGCCCAGACCTCAATCCAACTGAGAATCTGTGGAATTACTTGAAGATTGTTGTACACCAACGCAACCCATTTAACTTGAAGGAGTTGGAGCAGTTTTGCCTTAAGGAATGGGTGAAAATCCCAGTGGCTAGATGTGCTAAGCTAATAGAGACATACCAAAAGAGACTTGCAACTGTAATTGCAGCAAAAGATGGCTCTATAACATATTGACTTGGGGGGGGGGGGGGTTGTGAATACATATGCATACTCCTGCTTTCAGGTTTTATTTTTTTTAATCTTAATTATTGTTTGTGTCACAATAAAGAATATTTTGCACACTTCAAAGTTGTAGGCATGTTGTGTATATCACATGGTGCTATCCCCCAAAACTCCATTTTAATTCCAGGTTGAAATGCGACAAAACAGGAGAAACACATAGGGGATGAATACTTTTGTAATGCACTGTATTTAGATTCCCCAGACAATACGATGAGTTTCTCAAAGCCTGTGAGAGCTCCATGGCTTAAAGGACACAGGGCAGTGGCGTAAATACCGCCCAAGCAGCCCCTGCAATGTGGTAGGGCGCAGGCTAGAAGAGGGCCCAACGATCCCAACCTGGCAACAGCAAACTTCACACATACTTTCAAAGAAGTTTTCCATGCCATGCCATGTTGCTGTTTTTTTTCCTTTGCACAGTAAAGTGTTGAGCTACAGCAGCTGGAGGCTTTGGAAAGCATTTCCTATTAAGAGGCCCAAGTCTTGTGATATGTGAAACTTTGGCCCCTCAATAGTTAATACTTTCCAGCAAAATGCAGTGGAGGCAGGGCGGCATGGCATGGCACAGCAAACCTCTTTGGAAGTAAGTGTGAAGTTTGCCACTGTGGCTTCTGTTTTCTAAGTTTTCTGGGGTAGGGGAGGAGAGTGGAGGAAGAGGAGGGAACAGGCAGGGAAAAGTGTTCTCCCTCTTTGTCACCACAGCCCTTGTTTGATGGACCCTAAGTGCATTCTGCTTTGGGCCCCTCATTTGAAGTTTTGCCACTGACCCAGGGGATTACTGGGTAGTGTAGTCCTTGGTAATAGTTCTTAGGGGAGGAGTTCCTGATGCTGATGTAGGCAATTAGGCAGCTGCAGCCGAACGGTGAGGCTTCTAAATGTCAGTCTGACTGGCAGGAAAGAGGACCCTAGGGAAAAACCCAGAGAGTTTGATTTCATTGCAGAAGTCTGCAGTCCCATGGCCAGGAGGGAAGCAGGAAGTGGAGGAAGGAGCAGTAGTGGTGCAGAACCCAGAGGTAGGCCCTATAGGAGATCTGTATTACTATTTCATGAAGCTGTGGTTAGAAGCTGATGAAGCAGTGGAACTGAGGAGGATGGGCAAGCAAGGGCGTGGAACCTGATTAGAAGCCACCTTATAGAAGCAACCTCCTGAAGGGGCAGGAAAGGACTACAATTTGGAGACAGGTATCTTGAAAATGTACTAGCCAGTGTAATACAGAGGGAGACTACAGCTTTGGGAAAGGTATTCCAAATGTGCCAGGCAAAGCACAGTGAAAGGTTCAGGAGAGCACATTGGGGATACAACTCTAAAGCCTGCCTGAGGCAGGAAACCTAGTTGGAGCAGGGCTGTGCTGAGATGAGGGCACTGCTGCTTTCTTGACACTTGCAGAAGAAAGAAAGGCACTGCCTTCTGGTAAAGTACTTTGAGGTGAAGAGGTATAAAGCCTGTTTTAGGCAGGTGTGGCAGGAAGCCTGGTTGAGGCAGGGCTGTGCTGAGAGAAGAACACTGCTGCCTGGTAGACATATGGCATGCACCGAAAAGGGAGGCACTGCTGTTTTGTAAATTTCACCCAAGGGAAGCATATAGCTTGCTTGAAGCAGAGAAGGCATAAGGCCTGCTGAAAAGTGCTGCACCAGTAGGTATGAGGCCAAGTAGAACAAGAAAGCACCAGTTAAGAATAAAGTTTAGTAAAGCAATGTTATAGGGAAGCACTGCTATTAACGCACTGAATGTTTGTAATGTGAAAGGAAACAGTCTCCCATGTAGCAATGAAGAATCTGTGTGAATTCTGTGGACATAAGAATGGAATCTTTAAGGAAATAAAAAGTACATAACGCACAAGTTGGTCTTGTCTGAGACTGAGTTAATAGCTGAAAAACAAAAAACAAGAGAAGGGAGGCTTCCGCAAAAGAAATTGTGAAACGTAGCGGAGGGCAAAGACCACGGCCAAATACAAGGTGATATCCAAAAAAACTTTATTGAAGACCCAACTTAACCAGTAATAGCTGAACGTATGGGGACTGGAGCCCTAATTGGGGGTTGGCCTGAGACCATAGTTAACATAGGTGGCCACTTAAGCGGCTCTCATGAGTACTTCAGCAACCTATCATCAGCCACCGGAACCAGGAATCTCAGAGTTTTATGACACCTCCATGATCCCAGACAACTGCGCACAAAGCAGTTAAGTACACTTTATAAGAACATAAGATATGCCATACTGGGTCAGACCAAAGGGTCCATCAAGCCCAGTATCCTGTTGCCAACAGCGGCCTATCTAGGTCACAAGTACCTGTCAGGTTCCCCAAACAGCATACAGAGTCCACGCTGCTTATCCTGAGGTAAACAATGGATTTCCCTGGTCCTCTTTAACGATGCTTGGTGGATCTTTTCTTAAACCCGAGCTACAATAACAGCTTTTACTACATATTCCAGTAAAAAATTCCAGAGTTTAATTATGCATTGAGTGAAAAAATATTTTCTAAGATTAGTCATAAATGGGCTACATTGTAGTTTCATTGCATTTCCCCTAATCTTTCTACTTTTGAAGGAGTAAACAACCAATTTATGTTTACCTGTTTCACTCCATTCATTATTGTATAGACCGCTATCATATCCCCCCCCCCCTCAGCGGTCTTTTCCCCAAGTTGAAGAGGCCTATCCTGTTAAGCTTTTCTCATAGGGATATCCTTCCATCCTCTTTACCATTTTGGTGGCTCTTCTCTGTACCTTTTTTTTATTCTGATATATCCTTTTTAAGATAAGGTGACCAGAATTGCACACAATATTCAAGGTGCAGTCGCACCATGGAACAATACAGAGGCATTATAAAATCCTTGGGTTTATTCTCCATTCCTTTCATTATGATTCCTAACATTCTATTAGCTTTCTTGGCCACCACTGCACATTGGGCAGAAGGTTTCAACATCTTATCCATGATGATGCCTAATCCTTTTCCTAGATGGTGATTCCTAATGTGGAACCTTGCACTGTGAAACCATAACTTGGGTTGTTCTTCCCTAAGTGCATAACTTTGCACTTGGCGTCCAAATGGCAGATGAAATTTAATGTGGACAAGTTTCACAATTTCTCAAGGTCTTTTTGCAATTTTTCACAAACTGCTTGTGTTTTAACAACTTTGAATAATTTTGGAGTATGTTTACTAAATAGGGCTCATGGCTAACCTGGGTTATCTGCATCTGGGTCCCATTGACTAATAAGAATTTCCTTGGCTAAATCCATGTTGAATTTCTCCCATTAAAACATGAATATCTACATGTTCAGTAATTTAATTCTTTATAATGGTTTCTACCATTCTGACAGGTACTGATGTCAGGTTCAGCGGTCTATAGTTTCTTGGAATACCACTGGAACTCTTTTTAAAAATTGGCATTACATTGGCCATTCTCCAATTTTCAGGCACTACAGATCATTTTAATGGTAGATCCAGATTACTAATAGTAGGTCTAGAATCTACTACTACTACTACTACTACTACCACCACCTCTGAGCATTTGTATAGTGCTAAATGATGTACGCAGCACTGTACAGACACATGTAAAATATGGTCCCTGCTCATCAGAGCTTACAGTCTAGTCAAGACTGACAACACAGTAGCTGAAAACATAGATACATCTTGGGGAAATAAGGAAACACAAAAGAGACCAGGTGAGACAAGATCCGCAGGCAGCAGCAAAGAGGTGAGTTTTGAACCTGGATTTAGAAAGGGACAGAGAAGGTGCCTGACATACAGACTCCGGTAGTTTGTTCCAGGCATAAGAAGTGAAATCTGGAGTTAGCAATAGAAGAGAAGAGCACAGATAGAAGTGATTTGCCAAAAGAGCGGTGTTCCCGAGGAGGGGTGATGGGAGAGAAAAGAGGAAAGGTAGTGAGGAGCTGCAGAGTGAATGCACTTAAAGGTCAGCAGGAAAAGTTTGAACTGGATTTGGAAGCAGATAGGGAGTTAATGAAATGTCTTGAGAAGAGGGGTAATATGAGCATGATGAGGCTGGTGGAAGATTAGCCACGCTGCAGAGTGTTGAACAGATTGAAGGGGAGATAGATGATTCAGAGGGAGACCAGCAAGGAGTAGGTTACAATAGTCAAGACGGGAAGTGACTAAAGAGTGGATAAGTGTCTTCAGAAAGAAATGGGTGGATTTTTTTGATGTTATAGAGAAAGAAACAGCAGGTTTCAGTTATCAGATGGATGTGGGTGGAGAAGGAGAGAGAGGAGTCAAAGATGACCCCAAGGTTGCAAGCCATGAAGACAGGGAAGAATAGAGAGTTATACACAGAGACTGAAAAAGGAGGAAAGGGAGAGAAGGGTTTAGGGGGGGAAAACAAGAAGCTCAATTTTGGCCATGTTTAATTTGAAGTGGTGGTGAGACATTCAAGCAGCAGTGTCAGAAAGGCAGGCAGAGATCCACGTCTGTATTGCTGAACTGAAGTAGATCTTGGAGTCATCAGTGTAAAGATAGTACTGAAAGCCATGGGAGGAGATGAGTGCACCAAGGGAGTGGGTATAGAGAGAAGGAGTAGACCCAAGACAGATCCTTGGGGTATACCAACTGAGAACAGGATAGCAGCAGAAGAGGATCCACCAGAACCAACACTGAAAGAGTGATGGGAGAGATAAGAAGAGAACCAGGATAGTACAGAGCCCTTAAAACCAAGTGAGAAAGGAGGATCGAGGAGACATTTGTGTTCAACAATATCAAAAGCAGCTGAAAGGTCAAGAAGGATGAGGACTGAGTAAAGGCCTTGGGATTTCTCCAGGAACAAGTCACTGGAGGCTTTGACAAGAGCCATTTCAGTAGAATGTAAAGGACAAAAGCCAGATTCTAAAGGATCCAGGAGGACTTGAGAGTAGAGAACGTCGAGGCAATGGCAGTGAACCAGAGGTTCAAGTAGTTTAGAAACGAAGGGGAGGAGGAAGAAGAGTTTCATATTTCAGTTCTTACAGCACCCTGGGATGTATATTATCCAGTCCAGGTGATTTGTTACTCTTTAGTTTATCACAGAGCTGTGATACATCTGTCTAGTTTATCAAGATTTGTTTCAATTCTTCCAATACATTATCTTTAAATACCATTTCAGGCATGGGCATCTTCAGTAAAGACCAATACAAAAATTAATTCAGTCTCTCCACTATGACCTTGTCCTCCTTTAGTGCCCCTTTTACCCCTGTAATGGTCTAACTGTTTTTTTTTCACAGGTTCTTTTTATGAATGTACCTCAAAAATATTTATTATGCTTTTTGCTTCCATGGCAGGCTTATTTTCAAATTCTCTATTTGTTTACTTTATCAATGCCTAGCATCTAACTTAACAGTGCTTATGTTGTTTCCTGTAATTGTCATTTGGCTCCTTTTTCCATTTTCTAAAAGATGCTTTTTTTGGCTACAACAGCCATTCTGACCTCACCCTTAAACCATGTTAGCAGTCACGTGGCCTTCCTTTCACCTTTTTTAAACGTGGTCTGGGCTTCCAAGATGATATTATTAAAGATAAAGATTTACATCACCCATGCTTGATGTAAATCTTTAACTTTTGCAGCTGCTCCTTTTAGTTTTTTTCTTAACTATTTCCCTTACTTTATCATAGTATCCATTTTGAAAGTTAAAAGCTAGTACTGTGGATTTCCTGGTTGTCCTCCCTCCACTTATTAAATCAAATGTGATCATAGTCTGATCACCATTGCCAGGTGGCCCCAACATGGTCATTTCTGGCACCAGATTCTTCGTTCCAGTAAGGACTATCTCTAAAATTGCTTCCCCTCATATTGATACATGAACCAGCTGCTCCATGAAGCAGTCATTTATTTCATCTAGAAACTTTATCTCCCTAGCATGTCATGCTGTGATATTGATCCAGTCAATACCAGGGTAATTGAATTCACCTATTATTAGTGTGTTGTAAATTTTGTTAGCTTCCAGTTATTTCTTTTAGCATTTCATCATCCATCTGTTCATTCAGGCTAGGCAGATGGTAGTATACCCCCACTTCCACTGCCTTTTCCCTTTTACATGGAATTTCTATCCATAGAGATTCTACAATGTATTTTGTTTCCTGCAAAACTTTAATCCTGTGCAACTCTACACCTTCTCTAACATAGAGCGCAACCCCTCCACCAATTTGATTTGCCCTATCATTGAGATATAGTTTGTACCCAGGTATCATAGTGTCCCATTGGTTGTCCTCCTTCCACCAGGTTGCTGAGATACCAATTATATCTAATCTTCAATTTAGTGTTATATATTTTAAAGTTCCCATCTTATTTTTTAGACATCTAGAATCTGCATACAGGCTTTTCAGAGGTTCTATTTTGTTAATATTATCAATTTGGTTATCAGTTGACAGAGGTAATTTGGAATCTTTCAACTCTGCTCTTTCCAAAGAGACATCTGGGTTACTTTTACTTTTATTGGAACCCCTCTATTGGAATGCCCTAACTTCTCTGTTTTTCTAGTATCCTTCAAGGATATATCATTCTGAACCATGCTCTCTTGGGTGACTGTCAGCTTTCTTCTATTACCTAGTTTAAAAGTTGCTCTATCTCCTTTTTAAAGGTTAATGCTAGCAGCCTGGTTCCGTCTTGGTTAAGGTGGAGCCCATCCTTTGGAATAAGCTCCACCCCTTCCCCGTAATGTTGGCCAGTTCCTAACAAATCCCAAACCCTCTTCCTTTCATCATCATCTTAATCACACATTGAGACTCCAGAGCTCTGCCTGCAGGGCCGGCACAACCACTAGGCAAATTAGGTGATCACCTAGGGCAGCAACTTCCTGAGGTCAGCAAAAGCAGGCATTCAAAGCTAAATAATATATTTTGACAGCAAGAGTGGGTGTAAAGCTTGAGGTTTGCCTAGGGCACCAACATTTTGAACCAACTCTATGACCGGCCCTGTCTGCCTGCTTCTTGAGTCCTGTATGTGGAATGGGAAGCATTTCTGAGAATGCTACCATGGAAGTTCTGGATTTCATCTTCCTACCTAAAAGCCTAAATTTGACTTCCAGAACCTCCCTCCCACACTTTGCTTTGCCATTGGTGACAACATGTACCAAGACAGGAGGCTCCTCTTTAGAACGATCTAAAACCTTGTCTAGGTAGTGCATGAGGTCCACTACTTTTGCACTAGGCAGGTATGTTACCAAGCGATCCTCACATCCACCATTCAGATACCTACATGCCTAATAATCAAATCACCATCTACGATTGTGGTCAGTTTTGACACCTTTGCATTTTAGGTATGTTGTGTACAATATCTTGAGAAATAATTGGAAATATTCCAACTGTATGTCATCATATTTTAAAAGTATGTTCAAAGGTATACAACAAAAAAAATTGGCTGTGCAACTTAAACACAGTATTTTCTGAGAAAAAACAAAACAAAAACGAAATATGATCTGGACAGGATTAATGGCACCCTTCACTAATATTTTGATGGCATAATCCTTGGCACTGATGACAGCCTCCAAATGTTTCCTGTAGCAATCTACAGGGTGGCCCAAAAAAGTAAGAACATCTTGTAGCATATAACTTATTTAAAAATTCAAAAAGACAGATGTAAACGATTGACAAATTCTAAAAAAAAGATGGTGACCGGAAATTGTCGAAATAAAGACGTTATATAGCTAAAAAAGGTAAATAAGCATAATATTTAAGCTTTCAATTTACGAGATGTTCTCACTTTTTTTGGTCCCAACAACAAAAGCACGATCCCACGTGCACAAGGGAACCCAGTAAGAGACGTGGATTGCAACAGAAAGACGTGAGATAAAAAACTTTAATTTCTTTATTCAACTCCAGCCACCGTTCGGCTTAAATAGTAGTATTGACTGGGCGGCATGTTTGTAGTTTAGTGCTGGTTGTGATATGGTAATGGTAGTAGACTGCTGGTGCTTTATGTCTGTGTCTGGGTAGGTTAATAAATTCTATAAACCCAAACGGTGATTAATATAATGAGATAAGAAAACAGATCCCGTGAATCCCTCAGCAAATTTACAATTTTTTTGTCGGACATAAATCGTGTAGGGCAGGCATTGCAAACCCTTGCCCCAATACACAATACATATCCCTTTTATTCAAACCAATAGGTTATTCAATAAAACTTCTCAGAAGACCAAATCCAAATGAAACGGCACTTATCTGGATAACCATGCGCGACGTGCACGTTTCGGGGGAAAACCCCTGTATCAAGCGCTCTCTGATCCACTTGTATAAACTTTTCCAAATCACCTTTCAACTGGCAAAAAACGCCGACATGCTGGCTGTATGATATTGAGGCTACTAATCTAAGATTGGCTATTCCAAACGCCCATCAAGAATGTCACCAATCACAGAAAGGGAATCCCCACAAAGGAAAGGGGTTCCCTATCATGAAAGGTAAACGTCACCCCGCTCCCAGCCAATCGATGGCACTATTAAGTCCAGCAGGGGCTACTGTCTGTAGCTTGAATATCCAACGCTGCTCAACGCTGTGTCTGGGTAGGGGCATTTTCTATGAATGTCAGGCGCTCCTTTGTTTTGGGTGGTTGTATCTTGGGCTTCTTGTAATAGAGGTGTGTTTGGTGGGTTTTATGTGGAACCTTGGTGTAACAAGGAGGGTGTTCCGTGCGCGATTTGGTAGAATTTATGACGTGGTAGTTCTTTATAGGTCAGTGTCATCTTTTCTAGGAGCTTTAAAAATGGAGTCGCGGTCGTTATTCCGCATGCGCGGCGTTTTTTGTCCAGGGAGGCGGGTATAGCTCCCGATTCACGGAGAGCAGCAGCGAGCCGACATTTAATTGAACGCGGGCAGCATTTGCGGTAAGGTTTTGGTAGTGTTCCTGTTTATGGGCATGGGTTTGTGTAAAGTGAGGATAGTCTGTAGGTGGGATTAGGATGATGGTGGTTTGTTTTGTTTGTTTTTTAGATTTGGCAAGATCCCCTGAAGAAACCGGTTGTGTGAAACGTCTTGATGGTACCGGGGATGTACGTTGGGATCGACGGGTGTTTCAGATGTGTCCAGTCTTGCGAGTGAGGTCTATCCATTAAGTTTTAAGATTCTATCGGTGTATCCTCATAATATGGAAAGTTAATGCTGACTGGCTATCTGTTTTTACTTTCATTTTTGAGGTCGTTGATGTCATAAAGCATGTTGCTGTAATTTGGTGCGAACCTTAAACAGCAGTGCTCTTTTAAACTGAGACCTCTGTATTTTTGTTCTGATCCTCGAGTGGTGAAAGTGAACGATCTTCTTTTTGAATAATCATATTGTAGCAATGTCCCAGTTTTTATACTATTTCCTACTATTTTCTTTTTTTAATTGGTCTTGTTTTATTTGATTCTTTTATGTGTCAAATATGTTTGTATATATAGTCCAAAGCCATTTCACTGACCACTTTTTTTAGGAGATATTGGACATTTAAGGGATTGAACTGCAAGGTGCCATTAATGTTGACCACAACTGTATAGCAGCCATCTTATCCCTTCCCTCATGGGTACATGGCCCTGAAGCACCACCTCAGTGGAATAGGGTTTCACATCACTTGGAGGTCAGGTCCTAGCTACAGGATCATTTCCTGCCACACCAAGGTGATGCTCTCCTTTCACATGACCTCTCTTCTCCATGACAAAATAGGCTGCCAGACTAGTGGTGGTGAGATGGGAAAAGGAGGTATTACAGGGAATAGAGAGAGGACAACACTTAGGCCAAGAGCAGTACTTGAACCAAACTTTCTTGAGGCTGAGAGGCCTGCAGTTTTAGATGCAGAGAAACAGCAGCAGAGAAACAAAAATACATTATACTATGTTTTATAATTCGCAGCTGGCTGACCTTTTCGAGAGGAAAAGGAGCCTAACCACAGAGGGGCTGCAAAAACCACAGCCACCCCTCGTGCAACCAATCAAGAGCTCTCATTCACCTTAGGCATGTAGGCCTTTGCAGCAGGTGTTCTTCCACTGTAGGTGTCATAGATAGGAGCATAGGAACCTTTTGACCCTTCAGCAGACGTCAGAGATGGGTCTCTCGGACATATGTAGACGTCAGAAACGAGACATCGAAATGGCACCTATAATCTATAATCTTTTGCCACCTTTTATAATCTTTTTGTCACCTTTTCTTTACATATAGGTCTGACCGCTATCTTGCTGAACTATCTTTACCCTCATATGTATGCTTAACCACTACAATCTATGCACCTGGCAGCTATGTAACAAATAGCCTTAGTTTTTTTAGAAATGCTTATGTCAGGGAACAAAGAGGGGGGGGGGGTACTTGGGTGGGCTAGGTAAGGGGGGTTAAAGGGGTGCTTTTGTATTAGAGCAATGCTAGAAAAAAACATATATAACCGACATGCAAGGCTTGTATTTTTACCAGTTCCTTCCTGTAACCAAGTGACTGGTCTTCTGCTAGCAGAAAAAAAATAAAGACAGGTAAACTGCCTGGAATCTTTCTATCTTGTCTTGGGATTGTTTTTTTTCCTTCACTTACTTTTCAGGAGGACACAGACTCAGTGGACCGGGACCCCGCTAAGCGACGTCCACGACAATTGGCACCCCAGATGGGACCACCGCTTAGCCAATCCGTCTCTCCCTCTTCTGGACCGATGGAACGTTTAGTGCACACCCTCTAAGGTCAGTGTTACCGGGGAAACCTTCCTGATCCCGAGGGGGGAGAAGGGCGATAAGTGGGAGGTCCATATGAGTTCACCTACTCCTGGGAGGACAGTGAAGCCCTTGACAAGAATCCAGGTAGGGGAAAAATAATTGTTATTTGAATATAGATAAAAGTATTTTTGATCATCTCCCTCATTAAAGGCTTGGTATACTGTGTTTAGATACCTCCCTTTGAGGCTTGGTGGGAAAGAATGGGAAGCCCAGGTTCTAAGAGTCCTAGGACGAAAACTCCGTTGGAATGGGTTCTAGAGAATTGGAGCCGATTAGCTGCCACGGCCGGGTTGTCTAAAACGGCACTAATTAAATTCTGCCAGGTCGCCTGGCCATCATATACGGCTGGGACTAACTTCCCATGGCCACCAGAAGGGTCCTTTGAACCCGCAATTTTGTCAAATCTCAGACACATTCTAACGGACCAAATAATGCAACAACTTGATTACTTTTATTTGTTTGAGAATTCTATGTCTCTATGCCTGGCCAAAAATGATAAAAAAGTCATTTGCCCTGTAGTTAAGAGGCAAGGTAGAGAGGTAACTTCTAAGAAAGACCGTAGGGACCCTCGGCCACCACCCCCTCCTCCCTATCGGGACATAGAAGACCCCCTTGAGTCTTCCCTTTATGCCCCACTTTATTACAATCCACCAACCGCCCCCTCATCCTCCCCCGTAGACATACTTAAACCTGAGAAAATATCCAAACCTGACCCTCCCCTGTACGACCTCAACCTTTCCCAAAACCCTCCCTTAGGTGACTGCTCGGTAACAGTCCCTCTCTCCCTCAAATTTTGAAGTCCGCCAAAGAGGGAGTCTTCCAGAATACCCGGTCTCAGACCCCAAACCCGATCCTGACTCTGTGAACACTAGTCCTAGGGAAAAGGAGATGAATGCCATGCTCCTGGGAAGGGACTCCATTGCTGCCCACCCTATGATGCCCGTAAGGTCCATCCCTAGTGCAGGACCCTCGGGACGCTTTAACCGAACATAAGGTTTATGTCCCCTTTTCCACTGCAGATCTCCTTAACTGGAAAAATACTACTCCACAGTGGAGAGATGATCCAGAGGGAGTTATTAAGGTATTTGAAACCATTTTTCTCACCCATGAGGCAGACTGGAAGGATTGCCAGGTGCTTCTTAGAACCCTCCTTAAGACTGGGGAAAGTTCAGAGATTATTAGAGCCGCCAAAGAAGCCCGAGTTTATATTGACCAGGGCACAAACCCCAATTTGCCCGTCTCACTGATGGCAATTTTGATACAAACCCCAATTGGGATCTTAACAGTGAAGAAGGTCAACATCATATCACAGTTTTCCGTCTCTGTATCCTGGAGGGCCTTCGCAAGGCTGCCCATAAAACTGTAAAACTGGCAAAAGGTCCACGAGGTAAAACAAGGGTCAGAAGAACATCCTTCAGATTTCTTCCAACGACTCCGGGAGGCAGTGAGAGTCTGGGGGGGTATAGGGGACCCTGAGGACCCAGCCCATGTTGCCCTAATGCGGGGTTTGTTTAAAGGACAATGTGCCCCGGATATACGACGTAGGTTAGCGTCAAGGGATGACTTTAGTGGGATGAATCTGGATTCAGTTTTGTCTGTTGCCACTACTGTCTTTAATAATAGGGAGACAAAAGAGACAGGGAGAGAAAAGTGTGACCAAGCTGTTAGCTGCTGTCATAACTCAAAATCAGCATGCCATTCCCAGTAGACCCCGGCCACTGGCCATCCCGGGGACTAGCGCTTGTTTCCAGTGCGGCCAGGTGGGTCATTTTAAGCGTGAATGCCCCCGTAGGGGACAATCTCCTGCCCCAAAGAGAGGCGGTCGATACCCTTTTCCCGCAGCCAGATCGGCGCTTATTTCCCCAGCCTCGCCCAGTCCCCGCTGTCCCTCCCCATCAGTGGGACAACAGGGAATTCACCCAAGATGATTACTGACTAGAGGATTATCAAAATATGGTAAGCCTGACTATCTCACCTGACAATCCCATAGTTCCTGTCCAGATAGGAGATCAGTCATACGATCTGCTGCTAGACACTGGAGCTACGCTCTCTACCCTATGTAGTCCTGGCCTCCCCCTCTCATCTAAGGCTGTCAATGTAGTGGGGATCTCGGGGCGACCTGAACGTCTTCCACTCTCAAAACCTCTGGATGCCTGTTTGGGTCCCTTGTCCGCCCAACACGCTTTCCTCATTGCCCCACATAGTCCTGTAAATCTGTTAGGAAGGGATCTCTTATGTAAATTGCGGGCTACTATCACCTGTAGCCCTGACGCAATTTACTTAGAGTTTCCAGAAGACACTATCTCCCAACTTCCCCTTCTAATGACCAGTAACCAAATTAATGATGAGATTTCCCCTGCCCTTAGGGAAATAATGAACGCAGTTCCCCCATGGCTCTGGGGATTCAAATCCTCTGATGTGGGGTTGCTCAAATCTGCAGAGCCAGTAAGGATTAAATTTAAGCAAGATATGCCTTACCCATCTATTAAGCAGTATCCACTGCCCCGAGAGGCAATCTTAGGTCTCACGCCCCTTGTGGAGGCGTTCGTAGATCAGGGGATCCTGGTCCCCTGTTCATCGCCCTGCAATACCCCTATCCTCCCTGTGAAGAAGCCCAAACCAGATCCTGATGGCAACCCCGTGTATCGGTTTGTGCAGGATTTGAGGGCAGTTAATAATTTTGTCATACCCAGACACCCAGTGGTGCCTAACCCGCATACAATCTTAACTGCCATTCCCCCGGATACCAAATATTACTCTGTTGTGGACCTTTGTTCCGCATTCTTTTCCATCCCAATCCATAGGGATTCACAATGGATCTTCTCCTGGACATGGGGATCCTCCCAGTTGACCTGGACACGACTTCCCCAGGGGTATGTAGAATCCCCTGCTATATTCTCTGCCTGTCTCCACCGGGACCTACGAGATGTAAACCTAGCTCATCAGTCTACCCTCCTACTGTATGTAGATGACATACTGGTATGCTCTTCCTCTAGGGAGGCCAATGTGCATGACACAAAAGAACTTTTAGTTAGTCTAGCTTACAAGGGCCACAAGGTCTCCCCCACCAAGGTCCAATTTGCACAGGAAGAAGTACAATATCTAGGCCATATATTGTCTACAGGACAAAGGAAATTATCCGAAACTAGGATCCAGGGTATCACAGACTGTCCTAAGCCATGTACTAAACGACAAATGCGGGGATTCCTCGGAATGACCGGCTTTTGTCGTGCATGGATCCCCGGCTTTGGGGAATTATCTAAACCCCTTACCGCTATGACTATGAAAGAAGAGCCCGATAGACTCCAATGGAGTAAAGAGGCCAGCGACTGTTTTGACCAACTAAAGCATGCCCTGTCAACCGCGCCTGCCCTTGGCCTCCCTGATTATCGCAAGCCTTTCACCCTGTTTGTCCATGAACAACGGGGTGTAGCTTCGGGAGTCCTCACTCAGGACCTAGGACCACGTAAACGACCCATAGCCTACTTCTCCTGCCAGTTAGATCCAGTGGCTCGTGGCTCAGTCAGCTGCCTGCGAGCCGTAGCCGCTACCGCTGTCATTGTAGGTAAGGCAAATGAGTTTGTGCAGGGACATGCCCTGACCGTAGCTGTACCCCATTCTGTCCACTTACTGTTAACCCAGAAAAACACTCAGCACTTTTCCAATGCCAGACTAAATAGATACGAAACTGAACTCCTGACCCCCAGTAATATTGTTTTTGTTAGGACCAACACTTTGAATCCAGCCACTCTCTTGCCCAATCCCGATGACGGGGAACCCCACCATGATTGTTGTCAGGTAGTGCAACTTAATGAAAAACCCCGCCCCGACTTATCCGATGTTCCCCTAGAAAACCCTGATTGGACTCTTTTTTGTGATGGAAGTTCTAAGATTATTCAGGGAGCTCGCCACTCTGGCTATGCCCATTGTGGACCCGGGTTCCCCTAACCCGGTGTTGGAGTCGGCTGCCCTTCCCCCCCAATTACAGTGCACAAGCTGCAGAATTAGTGGCTCTCACTCGGGCCTGTGAGTTATCCCTAGATCTTGCTGTCAATATCTACACTGATTCACAATATGCTTTTGGCATTACCCAATCCACAGGTCAGCTGTGGAAGCAGCGGGGATTCCTTACTTCTGCAGGAACTAAGATTGCCAATGCCCAACTTGTTAGTGCCCTGCTAGATGCTATCCAACTCCCTGAAGCTATTTCCATCATGCATTGTAAAGGCCATTCCCGAGAAACTGATCCTATTTCCACTGGTAACCAAATGGCCGATCATGCTGCACAGGCTGCAGCCCTTCTACCTCCCCCAGGCCCTTCACACATGTTGGTTTCTGTCTACAGAAATGCGGACCAACCCCCTGAATCTTTATATTCTGCTCTACCTCCTGAGATAGTAGATCAGTGGACGGCCTGGGGTCTCATCCATCACCCGGACGGGTCATGGACCACATTAGATGGCAGGACAGCTATTCACACTCCTTATTTGTTGAATTTATTAAGACTGTTGCATAAACGAACCCACTGGTCAGCTGGAAAAATGGCTGAGGCCATTAGCCGCCTCTGGTTTGCCCCCGGGGTCCATTCTTTGGCTAAGCGTGTAATGAAGGATTGCTTGCTGTGCGCGGCTAGCAATCCAAGGGGGGAGCCCCAAGGACCTCCGGGTGCAAAACCATGGGCTTTTGTTCCTTTTGAACGATTACAAATTGATTTCACTGATTTGAATCCTGCAAAAAGGTTTAAATATGTGTTAGTGATTGTGGACCAATTGACTGGCTGGGTCGAGGCATTTCCTACCACCAATAAAAAGGCTTTACAGGTAGCCAAGATATTGGTCAAGGAAATTGTCCCAAGATATGGTCCACCTAGGGTCATTGACTCAGACCAGGGGCCTGAATTTGCCTCTAGCATCATCCAGAATTTGTCTGAATTTCTGGGCTTTACCTGGAAACTACACACCCCATGGCATCCTCAAAGCTCAGGACAGGTCGAAAGAATGAATCAGACTCTGAAACAACAACTATTAAAACTTTGCAAGGAAACAAAACTAACATGGGTTAATGTTTTACCCTTAGCTCTTTTTAACATCCGCACCTCCCCGAGGGGCAGGCTCAAAGTCTTTCCGTATGAGTTACTTTACGGAAGACCACCTGTGGGATATGGCCCCGAACCTCCGGACCTTCCCACCTATGTCTTACACGATTCTCACCTCACCTCTTATATTTGCAGCAGCAGAAGCAACTCTCTTCCCTCCACAGGTATGCACAACAGTTCCAGCCTCTCCCACTAGCTGTGGCTGCCCACTCTTTCCATCCCGGTGACTGGATTCTGGTTAAACACTACCGCCTACAACCACTACAAACTCCATGGGAAGGGCCCTCCCAAGTGCTGCTAACCACCCCGACTGCAGTCAAAGTTGCTGGTAAAGGATCCTGGATTCACTACACTCGCTGTAAACACGCCCCACCTCCTCAACCCTCCGGACCAGGACGAGAAGAAGCTGACATCGGGGAAGCCAATGCCCTAGCAACTGGCGAGGGGAAGGAGAAGGCCCCTGAAGAAACGTGGCTCTCGGAGGCAGTTCCCGGCCTTGGCCTGAAGGTAAAATTTAAAAGACTCACATAAGAGACTTACATCTGTTCGCTACCTCAGAGACCCGGTATTGTCCCATGCCTATTTGCCATCCTTTCGGACGGAGGATCCGACAGAGGACGTCCCTCCTGTGCCAGAGGATTCGTCTAAACTTTTTGACAACGACTGTTTGGCATCTCTTTTCCTCTTTGTGGTATTTGTTGTATTATACATATGGCTTCTGGTAGAATTGGCATCCTACTACAAGACCTGTGCCTCTCGGGCCTCACAATAATGTACATCCCTTTCATATGTCTTATTTCCCTTCCTATGATTAACCCTAAACCGGAAGGATTACGACTCATGTCCGGCAGGTGTCTGTGTCCAAAGTATAATGAATTCCCAGTTCCCTGTCCCCGCAGTTTGTTTAATATTACCTACTATCCTGCCCATACCCAGCTCAGTGGCCTATGTTACCGGGAAGAGCTCATAGGCATTTTTCGACTTAACTCCCGCCCCAAATCTGTCTGTATTGAATCCAACTCTGGCTGTGGGAAACACATTCTTTCAGTCTTAAAGAATAAGAAGTTGGTGAAAACAGACCAAAAGGTATCCCTGTCTGTTAGACCATATGTTGTCACTACTTCAGCCCCTGCCCCGGTACCCCACTTTGGCCACTGGGATCAGAACCTTCATGTATCTTTACTCAAGGAAATCGCTTCACAAACTACTCAGGATTGTTATATATGTTCTCATGTTCCTTCACATCAGTCTGCTGGTACTCCCTTAGTAAGTATAGAAGTCTCTCTTGCTGCCTATAATGTGACTACCTTTTCCCCACCCAAAGCCTTTAATACCACCTCTACTTTTATGTCACTCACAAATTTGGGTCACGCTGCATTATGTTTTCTAAGGACGGGTCTGGGTCAGCGGTTAGGTAGCAGTGTATGCGAATCCTTTATTGCTCGTGAAAACACTACTTTTTCTTATTTCCTCGCAAATTCTTCTTCCCCTATTTTAACTACCTCAAATCTAACCTCCCTGCTGTGCCGCGTCTCTGCTTGCTCTCTCTCCGCTTCACTCCTAACTGACCTAGCCTTCTGGAAACCACTACCTGGCACTTATTGGGTTTGTGGCTTCCGTGCTTTTTCTATTTTTCCTAAGGGGGGACAGGGCCTCTGTTTCCTTGGCCTGATTGTCCCGGGCATACGCATTACCCCTACCCTCCCCATGGGACACAGGAGAAATCGTAGATCTGCTCCTGACACTGAGAATCACAATCAGCTTTTAACTAAGATCACCTCTCAGTATGATGGTGATTCTGTGGGTCGTAGTATTATCCCTAGTATTGGGGTATTTATGAATCATGGGGACATCCGCACGCTTGCCTCTATTTTATCTGCTTTTTTAAATGAAACTGCAGGCGCCTTTGAAAATATTAAGGAGGAACTGGGCCAGTTACGCAACCTTGCCCTCCAAAATCGCTGGGCCCTTGATTACCTTTTAGCAGCCCAGGGAGGCGTCTGCTCCCTCATATCCACTGAGTGTTGCACTTATGTCTCTGATCAGACCCTTAACCTCACCCATCATATAGCAGCTTTACATGATCTCCAACGACCTGTACAGGAAGTTATCAGGGACAAAACTGGTTTAGGCAACCTGATAGATTGGTTTGGAGGCTGGGGCTGGTTGCAGAGATTAGCTTTTTATTTCATAATTATCATTATTATTTTTGTCTCTGTCTGCTGCTGTATCCAGTGTATCCCCAATCTCACTCAGACGTTCAAGACTTGCCTCACACCTGCACTTGTTAATGCCAACCTCCTCGCCCCTGAGCTTCCCCATGACAGAGCTGTGATATACTCAACCTACCTGAACCAAAGTAAGACATACTCCCCACTCAGGCCTAAGGAGCCTCAAGAGTTGTACTCACAGTATCTAGTCCGTACCAGAGATACTCACCCTCGGACCCAAGGACCCCCCCGGCCAGACTGACGGCCATGAAGAACCTGGGTCGAGGGAGGCACGAGTAGTTCTCTTGGTGATTGCCTCCGGTTCGTAGGAGGCAATCAAAGGGGGGAGTGAGATGGGAAAAGGAGGTATTACAGGGAATAGAGAGAGGACAACACTTAGGCCAAGAGCAGTACTTGAACCAAACTTTCTTGAGGCTGAGAGGCCTGCAGTTTTAGATGCAGAGAAACAGCAGCAGAGAAACAAAAATACATTATACTATGTTTTATAATTCGCAGCTGGCTGACCTTTTCGAGAGGAAAAGGAGCCTAACCACAGAGGGGCTGAAAAAACCACAGCCACCCCTCGTGCAACCAATCAAGAGCTCTCATTCACCTTAGGCATGTAGGCCTTTGCAGCAGGTGTTCTTCCACTGTAGGTGTCATAGATAGGAGCATAGGAACCTTTTGACCCTTCAGCAGACGTCAGAGATGGGTCTCTCGGACATATGTAGACGTCAGAAACGAGACATCGAAATGGCACCTATAATCTATAATCTTTTGCCACCTTTTATAATCTTTTTGTCACCTTTTCTTTACATATAGGTCTGACCGCTATCTTGCTGAACTATCTTTACCCTCATATGTATGCTTAACCACTACAATCTATGCAGGGCCGGATTTACCTTGAGTGAGGCCCTACGCCAACAAAAATTGTGGGCCCCCAGCAGGGGCGGCCCAAGGGGGGTGCGGACCTCATTTGCATAAGGGGCCTCATTTGCATAAATATTTGCATAATGTTACCATATACTAACTTTTAGTAAACATGCCTCTTAATGAGTGTATGGATAAAGAAAGACTAAAAGATTTCTACATTACTATAATCCAGTGCCAACTGCCAGACACATTAGGAACTACTACAAACACTGCCCATAGTAAACCCGCCGTATCCTAACAGCACTACCAGGACTCACAAAGCACCATACTCTACCAATCAAAAGGCAACACTGCAAATATTAAACCAATACATTTCAGAGAACAACAATACATGACCTACTGGGGAAAGAGAACAAGTGGCAATGTCAAATAGGAATTATATAAACAGAACACCTCAGCTCAGTTACACATGCAGAACATAGACCATCACCAAACAAGTAATCACAATTTAGAAATAGGAAGACAATAATTAAACTGGGAATCCCAAAAGCCTAACTTGGAATGTACAACACTGTAGAAATAAAACAATACATTAATTTGCTCTTGTACTAAACAAAGCACAGATGTTAATGATGCACATTTACCAGAGCTGACATATTCCAATTAATAAATTCAAAATAAAGAGATATTTTTCTACCTTTTGTGCATTTTTTTCAGCTGCAATTGCTCCAGCCACTTTCTTCTGGTTTCTTCGTGTCTTCTGCTAACTCTCCATCGTCTGCTGTCCATTTGTCCTTTCTTCTCTCTTCTAGATTTTTTTCCATCTGCTTTAACATACTAATCTTTCTCCTTTTGCTCTTTCCTCATTCCTATTTCATCCACTCAAATTTTACCCCTCCATCCTCAATCCCCACTTACTCTCCCAATACCCGGCCAATTGTAGATTTTTTATCCCTCCCACACAAAATATTTTTCCCTTCTCCATTTTACTCTTCCAGCCCCATCCCATTCTAATCCTCCCCCAACATCAGCTCCCTTCTAGTTCCAGCCTCACCCAGCATCCATTCCCTTCTAGTCCCTGCATCAGCCCATTTCCAGTCCTAGCCATCCATCAGCCCATTTCCAGTCCTAGCCCCCCCATCACCCACTTACAGTCCTTAACCCCCCATCACCCCATTTTCAGTCCTTAACCCCCCATCACCCCATTTTCAGTTTAAGCCCCCCCTATAACCCATTACCAGTCCTAACCCCCCATCAGCCCACTTCCAGTCCTAACCCCATCAACCCATTTCCAGTCAGCCCCCCATAGCCCATTGCCAGTCCTACCCCCCCCCCATCAGCCCACAGCCCATTACCAGTCCTAACCCCATCATCCCACCTCCAGTTGTAACCCCCCAGCCCATTTCCAGTCCTAGCCCCCCATAGCCCATTACCAGACAACCCCCATCAGCCCACAGCCCATTACCAGTCTTAACCCCCCAAAGCCCATTACCAGTTCTAACCCCTCCCCCCCAAACAGCCATTACCAGTCCTAACCCCATCAGCCCACCTCCAGTCTTAACCCCCCACCCCATTTCCAGTCCTAGCCCCCCCCCATAGCCCATTACCAGACAGCCCCCATCAGCCCACAGCCCATTACCAGTCTTAACCCCCCCAAAGCCCATTGCCAGTTCTAAGCCCCCCCCAACAGCCCACAGTCCATTACCAGTCCTAACCCCATCAGCCCACCTCTAACCTTAACCCCCCCAGCCCAGCCCATTTCCATCCCCCGCCCCCAATAGCCCATTACCAGCCCTACCCCCCCCAGTCCATTTCCAGCCCCAGCCCCCCCAATAGCCCATTACCAGCCCTACCCCCCAGTCCATTTACAGCCCCCCCAATAGCCCATTACCAGTCCTACCCCCCCCATAGCCCATTACCAGCCCTACCCCCCCCAGCCTAAAGTAAAATTTAATTGAGAAAAAAAACCTGGTGGCTGCCGCCGCGGGGGCCCCGTCTACAAGCTGGTCGGGTCGGGTCCGCGGTCGGGTCGGGTCGGGTCCGGTCGGGTCTCTCTCCCTCCCTCGCTGCAGGCTGCAGGCTGCGAGAGACGCATCTTCGCGTCTCTCGCAGCCTGCAGCGAGGGAGGGAGGGAGAGAGACCCGACCGGACCCGACCCGACCGGACCGACCCGACCAGCTTGTAGACGGGGCCCCCGCGGCAGCAGAGGGGGCCCCCGCGGCGGCAGCCACCAGGTTTTTTTTTAAATTAAATTTTACTTTAGGCCGGGGGGGGGGGTAGGACTCCTACCCCCCCCCCGGCCTAAAGTAAAATTTAATTAAAACAAAAAACCTGGGGGCTGCCGCCGCGGGGCCCCCTCTGCTGCCGCGGGGGCCCCGTCTACAAGCTGGTCTGGTCCGTCGGGTCGGGTCCGGTCGGGTCTCTCTCCCTCCCTCGCTGCAGGCTGCGAGAGACGCGAAGGGAGAGCGTCTCCTCGCGTCTGTGTTAAGCCCGCAGGGGCTGATGGGAAATCCCATCAGCCCCTGCGGGCTTAACACAGACGCGAGGAGACGCTCTATCTTTGCGTCTCTCGCAGCCGGGAGGGAGGGAGACCCGACCAGCCCAGCCCAGACCAGACCAGCCCAGCCCAGCTTGTAGACGGGGCCCCCGCGGCAGCAGAGGGGGCCCCGCGGCGGCAGCCACCAGGTTTTTTTTTTAATCGAGTTGAAAAAAAAAACCTGGTTCTATTTTTTGGGGGCCCCTGCCGGTTGTGGGCCCTACGCCATGGCGTACATGGCGTATACGTAAATCCGGCCCTGAATCTATGCACCTGGCAGCTATGTAACAAATAGCCTTAGTTTTTTTAGAAATGCTTATGTAAGGGAACAAAGGGGGGGGGATACGTGGGTGGGCTAGGTAAGGGGGGTTACAGGGGTGCTTTTGTATTAGAGCAATGCTAGAAAAAAACATATATAACCGACATGCAAGGCTTGTATTTTTACCAGTTCCTTCCTGTAACCAAGTGACTGGTCTTCTGCTAGCAGAAAAAAAATAAAGACAGGTAAACTGCCTGGAATCTTTCTATCTTGTCTTGGGATTGTTTTTTTTCCTTCACTTACTTTTCAGGAGGACACAGACTCAGTGGACCGGGACCCCGCTAAGCGACGTCCACGACAGTGGGACTTCACAAGAACATCCCTTTAGGCCTCATCTATATTCCTCTCTGTCTGCCTAAACTCCTCCAAGTCTGTTTCTTTAGCCTTCAGAGATCAGAATCATTCCCCGATATCAAAGAGCTCCTTGTACCTAGTGACACTCAATATAAAAGACTGGATAGCCCTCATCTTGCTGCTGGACTACTATCTGCATCTTAGTTTTAAAGATGTATCTAGCTATTTAAGTACTTTACTTATTTAAAGTTGCTAGGGAAATAGAGATACTTGTACCAATACAATTATTATACCTAAGAAGCCAAAGGGACTTTGTTCACCTCAAGATGAATTGCAGGGCCTTAATTAACCTAGTCCTAATTAATATAACCAGTAAAACCTGAAAGTGAATTAGACTACCTTTTACCCCCCCTAAGAGATTTAAGAGCTTATGAATCAGAGATTATGCCCAGTGTGGGGGGGGGGGACATTTGGGGGGAGAGGGAAAGAAACACTAATTGAAAGCTGGCTCGCTAAACAGTGCCCTAACTGACATTATAAGATACATAACTTTAAAATAGACAGAGATTTTATCAGCTTAAACCCAAAGAATTTCCTTTAACCCAAGAGTCTGAGAAAATTCCCAGCAGGTAAAGAATTACAAGTACAGATTCCTTCCCAGCAAGAGCAGCTTCTCTCAGTAATCCTTCAGTTAGCATGGGATTTTTATCACATGGACTACTTTTAACATGTGGTAGCAATTACCACTTGCCCACATTAACAGTGTGTGCCAAAACACATGTTGTTAACACACGGTGCAGGGTGCTAAAAGACAGGCAGTCCCTGCCAGGAAGAACTGGGAATCCAGTCCAATAGGAATATTAGCAGAACAAACATGTTCTCCCTCTTCTCAGTCCATTGAAGAGTGAGTTGCATATAGGGTAAGTGGGCACTGCTGGACCTATGCCAAGCCAAATGGGTGACCCCAGAATTTATATCTGTGCCGGGGCAATCCCTGCTCTAAAGAAATTGGAATCCAGTCAAAGAGGATCATTAGCTGGGCAGATTAATTTTACCTCGTCCCAGTTTGGTGAAGAGTGTGAGAAAGCCAGTAGGATAACTGGGCACTGTAGGTCCTATGCTACATGGAGCAGATGGCCTGGGGCCAGTATCTGAGTCAGCACAGATGGATGACATATTCCTTGGCCTCACAGATCTGCTGGGTGATAGAGATTGCTAAAAAATAGGTAGCCTTTGCCCCAAGGAACTGGGAATTCAGTCCAAGCATATCATAATATTTGTGAATGGTAAATTTAGAAAATTAAATGGTCATAGAAGGAAAGAAAGGAAGGAAAGTGAAAGCACTACTGACACAATTGCACAGAAAGAGATCGGACTTTCCCAGGGTATGCTTATGGGCTCTTCATGTTCACTGATAAGGCTAAAGGTGAATAGGAAGAACTTTAGTCTTTGATGCACATGTGAAAGAGAGGGTGTCCTGTGTTATCTCCACAGAGGGGTAAAGGGAGGTTGGCATGGTACACTATGGGGAGATACAAAGAAGCAGCAGGTGAAGGCAAATGACAAGAGCAGCAGGAATACTGTATGTCCCTGTAATCTACCCCTCCCCCCCCTTACTTTGCATGCCTGTGGTCCATGAGCCTCGGTGAGGAAAAATATTTATCAGAATCCCTAGCTACTATGCTATGCTGTGCAGATGAGTCTATCACAAGTCAGACTCCTGCACAGATTTCAGAGACAAACTACCTTACAGAGCCCATTGAGGCCATGCACATACTGGACACAAAATTCGGAATTCTGGTGGACCTGGCCAAGATTGTGTAGCAAATTCTGTCCTGCCCTCCAAGCAGCATACCTAATGAACATACTTTCTATAGCAGGAGATGATCATGGTTCCCCATCATTCACTACAATTAGATGAAAAGTTAATGTGTCTGAAGACAGCCTCCCCTTGCTTGTTTTTTTCTTCTCTTCCTGACTGGGAGGGAGAATGAGTTAGTTGCCCATACACTCTGCTTTCAGTGTCTAGCTGTGTTTTTTGATAGTTTGCACTGCAGTTTCTCTGAGATGGTGCCTATTTCAAGTAGCTACCTTTCAGCCTTCCATGCCAAAACTTAAAAGAAAAAGCAAGAAATTAAAAAAAAATACAAAAACAAAACAAACAGTAAGGAAACAAAACAAAATGAAATGAAAGTCTCCCACTGCTGCAGGTGACAGATTTACTATCCTGCCATTTCTGTCATGGTCTGCTCATTGTTGCCAGTCTTACTCTTGAGATCTGGACCACAGCCTTATTGAAATGGTTGTACATCCTGCTCCTGCCTTACAGCCACTCTGTGGCCTGCTATCATGTTTCCATTGGGTACACTTAGCCCCACATGGTAATACAAAAGAACAAAAAAGGAAAGGAAATTAAACAATGAAAAAGAAAAGACCTCCTTTTCCCCCTTGCTTCTCTCTGCCATTTCTGCCTTCAGCACAGTTGGCACTGCTCTCATGGCTTACCTTGCTGTTGTCCTTCAGCCCTTCCCTGCTGATTTGGTTATTTCATATCATCCTTCTTGCTGTGTGACTCTCTGACCAGTGTTTTTTTTTTCTTTTTCTGGGCTACTCCTCATCGTTCTCCTGCTTTGCACCACTGCGGGTACCCTAGGTTTGTCATTGTATGCCTGTTTAGTTGTTATGCCACCTGATTTGGCATGCAGTTCATAAAAACCCAAGTTCAGGAGAAAAGAAACCCGGCACAATGAGGGCATACTACCAGCCTACGACAGTCAATGAGCATTGAGCTCTCTCTTCAAAGTGCTTTTTAATTTCTATTATTGTACTTGTCTGGAAATTCATGCAGGGGAGATACTATTGTTTACTCACGGATAAAGCAATAGCTATTTCCTCTTATCAGGAGAGAGGTGCATGGAGCATTGTTGGAAGAAGGGGACACCTGCCTAGCCAGCCTGATAGCCAAATCCACCATCCTCCATTATTGTGTTTGTTGACTAAAACTATGCTTGCCTGGTTGTCCTCTAAGAAACCCTATTTTTTTTTCTGAATGACTGGACTGCACTCCATATATGTTTCTTTCACCCTGGTGCTTCTTCTATTAATAAAGATGTGCATAGTGTGCTGAAGGAGGAAGGGGGCACCTGCCTAGCCAGCCTGATAACTGAACCAACCCTAGCTATCATGGAGTGACAGATTGCCCTCATATCTACCATCCTCCATTTCTGTACTTGTCAACTATTAGTCTTCTGCCACAGGAATTAGCCTTCAGCCTGTTGAAAGAACTGAAATATGAGATTGCAGACCTGCTATTAGTAATCTGTGAATTTTCATTAAAATCATCTGTAATACCTAAAGACTGGAGGATCGCCAATGTAGCGCCAATTTTTAAAAAGGGTTCCGGGGTGATCCGGGAAACTACAGACTGGTGAGCCTGACGTCAGTACCGGGAAAAATGGTAGAAACCATCATATAGAATAAAATTACTCAGCATGTAGATAGTCACGGTCTAATGGGAGACAGCCAACATGGCTTTAGACAAGGAAGATCTTGTCTTAATCTGTTATGTTTTTTTGAAGGTGTGAATAAACAGGTGGACAAAGGTAAGTCGGTTGATATAGTGTATTTGCACTTTCAGAAAGCCTTTGACAAGGTCCCTCATCAGAGACTTTTGGCAAAACTAAAGAGTCATGGGATAGGAGGCAGTGTACTATTGTGGACCAGGAGCTGTTTAAAAGATAGAAAGCAGAGGGTAGGGCTAAATGGCCAATTTTCCCAATGGAGAAAGGTGAATAGTGGTGTACCCCAGGGATCTGTGCTGGGTCCCCTGCTTTTTGACATTCATAAATGACCTGGAAAAGGGAATAACGAGTGAGGTTATCAAATTTGCAGATGACACAAAAATGTTTAAAGTTGTTAAAACCCAAGAGGATTGTGGAAAATTGCAAGAGGATCTTGATAAATTGGAAGACTGGGCATCAAAATGGCAGATGAAAATTAATGTGGATACGTGCAAAGTTATGCACCTAGGGAAGAACAACCCAAACTATGGTTACAGAATGCAAGGTTCCACATTAGGAACCACCACCCAGGAAAAAGATTTAGGCGTCATTGTGGATAACATGTTAAAACCCTCAGCCTAGTGTGCAGCGGCAGCCAAGAGAGCAAATAGAATGTTAGGTATGATAAGGAAAGGAATGGAAATTAAAACAAAAGATATTATAATGCCTCTATATCGTTCCATGGTGAGACCGCACCTTGAATATTGTGTGCAATTCTGGTCGCCGTATCTTAAAAAGGATATAGCGATTTTAGAAAAGGTTCAGAGAAGAGCCACCAAAATGGTAAAGGGGATGGAAGGATACTCCTCTGAGGAAAGGCTAAAAAGGTTAGGGCTCTTTAACCTGGAAAAGAGATGGCTGATGGGAGATATGATAGAAGTCTATAAATTAATGAACGGAGTGGAACGGGTAAACGTAGATCGATTATATACGTTATCAGAATATAGAAAGACTAGGGGACATGCAATGAAGCTACAGGGTAAACTATTTAAGACTAAAAAAAGAAAATATTTTTTCACTCAACGTGTAATCAAACTCTGGAATTTGTTACCGGAGGATGTAGTAAAGGCTGTTAGTGTAGCTGGGTTTAAAAAAGGTTTGGACAAGTTCCTGGAGGAAAGGTCCATAAACCATTATTAAGAAGTGACCGAAGATATCAGTGCTTGACCCAGTACAAGCATTGTGGAACTTGTGTCTCTTGGGGAAATTGCTAGGTACATATGACCTAGATTGGCCACTGTTGGAAACAGAATACTGGGCTTGATGGACCTTGGTCTGACCCAGTATGGCATATCTTATGTTCTTATGATATTGCAATCGTCCCTGTACATCCAGTACTGCTGACTGCCCACTGTCTGCTCTAACTCCTCTCCCACAATGTCCCTTTCCCGCCCCTGTCTAAACTCCCCATACAATATGCGGGGAAGTTTGTCGGGGTTGGTAGAGGGGATGGATAGAGGGGATAGATGTCCATGCTATTCGTGCCTCGGAATGACCCTGTCTGTATAAAAGCTTCCATTATTGAGAAAGCCCAGACCTAACCTTTAATCTGGACAGTGCTACAATAGAGCACATCCATAATCCACAATGTAAATTAATTTCTCCATATTTGGTGCTCTTACAGCAGCAACTCAAAACTAAGTCATTTTTAGACAGACAATTTCATAATACCAGCTATTTCCATTGTCCTTTACACCTCATTTTACATGCCCAAAATGGCCCTCTTATATAATGTGTGTCCATGGCAAGATAGATTTGCACACTTCTGTTTCTAGTGGTCCTCCTCATCCCCATTAGAGTTTGCCAATGTTTTATGATTTTAATTGATCTTATTTTCATTTATTATGTTAATGTATTTATTTATTTCTCTAATATTCATACATTTTGTGTCTTGAGGCTTACTTATACTCCCTGAAGAAGGCCGACATGGCTGAAACGCGTTGCTGTTTTTTCTTTTGTGAATAAAGAGCCTTAACCACTTATCTACGTACCTGCTGTTTTGTTTCCTGTCCTTGGTGTGGTTTATCTGCTCTCCATTGGATCTCTCTATAGGAATAAGGAAGGGACAGAGATAAAAGGGAAAAGCAGGGGTAGAGTCAGATGAGGAGAGCAGATTTTAGGGAGAATAAAATAAAGGGAGTGGGCAAGTTAGGGGGCGGAAACTGTGCAACAGCTATTTAATGGGCAGAGAACTAGGTTGGCGCCACCTTTGTCCTACACACACCAGTGATCCCTCCCGTGTTCTACTAATGTAAATCACAAAGTGAGCCATACCTGTCACCAGTTTTAATGTCTGATAACCAAAACTTGCAACGCACTAGATGGGGGCATGGTGGATCCCTACTCTTTTATGAAGTGCAGGACACCAAATCTTCCAGGTGGTATGGAAATTCATTGTTATGCAGTAGGTTTGGGTGAGTTGCTTTGACATCTGCTTGCCCCTCCCTTTTTGGGTTATATATTTCAGAGGGCGACTTCAATGGTCTGTACCCTCAGGATGCAAAATTGTTGCACCTTGAGTTTGAAATTTTGAATCTGCTGTGTGACTCGACTGAGACCTGGTTTGCAGAATAATTCCTTAAGTTGGGAACAATTGTTAAGCCTTAGAAAGATATTTTTATATGGTCTGTGCTGCAGCCGTAATATATTTACATTGTTATCCAATCTTCTCACAAACTCAATTTTATTGGATTCCTGTGTCTGTGGTTATTTTGTTGAGATCTTAGCAAGGGCATGATTTAAAAGATTTGTGGGATTTGATTGTTAGCGGAGTCGCTTAGCTGGGAAAGAAATGGGTGAGGGAAGACGAGCCTATGCCAACTGCCTATTTTGAGAAAGTGAAAAAAACATATATTGTGCTACAGAACTCAGATCAGATCAGTTAAACTCCATTTGCATTTTTTAAAAACTCACTTGGCGAATATTCATTCTAATCACTTAATCAGTATTCATTTTTCTTTAACAGTCAACTTAGCTTTTATTACAGTGAAAGTTGAAACCATTGCAAAGATGCTGATGATGGCCACTGTTTCACTTCCTCAGCTGCTCCAGGGCTCCGCTTTTTCATTTCCTTAGTATAGTACTACTATTGAGCATTTATATAGCGCTACCAGTCATACACAGCGCTATACAGACATGTAAGAGACAGTCCCTCCTCTTCATAGCATACAATCTAGTCAAGACAAACTCAGAGCTAACAATCTGTACAAAACTGTACAAAACATCAATGACATCATTATATCCAAACTAGAAACTCATCAGGAGCACAATTTTTTAAATACCTACTTTTTTTTTGTCCAGCATTCTGACTCTTTCTTCTCTTCATAGAAAGCTGTAACACACTGACAAATTTAAAAGGATGCTGGTGCTAATCACATGATTTTATTGGACCATTAACCAGTACTACACAAATTATGTCAGAAATTCAATAAGCAATCCTTTTCCAAACTTGTCCAATGCAAACTATAAAATTCATAAATCAACTTCAGACTTTGATTAGAAAGGATAATGTCACTCAGTGGCAGCATTTAAACTTGTCAGATGCAGAGTATTAATTTAAAAAGCCAACATTGTTACAACTTACACAGTGCCAAACCATGGTAAACTTCATACTGAAAAGGAATAATATAAACAATTGTTTAGCAGACTAATTTATGAAAAATATGTCTGTCTTTCACACAATGTAAAACAATAGTCTATCATTTCTCTTTGATTTCAAGTTGATATGATGTTCTGTCATTCATGTCTGTAACATTCACATACATAAGAACTGCCATACTGGGTCAGACCAAGGTCCATCAAGATCAGTATCCTATATCCAACAGTGGCCAATCTAGGTCACAAGTACCTAGCAGTTTCCCCAAAAGACACAGGTTCCCCAATGCTTGTATTTTGGCAATAGTAGATTTCCCGGGTCCCCTTTCATAATGGTTTATGGACCTTTCCTCCAGGAACTTGTCCAAACCTTTTTTTAAACCCAGCTGCAGTAACAGCTTTTACTACATCCTCCGGTAACAAATTCCAAAGTTTGATTACACATTGAGTGAAAATATAGTTTCTCTTATTAGTCTTAAATAGGTTACACTGTAGCTTCATTGCATGCCCCCTAGTCTTTCTATATTTAGATTGGATAAACAATCGATCTACATTTACCCATTCCACTCCATTCATTAATTTATAGACCTCTATCATATCTCCCCTCAGCCATCTCCTTTTCAGTTTGAAGAGCCCTAACCTTTTTAGCCTCTCTTCATAGGGGTATCTTTCAATCCCCTTTACCACTTTGGTGGCTCTTCTCTATACCTTTTCTAATAATGTTATATCCTTTTAAAATTACGGTGACCAGAATTGCACAAAATATTCAAGATATGGTTTCACCATGGAATGATACACAGGCATTATAATATCCTTTGTTTTATAATATCCTTTGTTTTATTCTCCATTCTTTTCCTTATGATTCCTAGCATTCTATTTGCTTGCTTGGCTGCCGTTGCACACTGGGCGGAGGGTTTCAACATGTTATCCACAATGACACCTAAATCTTTTTCCTGGATGGTGGTTCCTAATGTGAAACCTTGCAGCATGTAATCATAGTTTGGGTTGTTCTTTCCTAGGTGCATAACTTTGCACTTCTCCACATTAAATGTCACCTGCCTTTTGGATGCCCAGTCTTCTAACTTATCAAGGTCCTCTTGCAATTTTTCACAATCCTCTTGGATGTTAACAACTTTGAATAATTTTGTGTCATTTACATATTTGATTACCTCACTCTTTATTCCCATTTCCAGGTCATTCAGGAATGTTTCAAAAAGCAGCAGACCCAGCACAGATCCCTGGGGTACTCCACTATTCACCTTTCTCCATTAGAAAAATTGGCCATTTAGTCCTGCCCTCTGCTTTCTATCTTAACCAGTTCCTGATCCACAATAGTGCACTACCTCCTTTCCATTAATTTTTAGTTTCACCAAGAGTCTCTCATGAGGGACCTTGTCAAAGGCTTTCTGAAAATCCAGATACATTATATCAACCAGTTCACCTTTGTCTACCTGTTTATTCACATCTTTAAAAAAACATAACAGATTTGTAAGAAAAGACCTTCCTTGATTAAAGTCATATTTGCTGTCTCCCATAAAGCCATGACTATCTACATGTTCAGTAATTTTGTTCTTTATAATGATTTCTACCATTTTTCCTGGTACTGACATCATAAGAACATAAGAACATAAGATATGGCATACTGGGTCAGACCAAGGTCCATCAAGCCCAGTATTCTGTTTCCAACAGTGGCCAATCTAGGTCATATGTACCTAGCAGTTTCCCCAAGAGACGCATCAGGCTCACCGGCTGTAGTTTCCTGGATCACCCCTGGAACCCTTTTTAAAAATTGGCATTACAGTGGCCATCCTCCAATCTTCAGATATTACAGATGATTTTAATGATAGTTCACAGATTATTAATAGTAGGTCTGCGATCTCATATTTCAGTTCTTTCAGCATCCTTGGTTGTATACCATGTAGTCCAGGTGATTTTCTACTCTTCAGTTTACCAAATAGTTGTAATACATCTTTCCGATATATCAATATTTCTTTTAATTCTTCTTTAGCATCAATTTTAAATTCCTTTTCAATCTTGTGTAACATCCCTACATATTTTTCAGTAAAGACCAATGGAAAGAATTCATTCAGTCTCTCCTCTATGGCCTTGTCTCCTCTTTGTGCACCTTTTACCCCTTTATCATCTAATGGTCCAACTGACTCTCTCACAGGTTTTTTGCTATGAATGTATTTGAGAAAGTCTTTAATATGCGTTTTTGCTTCCACAGCAAGCTTCTTCTCAAATTCTCTCTTTGTATACCTTATTAACGCTTTGCATCTAACTTGCCAGTGCTTTTGTTTCCATTTTTTCCATTTCCTGAAAGATATTTTTTTGGGAACAAAAACCTTTCTGACCTCACCTTTAAACCATGCTGGCAGTTTTTTGGACTTTCTTCCACTTTTCTTAAAGTGTGAAATATAGCTGGTCTGGGCTTCCAAGATAGTATTTTTAAACAACCTCCATGCTTGATGTAAATCTTTAACCCTTGCAACTGCTCCTTTTAGTTTTTTCTTAACTGTTTTCCTCATTTTATCATACTCTCCTTTTTGAAAGTTAGTTCTATGGATTTCCTTGCCGTCCTTCCTCCATTTATTAAATCAAATCTGATCATGCTATGGTCACTATTGCCAAGTGGCCCCAAAAAGCTTATCTCTTGCACCAGATCTTGTGCGCCACTAAGAACTAGGTCCAAAATGATTTCCCTTCTGGTCGGTTCATGAACCAGCTGCTCCAAGAAGCAATCATTCATTTCATCTAGGAACTTTATCCCCCTATCATGTGCTGCCATGACACTGACCCAGTCAATACCGGGGTAATTGAAATCACCCATTATTATTACGGTGCTGTAACTTTAGTTAGCTTCCCTGATTTCTTTGAGCATTTCATCATCCATTTGTTCATTCTGGCCAGGCAGTCGGTAGTACACCCTCACTGTCATTGCCTTCCCCTTTCCCTTTTTACATGGAATTTCAATCCATAGAGATTCTACAGTGAATTTTGTTTCCTGCAAAACTTTAATCCTTTGTGACTCAAAGGCCTCTCTAACATAAAGTGCAACCCCTCCACCAATTTGATCTGTACTATCATTATGATATAATTTGTACTCGGGTATCACAGTGTCCCACTGATTGTCCTTCCACCATGTCTCTGAGATACCAATCGGATCTAAATTTTCATTTAGTGTTATATATTCTAACTCTCTCATCTTTTTTTTTTTAGACTTCTAGCATTTGCATACAAACATTTTAGATGCTGTATTTTATTCATATTAATTTTATCGATAAGCAGGGGTAATTTGGAGTCTTTAAGCTCTGTCTGCTCTGTACTCAATGGCATTTGAGTTACTTTTGTCTTTATTGGAACCTCTCTGTTGATATGCCCTAACTTCAATTGTTTGCTAGTATCCTTGGGCGACTAATAAGCTTTCCCTTATTATCTATTTTAAAAGCTGCTCTATCTCCTTTTTAAAGGTTAATGCCAGCAGCCTGGTTCAATCCTGGTTAAGGTGGAGCCCATCCCTTTGGAAAAGCCCCCTCCCCCTTTCCCTAGAATGTTCCCCAATTTCTAACAAATCCAAAACCCTCTTCCTTGCACCATCGTCTCATCCATACATTGAGACACCGGATCTCTGCCTGCATTTTGGGTCCTGCATGTGGAATGGGGACCATTTTGGAGAATGCTACCCTGGAAATTTTGATTTCAACTTCCTATTTAAAAGCCTAAATTTGGCCTCCAGAACACTCTACCACACTTTCCTATGCCATTGGTACCAACATGTACCAAAACAGCAGACTCCTCCCCAGCACTATCTAAGACCTTGTCTAGGTGGCATGTGAGGTCCGCTACCTTCGCACCAGGCAGTATGTTACCAGGCGATCTTCACGTCCACCAGCCACCCAGCTATCTACATGCCTAATGATGGAATCACCAACTATAACTGCTATCCTAACCCTTCCCTCATGGACACATGGCCCTGGAGAAACCTCCTCGGTGCAAGAGGGTTTTACATCACCTGGAGGACAGGTTCTAGCTACAAGATCACTTCCTGAAGGGATGGGCTTCACCTTAATCAGGATGGGACCAGACTGCTGGCATTAACCTTTAAAAAAGAGATAGAGAAGCTTTTAAACTAGAAAATAGGGGAAAGCCGACAGTCACCCATGAGCGCATGGTTCGGACGAAGGTATCCTTGAAGGATACTACCAAAAGCAGTGAGGTTCCAAAAGGGAGTATAGTAGCTCAAATGCCCTTGAGTAAGGAGCAGACAGAGCATAAAGATTCCAAATTACCCATGCCTACCAATAGCCAGATTAATATTAATAAAATACAGTCTCTAAAATGCTTGTATGCCAATGCTAGAAGTCTAAACAATAAGATGGGAGAGTTAGAATATATAGCATTAAATGAGAGGTTAGATATGATTGCACTCTCAGAGACATGGTGGAAGGAGGATAACCAGTGGGACACTGTGATACCTGGATACAAACTATACCGTAATGATAGAGCTGATCAAATTGCTGGAGGGGTTGCGCTCTATGTTAGAGAGGGCATTGAGTCAGAAAGGATTAAAGTTTTGCAGGGAACAAAATTTGCTGTAGAATCTCTATGGATTGAAATTCCATTTATGAAGGGGAAGGTGATGGCAGTGGGAGTATACTATCGACCGCCTGGCCAGAATGAACAAATAGGTGATGAAATGCTCAAAGAAATCAAGGAAGCTAACAAAAGTCACAACAGAGTAATAATAATGGGTGATTTCAATTACCCCGGTATCGACTGGGTCAGTGTCACAGCAGGACAAGCTAAAGAGATAAAGTTTCTAGATGAAATAAATGACTGCTTCTTGGAGCAGCTGGTTCATGAACCGACCAGAGGCCGTACTGGACCTAGTCCTTAGTGGAACGCCAGATCTGGTGCAAGAAATAAGGGTGTTGGGACCACTTGGCAATAGTGATCATAGTATGATCATGTTTGATTTAATTAGAGGAGGACAGATAGTAAAGGAATCCACAGTACTACCTTTTAACTTTCAAAAGGGAGACTATGATAGAATGAGGGATATAGTTAGGGAAAAACTAAAAGGAGCAGTTCCAAAGGTTAAAGACTTACAGCAAGCTTGGGTGTTATTTAAAAATACTATCCTCGAAGCCCAGACCAGCTGTATTCCACGCATTAAGAAAAGTGGAAGAAAGTCCAAAAAACTGCCAGCATGGTTTAAAGGTGAGGTCAGAGATGCTGTTGCTGCCAAAAAAGCAACCTTCAGGAAATGGAAAAAAGAGCCAAATGATGAAAACTGGAAACAGCACAAACACTGGCAAGATAAATGCAAAGCATTGATAAGGCAGGCAAAGTGGGAATTTGAGAAGAAACTTGCTACGGAAGCAAAAACACGAAATAAAGACTTTTTCAAGTACATTCGTAGCAAAAGGCCTGTGAGAGAGTCAATTGGACCATTAGATGATAGAGTGGTAAAAGGGGCAGTAAGAGGAGACAAGGCTATAGCAGAGAGACTGAATGAATTATTTGCTTCGGTCTTTACTGAGGAAGATGTAGGGATGTTACCCAAGACTGAAGTGGTATTTAAAGGTGATACTGCAGAGGAATTGAGAGAAATATCGCTACACCGGGAAGATATATTACAACTATTTGGTAAACTGAATAGTAGCAAATCACCTGGACTGGATGGTATACATCCCAGAGTGTTGAAAGAACTGAAATATGAGATTGCAGACCTGCTATTGGTAATCTGTGAACTTTCATTAAAATCATCTGTAATACCTGAAGATTGGAGGGTCGCCAACGTAACACCAATTTTTAAAAAGGGTTCCAGGGGTGACCCGGGAAATTACAGACCGGTGAGCTGACGTCAGTACCAGGGAAGATGGTAGAAACCATCATAAAGAACAAAATTACACAGCATGTAGATAGTCATGGCCTAATGGGAGACAGCCAACATGGCTTTAGACAAGGAAGAGCTTGTCTTACTAATCTGATATGATTTTTTGAAGGTGTGCATAAACAGGTAGACAAAGGTGAGTCGGTTGATATAGTGTATCTGGACTT
This sequence comes from Ichthyophis bannanicus, assembly GCA_033557465.1. Classification (NCBI taxonomy): domain Eukaryota; kingdom Metazoa; phylum Chordata; class Amphibia; order Gymnophiona; family Ichthyophiidae; genus Ichthyophis; species Ichthyophis bannanicus. The sequence continues at coordinate 217,636,246 of CM066036.1, forward strand.
TCAGAAAGCTTTTGACAAGGTCCCCCATCAGAGACTTTTGGCGAAGCTAAAAAGTCATGGGATAGGAGGCAGTGTACTATTGTGGATCGGGAACTGGTTAAAAGATAGAAAGCAGAGGGTAGGGCTAAATGGCCAATATTCCCAATGGAAAAAGGTGAATAGTGGAGTACCCCAGGGATCTGTACTGGGTCCGCTACTTTTTGACATATTCATAAATGACCTGGAAAAGGGAATAACTAGTGAGGTTATCAAATTTGCAGATGACACAAAACTGTTTAAAGTTGTTAAAACCCAAGAGGATTGTGCAGAACTGCAGGAGGATATAGATAAATTGGAAGACTGGGCATCCAAATGGCAGATGAAATTTAATGTGGACAAGTGCAAAGTTATGCACCTAGGAAAGAACAACCCACACTATAGTTACACGATGCAAGGCTCCACATTATAAACCACCACCCAGGAAAAAGATTTAGGAGTCATCGTGGATAACATGTTAAAACCCTCCGCCCAGTGTGCAGCGGCGGCCAAGAAAGCAAATAGAATGCTAGGTATCATAAGGAAAGGGATGGAGAATAAACAAAGGATATTATAATGCCTCTGTATCGCTCCATGGTACGACCGCACCTTGAATATTGTGTGCAATTCTGGTCACCGTATCTTAAAAAGGACATAGCGTTATTAGAAAAAGTACAGAGAAGAGCCACCAAATTGGTGAAGGGGATGGAAGGCTACTCCTATGAAGAGAGGCTAAAAAGGTTAGGGCCCTTTAACCTGGAAAAGAGACGGCTGAGGGGAGATATGATAGAGGTCTATAAATTAATGAATGGAGTGGAACGGATAAACGTGGATCAATTGTTTACGCTATCAGAATATAGAAAGACTAGGGGACATGTAATGAAGCTACAGGGTAAACTATTTAAGACAAATAAGAGAAAATATTTTTTCACTCAACGTGTAATCAAACTCTGGAATCTGTTACCGGAGGATGTAGTAAGGGCTGTTAGTATAGCTGGGTTTAAAAAAGGTTTGGACAAGTTCCTGGAGGAAAGGTCCATAAACCACTATTAAAAAGGGACCCAGGATATCAATGCTTGACCCAGTACAAGCATTGTGGAACCTGTGTCTTTTGGGGATATTGCTAGGTATGTATGATTGGCCACTGTTGGAAACAGGATACTGGGCTTGATGGACCTCGGTCTGACCCAGTATGGCATGTCTTATGTTCTTATGTTCTTATGTTCTGCCACACCAGGGTGATGCTTTCCTGTCATTTGACCCTTCTCCTCCATGGCAATAGGGATGCTGCCAGACTGGAGGTGGGACTTCTGTACTACATCCCTGTAGGTCTTGTCTATGTACCTCTCTGTCTTCCTTATGTCCTCCAAATCTGCTACTCTAGTCTTCCAATATTAGACTCATTCCCTGAGAGCAAAGTGTTTCTTGCACTTAGTGCACACATAAGACCCCTCACCAACTAGGAGAAAATTATACATGTGACACTCAATGCAAAAGACTGGAAAGTCCCCATCTCACTTCTTGATTGCTGTCTGCATCTTAGTTTTAAGGCTGTGTTTAGGTATTTAAGTTGTTTACTTACTTATGTTTGCTGGAAATACTTACATTAATACAACCTGTCAGACGGCTGCCTGGGTGAGAATCTTCACAGTCTTGGCAAGTGCATATATCTATATGATTTGCAAGGGATTGTGGGCAATGTAGTTCATTCACACCAGACACAGCTGCTGACAATAATTTAGTTGTGCTCTTGGGTAAAGCCAATAAGATATTTATTTATGGGGTTATTTCTCCCAACACAGATATGCTTGGTAGCACATAAATCAGGTTACTTGCTTCCAGTGTTTAACTTGGAAAAACAAAGTCAAAATCAAAATCAGGAAAACAACCTTTAAACTTGTCAGGCAATTAGCTAATGTTTTCTTAGCATATATCTAACAAACGAAAAGCCACAAAGAAAGAAAAAAAACTGTTCTTTTCAGGTTAACTTCTGATAACTTCCCACATAGATTCAGAAGTGATTCTCTCCTAGCTCACAAGCAATTAGGTAAGGCTCAATTGCTAGCAGTTACCAGCTGAAACCCCTTAGCTGGCTTGCTTTCTACTGTGTGGGTCAAATCCTGCTTCAGGAGCTTTTCTGAGTAGATTAAAGAACAAGTTTGTATTTCTTTGTGATGGTTGCTGTACTTTATAACAGAAAGTTACCAAAGGAGTTTGGACAGAGAACAGTCCATATAAACACATTCTTCATCTGCAATCATTCCCCCATCTTCAACAAGCATAGGTTCAATATCATGGATTGGCACAGATGAATCTCTCAATGGAGCACTTTCAGGAGAATACTTGTTTCCCTGCTGTCTTTCAAGGTTATAGCTAGGGCATAGATCAGTGTTCATACCTGAGCTTCCATTGCTGCTAGAGTTCCTCTCTATATAGCCTGGCCAGTATGTAGTCCAGTTCTTATGTCCAGCCTTCCAATCCAGATCCCTGGACACTGGATCTCTCTTCACATACCTTCTGGCATAGGTCTTAGGGTCCCTTCCACGTGCAGCCGTCTCCCTCACAGGTAGCGTCTGGAGATTCCTAGCTCTGCAGCACCATTCCTCTGGCTTTCCCCAGTCCAATGGTGTATGCTGGCCCTTGGAATACCTCCCAGTATACGTACTGCTCTGGACTCTTCTAGACCTCTCAAAGGCTTTTCTCCTCTTTCTTCCAGAGGGTCTCTTTCCCTCTCTGTCCGTCCGGTTTGGCTTCTGCTTCTGATGATCCTTCAGATGAAACTGATGATCCTTCTCTGGATATCCAAGGTGATCATGAAGATGGTCATCTGTAGAATAAACTCTACTTTTATTCTGCTTAGATGAGTGTTCCTCCCTAATACAGCGCAGCTGTGCTGAATCAGGCCTTGCCCTTTGAGATGAGTGTTCCATCCTAGCACAGCACAGCTGTGCTGAATCAAGCACTGCCCTTTGCAATGAGTGCTTGGGGATTACCTCATAGCCCTTTTGATTGAACACACATTTTCTCACTTCAGCTCCTCTCATGGCTGTTGGAAACCTGGTGCATTCTGGGACTGGTAATCTTTTATGGCAATATTCTGTTTTCTCATTTCTACCAGCACTGACAGGTTGCTTGTTCAGAGACACTTCACCTTTTCTATAGCCCCTTCCTGAGCTATGATAAGCTTCCTTATCACAAACCATAACTAATATATTTAATGGACTTTGTCCACCTCAAGATTAATTAATCTCTGGTCCTTAATGTATGCCTGATGTGGATAAACAGCTGCACCTGAGATTGAATATGGGCACCTCCTTCCCTTTAAGAGGTTTAAGCACCTATAAAGCTACGATTATCCAATGGGTGGGTGGGAGTTGGGAAGGGATGGGGAGAAAAGAGACTTATTAAAAACTGGCTGTTACACAGTACCCTGTTTTGTGCTTCTAAGGTAATCTGTGACCAATTTCCTGTGTGACTAACACAGCCCTTGCTTTGATACAAGGAGTCTTACAAAATTCCCCTTTGATCTGTCATTTGGCTTTAACAACTATTTAAATAAATTTCACAGGTCTCTTGCCCCCTATCTAGAAGGCCTCTTTGTAAAGATTTCTAGAAACAATTTATTGCTTAAAGGATGCTGACTCTGTTTTTCCTTTTATGCTAAGTTATACTCTGATTTGATTTAACTTAAAGTTCTTTGCTGATACTAAGCCCTGACTTAGTATTAAATTTAAACTAGCAACTCTCTGCTGGGTTTTAAATTTAAACTGAAGGAGACACATTTGGGATCTATCTTACCCGGAAACAGCTGATCACCTGTGTCATGATTCCACCTGAGCTTGCCAGTTTCCAGAGCTCCTCCATCCTTGTGACTGAGGATTAAAGCTGACTGTTGCCTTGGGATGCGGCCATAGGTGCATGGCTGAAGAGGCATGACCCAAGGAGCATTATCTGACCCTTGCGAGCCCCTTTGGAGCGCTTGAGGAAGTCTGTGGAAAAGGGTTTTTTTGTGTGATTGGGGGTTCTACAATGGGAAAGCGGAAAGCCAATGCCAAAGCACCTGCTGCAGCACAAGTTGTACAAGGACCAATGGATATACATGTTCTGGGTACTGTGAAGCTGGCCCAAGTGACTGGGAAACTCTTTTATCTGCAGAGGTTTCACTTAGTTTGGGGTTGTGTACCCTTCCCCCCAACCTAATGCAGTGAATTGTCTGACTGTTAGTGGGTTAGATGACCCTGTTTTGGGGTAGTGGGTTCTCCCCCTACCACCTCTACCCCACAAGTTCAGGAGGCGACGCACCCGGCGTCTGTTTCTTTGAATGTGATGTTACCCCTTCAAATCCCTATTCCCATGCCCTCAGCTACAAATTTGGTTTTGGTTGACTTGGCGGGGGCTGATATTTCTTTGAAGGATGTTTGGTTGTCTGTTACTCGAATGGAGGGGATACTCAGGGGAACTTTGACTCAGCTGTGTAGTTTCTCTCAGGGTGCTGTTAAAACTTTGTAGCTGCATGAATCTCGGCTCTTTAGTCTGGATGAGAGTTTCTCCAGACCAGAGTCTGCTGTTGGTAGAATGCAGAAGGTGTCAGATATATTTGTTAAGGATAGATATTACATACTAAGAAGGAAATGTTGGAAAATAGGGCTAAAGCTAAAAACGTGCATTTTTTAAATTTTCCTGTTGTTCCTGTTGTTCGCTTGCTCTCCCCACTTGAGCTTTTAAGGAAATATATGAAGGAGGTATTGTTGTTTTCTACCTTTGATGATTCTATTTTCATTTCTTTATATTATCTCCCTCATAGTGTCCTTGAGTAGGGAAGGGGAGGAGTCGGGTGAATAGGTAAATGTGGATACTCTGGATATGACACATTTTTAGAGTCTTCTCTAGACATGGTTTCTAAAAGAATGACTCTTGTAATCACTCTAAAATCAGAAGCAGAGAAATTTTGAAAATTTACTTTGCGAAAAAAGATCTTTTGTTTTGTGGATATCTGATTAATATCTTTCAGGATGTGGCTAAGGCCACTCATCTTCATAGTAAAACATTTTTGCAACTGAAATCTAGAGTTCTGGCCATTGGGGGAACTTTTTATTTAAAGTTTCCCTGCAAATGTCATGTGTTGTATTCGGGGTCTAAATATATCTTTATAGAAGTATCACATTTGGAGAGTTTTCTTAGCAATAAATAATGTTGCTGTCGGTTGGGTTGAAGTAAAAGGGGTGTAATGACTGGCTGAATTAGATTTGAAATGTATTCTCCATGATGTGGACTTAGGGTTTTTTTCTGAACTTGTTTCCTTTTTTATATATATTCTTTTGTGTCAATTTCCTTTTGGTTCAATCTGTTTAAAGGAAGCTCTATATGGATGTGTTCTATGTAATATTTAAATAATATTCAATAAAAAAATAGAAACTGAAAGCCCTCTGCTGGGTTCTGAATTTAAACTAAAAGCTCTCTGCTAGATCTTAAACTTAAACTGAAAGCTACCCGCTGAGTCTTTAATATAAACTAAAAGCTCTTTGCTGATACTAGGCGCTGACTATTATATTTAACTAGACACTCTCTGCTGGGTTCTGAATTTAAATTGAAAGCTCTCTGCTGGGTTTTAAACTTAAACTGAAAGCTACCTGTTGAGTTTTTAATTTAACTAAAAGCTATTTGCTCATATTAGACCCTGACTGATTTAACAGATACACTGGATTCTAATTTAGATCTAAAGAAGTCCTTTTTCCCCAAGATTTGAAAAATTCCCAGAAGTAAATACTTACAATTGCAGATCTCACTCCAGAAGTAGCAGTCCCTTTTTGTAGTCCTTCAAGACTACAATTTCTGACATAGTCACTCTATAACGTAGAACTTGTAAGTGGCAAGCAAACAGTAAAATAGTTCAAATTATACAGTAACAATGTCCATTTTGTGGATTATACAATTCTTTCAGCTGTATGTTTCTGTGACAGATTGAAAAATGGCTGCTTTTAAATTAAACCGATGAATTTATCACTACATATTGTTCTTTGTGACTTAACCTCATGCATTTTAAAGTCAAGTGGGCACAAACATTCCTTAAATTATGATCTCTATTATAGGCAATTCTCATAGATTTCTTTCCAAAGCATTGGACAGGATCACATGATTTCATTGAACCATTAGCCAGTACTCACAAATTACATCAGAAATCCAATACAATCTATCATGCCATATTGATATTGTGTCAGTATTACCTGGTGATCAAGCCCATTGCTGTGACTCATAGAGATGCAGGTGCTGTGCCAACAAATTTTCATGATATCTGGCACATTATGGGAGTCATTTTATAAGATGCCAAATAATTATGCACCATCTATATGAGTAAATCAAGATATTTTAGACCATGTGGAATCATGTAAAGCATGTGATGACTAGAGAGACTGCTTAGAACATAACAATATTTTTACTCAGAGCTATCAACTTTACCAGTTCTAGGCAGGAGATATTTTTGGACAGTCCTAGAATTTAATGTACTGAAGTATTGTTGTACTTGTAGGGTCCGTTATGCAGTGGCTAGCGTTGCTAATGTGGCTAGCCATCAGCACTGAAGACTAAACCCGGATTTTCAATTGGGGCCATATCCAGCCACTGGCATTGAATATCCAGGTAACTGTAGATCCCAGAAGCTAACCAGGCAGTGGCGATATTGATGTAAACGTTGTGAAATTTTTCAGATAACATTTGGTACTGCTTAATCACTATGAGTAGATGAAATAGTTAATTTTCTCAGTAGAGAAAGGTGACTAGTGCAATACATCAGGGATCTGTGCTGGGTCCACTGTTTTTTCCACATTTATAAATGACCTGGAAAGGGGAACAAAAAGTGAGGTGATCAGATTTGCAGATGTCACAAAATTATTCAAATTTGATAAATCACAAGAAGATTGTGAGAAATTGCAAAAGGGCTTCCAAATGGTAAAATAAATTTTAAACTAGACAAATACAAAGTTATGCACATGGAGCGCGATTCCATAATGTCCACGTCCAGCTTGCGGACACGTCTAAAACAAAAGCAGGCCCCTTTCAACCTAATTCCACATCCATGGATCTGGACGTGTCCACGGGTTCAGAATTGGGGAGACGTGTTCAGGGGGCATGTGCTAGTGCTATTCAGCCGGGCCCATGTCGTGAATGCAGGGAAATATTTTGGATGTCCTTGTGCCCACCATATTTGGAAACATTACATGTTTCAGATCCTGCCCATCCTTGCAATGTACCTGCAGATGCCATGCCCCTCAAAAAAAACATGCATCTTCTAAGCTGCTCATCACAGACAGTAGTTAGCTGATGCACACTAGACATAAATACCAAAGAGAAATGACAGCTGCTGCTACCTAGACCATATACCAGTCCCCCTCATGCACTGAAAAGTGCTAGGTAAGCCTAGTGCAACCCAATATGGTATACTAGAATGTTAAGCCACTTAACCCTCCATAGCCTATGTTCCCTGTAAAATAGTTATCTCCAAGTTATAATGCCCTGTTCAATGTAATTTCAGTTTGTTCAATGTAAACCGCACTGATGCAGAATAGCGCGGTATATAAGAGAATGTAAATAAAATAAATAAAAATAAAATAATGTGAACATGTATGTCAGGACATACCTTGAATCAAATGGTACATGGCATTAGGAACTGGCCCCAGTGACGTCTGCCCTGGTAATCTCTACAAACATGCCTTAAACTGCTAGGGATGGACCCTCACCAAGTCCACAAAACCCGGCTCTAACCTTGCAGGTCTCCAAGGATGCATAATATTTCTGAGCAACAAATGTATGCCCTTTTCATGCTCTGGCCTATAAGTGCACTCATTCTGCTGCTCTGCATTACCTTCCCTTCTTATCTCTACCCATACCCCTCCCCATGAAAACCCACTCTTCTGTCAGATTGCTTCTATCTGTGCCCTTCCCTTCTACTGCCAAATCCAGATGTCACTCCCTTCACCTTGCTGCTCCTTATGCCTGGAACAAACTACCTGAATCTGTACATCATGCTTCGTCCCTGGCCCCTCTCAAATCGAGGCTGAGTGCTCACCTCATCTGTGCCGCTGTTGGATCAGATCCACCTACGCTCCCTTGTGGTTCCTGACCATTCACCCTGGACGTATCCTGTTCACAGCTGCTGTGTTATCTGTTCCAACAAGACTGTAAGCTCTGCTGAGAAGGGACCATCTGTTACATGTGTCTGCGCAGTGTTGTGTATGCCTTGTAGCACTATACAAATGATCAGTAGTAATTGTTGTAGTTGTAGTAGGGCCTTCTGGCTATGCCATCTGATGCCCACCTATCTGGGTACTGGTATTTCTCACAGCAGTTACACCTGTCCCATCATGGCATATATCGGCCTGTATATATCCCCTACCTGTGGGGGCAACCCTATTTGCCTTTCCACGGCCAGCTTTGTGGCACTGCTTCCCTGGTCAGGGCTGTGTGGGCATGGTAGGGGAGATCCCTGTACCATCACACCAAGTAGCCAGACTCCAGATTTATTACCACTCTCACAGCTCTCATTGATCTGGGCCTTGGTAGGAATGTAAGTCACATGGGACAATCCAGGGAATGTTGGCACTATATCAGTCATGTCTCCCAGTGCCAGGCACATCACATGTTTGGCTGCCCTATCACACTGTCAACAATATCTGATCTAATTTGAGTACTCTATGTAAAATAATCCAGAAGGAATCAGCATAGGATCCCTATGGCTAAATGTCAAAACATATCCCTGTCAACAATAGGGACCCTCAGAATAAGGGCATTCAGCAGTGTACACAGCACTAATACATGCTCAACAGCAACACCATTGGTCCCACAAAATGTGCATTATGGGCATGCATTAGTACTGTTTGCACTGTTGAGTGACCTTATTCTAACGGTCTCTTATTATTGACAGGGATACGTTTCGATATTTAGCTTTGGTGAACCCTCTCCTCAATTACCTTGGCACCCGGTAGATTGCGGTCATCCATATGGTCCAGATATTGGCCAGGCTTTCAGTGAACCCTCTCCTCAATTACCTTGGCACCCGGTAGATTGCGGTCATCCATATGGTCCAGATATTGGCCAGGCTTTCATGTCCCCCCTGAATTGCAGATGAGCACACACGCCCCCCCCCCACCATGCACCCCTCATCACACACACTCTCACACATGTACACATACACACTCACTCACACACACATGTACACACACGTTCTGTCACAAAAACATGATTTTGCCAAAAAGATGCCCTGAACCTATACATAACAGTTATGACATAACAAGCACCTGGGATACTAGGACTGCAAATATAATCTCTGTCACTCACCTAAAAAGGAATTCTTTCCTTGCGCATGTCCATATTATCCCTGCATCAGCAGTCCCAATTCTCTGAACATGGGACTTGTTAGGGTCCCATAGATTGATTCCTTTAGCACAAACAGCACATAGGTGCATAGCCTGAATAAACACTATTGCTATTCTTAATATGTCTGTAAAGATGTTTAGAAATGTTTCTTTATCTTACTACATCCCCTCACCTCTGCTCCCTGTACCTTAAGATTGCATCTTGTATTTTTCCAGACTATAGTCACACCAGTTCAAAACATACTTGTTACAGCTATTCTTCTTTATGGGATGCATTGCAGAGCACAGTAGAATATTTTCTTCATTCCAGCCTATACTATGTTTCAGCAGGAATAACATGGATTTTTCTGGGCAACACTTAATACGCACACAGGCCTTTCCTGAATACGCTTTCTATATCTCTGCGGCTGACCATGTCCCCATTCTGCCCTCTCCCATCCACGTTCTGCGGTCCCCATGCTAGTACTGTTGACGTTCATGTCAGTAGTGTTTCAGATTATGGTCTTGGATGTTTTTGGCATATAAATGTCCCTGTTGCATGTGCAAACTCCTTATTCATGTTCTGGAATGACCCCCTTAGGGAATAATAAAGCTACACAATGCCAAGATTCCACATTAGGAAAAAGGATCTAGGCATCATCCCACATTAAAATCATCTGCTTAGTGTGCAGTGGTGGACAAGAAAGCAAATGGAATACTAGGAAATATAAAGAAAGGAATGGTGAATAAATTAAAGATTATCATAATGCCTTTGTATTGCTCCATGGTGCAACTACATCTTGAGTATGGTATGCAATTCTGATCATTACATCTCAAATGAGATACAAAGGAATTAGAAAAGGTACAGAGAAGAATGACTGACTAAAATCATAAATTGATACCCATGATGAGATACAGTATATGGCCTTTGAACTATAAAGTTTCACTGTCTCCACCTCTGTCTATTTCTCCTGCTTCTTTCATTGAGCTGTAATGACATACGTAAACAGCCTAAGACCTAATTTAGATTCAAACCCAGTATAACTGATGAAGAGAGGATAACTCAAAAGCTTATCAAAGATACCTTTTTATTTGGCTAGTTTAATTTTGACTAGGAGTGGCCTAGTGGTTAGGACAAGGTACCTCAGACTGGGCCAGGGGTTCAATTCCCACCAGGGGACAGCAATCTCAGGCTGAAGAGACTGGGTTTTCTAGTCCTATAGGCACTCCTTGTGGCCTTGGGCAAGCCACTTAACACTCTGTTGCCTCAGGTACACATAGATTATGAGCCCTTTGGGGATGAGGGAATGTATCCAGTACCTGTTTATAGTGACTGTAAACCACTCTGATGCCCTTCAGCCTGGGTGGTATATCAAGAAATTACATAAACATAAACTTGAAAGTGGTGGGCACAATAACAGAATAAAAAAAAAAAGGTATGGGAGAAGCACAGAGAAGTCATATATAGGAAAAGGAGCCACAGAGGTATTTAAATGTTTCTATCATATCTCCCCTTTCTCACCTTTACTCCAAAGAATGCATATTGAGATCTTTAAGTCTGTCCCTTTTATGCCTCATGATAAAGCCCACTGACCATTTTGGTAGCCACACTTTGCACCAACTGTTTATAACCTTTTGAAGTGTGGTCTCCAGAAATGCACAAAAGACTTAGAGAGGCACCTCCTTCTTCCTGCTGGCCATTCATCTCCCCATGTACCCAAGCATCCTTCTGGTTTTCACCGTCGTCTTTTCTGCTTGTTTAGCCACCTTAAGATAATCGGAAACAATCACTCTCAGGTTCCCCTCTTCTTTCATGGAGAGATATCGTACTGCTTCCTTTGAATTTTACAGCCCAAATGCATGGCCCTGCATTTGTTAGCATTAAATCACAGCTGCCAAGTTCTCAACCATTTTTCTAGCTTCACTAGATTCTTCCTCAGGTTATCTACTCCTTCCTGGGTGTCTATTTGTTTGCAGATTTTGGTATCATCTGCAAAGAGGCAAACCTTACCTGACAGTATTGTAGCATGGATAATAGTCTGTAGAGCATTAGGTTCTAATAGAGATTTGATATATTGAAGATGATGCAACTTATGGGAGTAAGACTTAACAATTATTGTGCATATATGTGTAATTGAGGCAGAAACTGAGTAGATGAGAAGTACTGGAGTGTTAAAGAAAGGCTCACAAGTATCTATTGTGGAATAGGTGCACTATTGTGCAATAGAGTGCACGAATGCTTGAATAGCATGCACCATTTGTGCATGTCGAACATTGCATGCTAATATGCAATAGTGCATTGTATTGTGCAGTAGCGCACACAATTGCCACTTTTGTTTCAAATGGAAAGCACATAACTAGAATTGACTGGGAGGAGGTTTAAAGTGGATAAGCAGAAGAAAATTCCATGTTACTTGTTTCACTTAGGTGGATGCTACAAGATTAATCTGACAGACTGCTCTCTCTCTTCACCACTAAAGAAAATGTTTCCATTGACCCCTACCTCTGTCACCCTAGGAAAAAAATAAATCAATACTTTCCTCAAAGGTCCATGTCTATGTTCTGCTGTAAGTAACTGCTTTCTCGAGAAAATCTTTGGTATCATATTTATTGTAGTCTTGCTTCTAGTTTATTTTACAGAGAATGAATAGATTATTCCAAAAGTATTTAAATGGTAAATAGCAATCTATCCAAGTAATTTGGTATGTTACTATTGCCATGGTTAGATTCTCTTTGAAAATTAGTATGCAATTTTAAAAGGCCTGGTATCCAAAAATAAATGAGTTCCTACATTTAGACTTCTAAGTTAGGATCCCAAATGTGTGTCCTATTTTCAGTTACATTTAACATCCATGAGGGATCAATTTAAAAATCTTAGTTGTGATTTAGGATTTCTGAATATGTGCACATGGACGTCGAAATCACAGAGATATCTCCAGAGCCATTTTACAACTGATGTTTAGAGACGACTCCGGTGCAGGGATGTCCAGTTAGGGAAGGGGCATGGTAGACATCCCTTTTCATTTCATTTATTAGCAAATAACCCTATTCTGGCCAAGGCCAGTCAATAGGGTGTACATATAGGAGCAAAAATAAAAAATAATTACACAAACAAAGAAAAGGAAACCTCCCTTCCCCCCAAACCACTCCCTTGGGTTCACACACATTTAACTACACCAAATTCCTTTTGATTTCATTAGGGGCATCTACAGTAATGTCTACATTTAGACCTGCTCCAGGCAAGAACAGTCATCAGGAAAGAGCTTGTTGTGGCCTTAAAACATTCAAAAGGTGTAGAGAAGATTCCTCTCTGCCTCAGCACCGTGAAACTGCGTACTTGCTTTGCTGCCAGTTTGGGCACACTTGCTTGCCAGCTTGTGAGTCTAGTGTGTCCATTGATATATTCATTTTATCACTATTAGTGTGCTGTTTAATTATCTGTGCCATTTATTATGCTGTTTATTTATCAGTAAGCTTCTTCAATTTTCTCCATTCCTACCTGTCTCCTACATATCCTTATAACTTCATGCTTGTCTCTTTCCAGTCAACCATAGCATGCCAAACAAGACTATTTTGTCCATCTGACTAAGTCTCTTGCCTCTGACCTGTGCTGTCTCTTTAAAACACTCAACTCTCTCCTCAAGGTGCCTCTGCCTCTGACCCCTCCTTCCCTTTCTGCCCAAACCCTGGCTATTTCCATGACAAAATCCACAAGATCACCTTCCAATTCTCCACAATGTCAGCTACTTTCCCTCCTCCCACTCTCCACTCCCAACTTCCCCCCTCCCCCATCTCTGCTACCCTTTCTTCCTTCTCCATGATCTCTGAGGAGGAAACCACACACCTTCTTTCCTCCTCCAAACTCATTACCTGCTCCTCTGATTCTATTCCCACCTGTCTCCTAAGTCCCATCTTCTCCACTGTTGTCCCTTCCATCTCTCATCTTTCAACCCATTGATCTCCACTGCAACTGTCTCTGCAACCTTCAAGTATGCCGTGGTTATACCTCTCCTCAAGAAACCCTCACTAGATCCTATCTGTCCTTCTAACTATTGACCCATCTCCCTCCTCCTCTTTGTTTCTAAACTATTTGAACGTGCGGTTCACGGCCATTGCCTCGACTTTCTCTCCTCTCAAGCCTTCTTGGATCATTTACAATCTGGATTTTGTCCTTTACATTCTACTGAAATGGCTCTTGCCAAAGTCTCCAGCAACTTGTTTATGGCAAAATGCAAGGCCTTTGCTCGATCCTCATCCTTCTTGACCTTTCTGCTGCTTTTGACGCTGTTGACCACAACCTTCTCCTCGATACCTTGTCCTTGCTTGGTTTTAAGGGTTCTGTACTATCCTGTTTCTCATCTTATCTCTCCCATTACTCTTTCTGTTTTTGTTCTGGTGGATCCTCTTCTGCTGCTATCCTGCTCTCTGTTGGTATATCCTAAGGATCTGTCTTTGGTCCACTCCTTTTCTCTCTATACACAGTCCCTTGGTGCACTTATCTCTTCTCATGGCTTTCAGTACCATCTTTATGCTGATGGACTCCCAGATCTACCTCTCTACACCTGCAATCTCTCTGGTAATCCAGACCCAGATCTCTGTTTGGATGCCTCACTGCCTCTTGAAATTAAACATGGCCAAGACTGAGCTTCTTATTTTTCCCCCTAAAACCTCTTCTCCTCTTCCTCCTTTCTAAGTCTCTGTGGATAACTCTCTACTCCTCCCTGTTTTCTCGGCTCGCAACCTTGGGGTTGTCTTTGACTGCACTCTGTCTTTCTCCACACACATCCATCTGATAGCTAAGATCTGCCATTTCTTTCTCTATAACATCAACAAAATCTGCCCATTCCTTTCTGAACACACTATTAAAACACTTATCCACTCCTTAATCACCTCCCGTCTGGACTACTGTAACATACTCCTTGCTGGTCTCCCTTTGAATCCTCTCTCTCCCCTTCAATCTGTTCAACACTCTGCTGCACGGCTAATCTTCCACCAGCTTTGTCATGCTCTGAAGTCACTTCATTGTCTCCCTATCCATTTCTACATCCAGTTCAAACTTTTTCTGCTAACCTATAAGTGCATTCACTGCAGCTCTTCATTACCTTTCCTTTCTTATCTCTCCCTACACCCCTCCTCAGGAATTCCAATCTTATAGCAAATCACTTCTATCTGTGCCCTTCTCTTCTATTGCTAATTCCAGACTTTGCTCCTTTCACCTTGCTGCTTCTTATCCCTGGAACATACTACCTGAGTCTGTACATCAGGTGCCTTCTCTGGCCCTTTTCAAATCCAGGCTGAAAACGCACCTTTTCGCTGCCGCTTTCGGATTTGACTCGCCTGGTCACCTTTGTGTTTCCTTTCCATTTTCCCTAGATGTATCCCATATCTACAGCTACTGTGTTGTCTGTCTTGACTAGATTGTAAGCTCTGATGAGCAGGGCTAGCTTTTACGTCAGTGTGTGCAGTGCTGCATAGGTCTTGTAGCGCTATACAAATGTTCAGCAGTAGTAGTACAAGAAGATGGAGATTTAAGTGACTAGCCTAAGATTACAAAGGCCCAAACTGCAATTTGAACCCTAACCACCTTCCTTCTAACATACTACTTTTACCATTAGGCTATTAGACATGCATGTCCTGAGAGGATATTCTGAGGATCTCTATATAGATGTCTATATAGATGTCCATATCTGGTACATCGGCATTTCTGAAATTGTGCCTTAACTTGCATGTGCCTGCGTTTTTTCAGATGTTCTGGCTTTGATGTCCCAGATTGCATTTGGAAATTCCAATGTAAAATGTGCCTCTAGGTCTTCAGCTGAAAATTCATCAATAATTATTGATTATATTATTAATAATTAATAATTATATTATACTAATAATTATTGATTATAATTTAGGAGCTTAAAATGTATGCCCCTAAATTTAATCCCGACATTCATTTGCCTAGATTGAGTCAAATTTAGGTGCCTAGTGCTGAAAATCAGTGATAAGCTCCTAACTTTTTTTCCTGTCTTAGTACATTTTAGAGGCCAATTTAGGAGCATAACGCTCAAAGTTAGGCGTATAAATCCTTTGAATATAGGGCCCAAAGTGTTTCAAAATTGTTCACTTTATTTATTTAGCAAAAGTGTTATATATTCAGGTATGGTATACATTTCCTTTGTTCCCAAAGGGCTCACAATCTATATTTTGTACCTGAGGCAATGGAGGGGGTTAAGTGGCTTGCCCAAGGCCAAGGAATACCTGTGGGACTAGAATCACCAGTCCCTCCAGCCTAAGGTTGCTGTCCTCTAGTGGGATTTGAACCCCTGACACACCAGCCAGAGGTAACTTGCACCAACCACTAGGCCACTCCTCCTTATAAGGAGCTACCTAGATTTAAGGCAGCAGGGACACATGAAAATGGGACATTTTCATCATTTAGAAATGTAAGTGGCCATGTATAGCACATGCATAAATGAGTATGCTCCCACTATGCTCTATTCTGTAAGTACACTGGTACAAGCATTGGTGTGTATTTTCGCTCTGGGCATGCACAGGGATCGAGTTTGGGCAGAGCAAGGTAGTGTGCAAAGTTGTGTGCATATTTATAGCATTAAATAATTTAATTTACCCACATTCTTTGTAAATCTAGATATTAGCATTAGTGCTGGTGAAAGTGATTATGCCTTAAATTAATGCACATTTTTGACCACTTATGTAGGTATTTTATTTTAAAATAGTAGGTTCCTACTTTTTCTTAATGAAATAGTGCCTAAGTAGGCACCTGCTTTAGGTATATTGTAGATACCTCCTTATAAAATTACCCTCCACAACTGGCCATATATAGGTACATGTAGCTGTTAGCACGGACTCTAGCACACACTGCAAAACACACACTGACCTGCACTGACAGTTACAAGAGTCAATAAAGCAGACAGCATGGAGATAAATCAGCAAGGTCTGCCTAGCATACCATGGAGAAGGATTGGAGAGGAGAAGGGGGTGTGGTGGCTGGTGACAGCCAGAGCGCCAGATATTGCTGTGTGCTAGTTGTCAAAACTGTTGACTAGTGTGACTGCACTTAATGGTACCATACTACTTGGTACTCCAGTAGTATGGCCACTGTCAATGGGAAAAGGGCTTCAAAGTAGGTCATGGCCCTCTCCCCTTTAACCCCCACCACTGATCAAACCATCTGTTGGTCACCCCACTAACTGATCCAGTCCCCCCCCCCCTGCCCAATCAGGTCCCCACAGATCCTTACCCCTATCCACCTTAGGACCCATATGCAGAGCAAAGCTGAACCCCCACCATTACCCCTCCCCCAACTTTAGTATTTCCCTCTCCCATACAGCTAACAAAAAAGCACCATCTTCTTTCAACCCACTGATCTGGACCCTAAAGTCAGAACCACTACTCCTGCCCTCCCCCACCCCCACAAACCTTATCTGTGGCTCCCTGTTGGTCCAGTGACAACTGGGCAATGCTGTAAGACCAGCACCATATTGATTGCCATCAGAGATGGGGCAGGAGTGTAGGGGGACTGCTCCTGCCCTGATCACTGCTGGACCACTAGGGGGCCACTGGTAAGTCCCAGGGGTTTTGAGGTGGTGAGGGCAGCAGTAAGGGTTCTGGTATTGGGGGGGTAAGATTGGGAGGGGAGGTTGAAGAAATATGGTAATACTTTGGTAGCTGCCTGGGAGGGGGATATTGAAGTTTGGGGGAGAATCAGTTGGGAGTGGGATCTATGTGGGTGATCATCTGGGAGTTTGGTTGTTCTCTGCAGGAAAGATGTCCCATGCTAGGGAGGGTAAGGATCCCAAGGGAGGCCTGTATCAGCTGCAGGGTGGAGACATTGCAGCAGCAACTACATCCCTTCCCTACACTTTGGTTTCAAGCCTGCTTTCCCTGCCTTAGCAGGTAGTACAGGTGCTCCTGAACTGCCTGCCATGGCTGAGAATGTGAGCTCATGTGGAAAGTGTAGAGCAGGTGCACCATAGTCTTATTACCAGAGCATATGATGAACTCTCTATACAATCAGTTTGCATAGAATCTGTCATTCAGTGGTTCAGCGATCCTTGAATATGCTGGACTAACTTCATTTTGATCCTGTTTGGATGTCTACAGAAACAGCAGGTGCAAATTATGTGGGTGCTTTCAGTATTCATATTTTATGGCTACCAGTTTTTGAAGGGAAATAGCGTGTGATATTTTTCTTTAAAAATTGCCTATAAAATATGCAATCTAAAAGTACAAGCAATGAGGGATTACCAAACTGTCTATCTAGAAGTAAGGAGATCCTGGATTCTCTATATGGAGAATTATTCTGACAACTGATAATGGAACCCTTTCAGGAGGGGGTCATTTTGGACATGGTGCTTATGAATAAGAATAATGTTTCTGAAGTTATAATGAGTAATCATCTCTCATCCAGTGATTACCAGATGCAGTGCTTAAGAATTAGTAGCAAGAGTTGAGATAGTTCATTCAAAAATGAGGGTCCTGGACTTTATGAAAACTAACTTTGTCAAGATGGTATAATACCTCAAGGAGTTGCAAGCTGGATGGAAACAGCTGGAGGATGCATAAATACAGTGGCAAAACTGAAAAAGGATATTTTAATGGCAACAAACCATTTTATTAGGAAAGTACATGACTGTAAAAGGAAAATGAGGCCACTTGGTTCTCAAAAGAAGTAGCTGAAAAGTAGAGGAAAAAAAGGTTAGCCTTCATTTAATACAAGAGATCACAGAAAGAAGACAAATATCACTATTTGGAAAAGCTAAGAAAAGCTAGGAAAGTAGTCAGGAAAACAAAAATACAAATTCAAGGAAAAATAGCAAGTAAAATACAGGGAAAAAACATTTATCAGATATGTTAGTGAGAAGAGAGAGTGCAAAAATGATACTGTCAGACTCAAATGTGAAGGTGGGGGGGGATATCTAAAAGCTGATGAGGATAAAGCAGAATTATTTAACAAAGATTTTTGTCCTGTGTTCACTGATGAAGGACCAGGAGCAAGACCTCAGAAGATGCCCACAAATAGGAACAGTAATGAAAAGGAATTTGAACAAT
Organism: Ichthyophis bannanicus; assembly: GCA_033557465.1. Lineage (NCBI taxonomy): Eukaryota > Metazoa > Chordata > Amphibia > Gymnophiona > Ichthyophiidae > Ichthyophis > Ichthyophis bannanicus. The sequence goes on from CM066036.1 coordinate 217,654,665, forward strand.
TTTCAAAAGAATGTGTTCATGAGGAACTAGCTTGATGGGATACATCTGACAGTACTGAAGGAACTTAGTAAGTTCTAGCAGCTCCATTGTCTGACCTTTTCAATGATTCCTTAACGTCTAAAGTGATCTCAGAGGACTGGAGAAGGACACATGTGATCCCTCTACATAAAAGTGGAAGTGAGGATGAGGTTGGGAACTACAAACCAGTTAGTTTGACCTTAATTGTGAGTAAATAAATAGAAGCACTCTTAAAAAAGAAAAGAAAAGAGAGAGAGATTTCTGCAATCCAATGGATTGCAGGAACCAAGGCAGGTCTTGTCAAGAAATCTGATTAGTTTTCTTTGACTGGGCTAACAGAGAGATGGACCAAGGAAGAGCAGTAGATGTGGTATACTTATATTTCAGTAAAGCCTTTGACATCATTCTGCACAAGTAACTTATGAATAAATTGAACACTATAGGGATGGTTCAGTGTGAGGCGACAAGGGTTTCAGGTAAATGGAGCTCACTCTAAGGAGAAGAACATTGCCCGTGATGCAATGATCCATCCTAGGTTCAATTCTTTTTAATATTTTTGAAATTGATATTTCAGAAGGGCTGTTGGGTAAGGTTTGCCTCTTTGCAGATGATAACAAAATCTGCAATAGAGTAGACACCCAGGAAGTTGCAGATAATTTGAGGCGGGGTCTAGCATAGCTTGAGGAATGTTCAAGAATTTTGCAGCAGAGATTTAATGCTAAAAACTGCAGGGCTGTGCATTTGAGTTGCGAAGCTCCAAGGTAGCAGTGCAGTATACAGTAGCTTATGAATTCTGTCCATGAAAGAAAAGTGTGACCTGAGGGTTGATTGTTCCTGATGATTTTACGTGGTTAAACAGATAAGAGTATGACAGCAGGAGCCACGTGATGCTTGGGTGCATGGGAAGAGGAATGGTCTGCAAGAAGAGGTGATAGTGTTTCTGTATGAGTCTTTAGTAAGATCTCATTTGGAGTATTGTATGCAATTCTGGAGACCACACCTTCAAAAAGATATAAAAAGAAAGGAGTCAGTGCAGAGAATGGCTAAAAAAATGGTCAGTGACCTTCATTATAAGGCATATGGGGACAGACTTAAAGATCTCAAAATGTATACTTCAGGGGAAAGGAGTAAGAGCAGAGATATGAAAGAGGTGTTTAAATACCACTGTGGCATAAATATACAGATGGAGAGCCTCTTTCAGTTGAAAAAGAACTCTTCAACAAGGAAGGGCATACAGAACGATGAAGAGAAAAGGAGATAGACCTAGGAGGAATGTAAGGAAATATTTCTTTATGGAAAGAGTCGTAGATGCATGGAATAGTCTTCTAGTGGAGGTGGTAGAGATACAAATTGTATCTGAATGTGTGGGACAAACACAGAGGATATCCAAGGGAAAACCCAGGATTGTAAAGATTAGCAGTTGGTATGGAAGGGCAGACTGGATTTGTTGTATGGTTTTTATCTGCTTTCATTTTTCTGTATTCCTATCTTTCTCAATTGCTTGGGGAAAATACTTAAGAGTAGGTTTACTAAGTGATGCTTGTGGTGCATGTGCGCACAAGCACCGCTAACATCACTTGCAAAACTTACCCCTTTAATGAATACAATTTTATATTTGTGGTGCACATACTGATATTTTGAAAATTGAACTTGTCTTAACAAATCTGGCTTGAAAAGACACATTTGGCATAAAAAGGCACTTTTTTTTTTTCCATTACCTAAGTATGTATGTAAGAAGTCATTTTGAAGAATGAGTGAACTGAAAATGTAATTACCAGTCACACAGTACACTGATCTTTGGTCAAACTTTATCTACAGTGGGTGACAGGAATATAAAAGCTGGATTTTCTCAGACTAAACTGAAGTATAATGATTTCTTGCATTAGCTAAGTGTTCCAGATAACACCCTTTGCAATTACATGTTTAGTCTGTGAACGGAATGAATCATAAGTAGGTAGTGGTTTGTTTTAGAGTGTAGAAAAAACTGCATACAAATCATACCGACAATTTCATGTACATCACTATAATGATGAAGCCAGGCTGAGACTTAATGGTATCAGAATTAATGGATAATTAAAATGCAATTTGAATACATTATTTTCTTTTTTCTACTTTAAAAGTCAAATGCTTCATAAAGTGAATAACTTTTTAGTAGAAAATATATAGAAAATTGACTATAAATTCTAAATCTGGACTAATCATATTTACTTTAAGCATAATTTCTTAAATACCAGCAGGGCATTTATTTGGAAAAGATTTTCTTAAGAAAAAAATCAGTTCTGAGAGTTGGACATTATTTTTTACACACATGCTCTCCACATTTCTCAAATGAATTGTTTTTATTGTTAAGTGCTATAAAATTGTTGTTAATTCCTGATGAACTTATAGGTGGTCTTTTACTAACGGGTGCAAGCTGGTAGCATGTGTTCTGGCATGTGCTGAAGGTTGCCAGCTAACACAGGACTGTGACAGCGCAGGATGATTCTCATACCAACTGTGTAACCTGCGTTAGGGTCCCCAGTGGGCAGGTGAGAGGCAGAGAGTAGGAATGGTGAGCTCAGCATAGTTAGCGCTCTGCTTACACTGCTCGCTGACTGCATTAGCATGGGCGGTGTTAGGTGCACCTATGCTAACGCAGAATACACTAGGGGACAAGGCTCCATGTTAACTGCTGAGTAACTGCTTTCTACACCCCTGATGGTTTACACTGTGGTGGTGCACATGGATTCAGAATTATTGGCACATTACGCGCAACAACGTACCTTCTGTTAGTGAAAGACTCCCAAAGAGTAGCTCTCTCCAATATGACCCATCGTTAACATAGTTATATACTAGTTCAGTCTTACAGGATACAAGCTTTTAACTCTGAATTACAGCAGCCTAGTTAATGCCAGCAGCCTGGTTCCATTCTGGTTAAGGTGGAGCCCATCCCTTTGGAAGAGCCCCTCCTTTTCCCAGAATGTTACCCAGTTCCTAACAAATCCAAAACCCTCATCCTTGCACCATTGTCTCATCCACGAATTGAGACTCCAGAGCTCTGCCTGCCTTTTGGGTCCTGCGCATGGAACGGGAAGCATTTCGGAGAATGCTACCCTGTAAGTCTGTTTTTTTAACTTCCTACCGAAAAGCTTAAATTTAGCCTCAAGAACTTCCTTACCAAACTTTCCTGACATGTACCAAGATAGCAGACTCCTCCCCAGCACTATCTAAGACCTTGTCTAGGTGGTGCGTGAGGTCTGCTACCGTCGCACCAGGCAGGCATGTTGCCAGGTGATCCTCACATCCGCCAACCACCCAGCTATCTGCATGTCTAATGATCAAATCACCAGCTATAATGGATGTCCTAACCCTTCCCTCGTGGGCACATGGCCCTGGAGAAACCTCCTCGGTGCAAGAGGGTTTTGCATCACCTGGAGGACAGGTTCTAGCTACAGGATCACTTCCTACCACACCAGGGTGATGCTCTCCTGAAACGTGACCTCTCTCCTCCATGGCAACAGGGATTCTGCCAGACTGGAGGTTGGACTTATTTATTTATTTATTTAACTGTATTTATATCCCGCTTTTCACCGGGTCAAAGCGGTGGAACATACAATAATCAATTACAAGGATTTGGGTCCGTCACCAGGTGGCCAACAATAATGTTTTTTGACAATTAATTGGGACATAGACATAAACATTCTGTTATGGTTACATAGGACATATGTTCAGGGGATGAGATATGGTGGTTGGGAGGAAGTCAGTGGTGGGTACTTGTTTCTGGTCTGAGGAATTCTTGGAATGGTGCAGTTTTAAGTTGTTTCCTGAAAGATGATGGGTCTGTGTTGCTTCTGATGTGATTCGGTAGAGAGTTCCAGAGGGATGGTGCACATAGTTCAAAGGCTCTGTTGCAGGTCCGTTGATTGTATTTCGTTCTTTTGTGAAGGATGGTGAGGGAGTTGGTGGTGGTTTGTCTGTTTGTTCTGTTGTGGGCTGGTTGAGGCAGTAGAGTACGGAGCTGGGAAATTTGAGTTTGGTAGAGAGCTTTGTGGGTGAGTAGGGCGGATTTGTATTTGATTCTTGCTTCTAGAGGGAGTATGTGAAGCTCCCTCAGGACTGGGGTGATGTGGTCCTGTTTTTTTGCATTCTTGATAATTCTTACTGTGGTGTTTAAGGCAGTTCGAAGTGGGTTGGTAGAGTGGCTGGAAGTCCATGGTATATTATATTGCAGTAGTCCAGGTGGGGGAGTGTCAAGGCTTGCATTACTGTTCTGAAGTCCTGTGGTTCAAGGAGAGGTCTGAGGCGTTGTACTGTTTTAGCCTTGTGATAGATTGTTGCGGTGGATTTTTTGATCTGTTGATTGAGTGTGAGTGCTTGGTCTATGATGATTCCTAGGTATATTATTTGTGGTTGTATTTGTATTTTTGTTGTTCCAATGTCGAGGTGTGTAGGTGGTGTGAAGTCTGGGTCCTTTGTTACTATGAGGGCTTCAGTTTTCTTTATGTTGATGGATAGGTTGTTCTTTTGTAGCCAGCTGGATACTTCGGTGAAGCATTCTGATAAGAGTTTATTGGTTGTGTTGGATGTTGTGATTGGAGCATAGAGCATTATGTCGTCCACATAGATATGGTAGTTAATGTTGTATGTGCGTATGATTGAGCAGAGTGGTTGCAGGTAGATGTTGAAGAGCATGGCAGATAATGTGGATCCTTGGGGTACTCCTTGGTGTTGCTGGAAAGGGGGGGGGAGGTTGATATGTTTGTGTGGATCAATTGTTGTCTATTGGTCAGGTATGAACGGAACCATTGGAGTACGTTATCTTTGATACCGATTGCTTGTAGTCTGTGTATGAGGATGTTGTGGGAGATGGTGTCGAAGGCAGCTGATATGTCTAGGAAGATCATGGCATATCCAGAGTGCTTGGCTTGAGTTCCCATGACAAGGGTGTTCATTAGCGACGTCATGAGGGTCTCGACTCCGTGGAGTGGAAGAAAGCCATGTTGTTGTGGGTCCAATATGTTGTTAGCATCTAAATGTTCTTGGAGCTGTCTCTGGACTACCTTCTCAATGAGTTTGGTGGTAAACGGGAGGCTTGCTATAGGTCTGTAGGAGGTGGGTTCGAGGGGATCTAGGTTGTCTTTTTTTAGGGTTGGTCGGATGACTGAGGTTTTAAGGAGATCTGGCATGCGTCCTTGGCTGAGGGATTTGTTAACAATGTGGGTTAATGGTGTGCTCAGGTCATCTTTTGTTTTCTTTATCCATTCTGTAGGACAGGGGTCTAGTGGGGAGGTGGTGGTATTTAGTCGAGAGATGGTGGATGATACTTCCTCTTTTGTGACTGTTTCGAATGTGTTCCAGTCTCTGTCTGTGGTAATGGGGTGGTTTGCTGTTGTTGTCTCTGCGTTCAGTTGTGGATTCTGTGGTTGTTGAAGCTGCTTGTAATGTCGTGCTAGTAGTTCAGGTGGGATGTTTGGTAGTTGGTCGGAGTGGTTGGGCGCTTTTGTCAGTTGTTTGATAATATTGAAGAGTTCTCGTGGTTTGTTTATTGACGTGTTTATGATCTTTGTATGGAAGGCCTTTTTTGCTTTGTCTGTTTCTGTGTGGTATGCGTCCAATTCGTATATGTAAGTCTTTTTGTCGTCCTCTTTTTTTGGTTTTTCTCCATTTTCTTTCTGCTTTTCTGAGTTTGGTCTTTAGCTTCCGGAGGTTGGGTGTGTACCATCGGGCTTTTGCAGTGGTGTGTCTGGTTTTAGTACTATGTGGTTTTAGACTTCAGTACTATATCCCTTTGGGTCTCGTCTATGCACTTCTCTGTCTTCCTTATGTTCTCCAACTCTGCTACTCTAGCCTCCAGAGATCGGATTTGTTCCCTGAGAGCAGAGAATTCTTTGCACCTTGTGCACACATAAGATCCCTCACCAACTGGGAGAAAATCATACATGTGACACTCAGTGCAAAAGACTGGAAACCCCCCATCTCATTGCTTGACTGCTGTCTGCATCTTAGTCTTAAGGCTCTTTATTTACTAAGGGTTGCTAGAGATACTTATACTAATAAAACTATATCTAATACATTTAATTGTACTTTGTTCACCTGAAGCTTAATCAATCTCAGGTCCGTAATGTATGTCAGATGAGGATAAATGGCTGCACCTGAGAGTGAGTGTGGCATCTCCTTTCCTTTTAAGAGATTTAAACACCTATAAAGCTACGGTTATCCATGGGTGGGTGGGTGCTGGGGAGGGAAGGAGGCAGGCAAAAAAGACTTATTAAAAACTGGCTGCTACACAGTTCCCTGTCCTGTACTTCTAAGGTAATCTGTGACCAATTTCCTGGGCTTTTCACACAGCCCTTGCTTGGATTGAGGGAGTCTTGGGTTCTAACTTTAACCAGAAATCACTCTGCTATGTTTTAAATTTAAATTGAAATCTCTTTGCTGCCACTAGGCCCTAACTGATTTAACAAATGCACTGGATTCACAGATTAATCAGCTTTAATCTAAAGAATTCCTTTTTCACCAAGATTTAGAAAAATTCTGAGAAGTAAATACTTACAATTGCAGATCTCTCTCCCGAAGTAGCAGTCCCTTTTTATCGTGGCATTATACACAATCCTTTTTGTGCAAGGCAACTTTAAAAATGAAAGAAAAAAGATAAATTGTCATTATTTTGACTTTCAATGTTTTACCTTGAGAAGCAGTTTTGACTGGTGATGTCAGCAGTAGGGCTTTTGAATTGACACAGGTTAGATGACCAGCCTTTGTTATATAGCCCCTAAGAAAAATTGATACCGAGATCAACTGTTCTCTGTCTGAAAAGATTGAATGTTTGCACTTGAATGAGAATCAGCCTACTGATATTTTATAGCAGTTTGTGTTTTAAGACTGAATTAGCACTGAGCATGTGTGCTGTGTTCTTTTCTAGTGAGGAGGAGGAGGATTTTATGCCGGAGAAAGAAATATCCAATTGCTCCCAACTCTTTGGCAAGCAAAGTTTCAAGATGTCAACAGTTCATTTATGAATATGTCAAAAAGCAGCGGACCCAGCACAGATCCCTGGGGTATACCACTATTCACCTTTCTCCATTGGGAAAATTGGCCATTTAGCCCTACCCTCTGCTTTCTATCTTTTAAACAGTTACTGATCCACAATAGTACACTGCCTCCTATCCCATGACTGTTTAGTTTTACCAAAAGTCTCTGAGGGACCTTGTCAAAGGCTTTCTGAAAGTCCAGATACACTATATCAACAGACTCACCTTTGCCTACCTGTTTATTCACACCTTCAAAAAAACATAACATATTAGTAAGACAAGATCTTCCTTGTCTAAAGCCATGTTGGCTGTCTCCCATTAGGCCATGACTATCTACATGCTGAGTAATTTTGTTCTTTATGATGGTTTCTACCATTTTTCCCGGTACTGACATTAGGCTCACCGGTCTGTAGTTTCCCGGATCACCCCTGGAACCCTTTTTAAAAATGGTGTTACATTGGCAATCCTACAGTCTTCAGGTATTACAGATGATTTTAATGAAAGTTCACAGATTACTAATAACAGGTCTGAAATCTCATATTTCAGTTCTTTCAACACCCTTGGATGTAAACCATCCGGCTCAGGTGATTTGCTACTCTTCAGTTTATCTAATAGTTGTAATACATCTTCCCGATGTATCGATATTTCCTTCAATTCTTCCGAATCTTTAAATACCACTTCAGTCATGGGTAACATCCCTACATCTTCCTCAGTAAAGACCAAAGCAAAGAATTCATTCAGTCTCTCCGCTATTGCCTTGTTGCCTCTTAGTGCCCCTTTTAACCCCTCTATCATCTAATGGACCAACTGAGTCTCTCACAGGTTTCTTGCTACGAATGTACTTGGAAAAAGTCTTTATTTTGCGTTTTTGCTTCCACAGCAAGCTTCTTCTCAAATTCTCCCTTTGCCTGCCTTATCAATGCCTTGCATTTGACTTGCCAGTGCTTTGTGCTGTTTCCAGATTTTGTCGTTTGGCTATTTTTTCCATTTCCTGAAAGATGCTTTTTTCACAACAACAGCCTCTCTGACCACACCTTTAAACCATGCTGGCAGTTAATTGGACTTCCTTCCACTTTTCTTAAAGTGTGGAATACAGCTGGTCTGGGCTTCCAAGATAGTATTTTTCACAACACCCAAGCTTGATGTAATTCTTAACCTTTGCAACTGCTCCTTTTAGTTTTTTCTTAACTATTTTCCTCATTTTATCATAGTCTCCCTTTCGAAAGTTAAAAGGTAGTACAATGGATTTCCTTACCATCCTTCCTGAAGATGATCTGAAACATTTGCTTCTCACAATCAAAGAACATAGTCTCAAAATGGGCCTGCACCTTAATGTAAAGAAGACAAAGATCATGACAACTGGCATAATCAACAGGTTCATCGTTGAAGGAGAAGAAATTGAAATCGTGAACAACTTTAACCTACTTGGATCAACTATCAATAAAGAAGCAACAAGCAGTAAAGAAATCAGATGACGCATTGCTCTTGGCAGAATGGCTATGAAAGACCTAGATAAGATTCTGAAGAGCAGAGATGTCTCTCTCCATACAAAGATTCGACTTGTTCAAGCCATGGTATTTTCAATAACATCATATGGATGTGAAAGCTGGGCAGTGAAAAAGATAAACAGGAAGAAAATTGATGCCTTTGAATAATGGTGCTGGTGGTGAATACTGTGTATACCATGGACTGCCCAAAGAACAAACCAGTCGGTACTAGAGGAGATCAAACCTAAGCTTTCTTTAGAAGCTCAGATGACAAGACTTTGCCTTTCATACTTTGGACACATCATGCGAAGAAAGAGATCATTAGAGAAAGACATCATGCTTGGCAATATAGAAGGTCAACGCAAAAGAGGAAGGCCAGCAATGAGATGGATCGAGACAATAACAGCAGCTACGGGTACCAGTCTGTCAACAATGAGCCGCCTGACTGAAGACCGAACACAATTTAGGATAGCTATCCAGAGGATCTCCATGAGTCGACTCCGACTCGACGGCACTTAACAACAACAACAACAACTATGGATTTCCTTACCATCCTTCCTTCATTTATTAAATCAAAGGCAATCATGCTATGATCATTATTGCCAAGTGGCCCCAACACCCTTATCTCTTGCACTAGATCTTGTATTCCACTAAGGACTAGGTCCAAAATGGCTTCCCCTCTGGTTAGTTCATGAAACAGCTGCTCCAAGAAGCAATCATTTATTTCATCTAGGAACCTTATCTCCCTAGCATGTCCTGCCGTGACACTGACCCAGTCGATACCGGGGTAATTGAAATCACCCATTATTATTACTGCGCTGTAACTTTTGTTAGCTTCCTTGGTTTCTTTGAGCATTTCATCATCCACTTGCTCATTCTGGCCAAGCGGTCGATAGTACACCCATACTGCCATCGTCTTCCCCTTTTTACATGGAATTTCAGTCCATAGAGATTCTATAGCAAATTTTGTTTCCTGCAAAACTTTAATCCTTTCTGACTCAATGTCCTCTCTAACATAGAGCGCAACCCCTCCACCAATTTGATCAGCTCTATCATTACGATATAGTTTTTACCCAGGTATCACAGTGTCCCACTGGTTGTCCTCCTTCCACCATGTCTGTGATATTCCAATCATATCTAACCTCTCATTTAGTGTTATATATTCTAACTCTGTCAAACCACAGGAGAAGAAGGTATCCGCAAGGGCAAGTCAAACCAGAAGCGGAACCCAAAGAAACAGGCCTACACGCAGGTGTATTGATATGCAACCAAAATTTATTGAAGGACCCAACTAAAATGTTTCGGCCTGAGACCTTCTTCAGGGGTCTAAAAACAAAATAACATAAAACATACATTTTTTTTTTTAAATCTTTTATTTAAGCTTTTCTTGAGTATACAACAAGATAAAGAAAAATACATATTGAGCAATACATTATTCAAAAAACAAATTAACACTCATCATAAAGAGACACATCAAGAGGAAAGAAACTTCATCAATCGAAAGAATATAGAAAAAAAAAAAAAAGCAAAAAGGAGTGAAACTAATCACTCCACATAAGAGAGCTGTAAAAATACAATCCTCCTATTTCTTCTCCCTAACTTCCTTCTCAACTAACAACTGGCACAGCTGAGCCACGTCAGTATAAACATAACTCTGTCCCTCTAGTACAACTAAGCAACGACAGGGAAATTTAAGGAAGAAAGAAGCTCCTATCGCTACAACCCGTGCTTTTAACTCCAAAAATTGCCTACGTCGTGCCTGAGTGGTCCGACTAACATCTGGGAACACTTGCAGCGTAAAGCCACAAAATAAAGCATTCTTGTACTTAAAATAAGCACGAAGAACACCCAGTTTGAGAGATTCAGTACTGAAGGTCACTACCAAGGTACACCGCTTGGTAATGAGATCCAGTGAATCTTCCAAAAATGCAGAAAGGTCCTGTGCTACCGACACATCGGTGGTGGTGGTGGGGGGGGGGAACCCCTTCCTCCGTCGGCAGGGCAGGAACCAACACAGGAATACAATACATTTGTACCACATCCACTGGCTCCTTCAGTTGCAAATTTCAGAAAAATATTTCTTTAACAAAATTTCAAAAGAGAGCAAGTGTGTATAAGGAAAATTTAAAAAACGTAAGTTTCTTGCCCGCTGCTGATTTTCAAGTGCTTCCAGACGACACGATAATAAAGAAAAATCCTTAATGAGAGAGACATTAGTGTCTCTACCTGACTGGAGCATTGTATCAACATGGGCAAGAGACTTAGAAACAGACACTAGCTGTGTATCAATAACTTGAACTTTATCCACAACAGAATGGGTAAATTTGCACAAAGAAGAAACTGTTGACGATAAACGGGTATCAATCCGTTGAAGCGCTAACCAAATGTCAGAAAGAGTCACCTCCCGAGATAAGGGAGCCAAGACTTCCTCTGACGCAGCTGGGTCAACAGGGAGTAGAATCAGAGCAGCAACAAGAGGGGGCGAGTCCAAAAATGTAGAGGATTGTGGAAGATGGGGGAAGGGAGGAGGCGTCCGGAGCTCAGGGCTAAGAGAAGCCCCTTCCAAGGACTGATTGACAGGTAGCAGAGGAAGAAGATGTCTGTCCATGGGGCCACTCAGCTTACCTCGTGGAGCCTCACTAGTGGCCGCCTTAGCCACCGCTTTCGCCTTACGCTTCCCCATTGACAGACGAACGTCAACCACTGGTGCTCAGAGAACCTCAGGAGCACCGAAGGAGCACATAAGGAGCGCGACAAGCCCCTTGTGACGCGCCCCTTAGGACACGCTCCCGCAGGCCACGTATACGCAGCCGCGTGTGGTTCCCGTTGGACTTTGTAGGGCTCGGGGGGTCCTCAGCACCAAGGGTGACCATCCAACGCCTGCAGCTGACCCAGCAGGGACCCGGCTCTCACCTGCTCCACTGCTCCACGGAACAAACACCCGCGGCAGCTCTCAAGCAGCAAAAGATTTTTCCCAGCAAGTTGCAGCTCCCGCTGGACTTTGTAGGGCTTGGGGGGGTCCTCAGCACCAAGGGCGACCATCCAACGCCTGCAGCTGACCCAGCAGGGACCCGGCTCTCACCTGCTACACTGCTCCGCGGAACAAACACCCGCGGCAGCTCTCAAGCAGCAAAAGATCTTTCCCAGCAAGTTGCAGCTCCCGCTGGACTTTGTAGGGCTCGGGGGGGGGGGTCCTCAGCACCAAGGGCGACCATCCAACGCCTGCAGCTGACCCAGCAGGGACCCAGCTCTCACCTGCTACACTGCTCCGCGGAACAAACACCCGCGGCAGCTCTCAAGCAGCAAAAGATCTTTCCCCATAAATCATACATATTAAAACATGTACAAAAACTTTGACATGAGATATGGAGTATAAAAAACAAAATCTTTCAGTTGTTCTAAAGTAAATGGGCATGTTTAACTTAAATGCGCACATACAAAAGAAACAAAAACAAATTGGAACCACAAAAGAAGTTGCCCTTATGAAAAAACTAACCATAGAATTACATAACTAAGAAAAATATTAGATGGTAAAAGAATATATTACCACAGAGGCACAGCAACAAATATAAAAAGCGGAGAAATCTCCTCAATCTATATAAGGTGAAGAAGAAGAATGATGGTGTTAACAACGAATATCTCAATAATCAAAGCATTTCATATAATGTAATACAAATTAGATAAAAATTGCATAAAAATATGATGTACAATGTATTCATTTGTACCATGCATCTAAAAGGTGTAGTGTGAATTAGGATAGCAATAATTCAGTTTTTTCATAAGGGCAACTTCTTTTGTGGTTCCAATTTGTTTTTGTTTCTTTTCGGAGAACGCTACTCTGGAAGTTCTGGATTTCAACTTCCTACCTAAAAGCCTAAATTTAGCCTCCAGAACCTCCCTACCACATTTTCCTATGCCATTGGCACCAACATGTACCAAGACAGCAGACTCCTCCCCAGCACAATCTAAGACCTTATCTAGGTTTGTGCTTGAGGTCCGCTACCTTTGCACCAGGCAGGCATGTTACCAGGCAATCCTCACGTCCACCAGCTACCCAGCTATCTACATGCCTAATGATCAAATCACCAACGATAATGGCTGTCCTAACCCTTCCCTCATGGGCACATGGCCCTGGAGAAACTTCCTCGGTGCAAGAGGGTTTTACATCACCTGGAGGACAAGTCCTAGTTACAGGATCACTTCCTGCTACACCAGGGTGATGCTCTCCTGTCACGTGACCTCTCTCCTCTATGGCAACAGGGATTCTGCCAGACTGGAGGGGGGACTTCAGGACTATATCCCTGTAGGTCTCGTTTGACGATCTGAAACATTTGCTTCTCAAGATCAAGGAACTAGTCGCATAACTTAGGACAGCAAAAAAAATGTACTATGCATATAACATATCTGGACAGAGACTGAAAATCGCTGCTATTTGGATACTGCCAGCATTGATCACAGTTTCCAGATATTCAGCACCAGCTACTATCCACATACTGGTAATGCATATCAAGATTTCAATTACTGCAACTGTGATGACCAGGAGTTTAAAAATATGCTGACCATCATGGATAAATATCAGATGGGTTATTTTCTCAAATATCAAATACCATTTCATACTTTGTTCCCAGGCTATAAATTCACGTTCCTTCTCTCCAACTTAATCATAATACATTATGAAGGTCTTTTCAGAAGCCCTATTCATGCTTTGCATGTCCAAAGCCATTTTAGAAGCCAGGTCTGTGGACATCCAACTCTGAACAGGGGCATAGTGAATGCTTCGTCAGGGCATTTTCAGGAACCTGATCATCCCCACCTGATCTCAGAAAAGTCCTTGATGACTGTAGTCACATATAACTGTAGACCTGCTCTAGACATTTGAAAAGTGCTTGTTTTGGTTGAAAATCATCCAGAAGAGAAGGAAGCACTCAACACAATTTTGACACTGCGATTTGAATCTTGGCTTCATTGTTCCTAGCCCGCTATTCTAACCATTAAGCTATTCATAGACCTCCAAGGTCTGCAGTACTATTCTGGAGATGTCTATGTAGACACACTCACAGACATCCATACTGGGCAAGTTCATGTTTTTGAAATCGTGTCTGTACCTGGACACATCTGCTTTTTTTTCAGATGTTATGGCTTAGACATCCCAGATTGCACTTGTATGTCCTTTTTACAATCTCCATCCATGTAGTCAATAATAATATAATACATTGCAACACACCGTGAGCACTTGATTTTTTGTGAGAAGGCATTGAAATAAATATAAATAACTATTGTATCTCAAATATAGACCTTCTCAACTGAGGAGAGTTAAAGAAAAAATGTCATCCTCAAATTGGAATGCTACAAGATGCTCAAGGATCCATGTTGAATGATAGTGGTAAGATCAAGAAAAGATGGAAAGAATAAATTCAGAGTCATTATACAATAAAGATCAAGAGGACCATCAGCTGTTTCAACCTGTACCTTTATGATCAGGAACCATTTTGATGATAGAAGAAGTTGAAGCAGCATTGAAAGCCTTATCAAAGAACAAAGCACCGGCCACTGGTGGCATTCCCATTGAAGTATTGCAGCAATCAAATGAAGCTGTTACCATACTTACAAGGCTCTGCCAGGAAATTTGGAAGGCAAATTCATGGTCAACTGACTGGAAAACATCTATGTTTATACCAATACTGAAGAAAGGTGATCTGACTGACTGTGGAAATTATCGCACAACTGCTCTGATCTCACATGCCAGAAAGAGTCTACTCAAGATCATTCAGCAGAGGCTACAATCATATCTGGAATGAGAATTGCCTGAAGTGCAAGCAGGGTTCAGGAAAGGGCGAGGAACAAGAGATATCATCGTGAGATGGATCCTTGAAAAGACAAAAGAATACCAAAAGGATATCCATATGTGTTTTATTGACTACAGCAAGACTTTTGACTGTGTAAACCATGAGAAACTCTGGACTATAGCCTGGGTATAGCAGAACACCTGATAGTTCTCTTGCACAACCTTTACATTGATCACAAAGCAACAGTTTGAATGGAACTAGGAGAAAAACAATGCTTTAAAATCAGCAAATGTATATAACAAGGCTGCATTCTTTCTTTCCCCCAACCTCTTTAATTTATATGCAGAACAAATTATCAGAGAAGCAGAACTGCATGAAGACAACCAAGGTGTGAAGACTAGTGGAAGACTCATCAGCAACCTTCGCTATGCTGATGATACCACATTACTGGCTGAAAGTGAAGACGATCTGAAACATTTGCTTCTCAAGCTCAAGGAACATAGTCTTAAAATGGGCCTGCACCTTATCGTTAAGAAGACAAAGATCCTGACAACTGGCAAAATCAATACGTTTATCATTGATGGAGAAGAAATTGAAATAGTTGACAACTTTAACCTACTTGGATCATTAATCAATAAAGAAAGTGCAAGCAGTAAAGAAATCAGATGATTCATTGCACTTGGCAGAATGGCTATGATGGACCTAGACAAGATCTCCAGAACAGAGATGTCTCTCTCCATTCAAGGATTTAGCTAGTCCAAGCCATGGTGTTTTAAATAACATCATATGGATGTGAAAGTTGGACAGTGAAAAAGATAGACAGAAAGAAAATTGATGCTTTTGAATTATGGTGCTGGTAACAAATATTGTGTATATCATGGACTGCCCGAAGAACAAACCAGTCAGTACTAGAGGAGATCAAACCTAAACTTCCTTAGAAGCTCAGATGACAAGACTTCAACTTTCATACTTTGGACATATCATACTAAGAGAGAGATTGTTAAAGAAAGATGTGGAGACGATTCCAGCAGGGGAACGTCCGTGCTGTCCGGATGGCCCCAAGTAAGATGGGCCCGTTTGGACACGATTCTGGATCAGGGGGACCAAAATGTTCCCGTGGTAGCTAGAACCGGACCAAGGATGGCCTGGTGTGCCCCTACTGCCTGCAGGGACGTCTATCTCTCAGGTACACTGACTCTGGCATTCTCAGCCTCCCTTTTCCCTGCTGCCTGACCCAAGGCTGCCCTGCCATGGCCTGGATTGGGCGGTGGGGACCCACTGGCACCCATCCTCAGCCCAGGCCAAATCACCAGGTTTTCGTTGTTTATTCCACCTTTGAGGTGAAATAAGCAGCACGTCCCCACGGGCCTGGCAGGAAATACAGGGCCATGACCTGAATTGGCCCTATACGTCCTCCTGGGCTGGCCTGCCCCAGCTCTGCCCTGATCCCACCCCTCACTGGCTTTCCCCATCCTGATGCACAGGACATACAGGGAGAGCTGGAGGGTAAATCAGTGCCCCGACCACTTGCGGGGCTGCACGTCCCACTGGGATGCATAGCTCCGCAACCTGCATTTCAGAATGGGGCCCATAATGCTTGGCAAGGTAGAAGGTCAATGCAAAACACGAAGAATGGCAATGAAATGGATCAATACATTGGGTGTCACTTTATCAACGATGAGTTGCCTGACTGAAGACCGTAAAAAATTTAGGTCTACTGTCCAGAGGGTCGCCATGAGTCAACGTTAACTCGACGACACTTAACAACAACAATTGAGGACAGATTCAAAAAATAATTAAGGGGGAATTTTCAAACTATGTACTCTGGAAACTTTTCCTGCAAACTTTCAATAAGGATTTTATTGGAGTAATTTTATAAACCCTATGCAGCACATGTGTGTGTGCAATCAAGTCAGTGCTGACTCTTGGGGGCCCAGCAACTTCTGGGTCTGGTAAGGTGTGACCAGAAATAGATTGGAAGGCCTTTCTCCCAAGCAATGGAGGATAAAGTGACTTACCCAAGGCATACCAGTGGAAACTGAATCCTTATCTCTTGGTTACCAGGCTACTCTTCCATTCATATGCTATAAATATATGTGCAGAAATAGCATATACCCCTCAGTTATGCTGAGGGTTAAACATTGCATGTCATTATATAAATAGGATGATTTGAGTGCATATAGGCCAATATATGGAAATATCTGTACCTAGAAAAGTGCCATGATGTGGGTATCAAAAATGAGTCCATGCTTTTTCATGTGCTATAAATGACACCTAAGCCAGGATTATTTTGTGTTTTGGAATCTGGTACATGAAGTAGTGGTTGGTGACAGAAATTGTGAGTTAGTGATCAGTAAGTGTTGCTCTTCATACTTTTGTCTACTGATTTAAGTTATCCTCCTTAATATCCTAATAGTCCTTTTTTACCCTTTCTTCTGATCTATGGTCTCTCTCTTTTTACATCTGCTTTCTTTGTCTGTCTGCCTACCCAATATTTCTGTTTCCCTACCTCCATGCCATTCCTCTCTGCCACCGTGAATCTGTGTATGTGTGTCTCTGTGTTTGTATCTTGTGTCACTTTTGATGGGTCTGATGTTGCTGGTGGTAAGTAGAACTTTAGACATGGATGGCATGCATTACTGGATCCTGTGTACTATGACTCAGAAGAGAGAGAGGCAATAGAGGAAGATAGGGTACCCAAATCAGAGGATCTACAGGTCAAGGACTCATTCCCTAGATATTTCTGAGGAGTAGCCTGGTGGTTGGGACAAGTTATCTCAGACCAGAGGGCCAGGGGTTTGAATCCCAGTAGAGAACAGCAACCTTGGGCTGGAAGGACTGGGGTTTTTAGTCCCTCAGGTGCTCCTTGTGGCCTTAGGCAAGTTACTTAACTCTCCATTGCCTCGGGTACAAAACCATAGATTGTGAGTCCTTCAGGAACAAGGGAAATATATATACAGTATTTGAAAATACACTGCTTTGACTTTTAGAAAAGTGATATATAAGCCTAGATAAATAAATGGTTTGATAAAGAGATTATTCTTCACCTATGCCATCAACTAGATGCTGAGCCCCAGCTTACTGTTTAAAGGAGATATATTATGCCAGTTACCACAGCTTTTGCCTGTTTCACCACATATTGCTTACAGACCACTCTGGTTGCCAGAATAGGCATAGGCCAGTTGGCTGTATCCTTCTGCATAGTTCAGTTTCTGAGTGCTTTTCTCAGGAGAGCCAATTAATATATTCCTTTCCCTAAGAAGGAACCATAGGCACATCAAACTGATATTCTTGCACTGGTTTGGTTTCCATCAGTTTTGAGGGCAATTTATTTGCACACATTGTGATCCAGCCACCCACAGAGAGTGAGGGCATCCATCACAATCACATGACCTTTCACTCTCTCGGCAACACCACAGGTATCATTACTGACATGTCCCCGCGCTTTCCAATCTCCTCTCATGATACCTCAGTTTTTCAACATACTAAAATAAAGGTGTTGAAGTCAAATAGTAATCGGTAAGGAAGTAATGATACATTATGCTAATCACATCAGCCACATGCCTGATCTTTGAGAGTGCATGTTATAATCATAGCTTGATTTCTTCTCCTACTTTCATTTTTTTCCTTAAAACTATGTATTACCACCACATTTTTTGCTTTCAAGGCAGTGGGTGTTCTATGTTAAAGATTAGAAGCAATTATGGGTCCATGAAGAGAGTATTAGCTCTCTAGGAGCATTAGTTTTGAAGAAAAATAAAGGTGATAATAAAAGATTTTAGGAAAGGAATGAAAATCAGAGATGAAAATTGATAATGGGTTTTGGGAGCTATGATTATAACATGTTCTGTCAGAGAATAATGTATGTGTCTGATATAATCAGCATAATATATAATTGTTCTCTTACCAATTATTATTTGACTTCATCAGCTTTGCATTTTATAAATAGTTGGTGAGTTGCAGAGTGTTTAAATTATTTTTTACGTTTTGGCACAGTCAGGCATGCATAACCACCTCTCACATTCACTCTCTATTCTAATTCTCCGCTTATCTCTTTACTGAATCCTCTCTGACCTCTGTACTCTTTGCCTGAAAGCACTAGGGCAGTCTCTATTATGCCTACTAGCCTCCTACACCACCATGGCCACATATATTGTTTTTCCTCTGCCTTATTTTTGCAGAAGCAGTAAGGACTATTGCCAGATGACCTGATTTATGACCTCCTTTGTCAAAAATGAAACATGGCTTACAGGTAGACAAGGGGAGTCATTGAAAGAACTTTTGTCCTGTTCAAAACATACTCCAGGTTCCAGGACAGATCTGAGGAGAGCCCCTCTGTTAAATTTCTAAGGCATGTGAAATTCTCCTAGCCTGATATATGCTGGATAATCTGGCCATGATGCACAGGCTGCTCACAAGTTTGAATCCAAAAACCCCTAAAGGACACGAATGGGCAGTGGCTGCAAAGAATAACCTGACAATCAGACATTTCTAATTGGCAAGAACACATTTATTTACAATATAAATGTACATGCTGAATTTATATTAGGAATTATTTTGGCTGCTGCAACCTTTTAACTCCTATGTTACACCAAAATGGGTCACATCTGAGGCCATTCAGGCCTTAAAGAGGGTTATCCTTTCCTTTTCCACTTCTGAGGCACAGAAAATAGTCTCTCCAATTAAAATAAAAAAGAACAGCATCCTGGTCTTAACCTGTGCTGGCAAGCCTCAGGTGTGATGGAAGTGGTAAAGGACAGATAAAAACTAGTATGGTTCATCTAGTCTGCCCAGTAAGGTAGCTAAAGTTGTGTCTGTCACTCTGTGTAGTCTACCACGCTCTATGCCCTTGTTCAAAGTTTTACCTTACATTCTGTGCAGGTTAGCCCCTATATGCTTTTGTTTAGGGTTACACTTGCCACCCTATGAATGGTACTCCCCTCTATTATTTGAAGTGTAAATGTCATTTCAGTTTGCTTTGATCGGATCTTCTTGTTATATAGGGATCCTCTATTTGTCTTGTATATTTTTTGAATTCCATTACTGTTTTTGCCCCCACCACCTCCACTAGGAGGGCATCCAGGTATCCACCACCCTTTCCACGAAAACAAATTTCCTGATGTTACTCTCTGGGACACTTTTTCCAAATGGACTGGTTTGGCTCATAGTATGACAGTAATTCTCAGTGGAGGGAGAGGAAGGAGGATGAGAAAAGTGAGTAGAAGTATGGAAAGGAAAATGAGGAGAGTAAGCAGCGGACCAGGAAAACGTGAGTAGTGGAAGCTAGGAAAAATTGTAACATAGGGGGGGGGCGGAGCCTGATGTCCAGCGGGTAGGACGCTTTGCGTTGAAGCTCCCGAGAGGCCTACTCAGAATCCTGACTTAATACCTATATAAATTTACTATTTCGCTCCGAGCTGACCGGGGCACCTCGGGGGGGATGGCGGCCCACAAACCAGCGCGCTTGGACTTCGGGTCTCCTTCTTCTTCTCACGGAAAACGTTCCAAAACGGAGGTATCCTCCCCGCAGAAGATGGTTCCATTTCGTGAAAACCCCGCAATGCACCTGGAGATTTTGGAGGAAATACGCGGCGTGAAGGAATTGGTGCAGTCCAATGGAGAAGCGCTTCGAGCCATGCGAGAAGACTTTGGAGTGCTCCAAGACCAACTTGAAGGTCTTTCATTACGGCAGGACAATATGGCGGGGGTCCTCGACTCGCACGAGGTGCGCTTGGGCAAACTGGACGAGGCTGAGCGCCAGATACAGAATCTTCAAAAGGAGTTGGAAGATAGCAATAATCGCGCCCGTCGCAACAATGTGAGGCTCCTCGGAATGCCGGAGGGGGTGGAAGCAGGAGATATAAGAGAATTCTTGCTCAAAACTCTTCCCTCCTTGCTGAAGATCACTTTTCACAGAGAACTGGAAATCGATCGAGCACACCGTGTTCCTGCCCGCATGGCGCTCAACCGCACGACCCCCCGGCCTATTATCTTTAGCCTGCTACGATATCAACAAGTGGAACAAATTTTACATGCTGCCCGAGCGAATCATCATTTGGAATATGAAGGTCGTAAGGTCTCCTTCTTTCCTGATTTGGCAAAGCCTACCGTTGACCGTCGGAAGAAACTCCTTGCTCTTCGCCCTCGACTTCAACAGCTACAGGCTCGCTTTGGCCTGTTGTATCCAGCGAAGCTCCGAGTGACTCTCCACAACCAGACCAGGACGTTCGAGGATCCTGATCTATTATCAACATTTTTGGACTCCAAAGAAGCAGAACAGATGCGCTAATCCCAAATCTTGGACTCTTATCTGCCGGCTCTGTCCGCCATTTTGAAGGGCCCGATGCGGCGGTCATAGCCCAGCACAGAAATAGCCTGGACTTTCTTTCTTTCTCTGTATGACTTTTGTCTTTGGTCTCCTATCCCTTCATGATGTGTGCCTCGGTCGGATTCGGAGCACGCACAGTCCTACAGGTTATATGTTTTTTCAATTTCGGCCTTCTCTGGGGTTTCTCCCGCAGACACATGGTCGCCAGTAATTTTGGGGTTTTGCTTCTCCTCTACCGCACTGCGGTTTTCTTTGTTAATGTGGGGCGCTTCATTGTATTATATTAGCTTATTTTTCCTATGTCATGTGTACAGCCAGATACAGTCAGTTTGAGGGACACAGTGAAATTATGTGTGCTATCATGCTCAGAATTTTAACTTTTCTGAATGGCCTCATGTAAAATCTTATTATTCATCGTACAAGGCATTGCTGGTCCACTCAGCAGAAAGAAAATCCTTAGCTATCTTAGTCACGAGCACGTTGAATAGGTGTTTCTTTAGGAAACGCATTACACTCTGCTGAAACACTGAAACTCAATGCTAGGCCTCACATGGTAGCTGCCTATTCTCCCACCGTTTCCAAATGGTACGGGATAGTCATTCTGGTTAAGAAGTCTTTGCACGCTCCTGTACCTGATATTAGCGCTGACATGGAGGGTAGATGGGCCCGTGTACACCTTGAGGTTGGAGATAGTGAATTCACGTGTATTTGCACTATGTCCAGAATGTGGACAACCCTGCTCACTATGCAAGTCTTGCGCAGTTGGCCTCGGCCTCCGCCAATGCTCCATTAATACTTGGTGGCGATTTTACTCAAGTGTTCCCTCAATCTTTTCTTTTCAAACAAGGTGCTTGTTGGTTGGAGGCTCCGGTACCGAGCAGACCTGTGTGGCTAGATATAGTAGCGGGCCTTTGCTCACCGATTCCTCTTACCTTACTCCCTAGTATGACTCTCCCATTAGACTCCCACTATCCACCAATGTTTTTCGACACTTTAGGTGCCTTTAATACTCCTATGCAACCTTTCGACTCCCGACTCTGGTCAGTGTGGCTTCAGCATTGCATTCGGAGCACTGGAGTACTCCCGCCATCGGCACTCTCTGCATAAGGTTGATTGGGAACTTCCGATCTCTCGGTAGTTTACCGGGTGTAGCATCCAATTTTACTAAACCTTATGTAAAGCTATCACTAGAGATACCTCTATAGCGCAGAAAGTATGGGAGAGAGAATTGCATGTGACTTTAACCTCGGAGCAATGGAGCCTTATCTGGAGCAGAGGGACACGGGTTTCCGACCCGCCTCACTCACTCAGACCCTCTTCTTTCTAGCCCACCGGTGTTTTTACACTCCTCACCGTTTAGATAAATGGAACACTACTCAGGGTAATGGTTGCTGGACACGTCCTGTGGCCATTGGTTTATTACTTCATTTCATGTTATGCATGAATATCCCGCACTACAGTATAACTGGCGTCGGGTCTGGGGTCGTATTTAGTCTATATTGCACTCTCAGGAGTCCCTTTCTTGGAAGATAGTGGGACTTCGCCCAGTTGCGGGGATCCCCCCTCTCCCAAGAAATGGCTTATCTCCTTTTGAACTTTATGCTTGGCATTGCTGTTTCCCTCATTAAGTAATACTGGGAAATTAGTTCCCATCTGAGCCTCAATGAATGGTGGAATCATGCCTGTCTCTACAGTAAATATGAACAAATACTTCGTCTGTGCGCTTCCTCCGTTCAGACTCCTTCTTATTGGTCTTAATGGAAGATGTTCAATGAATATGTACATTTTGCTAAATGCTCTCATCTGACTGTCTAACTTTGTATATATCTCTGTCTCATGATCATGCTGTATTGTGGATACTTTTTTGATCGTTTGATGTATAATCACTGTTAATTGGAAGCGCTCACATGCTGATACAAACGGGTAGAGAAGAAGCACCGGGGTGGGGGGGAATGGGTTTACTTTTTCTTACTGTATACTTGTTTTGTCTCTTTTGGTGTGTTGTTTCTTTTGTTTGTTGCAAAATGAAAATAAAAGTTTCAAAAAAAAAAAAAAATTGTAACATAGAACCATAGTAAATGATGACAGATAAAGACCAGTATGGTTCATCTAGTATGCCCAGTAAGGTGGCTAGAGTTGTGCCTGCTCCTTTGTGCAAGCTGCCACCTTCTATGCACTTAGCCTAATGTTTAGAGCACTGGCTTAGTAACCAGGAGACCAGGGTTGGATTCCCACTAGCATTCCTTCTGGCCTTGAGTAAGTCAATTAACCTTCCATTGTCTAGTAAGAAAGGTCTGGCAATCTACTTCTAGTCACAATGCCAAGAAAACCCAGGAGCTGTTAGGTTGCCAAGAGTCAGCACTGATGTCAAGGCAACATTGCATTTGCATGACAGTAATTAATCTTACTCCCAAACTATGGTATGCGGAGTATAATCTCAATCTTTTAAATTTTCTGCTAATACTCGGCATAGTACTTGCATCATGCCAGAGAGCCTCTTTCTGGAGTTCATGAGATGGCAAATGCATAGTCCATTTACCAAGATTTGCTTGGAAATTCCTCTTAATCAAGTGGCAGCCTATGGCATCTGATGCAATGGGAAGTTATTTCTGTATTTTTCTGCCACTTTATCTTGGTCTCTGACTGCATTTCTTGGTGCTTGAGGATCTTGTCCCTCTTCACGCAATTCACAAAATAATTTCTTGGAATTGAGATCTCTATTATCAAGGCTATACTGGTGGTTTTTTTCCTTTAGTGCTACTCGTATGTCTGGTTTCCTTGTATCCAGCTTTTTATCATTTTGAAAGGTGATCATAAGCTCTCTTCATTCTCCATTATTATTTTTAGGGTCATGATCCTAGTGCTTTTCTAGTATAGTAATGCTGTAGTGTTTGCAGAGTTTCCAGTGGATGAGACATTTGACCTTATTGTGCCTTTCTGAATAGGAATGTTCTACTATCAGAACTTCACAGCCAGCTGTGAGATGAGTCACCATGCCCAGCACTTTTCTACAGACTCTGCATGTGTCTGTTTCCCAGCTTTGTCTATGCAGACTGAACCATCTTGCCTTTAAGTTTGCCTCTTTGCAGCTTCATGTCCTCTAGATCTATAGCCTTCCTGGTTTTTTTTTTTTTAATTCTTTATTTTCGTTTTATAACAAAAGGAAAAGGAAGACATACAGCTAAAAGACAAATACAGAACGTGTGATACATACACCAAAGTAAACCCCTACCACCCCCCTCCCCCCTGCTTCTTCTCTAGAAAACTAAGCATTCCCGAAGCGGGCGTGTACTTACATTATTGTGTTACAAAACCTAACGGTGATCTAAAACATGATGAGTGCGCATTATACAGACATGTTGGAGCAGTAAGCAGATTGTACATAATCATTAAGCATCTACCATTAGACAAGCGAGAGTGAGTTTGGACATGGGGAATAGCTCTCCGAGGTATCTGCTCATATGTACTATATAAGCAGATAAGGTTCCACCATTCATTGACAGTAAGTCGAGAGCTATCCTTCCAATTCCTCGTGATTAAGCATATGACTATACCCAGCATGAAATCAAGGAGAAAGCGACCCTTCTTAGGAAGAGAGGGAACCTCCGCTACGAAGCGGAGTCCCACGACCTCTCAAGAGAGAGGTTCATGAAAGTGTAAGATGGATTGAAAACGACCCCAGACCCGCCCCCAATAGACCTGCAGTTGAGGACATTCAGAAATAACATGAGCGAAGGTTCCCACAGCAGTATGGCTAGACTAACACAGGTCCCTAGCACTTGGGTTCCATTTGGCAATGTTTCTGGAGTATAAAAGCATCTGTGTGCACAGAAGAAGAGAGTTTGGGTAACAGAGGCAGACCAGGAGGCCCGCACTACTTTACTCCAAAAAACGCTCCATTGCACAGGGGTTAAAGTGGTTTGCAATTCCCGCTCCCAGGCTTGTTGGGCACTAAAAGTGTCCGTGTCTGTACCCTGGCATATTATAAGTAATCCTGTATGGCTACTCAAATTTCTGGTTGGAAATCTGGCTGAGCTAACAGGGCTCTAACAAAAAAAACCAGGCTCCCGAGTTTCCCTAGGGTACCATAGTATTTAATTGAAAGGAAATGGCAGCATGATCTGAAAGATGTGGGGTGGGAATCTTTGCAGTATCTACCTGAGGAACTAGCAGCTCTGAGATTAAAAAAAGTCTATGCGAGACTGAGACTTATGAGGGAAGGAGAAGACGGTGAAGTCAAGCTCATTGGGGTGCAGTAACCTCCATAGATCAACCAAAGCAAGATCCTTAATCAGGAAGGTAAGCGTGGCAAGACTCTTGGGGGGACCACTCGTCCTAGGCGGTTGTTTGTCAATCAGGGGATCAAGGACTAAATTGAAATCCCCCCCAATGATCAAGGAAGTATTAGCAGAAGCCTACGCAACCGGAGCAATGATAGCAAAAAAGAAAAGGCAGGGTTATCAACAATAGGAGCGTAAAGGCATATACATGTGACTTCAAGGCTACATATCTTGAGGTAAACTCTAGACCATCTATCTTCTGAATCTGAGCTAGTCGCAATAACAGTAGCATGCAAAGAGTTCCGAACCAGTATGGCAACCCACATTTCGTAGACACGGCTGGGGAATAGGCGGCTACCATGTAAGGTTTAATATTGAGTTTTTAAGAGTTTCCTTCAAATTTAAATGCGTTTCTTGGAGAAAATCAGAGCCGCTGCGTCCTGACTGAGGTAGCTTAGGGTTATCTTCATTTTGTCGGATTATTGATTCCTTTTACGTTCAATGAGAAAATCTTACATGGTGCCATCAATCGGTAATAGATATTTTAGGTAAGGGTGCTTGATAACATAGAACATAAACAGAATCTGTACAACAATGTCATAATCACCGCGTATTCTGGCTAATACGCCCCATATTGAAAAGTATGTACCAACATATCTTAGAGAAGAAGCAAACCCCCAAAGAATATGGCGACCAGAAATCTGCGGGAGGAGGCCCTAGAGAGGAAATAGAAAGACATATAAAAAAAAAAGAAGAAACACCAGAGTCCATAATAACACTGTCTCTGATATTCATCAAGGCTGCGGTGGGTAAATGGAGTCGGGCACAGATACCATCAAGAGTAAGGCCACAGATTGCCTACGCCAGACTCTTTGCTAAGCTGCGACAGATCCAATATGGCAGATATGGCGGATATAAGGAGACTTGCAGGAATATTCTGGAAGTCAGCGCATCAAGTCGGCTTCTTTGGAATCCAAAAACTCCGCTAATAGATCAGGGTCCTCAAATGTTCTTGTCTGATTGTGAAGCGTGACCCGGAGCTTGGCCGGGTACATCAGGCCATAGCGTGCTTGTAGGTGTTGAAGCCTCGGCCGGAATTCCAGAAAGCGCTTTCGACGGTCGACCGTGGGTTTAGCCAAGTCGGGATAGAAGGAGATCTTGTGGCTCTCAAACTCCATATGGCCCTTTGCCCGAGAGGCACTTAGAATTTGCTCCACGTGTTGATATCTCAATAGTCGAAAAATAATAGGCCGCGGGGTCTTCCTGTTGAGCGTTATGCTGGTGGGTACACGATGAGCGCGATCAATCTCCAAATCTTTGGTAAAGGTGATTTGGAGTAGGGAAGGGAGGATTTTGCATAAAAACTCTTTCATGTCTCCCGATTCCACTCCCTCCGGTATGCCCACGAGTCTTATGTTGTTACGGCGCGCTCTATTATTGCCATCTTCCACCTCTTTCTGCAAGGCCCGCACCTGACGTTCAACTGTGTCGAGTTTGGACAACCGGGCCGCATGGGAGTCCAATATGCTCTCCATTTTGTCCTGACGCGAAGAAAGCCCTTCTAGCTTGCTTTGCAGAACACCAAAATCTTCCCGCAGCGCGCGGAGTGCTTCACCGTTTGCCTGCACAAGGTTTTTGACCCCTCTAATCTCTACGAGGATTTCCTGCTGCATTTCGGGGCCCTCGCACAAGGCAGGCCCCTTCTGCGGGGACGGAGGTTCAATTTTGGAGCGTTTGCCATGAGAAGCCGCTGTAGATCCAAATTCCAGGCGCGTTGGTTTGGTCCCCGCCATCTCACCAATGTGCCCCGGCAAGATCAGAGTAGAAGTTCTAAGTTAGTGAGGTGTTAATTCAGGATTCTGAGTAGGCCTCTCGGGAGCCTCAGCATTATGCGACCATCCCGCTGGACATCAGGCTCCGCCCCCCAGCCTTCCTGTTTTAAAATATGATTGGTTTGTTCATTAATACATTTCATTTATTTACATATCTGTATTGTACTGTACTATATCTTCAATGTGTCTTCTCTTCTCTAGGGTATATGTAATTAGGTTTTCAAGTCTTTTCCCATACATCTTCTGACACAGTCCCTGTTTCATTTTGGTTGTTTTCCTCTGAACTGCTTCATCTTTTTTATATCGTTAGTAATGTACAGACTCCAAAATTGAACATAATACTCCATTGGGGCCTTACCATAAACTTGTACAGGGCGTTATCTCCTCCTCCTTTCATCTGTTATAGATCTGCATACAGCCTAGCTTCTGGCTTTCTCCCTTTACATATTATTTTGCCATCTTGAGATCCTTATACACTATCACCCCAAGGTCCCTCTGTTGGTCTATGACCATCAGTTACTCACCACCTATCACGCACTGCTTCTTTTGATTTCTTCACTCAAAATGGACCATGCTTATAAATTTTGTAGATCATCTCTCATGTTGTCTTTCTGATGTGCCCATTGTGTTGCAAATCTTTGTCATCTGCAGAAAGATAAACCTTTCCATTAAACCCTTTGGCAATATCACTCAGAAAGACATTGAACAGAATCAGTCCCAAAACCAATCCCTGAGTTGTTCCACTACTTACTTTCCATTCTGCCAGATGAATTCCATTTTCCACCACCTTCTGTTTCTGTCAGTCAACCGAGTTCTTATCTAGTTCACTGCATTGTGACCCATCCCAAAGCTGTCCAAAGGCTTTACTGAAATCTAAGTAATCAGTGCCCTCAATTTAGAGTTGCTGGTCACCCATTTTGAAGAAATCAATCCAATTTGTTTGTCATTATCTTTCTATGGCAAAATCATCTGCCTCAGGTCTTGCAACTGATAGGATAGTGGACTTTCTAGAATCCATTCTTTCATAATTTCCCACCACCACAGTAAGGCTTACTGGCCTGTAGTCTCCCACCTCTTCTTGTAACCATTTTTGTGAAGAGACCCTGCATCAGTCATTCGCCAATCCCATGGTACCTCCCCCTTTCTCCAAGATCCTTTAAAGATCCCACCATGACCTCTCTGAGCTCCCTCAATATCCTATGATGAATCTTATCTGGCCCTATGGCTTTGTTCACATTTGCTTTTGCAAATTTCATGAACACTTTCTTCCATGATTGGTGTGGCATCTATCTGGATAAGACCACTGAGTAGAATGTGACCAGAAAACAGATGGACATGAAAGAGGATGGGAAAACAAAACATATAGGCAGAAAAGAAGCAAGCAATCAGCTAGAGGTTTTTTTTTTTAATTGTGGCACTGTGTTTGGCACATGGTAACAGTTAGCATAGATTTCAATTTGCTATAAATATTAGTATGGGCCCATGCTAAGTGCTTATCACACTTTCATTAATGTGCTCCATAGAAAGCCATGACCGATGCCGCTCTACAGACAGTTGTGACATTCAGCTGGTATCCAAGGTATCTAAGGGTTTAACTTAGGGCAGGCTTTTACTGTCCTGAATTAAACTGCATAGTTATATGGTAGCAGCTTTATATCTCCCACCATTTGAAGAGTTAGGCGGAATGTCAATGCTCCACCCCGGCACTATCTGAATAGTGATGAGGCAGTCTGTAAGAATTTTTATTGGCACTGTCCAAATAGAACCACTGAAAATTCACAAGTTTAGGCTCTTACTCATATAGCAGTGTCCACTTATTATTGTGTTATTTTTAATACAGGCCTGTTACCCTCAGGGCCCCTTCAACCACTTATGGGCAAACATTTGAGGATGGATCCCCTTTTACTTTATAATTTTGTTCTTCCACTGCTCCACTGACACACACACAAATGCACCTATGCATGTACTATGCATGATGAGACCAAGATACACAATAATGTCAACAAATAATAATTACATCTCAAAGCAGCAGTGATCAGTTAGCCAAGTAATTTAACTCAAAGGTTCCCAATCTTTTGAGGTGTATGGACTCCTTATTAACCTCCAAAATGTTCAGGGATACCTATTTCATCCATACCATTCTTCCATCCTCTGTCGCCTCCTCCTCAGTGGGAAAGTTAAGGAA
Organism: Ichthyophis bannanicus; assembly: GCA_033557465.1. NCBI lineage: Eukaryota > Metazoa > Chordata > Amphibia > Gymnophiona > Ichthyophiidae > Ichthyophis > Ichthyophis bannanicus. Next base: position 217,683,591 of record CM066036.1, read on the forward strand.
AGCAAATTATAAACTGTTTAAGCTGAGATTCTGTTTTCTGTGGTCTTGTCTCAGAACCTAAAATTTAACATTAATTATTGCAATCCTCTTCCTAACCCCAACTTAAAAAGAAAAGGCTTTAATGATAGGTTGCTAGAGATCACTATATGGAAACTGCACACTAGTGGAAGCCTTTGTCCTGAAATAAAATACTGTACAAATATAGAGCCAGTGCCTAATGCAGAACACATGACTACAAATGCGCAGACAAAAGTTTAAATGGAAACTCCACACGTCATATGTGCATGCAGTTATTCAGTGCAAAATTCGAGAAATAGAAACCATTCCATGTACATGATGTACTGTGAAAGCAAATGAGAACAAACCTTGATAAGTTGCCTATACACATTAGGGCTCATTCCATCCTGGATGTCAAGCCCCTCTGTACATCCGGTTTGACCAGACGTACAGAGGGTCTTGCCATTCTGATTCCTCTAGCTATGTCTAGTCCTGCGGGATCAGAATCACGATCAGTCATGTACGTGCAGGCCGGGAATGCGATTCAGCCTAGCCTGCATGTACACGACAAGCCTGGCTAACTCAGTAATGGCTTTTAAATGGGGCTGCGGCACCAAGGCATCCAGTTGCAATGGCACCATTGCTCCATTTAAAAGCTGCGATGCCGGCTGCTGGATAAAAGTGCTTATTCTCTGCAGCCCGACCCCCGATCTGGCCTCCTAAGGCCAGGGTTGGGCTGTGGGGAATGTCCTCTGGCTCCCACCACCCCATCAGCACCCTGGCCACAAAAACAAAATGTCCAGAGAAGTTATTCCACCTCGGAGGAGGAATAACTTCCCCACACATGTCGCCGGCCCTGGACGTACAAGACCGACGTTAGAATCGGCCCTGTACGCCCAGGGCCGGTGACTGCCCAGACTCTGCCCAGACTCCACCCCCGAGCCATCCCTTCTCCACCCCCATCTAACTTCTCTGCACAACCGGTGGGGAGGTTAGACGCCAGTGGTGGAAGGCACAAATAGCGGGGATAGAATCCCCGCTATTCGTAACACAGAATCGGGACCATTACATTGTATGTACTTCAGAAGGAATCTTGGTTTGGCATAATGTATGTATTAAAATGAGCATTAGCAGTAAATTTGAGAGACTGAAATCATAATCCATTTACCTGACTTATGAGTAAGGTTCATTACTGTCTTGGTAGACACAACACTATTCTCTTAATCATCATACTGCTTTCCCAAAATTGTAGCAGAACTGTCCTGTGACGTAGTATTGAATACACTGAGATCATATCAAAGAAGATCAAATTTAGCAGTGTTCCCCATCTCTTTCACCAATCCAAAACTGGCAGAAGCATTCTTGGGCCCCTGCTGCCCACCATATCAGTATTGCAGTTGGACCCAGAAAATGGGATGGAACACGGACTACCGTGGGATTATATTCGGCAACCCATACCCACAAGAACCAGGGTTGCCAAGAAAATACCCAAATCTGCTACACTTACTCATTGGGAGGAAGCAAAGCTGCTATGCCAGACGATGCCGCTCGTCATCAGCGAGGCCTGTGGAATGCCCAGTGCCACAATCTTTTCCAAACACCACACACTGGATTCTACACGTGCCTTGCTGGCCCCATACACCTGCACCTCTTTAGTATCCTGAAAACCTGACTGGCTAGTTGTGTCCCAAGGACTGGGTTGAGAACCACTGCTCTAGAGTAAACAGCTAGCATTCATTTTACCAATCTGCATTAAGGTTTTGCGGTTACTGTGTGTTAACAGCCAAATGTAATAAACAGAAACTGCAAATCCTTTTTGTTAACTATTGGGGGTGTTTCTAACAATTTGCCATTAAATAAGCATAGATAAAAAGTTCTTTACTGTAAGTTCACTGGATGGCAGATACCACTATGTTATTAGCTATATAGATTGAGGTGGAGTTACTGCAGCACATTATCTGTTACGTTAACAATTAATGCAAGGTACAGTAATTGCCTTTGTGTAAAATGAAAGTCCCATTCCCCACTATTCTCTGCCCACTCCCAATCCCTTCTACTTTAGGATGTTAACACAGAAATGAGCAATCCCTAACTGCTAAGGCACCACTATTAGTATGTGCTAACTGTTGATTAGCAAATAGGTCACCTAATGAAACTTGCTCTGAAAAACTGCCAGAAAAATGAATGAGAGTGGATAGGTTTTATTGGTTTTGATAAGTGATAAACGAATGTTAACTAGTTTAAACAGAGAAGATCTTAAGTGCACCAACACAAGCATAACAATTATTTGATTGGGTAGAACTTGCTGTCAAAAATATCATCAGTGAGTGTAAAGGAAATTGTATAGAGTGTGAATGCATGGAGTAAAGGACTGTGATGTCAGAGTTTAGGCATTTATAAGGGGGTAGGTATAGTTGTTCAAAGACTTCATTGAGACACGTTACGCATTTCCCAGTCATTACAGATTTCTTTAGGAAATTACTGAAGGGAAATTGAAGTAAATAATGTATAATTGCCCCTTATTAATCACTGAATAAGCCAGTGTAATAGAATATCGGGGCCAATATTCAAAAGCGGCGGCCAGTCCAACTAAAGCGACTGGCTGTCACCATTTTAATTTAGACCTGGATATTCATTGCTGGGGTCATTGAATATCTACTCTGCCCAAATAGTGTTTTAACTGACTAGGCAGCAGTAATACTCAACCGCTACTCAGTTAGCTAAACCGGTTTAACCAGTTTTTGTTAACCTGCCAGTGGTAGAATATCATCACTTATTTATTTATTTGGTTCTTCTATACCGCCCCTTCCAGAGATCAGGGGCGGTTCACAGTTAACATAACATATTACATGGAACAGAGATTAAACTATTTACATAGGTACATGTTACCGTAGCTGACTACTACAAACATTATAGTCTAAAACTGATAACTATTTACAACTTTTCTGACCGGTTAATGTGAGTGCTGTACCCAGAATGCCCCAGGAATGCACCAAAGCTACACAGTTAGCATCATGGCATTAGACAGCATTAGGAGTGGGTATTCAGTGGCACAAAACAGCTGTGTCACTGAAAATCCCACTCACCATCACTAATGTGGTTAGCAGTTCTGCTAACCGTATTAATCACTTTAAATATGCCCCCTGTTATTCTTATTTGTTAAACAGAATTCAGTGCAGTACTGCATGTCTATGGTTTGGGTATGCTGCATATCGGAAAACCCTAGACGAGAGAGAGTTCAGTAAATAGTCTTTTAGTTTCTTGAAGAATAGTTAGGCCAGCATTTGCTATGATCATATCGGTTATGCATCTTCTAGATTGAGAATTCAGACCCAGATAAACTTTGAACATGCGTTTTGAAATTTGAAAATAAAGAGCCCAAATATAAATTTAAATTGAAACACTAATAGAAGTAAATCATGTTGGCAAGAGATCTTTTAGAGTGCTATATAGTAAAATGAGCCTTGCATTCCAAATCAAATGATGGTCCCGGACCTTCGTACGGTAAGGTTGGTGAGGAGCCGAACACCCATGTTTTAAATTGCTGGACAAATATTTTTGAACTCATTGCTGAATCCCCTGTGCATACAGGAGAGCTAAGTCCAATTTAATAAACCTTTGAAGGCCTTTTAGGCTGGTTTAGAGACAGGAAGGTATTTTGAGATGTGGAGCCTGATTCACGAAGGGGCACGTCTGGGCCTTCCGGATGTCCCCAAGCAATACGAGCCTCTTAGGACCTGATTCTGGATCAAAACATTCCCGTGATACACAGAATCGGGCCCAGGGACAGCCCGGCAGGCCCCTGCCTGCTTGCGGGGACATCCTCCCTGCAGGTATGCCTGGCTCATGCGGCTAAGCCCCCCTCTTCCCCACTACCTGACCCACGACTAGCCAGCCAGGGCCTGGATCAGGTGGCAAGGATGCCCCCCCGCACCCAAACCCGGCCCTGGAGGGGGATCACTGGGCCCAATCGCCCCGCCGGTGCTAATTATTCCACCTTCAGCACATTCCCTCTGACCCAGCAGGATGTACAAGTTTGTGACCTGAATCAGCACTGTTTGTCCTGCCGGCTTGGCCCATTCCTGCTCCAACCAAATCCCGCCCCTCTTGCCCCCCCATCAGCTCTCCCTGTCTTGTGGCTCTAGCTGTGTGGGGTCATGACGGTTTGTGGGGCTGCACGTCCCACTACCCACAACTCTAAATCAGGCCCTTATTGCGTTAAGGATACATAGTTAGGATGCTTTATGTTTCTGTGCCCGTGAGCCATTTTTATAATGTATGTTAATTTGGAAGCTGCCTTGAATATCTGCTTGCTAGGTGGATTATAAATCTATACAAATAAATACATACTGCAAAAATCAAAGAAGGACAATTATATTACTCACTAGGTGTATTACAAGGTAGAGGTGTGCAGACAAACATTTTCCATTTTGTTTAATTTCCCATGTCATTTGCATGATTTTTTTTTAAAGTTAACTATGGGAATGCCTATCAACACAACTATAATTCAAGTATATGCCCCTACAACAGCTGCAGAAGAGGATGAAATTGAAGAGTTCTATGAACAGGTTTAAGCTGAAATTGACAGAACATGCAAACAGGATATCCTGATAGCCATGGGTGACTGGAACACAAACGTTGGCAACAAAGAAGAAGGCAAAGAGGTTGGAAAATATGGACTTGGCAACAGAAATTAAGCTGGAGAAAGAATGATAGAATTCTGCAAGACCAAAGATCTATTCATCTCAAACACCTTCTTCCAGCAACACAAGCAGCGACAGTACACATGGACTTCACCCAATGGATTGTATAAAAATCAAATTGACTACATCTGTGGAAGTCAACGATGGATAAGCTCTATAACATCAACAAAGACAAAACCTGGAGCTGACTGTGGTACAGATCACCAACTACTAGTATGCAAACTCAAGCTAAAGTTGAAAAAGAGCAAACCACTCATGAATGCAGCAAAATATGACCTTGAGAATATACCACTGGAATTTAAAGACTGACTGCAAAATTAATTTGCTGATTTAGATACAAATGACAGAGCTCCAGAAGAGTTATGGAATGACATCAAGAAGGCTGTGTTGGAAGAAAGCGAGAAGTCTCTACAAAAGGTGAAAAAGCAAAAGCAGTCAAAATGGATGACGGAAAAAACTCTGAAAATTGCCCAGAAACGCAGAGAAGCTAAAGCCAGAGGAGAAAGAAAGACAATCGCAGAACTCAACAGAGATTTCCAATGTGCAGCAAGACAAGACAAGGAAAAGTACTACAATGACACATGCAAGGAAATAGAATCAGAAACTATTAGAGGAAGAACAAGATTGGCTTTCCTAAAGCTACGAGAGTTAAAGAAAAAATTCCAACCTCCAATTGGAATGTTACAAGATGCTCAAGGTTCTATGTTGAATGATGCTAAGAAGATCAAGAAAAGGTGGAAAGAATATACAGAGTTTTTATATTATAAAGATCAAGTGGACCAACAGCCATTTTAACCTGTACCTTATGATCGGGAACCATTGGTGATGAAAGAAGAAGTTGAAGCAGCATTGAAAGCCTTATCAAATGACAAAGCACCAGGCATTGATGGCATTCCCATAGAGGTATTACAGCAATCTGATGCAGCTGTTGCTATACTTTCAAGGCTCTGCCAGGAAATTTGGAAGACACCATCATGGCAAACTAACTGGAAAAGATCTTTGTTTATACCAGTACTAAAGAAAGGTGATCCAAATGACTGGAAATGATTGCACAATCACTCTGATCCCACATGCCAGCAAAATTCTACTGAAGATTATTCAAGATACTACAACCATACCTGGAACAAGAACTACCTGAAGTGCAAGCAGGGTTCAGGAAAGGACAAGGAACGAGAGACATCATCGTGGATGTGAGATGGATCCTTGAAAAGACTAAAGAATACCAAAATGATATCTATTTGTGCTTTATCGACTATAGCAAGGCTTTTGACTGTGTAAACCATGAGAAACTCTGAGCCACATTAAGAAGCATGGGTATACCAGAACACCTGATCGTTCTCTTGTACAATCGGTACATTGATCAAGAAGCAGCAGTTCGAATGGAACAAGGAGAAACAGAATGGTTTAAAATAAGCAAAGGTGTACGACAAGGCTGCATACTTTCTCACTACCTGTTTAATTTATATGCAGAACAAATCATCAGAGAAGCAGGACTGTATGAAGATGACAGAGGTATGAAGATTGGTGGAAGACTCATCATCAATCTTCGCTATGCTGATGATATCACATTACTGGCTGAAAGTGAAGATGATCTGAAACATTTCATATCTCGCGATCAAAGAACATAGTCTCAAAATGGGCCTGCACCTTATTGAAAAGAAGACAAAGATCATGACAACTGGCAAAATCAACAGGTTCATAGCTAAAGGAGAAGAAATTGAAATCATGAACAACTTTAACCTACTTGGATCAACTATCAATAAAGAAGCAACAAGCAGTCAAGAAATCTGACGACGCATTGCTCTTGGCAGAATGGCTATGAAAGACCTAGACAAGATTCTCAAGAGCAGAGATGTCTCTCTCCATACAAAGATTGGACTTGTTAAAGCCATGGTATTTTCAATTACATCATATGGATGTGAAAGATGGACAGTGAAAAAGATAGACAGAAAGAAAATTGATAACTTTGAATTATGGTACTGGTGGCAAATACTGTGTATACCATGGACTGCCGGAAGAACAAACCAGTCGGTACTAGAGGAGCTCAAACCTAAGCTTTCTTTAGAAGTTCAGATGACAAGACTTTGACTTTCATACTTTGGACACATCATGCGAAGAGAGAGATCATTAGATAAAGACATCATGCTTGGCAAGATAGAAGGTCAACGCAAAAGTGGAAGGCCAGCAATGAGATGGTACAATAACAGCAGCTACGGGTACCAGTCTGTCAACAATCAGCCACCTGACTTAAGACTGAACACAATTTAGGACAACTATCCAGAGGGTTGCCATGAGTTGACACCAACTCAACGGCACTTAACAACAACAACAATGTGAAAATAATATGCATTACTGCATAAAAGTGCACACTATTGAGCGATAGTGCTTACTATTTGCACATGTATGAAAAGTGAGCACTATCACTTAGTTGTGCACACTATTGTTCAGTAGCATGCACTATTGTTCAATAGTGCACATCATTAAGCAATATTGTGCAGGGCTTTTTCTTCTGTTTTATTTGGAAACAACTGCATATTCCTATTACTCAGCCAGAGGTTATTAGCAATCATTGTAATATTAGATATTTACCTAAGCAGAAGAATGTTTTATACTGTCAGAAGATTCTGAAACAAAACAAAGAGAATTTAAGAAAAAATGAGTCCCAATATATATAGCCCTTAAACTTTGTAAAGAAGTTAATTTAAAGTATTTATCTTAAATAAGAATTTTGGATCTTGGGTCAAGTTCTAATGAATTCCTGTGGCTAAAAAAAAAGAGACAATAGAGAAAGGGAGAACTTAATTAAAAAAAAAGAGAACTATGCATCATTTTAAGGATGCTTAATTATGGAGTCACATCTCCTATAAAGGAAGAATAGTTTAAAGGTTAATAACTATGAAGTTAACTTATATATAATTGCACAAGAAAAACAGAAGAATTCCAAAAACATACATTTACCAATTTTTTCTTAGAAAAGAAACTTTATGGGAAATGAGGGAAATGTTCTTCACTAGAAAATAACAAAAAATGTTGAAGTAACTTTGTTCATTGTTAATATCTATCAGTATTTGCATAAAATAAAATATTTTCAGCCAGCTAAGAAAACCAGACATCTACATAGAAAATCAAAGAATAGAGCCTAAGGAGGAGATAGTAAATGCATCTACTGTAACCTAGAATTCCTGAAGAACTCCCCTACCCTTCACAGTCCCCTGACATTTCTCAAAGTACCCACCATTCCTAATAGCAATTAACATTTCTTAAAAAAAAAATCAACCCTCTCACCCCATTTTCCACTACTCTGACATCCTCCTGGATCTTACTGGGGTTCTTCAGCACCTTGTAGGGAACAGGATCAACCTCCATATGCTCCTGTTCCTTCAGTGGCCCAGGTTTAAAATGGTATCTGTGATTGGCAGTACTAGTTCAAGGGCCAAGCTGTGAAATAAGAAGTGTTCTCCTTCTTTGGCAGCTTGACTCCTAGTGGTAGTAACACCAGACTTCTGCTAGGAGTCATAGACACCTTTCTGAACCCAGGCCAGAGACAAAGCAGGAGCATGTGGAGATCACTACTGTCCCCTACTGGTAGGGCTGGCCCATCTCTTAGGTGGGCTAGGTGGCCGTCTAGTGCTGCAGACCTCTGTGAATAGCATGGCACCTGGGGCAGACCATGTGCTTTGGTACACATGGTCTGCCGCCCCCCTGTGCACTGAGCAACACTGCCCTTCCCCCATGCTGAGCTATACCTCTGCTCCCGCCCGCTGCCACAGATTCTGGTGGTGGGGTCAGGGGCAGCTAGGCTTGGCATCAGTGGCTCTTGGCAGGCCATGTGTTTTGGCACACATGGCCTGCTGCTTCTGACCTGCCAAAGTTGTGCCACTTAGCCGCCCCTGACCCCACTGCCAGAATCAGCAGCAGCAGTGGAAGCGGCCAGCTCAGCACCTGGGGGGAGAAGAGTGACACAGTGCAGCTTGACGCGTGGGGGGCTGGCATGGTCAGGGCAGCAGAAACCCTTGGGCCGGCCCTGTCTACTAGATGCCAAGGAAGCCCAGTAAGAGCCAAGGAACAATAGAGAAGTGGGAGGTTACTTTAAGGAATGTCAGGGACTGTTGGGTTGGAAGTGGGAGGATACTATTTTTTACCTCTGGTCCTTTAGTGCATTGCTGACAGCACAGATGTAACCATGCTATTGACATTACAATTACAGTAATGTGTGTAAAGGTCATAGTGCCAGGATCAAGTGTGAATGGTCAAAAGCTGGTGTTATTGCCATCATGGTTCTGTCATTTAAGACGGAAATGAATGTGAAAAAAAACAACAACAGAGCTCTTATGGTTATCTAAGGAGGAGGTGCCCAAACCATTCAACCAGTGAATGGGCTTGAAGTTTTAGAGTTCAAGAGGTAGTGTCCCAGTTTGATGGCATGGCTAGACTCTACGGTAAGATTGCATGATCATATCTCTAGAATCATATGGGTGTATTTGTCTGAAGATAATTTAACAGTGGTAATTCATGCTTTGATTCTCCAGCGTTTGGAATGTAGACCACAGTAGAAAAAAACCTGAAATAAAATTGGGAGGGTTTTTTTCCTGTATTTACAGTTTAAAAATGATATGAAATGACATGGGAAATGATTTTAATATTTCACATGTTGTTTCAAGTGAATTAATATCTGTAGCATCCATATGCCAACTGACTTGTGAAAAGCGATATATAAGCCTAGTTAAATAAACATTATATCTGAGAAAGTGTGTTTTCTGCCAAGTGCCAATATCTGTCGTATTACAGAGACTTATCAGCCTGCTATTATCCAATATTTTTCATCGTTGTTGACATGAATGATACTTTTAAGAATCCCTTCAAAAGTAATTTCATGGCTGTAGTCGGGGGGGATCAGATAGGTGTTCAATTCTCCTAGTCAATGATAAAGGTGACGATGCCCACCTAAAGCCTAGCTAGAGCTCTGAAGGATCTTAAAATAGGCATGTGCATATAGTTTCCTTTTCATTCCAGCAGCAGAGAGTTTCAGTGGATTTTATTTCATTCATATTTTTCTTTTTTTCTGTTCAGCTTTTATATTTTGGTTGTATTATGCATTATTTTTAGATATCAGTATTTAAAAAAACAAAATGTTGCTTTTATTTTTCATTACAATACAAAACAAGTCAATTTCATTGCATTTCATTTTATTTTATATCAAAAGGAATGCATGTCCCTCCTAAACAATAGACTTGTCCACATATTTGCCCTCGGGCCCCAGGACCGAGATCCCCAGCGGCTGTGGGTAACTGAGTACCTGGCCCAGGGGAGGGGACCCCAAACCATGCAGCATTGGACGGGGTGGGGGGGTATCAGGTGATGGCGGTGGTTAGCAGTTGAAGGAAGGGGCAATTTAGGTTGTCTTCAAGAAGGGATTTTATTGGCTAGGTTGGCATGGTGGGGGGTGAGGGAAGAAGGGGCCTGGACTGGTGCATTTATGTCCTGGCGCAGACTCCCTCCTTCCTCTCCTGTGGTGGTGTGGCAGTGCCAAGATAGTTTAATGTGGGAGGAGCCCTGGGTCTGTTTAAAACAAAAAAAGAAAGAAAAAGTATTTAGCCTGGAGAAAAGTATGATTCCAAGTTGGTCGGGCTTAGCCGCTTCAATGCTGCTTTGATGATGGGTCCACATGGCGAGGCCAGCTGCTCTGCATGTTCTGCAAACGCCTGACTCCCAGTGAATCCGGAAGGGTGGGCAAGAGTTTTGCTTTGTGGGGGGCAGTAGGAGGGACCTCAGCTGGGGGGAATCAGGTGAGGGAGCCCATGGTGGTTGGGAGGAGGTCGTGGGGGCACACGGTGGCTGGAGCTTCATCCGTGGGGCCAGTGCCTGTTGGGATGGACCCAGCTTCTCCTGCAATGGCTTTGCAGTGGGGGGGGGGGGGGTGGCAATGTTCAAGATGAGGTCAAGTGTGCCTGAGGAGGCCCTAGCTCTCACCCTGCTGCAACTGTTGCATTGGAGGCCTCTGCACTGACAGTATGGGGTAGGGGCTAAAAGGGGAGTGTGATGCCATAAAGGCATGGAAAAGGGGGGGCTCAGGGGGACATGGTGGTTCAGGCTTACAAGGTGCAGGGAGGTCCCCGAGGTTGTGCAGTGGAACCCAGCAACCAAGTATAGCAGTCCAGGGCACCCAGGGTAGGGCATAGGGGCTGTCAATATGGCGGCATGCTGCCGGTGGAGAAGGTGCGGAAGCTGAGGGGATTGGTGTGGTCGACTAGCAAGGTCCAATGGAGGGAGGTGCAGGCATTAGTTGAGTTGCTGAATTTTGTCTATCAAGTAATTCCAATGGGTTGGACCTTTTCTAGACATTTATTAAGAGCCATGTCTGGGGTGGTGAACCTTATCACCATATCCGGGTTTCAAAAGGGATGAGGGAGGATTTGCGAGTGTAGGATTCTTTTGTGGCTGATTTTAACAGGACATCTATCCTGCAGCTGGAGAAGATTTCTAACGTAGACTTGCAGCTATTTGATGACATGGCTGGGGGGTTGGGTTTTGGTATCTATTTTCAAGGAGCGTGGTGCGCAGAGCAGTGGCCGAGCAATTTGTGTGAGTCTGAGTTGACTCAAAACATTATCTTTCTGGACCTCTTCCCTATTGTGGTGGCTTTAGCACTTTGGCCTGACCAGTTGTGGGACTGAAGGGTCATATTTTGTTGTGATAATGCCATGGTGGTGGAGTTCCTTAATCACCATTCTCCACGTTGCTTGTGGTAGCAGCCTTGATGCATGCATTTGTACTGTCCTGCTTGCGTGGAATGTCGCTGCTTGAGCAAGGCACGTGCTGGCTGTGTCAACTGATATGATGACTTTCTTGCAAAGGTCTGTTTCTCCTGCCACTTGGGCATCTTACCTCTGGAGTTATAAGAAAGTGTTAGAGATTTTGGGAGGCAGCAGGTGGCAGGGCGGGAGGGTACCTGATTATCTTTTGGGCCAGTATATTTTATAGGCTAAGGGCAAAGGATGACCAAGGCAGCAGTGTGCTATCATTTGGCGGGGTTTCTGCTGTGGTGGCTTTTGATGGGCTGGGAATGATCATCGCCAACACCACAGGACTTTTGAAGGCCGATTTCTCATGCCCTCCTGGTCAAGTCGTGCATGCAGTAGGGGCATCTGGGTAAGAGGTGACTATTTCAGGTGGTGTTCTGATTGGCATGTTTTGGAGCCTTCAGGATTGTTGAGTTGGTGGCTGACTCTGCTACAGCTCACTCGGGGACAGGCATGGCCCACAAGCATGTTTTGGCTGGTGGGTGGCCAGCTACAAATTTTGATTCCCAGATTGAAGACTGATCAGTTAGAGAAGTGGTTATAGGTGGTGTTGAGCAGGATAGATAGGGTGGTCTCTTGCCTGATGGGGAACTTGCTGAGTTATCTGGCTTTGCAGCTGGCTGGGGGAGGGGGGTTTGTTGTTCATTCACACTGATTCTGCTTCTCTAACTTGTTTCCAGTTTAGCGCGGTGTTGAGGAAAGAATTGAAGCACTTGTGTTGCAAGGCGCATCAATTCGCATCCCATTCCTTCCGTATTGGAGCAGCGGCAGTGTGGCTCAATGACCCAGTGATCCAGAGGATTGGCAGATGGTGATCCAGGACTTTTGCTGGTTATATTTGCCTCTAAGGGGGATTGAGGTGTGAGGGGGGCCTGTTTAACTGTTCTTTTTTTCAGATCCTTGGCAGTAGATCCAGCACTGATGGCTTGTGAGCCAATCATACGTTTTCTGGGTGGGCCAGCGGGCTGCATCTTGGCCTCTTGGGCGACTGACCTCTACTGGTGTCTCTTTGCGATGACTTTGTGAGCGGGGCATGGGCTGGTGTCAGCATCTTCCCATATTACAGAACTATGCCCGTATCTGAAGCTGATCGATGGAGATTATCATACATTTGGGGGTAACGAGCTGTCTTCCTTGACCTGCAAGCAGCTGATTCAGGCCACGAAAAGGGATTTTGTGGTTATATTTCAGTTGTTTCCTGGGATGGTGTTGTGTTGGTTGGACATTATTCCTAGGCTTTCTGGCATGAAGCAAAAGAGGTGGCTAAGGGGTCTGACAAAGATAAATTGCCAGACTGGGCAGTGGGTAATGGAGAATGGGAGGCTGCAGATTCAGCACCATGGGTGGAGGTGGATTGCGCTGACCTGCATTGAGATGATGGTGGTTGGGCAGGACCTCCTTTTGAATGACTGGCAGGAGGCCTTGGAATCTGTTTGGTGTAGAGGCCAAACCTAGTCGTAGCTTTAAGGGGCCTAAAAGGGGGGGGGGGGGTGCGGCTCAGGGACAGGTGTTGGCTGCTCTGCGCCGGTGGCAGGATCTAGGCATTTGGGTTAGCTGGAGACTTTTGGCTGGAGTCAGTTGGACAGGATCTAGTGATCTCAACTGGCCAGGGCCAGGGGGTAGCTGAAGCCCCGGGCTTGGGGTCTTCACATGGATAGGGCTAGTCTTTGCTAGTAATAATGCAAGGCCGGCGGAAGGACATAGGATTGCTGTTGGTGGGTTCAGCAACAGGGGTAGAGGAGGATGTGATTCCACTTTGCTAATAATATGACAGATAGGAATTCGGTATCCAGAGAGAATATGGGAGTGGAGGGGGGCGTTTGGGTGATTGCTGTTATAACAATTTTGATGTTGAATAATATGTTGTGACTTGTCTGTTTAAGAATAAAGCTGTGATCAGTTCTTCCTCATTAAGCTGTGTGTAGTGTGTAGTTTTTGTGTATGGGTAATAGGTGAGGATGGGAGCGTGGGGTAGGGGAATGGAGGCGAGGGGTGGACTGGGTCCAAATTACCTCAATTATCATATGGCATGGGAAACTTTTAAAGTACCTGAAGAAGACAACATAGCAATAACTAATAGTGTTATTAGTTTGCAAGATATAGATATATATATAATCATCAACCATTAGCCTGCATCTATTGTTTTTTAAATCTAGACCTACAGATTCTCAGATTCTGCTTTATTTAAGATGTGTGCCATATAAACATATTCAGCCTTGTGATTATTTTTAAAAAATCATTTGAAGTAAATCATGAAAAATAGGTTTCCCTCAAAACCTAAATGTTAAAAAACAAAACAAAATGAAATATAATTTAAATAACTTGGAAACAGACATTGAGAGTTTTAGCTCCTGTAGGTACAGTTGGAATATTTGCACCACAGCCACTTATGAATGCAGAGAATACAAACGAACGACCATCTGGTTAAAGTGTGCATCATTAACCATCTTGAACATAATAGGCTTTACTCAACCAGCTCATTATTGATGCACTAGACTGCTTGGTTGAAGTTTGCCAGATTCAGCATCTGGCTGTTCATTAGAAATCTTTAATTATATGAAATAAAATAATGATTAAAGCCCTACTTTTAATTATGAGGCCAATTTGGAAGCCCCAGGCAGGGATTTCAGTCCCACAAATATATTGGAGCCCTTTTACTAAGGGGTACTAGCTGTCGGCCCTGCCCCTTTAGTAATTGTTTTCAAAAGGATCACTCTGTACAAGTTCTTTGCTGGCGTGTGATTGACCATGCCCCTGCAGACTACCATGGAGGAGACCGTGATTCTCATTTGAATTTGCAAAAAAAAAAAAAGAAGCTACATTTATACTTTAAGTACAGACTCTCACCATTGTCTCAATTTGGAGACTGAATGGCAGTCACTTCTTTAATTAACCACCCCAGGTTCAGTAATGATATCATGACAAATGAGGTGGGTTCATCCTGGGTGGGTGAAGAACACCTTTAGATTCTGGTGGATCAAACCCTCTAGATCTGTTCTCTGGGAAGCAGAGAGCTGATCTCCAATCAGAACTTGAGTTAGATCCAATGGTACTGAAATTTCCAATCCAAAATCATCTCCCTGTACCACCACAGCTGTTTTTGGCATCCACTTTTTCAGTAGGTTAATATGGTAAATTTGACTTTCTTCTTTTTGTCTGGTTGGGCAATCTTGTAATTAACAGGCCCTACTTTCTCTTCCACCTCACAGGGCCCCTGCCATTGGTAGAGTGACTTGCTCTCGGATGAGGACAGCAATAGTAAAACTCTGTCACCCAGTTAGAAGGTGAGGTTCATGGCTGCCTGATTATAGCCCTTGACCTGCTTAGCTTTGGCTTTTTCCAAACTGAGTTTAGCCACCTCTCCTGCTTTCCTCAAAATTATGCCTGGCACGGGGTTCTTCTTCCAAGGTTTCCCTTACCATGTCTAATATGCCTCTTGGATGTCTTCAAAAGAGCAACTCCTAAGGCGAAAACCCCAAGAACTCTGAGGCACCTCATGGATGGCAAACATCAGGGTAGGAGAATGTCCCATTTCTTTCCATATTACTGCATGATCTTTTTAAACATCTGTTTCAGAGTTTTATTGAATCACTTGACGAGGCCATCTGTCTTTGGTTGATATACTAATGTTCGCAGCATCTCAACCTTCACGAAAACACACACTTGCTTCATCACCTTGAATACAAAGGGTGCTCCTTGATCTGTGAAAATTTCATTGGGTATTCCAA
Source organism: Ichthyophis bannanicus (assembly GCA_033557465.1). Lineage (NCBI taxonomy): Eukaryota > Metazoa > Chordata > Amphibia > Gymnophiona > Ichthyophiidae > Ichthyophis > Ichthyophis bannanicus. The sequence continues at coordinate 217,698,819 of CM066036.1, forward strand.
CCTGCAAGAATACTTCCCAGAGGGCATTCACAATCATAGTAGTCTTCATATTCCTTAGAGCAATGGCCTGCAGGAATCAGGTAGCATAGTCTAGTATGACTAAAAAATATTTGTTGCCTTAGGTGGTTCATGCCAAGGGTCCTAAGAGGTTCATGGTCACTCTTCCAATGGGGTTTCAACGTATATATAGGCACTAGAGGGGCAGGTTGGACTTTGGTGGGGTTATAAAGTTGGCAGGTGGGGGCATAACTGGCAAGATAACTGCACCTGTTTATGGAGCCCTGGTGAGAAGCCATTGCTCATCCGGTGCTTACCTCCAGGTTTTATGGCTAACTCTTCGCTCTGGGCAGACCACACTGGTGGTGGAGTGGCTGCCATCTTTCGAGCTTCCCTCCCTGTGTCTGAGGTTTTCACCCTGCCACTTCACTACCTAGAATCTCTCTTGTTAGGTTTGGGTAGTTACCCTTCTATCACTTTCTTTTGTTATACATCCCTCCACATCTTTGGCCCCACCTTTGGGATTCTCTTTTGTTAACCCTTTTCTGAAGTCTCTCTCCATTTCCCAAGTCTCCTAATCCTTGGAGACTTCAACATACATTTTGATTCTCCCAGGCCTGGTGACAAGATTCTTCTGACCACTCTACAAGATCTCTCCCTCTTGCAGCATGTTTCGTTTCCCACACATATTGCTGGACATATCTTGGATCTTATCCTCTCCTCCTCAGATTTCACTCCTACTACCCCACTTTCTCCCACCCCGTTAGCTTTTCCTTGGTCCAATTACATATGCATCTTCTTTGGTCTTCCCGCCCTCCTGTTAGATCCTGTTGTTCCCTGTACCCCTCCTCCATCCTCTTAGTGCTACTTCCTTACCCGCTCCCTCTGCTCATATCCTCCAGCTATTTCCATCATCAGACCTTCTGTTCGCTGATGATTTCTCCTTCTTTTTTTTTTTTATAAATTTATTTAGATTTCCAAAACAACAAAACAAGAGGTCAAAAGAAAATATACAAGTACAATTATATGAAGTCATATGCGTAACATCCATACAACAGAAAAACCAGAAAACAACAAATCAAAATCAAAATCAAACCCTCCCTCCCCCCCCCCCCCCCGGTTCTCTGAGGACAATGGCATCAATTGTCTGGTAAACAACAGTGGAATAAAGAAAAGAAGAGCGAAAAAGACCAAAGCAGAAAAAAAAGAAACAGGATATGTCAGTCGAAATGACTGGCGGGAACGAAGACAGTTCCACACATGCCATGATACAGATTACCCTGTCTCAGGTGACAGAGGAACGAGCACAATCGATCAAGCCAAAGACCATCTAGACAAAGTTAGCTCCACCTTGCCCGGGTAATGTAATTTACTGTACAGTTTTTTTCCAGTTGCGCATAGTAACAAACCATATTCCACCAGCATCAAAATGTAACAACCGAAAATGCTTCCAATGAGTAAGGATAAGTTTAAGTGCAATGGCTATCATAAATTAAATAAACACGTCTGCTCCTTGGAGAGATTCAGAGAGGGCTCAGCCGATCTCAACAGCACTAAAGAGCTTGAGAACGGGTGCGAAAAATCCAAAACACTCTGCATCCGAGCCCAAATCTCTTCCAAAAACCAAGGAGCAAGGGACAGTCAAAAAACATATGGCGGTAAGTTCCGAGTTCTAGTTGGCATGACCAGCATTTGCCGGCCGACGCCTTGTCCCATTTAGACATCTTAATGGGGGTAATATAGCTCTATGCAGGAAAAAAAACATAGATTGAGTAAGAGCTGCTGAGCGGGACACCCTTTGAAACGGGACCCCACAGAGACTTCCAAATGGCAGGAAGAGATCTCCATAACCCTGTCCGACTGCCAAGTCTTGGTCAAGCCCTGAGAGGACGGGGACAAATTCCCTGATAGATTTATAGAGAAAGACATGGCGCCTTTACGACCTAGGGACCCAGAAGGATACTATAGGAGCCCCGCGGGCAGATCTCCGCTCCTCACTCCCTTAGCGTTTAAGCAATGTTTAGTTGTAGCCACTGGAAAGAACAGGAGCGAGGGAGGGCAAACTCTCTCTGTAAGGCCGGGAAATCTTTCCCATCTCTGACCATCGGTCAGCTGCCCCAGAAACCCAATACCACAGCACATCCACTTGTGCCAAGCAAACGTCCGATTTCGGATTCTAAATGAGGGATTCCACACAGGGGAGTAACATGGCGAAGATATCTTGGGTGCCTTGAAGCCGAAGAAGCTGTAAAAAGGCTTCCTGCGTGGCGGAAATAACCCCCCCGGACAGAGAATCCCGGGGAAATTGCGAACCAATAAATGCCGCAGGGGATACGGAGCCGCCAATCTTTCCTCCACGGCCAGCCAAGTAGGACCCATGCTCTGACCCCCTCAGACTCAAGCCACAATGCCCCCTTGTTTTTAATAAAAGGGCATGATGATATTTTTGAAAGTCAGGGAACAAGACACCTCCTTCAGCTTTAGACGCCTTGAGCTTTCTAGTTGCTATTCTTGGGGTTTCCCGTTCCACAGAAAAGCCAATAAGAGCGCTCGAGTTCACCGTAAACATTTCGCGGAAAGACAAAGGGTAACATGCTCAGCAAATAATTTATTTTTGGCGTAAGTGTCATTTTAATTGTCTCCAGTCTGCCCCACCATGAAAGGTGTAAGGGAGACCAAGAGAGGGCCCGTTTACGGATCAACAGCAGAAGGGCGGATACATTTGAAGAGATGATATCCTCACGAGAGGCGCAGTATTGCGTTCCCAAGTAAGTGATTTGGTCGGAAACCCACCGGAAAGGGAACTCCGCCATCAAGCTCGAATTAGAGACCTTATTCAGTGGGAAGGCGACAGATTTAGACCAGTTAATTTTATACCCAGAGATCGCGGAGTAACTTTCAATAACCGATAAAATCGCGGTAACCTCGGCCGGCTGGGTAAAAGCATAAGGTCATCAGCATAGGCAGAAATCTTCACCTGCAAATCCCTATCCTAAAGCCTGCGATAACCCTGGTGCTGCCTTATAGCTATCGCCAGCGGCTCCAATGCAAGATCAAACAGAAGAGGAGAGAGGGGGCAACCCTGTCTCGTTCCTCTGAAAGTGAAAACGAGTTTGGAGAGAATACCATTGGCAAAAATGCGAGCGCTGGTATCTGCGTATAAAACTTTGACCATCTGAATAAACTCGACCCGAGACCAAACCACTGCAACACCTGAAACAGAAAGGCCCACTCCAGCCTGTCAAACGCTTTCCTCCGCGTCGCGAGCGAGAGACCGATATAAGGAACAGGGGCGGAGGAAGCACTCTCCAGCAGATTACACAGCAAACGGGCATTATCCGACGTAGCCCTCCCAGGAACAAAGCCACATTGATCCGGATGAATCAGATCCCCAATCACCTTGGTAGCCTCTGTGCCAGGGCACTAGCGTAGATCTTGTAGTCAGAATTTAACAGAGAAATCGGCCGATAATTGGTCACGAGCTCAGGGTCTTTTCCGGGTTTCTCTAAGACCACAATAGTGGCTTCTGAAAAATTCCCGGTGGTGCCCTGTCCCCTGATTAACTCTGAGTAATAAATCAGGAGATAGGAAGTAAATCCTCACAGAAGATCTGGTAAAATTCGGCTGGGATGCCGTCAGGACCAGTGGCCTTGCCCCTGGGCATTCCTCTGATAACAGCCCGCAATTCCTTACTAGAGAGTGCGATACCCAGGTCTCCCCCTTGCCGTGCAGACGCGGAGGGGTGCGCAAGGTCTCGCGTAAAAGCAGTGAAAGCATTTAGTCCGGATTGATATCGGAGGAGTATAGTTTCTCATAATACTTAGAAAATTCTTCCAAGATACGCTCACTCGCTGTTTGTTGTACAGAGCTATCGTCCAAACTAGACACGATTCTTTTCTTTTCATGCTTCCCTCTCAGCGTCGTTGCTAGGGTGGTACTCTCGCTCGATTTCGCTCGATATGAAATCTAGCCGACTGCTGCAGAGCGTTCGATCCACCTCCGAGGATACTACTTCATTGTATTGATACCGAAGTCTTTGGAGTCTAAGGATAATACTGGGATCAGAATGTTTCACCCACACTCTTTCTCCCGCCTTGATCTGTCTTTCAAGGACCAATACGTGAGCTTTGTTCTTCCTACGCTCCCTAATCGCATAACTGGTAATTACAGCCCGTAGGGAAGCCTTAAACGCCTCCCACCAGGCCCATATAGTGGTAGTACCGACCTTGTTATCCTCAAAATAGGACTGAATGGTCTCCCGAATTGCGGACTGGAATGAGGGCTCGGCAAGCCAGGCCCGATTGAACGACCAGGCCGGGGAGTTGATCGAGTCCCAATAGAGCGAATTGTAAAGTAACCGCAGCATGATCTGAGATACAAATACTTTCAATGCCAGCAGCACACTCGAGGATACCAAAGATTTGGACACCAAAGAAAAGTCGATGCGCGAGGATGACTTATGAAAAGGAGAAAGTAGGTGAAATCCTACCTGTGGGATGGAGAACTCTCCACACGTCCACCAGGCCAGAGACTCACAAAGAGCCTGAGAGCCCGAGTTTGCTTTCGATAATTTGTCTACCCTCCCAGGGAGGCGGTCCTAGAGCGAATCTCCCCACTAAATTGAAATCACCCGCCCAAGATATAGGGGCGGCGTTGCCCATCTGTAGGCTACCCGAGAGAGCACGGAAGAAGAGAGGGTCATCACAGTTAGGACCGTAAATGTTAGAGATTAGAAGAGATTGGGTTCCCACCTGGATGAGAGAGTTTGCCCACCTGCCGTCCCCATCATGGGAGGAGGACAGAACCTGGCCCCCAGGGAGCTTCTAGCTAGCGTAACCACCCCGTTTTTTTCTTGTGGGAAGCAGGAGAAGAACCAATAACAGTGAATTGCTTGTTGTCCAATTTGCTCAGTTCTGCAGCAGTGAGATGAGTTTCCTGCAAAAGAAAAATATCGGCCTTTTGCCGCCGGCAATAAGACAGGATTTTCTGTCGTTTGACCGGGGACTTGAGGCCCTTAACATTCAAGGATAGCAATTTTAAATTAGTAGCCATTGCCCTCTAAATCAAAATATGACAAAACCCCCATGTGACAAAAAAAAAAACCTGATAAACATATATCCATAATACCTTATCTCCATTGCCCTCAGAACCAACAAATGAACCCAATCCCGAACCCAACTGGACAGGTAAGTCAGCTTGAACTAATAAAATATGGCTGACCCCGAACCCACAACTCTACCTAGCACACAGAATATACAATAATGAGAAACCAAAAACATCTCAGAGCTATTACAATGTATATGACATACTAGCCCTAGTAATCCCCGAGAGAGGCTAGGAGCGCGGACGCCACTTCCTGCAATGCCAGGCGGCTCCTGCCCCGAGCACAGCCTAGGGGTAGGCTGAGCCAGCTTCCCTGCACATAGGCCTTACAGAGGGCGCGAAAAACACCCAAACGCTCCCTGCACCTTTCCACCCATCAGATGGATCAATACAATACGGGACCCCCGTGCAGTTAACTCTGGTGCATCATGAGAGCTTCTTGTTTCTTCCACAAAACGTCGAAGAGCCATCGGGTCCTCAAAAGTCTTAGTCACATTATGCAGGGTGACCTTAAACTTCGCAGGATTCAGGAGGCCATATCGGGCCTGTAATGCTGTAGACGGGGCCTGAGCTCAAGGAAGGCCTTCCTCATCGCGACAGTAGTCTTGCTATAGTCAGGTAAAAAGAAAAGCCTTTTTAGACCCTCAGGAAGCAGGATTTGTTTACCTCTTGCCGCAGCCAGAATCTGGACCAGCCGTGCTGATGGCGCAGTAGGCAGAAAATCAGAGGACGCGGTCTGCTACTTTGCGTTGAGTAAAGTTTGGGATACGATGCGCCCTTTCAATCTCTAGTGGCCGGGCAAATTCGATATGCAGAAACCCGGGTAGCCACGATTCCAGATACCGAATTGGATCGGGCCCTTCCAGGCCCTCCGGGAGTCCGATGAGACGGAGATTGTTGCGTCGTGCCCTGTTGTTCATATCTTCAATGGATTTCTCCAAGTATTCCGCTTTCCGGGCAGATTTTGCAAACTGCGATGTAGATTCCTCGCACTTGAGAATCGCCGCTTCGGCTTTTTTCCAGACGGCAAGAGAACGTGAGCATTTGAGATCGCATCTCTTTCATGTCATCCTTCATCTCGACCAGGGTGTCACCGTTCAAATCCACCCGCGCTCTAATCGCACGGACTTCGTGAAGCAACTCTTGTAAGCCTTCCGATCCTGTGAGGAGGCCTGCTTCTGGGGTGAGAGCGGATCAGTTTTAAGACCGGTTTTAAGCCAGAGGAGGGTGTGGTTGTTAAACTCGAGCCGCTTTGCTTACTCCCGCCATGAGTAGAATTACCAGCTCAAAATGCACCCTTTAAAGTGGGGGAAAATCCCAGAGATGTTATAAATGGTAGATGGGGTCTGGAGGAGAAAAATCTCAAGCAGCCATATTGGAGTCTTGCTGGCTCCGCCTCCATGATTTCTCCTTCTGACTGATTGACACTCAGATTGACCTTAATGCTGCCATCTCCACCTACACCATAGGCCTTCTAAAATCTCCCCAATCTTGGTATCACCCTTGTCTTCACTTCTTGTGCTTCCAGCTCAGTCATGCTGAAAGCCACTGGCATAGGCGCCACTCCTCCAGTTCCCTGCATTGCTCTAAAGACCTTAATCACTGTTAATATCATTCTCTGAATGAAGCTAAGCTAAGCGTGACTTTTTTGATACTCTCATTTCCTCTGCACTGAACTCCACTCAATTATATACTGTTCTTTCATCCCTTTCTCAAACTAGGTCCTCTGCATCTTTACCTGCTACCATCCCCCCCCCTTGGTCCCACCACTCTTGCGCAATACTTCCAATCGAAGATCCACTCTCTTTGCTCAGTTTTCCCAATTGTCCCCTTCCTTTGTCGCATATACCATCCCATGCTGTACTCTTGTCCCCTCCTGCCCTGTCCCCTCCCGTGTTCACTCTCACACCTGGTCTTCCTTCCATCCAGTCCCTGCTGCTGAACTCCACAAAGCCTTGATCTCCTCGCGTAAGACCAGTTGCCCCTCGGACCCTATCCCCTCAGCATGGCTTACTGAGCCGTCTCTGGCCATATCCCCACTAATCATTTCCATGTTTAACAATAGTCTTGCTTCCGGAATCTTTCCAACTGCTTGGAAACACGCCCTAGTTCGGCCTTTGCTAAAGAATCCCTCACTTGACCCGACTATCCGGGCACGCTTTCGTCCTGTTTCCATACCACCTTTTCTTGCTAAGAACATATGCCATACTAGGTCAGTCCAAGGTCCATCAAGCCCAGTATCCTGTTTCCAACAGTGGCCAATCTAGGTCATAAGTACCTAGCAGTTTCTCCAAAAGACACAGGTTCCACAGTGCTTGTACTGGGTCAAGAAGTAATATCCTGTGTCCCTTTTAATAATGGTTTATGGACCTTTCCACCAGGAACTTGTCCAAACCTATTTTAATCCCAGCTACACTAACAGCTTTTACTACTTCCTCCAGTAACAAATTCCAGAGTTTGATTACATATTGAGTGAAAAAATATTTTCTCTTATTAGTCTTAAATAGGTTACCCTATAGCTTCATTGCATGTCCCCTAGTCTTTCTATATTCTGATGACGTAAACAATTGATCTACATTTACCCGTTCCACTCCATTCATTAATTTATAGACCTCTATCATATCTCCCCTCAGCTGTCTCTTTTCCAGGTTGATGAGCCCTAACCTTTTTAGCCTCTTCATAGGAGTATCCTTCCATCCCCTTTACTGTTTTGGTGGCTCTTCTCTGTACCTTTTCTGATAATACTTATCCTTTTTTAAGATATGGTGACAAGAATTGCACACAATATTCAAGGTGTGGTTTCACCATGGAACGATACAGAGGCATTGTAATATCCTTTGTTTTATTTTCCATTCCTTTTATTATGACACATAGCATTCTATTTGCTCTCTTGGCCGCTGCTGCATATTGGACGGAGGGTTTTAGCATGTTATCCACGATGATGCCTAAATCTTATTCCTGAGTGGTGGTTTCTAATGTGGAACCTTGCATCATGTAACCATAGTTTGGGGTTGTTCTTTCCTAGGTGCATAGCTTTGCACTTGTCCACATTAAATTCCATCTGCCATTTTGATGCCCAGTCTTCCAATTTATCAAGATCCTCTTGCAATTTTCCACAATCCTCACGGGTTTAAACAACTTTAGTTTTGTGTCATCTGCAAATTTGATTACCTCACTCATTATTCCTTTTTCCAAGTCATTTATGAATATGTTAAAAAGCAGCGGACTTAGCACAGATCTCTGGGGTACTCCACTATTCACCTTTCTCCATTGGAAAAATTGGCCATTTAGCTAAAATTCTTGAGAAAATTGCTTTTCTTCAACTGTCCCCTCACTTCAACACCATTCATGCATTACACCCCCATCAGTCTGGGTTTCGCACCAGCCGCACCATGGAAACTATTCTCACTTCTTTCCTCAATGAGGTCCTTCAGGCTTGCAACTGGGGCAGCATCTCACTATCTGTGTCACAAAACTTGGCATTTGACTTTGATCTATTGGACCACTGTACCCTTTTTGCTCACTTGCTTGATCTAGGAATTCATGGGACTGCTCACTGCTGGTTCCAGTTTTTTCTATCTTGCCAGTCTTTTTCCACTCTTGCCCATCATTCACAATCACCTTCCTTGCCTTCTATCCCCCTGCCTGTGGTGTCCCCCAAGACTCTGTTCTAACTCCTCTGTTATTCAATATCTTTCTGATACCTCTCATGCTTCTTATGCAACAACACACCCTCTCTGCATACTACTATGCTGACTATATAATTATTCTTCATCATACAGGTTCCCATGCTTCTGATCTGTTCCCCCTCAATACTTGTCTTTCCAAATTCTCCACATGGTTTTCTGACAACTTTCTACACTTAAATCCTGCTAAGACAGCCACCATATGGTTTACCTTCTCTTCTACCCCCCTCCAACCATTGGCTCCCTTCTTTCCTTCTGTTCCCATTCCTCTGGTGTCTACCCTCCTTTACCTTGGGGTCTTCTCTCACCTTCCAGGCCCATTTCTCCTCCCTAGTCCTTTGACTTTTTTCTCACTGTGTCATATCCATGCTGTATGCCCATTTCTTTCAGCCGCCTCTTACCACCATTCTTATTACTTTGGTCATAGCTAAACTCGGCTATTGTAATGTTTTTCTCCTTGGCCTCCCCCAGTATTCTCTCTCCAATTTACAGTTGGTTCAAAACACTGCTGCTCCTCATGTTTCTCCCATGTTTCTCCCCTCTTGATTCAACTTCACTGGCTTCCTATTAGATACTGAGCAGAGTACAAGCTCCTTATATTAATCCATAAAGCAATGCACATTGGTATCCCAACATACTTAGCTGACGCTCTCCATTTTTACAATCCCTCCCAGGCCCTCTGTTTTTTACATACTAATCGCCTCCACTTGCCATCTCCCTCACTTGCACACCTGGAACCCACTCGCTCCTCTGCCCTTTACTACCTTGGCCTTGCATTGTGGAACACATTACCTGCTGATCTGTGCTCAGAACCCTCCTATACCCACTTTAAAGTCATGCTCAAGATGCACCTGTTCTGTCTTGCTTTTGATCTCCCTCCTTTGTCACTATGATTACTTTCTGCTCTGTCTCTTTCCTCTCCTCCTTTTATCTATGTTTGCATTACTGTCTATAAATGGTGCTCCTCTCTAATCTACTCTGTTGTCTATTGTTTTGAATTGTACACCACTCTGATTCTTGATGGTGCGGTATATCAAGTAACTAATAAACCATAAACTAGGCATCCGCCTTATAAATGGCTATGGGCCAGCAATAACTCCTGCTGACTATAGGCCCCTCTTCACCCTCTAGGGCACCCTCAGCCACCCTGTATAACAAATCTCTCTTTAAGACAAAATAGGGAAATGTTCTTGCAGGGGACTATCTATTACCTAGTAGTACCCCATCCACTTCCAAAATCTGCTCACAGGCATGTTTAAGGGGCTCATCTTCTTGTTTGGCACTTCTGAAGCTCCTTGGATTTTTCCCCAGCTCCCACTCTGAAAAGGGGATAATTATATTTGGGTCACTACTGCTGATCCCGGAGCTATCTCCAGGGGCTTCTTCCCTAGGCTCTCCCTCCCTGAATCCTTCCCCATATCCTTCTCCAAGATTCTGTTGATTAGCATAGCTTTTCCCGGCAATGCCAACTCCAGGACTTAGCAGGATTGAGATTTTCGACATATAGATCTGGGTCTTCCAGTGGGAAAATCTCTGGGAAATCTTCCTGGTCTGACTTAGTGAAGCTGTCAGTTAGTTATGCCCATATCACTCCAAAGTTTGGGTAGTCTCGGCCGATCACCACTGGATATGGGAGCCAGGGCAACACCACAACCTCAAACATGGCTTGCCTTGCTGTAGTCTTAAGTAAAACCCATGGTGTTGGATACTGCCTCTGGTTTCCATGTTCACGGGCCAGTGTTACCATCTTTGCATAGTCAATTTGAAATTAGGTTGCTGTTTACTGGCGAATGAGGGTATGCATGTTTTCAAATTCTATCAAAGCCTGAAGTGGGTACCATTAAGCTTCACAGGACTCACAAAGTTCTGTGCTCCTGGGTAGGGAGTGTCCACAAAAGCACAGGTAGTTAGGCAGACCTCCAGGGTTTCTTCCATACCCAGGGGACATTCCCAAGGAAAATGTTCCCAGGTTCCACACCTAGACAGGTGAAAGGGTCATGGCTGGGGCCATGCTCTCAGCTAGGAGATGACTCTGGGGAGTCAGAACATGGGAGCCAACATCCATTCTGGCTTCCCCTTCCACCCTCCTGGGCAAACGGGTAAGTCCTTCCCCCTCTCTCACTGTCCACTTCAGACCTACTATTAGTAATCTGTGAACTATCATTAAAATAATCTGTAATACCTGAAGACTGGAGGATGGCCAATGTAACACCAATTTTTAAAAAGGGTTCCAGGGTTGATCTGGGACACTACAGACCGGTGAGGCTGATGTTCGTACTGGGAAAAATGGTAGAAACCATAATAAAGAAGAAAATTATTGAACATGTAGATAGTCATGGCTTAATGGGAGACAGCCAACATGGCTTTAGCCAAGGAAGATCTTCTCTTACTAATCCATTATGTTTTTTGAAGGTGTGAATAAACAGGTAGACAAAGGTGAGTCAGTTGATATAGTGTATCTGGATTTTCAGAAAGCCTTTGACAGGGTCCCTCATGAGAGACTCTTGGTGAAATTAAAAGGTCATGGGATATGAGGCAGTGTCATATTGTGGATCGGGACATGGTTAAAAGATAGAAAGCAGAGAGCAGGGCTAAATGGCCAATTTTTCCAATGGAGAAAGGTGAATAGTGGAGTACCCCAGGGATCTGTGCTGGGTCCACTGCTTTTTATCATAAATGACCTGGAAATGGGAATAATGAGTGAGGTAATCAAATTTTCAGATGACACAAAATTATTTGAAGTTGTTAAAACCCATGAGGATTGTGAAAAATTGCAAGAGGACCTTGATAAACTGGAAGACTGGGCATCCAAATGGCAGATAAAGTTTAATGTGTACAAGTGCAAAGTTATGCACCTTGGAAAGAACAACCCACACGATGGTTATACAATGCAAGGTTCCACACTAGGAACCATAACCCAGGAAAAAGATTTAGGTGTCATCGTGATATGTTGAAATCCTCCATCCAGAGTGCAGTGGCAGCCAAGAAAGCAAATAGAATGCTAGGAGTCATAAGGAAAAGAATGGAGAATAAAACAAAGGATATTACAATGCCTCTGTATCGTTCCATAGTGTTACTGTACCTTGAATATTATGTGCATTTCTGGTCGCCGTATCTTAAAAAGGATATAGCATTATCAGAAAAGGTGCAGAGAAGAGCCACCAAAATGGTAAAGGGGATGGAAGGATACACCTATGAAGAGAGGCTAAAAGGTTTAGGGCTCTTCAATCTGGAAAAGAGACAGCTGAGGGGAGATATGATAGAGGTCTATAAATTAATGAATGGTGTGGAACGGGTCAACATTGATCAATTGTTTATGCCATCAAAATATAGAAAGACTAGGGGATATTCAATGAATTTACAGTATAACCTATTTATGCCTAGTAAGACAAAATGTTTTTTCACCCAACCTGTAATCAAACTCTGGAATTCATTACCGGAGGATGTATTAAAAACTGTTAGTGTAGCCGGGTTTAAAAAAGGTTTAGACAGGTTTCTGGAGGAAAGTCCCATAAACTATTATTAAAGGGGACCCAGAAAATCCACTGCTTGCCCAAATACAAGCATTGTGAACCCTTTGTGTCTTTTTGGGAAACTGTTAAGTACTTGTGACCTGGATTGGCCACTGTTGGAAACAGGATACTGGGCTTGATGAACCTTGGTCTGACCCAGTATGGCATATCTTCTATTTTTATGTTCAGTCACTGGCTGGGCTTTATGATATCCTTCAGCTATTTCTTGTGCACTCTCCAATGTAAGCTTTGAATGCTGACAAACCCACTGTTTCATTGAGGCAGCCAAGCCCTTCAAAAACTGCCCCAATAGCACAATCTCTCTCTGGCCCGGTCTTTCTCTCTGGTTGCAGCCACTCCCATGCAAGATCCTTCAATAAATAGAAGATTTTCTAAGGGCTCTCTTTTATCTGTAGCCCCCTCTTCCGAATCACTGGTGGTAGGCCTCTGGGGTACAGCTTGCCCATTCCGGTATGGTGGCTTTGACAGTTGCATATGTAGCTTGCCCATCTAGGTTGGCATCCTGGAATGTAGTCTGACTGCTGCCTGTCAGCAGATTCCCCAAATAAGTAGTCCATATCACTTCTGGCCATGCTGCTATGCAGGCAGTTCATTCAAAGGTCACCAAAAAGTGGTCTGGTTCATCTTCTGCCATCATTTTAAGAAGTGCGTGTGCTGGAGGGTGGAGTTGCGGTCTCTGGGTCAACTGAGCTAGGGAACTCTTCTGTAGCTCCTCCTGTGCTAAAATAAGATCCTGTAGCTGCTGCTGCCCTTCCAGCAGATTGTGTTGAAACTGATGTTGACATTGTTGCTGTTTCTGTTGCTTCTGATACTTTTGCTGCTAATATTCTTGCTGCTGACTTTCTGCCAGAATCTGGAGGAGCCGCTCCATCCTGACTTGTCACTGTTCTCTTGCAACACCACAACAACTTCCTCTTCTGCAGCTGAGCTAATCCTGCAGTATTCCAGCTCCATCAAACTATTAGAGGTCTCTGGGGGCCAAAACAAAGTCTGCCTCTCCAGTACTGACTATACCTTCTTCAAGCTCTTTAACTATGGAGAGGCTAACCCCCTTAGCTCATACAAACAAACAAAAAAATCCTGACCTTCTGTAGAGGCCCCGTCCTGGAGTAACATGGATTTGCTCTTAGTCACATGGTAGAGGAAATCACCAACCTGCCACCATATGTGGTAGTGTGGCATGCAGTGGGAAGAGGTTTTCACTAAAACACAAAACAGGCAGGAGCTCAGAAACCAAAATTAGCTTTTATTCTGTCCCAGCTTGTTAATCCTTCACAAAGCTAAAATACAGGACAGGCAGCAGTCTACAGAAAACAAAACTAATTTTTATACTATCCCAGCTTGTTTGTTTTCCATAAGCTGATTCTCCCAGCCCTTCCTCCAACCCAGTTAAAGTTCCTATCTCAGAAATCCTTTGCACAGCTTGCCTTGGAAGGACTTCTGGCTCCATGGGCCTTTCTCCCTCCTGCAGTCTGCTTGGTTCTTAACCTCTGCCTATGAGCCACGCCCTCCTAGCCCTGTACTCTGGGCTGCATACTCTCTCAAAGGGGACTGTTGATCGCCCTTTGGAGAGGAACAGGTGGCATTTTATATACAGCACAACAAAAGAGGGGTGAAGAATCATAGCCACACTGACATTTTATATACCCCATTACAGGGCACCTAAAAATTTGATAATCTGTTTGACAACATTGTATTACTTCAGCTAATCAGTTCATCAGTTGAATAAATTATCTTTTACATCTGTAAACAAAAAGAAAAAAATTAGGACACAATATTCATTTATGCTAGCTATGCACTGCTAAGGCACATAACCCTGCCCGCTGAATCTTAACCCCAGATATTCAATGCCGGGGACATATGTGGCCCCGGTATTTATTTATTTATTTATTTATTTATAGACTCTTATATACCGCACTATTAGGCATCAGCGCGGTTCACAAAAAACAGTGAGATACACAATTCAACAGTACTTTGTGTTTACAGAAAACAGGAGAATATAACTCGGATAACAGGGTATATAATTATAAACTAGTCATAATATCATCATGGCTTCAGTTTTGTGTGTATGTGGTCTGTGGGTATCTGTATTGTATGTGTATGAGTGGAAGGTCTGTGGGTGGTTGAGATGTCTTTATTGTTTACTGGATAAGATAAAGGAAGAGGTAGTGTTTCAAAGCTTTGCGAAACTGCAAAAGGTCTGGTATTGCTCGGATGTTTTGAGGGAGGCTATTCCAACACCTTGGTGCACAGAATAAAAAAGGCCCTGTCTGAAGTAGTTTTGGTACACTGTGATATGGATTTAGGGACTCACAGAGTATTGAGTGTTACTGACCTTCTGTCTCGATTGAGGGGTGGTGTTTGGATCAAGTCTGATATTGATGAAGATGAGAGTTCTTTGAAGGCTTTGAATGTAATTAGTAAATTATAGAAATTGAGTCTACTTTGAATTGGGAGCCAATGAAGATGTTTTAGAATAGGTGAGATCTTGTCTTTCCGGGAAGCTCCATGAATGACTCTAGCTGCAGCTTTCTTAGCCATTTGAAGTGGTTGTAAGGTGGTTTGTGGAAGTCCTTGTAAAATTGAGTTCGCTTAATCAAAATGAGGTATGATTAGCGCCTGATAGATGGTTCTATTATCGTCTGGCTCTAGAAATGATCGAAGGTGTCTAAGGGAGCGTATTTTGTGATATACCGCTCTTAAAATATTACTAATATGTGCTTTCATATCTAATTTCTGGTCTAAAGTGACACCGAGGTATCTGATGGTGGTCTTGGTCTGGAGGTTAGCATCATTCACTTTCAAAAAGGATGGAGCAGTGAAATTTTGGTTACGTGTAATAAATAACACCTCCGTTTTCTTGTGTTGGATCCTTAGATTTTGGGATTGTATCCAGTTTGCTACTTAATTTATTCAGTTAGTTAATTGATTTAGATCAGGGTTCTCAGTTGTTAAATGAAAATATAAAAGTACATCATCCGAGTATATCATTCAGTTAACTATATAGGATCGAATCAGTTTACAGATAGGCTGCATGTATATATTATACATAAGGGCGGAAAGTGATGAGCCTTGAGGGACCCCTTGTTTTTGATGAAACTGATCTGATGAAGTATCGTTGGATCGTACTTGTTGCCATCTGTCAGAAAGGTAGGATCTACACCACTCAAGTGCTTTATCAGTAATTCCCTTCCCTTTGAGACGCTCAAGGAGGCGTTCATGGCTAACAGAATCAAAAGCGGCTGCGATATCAAGAAAAACAAGGACGAACCTTGGCGGATGTTATCAATTCCTGATAATAAGCTGCTGAACAGAGTAGTTTAGAAGCGTTTCCACACCGTGGAATTCTCTGAAACCGTGCTGGCATGAGTCCAGTGGGGCGTTAGGTCTATATGATCCTGATGTTTTTTGTACTTTTTTCCAAAATTTTTGCTAGTAATGGAATACTTGAAATAGGTCTATATGATTCTGGTTTAAGAGGGTCAAGTTTGTTGTTTTTTAGTAATGGCCTTATGGATGTTTGCTTAAGGGTACGAGGGAAAGTTTCCTGTTGTAAATGATTGAATCATGAGTCTGGATATGATGGGACTGAGATCAGCTCGTAGATCTTTGATCCAGAACGCAGGGCAAGGATCAGTATGAGCGGTGGTCATGTTTATGCAAGCAATGGTGTCTTCGATTTGTCGTTTAGATGGTATTGAGAAGATAGTGAGTAGAGTTTGATCTACTGGAACTAGGACTATGTTAGGAGCCGAGTTATTGTCAATTTGGCAGAGTTTGGATTGTAGATAGTTAGCAAATATTTGAGGGTGGATTTCATATTTAAGTTGTGAGGCAGGTTCATTTGTCAAACGCTTAACTATGGCAAACAGGTCATGAGGTTTGTTCAGAGATCTTTTTAAAGTGACTGCATGGTGACGTCTCATTGATTCAGTAACTGCCATGCGATGAGATGTGAGATGTTGGATATATACAGCTCTGTCAACTTCAGAGTGTGAGTGTCGCCATCGTCTTTCAAGTTTCCTTAGGGTTGTGTGCGAGGCCTTAAGCTCAGATGAGTACCATATAGCAGAGTGTCGCTTGCTTTGTAGTTTGTTTGTCGACGGACATGTGGCAATCGAACTGAAAGTACTCTTCCAATTAGAAACTAAATAAACAAAGATGCACTCATGTAATTTGGTTATTGGAATTGTTGATTTTAGGATTAGGTATTTGTCATATGGATTGAATCTTCTCAGAGGGGTACTAGGATGGTC
Organism: Ichthyophis bannanicus; assembly: GCA_033557465.1. Taxonomy (NCBI): domain Eukaryota; kingdom Metazoa; phylum Chordata; class Amphibia; order Gymnophiona; family Ichthyophiidae; genus Ichthyophis; species Ichthyophis bannanicus. Next base: position 217,715,394 of record CM066036.1, read on the forward strand.
GTTTATTCCTCTTTCATCCTTTTGGTTACATCTAGCCTTGAATATAATTAGTTTGTGATCTGACCATGGAACTGGGTTGATTGATAGTGGTATTAAATATCCAGAGATTGTCACACATGCTGGAAGCCATAGTAGCTAACCAGGCAGCAGCGATATTTTTTTATTTTGAATTTGTTGTTGTTGTTAAGTGCCGTCGAGTCGGAGTCGACTCATGGCGACCCTCTGGATAGCTATCCTAAATTGTGTTCGGTCTTCAGTCAGGCGGCTCATTGTTGACAGACTGGCACCTGTAGCTGCTGTTATTGTATCGATCCATCTCATTGATGGCCTTCCTCTTTTGCGTTGACCTTCTATCTTGCCAAGCATAATGTCTTTCTCTAATGATCTCTCTCTCTTCGCATGATGTATCCAAAGTATGAAAGTCAAAATCTTGTCATCTGAGCTTCTAAAGAAAGCTTAGGTTTGATCTCCTCTAGTACCGACTGGTTTGTTCTTCGGGCAGTCCATGGTATACACAGTATTCGCCGCCAGCACCATAATTCAAAGGCATCAATTTTCTTCCTATCTGTCTTTTTCACTGTCCAGCTTTCACATCCATATGATGTTATTGAAAATACCATGGCTTGAACAAGTTGAATCTTTGTATGGAGAGAGGCATCTCTGCTCTTGAGAATCTTATCTAGGTCTTTCATAGCCATTCTGCCAAGCAGGGGCGGCCCAAGGGGGGTACGGGGCCATGTGCGGAGACTTGGTACGGGGCCTCATTTGCATAAGGGGCCTCATTTGCATAAATATTTGCATAATGTTACCATACACTAACTTTTAGTAAACATGCCTCTAAATGAGTGTATGAATAAAGAAAGACTAAAAGACTTCTACATTATTATAATCCAGTGCCAACCACCAGACACATTAGGAACTACTACAAACACTGCCCATTTAGAACCCATAGCAAACCCGCCGTATCCTAACAGCACTACCAGGACTCATAAAGCACCATACCCTAACTATCAAAAGGAAACGCTGCAAATATTAAACCAATACATTTCAGAGAACAACAATACATGACCTACTGGGGAAAGAGAACAAGTGGCAATGTCAAATATGAATTACATAAACAGAATACCTCAGCTCAGTTACACATGCAGAACATAGACCATCACCAAACAAGGAATCAAAATTTAGAAACAGGAAGACAATAATTAAACTGGGAATCCCAAAAGCCAAACTTGGAATGTACAACACTGTAGAAATAAAACTATACATTAATTTGCTCTTGTATTAAACAAAGCGCAGACGTTAATGATGCACATTTCCCAGAGCTGACATATTCCAATTAATAAATTCAAAATAAAGAGATATTTTTCTACCTTTTGTGCATTTTTTTTCAGCTGCAATTGCTCCTGTCACTTTCTTCTGGTTTCTTTGTGTCTTCCGCTAACTCTCCATCGTCTGCTGTCCATTTGTCTTTTCTTCTCTCTTCTAGTTTTTTTTCCATTCTCTCTCTACATCTGCTTTAACATACTAATCTTTCTCCTTTTGCTCTTTCCTCATTCCAATTTCATCTACTCAAATTTTACCCCTCCATTCTCAATCCCCACTTACTCTCCCAATATCCGGCCAATTGTAGATTTGTCTTCCCTCCCACACAAAATATTTTTTCCCTCTACATTTCACTCTCCCAGCTCCATCCCATTCTAATCCTCCCCCAACATCAGCTCCATTCTAGTTCCAGTCCCACCCAGCATCTGCTCCCTTCTAGTCCCCGCATCAGCCCATTTCCAGTCCTAGCCCCCCATAAGCCCATTTCCAGTCCTATCCTAGACCCACCATCAGCCTATTTCCAGTCCTAGCTCCCCCATCTATTTCCAGTCCCATCCGAGTCCCTCCATCAGCTCATTTCCAATCCCAGCCCCCCATGAGCCCATCAGCCCATGTCAAATCCTAGCTCCCCTCCACTCAGCCCATTTCCAATCCAAGCCCCCCATGAGCCTACTTCCAGTTCTAGCCCCTTCATGAGTCCATTTCAATCCAAACCCCCACCACAGCCCATTTCAAATCTTAGCACCCCCCCAACAGCCAATTTCCAGTCCTATTCTAGCCCCTCCATCAGCCCATTTCCTGTCCTAGCCCCCCCCCCCCCTCACCCATTTCCAGTCCTAGCCCCCTCACTCACCCATTTCCAGTCCTAGCTCCGTCCCCCTCACAACCCATTTCCATTCCAAGCCCCCGTCCCCATCAGCTATTTGCAGTTCAAGCCCTCCTTCCACTCAGCCCATTTCCAATCCTAGAAACCCCCCCAGCCCATTAACAGTCCTAACCCCCCCCAGCCCATTTCCAGTCCTAGCCCCCCCATCAGCCCATTTCCAGTCCTAGCCCCCCCATCAGCCCATTACGTCCTAACCCCCCATCACCCTATTTCCAGGCCTAGCTCCCCATCAGCCCCGTTCCAGTCTTAGCCCCCCAAAGCCCATTACCAGTCCTAACCCCCATCAGCCCATTTCCAGTCTTAGCCCCCCCCCATAACCCATTACCAATCCTAAACCTCCCCATCAGCCCATTTCCAGTCTTAGCACCCCCCCTATGGCCCATTACTAGTCCTAACCCTCCCCCATCAGCCCACTTCCAGTCTTAGCCCCCCCCCCATAACCCATTACCAGTCCTAAATCTCCCCATCAGCCCATTTCCAGTCTTAGCCCCCCCATAGCCAAATACCAGTCCTAACCCCCCCATCAGACCATTTCCAGTCTTAGCCCCCCCATAACCCATTACCAGTCCTAAACCTCCCCATCAGCCCATTTCCAGTCTTAGCCCCCCTCCCATAGCCAATTACCATTCCTAACTCCCCCATCAGCCCATTTCCAGTCAGCCCCCCCCCATAGCCCATTACCAGTCCTACCCCCCCCATCAGCCCACTTCAAGTCTTAGCACCCCCCATGGCCCATTACTAGTCCTAACCCTCCCCTATCAGCCCACTTCCAGTCTTAGCCTCCCCCCCCCCCGAGCCCATTACCAGTCCTAAACCCCCTTCCCCCCTATCATCCCAAATAAAAAATAAAAACAAAACAGCTGCTTCTGCCGCGGCACCATCAAGAGTGCCGCCGAGGAGCCCCCCCCCCTGCCTGGCAGAGCCTGCCTGCATCGTAGGCTAGCGTTCAATCCCCGAACGCGGTCTTCTTTCAGAGCCGCGAGAGTTTCCTTTCTCGCGGCTCTGTTAATCCCGCCGCGGCTGATGGCAGCCCCGGCGGGATTAACAGAGCAGGTTAAAGTTGTTCACAATTTCAATTTCTTCTCCTTCAATGATGAACCTGTTGATTATGCCAGTTGTCATGATCGTTGTCTTCTTTACATTAAGGTGCAGGCCCATTTTGAGATTGTGAGAAGCAAATGTTTCAGATCAACTTCACTTTCAGCCAGTAATGTGGTATCATCAGCATAGCGAAGGTTGTTGATGAGTCTTCCACCAATCTTCACACCTCTGTTGTCTTCGTACAATCCTGCTTCTCTGATGATTTGTTCTGCATATAAATTAAACAGGTAGGGGGAAAGTATGCAGCCTTGTCTTACACCTTTGCTTATTTTAAACCATTCTGTTTCTCCTTGTTCCGTTCGAACTGTTGCTTCTTGATCAATGTACAGATTGCGCAAGAGAACGATCAGGTGTTCTGGTATACCCATGCTTCTTAATGTGGCCCAGAGTTTCTCATGGTTTACACAGTCAAAAGCCTTGCTCTAGTCGATAAAGCACAAATAGATATCCTTTTGGTATTCTTTAGTCTTTTCAAGGATCCATGTCACATCTGCAATGATGTCTCTCGTTCCTCGCCCTTTCCTGAACCCTGCTTGCACTTCAGGTAGTTCTTGTTCCAAGTATGGTTGTAGTCTCTTTTGAACAATCTTCAGTAGAATCTTGCTGGCATGTGGGATCAGAGCGATTGTGCGATAATTTCCACAGCCAGTTGGATCACCTTTCTTTAGTATTGGTATAAACACAGATCTTTTCCAGTCAGTTGGCCATGATGTTGTCTTCCATATTTCTTGGCAGAGCCTTGTGAGTACGGTAACAGCTGCATCAGATTGCTGCAATACTTCTATGGGAATGCTATCAATGCCTGGTGCTTTGTTCTTTGATAAGGCTTTCAATGCTGCTTCAACTTCTTCTTTCATCACCAATGGTTCCCGATCATAAGGTACAGGTTAAAACGGCTGTTGGTCCACTTGAAATTTATCATATAAAAACTCTGTATATTCCTTCCGCCTTTTCTTGATCTTCTCAGCATCATTCAACATAGAACCTTGAGCATCTTGTAACATTCCAATTTGAGGCTGGAACTTTTTCTTTAACTCTCATAGCTTTAGGAAAGCCGATCTTGTTCTTCCTCTAATAGTTTCTGCTTCTATTTCCTTGCAAGTTTCATTGTAGTACTTTTCCTTGTCCTGTCTTGCTGCACGTTGGAAATCTCTGTTGAGTTCTGTGACTCTTTCTCCTCTGGCTTTAGCTTCTCTGCGTTTCTGGGCAATTTTCAGAGTTTCTTCCGTCATCCATTTTGGCCGTTTTTGCTTATTCACCTTTTGTAGAGACTTCTCGCTTTCTTCCAACACAACCTTCTTGATGTCATTCCATAACTCTTCCGGAGCTCTGTCATTTGTATGTAAAGCAGCAAATTGATTTTGCAGGCAGTCTTTAAATTCCAGTGGTATATTCTCAAGGTCATATTTAGCTGCATTCATGAGTGGTTTGCTCTTTTTCAACTTTTAGCTTGAGTTTGCATACTAGCAGTTGATGATCTGTACCACAGTCAGCTCCAGGTTTTGTCTTTGTTGATGTTACAGAGCTTTTCCATCGTTGACTTCCACAGATGTAGTCAATTAGATTTTTATACAATCCATTGGGTGAAGTCCATGTGTACAGTCGCCGCTTGTGTTGCTGGAAGAAGGTGTTTGAGATGAATAGATCATTGGTCTTGCAGAATTCTATCAGTCTTTCTCCATCTTCATTTCTGTTGCCAAGTCCATATTTTCCAACTACTTTGCCTTCTTCTTTGTTGCCAACATTTGTGTTCCAGTCACCCATGACTATCAGGATATCCTGTTTGCATGTTCTGTCAATTTCAGCTTGTACTTGTTCATAGAATTCTTCAATTTCATTCTCTTCTGCAGCTGTTGTTGGGGCATATACTTGAATTATAGTTGTGTTGATAGGCAATCCTCGTAGACGAATAGAGATTAAGCATTCGCTGACTGCATTGTATTTCATTACAGTTCTTGCAAGTTTCTTCTTTATTATAAATGCAACACCATTTCTTCTTTGTCTTTCATTTCCAGCATAGTAGACCATGTGATCATCTGATGCAAAGTGCCCCATGCCAGTCCATTTCAGTTCGCTGACACCCAACAGATCAAGTTGTACACGTTACATTTCATTCTTGACCACCTCCAACTTCCCTTGGTTCATGCTTCGTACGTTCCATGTTCCAATGTGTAAGACATCTTTACAGCTTCTGACTCTCATTTCATGCACAGCTACATCAGCAGTCAGACTTCCCGAGGGCTTTGATCCAACCACATCATAAATGCTGGCTTTACTCGCAAAAGTCTTCAGTTCTTCCCCAGTAGCTAGTTGAGTGCCTTCCGACCTGGGGGTCTCATCTTCCAGCACCATAGCACAATTTGTTTTGTTGTAACTATCCATTGGGTTTTCATGGCAAGATACAGAAGTAGATTGCCGGGCCTTTCTTCCGCGCAGTTTAAGTTTGGTGTTGTTGCCGTTGTCACAAAAATGTGATCCTCTGCCGTCAACACTGTCCCATTCTGCTGCTGCCCAGATGGGTGGTTTGTCTTGGTCTGGCACCTCAGCTGAGACCTGTCCATCTTGGGAGACCCTGCCAGTAGTTAAACTACCGATAGTTTAGCTCTCAGCATCACTGATGCACGCAAGCCCTCACAGCACGACAAGCTGCAAACAAGTGAGAATTTATTTTGAATTTATTAACTGGAATATGTTAGCTCTGGGAAATGTGCATCGCTAGCGTCTTTGTGTTTTGTTTAGTACGAGAGAAAATGTATTTATAGTTTATTTTTCCATTGTTGGCTTTTAGGGTTCCCAGTATTAATTATTGTCTTCTTATTTCTAAATTGTGATCCCTTGTTCTTTGTTTGGTGTCAGTCTGTTCTGCATTTGTAATCAAGCTGAGGTATTCTGTTCATATAGTTTCTATGTGACAGTGCCACTTGTTCTCTTTCCCCAGTAGAAGATGTATTGATATTCTCTGAGATGTATTGGTTTAATATTTACAGTGTTGCTTTTTGATAGGTAGGGTTTGGTGCTTTGTGAGTCCTGGTAGTGCTGTTATGATACGGTGGGTTTGCTATGGGTTCTAAATGGGCAGTGTTTATAGTACTTCCTAATGTGCCTGGCGATTGGCACTGGAGTATAGTAATGTAGAAATCTGGTAGTCTTTCTTTATCCAGACACTCATTAAGAGGCATGTTTATTAAAAGTTAGGGCACGTTAACATTACGCAAATATGTATGCAAATGAGTCTCCGCACATTTATTTATTTTACAGATTTTATATACCGCCTTTCTTCGATTCAAGATGGCTTGCATTGAACATAACATAACAGTGTTTCACAACTGTTTCACCACTGTTTTACAAGGAACAGAACATTTAAACATGGCTATGCATAATTGAAACACATGGCCCTGCACCCCCCTTGGGCCGCCCCTATGAATACCTAAGAATTAACACATGCAGAATTGATTTGCATATGCAAAAAGCCTGTATTGTGCATAGAAGGTGCACAAGTAAGACAAATATGTGTACCAATATTTAAAAAAAATCATACAAAAACTGCTAGAATTTTTTTTTTGCCCTGCCCATCCCTATCAGCCACCATCCAGATAAATTTAGGCCCTCTGAAAATCTGTCTATGAAAGTGTGGAGGAGGCCTTTGGATGAGTACTCTAAATGATAGGTATGGTGATTGAAGACAGGCTCTATATCATATTATCTTTTTTCTGTCAGTAGGAGACTGGATAGGTTGTAATTCTATTATGCTGTTCAATAGCTAAACATATATTGTAACAATGGGGAGAAATTTTGTGGTTGTTGAAGGTGTAAATTTCAAATTTTCAAGAAAAGAGTTGAACATGAAAGCCTGTTTTAAATTTGTCTGGTTAGCCTACCTAATAGTATCCAATAACATAAGCATTCACACCCACCACCTTCCATTCACACATACTCTACAAAACATAAATAAAACTCACTGGACTGAGTACTTGGCAAAAAACATTGGCCGCAGTTTTAATATTCCATCAACTATAACCCTTGTCAATAACATAATCAGATTCCATCAATAGCTCAACAAATGTGCAGGCTAGATGGTGACATCCTAGCTCGGCATTCTCCATCATCCCAAAACTCTCCCCCCCCCCCACCCCAGCTGGCAGTGACACCAGGCTGAAGACATTGTCCAACTGTATCAGCCTCCATTGTTCGCTACCATACATGGTGGTGATGTCCATGCTGTGGGATGCCCAGTCCAGCCATCCCCTGTCTTTCTCCCCACTCCTTTGGGCATAAGATAATAGTAGGAGGGGAGATCCCTAAGCTTTCAACACCATCAAACAGAGACTGCTAACCGCATGTCTCCATGCCCCTTCCCCCAAGGTGCAGCCAGAAAAGCCTTACTGTTCCCATCCAAAACATCTTAAATGGAACTAAGGAAAATATCAAGACCAATATCTGACAAATGCACCCCATCTGAGTGAAACAAGCCTGGACACTCAGCAGAAATTAAGTCATGAGCCAACATAAGCCCATTTAATAAAATCACAAATTTGGAAACTTCATCATTCTCACGCTTACGCAAATGCTCCACCTCCTTTGGCTGAAGGACATTTTGCCAAAGACGCCGAGGCAAAATCTGCAACCAAATGAGAGTTGCCAATGGGAAATAGCAATGCATTAAGAAAAAATCCCACTTCATTTGTCAGATAAGTTCAACTCCTTTTATCTCATATAGGTCTTACCGCCTAGATGAACAAAAATATAGTGTGGAGGATTATACTGGTGAGCTTCTAGTAACAGCAGAATCAGTTGAACCCAGTGCATGCCTCGCAGGCCCATCCACTGCAACAGGATGCCGTCCTCAGCCAGGCTAACGATCAGACCACACTTGGATTCTGCTGCTGTCTTCTGAGCCCAAAAAATGAACGAATGCCCACACGTCAAACACCAGGAATTCACTCCTTCCCAAACCTAGAGAAGAAACTAAAAGAAAAAATTGTTTACCCTATGTACCTCTTGTAAACATGAGACTGCCAAGGACTCACCCTCTGAATCACCTGCGCAGAAAGGCCCTATGCCACTGCAAATCTGGTAGCCGCAATATGGAAAAAATGTGTTCCAAATTGTTCCGAGTGAAAATCCGCAACCTCCAAACCCCCTTTTAAAATGGCAGTAAACTGAAACTGAGTCAGAGGATTGTGGTTTACATGACACAACCAAAAAAGACCACCTGCAGTGTGACAAGCTAAAAAGGCATGAGCACAGTGGACCAGGCAGGAAATAAGCCCAGGAACCCATTTGAGATTAACCCAAGCATCCCAGCATATATGATACGTTTTGCTATGATGAATAAGTAATTCAACCACATCGCCCTGCAGCATCACATCATCCACCAAAAGATCCCAATCACCAGAAGCAGACTTAGAATTTGCCACCAACTCGCCAACCTGAAGGGCAGCAAAAACGCAAAGGAAAAAGCAACATTAAATAAGGTCATCTCAAAAGCAGAAGAGCATACACATGGCAAGGCCTGCAACAAAGCAGAAAGTTGATTATGCTGAATTGACTGCCACATTAGCTACATCATTAAAGCAGAATTAACCCTCAGGAAACGCTTCACAAATTTCCAACAACAAATGCAGAGGTAGGATCCCCAAACCTCTGGAATCTTAGAAACAAAAGCATAGAATCAGAACCAGCAGCTTGCTGAAATGGCCAATGAATAAAGGAAGCAAAGACCTTGAAGCAGGCACAGGACACCAAGCATCCTATAGGCATGCATTATCCACATAGTACTGCCACCGAAAATGAAAACCGAGTAGTTGAAAGGAGCTAGGATGGATAGGGAGCAACCGAAAGGTTGACTCCACATCTGTCTTTGCCATCAAGGCACTTGCCCTGCCCTCCAAAGGAGCTGAACCGCTGAATCATATGAAGCATATTGAGCAGAACAAAGAGCCAGGTCAATAAAATCATTCACACTGTACCCAGCTGGATACAACAAATTATGAAGTAGCCTAAGCTTTCCCAGCTCCTTTTAAGGCACAATACCCAAAGATGACACCACAAAATCTGGTAAAGGAGGATGCTCAAAGGGGCCTGCAATTCTGCCCAACCCTGCAAACGCTGAACCGAAGCAGCATTCCATGTCTGACTACTTGGAGGTGGCCCACAAAAAGGAATGACAAACTCCTCTCCAAAACTCTCCTGTAACAATCCTGTATGCACATCAGGGTAACCACTCAATCAATACTCCAAAGCAACCACATTAATGGAAGAGGGATCTTTGTCCAGGGACCATTGCCCCAGGCGGATCTGCAGGTCTGACCTGCCCACTTCTAAGTGACCCCCCACACACACATGAAACATCAAAAGGCCTGGTGTCCACTCCACATATGCAACACCTATGTTTGACATGACAGACATGTTGCTCACAATGGCCCGCAGTGAATTGAAAACAACTCCCTGGCCCCAAAAGCCACCTAGATTGGGAAAACTCCTCCACCACCAACAGACCCATCAGACGCGACCCCAGAGCTCATCCTCTCTAAGAAACCCCAACAGCAAGCCCAGGTGCCCAAACCTCCCCCATTTTTCTAAGAGTAGACCGACTGGGAGTCAGCTTAGCCAACCAAATATCCATATCCCAAAATCCCTAAGCATCAGACATCCTTAGCCAAGCTCTTCCAAAACTGCTCATCATAGTTGAGCCAAGCCCAACCACCATAAGTCTTATAAGCTCTCAAAATGACATCCGAATACTGCAACCAATCTGGGTACAGTGCAGGCTTAGTCCCAGCCTGCTCTCTACCCAGGAATGCAAGCAACCAATTTAAATAATTGTCTTAGGAAAGTTCAAATGCCCTTTCTTAGTATCCTCTCTAGAACTCTCACCTTTTTTCTTATCACTAAACTCTTGATCATGAGCCAACAGAGAAACAATATCTATATATCTACCCCGTAATATCTTAGCCTGCAACTTATGCAAAACATGACAATCCAGAAATGGAATCAAACTTAGAGTGTACTGACTACGTGGCATGCGAGGATCCGTGCCCAAACAACCTTCACCTGGGTCCCTAGCAACAGGCTCTGGAAGGCCAGATCTACACAAAGCATCCACCTCCTTTTCCGACTCATAATTAGTAGAAGAGGAAGAGTCAAAAGAATCCCAAGAATTGTAGGTATCCCAAACCTGAACCACTGACTCATTAACTGACCGGTGCAAGTGCTTATCTGTATGCATGCGACTTGGCACCATTCACAAATTCTTTAAAAATTTAATGTCCCTCAGTGAGCGTGAAAGCGACCTATTGTGCTTGCCCATTCACTTGCCTTGTCCCAAAGTACTGAACAGGAGCATCCTCAACTCCAGGATACCGACTTGCAGTCCCAGAAGCAGGAGCAGTTCTTCGCAGGCTCACATCACTGGAATGCTGTTCTCCACTACATCTCGGCTGCTGTTGCTTGTCACTGATATGTAGTCAGTCAAAGACTCAGGGCACACACTGTCCTGCTGACCACCCAAAACCACTGGAGACACACCTGTCTTACCCCAGTCCAGACTGACCAGCTTCCCAGGTACCAACAGCACCCTTATCCCTTTTAGAAGGCACTGACCCAACCACCGCCAAACTAGAGGCCTCCTCAATCAAGCGAGCTGACCATTTAACCAGTCTCTGAGAAGAACCCTGCACTGGCTGGACATGAGCTTTGCCCCCCTTTGATTTTCACGGACCCAGCCTGAACAAAGACTAAAACAACCTATACAAACCACAAAGCCTCAGGAAATTAACGCCCCCCCCCCCCCCCCCGCTCACAATTCAAGCCGAAAGCACACACAAAGATATGATTAAAAATAATAATAATATGTAACCCTCCTCCCCCCAAAACCAGCAGAGGAAAATTCCACCCAAAAGCAGCCCCAGCAAAGCACCAGCAGCAATGAAACAAACTAATACTAGAACCCAGCAGCCCATAAACATAACTAAGTGACCAAGAGAAGAAACCACCCCTCTTTCCAAATAAAAGAAAGAAGAAAACTGAAAACAGAAACAATAAAAAAGGCCACCCCTACCTCCAAAGTGCTGCGGGTACAAAATAAAGCAGCAGCAATTCAAAACCGCAAAGAACAGCACCCCGACAACATGAGCAAGCCGCCAGAGCCAATGAGACTGCCTAACTCACCCAATGAAGCAGTAGAAGCTGCCACCGTAAAGACAAAACTGGGAGGATAAAGACAATCCCTCTATCAGCCTCCGACTCTGAACACTTGATGAGCTGCTGCAGCTACAGCCCAACAAAACACAAGTGAGGTGAGTGAGTCTGTGCAGAATTGCAATCTCTTACTCACCTCATGCCAAACAGAACTTAAAGCAACTCTCGCCACCGAGACCAACCCCCCCCTCAAAGTGCATAGACGGTAAAGTGTGGGGCTTAGCCATGTTACCAGCCCGGCTCCTTATTTACCTGGGGGAGGGGCAGTGCTGACTGGTCCATCTGGATATTCAGCACTGGCCACAATACAGATATTGTCACTGAATATCAAGAATAATTTTATATGATGTGGCCTTCTTTTAAACAAACCACTAAGCATAGTGGCTTATTATCATGCACTTAGTAGATAAAGGAATAAACAGCCATAACACATTGGCATTGTATTTATGTTATTTATTTGTGCTATACCTTAGAGACATAGCAATACAAGGGATTTTTGACACTCCTCACAATGTAGTATTATGCAAATCACTTATACTTTTAGGTGACAGAGCTTCTGGAACATTCTTATGTTCTTAATAACAGTCAAATAACAGTGGAAGCACAAAATCATACTAAACAATGGTACATTATTAGAATTGCACTCCAGTTACTGAGCAGCTCTCAGCAGTGTAAGCAGTTTTTGAAGAAAGCGTCTGACAATACCAGAGGGAGGCTATTGAAACAAAGCCAATCTAATTACAAGCCAAGCTTATTTAATTCAGAACAGAAAAAGTTATATAAGTAGACGATAGTGACCAATAAGATGGGTAGTTATTGTCAGTCTCAGCTTGCTTAAATCACAGGTAAAACAGAGAGCTTTAAAATATGTTTCCAAAGAGCTACAGCTGCAAAACTCTGGTTAGCTACTGTACCACACAGAGGATTTCACCTATTTTCTATAAAAATGATTTTTTTTAAATATAATAACATAGAATACACATAAATTGCTTTCATTTAGTATTTATAGTATACTCTGAATAACATGCTAAATACTACACAAGATTGTATCACATATTTAGGTACCAATTTACTTAACCACATTAGCTGCTAACGTGGCAGATAGTGCACACTATCTGGATGTGATAATAGGTAATGCAGGGCATTTGCAAATAATGCAGTTGATTTTTGGTGCTGCCTGCAAAAAACACATTATCTACAGGAGTGGGTGGAATTAGGACAGAGTGTGGGCTTCAACAGCACATGATAACCAGTGGTTTTGCAGACAGCATAGGTATAACTAACACCATGATACTGCCCGACTGCGTTCTCTGCACTTTTGATTTATCTGCTGGGGAACTGCTGTGCATGCCCCCAACAGAAAACACACAGCTTTTGCAGCTAACACAGCATTATCTGCACTTTTTTGCTGCATTAGCTGCAAAGGCCTAATGTGGTTTAGTAAACCTGCCCCTTATAATCACTTTGAAACATTTGATTAAACAAAATAACTTCCATTTACGATCTGATCAAAGATCCCTCTGATCAAATATTTTGTCACCGATGAAAACATGTTTGGGTATATTATGCAGTATATCAGAAGCAGATGTATGCAGAATAGCTTTGCATAAACTTTTAGGGAGTAATTTTATAAAAGGAACAGAAGAGAGGATGCCTTTTACAGACAGCAAATGGCACATCAGGGGAGAAGAGAAGGACCACGGCCACACCAATAATGTCTTTACAAATGCAATCATTTTATTCAAAACCTGACTTGGCCAAGTTTTGGTACAAAAGCCTGTGTCAGGGGTCTAAAATGAATGAACAGAAAACATCAAAACATACACATACATGTAGATAAAACAATCCATTCAAAAGTGCATAATATAAAACAGAAATAACAAAAATAAATACAAATATGACAATTAAAATTACTCATAAATAATACATGCAGTACCCAAAAAACAGATAAAAAATGATAAACATAATAACATGAAAAAAATCATAAAAATGATAAAGGTAAATTTATTTATTTATTTATTTAACAGTATTTCTAAACCGCCTTATCTTAATAATCAAGGTGGTATCACAGCAAACAATCAGGTCAAGTGAGTGTGTTATACATGCAGTGGGTGGGAAATTGAGTGTGTGTTGTGTTGTGTGCTAGATTGGTATGAGCTATGTACAGAGTGGGCTATATACAGTGGTGCAAAAACATATTCCATACATACATTGGTTAGGCGGAATCATGTGCTGTTATTCATTCTCTGAAGTTATGTGATGTGTCCATTGTGTTCTATGACAACCAGCATGGTTTTCAGCTGTTTTTCTAAATGTCTTTGAGGTCTGTAGCGGCCCTCAATTCGTCCGGAGTTTGTTCCATATTGTTGGAGCGGCCATTGAGAGTGCTCTGTCTGTTGTGTCCCTTGCGTGTGTGTTTGTATTCACTTGGTGTGCTGACTCGGTTGTGGGTTTGTTTTCTTCCTGGGACGCGTTACTGGTGTCTGATTGTATGAGGGTGTGTAGGCTGTTGGCTGATGTGTGGTGTTTTTTATCTTGAATAGGTTTATGATAGTTTTGTATTTGATGCGTGCTGCACCGATTGGAAGCCAGTGTAAGTCCTTTAAGGTGGGTGTGTGTGCTCCTGTCTTGCAGTTCCTGATATGATTCGTGCAGCAGTGTTTTGTGCTAGTTGTAGAGGCTTGAGGGCTTGTTTCGGTAGTTCCAAGGTATATCGGATTGCAGAAGTCCAGTAGTGGGGTTATCAGTGCTTGACAGACGGTACGGAAGTGTTCCGGGGCGAGGAGTGGCTTCAGTCTCCTGATGATTCGCATCTTGTAGTAGGCTATTTGGATTGTAATGTCAATGACTGGTTTGATATTGAGAGTATAGTCCAGAGTAACTCCGAGGTCTCTCACTTCTGATCTAATTGGTATAGTTGTGCTATGTATCTTTAAATTAGGAGGGAGTATGAAGCTTTGGTTCCGGGTGATTATTAAGGCTTCGGTCTTGTAGAAGTTTATTGATAGTTTTTTGTTTTGATACCAACTCTCCATATGTGTTAGACAATCTGTTATATTAGAGAAGTCCGAGTTGTCGATTGATATCGGGGTGTAAATCATTATGTCGTCTGCATATATTGTTTATTGAATGTTGTTCTATTTCATGATAAAGCAAAGTGGTTGTATGTAGATGTTAAATAGGAGTGCTGAGAGTGCGGATCCTTGAGGTACTCCTTGTCAGACGATTATGGGTCGGGAGGTGTTGTGTCCCGATTTGACCTGTAGCTGTCTTTCGGTTAGGTACGAGTGGAACCATTTTAATGTGATACCGTGTATACCAGTGTTCTTTAGTCTTTCCAGGAGGGTGTTGTGGTCCACTGTGTCGAAGGCTGAGGAGATCTCGATGAGATCATTATGATTCCATTCTTGGGTGTTGTCGATTATTCTTAGGATGCTGTCGAAGAGGTAGATCAGTAGCGTTTCGACTCCATGATTGGGACGAAATCCGTGTTGGTTGTCATCGAGTGTTTTCTGTTTTGTCGATGTGTTCCTGAAAGTTGTAGTTGAACCATTTTTTTTAGATGATTTTTTGCGAGGAAGGGTATGCTGAGATTGGTCGGTATGCTGCTGGATCTTTTTTGTCGAGATTTTGTTTCTTTATGATTGGTCTTACTGAGGCAAGCTTTAGTTGCTTTGGCATGAGTCCTTGAGTGAGTGAGTTGTGTACCATTTTATGTATGGTGGGGATGAGCAGATTTGGTTGGTGGCTTTGACCCATGACACTGGGCACGGGTCTGTAGGGCAGTGCTTGTATTGATTGTAGATGATGTGGATATCTGTTCTGTTGAGGGTGAGTAGAATGTGCCCCAGGTTTTGGGGTGTACGTCCGACCTGGTGGTCCCACTAGTTGTTGTTCGCTCTGTGGAGTGAAATTTGTCTTTGATGTGATCGGCAAAATCCTGTGGATCAACTTGTACTTCGCCTTCTGTTGTTTGCTCTTTTGTGAGGATCTTTACTATTTCGAAAAGCTCTCTGGGTTTGTTGATGGAAGTATTTATCATGTTTGTGTGGAATTCCCTCTTTGATTGGTTGATGTGTTCACTGTATGTTTTTTTGCTTTGTTAGGTAAAGATGCTGGTCGGCGGTTGCTTTGTTTTTTCTCCATCTCCCTTCAATCTTCCTGAGCTCTCTCTTTTCCTGTCGTATTTTTGCTGGAGTACCATGGCTTGTGTTTTGTCTCTTGTTGTGGTGTTGTTTCTTGATCCCGTCACAGATGGTTTGGCGGCGTTAGCTAGAATGCTGTTCCCGCTGGAAAACTTGTTCCTCTAGGTCGGCTGTGGTAACGTTCAAGGGTGGTATGGTGTCCTGTATGAATTCGTCCCTGTCAAAATGCTTGAATCGTCTTTGTGTGTGTGAGATGTTAGCTCTTTCGTTCGTCTGGTCCTCTTGATATCGTAGCTTGGTCTCGATTAAGTAATGGTCAGACCATGGCACTGGGGTAATGGTGGGTGGCAGAAATTAGGTCTCTTGATGTTAGGGTAATTGGATGCAAAGATGAGGTCTGGGATGATCCATGTCTGTGTGTTGGTGCATTGATTATCTGTGTGAATTGAAGTGAGGTCATTGCTTGAAGGAAGGCCTCTGCGTCTTTGGCATTGGTGGACTTGAGGTTGAAGTCTCCAATCATTAGCGCTGGTTTTGTTGTTTTGTTGTTATGGCACAGGCTTCTTCGAGAGTGAGGGCTAGTTTCATCGGGGGTCTCTGGGTGCTCTGTAGGTTAGGGAGATTGCAATGTTCTTGTTTTTTATGCTAATTGTGTTACATTGCTGTGTATCGGTGAAGTTCTGTGTCTTGAACATTAGCTTTGTTTTCGCTATTATCAGGACTCCTCCTCCTCGCTTGTGGGTGCGTGGGCAGTTGTACGCTGAGTAGTTGTCTGGTACTAGTTGGTTGAGTAGTACGTTGTCGGTAGGGTTGAGCCATGTCTCTGTGATGCATATTATGTCGGGCTGTCGCTCTTCTATGTGGTCTACAATAGTGTGTATCTTGTTGCAGACGGATCTGAGATAAATGTAAACAGAGGGTTACTAGTGTAAGAGTTTCTCAGTCACCTTTAGCCTGACAAAGGATGCAAATAGTATCATCTAAATTCAAATGAACTTGCCTCTGTCTTATATTTTTTATTCCTTCAAAATTATTTTTATCTATTTTTTTCATTTTTTCCTGTTTTTCTATTTTACTTAGCCCTCCACAAGCATTAGGTTCATACAATATCATTGTGAGGGGCATTAGACAATCGATTCCTCTTCAAGGACTTGGACACATAGAATAAAAAATATATCTCTTTTACTTCTTTTTTTTATTGCTATTTATATTGATTCTGGGACCAGGAAATTTGTTTATGAGGGGTTTATATGATCGTGTTTTATCTTAGATTCCTGATACACTGCTGCTTTTATCTATTATTTATATTTTTTTATTCCCCCTCCCATGTTTTTAATAATGCAGGTTCTTTTAAGTGTAGAGTGCTAAAAGAATGAAATCATGAAAGTTTTTACAAAATAGAGTTTTACCTCAAGCAGCTGTTTTTCTTGTTGTTTTTACTTTTTAGTTTCATTTTCATTCATCCTCTTTTCTTTTTTTTTTGTTTTTGTTTAGTTTTTAGTTACATTGGCTTTGTTTAATACATTCAGACAAAACTTCTACACTGTACATTCCGCTGCTAATGTTTTAGTATGCAAATCTTTTGCTAGGGGGGAAGAACTTGTTGCCTGCACTGGCATACCTATATATAGCCCATCCAGGATTACTCAGGGATTGCTATAATGGTGTGTTTCCCCACTAGATTAATGTCACTGGTATAGCCAGAAAATGCTAGAAATATCATTAACTCTCCTAGAGCCCAGTTGTTATAAGAATACCTAAGGCCTACTGGAATACCACTAAGGAACATAGTAGGGAATGCAAAAACTAATTATATAAAGATTCAGTTCAAGAATTTGGAGCATTTAGTTGGTACAATTAAGGTTTATTTACTCCAGTTATGGATAAATATAGATGGTAAGTCTTGACATTAGCATTCTTCATTAACATAGATGATTGATCATATGCATGCATAAATTAATACAATCCAAAACAGGAAATAAAATAAATTTTCCACCTATCTTTGGGCTAAAGCTAGATTATTTGAGCTCAAAAAAATGAAACAGTTTGTACGAGGTATTTCTCAGACTTTTGTTTTCTTCTTCTCGTTGGGGCCAGTACTTCTCCTCCTTTCTCAGGTTACAGGTCTTGTCCTTCAGTTCATAGCAATGATTGTCTTTAGAAGTCTGTTCTTCAGCTGCAAATCTTTTTGGATAAAATTGTATTCACACTTTATCTCCCTACATTCCTCCCTTAAAAATGTGCCTCCTTTACAGAAACTAAACTGCCAGCTTGCAAGTGGACTTTTGGGTTAATATAAATTTCACAGCTCCAGTACTCCTCACCTGCACATCACCACACTTTCCTCAGCAGACTTTCTTTACTCGCTCTCTCCTATGCACACTCTAACATAGTCTCACTTTCTCTTTCTCAATTTCCCATGACTATCACCTCAGCTTTTCACTTACAGGGACTTCTCTGTCTTCTATTCTGAAATGTTTGGGCTCAACTATCTCACACTTTCGTGAAATAATTAGTCAAGAATAGCTAACTATTTTTTTTTTAATTCTTCACAGGCTTGAATAAGATTAGAGTGGTATTCTTTCTTAGTTCTGTTGACCATGTTTTGGTATTCTTGGCCATGTAATTGTCACAATCGGCCATGTTTTGGTATTCTTGACCGTGTTTAGGTATTCTTGGCCATGTAATTGTCACAATCGACCATGTTTTGGTATTTTTGGCCATGTAATTGTCACTGTGGTCTGTGCATTTTGGTCAAGGAAGAGCTGAATGGCCCAAAATCTATGCAGTGCCAGAAAAGAGGCTTTAGAAACCTTGCCTAATTGGGGGGAGAAAGTTTAGTGTCAAGGGTGTTACCTAAGTATTTCAGGGTGGAGTACAGCTGCAAAGATGTACCATTAGGCACTGGGGCTTGGAGGAGCGGGACGGCCCTTGCCTATCTACATGTGACCTTCTGTGATCATAAATTGTTTTGGTGGGGGCAGGTTTGCTATAACCTTCTGGTGCTTTGGGTTTGGGTATGCTGTTTCCTGTTTCTGGAATGGGTAATGTGTAGTTTAAGATGTTTTAAGTGGCAGAGGAGTTGAAGTGAACTAGTTAGTTATACCCTCCGTGTCTGTCTTTTCATTTTGGACTCTCCCGCTAAGTTCTGAGTTGTTATAGCCCCCCAGGAGTTTTGGTGGCTTTGTTATTTAGAATTAGTTGTTTTTCTTTTGAGCAATGTTCCACAGAGGCTATGACTAAGCAGTGATTTTTCTTTCTGCGTGTTTTCTCTTGGGCTATAAATGCAGCTATCATTTTGAGGGCTTTTAAGGTGTGGATCAACAATGTAAAATCATATGTTACAATTTGCTTTGTTTCTGCAACATTTGACTATCATTTTGTGTTATACTGTCAATATGCCTTCCTTTAAGATAGTTTCACTGAATGTTAAGGGCATTAACAATCCCATTAAGAGGAAAAAGATATTTTTATATAGATGCAAAGAAAGTGTTGGCATCTTACTGCTGCAGGAGACACATTTGAATGTGAAGGAGTCATTATGATTGTTGGTCTTGTCAGAGTGATGATGGCACTTTAAGACATGTGGTATATGACTGCCCTAATATTCAGTCCTATTGGATTTCGATCTGGAACCAAATCCAAGAGGTCTTGGGATTCAGGGCCACTTTTTCCTGGTCTTTTATTGTTTTTCGGTCAACAATTGCCATCTCGTCGTCAGAGGGATTGTCATTTTCTATTTGACTTTATTTATTTATTTAGCTGCATTTATATCCCGCTTTTCACCGGGTCAAAGCGGTTGGGGGATACATTTAATACGAGGGGATATGACACACATACACTAATACTTACAGGGAACATGGGCAATGGAGGGTTAAGTGGCTTGCCCAAGACCACAAGGAGCACCTGTGGGACTAGAAACCCCAGTCCTTCCGGCCCAAGGTTGCTGTCCTCTAGTGGGATTTGAACCACCTACCTTCCGGCCTGTGGTACCTTGCCCCAACCACTAGGCTATGCCTCCCTCGACTTCATGATGGGAGTGGCTCTGCATCTCGTTATTGCTAATTGGAAACATACAGCAGATCTTAGCTGGCACGAATGGTGGAATCGTCTGTGCTTATGCTCCAAATATGAACAAATGCAACTCTTATGCCTTCCACCTTCCTCAAGTGGAAACCCCTGCATACTTACATCTCAAAAGCATGATATGGTGTAAATTAAGGGGTAATTTGTCAAGCCATCATATTTTCACATGGTGGAGAGCTGCTTGGGGTGGCATAGCCCTTGTAGGCCTTTCTTTGCTTACTTTTCATAGAGTCTTTGATGATCGCAGGGTGAAGGGAGGGGTAAGGTTGGGGTAGGCTGTTAAGGCCTTGCTTTTTGCCCTTATGTTTAAAGTATCACTTTACGAGTAATTTTTGATTTTGTTGTAATTTGTTTGAAAATGTAAATAAAGAAGTTAAAAAGAAATATTCTTGTGGTGGGTTGTGTGTGTGTGTTAGCTGGTGGAATCAGGCCTCAAGGAAGATGAAATGTGATTAGTTTATGGTCGGACTAGGGGACTGCTAATGTGGTGAGAGATGGAAAATTATTGTTTTGAAGCATACAATTGGAAACAAAAATGAGGTTGTGCAGTACTCCCTTCTCATGAGTTGGACAGTCTATGATTTGAGAGTATTCTAGTGCTTACATTGCATTTATAAAGGCCTTAGAAGAGTTGTGTGAGGCTGAAGGTAGATTAAGGTCGCCTAATAGGCTTGTTGTCTGTAGGCTGGTCACAAATAGCTTCTAAAAGGGTTGAAAGTTCATCGGGGGATGCAATGAAGGGTCTATAGGCTAGGCAAAGTATGAGGGCCTTGTTAGTTATTAGAAGTATGTCCAGGCCCTGACTTGATTTCGTGAAAATATATTGGAAGTGTAGATGTTCCTTAGCTAAAATAAAGACACCCCCACCTCTATGGTTGGTTCTGGGGCAGTTCAAGAGGTTATAGCTTGGTGACACTAGTTGATTCAGTAAGATGATGTCATCTTCTGTGAACCAGTACTCTGTGGCATGCATGATGTTGAAGTTGTGATTGTTAAGAAAGTCAGATAGCAAAGATGCCTTGTTGCATGCAAATTTAGTGCTGAGAAGGGCACATTTCCAATGACAAGAAGTTTTGGTGGCTCGAGGGAGTGTGTTTCTATGAGATCGAGAGGTTTAATTCTGATGAGGACACTAGTGTTTCTGTTTCTTGCTCTTGGTGCAGTATAAGATAAAGCATACTGAGGGTTGTGGGGAATGATTGGTATGAGGCTCGCATGAGGAGTAAAGGTTTCTGTATGTGTAGTTAGTAGTGAGATGAAAGCAATACTTAGCAGTAGTGATGCTGACTTTGCGATGATTATATATGAATCAATAGACAGTAGAGGTAGTGTGAGGCACTTGTTTGTGGTATGACCTTTGTAGTTGAGCAGTGGGATGTTCTCAGGTGCTGTTTTGTTACCACTAGGAATATGTTACTGGTGATACTGTCAGGATTCAGTTGTGATAAGGCTTTGGGCAGGGGTGTTTCATGCATAGCTGGTAGTGCTAATTGTTTGAAGGACGTAATTCTGTAGGTTGATTGGGTCTCAGCGATGGTAGAGAGATAGGTTAATGTGGTTAGTGGTGTTAGCTTCCTATGAGGAGGGTTGTCTCCATGTGTAAATGTGCCGAAGGAGATGACGAGGAGGATGCTCTGTAAGGTCAGATTCTGAATCTCAGACTGATGTAGAGAAGGGCTATGTTCTGTTAGGAAGAGGACCATTCAAGGGCCATGCCTAAGATCCCTTTGGTGTGGTCCTTAGGTGGGGCCCATAGGCGTGGGTGCACCTGAAGCGCTGTGCTTTTAATGCAAGATGCTGGTCTGAGGGTGGGTTAGGTGCCATGCTGACCTACCTTCACAGCAGAGCCCCATTGCTTGCCAAAAACTGCTGATTTGCCCAACGGGTATCCCAACATGAGTTTCTACTAGAGGGGATGCTGGTCTCAGGCAGGGCGTGCCTGAAGCATTGCACTTTTAATGCAGGATGCTGGTCGGGGAGGTGGGGTTAGGTGCCACATGTATGCCAGTCTACCTTCACTGCAGAGTCCTGATGCTTGCCAAAAACTGCTGGTCTGCCCAATGGGCTGATCTCAGGCAGGGCACACCTGAGCACTGTGCTGTTAATACCAGATGCTGGCCGGGGAGGGGGGAGTGGCATTAGTTGCTGAGGCATCCATGCCTATTCCATGCTGTGAATACTGCTGGTCATGCTGCTGTCTTTGTTTTTTCTTTGGAGACTCTACAGATGTTCTGTTGGCTTGGAGAGATCCTTGTCTTCAGAATGGGTGGGGAGCAGGTTTCAACGATGACTCAGGGGCCTTAAACTATTTATCCCCTTTTATCAGGTAACTCAATGAAACCATTTTAATGCACCCAAATTTACTGAGGGTTGGACAAAAGAGGGTTGGACAAAAAGCATAAAAAGAGGGTTGGACAAAAAGCATAACAAACAAAGACTAAGATATTTAGCTGGATAGCACATAGTGAGAGCTATCTCACTAAATTTGTGTGAAAATTCATTCTGAATAAATAGTAGGCATAAAGCTACTTGGATAAAGTTAACTGCTACCTTAGAGGTCTATTCCAATTGGGGCACATCCTGCCCATCTGGACGTCCAGAATTTGGACGGGCAAGACTTGCACCAGATTCTGATCCTGCAAGAGATGCCCCCATGGGATCAGAATTGGGTGCAACCAGCCTTGGCAATGGTCCAATTCAGATCTCCTGGATGTCCAACCCCCTCCCCATATAAGGCAGCTGGGGCTCCTGCATAGAGCCCTGTGCTGTGACATCCCATTGCCATGGCACCGGGATGCCATGCCAGAGCCCCAATCACCCTCTAGCTTAGCAATGCACCGTTTCCCCACAGCCTGACCCCTGATTGGACCTGCCAAGGCTGGATCAGGCTGTGGGGACCCCCATGGCCCGGCTCACCTTGTTGGGGCTGTACTCCTGCATGTCTCTCCAACTGCAGGGCAACTTATTCCACCTTGGAGGTAGAATAAAATCCCCGTTCACTTCCACAGCCCTGGACATACAGGGCCTTCAATGGAATAGGCTCTGTACATCTGGGTTAGGTGTCACGCCTATGGCCCACCCTTGCTCCTCCCTCGGCCCGCCCCTCCCACCCTCATTCAGAGCTGCCTGCACATTTTGGAAGTATGTATGGGAAGCTCTGGGCTCAGAATTGTGGCTAGGGAAATAGCGGGGGCTGGACATCCATGTCGGAAATCCAGCCCCCATTATTCATGATTGGAATGACCCCCATAGCATTTAATAAAAAATAGGGGAAGCATGGCATTAGCACAGGGTATTAGTGCCACACTGAAAAGTAGTGTGGGGTCTCATGCTACAAACACCATGCTACTCTTGTAGCTCACATTAGTAAACATGCCTCTTGGTGCCTATTGAGTTACCATAGATTAGTGATTCCCACAGTAAATTAAGATGCAGTAAAATGTACCATTTTATCACAGATTAGCAATTCTCTCATAACTGGGTGACTGGATGGGATGGGGTTGTTCCTCCCATGGTGAACCTTGCTCAGATGTGACTAATGCCACCAAAATGGGTAGCATTAAATGCACTCATGGCCTTTTTATCACGGTGATGTGCTGTAACTGAGGGGGATGGATATATTCCACTCCTCCCTGCAGTTAGCTCGCAACCCCGTGCTAATAACACAGCCCACACATGCGAGACACAGTAAACATACTCCTTTATTTCCTGATTATTGTTAGGGCTGTGCAAGCAAAACTAATGTTTTGTTTGTTGTCTTGTGTCATTTGTAGGGTTTTTTTTTCTTTCTTCTTTTTTTTCACCTAGCTTTCATAAATTTCCATTTCAGGGCAATTTTGTTTATTAAAAGGTGCCTGTGGCAGCTGTGTAAACTAGAGGTTTCCAGACAAATACAAAATCTCTGGGGAAAACCCTCCTGGATTTTTTGACTTGTTAATCTATTGACTCCTATTAAGAGGCTTACATAAAGACTATTCTTTTCCCACGTTCTTTTGCTAGAAATTTGGTAAAACTATGTCTAAGTTTACTATTGGAGACATTTGCCAAGCCTATACCAGACCACTAAATGGTCATACGGGATTTGAATTAGGCTTCTTAAAATGAGTCCAATAGTATATTAAGGGCCCCTTTTAATGAAGTCCATTAGCTGTTTAATATGCTTTTTAATGCATGACAGCTGGTAGTCAGGAACGTTAACGTGCAAGAACATCTGCCACTGCATGCTAAAATGCATGCCAACTGACCAGAGTAGGATGGGTGGGGAATGGACAGAGTATGGGTGTGGAGAATGCAGTACCACTAGCACCAGGGCAATTACTACTACTACTTCTACTACAACTAATCATTTATAAAGCGCTGCAAGGCATATGCAGCACTGTTGCCCTTTCCTCAGATGCAACACAGCTCTTAATGTGATTTTATCTAACAGCTTCTCTATGGGATTCCTTAAGTGAACTTGCCTTAGTGGAGTGCAAGGTGTTCCAGTAGCCCATGAAGCACTAGTTGTCCGGAACATACTTGTCACACCCCTGACAGCTAACATCGAGGATTTGCAATTAACTTGTGTTTGTTTAGTGAATTAATTGCAAATTCTTAGTAGGCTTTTTTAAAAAGGGTCCTTAAAACATGGTTCCATTGAATTTCCGGCACAAGAACATGGCAAAAAATGTCTTTCAAGTAAGCCTCTAGAACAGAAGTCAGTAGAGTCAAAAGGCAAAAAAAAAGGGTTTACCACAGAGCTCAAAAACAATCAAGCTTTAGGCCAATCAGAAAACAGGAATGAAGATCACTAGAAATACAAGACATAGTTAAGAGAAGGCCAGCTAGAGCCCATATCCTTGGATAAATAATAGCTTTTCCTGCAAGATGCCTCTCCTTATACCCAAAAGTCACTGATTTGAAGCCATATTTTAACAATGCTGGGTGGAAAAAAAAAACAACTTAATTTGGGGGTAGGGGGGGTATGTCATGTTCAGATCAAAAATTATTAACAGCAACTGGAATTTGGGAACACTAACACATGATAGTGTCTGCCACCGCATGCTAAAATGCAAGTTAATCAGCAATCTTGGGATGGAGTGTGGAATGGGAGGTGCATGGACTTGGAAAAATCATATTAGCATGAGCGCCCAGGCTATTGTGCATACTGGTAGCATGAGAGCCTAACACGGGTTCATATAACGACACCTCTATAGGAATTGCTAAGTGAATTATTAGTGGGCTTTAGTAAAAAAGAGCCCAAAGTCAATGTCATTAATATTTCCCATGTTGTTTCAAACACACAATCCCAAGGCATTATACATTAAATCAACTTAGCATATACTAAAAATTTTATGTTAATAAAAATGTGTGAAAGTAACTGAAAAACACCCCAAAATTGGGGCAAATTCATGAAAGCAATAAAAATTAACCACATTTTTCTTCTGTTCACATCTGTAATGAATGATAACTGTGCATTATCCCTTGTCACCAGATTGTCTGAAAAGCAGAATTCAGGCTCTGAAATCATATACAGGAGTATACAGTCATGTTATATAATAAATGTACCACAGTAAAAAAAAAGCAGTATTGCAATACAATTATACAAATGTCAGCATAAGTACACTAAAATATAATAGGCATGGCAGGTATTTTCTTAAGGAGCCATGCAGGCTACATGTATTTCCACGCACACATGCAGGCCTTATCTTATTAAATAAAGCATGTGTATGTGCTTTAATTCATAAAATACTGCTGGAAGGACATGCTTGAAACTAGGCACAGCCACTTACGCCTGCTCTAGGGAAGGCATAACCTGGGGCACCTAGATCGCACACTGATGCACATAAGTCATAGCATTCTATAACACGCATAAGATGAAGCCATTCTACATTCTGCTCAAGCACTACCCATCCACAGTCCATCAAAAGCTATGTGCAAGCGGCCCTTACATACAATAAAATGTTTTTAGCACCACTGTATATAGCCCACATTGTACATAGCTCAAACCAATCTAGCTCACAACACAACACACACCCAACTAAATTTCCACCCTCACTGCATGTATAACACACTCACACTACCAGATTGTTTGCTGTGATACCACCTTGATTATCATGATAAGGCGGTTTAGAAATACTGTTAAATAAATAAATAAATAAAAGTCTTTGAAAATAGGGATTACGCTTGTAAATAGCATGTAGTATGTAACTTTTTTTCTTTTTTCAGTTTCCAATATTTTATTGAAATAAAGTAAGGAAAAACCAAACAGCTCAAGCCCACGCCAAGGAGGAGCAGCTCTAGAAATTAAAAAAGAAAAATACATTTATTCCATACTACACAAATTCCATCAAAACAGTTGAAATTCCCATTTTACTCTTATACCCACTTAAACTAAGCCAGTATGCAAATAAAGAAAGGGCAGTTAATCTTTTTCCATAGTATAAAAGACTCTAATTGAGATGAGTCAAAAAACACATATCAATTCCCTCGAAACGCTATTAAGTTTTTGCATAGTTACTTAAGAAAAAAGTGACACCTAGGGACAAAACTTGTGACTTCAATGCTAGGAAAGATTTCTTCTGCTTTTGAGGGTTCCTTGCAACCTGATCCAGGCCTTGTAAGGCCGGATTAGGAGTCAGGCTGCAGGGAACAGGCATCCGGGTTCGGCAGGCCAGGTTGGTGGCTTGTGAATGGTGCCATGGTACCATGGCGCCGCAACTTCATTCACGGGACCAGCTGAGTTATCCAGTAGCTAGACCCAATTCTGATCCTATGGGGGCTGTGGGATAAGAATTGGGTCTAACTTTGCACACCTGATTCTGCCCGGCCATACAGGGGCTGGACATGCATGAATGGAATTGGCCTCATAATGTTTGATGTACCTCTTACGAAGGGGGGCAGATAAATTTCTGGCATTGTAATGAAACAGAAGGCTATGGACACACTTCAGTTTAGTTTTTATTTGCTCTGTCTTCTTTCTATCTGTTAATCCAATTTCGGGGGTTGTTTATTATTGTTTAGGTTCTATATCTTTTATCTTGGTATGGCAGCATCTTGGTGTTTGAGTGGGTGAGTAGTTGGGGATGGGTCCTTGTGTGTAAGAGGGGAGCTAGAGAGAGGTTTTGATTTAATTTAATATATTGCATTTGATATATCACCATTCACAGTACCTAGTGCATCAAAATGGTTTACAATATAATCAAAATGAAAACAAACAATAAATACAAAAAAACATATCTACAATAATACAGTACAAGATAAAAATACAAATCGGAGAACATTTCCAAAATCAATCTTAACCGGCATCTCCCTCACTATAATCTAAGAGAGTAGCCATGCCTTCACTAACTTTTGAAAATGTGGCTGGGGCAAGGTACTTTAGGCCAGAAGGTCGAGAGTTCAAATCCCACTAGAGGACAGCAACCTTGGGCCGGAAGGACTGGGGTTTCTAGTCCCACAGGTGTTCCTTGTGGTCTTGGGCAAGCCACTTAACACTCCATAGCCCATGTTCCCTGTAAAATAGTTATATCCAAGTTATAATGCCCTGTTCAATGTAATTTCAGTTTGTTCAATGTAAACCGCACTGATGCAGAATAGCGCGGTATATAAGAGAATGTAAATAAATAAATAAAATAAAATAAATTTAGATAACTCTTTACAACTTTTCTCCTGCATAAGAAAAAAAAACCTGCTTCGTAATGGTAAAGTGTTGTGACATTCCAATTAAGTTTTATTGATTCTATTTTGATATATTGCTTTGAGTTCCTTTCGATTCTCTGGGGAAAAATGGATTATAAATTAGAAATAAATGGATGAATATGAACCTTGATTCTCATGAGTCTCCCTAAATATCACAAAATGCCACTGGGTCATTGACCTATCTTGATTCATATTAGGCCTAATAGTCAACTAGGCCAGCTGATGGATAAGGAAAGGTCAAAGCTGGCGATTTACCTTATTCATGTTACTACTACTACTACTAGTTATTTATTTGTATGGCACGCAAGGCCAAGCAGCGCTGTACATATAGATGTAATACAGTCCCTGTTCATCAGAGCTTACAATCTAATCAAGACAAAGAACATCACAAAACGTGGGACTAGAGTATGGTAAGGTACACATAAGTAGTGAACAAGAGTGTGAGGGGCATTAGGATCCAAAAGTTGCCTCAAAGAGATGGGATTTTAGCCTGGATTTGAATAGGACTAGAGAAGAAGCCTGAAATACTGACTCAGGTAGTTCCAGGCATATTGTGTGGGAATGAACAAAGTTTTCAAATGGCAGTGGCAGAGAAGAACACAGATAAAAGGGATCTGACAGAGGAGAAGAGTTTCCAAGAACGGGTGTAGATAAGATAAAAGGAAAGGTAGTGGGGAGCGACAGAATGGATGCATTTGTAGGTCAGTAGGAGAAGATTGAACTGGATACGGAAACTGATAGGGAGCCAGTGAAGTGACTTAAAAGAGGGGTTACATGAGCATAGAAACACTGGTGGAAGATAAGCCATGCAGCTGAGATTTGCACAGATTGAAGGAGAGAGAGGATTCAGAAGGAGACCAGCAAGGAGCAGGTTACAATAGTCAAGATGGGAGGTGACTAGAGAGTGGATAAGGAACTTAGCAGTGTGTTCAGAAAGGAAGTAACACATTTTGCTGATGTTATGGAGAAAGAAGCAACAGGTTTTAGCTATCTGTTGAATGTGTGCAGAGAAAGAGAGAGTAGAGACAAAGATGATGCCAAGGTTGTGAGCTGAGGAAACAGAGATGAGCATAGTATTATCCACAGAAATAAAGAAGGGAAGAAGGGGAGAGGTGGGTTTAGGGGGAAAGATAAGGAGCTCAGCTTTAGACATGTTCAATTTCAGAGGTGATAATGCCTCTATATAAGTCTGTGGTGCGGCCTCATTTGGAGAATTATTGCAATTCTGGAGACCACAACTTCAGAAGGATATAGGCAGGTTGTAGTTGGTGCAGAGGATGGCTACTAAAACGGTTAGTGGTCTTTGTTATGAAGCATATAATGACAGATTTAAAGATCTTTATGTGTATACTTTAGAGGAAAGGCAGGATAGGGGCAATATGATAGAGATATTTAAATATCTCAGTGGCATAAATGCACAGGAGGGTCTCTTTCAATTGAAGGCAAGCTCTGCTACGAAGGGACATAGGATAAGAGTGAAAGGGGATAGGAATAATATACAAAAATATTTCTTTATAGAAAGAGTGGTTGACACATGGAATAGTCTCCCAGTAGAGGTGGTAGACATGAAGACAGTATCTGAATTCAAAAAAGCATAGGACAAACACAGAGGATCTCTAAAGGTAAAAAGGGGACTTGTTGTTAAGTGCCATTGAGTCGGTGTTGACTCTTGGCTACCCTCTGGATAGTTGTTCTAAACTGTGTTTGGTCTTCAGTCAGGTGGCTCATTGTTGACAGACTGGCATCCATAGTTGCTGTTATTGTATCAATCCATCTCATTGCTGGCCTTCCTCTTTTATGGTGACCTTCTACCTTTCCAAGCATCATGTCTTTTTCCAATGATCTCTCTCTTTGCATGATGTGTCCAAAGAATGAAAGTCAGTCATCTGAGCTTCTAAAGAAAGCTTAGGTTTGATCTCATCTAATACTTACTGGTTTGTTCTTTGGACAGTCCATGGTATTCACAGTAGTTGTCACCAGCATCATAATTCAAAGGCATCAATTTTCCTCCTTTCTATCTTTTTCACTGTCCAACTTTTGCATCAATATGATGTTATTGAAAATGCCATGGCTTGAATGAGTTGAATCTTTGTATAGACAGAGACATTTCTGCTCTTGAAAATCTTGTCTAGGTCTTTCATAGCCATTCTGCCAAGAGCAATGCATTATATGATTTCTTGACTGCTTGTTGCTTCTTTATTAATAGTTGATCCAAGTAGGTTAAAGTTGTCCACTATTTCAATTTCTTCTCCATCAACGATGAATTTATTGATTTTGCCAGTTGTCAGGATCTTTGTCTTCTTTACATTAAAGTCCAGGCCCATTTTAAGACTATGCTCCTTGATCTTGAGAAGCAAATGTTTCAGATCATCTCTACAGCTGTGAAGTCAACGATGAAAAAGCTCTATAACATCAACAAAGTCAAAAGTTGGAGCTGATTATAGTACAGATCACTAACTACTAGTATGCAAACTCAAGCTAAAGTTCAAAAAGAGCAAGCCACTAATAAATGTAACAAAATATGACCTTGAATATAAAGACTTCCTGCAAAATTGTTTTGTTGTTTTAGATACCAATGACAGAGCTCCAGGAGAGTTATGGGTTGGCATCAACAAGGTTGGGTTGGAAGAAAGCGAGAAATCTCTACAAAAGGTGGAAAACCAAAAATGGGCTTCCAAGATAGTATTTTTAAACAATGCCCATGCTTGATGTAAACCTTTTAACCTTTGCAGATGCTCCTTTTACTTTTTTCTTAACAAGTTTCCTCATTTATCATAGTCTCCCATTTGAAAGTTAAAAGATAATACTGTGGTTTTCTTTGCCATCCTCCCTCCATTTATTAAATCAAATGCAATCATGCTTTGATCACGGTTTGATTTAATACATGGAGACCCAAAGGTCCTGAGAGATTCTTCTTGATAGTACCAACTAAGATACCCAAGAGGCCCTTGTACTAAAGCCTGCTAAGTCTTTATCTTTTATCTTTATCTTTATTCATACAACTTGATTAACCGCCCAGGCCGGGGCGTCAGGGCGGTGTACAACACAAATTATAGGCTACTGGAAATAAAGTTAGAAAGGAACGCCAAAAAACTGACAGGAAAGAGAGGTAGTAAGATAAAGGCAGAAAGAAAGAAGAGCCCGATAGGGCAAAGTGGGCAAGGTAGAGGGAGGGCAGAAAGGGGAGGGAGAGGGAACGGACTGCTGGGGGATGCTCATGGGGGGAGGGCACGACCAGGGGACAGAGCACCGTCAACAGGAGGGGGAAGGTCGAAGGCTTGGCAAAAGAGGTGAGTCTTAAGAAGATTTTTGAAACGAGGGTAGGAAAGTTCTAAGCGCAGAGACAGGGGGAGTGAATTCCAAAGGGCAGGACTCAGGAAAAAGAAAGCGGAGTGATGGGTAGATTCTAAGCGAGCCTGTGAGGGAGAAGGGAGAAAGAGGCGGTTACCGAAAGCGGAGCGAAGAAGACGTGGAGAGGGCTGAAGAAGGATGGCGTCTGATAAATATTGAGGGTGTTGGAATGGAGGGCCTTGTGCGTGAGAATAAGAATCTTGAAGATGAAGCGAAACTTGACTGGGAGCCAGTGCAGGGCGAGAAGACATGGAGACACATGGGAACGGATTGGGGAACCTGTGATAAGGGGGCGGGCGGCAGCGTTCTGTACGATTTGAAGACGGCGTAACTGGGAGGCGGGGAGACCTGCATAGATGATATTGCAGTAATCCAACCGAGACATAACTAAGGAAAGTACGAGTGTGATAATTGAAGAAGGAGGAAGTGAAGATTGAACAGCCTAATCCTACGTAGGTGAAAAAAGGAAGTGCGGATGACAGCTGAAATATGTTGGTGAAAGGAGAGGGAAGAATCCAGAGTGATACCCAGATACCGCAAGGAGGAGACCAATGGAATAGAGCAGGAAGACATAACTGGGGCCAGGCTAGGAGAAGGGAGACCAAAAGAAAACCAGATGGCGTAAGATTTAGAGGGGTTGGCATGGAGAAAATTAGAGGCAAACCATGAGGACACCGAGGACAGACAGTGATTGAGTGGGGCAAGATCGGGGACAGAGAAGGAAGTATGGTGAACCAGCAAGATATCGTCTGCATAAACATAGACAGAGATGCCAGACTGTTGGATTAATAGGGCAAGTGGGGCAAGAAAAACATTAAAAAGAAGGGGGGCGAGAATAGAGCCCTGGGGAACACCACAGATGGAAGGGGACGGCGGGGAGGCTGAGTGAGAGGAGTGGACAGCAAAAGAGCAAGACGACAGAAAGGAACGAAACCATTGCAGAACAATCCCACTAATCCCACAATCAGATAAGCGAGCCAAAAGAGTGCGGTGATCAACCATGTCGAAAGCGGAGGAAAGGTCAAGAGACACCACCATAGAGAAATCACCGCGGTCGTGAGCTGAGTGCAGTTCAGAAAGGAGGGCTGTGAGGATAGTCTCGGTGCTGTGACCCACACGGAAGCCGGATTGACGGGGGGGAAGGGCGAGTGTGGAATCTAGGTGAGAGGCAAGTTGGGAAAACACCACCTTTTCAAGGATCTTTGAGAGGAAAGGAAGGTTAGTGACAGGTCGCCAGTTTGCAGGGGTGGCGGGATCGAGGGTGGGCTTCTTCAATATGGGGCGGACTATGGTGTGTTTCCAATTAGAAGGGAAAAGACCGGAGGACAAGCTAGTGTCGAGGATGGATAGTATAAAAGGCATGAGAGCGAGGTCTGGGATCAACAGCCAAGAAGACGGTAAAGGGTCGAGGGGGCAGGTGGTCTGATGAGCGGAGGAGATGAGCTTGAGTATTTCTGGAGCAGAAACGGGTGAAAAAACCCGCCAAGTGTGGATAAAGGTGAGAGAAGGGGGTGGGGAGCTAACAGCGAAGAGGGCAGAGGGGGAGGCAGGGGGAGGAGAGAGCGGGGAGGGGCAGACTGGGAAAGAGGAACGGAGGGAGAGGACCTTGTTCGTGAAAAAGGAGGCAAGGGTAGATGGACTAGGGGCTGAAGGGGGGGAGTGGGGGGGGAGGGAAGAGGTAGAGGAAAGGGACTTGAGAATAAGAAAGAGACGGCGAGAGGAATTAGAAGAAGTGGATATGAGCTGGGAAAAATAAGATTGTTTAGCGGAGGTAATCTGGGAACGGTAAGAAAGATGGGCATGCCGAAAAGCAGACAAAGAATCAGAATCAGTGGATAACATGTGGTAATGGC
The DNA here is from genome assembly GCA_033557465.1 of Ichthyophis bannanicus. Taxonomy (NCBI): domain Eukaryota; kingdom Metazoa; phylum Chordata; class Amphibia; order Gymnophiona; family Ichthyophiidae; genus Ichthyophis; species Ichthyophis bannanicus. The sequence continues at coordinate 217,748,018 of CM066036.1, forward strand.
CTGTGGTAACCATTACCACATGGGTATTACATTTATGGCATGCTAATTCCCATGGTAACTGCACACTACATGATGTGGTGAGGAATGAGTGGATTGGGGCATGGAGAGTACATTGCAGTTAGCTCAGGGGCAATTGTCATGCAATGTCAATGGGGCAATTCGTGTGCTGCACTTAAAAATACCTCTATAGATGGCATTGGATGCACTAAATTTATTTGTGCACATATTAGGGTATGCATCCATGCGGTAACTGCCAGGAATGTTTTTAGCCATGTTCCCCAACAATTAGTGCACATTGATTTTGTATTTACTGCACATTAGTTTTCATTCTACACATGCTAAGTGCAAAATCCTAACAGGCTTTATTAAAAGGGCCCCCTAAACAGAGTGTAAGACCCCAGTCATGCTCCCTGTGGCCTTGGGAAGTCACTTAACCCTCCATTGCCTCATGTGGAGGACTTACAAACTTAGATTGTAAGTCCTCCAGGGACAGGAAAATACATCTTGTATCTGATTGTAACTCACCCTGAACTACTGCAAAGGTATGAGCAAATGAAATAGGAATTGTTAAGAAATCAGTTGTACTATACAAGCCACTGTTTTAGAGGTTATATCAATATGGAACCGTAAGAATATATTAATTAAGGCTGAGATCAAATTCTACAAAATATGAGACCTAAGAAAACTGAAAGAGGAATAAAAATGTGAACCTGAAAGCAATGTCACCTTGAATATTCATCTATCACAATACAAGAGGGTGCACCTCAATATACCACGCTTGATTGGTTTATTCAAAAGCTGAGATGCCATTGCTGGAAGTCCACATCCTTCAAAAATGTTCCTCGTACATCATCTTGATAGTGTTTTAGATGGGTTACAAGAACACCGTCCTGTCTATCCTTATTTAAACAATCAGAAATTCAGACAATTTACATATCTACTTTTGTCCATACTGCAATACATTTCCCTTTCTGTGCCAAGGATCAAGCATGAGCCAAAACCATGTAAATCAAATTCTAAAAACAATGACTTTCCTCCAAGGAATGAAAGACAAGTGGCGTTTCACTTTTCTTACATCATAAGCAATTTGTGGTCATGCCAATGCAAAGACAAGAGGAGTCTCACTTTTCTTGCATCATAAACAATTTGTGGTCATGCATGACATTGATTATGTTCCAGTGGACCCCCATGGTGGCAATCGTGTTTGAAAACTTCAATGGTTGGAACATCAATGGATATACCGTTTGAACACGGTTCATCCCCATAGTCTCAATAGGGAGATTGATTGGCTAAGTTTGATTTAGGATAGACCAATCAGAAGAGGGCTTCCCCTATGTTGTGGTAAAATCCCATGTTTCTCATTGGTGGCTCTATTGGATGCATGTGTCAATCTTGGTGTCTTGTGGCTGTTACGGGAAAGCCCTTGGTGTGCGATATTCCCTTGCAGCACTTGATACCGAGTCCTTAGTTTGACTCAAAATGTGCATGTCGTGATTTGGGAACTACCTCATATGAATTTGATTTGGGCTATCTTCCGGATGCAATTTTTTGAAAAAACTGGACTTTTATGAGATAAGTATGAATTTGGTGTTTAGAACTTTTATTGATTAAAATGGATACTGTCAGTATTCGAGAGTGGAAAAATATTTTCTCCTGCTGAATTATCTGAAAAAAAATATACGAGAAACTTGTATATAGATTTAGGAGTACCTGCATTTTTTGGTGATTTTATTTTTGATGGGACTTTAATATAATCACTGTTCTTGGGGATTGTTATTGCATGAATGTAAAATAAGGCACAGGTGCAGTGAATGACACATACTGTAGAACGTAATTGAATACTGGGGTTGTTTACTACTCAAAAAATGGAGATATCACTATTCTTTCTCATTGCTAGGAGAGAAATTGCAAATATATAATGGAGAGACAATGTACAATCTGGAAATAGACAAACTGGAAGCATTAACATATAACGATGTAATAATCACTCTGTGGATATGTGCTGCATTCTGTAATTTTTCTGCATTGTGCAACAGAATATAAACTGCATAGAAAATGGTTGGGATAGCATGTCAAGCTCACATATCTAAAGAGAAAGGATGCAGGGAACCATTGCTGTATCACTACAGCATAATTATTTTGTTGGACTTGTTAAAGTCATTGAAATTTCTATTCTATAATTACATTTCTCTTTCTTTTAGGGAAGGGAGGGATGAGAGTTCTGAGCTCCTAGAAAGAGTTTCAAGATAGTAAAATGATGTCTCCAGAAAAAATAGGCTGTGTCTTTTCAGAAGACTATGAAATGTTTGCTGCCTGCTTCTCAGGGAAGCAGTAAAAATGACTAATGGGATTGCTTGTAATGTTGACAGTATGCAGATAATTTTATAAGGTGTACATGTGATTAACATGTGTTTTATGTTTAGTATTTCATGTCTATTTTATAAGGTAAGATATGCTATGCTTTATAAAATAGAGGTGTAAATGGTTGAAAACATGCATTATTTTAAGCCATGAACACTTATATTAACCCTATGGCTGGTGTCAATACCCATGCCTAGATTTTTCAAGAACAGGAGTAAATTATAATATTTATAATTTATACATGTAACTTTATCCTCCACCCAAACTCTGCCCCTGTGCATGCCCACAGTGAAACTATCATATACGAGCAGCCTGATGCGTGTACTTTCAGAATAGCAACCACATCAAATACATGTTCAAATGCCCATTTATGCATGTATATGACTAAAACACATAGATTGACATGCATAAACATACATATAAATCTAGGCACAACTTATGAAAATGATCTGTTATATAACTTGTTTCACTATATACAGATTGAGGACTTTGGTTTGTGCCTAGTTAAGATTTTGCTACATTTGGCACCTTAGAAGAACATGACCTATGCATTTTTTTAAAGGAAATCATGAAAAAAAACCCAACAAAACATTATTTGCACATTTCACTACTAATAATAATTATTTGTGAAGTGCTACAAGGCGTACGCAGCACTGTACAGAGACATATAAATGGCGGTCCCTGCTCATCAGAGCTCACAATCTAATCAAGATGGACAACACAAAAGCTGGGGACAAGGATATTTCTAGGGGAATAGTAAGGAAGTACATAGTTGGCGAACAGGAGACTATGAAGATCAGGAGCCAAACGTTGCCTCAAAGAGTTTTTTTGCCTGAATTTTGAAAAGGGCCAGAGATGAAGCCTGATGTACCGACTTAGGTAGTTTGTTCCAGGCATAAGGAATAGCAAGGTAAAAGAATCGAAGTCTGGAGATGGCAGTAGAAGAGAAGGGCACAGAAAGAAGGTATTTGCTAGAAGAGCAGCGTTCTTGAGGAAGGGTGTAGGGAGAGATGAGAGGAAAGGTAGTGAGGAACAACAGAGTGAATGCAATTATAGGTCTGTAGGAGCGGTTTAAACTGGATACAGAAATGAATAGGAAGCCAATGAAATGACTTGAGAAGAGGGGTTACCTGAATATAGCAAGATTGGCAGAAGATTGGCCTGCCACTTACTTCTGTTTACCTGTCATTTCTCAGGACTAATAGGGACATATTTACTAAGCTTAATAGTTGGCACAGATTATTTGTAACTAGGTTCCATTAAATGGCATGGGACCTAGTTACAAATAGCCCTTGCTAACCATTAGCCAAGCTTAGTAAAAATGCTCTAAGTCATAAGACTCAGTTTTACACATTTGCCCAAAAAATATAAGATATTCACATGCTAGAATTTCTGCTCCCTCCCACGTCCACCCCATGAAAAGCAAGCATCTTTATAACTTGAAGTATTTATGATTTCAGGCATCTGTATTTTAATGTAGTAGCAAGGAAAGAGGGATGAAAATGTTTTAAGGGTTAGTTTAAAAATATTCCCTGTAGAGTTTAAAATAAAGCTTCTGAACTGCAGAGTTCCCCTACTTCATAACAAAAGAAATCTCAGCATCCGAAAACTGACTCCTTGGAGATTATTGCTTTCACTTGCCATTCTTAGATCCTGATCTTGTTACAAATAGCACTTCAGGTCTCCCATAAGAGCAAAAGTTCAGCTCAAATTTGAAAAAATAATGGAGAAAGAAAAAAGCAGCAGGGTAATTTGAGGTATTCTTTTCTCACTGCTGTTAGTCATCAGTATCTAGTTATGGATGTAACTAATCAATCAGACATATGCATTTTTATGCCCAATATGGAGATACATTTCTTCCATGAACATGTTTTTCTTGTAAACGCTATTGGATATCAAAGCTTTGGATTTTGCTGGATTATCATAATGACTGTGTTGGTATAAACCATTCACAGGATAGATCAGTGACTGGGACTCTCACATTATTACTTGGGAAGAGGAGGAGAGTGCATGGAATTTAGAAACATATTGTTTGAGATTTTAACGACCTAAAAGACGTTAGGACAGGAGGAATAGCAAGCAGAATGTGTAGGGTAATTTTATAATAAAGTGTCTTCTTTAAATGTCTTTATAAAATACTACTGGTATAACGTGCATCAACATTGCAGGCATTGACATTTGTACTTGGTGTAAATGTCAGTGCCTATAATTTTTTAGTATGAGTGTAGGTTACCATATTTTAGAATTTACATGCTTACATGAGTGTTCTGCCTATGTTCTGCCCAAACTCTGCACATGTGTATGCAGTCATAACAAAAAGGGGCTCCCTAAAGTTATTGATTGGGTTAGAAATTGGTTGAGTGAGAGGCGACAAAGGGTACAGGTAAATGGAGCTCACTCTGAAGAGGAGGTTGCCGGTGGTGTGCCACAAGGGGTCTGTCCTTGGTCCAATTCTCTTTAACATCTTTGTTAGTGATATTGTAGAAAGGCTGTTGGATAAGGTTTGGCTCTTTGCAGATGATACCAAAATCTGCAATTGAGTAGACACCTAGGAAGCAGTAGATAACATGAGAAGGGATCTAGCTAAGCTTGAAGAATGGTCTAGAATTTGGAAGCTGAGATTTAATACTAAAAAATGCAGGGTAATGCTTTTGGGCTGTAAAAATTCAAGGGAACAGTATAGTGTAGGAGGTGAAATACTACTGTCCACAAAAGAAGAGCAGGACCTGGGCGTGATTGTGTCTGACGATCTCAAAGTAGCTAAACAGGTAGAAAAGGCAATGGCAAAAGCTAGAAGGATGCTTGAGTGCATAGAGAGAGGAATGGCCAGCAGAAAAAAAGAGACAATAGTGCCTCTATATAAGTCTTTGGTGCGACCTCATTTGGAGTATTGTGGTCAGTTCTGGAGACCACACCTTAAAAAGGATATATCTCCAGGAACAAGCAGGAATGAGTCTTCACATATGGGTATCATCGGTACCGACGGAGCCTGCGCGGGAACGCTCCCCAGCGTCCAGTAAGAAAGCTTTTGGGAGCATCCCACAGTGCCTGCGCGCTGCCTTCCCGCCTTTCCCAACCGCCTCTCTCCAGTTCTTCTTTTCCACGGAGCCAGCAGGTCGTGTTCCTGTCACCACAGAAGAATTCTTTATTTTTTTCTTTATTTTTCTGTGTCGCGTCTGCCTTCTTCAACGTCAGACCGGTACCGCCGGTCTTTTCTTTACTTAAAAAAAAAAAACCCTTTCTTTCTTCGACTAGTGCATTTTTGGTTTGGGCATTAGGCCTGAACATTTTTTCTCCTCATGGAGAAGCCCGCTTCCGGGTTTAAAAAGTGCACGAAGTGTGGCGGTACTATTTCTGTCACCGACACCCATGACTGGTGTCTAAAATGTTTGGGTCCTGACCATTCCATCACGGATTGTGTGTCCTGTACCATGATGTCTAAAAGAGGTCGGCAGAACCAAGCAGCCAAGCTCAGTACCCTGTTTCTCTCTGATGCAGCCTCGGTGGCATCGACGTCTTCCAGGGCTTCTTCTTCCTCCCATGGATCTCAGGTAACCAAACAAATCTAGCCGGTCCTCGAAGGGCAAATCTCCCTCTAAGCATCGAGATGCCTTCGGGCTTGTCCTCGAGGATTCTGCACCAGCAAAATTACCCCGGCGGGAAGTTCCGGCTTCTAAAGCATTGTCTATGGGGTCACAGGTTGACATTGATGGCTCGGCCTCAACCGATCACCTGTTGCCGTGTTCTGGGGTACCGGTGGCCTCCACTGGTACCGACATCCAGACTCTGGTGGTGTCGATGGATCAGAAGATTCTGTCCATGCAGCGCACCCTAACAGCGTTTATGCAGGCTTCGACGCCTCCGGTACCGCAACAATCTCCGTTGCCGGTACCAACTCTGGCACCGGCATCGTTCTCGGTGCCGGTACCGATTGCATCGACATCGGCTTCGGTGTCGACTGCAGCGGTGCCCTGTCCGATGATGCCCATCGGTACCGAACTGGTACCGCTTACTCCCGATGTCGATCCCACTCGGTACGCGTATCGGACTTTACAGGAGCATCCAGACAGGCGATACTTCGATTCCTCCGAAGACTCTGATGAGTCGGAGGCTTTTGTCGAGGCACCGGTACTTCTTCCTCAGGAGTCTGATTCTCCAAAACAAAGAATGTCTCCTCCAGAAGACTTGTCTTTTCAGGACTTCATTAGGGAAGTGGCTAGGGGCCTCTCCATTACAATGGCCCCTGAGTCAGAGCCTAGAGCCAAGCAACTAGATATTTTGCAATATCCTAAGGCTCCTAAAGAAGCAGCTACTTTACCTATTCATGAGATTCTCTATGATCTCATGTTGAGCATGTGGAAGACTCCTCTTACCACCTCTCCTCATTCTCGTAGATTAGACAGCATGTACCGTGTCCCTCCTTGTCCTGGCTTTCATAAGTCTCTGCTTCCTCACCACTCTATTGTGGTAGAGTCTGCCATGATGAAAATAAAGAGTGCAAAGAGACACTCATCTAATCCTCTAGGACGTGAATGCAGGACCCTTGATGCTTTTGGCCGAAGGGTCTTCCAAGCCAATATGCTTGCTGCCAGAATCAACTCCTATAGTCTCTATATGGGGATGTTTCTAAAAGAAGTCACAGATCATCTGCAGACTTTAGTCCCTTTTATTTCAGCCCCTCCTGAAAGAGTTACACTGGCTCCCCATTCAAGCCAGGATCAGTTTTAAGACCTTGCTGATGACTTTCAAAGCTAGCAAGGGGCTCTCCTCCTCCTCCTCTCTATCTGACCTCATCCAACCACTTGCACCTAACAGACCAAGAAGAACCGCAGAGTCCAACATGCTAGCAATACCAAAAGAAATAACAAGATGCACCAAAACAACAGCTAACAGAGCCTTCCGACTCTGCGCCCCAAGACTATGGAATACCTTACCAGCACATATCAGAGCAATCCCCAACTTGAGCCAGTTCAGGAAGGCCCTTAAACATTTCCTCTTCATCAAATATCTCACTGACAGCTCCGAACCTCAGTCCCACTCAAATAGCGAGCACCTCAACAATAGTAGTAGTCAACCAGGCAAGCCCTCGCAACAGGCGTCCCCTACAATGTAAAACATCAAACAGTATCCTTTCTCATTACACTGCCTAAGTATATAGTTTACCCTGTTCTCCAAGTTCCATTTCCTGTTAAATGTAATGACCAGACATATGTAAGTTGTCGGATGTTTCTGTTCCATGTAAACCGCGCTGATGGCAAATAGTGCTGTATATAAGAAATGTTAATAAATAAATAAAATAAAATAATAAAGATAAAAGGCAGGAATATCTCACTTGGCTTAAACATGCCCAAGATGTTTCCAAATTTTCCAACCGTGCAGCCTTTGACTCTTTTGAGTGTGTAAGCAGAGCCTCGGCTATTGCCATAGGTGCACGCAGAATTGCTTGGTTACAAGCCTCTGATTTGGAACTTTGGGTCCAAGATGAACTGGGAAATCTTCCTTGTACAGGTGAAAACCTTTTTAGCAGGGATTGGAAAGCAAAGGCCACTCAGATGGATGCTGAGAACTCTGCTTTGGATCGACTTTCAAAGTCTACCTCTGCTCCTGCTAAGAAAAGATTGTTCAAAAAGACAACTTTTTCTAAAAAGGGAAGATACTATCCTGCTTATGGTCAGCCGGCATCTTCTGCAGGTCGTTTTGCTGCAAAGCGTCAGCAACCACCTAAACAGGCCAAGTCAAAGGCTGCTAGGCCTCCCACGGCCCAGCAGCCTCTGCCTCCTCAGGGCCTTTGACTTGCAACTAGAGAACTTAGCCTTTCTAGTTCTGGAAGAACCAGAGCCCCTCACCATTCCAGGAAGGTTGGCTTACTTTGCTCCCAGATGGGAGCAAATCACAGCAGAGCAATAGACCCTCTCCATTATAAGGGAAGGGTACAAGCTTCATTTCTTAAACCTTCCTCCCCACACCATGGTGAAACAGTTCAATTCTCCAACATCTCTCCTCAACCTTCTGGGTCAGGAGATTGCTACCCTTCTTGCCCAAGGGGCAATAGAAGAAGTACCCCTTCTTCAACAGGGCTCAGGGTTCTACTCCCCTTATTTTCTTATTCCAAAGAAAACAGGGGGCTACAGACCCATATTATATCTCAGAGAATTGAACAAGTTTCTATTCAAAGAGAAATTCAAGATGATTTATCTCGGTACTCTGCTGCCATACCTTCAGAGTCAGGACTGGCTTTGTTCTCTAGATCTCAAGGATGCGTACACCCATGTCCTCATCCATCCAACACACAAAAGGTTCCTTCAGTTCCTTTTTCAAGGAAAGCACTACCAGTACAGGGTGCTTCCTTTCGGTCTGGCCTCTGCACCAAGGGTGTTCACGAAATGCATGGCAGTAGTAGCTGCATTTCTACGCACTCTAGGAATATTCGTTTTCCCATATCTGGACGACTGGCTCATTCGAGCTCCATCCCAGTCAGAGGCCCAGATTTCTCTAACCTGCACAATGCGTGTCCTTCAGTATTTGGGACTGGTAATAAACATCCCAAAATCCCATCTCAACCCCTACTCAGTCTCTGGAGTTTATAGGGGCCTTGCTGGATACCACCACAGCAAGGGCCTATCTCCCTCAGGCCCGTTGCCTACGCTTGGTGCAGTTAGCCTCCCATATACAGTTAAAGTCCCATTTAACTGCTCGAGCGATGTTACAACTATTAGGCCACATGGCATCCACCGTGCATGTGGTTCCATATGCTCGCCTTCACATGAGGGCAGCTCAATGGACTTTGTCCACCCAATGGACTCAGGCATCAGGTTGCCTGTCAGACAAAATAGCAAACTCCAGTCGCCTATTTTGGTCTCTCCAATGGTGGAAGTCCCCTCCAAATCTGTTGCTGGGGTCCCCTTTTCAGCAGTCGCTACCCCAAGCAACTCTGACAACAGATGCTTCTCCAGTGGGTTGGGGAGCTCATCTGTAGGATCTCTCCACCCAGGGCATCTGGTCTCCACAGGAGACTTCTCTGCATATCAATCTCTTGGAACTCAGAGCAATATTCTTAGCTCTCAGAGTGTCCCATTCCCTGCTCAGCTACAGGACAGTCCTCATCCATACGGACAACCAAGTAACCATGTTCCATGTAAACAAGCAGGGCGGAACTGGCTCTCTGTCGCTTTGCAACGAAGCTTTGCGACTGTGGGCCTTCACCAGAGAGCATCACATCCATCTTCTGGCAGTATATCTTCCAGGCGTTCAAAACTCTTGGGCAGACAGACTCAGTTGAGTTCTGCTTCCACACGAGTGGTCCATCCACATGGACCAGGTAGCCAGGATTTTTAGAATTTGGGGAACCCCGGACATAGACCTCTTTGCAAGTCCGTGGAATGCCAAACTTCCCCGGTTCTGTTCCAGAATTCCGTGTCAGGGAGTTCAGGCCAAGGATGCCTTCCTCCTTCACTGGGGTCAAGACTTCCTTTATGCCTTTCCATCAATTCCCCTAATTCCCAAGACACTATTCAAGCTTCAGAGAGATCAAGGGACCATGATCCTCATAGCACCACATTGGCCACACCAAGTGTGGTACCCTCTACTTCTGCATCTCTCTCAAGCTCCTTCCCTGGACTTGGGCTCTGCACCAGACCTTCTGTCCCAGGAAGAGGGAACTTTGTGGCACCCAAACCCCCAGTCGCTCCATCTCAGGGCTTGGTTGCTGAGGGCCTAGACCTTCAAGAATTTCATCTCTCTCAGCAAGTCAGAGATGTTATTCTTGCCTCTAGAAAGCCTTCTACTAGACATTCCTATGCTTTCAAATGGAAAGGATTTACCATTTGGTGTTCAGGGAAAGGTCTAAACCCTCTTGCAATACCTCTGAATTCTCTACTAGAGTATCTCCTGCATCTATCCCATACAGGTCTGAAAACGAATTCAGTAAGAGTCCATTTGAGTGCTATTGCAGCGTCCCTCAAGCCTCTCAATGGACAACCTATTTCCTCTCATCCTCTTATAGCAAGATTCATGAGAGGCCTTCTTTTAACTAAACCTCCCATTAGGCCACCTCCAGTGGCATGGGACTTAAACCTGGTTCTTGGCCAGCTTATGAAGCCACCTTTCGAACCTTTAGCCACCACCTCCTTGAAATTCCTTTCTTGGAAAGTTATTTTTCTCATTGCAGTCACCTCAGCACGCCGCATCAGTGAGTTGCAAGCTTTGGTGGCTAATCCACCTTATACAAGTTTCCATCATGATAAGGTAGTCCTTAGGACCAATCCACACTTTATGCCTAAAGTGGTCTCACCTTTTCATCTGAACCAAGAGGTATATTTACCTGTCTTTTTTCCAGGACCTCATGCATCAAATGCAGAGAGGAATCTTCATACCTTGGATTGTAAGAGAGCTCTCACTTTTTACTTACAAAGAACACAGCAACATAGAAAGTCTTCTCAACTCTTTGTTGCTTTTGATCCTTCTCATTTAGGACTTCCAGTCTCTAAGAGAACACTATCCAATTGGATTGCTCAGTGTATTTCTTTTGCTTACCAGAGTAGGAACATTTCTCTGGAGGGCCATGTCACAGCTCACAATGTGAGAGCCATGGCAGCCTCATTGGCTCATCTAAACTCTGTGTGCATCGACCAAATCTGTCAAGCGGCCACCTGGGCCTCGGTTCATACCTTCACAGCCCATTACTGTTTGGACAAGGACTCCCGCCAGGATGCCTCGTTTGGTCAGGCTGTTCTCAAACACCTGTTCCATTCCTAATCAACTCCTACCCACCTACCCTGGTCGGATGCCAGAGATCCATGGGGGGAGGTAGAGTCCTTTTCAAGGACACACAACCTGGGGCTTCTCCCTGGCATCTGCAGAAAGGGAGTCCCCATATGTGAAGACTCATTCCTGCTTGTTCCTGGAGATAGCACAGTTACTTACCTGTAACAGGTTATCTCTGGGAACAGCAGGAATAAGTCTTCACAACCCACCCACCTCCCATAGGAGTTGTATCTCTCTATCTATCTTTCCTTTCCTCTCTCTCTCTTTGTCTCAGCTTTAAAACTCGAACTGGAGAGAGGCGGTTGGGAAAGGCGGGAAAGCAGCACGCAGGCACTGTGGGATGCTCCCAAAAGCTTTCTTACTGGACGCTGGGGAGCGTTCCTGCGCAGGCTCCGTCGGTACCGACGATACCCATATGTGAAGACTTATTCCTGCTGTTCCCAGAGAGCACCTGTTACAGGTAAGTAACTGTGCTAAACAGGTTGGAGTCCATTCAGAGGGTGGCTAGTAAAATGGTTGGTGGTCTTCATTATAAAACATATGAGGACAGACTTAAGGACCTTAATATGTATACTTTAGAGGAAAGGGGGGGCAGAGGTGATATGATTGAGATGTTTAAATATCTCTGTGGCATAAATGCACAGGAGGAGAGCTTCTTTCGATGGAAAGCAAGCTCTGCTACAAGGGGACATAGGATGAGGGTGAAAGGGAATAGACTCAGAAGTAATATGCAGAAATATTCTTTACAGAAAGAGTGGAAGTTGTGTGGAATAGTCTCCCACTGGAGGTGGTAGAGATGAGGATAGTATCTGAATTCAAAAAAAGCATGGGACAAACACAGAGGATCTCTAAAGGAAAAAAGGGGACTATTGTAGTCATTGAAGGGCATATGGAAAGGCATATGGAAGGGCATATGGTATTTTTCTGCTATCATGTTTCTATGTTGTTAAAGGTTTTAATGTGAATTAATGAAATCAACATGTGTTAAGTACCCATAGCTCTTTTATTTCTATGTAGGCAATGACAATACATGTTAATGAAATTAACGTGCATTAACTTTAGTGAAAGAGCCCCAGAGTGTACTTTTATACTGGTTGGTATTAAATAAGAGGTTATTTATGCATGCATATGGCTACATATGCACAGGAGTACCTCCAAGATGTCCTGTTTCTGTAAACTACCAAGAGCTAAACTGAAGAATCAGTCAAGGTTTTGTATATATTTTGCATGTTTGTTTTTGTCTGCAAACCTTTTTCTCTGCTTTTGTTTAACTTGCTGATGCAAAGAGAAATTAAAGGGAGCAATATTCACACACTGCAATCAGCATTTCTTTTAAATGCTGGCCATAGCCGAATGTACAACCCTGGCTGCTATCTGGATATGTCGCCGACTGCTGCCATTCTCCAGATAGCAGCGATATCCAGTGCCATTAACCAGATAGATTTCTATATCACTTAGTACAGCTATTTTGCTACCCTAAGTTATGCAGGTAGTTATCCAGAGAGTGGCACTGAACATTATCACTATCTAGATAAATTGCCTATCTACCCTGACTTTGCCTTTGGACCACCCCAATGCTATCTGGATGGTGGCAGGGTGGTCTGCAATGATTTCAATGGCATTATCCAGAAAATCAGTGGCTGATCCTGGTCAATGACACTTATCCAGTTAGCAGGTGCTGTTAACCAGATAAATGCTTTATTCTCAATTTAGAAAACCTGTGTTTTTGGTGAAGTTGTTTGAAAAGTATGAGCCACCATGCAAGTTATGATCTAGTGGCCAGGTAATTTTTGTCTCTTCAATCCTTAGATGAGGTGAGTTTAGAATACCTATGAAGGACAGTCTTTAGGTATGTGGACCCTCACCTCTGTAATTCACTTCCTCTTGATGTGTGCGAGGAAACATCATACCCACATTTTAGGAAAATGGAAAAACCTGGCTTTTTGTAAATTATTTTCAAAATAACCAAATGGAGTGAGTGTAATGTGGGAAAGAGGCTTTAAGCTATATGTGCACAGGTTGGAGGTGATATTTTTAGCAGAAGTGAGGTTTTATTATTTTATGTTAGATGTTATTGTATTGCCTTGGTATTGAATTCACAGAAGAAAGTTTATCAAGCATTAGTGAATATTGGACCCTAAATTATTTGGCAAAAGGAGTGCAATGTCAACACAAGTTTCTCATATTATTTTGCTGAAACATAAGCATGGACCTCATCTTCCCTCTCTTCAATCCCAAATCTTTCCCTTACCTTCAGTCACCTTTTCTGAAATCACTGAGGAGGAAACTCCAAATCTTCTCTCTCCTCCAAACTGACTACCTGCTCCTATGATCCCATATCCACCCATCTACTAAGCTCCATCTCTTCCGGCATCATCCTTTCCATCTGTCATATCCTTAATCTATCACTTTCCACTGCAACTGTTTCTGTGGCCTTCAGACATTCTGTGGTTACACCTCTCCTCAAAAAAACCTTCACTAGATCCTACCTGTCCTTCCAGTTATCAGCCTATCTCTCTCCTCTTTTTTGCTTCAAAACTACTTGAATGAGCAGTTCACCACTGCTGTCTTGACTTTCTTTCCTCTCAAGCCCTTCTGGATCCACTGCAATCTGGCTTTTGTTCTCTACATTCCACAGAAACTGTTTTTGCCAAAGTCTCCAGTGACTTGTTTCTCACCAAATCCAAAGACCTCTACTTGATTCTCATCTTTCTTGAACTTTCTGCTGTCTTTGACACTGTTGATCACCAACTTCTCCAGGATATGCTGTTCTTGCTTGGATTTATTTATTTATTTATTTTATTTAGCAAGCATTTGTAGCCCGCTCCTTCCAGCAATCAGAAGCGGGTAGGATTACTATTGTGAAACTGCCGAATCAAGGCAGGTACAAATTTTGTTTACATACAGATTGTCAGAAAAGCACACATACAGAGTTAACACTTCTTAGCTATGGGGGGAGTTCATTTACATATATACATAAATACATATATACAGGATAAGCTTTTTGGCCACAGTGGTCAGGGGCTGCTCCATCTGTGGATTTAGTTCAGGTTGAAATGAGATGGAAAATGTGCGTTTTGAGTTTCTTTCTGAAGTCTAGAAGGTCATTGCTAGCTCGTAGTTCTGGTGGGAGTTGGTTCCACAGTGTTGGTGCCACATATGAGAAAGCCCTGTGGCTGGTGTTAGCTTTGGCAGATCTTATATCTGTTGGACGTGTGAAGGATGTTGGAATTGTGGGTTCTTCTGTTTCGGGTAGGAGGTTGCGATTCTTACTAGGTTGTTGAGGAAGGAAGGTGCTAAGTTGTGGATGGTTTGAAGGTGGTTGTTAGTATTTTGATTTTGTTCGAGCTGTTTATGGGTAGCCAATGTAATGAATTAGCACTGGGTGTGATGTGGTCACTTAGATTTTTCTTCAATTATGACCCTGGCAGCTACATTTTGTGCCATTTGTAATATGTTTAGGGGTTTTTTAGGTAACCTTGTAGGATGGCGTTTGCAGTAGTCAAAAATGTGGCATGATGAGTGCTTGGGCCACTGTTCTGAAGTCTTGGGGATCAATAATATTCCGAATGAATGGGTTGGAGCACTCTAAGCTTGTGGACAAAACTGCTCTGTTGGTCTTTCGGAGGTGTTTTTCCATCTTTAGGTCACAGTCAAATGTGACTCCTAGATACTTATTTCTTTTTTTGTTTGGTAAGTGTTGTTACATAGTGTTATTGATGTGGGTGGGTCAAAATTCGGTTCTTTGGAGATATACATTACTTCGGTTTTTTTTGTGATTAATTGACATACTACTTTGTTGCAACCAGTCTTGCATCTCTCTGATACATGTCTCTAAGTGGGTTTTAGTCTGGGATTTTAGTGTCTAGTTGTGAGAATAGCATGAAATCATCGGCATAGATTAGGTAATTAATTTCGTGTCGTGAGAAAATTTTGCATAGTGGCTGCATATACTATGTTAAGCAGAAGTGCTGAGGAGAGCGAGCCTTGGGGATTCCCTGCGTTTGGGAGAAAGATTCTGCTTTTCTCCATTGAATTGAACCTGTTGTGTTCGATTTGAGATGTAGGATGAGAACCATTTTTAGTGGTGTTCTGTTATTCTATTGATTTTATCCTATTTATGAGGGTCCCATGATTGACTGTATCAAAAGCAGCAGAGATGTCAATGAATATAAGAGATGTACATTTTCTTTTTGTTTTCAAGGCCCTTTAGGAGGTTGGTGTTAAGTAGGATTAGTAAACAGGGTTTCCAACTCAATGATGTTGCCTGAAGCCATATTGCTGGTCATCAAGAGGAGCATTGTCAGTCAGATGGTTTTGGAGCTGTAGAAGGACCGTTTTTTCTAATGATCTTTGCCAGGAATGAGATACTTGATATGGGGACGGTAGGACGCTGGTCTTCTCCGTTGAGGTGTAGTGGTTTTTAGGATCGGTCTAATGATGATTTTTTAATTCTGAGGGCATGATTCCATGTTGTAGGGATAGGTTAACTATGTGTGCTATGTGGAGGTGCTATGTCTTGTTGTCCTGCCTTGATCCAGGATGCAGGACAGGGGTCTAGTGGGAGGTGGTGCTGTTTTTAGGCTCTGTGACAATGGTTGTGATTTGCTGGGTTCCTATTTTGTGGAAGTGCTCCCATAACTGGTTTTGGCGTCGTGTTATTCTCACTTCTGATTGTGGTGTTGGTGGGGGGGGGGGGGTGGAGGACTAGGGGCCGTAAGTTTGGTCGCGTAGTGGTTGCCAGTGTTTGGACCTTGATGGAGTTGTTGAGGTGACATTTTGGTCGGTTTTGGTTAGTGATTGACTAGTTCAAAATAACTCTCCGCGGGCGATTGATCGCCTTGTTTAGGATGTTGGTGTGATGTAATTTTTTTGCATTGTTCACGTCGTCTTTGTACTTTGCGAGATGGGCCATGTATTTAGTTTTGAGATGTCGGAGGCATTTGGTTTGTCTCCATTTTTCTCTCTATTTTACGGAGCTCCCTTTTTGATTTTATTTAGAGTTCCTGTGTACCAGGGTTCCGAGTTGATCTTATGTGGGTTTGTTGTGTGTTTCAATGTTGGGTTAGATGTATTTTGGATGTGTGTGTGTTCCATCTGTTAGTTAGTTCGTCGAGGTCTGTGGAATCTAGGTTTATGTGGGATGCAATGGTGCTTATGAGGTGTTCCTCGTTGAGTTGCTGAATTTCCTAATGGGGTTGGTCATTTCATCATCTCCTTTGAGTTTTTGGGTTGGCACTGTAGTTTAAGTTTACAGTTGATTTGGTGGTGGTCTGACCATTGGTACTTGAGTTATGTTTATTATAGGTGGTTCATTGCTTTGTTTGTGGATTTCTGGGTATGAAAAATCATATCAAGGATGTTTCCTCTATCGTGTGTTTGGTTGCATATTATTTGATGGAAACCCAATTTGTCGATGGCTTCATAAAAGGAGTCCGAGTGGGACGGAGGAATTTATGCTAGGTTCAAATCTCCGAGGATTTGATTTGGAAATTTTTTGCTTTGTGTGGATGTGATGGTTTCTAGTGCTGTGGATAGTGTTTCGTGCTGTGGTGGAGGGAGGTCGATAGATTAGGCAGATGGATAATGCCATGCTCTCGACTTTGAGTTAGGTCAAGATCGGGATTTGTGACCGTAGATGTGGTTGTGAGTTGAAGGCTGGTTTGGGCTGCTATAAGGACTCCGCATCCTCTTCTGTCTGATGCGTGGGCAGTTGTATAGTGGTGTCCGGGCTTCTGTATTTGGTTTCATTGTTGCAGGGTCTGAGTCAGTGAGCCCATGTTTCTGTTATGCATAGGATATCTGGTTGTTCGTCAGTTAGAATGTTGTGGATAATATGCGTTTTATTCCTTATTGACCTAGCATTACGATAGGATAATGTTTACATGTATGATGTTCTGGCGTTGTGTGTTCGTGTGAGTTGTATTTGGATCCAATAGTGTTCTTTGATTTGTTTTTTGGGTTTTTGTTTGATCTATTTCCTTTGATTTGGGTGTGTCGTTGGGGTTATTTTCTTGTTGTTTGTGTGGTGGTGATAGGTTTTATGTTGTATTGATGCTGGATGGGTAATGGAGTGGGGGTGGAGAATGTAGATTGGTGTATATAGTAGTGGAATGCTGTATTGTGAGTGTGGGATGGTTCTATATGAGGATGTCAGTATACACATGCACAAAATCAGGAAAGTGTGAGCAGGCTTCATTTTATGTCTGCCAGAAATACTTGGGTTTTTGGATTCGTGTGGCGCAGTGTGGGGTGTAATCAAGGCAGCTGGCCTAGAGATGGGTTAGTGTAGGCCGGCAAGATAGTTGTTGGGTACCAACAGTTTAGCAGGGCTAGATGGGTTGGGGTACAGTGTTTCTTATTATTACTTTAAACAAAAATAGGGATACAGTCCTAAAAGTTCCTTATCACTCAGTATAAACAGATACAGTATTGTGCGATACAGTCCTATCGTTACTTCTCACTCAGTATAAACAGATACAGTATTGTGTGATTCAGTCTTAAGGTTAGTGCAAGAAGGTTATTGGGTTACTGCATTGAAATGTACAACTTGCTGGTTAGAGACACTTGTTTCATTTAGCTCTAAATAAACAGTAGTAGCCTTTATAGTTGGTAGGGGTTTACAATGTAACAGCTGGCTTGAGGGGAACAAGGCTTGTGACAGTGGGGAATTTAACACATTATATATACAGTGGTATGTTGGCTCCTACTTGGGGGGGGGGTTAGGCCAGGGTTTCACAGTGGGTCTTTTTGCATCAGGAGGTAGATAAGTCCCAGTAATTGTTTTACCTGGTGGATATATTTGTTGTTGAAAGCTCTTTATGTCGAATTTTGTTCCAGCTATGTTTATCTCGTTGTGGGTGGTGGTCGGGACCGGCGAGATCAGACCCGGCCTGGGGAGCTCAAGCAGTCTGTCATTTGATTGTTTCACTTTCGCTTCTGGACGTTATCGGAGTTTTGGTCATGTGGTCAGGCTTCTTGATACTTGCAGCCTTGTCGCGGTTGAGAGGGGTGATGTTTCAATCGCGCCTAAGCTCCACCGCCTAAGGGCCACCGCCAAAGGGCCCTCTAGCGAGGCCCTCAGGCGCGGGCCCGCCAGGCGCGGCGCGCGGCCCTGTAGGGGATGCGCTTTTATATGCGGTTCTGCCTGCGTGCGTGTGAGCCTCCCACTGCCCCGGATTGGGGCAAGGAGGTGTGTGGAGGGAAAAGGCTCCCACTGCCCTGATTTGGGCAGGAGTGTGTGGAGGGAAGTCTCCCACTGCCCGGATAGGGCAGGAGTGTGTGGAGGGAAGGCTCCCACTGCCCGGATAGGGCAGGAGTGTGTGGTGGGAAGGCTCCCACTGCCCGGATTGGGCAGGAGTGTGTGGAGGAAAGGCTCCCACTGTCCGGATAGGGCAGGAGCTTCACCAAGGCGGTTGGAGGGCTAGCGGCGCTCAGCTGTCTTTCCCCGAAGTAGGGACCGACGCTTTTATGCGGTGTCTGCCTGCGTGCGTGTGAGCCTCCCACTGCCCGGATTGGGCAGGAGTGGTGTGGAGGGAAGGCTCCCACTGCCCGGATTGGGCAGGAGTGTGTGTGGAGGGAAGGCCCCCACTGCCCGGATTGGGCAGGAGTGTGTGGAGGGAAGGCCCCCACTGCCCGGATTGGGCAGGAGTGTGTGGAGGGAATATTTAGGCACTCTGTTCTGTCCTAGTTTTCTTCTTCTCTATCCCATCACACTTTTAGTGTATATTCTGGTGGATCCTCCTCTACTGCCATTCCGCTTTCTGTTGGTGTACCTCAGGGCTCTGTCTTAGGCCCTCTCCTTTTATCTCTCTACACTCAATCCCTTGGTGCACTTATGGTTTTCAGTGCCCATCTTTATGCTGATGACACTCAGATTCACCTTTCTGCACCTGAAATCTCTCCAAGAATCCAGGCCCAGATCTATGCTTGCTTATCCGACATTGCTGTCTGGATGTCTCACTGCTGTCTGAAACTGAACATGGTCAAAACTGAGCTCCTTATCTTTCTCCCTAACCCCCCCCCCCCCCTTCTCCGTTCTTTCTTTCTGTAGATAACACTACACTCCTACCTGTTTCCTCAGCTCACAACCTTGGGGTCATCTTTGACTCTACTCTCTCTTTTTATGCACACATCCAACAGATAGCTAAAACGTGTTGCTTCTTTCTCTTTAACTTCAGCAACATTTGTCCTTTCCTTTCTACATACACTCCTAAGACCCTCATTCACTCACAGTCACCTCCTGTCTTGACTATTGTAACCTGCTCCTTGCTGGTCTCCCTCTGAATCATCTTTCTCCCCTTCAATCTGTTCAAAACTCAGCTGCACGGCTTATATTCCGCCAATGTCACTATGTTCATGTAGCCCCTCTTCTCAAGTCACTTCCCTGGCTCCCTATCCATTTCTGCATCCAGTTCAAACTTTTCCTACTGGCCTACAAGTACATTCATTCTGCGGTTCCTTGCTACCTGTCTTCTTATCTCAACACCCTTCCTCAGGAGCTTCACTCCTCTGCAGATCCCTTTTATCTCTGCCCTTCTCTGTCACTGCTAACTCTAGATTTTGGTCATTCCATGTTACTGCTCCATTTGCCTGGAACATCATTGTGCCAGGCTCTTTCTCTGGTCCAGGCTGAAGATCCACCTCTTTGAGGCTGCTTTTGAATTCTGATGCTCCTCATTCCCTTGCCCACTACTTGCGTGTATCTTGCTATACTCTAGTCCCCAGTTTTGCGATGTTTTTTTCATCTTGCTTAGATTGTAAGCTCTGATGAGCAGGGACTGTGTCTTATATCTATATGTATAGTGCTGCATATGTCTTGTAGCACCATACAAATGATTAGTACTAGAAGTAGTTGTGTAATGATTTTGGAGCCTTTTTACTAAATCCTATTAATATTGCGCACTTAATGCATGTTTTTGACGCACAGTAAGTACAAAACCTCCACAGTAATTGTCGGGGTCATGGCCAGCATTTCCCTGGATTATGCTAACATGTGGTACAATTATTATTAGTTCTAACGATACCCATAGAGATATTGTTAGGTGCACTCATGCTAACTGCCACAGTGATGTTGATAGTGCACTAAAGAGGCCTATGTGAGCCACAATTGCGCAAACAATGGGAAAACTGAGACAAAACATTTATACTTGCTTTTATTGGCCAGGCAGATCCTCACCCTAAAAACAGATATACAATTATCACCTAGGATTACTGCATTTAAAAACAGAAGAACAATTCAGCTGCAGAGGTTTCATCACCTGGTAGATCCTGGCAATTATGGCAGAGTGGAGTCAGAATATTGGTTCCCCCAGAGGGACAATGGCCTAGCAGCAGAGCAGAGATGGTACTTGCATTACTTCTTCCCAATAGGAATATGGCCCCAACAATAGAGCCGAAGAGCAACAAAGGAACAGATCAGTAGTTAAGGGCCAGCTGAGATGCAGTTTATAATACCAACCAGATAAAAAGGGTACTTTTGATAAAGGTATTTCAGTGTGTAAAGCATGTTTTACATGCAGAAAAGGTTTTCAGTAGAATTGTGCAATAACATGCATGCATGCATTACAAGTATGAACACTAAACTATTGCATATACTGTGCTTTTATCTGGACCATGTATAGGCATTACACGAGGTTTAATTTGTGCGGAGAGAGATGAAATTGCAATCTCTGAGTGCAGTTGTGATATATTTGAAGAAGGTAAGAAAGGAGGGGGGATTGATTAGGTGGTTGATAACAGATATTTGGAGTAGTGGGATGAATAGGCAGATGAAGCGGGTCTCGGATGAAGAAAAGGTATGGGACTGAGGTGGGAAAAGGATCAAGAACGAAGAGAGCAGTGCTCCAACACCACAAGTGTAGGTTACTGAGTGAGGTGTATGAGAAAAAAAATGTAACATCCATGACTATGGAGAGCAACTGAGACATACATCCTTAGAGGCAAGCCAAGCCTCAGTCAAGGTGGAAAGATAAAGAGTATAAAACTAAAGAGGTCATAACTGAAGACAAATATTTTGGAAATAGAGCAGGTATTCCACAGGAAATATGAGAAAAGACAAGAAGAAAGAGGAAGGAGGACAAGATAATCCTGGAGGGTTAATGGTTTGGGGATGAGAGCTGCCTTGGAGGGCTAGGATTTGAAGGAGAAACAGGAGAATATTAAGAAAAGAAGCAAACTTATGGAAACCGTGAAAATGTTGAGATGCTCTCTCAGACTCCCAGAGAGTTATGATGACAATTTTGAAGCTCAAGAGCAGTGGAAAGGGAAGAAAACAGAATGGTTTGTGAGTTAATGAATGTAAAAAATGGTAACAGTGTACTTAAAGCTTATAGTGCTTTGTAGAAGGGGATACGATTGGAAAGGGTTCGCATTAAGAAGAGGAAATCTTTTGAAGCCATAGGAATCACAGATAGCAAAAATATCCACTGAAATAATATGGCACACATCTCCTGGTTGAAAGCTGGAAGGTCTCTGGGGAAACAGATCACCAAGTCTGAATGAGTTTTTGTATGTTCTGTAGTCCTCCGAAGTAGCTGGGAGAACCATGTAGATGAATTTCAATCTCCCCAGAATTTGGACAGCTGTACCAAGAAGCAAGGGATAACAGTGGCCCAGACCTTGATGGGCTGGGGTAACCTTTGGAGTCAACCACTGAGACATCTGAAGGGATTATTCTGATTATCTGCTTCAAGGAGTATGAGGAGGGCATTGGTAACTCCAAAACCTAACTCTCGGAAAAACATCTTTAAATAAAGACAGAGACTTACCAGAGTTAGCAGAAATTAAGTCAGGCAGTAACTCAGTAGTCCTAACTGTGGTTCTGGCTGTCATTCTGTTTCAAATCAAGCAAAAAGCTTGCAACTGATGCCTGAATGATTATACGGTGTACAGTGCAACTGCTAAAGTGGCTCTTTCCCAGCATTTAAAGAACTCATGTCTATGTTACCTAGGCAACACCATAAGGCAGCCTGCACCTTTGGATTATTCTAAACAGGAGGCTTTAGAAAAGGGCAAGAAAATATTTTTAGACGTTATTCTTTACTTGCCTTATGTGTTCCTTTGTTTGTACAAGACATGTTTACCTCTGCGAGCACTGACATGAATCCTGGTTTGGATCAGTGACAGCATTAGATGTGCAGACAGCATGCCAGCCAATATGTATCAAGACTGAGTTATAGATAACGGCAGGATGTTTGCAAGATTATGAAGGCAGAACTTTCTTTAAATGGCATACTGTCAGGAATGCATGGTAGCTGATGTATGCTAAAGATTTTATGGCAGTGGCAGAAATTCAAATCATGGGCCTCCAAACAACTTGTTTTTAAATTTTTTGTTTATACCACTTTTAAATACACACTTCAGTACAGACAAAAGTGAAAAGAAACTTAATAATACTAGGAAATATCAACAACAAAACTGTTGGTTCAAAGTATTAACATGTTTTAGCCCACAAAAAGAAGAAAAAGTATCTAAATAAGGACAATAAATTAAACACTCTGTATTATACAAAAGAAAATAAGAACCCTGAGGGCGCCCCCCTCAACCAACCTCATCCGGAAGGCCTACAGCGATTCCTGAGTGACACAAACTTGGACCCCTAGCTCCTCCCAGGCCAATATGAAATCCTTTAGCTGCCTAGGTCCATAGAACACACATTTTTTGAATCACACACAATCATACACATACAAGGAAATCCCAACATGAAGCCAACACCCAGAGCCAAAGCCCTGGGTCTTAAGGCCAGAAGATCCTGGTGCCGCTTCTGAGTAAATCTAGACGAATCAGGAAAAATACAAACTTTAGAGCCTAGAAACAATTTATTCATTGAATGGAAATACAATGGCATTACAGTCAAACTCTAATGGAAAGGTAAGTACTAAAGTAGCTCTCTGCTTTACCACCTCCAGAGAGGACTCAAGAAACTCCGTGAGATTTAAACCTCCAGAGTCCCCCTGATGGACCAAAGCCCCCCGGGGCTAGATATTAAGCCCTAACAAGAGGGGGAAAGGAGGCATTCCTAAAATCTCAGTCATATATTTCTTTACCATATCAAAAGCTCATTTGATAGGAGACCTGGGAAAGTTCAGCAGGAGTAAGTTATTCCGGCGAACCTGGTTCTCCAGGTATTCCATGCACCTGCCAAGAATATTCTGATCTTTAACCAGAGCCTCCTCCAAAGTTTGCATTTTACTCACTCTGGACTCAAACAATTCCAGTTGCTTGAATGTTGTTCCAATGCTTGAGCTTGAGAAACCATAGAAAATCACCCACCAGTCCTGAAGAGAAATTTTGCATAGAAGAGTTAAGCCATTGAATCCTGTCCCACAGTGACTCCAACGTCATGGAGGCCAGTTTCTGCACCTCCCAAAACACCAACCCTGGAGATGCCTTCAACCTTCCCTGCACAATGGCATCCATGGTCTGCTGTTGCCCCTCCAAGGAAACTCCAGCCAATCCATCTGCAAGGAGGGAGGACCCAGCCACTGTTATGCTTCCTGGCAGAGAAACCCCCGCCGCCATTCTGGATAGTGGGTCCTCCGGCAAATCCATGGCTCCAAGACTCCTGGGCCTCAGGGGCAGTGTACTCACAACAGGGCTTAACAAAGACCCTTCCTCGCTGCTGCCTGTCATCTGCCTGCTGGGCTGACCCTGGGAAGAAGCTGATGAGTAGACCAGAGCAACCACAAACACCTACAACTTTGACTGATGCAAAGGCTTGGAAATGGAGCCCTCCAGAAAACAAGCTTTCCCTTACACCTTCCTCTTACCCATAACTCAGGCAGAGGTTCGCCAAATAGCTCAGGAGCAGAACAGAGCGTCTCTAGGTGCAGCCACTCTTAGCGCCATCTTGGATCCCTGATGTCAGCTAAAGGGCCACTTCAGTTTTGAAGCATCCAAACAACTATTCTTAAAGGACTCAAAACAGCAGGGGAAGTCCATTCAGAAGATATGGGAGCAGCTGCTAGGGGGCCTCCCTTCTTCCTTAGGGTTTGCCTACACTACATGGGCCACTTGGGCAGAATATATTCCTCTGCTTTATGGAGTAATTTTATAAACCTTTTCCACTTGTAAAATGCTGATTTATAAAATTAGATCAGGCCTAAAAATGCATGTCATACAAGCCAGCACATACTGCTAAGTAGGTGTTCTCAGGAGCAGAGTCTGGGTGGAGCATGAGTAGAGATGAGATATGTGTGTATATTTTATAAAATATACATGCCCACAAATAGGGGTATCTCTACTAAGTGGTGATAAGGATGCACCCTTTAGCATGCACAAACCACAGTGTTAAGATCCCCAGCAAGTGTTAAAGTCTAGGGCGGGGAGGAGATGTTCCAATGCAAAGGGCGCTAGCGGCCAGTTAGCAGACTTTAAGTGGACAGCAGGCATTAACCTGTATGCTTAGCACTCTTAACGTGTAGTAAGAATGGTTGGCTTAATACAGGATAAGGGAGCCTATGGAGAGATCAGAAGTGAGGTGCTGGATGGGAACAAAGGGAATTGGCGATGGATAAGTCACATCCATATGTCACATACAGTGAGTGTGTGGATAATGTGGGAGGCAGTTGGACTGTATCAGTGAGGGGTACTCATTTAATTCACTGTGATGTCAGTGGGTGGCATAGGATTGAGTAGAAGTGTGCCATGGAGTAGCCACCATAGCCACCATGTAGAAAGAATGCCTGGGCGGTAGTGGTGACCTGCACATCAGCTTCAGGTGAAGTATGAGTGATACACACTGGACCACACTGTGGCACTTTACTCATTAGGGTGTATCAGCTGGCATGAGAATACATAACTGAACATGGTGAATATACAGTATGCTGATGGATGGGGTAGATGAGAGTGTAGTATGGCCTTGCTGCCCCAGTGTACGCGATGTGACCTCACAAATGCAGATAACCTCTGTTATGTGTGTTAAAAATTTGTGTGGTACCACAAGGACGGTCTAATACCATCAATTAGGGTTTCACAGATATCTCAGCTGCTCTAACCACCATACAGTCTTATTGACACATATGCATATAACAACCGGACAAGTAAGTAGGCTAGGATCCAAGGACATAAAAGCTTCACATCTGTACAAGCTGCATGCAAACACAAAGTACTCATGTACAGATAAGGTCTATGTTTGTGGATGCCAATTCCACTCAGGCACGTCTGGGCCATCTGGATATCCAAAATCTGGACGGCCTAGATCTGGCCCCTATTCTGCACCCATGGAAGCTAGTCATTCCCACGGAAGCAGAATCAGGGCACGGGGCCTGGATGTCCCAGACGTGCCTTGATTCAGGTTTGCTGCATGGCTATCCACCTCCCCGGCTGGTCCAGCCAAGGCTCCTGCATGGAACTGCAGTGTCATGGTGTCCCGTCGCCAAGACACCAGGATGCCATGCAGGAGCCATGATCGGCCGCACAGTTTAAATGTCTTAATTCCCCGCCACCCGACCCCCCCATCGGGTCTTCCAAGGCTGAGATTGGGCTGCAGCGAACCCCCTGCCCTGCTCACCTCTTTGTGGAGACCCCACTGCAATGGCTGCCAACATCAGGGGAGACTTATTCCACCTCTGAGGTGGAATAAATCCCCCGCTCACCAAGCCCAGATGTACAGGGCCATCACGGAATAGGCCCTGTACATCCAGGCTCAGGGTGCTGCCTCCACTCTCCCCAGACTCCTCCTCCAGCCCTCCCCCTTCTGCCCCCATCCAGAGCTCTCAGCACATCTCTGCTATACATGTAGGGAGCTTTGGAACCAGAATCGGCCTGGGATGCTTAGCGGGGGATATACATCCAACGCAGACATAAAGCCCCACTAAACGCTGTGTGAAATAGACCCCATACTGTCTGTTGGAACAAAGTCACTGCATGATGTTACACACCTGGCATCCACTCATGTCTCTGAACTGATGTGTCTCCCATATTAGCCTTATGGTGCAAGTAAGGACCTGTGATGATCTGTGCAGGTGGCCATCCCAGGAGCGTGATGTCTCTATATATATATGATGGCACAAAAGATGTTCATTCACAGTAATCACAAAAGTTTCCAATCATGTACAACTCATGTGTCATGCATCTACAGGGTGAAGTTGTACAACACTGCAATGTGCTGCAGCCAAGTCAATAAAGTCATGTTCTTAGATGGGTATGGTTGCAATGTGCATACTTGCAGAACCAAAGTGCTATCATAACACATAAAAAAGAATAATTATAATAATGTGTGCCTTCAACTCAATGCTGACGCCTGGCAACCCAGCAGCTTCTGGATTTTTTTGGCAGGATGACTGGAAGTATCGTGGATCAAGTCTACAAAGTCAAATTTTATTCACATCATACAAAACATTGTGCAAAATTCCCTCTCTCAAGGTATTTTACCAGAGCAACTTAAGCTTGCAACTGTTAGACCAATTCCGAAGAAAACAACGCTAGACAAGAATAATCCAGCAGCCTACCGGCCAATTTCCAGCATACCCTTTTTAGCAAAGATCATAGAGAAGATAGTGCAACTTCAACTTCAAGAACACATTGATGTTCATGCACCCCTAGATATTAACCAACATGGTTTTCGCCCAAACCATGGAGTTGAAACTTTAATGATTTATCTTTTTGACTGCATACTCCGCACCATTGATGACATTAAGAAAGGTATTATAATGATTTTTATAGACATCTCTGCAGCATTCGACTCAGTAAATCACAATAGATTATTAAATAGATTAGAGGAGATTGGTCTACATGGGGTCACTTTAAAATGGTTCCATTCCTATTTGACAGAGAGATTTTTACAAGTAAAGATAGGGGAAAAAACCTCTATGCCCATAAGAGTAATACAAAGTGTACCACAAGGATCTGCACTTTCATCGCTCCTTTTCAATATTTATATGCAACCAATATGCAAAATTCCTTCGAAAAGTGGAATTAAGTATACAATCTATGCTGATGATATTATGATTTTCACAACTATCACTATTGAGAACCCTGATTTCTCGGGCATTACAGAATGTCTCTCAGAAATGTCCAACTGGTGTAAAACAAACAACATGGAAATTAATTTTAGCAAAACAGAGGCGTTATTTATTTCTCGTAACCATAATTTTGCGCATCCTCCTGACATCAAAATAGATAACTCAACTATTCCTATTAAATCAGAAGTGAAATATCTTGGAGTTACTCTGGATAATGAGTTGAATCTCAGATCACACATAAATAAGACAATTAAAAGCGCTTATTACAGAATGAAGCTCATCAAAAGACTAAGGCCGCTTCTTGATACTGTTCACTTCAGAAATGTTTGTCAAGCATTGATTACTCCATTACTTGACTTCTGTAATCCAATATATCTGGGTTTATCTAAGCAAGCACTTAAGCCTTTACAACTGGCGCAGAATACTGCTGCACGTATAATTTTTGGTCTATCAAGTAGAGAACATATAACTCCCATCTTGAAGGAGCTTCACTGGTTACCTATAGCTTCACGTGTAAAATATAAAACTATAATTTATATTTTCAAGATAAAACAACAATATTCTGCAGAAAGCCTGACATATCTCATACAGTCAGATATTAGCAACAGACCTAGAAGAAGAGGATCTGACAACAGAATCAGCTTATCAAATGATGTCAGAAAAACACGTAAAGACACCTCTGAAAGGGCTTTCTCTTTTGCTGCACCTTCCATCTGGAACTCTCTACCTAATGAGCTGAGAGCAGCTCAGGACATCAATGACTTTAGAAAGCAACTGAAAACATCTTTGTTTATAGAACACTACGGTCATGCAATTAACTAACTTAATTTGTCTGGAATGTAAATCATATACATATTGTATAATAGCTCACATTATAGTATAGCTCACTATGTAGATAATGCAACTCACTCTAACACATTATACCATAACTTTAACTTTTATTTCTTTACATTTTCTCACTAATACTCTTAATATCTTTGTTTGTAAGACCGCTTTGATTGTATGATAAGGCGGTATAGAAATCCAATTAAATAAATAAATAAATAAATATTGCCAGGCCTTTCTTTGCAGGTAATGGTAGGTGAAATAATTTTTCCAAGGCCACAAATGGGATTTGAACGCTGGTGTATTCTTTTCTAAATCAGTGCTTTAACCATTAGGCTACACCTCCACATTTTTCTGTATAGCACTCTCGAATAATCCAGACTACAGGTCTCTGCCTTCAATGGCCTAACCCAGGACTTGAAACAACCTGGTAGGCTCATTCTGAGACAGTTGTAAAGCATATCTAGGGCCTGCCTGCAGCAATACACATGCAGTATGGACTGCACTGCACACTCAGTACTGCATCTGCATAATGGACACACAGCAGCTGTAGTTATCTTCTGTCCAAAGGCCAGGCCACATGTGAAAGCAAGATGACCTTCCCTCCACTGTACCTCCTAAGTCAAACAATATTCACACAGAGGTCTGCTGGGCTGCAGTGTTGCACTAATCCCTGAGGCAGCAAATGTGTAGGGCATGCATTCCCTTGTGACCTGCTGTACATTAGAAGATCAGAGACACTAAGGAGCACGGCAACAAGACCCTCTATATGTGGAACCAGCCTTTATTGATAACCCTACACTGACAGTGTTTCAGCACAGGGAGTCTTTGACAGAGGGCATTTGTGTTCAGACCTCCAACAAATTAAATATAAACATTTGTCAGTCTAACAAAAACATATCATGTTAAAATTATTACAGTTATTAAACATAAAACCAAATGAAAACACATATAATAAGAAATGTACTTAAAAAACTATTAAAAAATAAAATATAGATAAATAAAGTAAAAAAATAAAAGTAATGGACAGCTTTGAGAAATAATAAATAACAATAAATAGGACATTGAATAAAACAAGTGTTCTCTATGAAAAGCACCATTGTCAGAGATATGTATATCTTTACATTCCAAAGTGCCTAGGTATAATCCAGAAATGAAAAACTTTATTACAGAAAAACATAACTGGAAAATGGGAAGAGGAAAGCAAACACATATAGTGGCAGAGCTCAGTGGAAGAGAGGAGCAATTACATACTGGTAGGACTTACTCAACTCGGTGAACAAATTCCTTCAATTGGGAGTCCTACCCCGATGCAGTGCATGTTTTAAAGCCCCCAAGTATTTGGCGCCAAAAGGAGGAGGAACTATGGAAACCAATTATATTTACAATCAGAATTCAAAAAGGCATCAAAAAAGCCTACTGCACATTTTAAAAACCAAAAACCATTATGTTTGGTATTTAAGTGTGAATATACCAAATCCATATTGTTTCACAACCACATTCTCGTATGTATGAAAAGTGTATCGGTCGAATGTTATTTTCAAGTTAGTGTCCTAAAACCCTCCATTTATGTTCTTCCAAAGGTGAGGAAAGTTGAACTTAGATTGAATGTAAAATGCGGCACTGGGGTATCCGTGTTATTTAATCTATCCAATGAGAACAGTAAAAGTGGAAAAACTGGAAAAACTATCCACATTTATTCTGTAGCCAACGGAGGATTGATCGTATGTATATTTTTCATACCAGGAGAGAATCAGGAGGATGTTGTAGCTGTGAGTGCAAATCCAGTCATGAGGTCCAGAGTTGCTAAGTGAAAAGCGCATAAGATACAAAGTAATGCACTATCAGTACTGCAACTGAAAACTGGAACTCAAAAGTAGTATTTGGGGAGTGGCAACTTAGAGATATCACAGACATATTCTGTGCATAAAAAAACAACTTAAAATATATAAAGCTATATATAAGAAAAGGTTAAATGAAACCCTAGAAGGAACAAAACAGAAGGGTTCTTCTTTGCAAGAGCAAGTGCCTTCTTTGGACTCTACTACAAGATCGGTACTTTTGCACATACACTAAACTCAAACCTCATTCATGACCCATGAGGTCCATCCCAAAGCATCCTGCCCTCTCCATGGGGCAATTCACACTTGCTCCTTCATCATACAAGACATGCACAGGATCATCAGAAAACTCAAACCAATCCTTGACCAAGACCACTTCCGCACAGTTTGCCAAGCAGTCATCACCCCACTGCTAGACAATGGAAACTCACAGACACCATTTCCCAGTCTCTGGCTGTTATAGGTGCCACATGTGTGCTGTGTATAGGTGCCATTAATTATGCTTGCCTGCACATTCCCTCACATTGCAGGTTAAGGGTCACACCCTGTGTCTCTCTTTAGGACATGCACAGACAGTTGTAATGCAGCTGCTCATGGCTCAGTACCCAGGGCCAGCCCATCTACTAGGTGATCTAGGTGGGCGCCTAGGTTCACAGACCTAGTGGGTGGCATGCCAGCTGATCCCTACCTCCCTGCAAGCATGGTACAGCTGCCGCTTCAGTGATGTCGGTGGCCTTAAAGCAGTGCCGCATATGCGGGTAGTCACGGCATGCCACTCCTGCCCCCCTCCAGCAGAATGTGTCAGAGGTGGGCAGGAGCAGCCCGCCATGAGCACATGTATTGCTGCCTTAAGCCTCGCTGCCACACAGAAGGGTAGAATCACCATACCACCCTCCTCTATCAGGTGAGACAATGGATGCTGGGAGAAGGGATGGCATGGGGAATCCTTCCTTCCATGCTCTGGTGAGCCTCAGGGCAGCAGTGAGGGGGTGGCACAGGGGGTGTCTGCTTAGGGCAGCAGAAACCCTTGGCTTGGCCCTAACAATACCTGATGGAGGCAGCTGGTAAACTGGGTGAGGCCTATTCTACCTACTGCAGCCAATGATGTTTGGAGGAGGCAAGAGGTAAAGTTAAGTAGAGCTCTCAGGCACTTGTTGAGCCCTGGTATGGCATCTGACAGGCCAGTCAGAGGGTCCAGGTAAGGCATCAGATCTCATACAGCTTGTTTGTAGTCCCAAACTGGGCCAATGGAGGGAAAGCACTTAGTCCTGGGGATAGCCAGTGAGGGTGGCTGTATCTCATATAATACACTGTCTTCTATCCTGGACTTGCCTTCTGTAAGTATGTGAGCACGACCACTCTGCAGACAGCTAATACTGCAGACAGCTGACATGCACATGTTGGGGGGGGGGAGGAATAACTGCTGCCTCTGTGACCCTGCTACCTCTGCAGAGACAGTTCAGTGTCTCTCTCCCATGCAATGGACTTGCACCATTGGCATTTCTATGTGCATTGCCATAGGGGCCGTTTGACTACAGGGCTACATGTGTTCTGGTGCACACTGACTGTGAATTGGTAATGCATTGGCAGCTAGCGTTGGCCACTGACAGTGAAGGACATTTTCACTCACACTGGAATCTAATGCTTAGGTTACAAGTGGGCAGAGTGGGGCACAGTGTTGGCATGGTGGGATCTTCACAGTTGGCACATAGTTCTCACCACGCATAAACAGCCTTATCACAGGATCACCTACCAGCAGTTCATTAGGTGGCATTACGTGCACTCATGCTAACACCACACACAGTATGGGCTTCGCTTTATCTGCCAGTGACATGCACCTGATATGCAGGGCTGGGACAAAGGTTTCTTCTGTTCCAGGCAGTAGCCACTGCCACTGCTATGCCCTACTCCCATACAATGCTAACATGGCTGCATGGTGGCAGTGGTGGTAGCACAACTCTTTTGTGACAGCAGCGGCAAGAATGTGTGTCACCACTGGCATAGAATGGCAAGAATGGCATAGCAGTGGCATCGCATAGCATGGCATAGCAGTGGCATTCTTGCCACTGGCATAGCAGAGTCGCACTAGCTATTGGGGATGTGATCCCTAGACATCCACCTAGTCCACCAAGAGGACTGGCCAGTCCCGCTGAATCACTCACATGGCACCACCTTTGGCACTTTGGCACAAACAGCAGAGTGCCCTTTATTAAAAGGGCACCATGCTGTGACTGCAATGGGTCACAAATATCACTCATTTTAGGGCTTGAGTGTGGAAGGTGCACACTGCATATATCTCTATGTGCTCCCTGTGTAGTAATTTAACCCTGCTCTGAGCTGGCACTAAGGTTTGCAGTGGCCGTGCCCAGGGGCAGCCCAAGGGGGGTGCGGGGCCATGTGCGGAGACTCGGTGCGGGGCCTCATTTGCATAAGGGGCCTCATTTGCATAAATATTTGCATAATGTTACCATACACTAACTTTTAGTAAACATGCCTCTTCATGAGTGTATGGATAAAGAAAGACAAAGATTTCTACATTACTATAATCCAGTGCCAACCGCCAGGCACATTAGGAACTACTACAAACACTGCCCATTTAGAACCCATAGCAAACCCGCCGTATCCTGACAGCATTACCAGGACTCAAAAAGCACCATACTCTACCTATCAAAAGGCAACACTGCAAATATTAAACCAATACATTTCAGAGAATAACAATACATGACCTTCTGGGGAAAGAGAACAAGTGACAATGTCAAATAGGAATTACATAAACAGAATACCTCAGCTCAGTTACACATGCAGAACATAGACCATCACCAAACAAGGAATCACAATTTAAAAACAGGAAGACAATAATTAAACTGGGAACTCTAAAAGCCAAACTTGGAATGTACAACAACAATGTAGAAATAAAACTATAAATTAATTTCCTCTTGTACTAAACAAAGCACAGACATTAATGATGCACATTTCCCAGAGCTGACATATTCCAGTTAATAAATTCAAAATAAAGAGATATCTTTGTACCTTTTGTGCATTTTTTTTCAGTTGCAATTGTTCCAGCCACTTTCTTCTGGTTTATTTGTGTCTTCTGCTATCTCTCCATCGTCTGCTGTCCATTTGTCCTTTCTTCTCTTCTAGTTTTTTTCCATTCTCTCTCTACATCTGCTTTAACATAATAATCTTTCTCCTTTTGCTCTTTCCTCATTCCTATTTCATCCACTCAAATTTTACCCCTCCATCCTCAATCCCCACTTAGTCTCCCAATACCCGGCCAATTGTACATTTTTCTTCCCTCCCACAGAAAATATTTTTCCCCTCTCCATTTCACTCTCCCAGCCCCATCCCCTTCTAATCTCCCCCAACATCAGCTCCCTTTTAGTTCCAGCCCCACCCAGTATCCGCTCCCTTCTAGTCCCCACATCAGCCCATTTCCAGTCCTAGCTCCCCCATCCATTTCCAGTCCTATCCGAGTCCCTTCATCAGCTCATTTCCAATACCAGCCTCCCATCAGCCCATTTCTAGTCCTTTCCTAGCCCCACCATCAGCCCATGTTAAATCCTAGCTCCCCTCCACTCAGCCCATTTCTAATCCAAGCCCCCCATGAGCCTACTTCCAGTTCTAGCCCCTCCATGAGTCCATTTCAATCCAAGCCCCCACCACAGTCCATTTCCAATCTTAGCTCCCCCCAACACCCAATTTCCAGTCCTATCCTAGCCCCTCCATCAGCCCATTTCCTGTCCTAGCTCCCTCCCCTAAGAGCCCATTCCAAGCCCCCCTTCCCATCAGCTATTTTCAGTTCAAGCCCCCTTCCACTCAGCCCATTTCCATTCCAAGTCCCCCTCCCCATCAGCTATTTGCAATTCAACCCCCCTTCCCCTCAGCCCATTTCCATTCCAAGCCCCGTCCCCATTAGCTATTTGCAGTTCAAGCCCCCTTCCACTCAGCCCATTTCCATTCCAAGCCCCCCTCCCCATCAGCTATTTGCAATTCAACCCCCCTTCCACTCAGCCCATTTCCAGTCCTAGCAACCCCCCCAACCCATTACCAGTCCTAGCCCCCCATAGCTCACTCCCAGTCCTAATCCCACCAGCTCATTTCCAGTCCTAATCCCCCATCACCCAATTTTAGTTTAAGACCCCCCATAGCCCATTGCCAGTCCTAACCCCCCATCAACCCACTTCCAGTCCTAATCCCACCAGCCCATTTCCAGTCCTAATCACCCCCTCACCCAATTTTTAGTTTTAGCCCCCCCATAGCCCATTACCAGTCCTAACCTCCCCATCAGCCCACTCCCAGTCCTAATCCCACCAGCCCATTTCCAGTCCTAATCCCCCATCACCCAATTTTTAGTTTAAGCCCCCCCCCATAGCCCATCACCACTCCTAACCCCCCCCATAGCCCATCACCACTCCTAACCCCCCCAGCGCCCATCACCACTCTGGCTTCCAACCTTCCAAATTCCCTTTAAGAGGCACTCCTCTCTTTCTTGATTGGAAGCTGGCTGGCATTACCTCATGACCTAGGAGGTGTGGTTCCTCTGTTCCTCGGAGGTCCCTCCTGCTCCCCCTATGTGGTTCCTCACGATATTGAAGGTTGTGCTTGACTTTTCCTGCATTTAAAACATTTTCTTCCCCTCTCAGAGGGTCTGCAGCATCACAGGCCCCACTGTAACAGTTACCACAGGCTACAGAGCATGCTAACTGCATAGGGCACTTTAGTAAAATGGACCCTTAATTGATTTCTGTGCGCTAAAAAGTGCTAACGCTTCAACAACTTATTAAAAGCAATGCACAAAATGAGCTGAAAAAATACTCAGAAACTAGGAAAAAAATAAACAAATGAACTGCACATCTAAAGCCGGAATTTTAAAGGACACAATCCACAAAACTAAATTCCATTATGTGGTCTGCTGGTTCACATGCATAGCAACAAAAGAGATTGACAAACATTTTTGGTATTTTCACATCATTTGCAAATGAAAGTGCATGTCTAATTCAGTAATATGGATTGCTTATCTCTGACTGATTAGCTTGTCTCTTAGGGGTAGTACTGTGAGACTGCCACCAAAAGGTCAGAGGTACAATTTTAAATCAAGTGCCTTATGAAATAGGAGCAGCTGGTAATGGTTCCTGCCACCACTAGACACCAGGGAAACCTCTGCTAAGAACCAAACAGTTCAGAAGGAGGGGGTGGAGAGGGTGTTGCCCAGGGCTTCTGAGGAAGTGGAGAACGGGATTGTGAGTAATGCTAGGAAAGGTGTATGGTGTGAGGGAGTTGCAATTGATGTTGGAATTCTTGGGGTTGAGGGTGGGGTGCCATCAACTTTTGCACCTGCCCCTTGATTGGCACTTGAGGTCTGAACAGGAGCCAGCACTTGTATTTGCTTCAAGGC
This sequence comes from Ichthyophis bannanicus, assembly GCA_033557465.1. Classification (NCBI taxonomy): domain Eukaryota; kingdom Metazoa; phylum Chordata; class Amphibia; order Gymnophiona; family Ichthyophiidae; genus Ichthyophis; species Ichthyophis bannanicus. Next base: position 217,783,171 of record CM066036.1, read on the forward strand.
AGGTTCTAAAGTAGACATAAATCTATTTCAAGCTAAATGTCTCTTGGAAAGTACGCTTCTATGTTTGGTGAATGTCCAACCCCCACTCCCACCACTCTCTACCATGCCTCTTTAAAGGAGCTAATAACTAAGTGGTGGGCCAATAGAGGGAAAGCAATTAGTCCTGGGGATAGCCAGGGAGGGTGGCTGTATCTCATATAATACACTGCCTTCTATCCTGGACTTGCCTTCTGCAAGTATTTTATTTATTTATTTATTACATTCTCTTATATACCGCACTATTCTGCATCAGTGTGGTTTACATTGAACAAACTGAAATTACATTGAACAGGGCATTATAACTTGGAGATAACTATTTTACAGGGAACATGGGCTATGGAGAACATAAGAACATAAGATATGCCATACTGGGTCAGACCAAGGTCCATCAAGCCCAGTATTCTGTTTCCAACAGTGGCCAATCTAGGTCATATGTACCTAGCAGTTTCCCCAAGGGACACAGGTTCCACAATGCTTGTATTGGTTCAAGCATTGATATCCTGGGTCCCTTCTTAATAATGGTTTATGGACCTTTCCTCCAGGAACTTGTCCAAACCTTTTTTAAACCCAGCTACACTAACAGCCTTTACTACATCCTCCGGTAACAAATTCCAGAGTTTGATTACACGTTGAGTGAAAAAATATTTTCTTTTATTAGTCTTAAATAGTTTACCCTGTAGCTTCATTGCATGTCCCCTAGTCTTTCTATATTCTGATAAGGTAAACAATCGATCTATGTTTACCTGTTCTACTCCGTTCATTAATTTATAGACTTCTATCATATCTCCCCTCAGCTGTCTCTTTTCCAGGTTAAAGAGCCCCAACCTTTTTAGCCTTTCTTCATAGGAGTATCCTTCCATCCCCTTTACCATTTTGGTGGCTCTTCTCTGAGGGTTAAGTGGCTTGCCCAAGAACACAAGGAGCACCTGTGGGACTAGAAACCCCAGTCCTTCCGGCCCAAGGTTTGTGTCCTCTAGTGGATTTGAACCCCTGACCTTCTGGCCTGAAGTACCTTGCCCCAACCACTAGGCCACTCCTCCACTCCAAGTATGTGAGCACGACCACTCTGCAGACAGCTGATATGCACATATTGGATGTTGGGGGGGGGGGGGAGGAAGAACTGCTGCCTCTATGACCCTGCTACCCCTGTAGAGACAGTTCAGTGTCTCTCTCCCATGCAATGGACTTGCACCATTGGCATTTCTATGTGCATTGCCATAGGGGCTGTTTGACTACAGGGCTACCTGTGTTTTGGTGCACACAGACTGTGCATTGGTAATTTCTCATTTTACCACAGGAGTCACTAATCTGTGGTAACTCAGTACTGCAGGCAATTCCCACTTTAAATGAATAATGCAGTTTGCACGTGACCTTGTAAGCTGCATTATTCTGATCCCCCGGAACACTTGGCAGTTAACGCATAACTTAATGCTCACAGAGAGACATCCTTAAAGGGGCTAGCATGGTTTAACAAACCAGTCCAGGAGTCCCCTTACCCCCAAAGAGCAAAGAAGTCCCTTCAAGTATCTCCACACTACCTAATGCCACACCACCCAAAAGAAAAATGAAAGGCTCCACTCCACTGCCACGTACCCCCTACTATCAATTCCCCCACCCTCGTAGAAACCCCAGGCCTACCTTAATGCACCCAAAGTGGTCTAGAGGAGCTCATCCATAATAATCCTCCTCTTCCCCTCTTCCTTCTTTCTCAGTCTCTGTGGATAACACTCTACTCCTCCCTGTTTCCTCAGCTCGCAACCTTGGGGTTATCTTTGACTCCTCTCTCTCCTTCTTCACACACATCCAACTGATAGCTACAAACAGCCGTTTCTTTCTCTACAGCATCAACAAGATTTGCCCATTCATTTCTGAACACACTACTAAAACACTTATCCACTCCTTAGTTACCTCCCGTCTAGACTATTGTAACCTACTCCTTGCTGGTCTCCCTCTGAATCATCTCTCTCCCTTCAATCTGTTCAGCACTCTGCTGTGCGACTAATCTTCCACCAGCCTCGTTATGCTCATATTACCCCTCTTCTCAAGTCACTTCATTGGCTTTCTATCCATTTCTGCATCCAGTTCAACCTTATTCTTCATTCACTCTGCACCTCCTCACTACCTTTCCTTTCTTATCTCTCCCTACATTCCCCCTCAGGAACTCCGCTCTTCTGGCAAATCACTTCTATCTGTGCCCTTCTCTTCTTTTGATAATTCCCTCCTTCACTCCTTTTACCTTGCTGCTTCTTATGCCTGGAACAAACTACCTGAGTCTGTACATCAGGCACCTTTTCTGACCCTTTTCAAATCCAGGCTGAAAACCCACCTCTTTGCTGCTTCTTTTTGATCTTGACTCACCTGATCTCCTTTTGTGTTTCCTTACCATTCCCTCTGGATGTATCCCCTGTCTACAGCTATTGTGTTGTCTGTCTTGACTAGATTGTAAGCTCTGATGAGCAGGGACTATCTTTTCCATGTGACTGTGCAGCGCTGCATACATCTTGTAGCGCTATACAAAAGTTCAGTCATAGTAGTAGTAATAGATCCTCTACTGCTCTTCCCAGGGCCTGCACCTGGCTCAAAATGGCACACATGCCCCCTATTGATAGTCTTGTGGTACTATCATTAGGGGTCATAAGAATCTAAGAGCATACTGGTTCAGACCAAGGTCCATCAAGCCCAGTATCCTGTTTCCAACAGTGGCCAATTCAGGCCACAAGTACCTAGCAAGTTCCAAAAAGACACATGGGACCCACAAAGCTTGTAATTGGATAAGCAGTGGATTTCCTGGGTCCTCTTTAATAATAGTTTATGGACCTTTCCTCCAAGAATTTGTCCAAACCTTGTTTAAACTCATCTATACTAACAGCTTTTTTTTGCATCCTCCAGTAATGAATTCCAGAGTTTGATTACACATTGAGTGGAAAAATATTTTTAAAAATGCTGCAAATTTCCAACAGCCTTCATTGTATACCTGCTAAGTACTCACTGACAGACAATCTAGCAAGCTCTCTAGGACTCTGGCGAATATTCTGTAATGCCTCTAACATTACTCTGGGAGTGTCATCTGCACATGGTGGCAAAGCTCAAAAACAGCCACTGAGAACTAGAAAAAGCATTGGAAATGTCATTAATAACCCTTAGAACATACTTGGCTGACAAAGTGATACTCAAATAGAGACAATGCAAGACCAGAGCTTGCAATAACTCTGCCTTACGTAGGCAATGAGCAGACTATCTGATACTTGCACTGTAGCCACCTCAATATCGACTAGTTAGCCAATTGATTGACCCAGATGACAAAAGCTAGCAGCACTGGGAACAATTCCAAAAATACTACTTTCTTGCACCAAACCTTCTGAATCCAACTCAGGGGTCATACCTCTGCATACCAGGCATCCTTAAAATACATCCAAAAAGCCCTACCTTCCAGAAGCATCTGAAAATAATTCCAGATCCACACTGGACACCAAGGGGGCCTAGAAAACCTGTTACTACTACTACTATTGGGGGGGGGGGGAGAAAAAAAGAAGATGTTCTTCCGCAAATCAACGACCAGAGGGGAGCAGCGGAAGAAATGACCACAGCCTACCAGATGATAAATAAAATTCTTTATTGAGGACCCAACCAATTAAGAACAGAAGTAAATGAAAACAATAATTGTGGAGTAAACAGATTGAGATTGTAAAACGTAAGTTGAAAAGCAAATACTATACAGAAAACATGACAAACATGTCTCAAATCAGAACAACAAAGAAAACAATATGGAATACATAAAGGGATGATATTGCTATGAGTAATATAAATAAATAAATTACCATTGCATTATACAATAAAAACGAAACGAATATGGTGGAAATAAAACGAAAGAGATGCATATTATGAACTGATTAAAATATTAGGACTACTAAAACATGCATCATGTTAAAAGACATCATCACATAAAAAAAGAGGAACTTATATTTGTACAAGCACCCTATAAAGGAACATCGATGGCTACACAACAAGTGTTGTCAACTGATAAAAACTATTATCAAATGATAAAAACTGCATATTATTAAGAAAACAATCATATAAAAAAACAACAGAGAGGGTTATATTTGAACGTGCAGAACATACATGCAGATACCTTAGAAGGGAGGGAACATCATAGGAACATGTTGTATTCGATTTCCTTATTTAAACCTTTCGGACAAACAGTATCGAGCATGAAAATAAATCTTTGTTCTTCCTGAATTAACTTATGATTCAAGTCCCCTCCACGAGGGGAGGGGAACAGTTTCTTAATGACAAAGAACCTGATATCATTAATGTTGTGCTGAAATTGAATCCAATGCGATACCAGTGGGGCTGTTGTAATCTGTCTTTTGATGCAACTCTTATGCTCCTGAATGCGAGTTCTGACAGCACGTATAGTTTTACCGACATACAGAAGGGAACAGGGGCAAACTATAACATACACTACATGTGTAGGCAAACAGTTAGTATAGGCTCGTAATGGGTACTACACATATACCTGCCGCCCCTGCACATCATCTCCTCAGATAATGGTTAGCTTCACAAAACTAATGCAACACCCATTTAAATTAAAGTATTGTACATAGTTTGAGTTAATATGTATTTAGTTCCCCTGGTTTCCTTCCCATGTTCAATTTCCTGTTCTCTGTAAAACTCAATGTTGTTTGTATACATTGTAGTATGCTTGTTTGATGTACACCGCGCTGATTTTAATAGCGCGGTATAGAAGCAAATGTTAAATAAATAAATAAATAAATAAATAGTGGGGGGATGCGTAAAAGAATCTTTCATTTGGATAGCATGTTTGCAAATGGAACATTTGTTACATTTATAATGCCCTTTTCCTGTACGTCTGAATGTGGAAAACGGGGGCATGAACAAGGAGACCAGCATATCACCTAGATTACGTTGTCTACTATGTGCTATTGTAAGACGTTGGTTTGAAAAACAGGAGCGTGTTTGTAAGATGTGCCAGTGGGCTCTTATAATCCTTTGTATTCTAGAAGAGAGATGGGAAAACCGGAGCACGCAAACAAACTTATCATTAGATTGTTTGTCTTTGGGCAAGAGCAACTGAGATCTGGAGGAGGAACTGGCCCGGTCAAGGCCATTCTGAACACACTCTCTTGGATAACCTCGATTATAAAAACGCGCTGCCATATGGGAAGATTTTTCTTTAAAATCATCATTGTTAGAGCAAAGGCGCCGCAGTCGTAAAAATTGTGATAAAGGTAAGTTCTTCTTAAGATGGCTGTTATGGAAGCTTTCAAACCGAAGAAGCTTATTGCGGTCAGTAGGTTTGCGGTAAATGGTGGTAGTGAATCCATGCTGTGATTTACCAATAAGGATGTCGAGAAATGGAAGTTCAATATTGCTAGATTGCATTTTGAATTTTAGATTGATATCTAAACTATGTAATTGGGAATTAGTGCCTTTCCATAGTACTAAAACGTCGTCTATATACCTCTTCCAAGAGACAACAAAGGGTGCAAAGGGACAATCCTGTAGATGAGAGTCCTCAAATTGTGCCACGTATAGGTTAGCTATGTCAGGTGCCATAACTGTACCCTTTATTTGTTGAAAAAAACGGCCATTAAACAGAAAATAATTTTTTGTCAAAGCTATATGGGCCAAATCTACCAAAACGTGAGTGGGAATACGGACGGGTAAGGTGAGTTGGTTTAGATATTTAGTAATGACAGCAATAGCCCCATCTTGCGAGATATTGGTATATAGTGACTCTATGTCAAAGGAAACCAAAATAATATCTGAAAGATTTCCACTGAAGGTATTAAGGAAATTGATAATATCAGCTGAGTCTCTGATGTATGTGGCAATGAGTGGTACAAAGGGACGTAAAAAGATGTCTATGAATTGAGACAAAGGCTCAAGGACTGAACCAATGCCAGAGACGATAGGCCTACCTGGAGGGGATTGGAGGGACTTGTGGATCTTTGGAATGGTATAAATTGTAGGGATTATGGGATGAGAGACTTGTAAAAATGAAAATTCACGTGAGGTTAGAAAACCAGCATTGAGGCCGTATGATAGTAGAGAGTCAATGTCCTGTTTAATAGTCAAAGTAGGGTCGTGTGGCAACACCTGATAAAAAATTTTATCATTAAGTTGATTAGTGAGCTCTTCAATATAATAGGATCGATCCATTATAACGATACCGCCACCTTTATCTGCTGGTTTAATGATGATATCTTGCCGTTTGTTAAGTGTATTTAAGGCTAGCCACTCTTCATAGAAACATAGAAACATGATGACAGAAAAAGACCACAAGGCCCATCTAGTCTGTCCTTCCATAACAACAACTACAACAGTCCACTTTTTACCTTTAGAGATCCTCTGTGTTGGTCCCATGCTTTTTTGAACTCAGTCACTGTCCTCATCTCCACCACCTCCACTGGGAGACTATTCCACGGATCCACTACTCTTTCCATAAAGAAATATTTTCGCATATCACTCCTGAATCTATCTCCCTTCACCCTCATCCCATGTCCCCTCGTAGCAGAACTTGCTTTCAATTGAAAGAGGCTCTCTCCCTGAACATTTATGCCACGGAAGTATTTAAACATCTCAATCATATCACCTCTATCCCGCCTTTCCTGTAAGGTGTACATATTAAGATCCTTAAGTCTGTCCTCATATGCTTTATAATGAAGCCCATTAATCATTTTAGTAGCAACCCTCTGCACCGACTCCATCCTGTTCACATCCTTTTGAAGGTGCGGTCTCCAGAATTGCACACCATACTCCAAATGAGGTCGCACCAAAGACTTATACAGAGGCATTATCACCTCCTTTTTTCTGCTAGCCATTCCTCTCCGTATGCACCCAAGCATCCTTCTAGCTTTTGCCGTCGCCTTTTCTACCTGTTTAGCTACTTTAAGATCATCAGACACAACCACGCCTAGGTCCCGCTCTTCTTTAGTGGACAAAAGTACTTCACCTCCTATACTGTATTGCTCCCTTGGATTGCTGCAGCCCAAATGCATGACCTTACATTTTTTAACATTAAATCCCAGCTGCCAAATTCTAGACCATTCTTCAAGCTTAGCTAGATCCCTCCTCATGTTATTTACTCCTTCCTTGATGTCTACTCAATTTTAGATTTTGGTATCAACCGCAAACAAGCAAACCTTACCTGACAGCCCTTCCACACTATCACTAACAAAAATGTTAAAAAGAATTGGACCAAGGACAGATCCCTGGGGCACGCCACTGGTAAAATCCTTCTCCTCAGAGTGAGCTCCATTTACTTGTACTCTTTGTCGCCTCCCACCCAACCAATTTCTTACCCAAGCAGTAACTTTAGGGTCCATCCCTAGGGTGCTCAGTTAGTTTATAAGTCGCCTGTGAGGAACAGTGTCAAAGGCTTGCCTGAAATCTAAATACACCACATCTAGAGCTCTCCCTCGGTCCACCTCCCTGGTCACCCAGTCAAAGAAATCGATCAGATTTGTCTGACAAGACCTGCCTCTGGTGAATCCATGCTGCCTCGGATCCTGTAATCCGCCGGACTCCAGAAACCTCACTATTTTCTCTTTCAGCAGCGTTTCCAATAATTTACTCCATGCGAGAGATTATTGTACCGACATCTGGACTTCTGTTCCAAGGACTTAATCTCGCAAAGTACACAGTCCATAAAGGATTGTATGGCACAATCTACAGGTCCCGGCGGATACCATCGTGACTTGCTACGTACAACCAATGGATCACTGGAGGTGGAAATTTTATCAGAAAAAATCTTTTTAATCTGTAGTTTGCGAAAGAACTTGTGGAGGTCAATTCTGGTCTGAAAGGCGTCATATTTAGCAGTGGGAACAAAAGAAAGGCCTTTCTGTAGAAGGGCTAGTTCTGATGTAGTGAGAACTACCGAGGACAGATTAAAAACAGGAAGGTCATTAGAAACACTGGACTCATTGATATGTGAATTGTGGACTAATACTGATCATGTGGGCGGCTGTAGGGGGGTCGGAAGGAGCTCCCCCTGCCCCTGCCTCTTCCCCTTCCCCTGAATTCCAGGTGTGAGAATGAGGTTTTTTTTTTGGGGGGGGGGCGTCGTGCTGATTCCTTCTCCCAGAGATCTTTGAATAAAAAATCTTGTGATGTGTTAGGAGAAAGGGGTAGATTTGGCCCATATAGCTTTGACAAAAAATTATTTTCTGTTTAATGGCCGTTTTTTTCAACAAATAAAGGGTACAGCTATGGGTGCCGCCATGGCACCTGACATAGCTAACCTATACGTGGCACAATTTGAGGACTCTCATCTACAGGATTGTCCCTTTGCACCCTTTGTTGTCTCTTGGAAGAGGTATATAGACGACGTTTTAGTACTATGGAAAGGCACTAATTCCCAATTACATCAATTCCACAATTTGCTCAATAGTTTAGATATCAATCTAAAATTCAAAATGCAATCTAGCAATATTGAACTTCCATTTCTCGACATCCTTATTGGTAAATCACAGCATGGATTCACTACCACCATTTACCGCAAACCTACTGACCGCAATAAGCTTCTTCGGTTTGAAAACTTACCTTTATCACAATTTTTACGACTGCGGCGCCTTTGCTCTAACAATGATGATTTTAAAGAAACATTTTCCCATATGGCAGCGCGTTTTTATAATCAAGGTTATCCAAGAGAGTGTGTTCAGAATGGCCTTGACCGGGCCAGTTCCTCCTCCAGATCTCAGTTGCTCTTGCCCAAAGACAAACAATCTAATGATAAGTTTGTTTGCGTGCTCCGGTTTTCCCATCTCTCTTCTAGAATACAAAGGATTATAAGAGCCCATTGGCACATCTTACAAACATGCTCCTGTTTTTCAAACCAACGTCTTACAATAGCGCATAGTAGACAACGTAATCTAGGTGATATGCTGGTCTCCTCGTTCATGCCCCCGTTTTCCACATTCAGACGTACAGGAAAAGGGCATTATAAATGTAACAAATGTTCCATTTGCAAACATGCTATCCAAATGAAAGATTCTTTTACGCATCCCCCCACTAATGTGTAGTACCCATTACGAGCCTATACTAACTGTTTGTCTACACATGTAGTGTATGTTATAGTTTGCCCCTGTTCCCTTCTGTATGTCAGTAAAACTATACGTGCTGTCAGAACTCGCATTCAGGAGCATAAGAGTTGCATCAAAAGACAGATTACAACAGCCCCACTGGTATCGCATTGGATTCAATTTCAGCACAACATTAATGATATCAGGTTCTTTGTCATTAAGAAACTGTTCCCCTCCCCTCGTGGAGGGGACTTGAATCATAAGTTAATTCAGGAAGAACAAAGATTTATTTTCATGCTCGATACTGTTTGTCCGAAAGGTTTAAATAAGGAAATTGAATACAACATGTTCCTATGATGTTCCCTCCCTTCTAAGGTATCTGCATGTATGTTCTGCACGTTCAAATATAACCCTCTCTGTTGTTTTTTTATATGATTGTTTTCTTAATAATATGTAGTTTTTATCATTTGATAATAGTTTTTATCAGTTGACAACACTTGTTGTGTACCCATCGATGTTCCTTTATAGGGTGCTTGTACAAATATAAGTTCCCCTTTTTTTATGTGATGATGTCTTTTAACATGATGCATGTTTTAGTAGTCCTAATATTTTAATCAGTTCATAATATGCATCTCTTTCGTTTTATTTCCACCATATTAGTTTCATTTTTATTGTATATTGCAATGTTAATGTATTTATTTATATTACTCATAGCAATATCATCCCTTTATGTATTCCATATTGTTTTCTTTGTTGTTCTGATTTGAGACATGTTTGTCATGTTTTCTGTATAGTATTTGCTTTTCAACTTACGTTTTACAATCTCAATCTGTTTACTCCACAATTATTGTTTTCATTTACTTCTGTTCTTAATTGGTTGGGTCCTCAATAAAGAATTGTATTTATCATCTGGTAGGCTGTGGTCATTTCTTCCGCTGCACCCCTCTTCTGACTACTACTACTATTGATCATTTATATAGCGCTACAAGGCATACGCAGCACTGCACAGGCAACTCACACCTTGATCATCCCCAAAATACATTGGCTGCCAAGAAATCCATTTACCCACAACCCTGGACTGAGATGCCAACTTTGCTGTATCTCCACATGAAATCCTGGGTGCTATTCTTACCAAAAATGACCCAAGACCCCACCACCATCACTGACAAAACTTCAACCCACTCCAAAACACCCTTACTCTCATCAAACACTGTCTCCCCACAACCCATTCTGCTCCTCAGCCCTTCTCGCCATAACTACCAAATGTCCCAGATTCTCAGCTTCCCAACAAATCCCAAAGCTCAGATCCAAAACCCAACCACAGCAATCCCACACACATGAAATAAATGCAAAAAAGCATGTAAACTTGATATCAAAAGTAAAATTGAACCCAACAGGCACTAGGACTGCTGGGGTGCCCATTGTGCCACACATGAAAGAATTCACAAAATCTCCAACACCTCACAGGTTGCAAGTCGGAAGTCACCACTGAATGTGGACAAAATGTTGTCATTCCCTGACTAAGACGCCACTATCTAATGACCCCATAAATTGAACTCTTCCCACAGAGGGCAAAGCTCACAGACTTGAGAAACTGACACTGCTGTTGCTAACATAGAAATTCTGCCCAGAAGCCTGGCAAGATCCCCTGAGTACTGTAGAAACATTCTGAAAACTCAGACATACCTGCCCTGGAGCCATGACCTACCTAACGTGACTGACCCTTCAAAGCAGATAATATCCCCTCACTCAACCAGAATATTTTAGGAGCCAAAATCACTGCTTATGCACTTCCTAAAGCCCATTGGTTCCCAGAGAGTTCCCTCAGGACCAATCAGCCTGTACAATATCCTCACCCAAGGCACCCTCACCCATCCACTACCAACCTTGTTGCCATGGGGAGGTGTGAGGGCTTAGACCTGAGTCCATGGAGCTTGCCGAAGTATGACAATACAGTTACTCAGTGGGAAAAATGGTATCTCCAGGAACAAGCAGGAATGAGTCTTCACATATGGGTACGTCGGTACCGACGGAGTCTGCGTGGGAACGCTCCCCAGCGTCCAATCAGAACGCTTTTGGAAGCATCCCAACATGCCTGCGTGCTGCCTTCCCGCCTTTCCCAACTGCCTCGCCTCAGTTTCCATTTTTCTGCAGAGCCGGCAGGGCGTCCTCCTGTCACCGCCGAAAATTCTTCCTTTATTTTTTGTTTTTTCTTGTGGTCGCGTCTACCTTCCCTCGGCGCACCGGTACCGCCGGTTTTTTCTTCTTCTTTTCTTTTACAGATATTTCCTTCTGTAGGAATTTTTTTTTTCCTATTTGGTGCCGGACAGGCTTCGGCCTGCTAGGCCTCTGCATTTCCCTCATGGAAATTCTAGCCACTAGAAAGTGTTTTAACTGTGGCACTACCAAATTACTTTTAGACACCCATAATTGGTGCCTTCCATGTTTGGGACCTGAACACAATCCGCTGGACTGTCCCTCCTACACTTCAATTTCTGCAAGACGTTTTCAGCATCGAGCTCAACTCGATATGCCATTCCCCTCAGTCCTGAGGGTACCAGCTCCATCTTCTTTTTCGCAGGATCAGGTAACCAAACAAAAGTTTGTAAAGACTAGCCAGTCCTCGGGTGGTAGATCTCATGTCCTTCATAGAGATGCCTTTCGGCTTGCCCCCGAGGACATTTTGGCTTTAAAACCCCGGCAGGAGGCTTCTGTCTCCAAAGCACTAACGGGGTTTCAGGTTGTTCCCGGGGTTTTTACCTCGGTAAACATGCCTGAGCCATGCCCGGTGGTGGTATCCGCTTTGAGCGGTGCCGGTACTCCGGCATCGGCAATGGTGCTGGATGAAACATTCCACACCGATGATCGCAGTCGAGCGCTCTCGGTATCTTCGGTGCCGCTAGAACTGCTACCGACCGATCTTCCCACATCGGTCCCGGTACCGATGCTGGTATCCACGTCGGTACCCTCCCAATATGCATCGATAGACTCGCTTCTTTCGATACCGAGTCTAGAATCGATCTCTAGTCTGGATGACTGGGTACCGACTCGTCTCGGTACCGACTTCAGACGGTACCGTAGACATTCCACCGATGATCAAGGTCTGCCACATTCGGTTACCACGGTACCGATAGTGCCATTACAGACTGATCTTCATATATCGGTGTCACCGACGGTACCGATCCCGGTACCGGTATCGACATTGGCATCGGTGTCGGTACCTCCCATGCTAGCCAGCTCGCTTCCTTCCATACCTAGTTTGGAATCGATCCCTAGCATGGACGACTTGCTACCGACCAGTTGTGGTACCGGTTTTCATCGGTACCCACAACTATCTTTCAAGGATAATCCGATGCTCCACCCCTCCAGATCTGCTATTCCACAGAATCTGAATGAGCAGGTGGCTGCTAGAGCTAGTTCTTCAACAGATCTAGTTCTTCCTCCTCTTCCTCGACGACTTCCCTCTAGGGAGATTTCTTTTCAAGCTTTTCTGCTTGATATGGCGAAGCTACTTGCCATTTCTATACCTGGTCAAGTCCCTGAACCAGGGGATCCACAACCTATACAGATCCCCTGCAATCCAAAGGAAGTCATTATGTTTCCTTTGCATCAGACCTTGCAGGATCTCCTATTTAGAATGTGGGAAACTCCTTTAATGGTATCCCCACCTTCTAGGGCAACTGATCTTCTATACAAGGTGCCCCCTTCTCCAGGTTTTCAAAAGCCTCAACTCCCTCATCATTCTCTGGTTGTAGAATCAGCAATGAGGCATGTTAAGAGTACTAAGAAGCACTCTTCTTATCTGCCAGGTCATGAGGCTAAAACTTTAGATGCCTTTGGACGTCAAACTTTCCAGGCATCCATGCTTTCAGCAAGAATCCTTTCATATATTTTCTATATGGGATTATCTCTTGAGGAGGTCACAAAAGATTTATTACTTTTGACCCCTTTCCTCCAAGAGCCTAAAAGAGCAGATTTTTCTATGCTAGTCAATCATGCTCAAAATATTTCTAAGTTCCTTACTCGTGCTTCCCTAGACTCTTTCGAGTCTGTTAGCAGAACTTCTGCTATAGCCATAGGAGCACGACGTAGAGCCTGGCTCCAGGCTTCAAACTTGGACAAATCTGTACAAGATATACTGGGAAATGTTCCTTGCACTGGAGAAAATCTCTTTAATAAAGAGACTCTACTCCAGGCTGCTCAGTTTACCACTGACACTATTGCTTTCAGAGGCTTGTCTACGCCTTCCTCTATCCCAGTTTGTAGAAAGTCTACTACTAAGCTTTGTTCCCCTAATGAGAGAAGGTTTTATCCATCTTCTACCCATCATACAGATGTTTCTAGGCAGGGGAATCACCCAGCCAGGCTCAGGAAACCACAACCTCAACGGGTTCAGAAAACCCAGCAGCCGCAAGGTTGCTGATAATCTCTTCCCTGAATCCTTTTTGCCTCTTGAGGTTTAGATCCTGTAGTTTGCTTCTTACCTCTACAAACATCTACATCGGTTCCATCCTAAAATTACATATGTCCCTCTCAAGGACACATCCTAACTATTAGCTCAATGAGCTTCTCGAGATGATTACGCTTTACAGGTACTACAGTTACTCCTCGTCCTCTGAACTACACAGAGGAGTAACAGCTGTCAATAAGGTCACCATCCCTTACCTTTGACTTTTCTCCTGTATCAGCATCTCTCTTACTACTTATTGAGGATTTCCTCCACAATAAGTCTTCTTTTCAACTCTGCCACTCTTTCCAGGACATTTGGTCTGTAAGAGTGATACCACTTTACTGAGGGCTTTTCCTTAGGCCCCTAACAGTTTCTTTCAGAGTTGTCTCCCCCTTGCATTCTTAATTTTTCCTGGCAGCTTCTCAGACAGTAGCGGAGTCTTACCTCTCCTACTTCTGTCTGTATTTCTTTCCCAACCTTGGGACCTTCTGCTGCCCTATCAATAGTTAGAACTGCAGGGGCTCTTACTGCTTAGACCACTAACTTGCTGTCCAAGCAGCCAGGGCTTGTTCTCCAATTTCAATGGTTTCTGGCCTTGCCACTAAGTCCCAGACGATTTAAGAACCTTTTCTGGCTATTGTTGCAGACCTTACCTTCTCTCCTTAGCCTCCCCAATTCTTGGGCTTGGCGGAGTAGTTCATGCTGCCTGCGGGCTCTTGAACATCACCTTTTCTTCTATTAACATGCAACATGCTCTCTGCATCTCTACGGAGCAGCTCTACACTATGGGGCCTTGTTAGAGAGCACATAATGTCAGATGGTTAGGAAGGGTTTTACTTAGTCAGGCTTACTGGATTCTCCTTGCCCTTACCATTTCCATTAAAGGCTTCTTAAATAAAGGTCACAGGCCTTTAATTAAGAGAAGACCTAAAGAATTATTCAATTCCCTGGTTTGTTTCACATCTCCAGGGGACCCCTTCACAACAGATGGTTTGTTTCTTTCAGTATAGATCATCCCTGTCTGGTTTTTTCCTTCCATCCTCAATTCTTCATAGCGTGATCCATGTTGAGCACAGGAATGCACCATACCCCTTTTTACCCTCAATGAGGGTAAATATGGTATTTTTATGGCATCTTTTTCTCCAGCTACCTGCTGGAGTTATGGAAGGATTCAGACTCACTGTCTGCAGATTAAAAACATCCCCTGCATTTTCCAGGTAGGTCTTCATTCCTGGTTTTTCAGGGGCAAGAGTTCTTAGAGGACTCTAGACTTCTCTTGCCAATGAGAGAACTCCCTGCGCTTCCTACCCTTAACCAGGAAGTAGGAATTCTCTGAATATCTTCTCAAGCAGGTACCTCCCTTCTTGTTGTTAGATAAATCTTCTCCACATACCCTATGTGCGGACATGGGTATGTATACAGATTATATATATATATATATATATATATATATATATATACATACATACATATGTGATAGATATGTATTACAATATATGAGAGTGGGTAGGTATAGGTCTATATACTCTTTCTGTCTGTCTGCCTAAATATATATATATACTTATACATATATATATATTCCACCACGGACTGACAGATACTCTCTATCCCTTTCCATGCTGTCCCAGCATACTTAGGGTTCTCCATGATCAATCACTTCCTGTGGTAGTTCAGGAGTTTTTGTGCCATGACCTTCAGTTTGGGTACACCTGAAGCCCTCCACATACTTTCCTTTTCCATTACGAGGGACTTTTTCTGAATCTTCAGAAAATGGGAGTTTACAATGGCTCCTAACTCCTATCCTTCTTGTTATCGGATATGGCTCAAAATGTTGCTGCCAGAATCATTATGCAAAAAAGGCTGTCTGACCACATTACACCAGTCCTAATTGAGCTACATTGGCTCCCCATCTCAGCCCGCATTCAATACAAATTATTAGTCACCACTTTCAAACTCATCCAGAATGTAGCGCCCTCACATCTCAATAGCCTACTATCCAATCTACCCAACAACAGAAGCCGAAGAACAACAAACCTAAATACCCTCTGCCTCCCGAAGTCCTTCAGAAAGGCTAATGCAGGTACTAGCAACAGGGCTTTCTCTTTTATAGCTCCAGCACTCTGGAACCGATTACCAAGTGAACTGTGTGCGATCTGTGATCTAAAAGATATCAGGAAAAAACTTAAAATGCACCTTTTCCAATCTCACTTCAATTTAACCGCATGAATTTCATTCAGGCATGTGTAAATATGTTTATAAAGATCCTAAGTGAAGTCCTAGCAGACTGGCTTGTGTAAATATGTATATAACTTCCTTTGTGTAAAGTGTAAATATGTATATAAGCACCTTGTGTAAAGTCCTAACCTCAATCAACTGTAAATCTGTAACTCTTCTTATGTGTGCTACCCACCTCTCTAATCGAATTGTACCTACCCCTAATTGCTGGCCAGTACAACCAGCCTTACCTTGTTTTGCAACCGCTGCTGATCACTGGAAGCAGCGGGATACAAATTTGTGCGTTAATAATTAAATAAAATAAATAAATGGAGATCTTGGAAGCTCCCTCTCCTATAAGAACTAGGTCTCTTAAGGTCAAAGGAGTTTTCAGTTTTATCCAATGGAGACTTCCGCATTTTCCGCTAAGTCCTACCTCATTGGACTACCCCAGTTCCACTGGGATTGTTTCTCTCACCCAAAGGGTTCTACATCAGCCTGTTTTTTGCACAGTTGTTTACCTCTTCTTACATTGAGGTACCCCCTGGGGATATTCTGTTGGTTCATATTCACAAATCCTCATGAACCTCCATATACCCCTCTACAATGCCACCAGGTGAGGTCCATATTGGTTTATTGCTCTTCAATATTACCACTAAATATCACCTGCACAGAGCCTATCTAGGTATCCTGTTTGGTCCAGCTGTTCCACAGCACATCTTTTTAACTCAACTCCTACCCTCCATCCCTGGAATGCCTGGGGGGTCGGTACATTAGCATGGCTAACAAACTCGCAACATGCTGGGACTCCTCCAGGCATCTTAGCTTGGGAGTCCCCATATGTGAAGACTCATTCTTGCTTGTTCCTGGAGATAGCACAGTTACTTACCTGTAACAGGCGATCTCTGGGAACAGCAGGAATAAGTCTTCACAACCCACCCACCTCCGCTAGGAGTTGCATTTCTCTATCTCTATCTTTCCCTTTCTTGCTCTCTCTCTCTTTGCCTCAGCTTTAAAACTTAACTGAGGAGAGGCAGTTGGGAAAGGCGGGAAGGCAGCATGCAGGCGTGTTGGGATGCTTCCAAAAGCGTTCTGCTTGGACGCTGGGGAGCGTTCCCGCGTAGACTCTGTCAGTACCGACATACCCATATGTGAAGACTTATTCCTGCTGTTCCCAGAGATCACCTGTTACAGGTAAGTAACTGTGCTTTACTAAACAATAAGCACTTGCCTACTCACTAAACCAGTGTTTTTCAAACTAGTCTATGGGACACACCCAGTCAGTAGGGTTTCAGGATATCCACAAAGAATATGCATGACATATATTTGCATGTACTTCTCAGGATATCAATCTGTAGTGCATGCAAATCTAAAAATTTACTTTGTGGATATCTAAAACATGACTGGCTGGATGTCCTGAGGACTGGATTGGGAACCACTGTATTAAAAATTTACTAGACCTCCAAGGGGAGTTTCTCCTTCAAAATAAGTTTGCAAGCTCCAGGTACAAGATCCCCAGAGATCCAGAAAATTGTCCCTGATGTGCTTACCCCCCTTTTATATTTTTAGTCATCAATGTTTTAGAGAAATGGTGGTGCCCCTCCAACATACATCACTGTCTCTAATTCTATAAATAATGCTAAATATCACAAAGGGTTGTGTTTATTAATTTTAAATGGTCATTTGTAGCATCGCTATTATTTCTTTATTTTATATTTCCATTTATTATCTGCTTCCTCATGATAAAAAATCACCTAAGGCAGCTCACAAAATTTGTCCATCTCCATATCTTACCCACTTACAATAACACCCTGTCACCTTTAACCTTCACATATAACAAAGAACAAACTTGACTCATGTCTCCCTTTCCTGTCCCTTACTTATCTTATCCCACTCTCCCAGTCTCTACCAACTTATGATGTAAAGTGAAAAACTAAGGTGAAAAGGCTCTATTGTCAGGAAGAATTAGAATGTAAAAGAACCCCAGTTTTCACATATGTAAATGCACATTTTACTTGCACCCCTTTGTCCTTTGTCCTTTTCTCCCTTGAGCTTACCATTTGAAAAGACAGATCATCAGCGGTCTATAGTTAGCCTTTTAAAATTTGCTCATCTGCTGTAGCAATATCAATGACAGCAAAAGATTATTTCTAAATAAAATTATGTGATGCTTCCTTCATCCTAAATTTGTTTTTAAAACTATTTTATGGAAGCAACAATGAACAGAAGCTCAGAGTAGATGTTCCTGTAATTTCAGAATATCTTATTCTGTAGAGGGCAGCCTTGATTCAGCTAGAACAGATCCTTTTTCATATTTGTTAAACTATTCTTTATTTGCAATTCTCCAAAAAGAGTAAAATGTCCCTCTGATGGAATATTATACTATGCACTTAGCAGACTTGTCTACAGAACAAAGGGGCATGTTTACTAAGGACAGTTTAGGGCACAGAAGTACCACGTGGGTGTGTTATCGGTGCCCAGTAGTGGTTGCCGCTGCAGGAAGCACCAATAATGTGAGCTTACCAGCCGGTAAGTTGCAAAGGGATAGAGAAGTGGCATTAACTGGGTGGAACATAGGTGGAGACAGCATATGTGCCTTCAATGGCTGTTCCAGTACTGTGTGTTACAGGCGCAGACACTGGTTAAGGGCTGCTTTGTAAGACAGAGAGCCATTCTCACCCATTAAACAGAAAGACTGTTCACATGTAGGCAGTGTATGCCTACCAAACAGGAGCCCTGAAATAAGTGATGGCAGTGGTGTATTGGCAGTCACAACATGGTACTGTTTCAATTAAGGGTACCATGTTGTTGGTGCCAAAGAGGCAAAGGTGGTGTCATGTGAGTGTTCCACTAGGCGGCTGCCCAGGATGTACATCTGCTATGTCTGGTGTGACTCTGCTGTGACAGTGGCAGCACTCACACATGCGTCCACTGTCACAAAGGATTAGTGCCACTGGCACTGCCATCCCTCAGCCATGTTAGCAGCATGTGGGTGTGGGTTTGGTGTCAGCAGTGGCTTCTGCCTGGCGCTGAAGAAACTATTGTTCCTGCCCTGGGTGTTAGGTGCAAAGCTGCTGTATGTACTGTTAGGAGCATGCCAAGCATGTCACTGGTAGGTAAAATGGAGCCCATACTGTGTGTAGTGTTAAACTGGTGCATGTTACATCACTTACTAAAGTACAGGTAGATGATCCTGTGCAAAGTCAGTTTGCATGTTCTGAGAACTATGTGCCAATTGGGCAGATCCCACTGTGCCAACACTGTGTTTCACCCTACCCACTCACAACCTGGTGGAGGGGAGCAGGAGTAGCATGTGGGGACTACCTACATGTGCACTGTTGCTGTAATACCACCCACACCACTGAAGTGGTGGCTGTGCACCGCTGTCAGGGAGGGAGGGAGGGATCGGCTGGCATGCTGTCCATCAGGGTCTGCATACATAAGCGCCTGCCTAGTATGCCGTTTGCAAGGGCTGGCCGTGGGTACAGCTGCGTTAGCACTGACCATGCGTTTCCTAATAAGAAACAACACTGTGTGACCCTTAACTTGCAGAATGAGAGAATGTGTGGGCAAGCACAATTGATGATGTTGATACATAGCACACATGTGGCACCTATAACATCCAGTGACTGGGAAGCAGTATCTGTAAACTGCAAGCTCTGTCATGCCCTGAATGTGCATATGGTGTATCTGGGCTACATCATCATTTCCAAAGTGATGACCAGGTTGGCTGTGTCCACCCATCACTCGTACAACCTGCAGTAATCTGCAGTGTTCCAGCATTTAGACGGGGAAGCGTTGGGTCAGAATGTCCCCCATGTGCACATGTTGACTGGATATGAGGGGTGAAAAATATGCCAGGGAGCCAGGAATAAAAGGAAATATGATAACACCTCATGACTTAGGAAAAATACCACCAACCCTTGGATTTCCAAGTATACAGTGTTCAACCTCAGAACCTCACCCTATTTGGACGGTAACTGCCTCACTGCAAGCAACCCTCCCCCCTGTCACTGAAATGCAAGAGTAACCATGTCCAGGACTAAGTTGCAAAGTTTCCTGATTAACCAGTTGGAGGAGTCAGTGTCAGCCAGTCCAGCCTTGGCCACTATGGATTCAGAATGCATCATGGGACTACAGTGAGGATCCCAATGTGTACAAGCAGCCCATAGAAACAGCACATTTTACTGGCATCATATCACTAAAGCACACACCTGGGCTAAAGTACAGAAAATCTGACAAGGATTATCACCTCACCAAGTTCCTAGAGGGAGACTTGCAGCCAGTCTTGCCTTTCAAACCCTCTCCTTCTGATGGAATGTGTAGCACAGAATGTCAGGAGACACATGAGGGATTAAATTTACCAGCAGACAGTAAACAATTTATGATAAAAGCCCATAACATAGGAAACACAGCAACACGGACAGTTCAGGTAGGCAAGTCAAAGTAGTAAATGGATGTGTAAGTACTTGACTCAGTGCTACAGTTCAGAGACCCATCGGTGAGTATAGGCGAAAGTCACCCTGCCTGGAGAGGACATCTATGAGTGGATCTGAAGCTACATTCAAGCCAATGCAGAAAACTAGTGTGGACTGTAAGCACCGGAAACAGTACCTTTAAGCACATTTAAGCTAATGTCAAATGCCGAAAAGAGAAGGACATGTGCATAAATAGCAATGGAAAAACTAGTTCCCAATTAACCCTACAAGTATTTAAATTGCAGGCAAATAAACTACACATAATAATCTGGTATGCAAATGATTGCTGCACCCGATGCAGAGACAGGTGTAGAGGTTTTTACAACCAGCTTTAGTGCCAATTTCTCTACGCCTGGGTCTGAGGTGGCTTAAACCTTTAGCACATGCCCCAACAGGATTTTTATGCCATTGGGGGCAATTGCAGAATTAGGAAAAGCCCCCAAAGCCATCAAAATACTGTTGGGGGCCGGTGCCCTGACAGTCACTCCCTGGTGGTCTAGCGGCCTTAGAACCTCCCACCCCACTTAAAAAAACCTAACCTGGTGGTCTAGCAGCCCCACCCCACTTAAAAAAAAAACCCTAACCTGGTGGATTAGTGACTCCAGAACCCCCCCCTCCCACATCCCCATCTCACTTAAAACAAAACTAACCTGGTGGTCTAGTGGCCCAAGAACCCCTTCCCGGTTTCTTTCAAAGTGGGGGTGCCACCTCTGTGCTCCTGCTCTCGGTATTCCATCTTGGAAAATGGTGGTACCTGGCCCCGCGTAATGAATTCTGGCAGTCTGATCTTGCCCAGAGCATCCCAGGACGCACCACATGGGGCCAGGTACCACCATTTACCAAGATGGAGGACTGAGCGCAAGTGCATAGGCAGTGCTCCCATTTTGAAAGATACTGGGAAGGGGTTCTGTGGCCGGTAGACCACCAGGTTAGGTTTTTTAAAGTGGGATAAGGGTTCTGGGGCCGCTAGACCACCAGGGAGTGACTTTCTGTCAGGATACTGGCCCCCAACAGTATTTTGATGGCACTGGGGACTTTTCCTGATGCCCTGATTGCCCTCAATTTTATCAAAATACTGAAAGGGCTGACATGCACATTAGCCATGTGGTGCCCTTTCTTTGGCAGAGCATGCCAAATCAGTGCTTATTTCCTGTGTGCAAGTTTGTGGCTTGCTCTCCCAGTTTAACCTACCATTTTGTGCACAGTTTAACACATGGCTCATTTACATATGAGTCCCTTTCTGCATACCTGCACTGAATTTGTGTGCTATCGGTGTGCTGCAAACAAGTGTAAAAAGTTGATAGCCCATGATTTCAGCACCTGCTTTCTGTATTGGCCTGATAGTGAGGCTTAAAAGGGTGTTAGGGCTGCTGAGTTGACAAAGCTCTAGTCATTTTACCAGTCACACTAGTTGCAGAGGATAGTCTCACCCCCTTGGCAACCATGTCCTGGAGGTTGGTGCTGAGTTTTCCAAGTAGTGAGGTCCTGCTTTGAGAATGTGACTCATTCCAGCCTCTCCAACCAAAACTTCCTGATGCATTCAGGGATTATAGCAGTCTCCTCATATTCAATGTGAAACCTTGCATATTCCATCTGAAGGAGAATGTCTGAAAGGCAGGACTGGCTGGAAATCTTACTTAAGGAACTTTAGCGCAGGTGTGTGATTTACTAATATCAAGCCAGCGAAGTGTGCTGTTCTAATTAGCTGATAGTACACATTGTGATACAGACCTTTAGGTCCCAGAATACATCTGGAATACTTGGCCAGAGAGGCTGGAATGAGTCACATTCTCACAGCTGGAACTCGCTAACTTGCAAACTCTGCACCTGCCTCCCAAACCTGGTTGCCATGTCGATTCAGTGGTTAGAACCCTGGCTTGGGAAGCCAGAGACCAGGGTTCAATTCCCACTAGTACATCTTGTGGCCTTGGCCAAGTCATGTGACCCCCATAGTCTCAGAGGAATCCAGGTTGTCAGTATCCTTTTTTAATGTATATTACCAAGTTTAAGTTGCATTATAAACTCATTTGACTACATGATAAAGCTGTATAGCTGACCAGTCACATAAATAGCACAAATAGTCATCACCCTGAGTCAGAAGACAATTATGGCCCTAGATTGGAAACCCAGTATGGAGTTGGAGACATTTTAGCTTCAAAGTGTAATGTGGGGGCCGGTCCATCTTGCCACGGTGATGTTGTTTGCAAGATATTTGTTTAGCCTTTGTGATCCAACCGTATTGAGAAATATGAGTGCAATGGCTATGCTTCTTGAAAGGGACCATCAAGTGGGTTACTGTGTCATGGAATGAGTTGACATAGTGTGAGAAATGATTGTACATATATTTATAATGAGCAGTGTGCATATGACAGATGTATGACTATAGCTATTTCATGATAGAGACATTTGTGTTTTGGATTGTATCCCGATGGATCTCTCCTGATATAATTGCACAGCTTTCATGTGGCACTGACAGAACATACATTAATGCTGCTTTTTATAGTACCTGCCCATATAGCCTCAGCAGTGTGTGAACCTCACCTACAGTCCTTGGTGGATTCAGAGCAGCCAGTTGGAGTGTACAACTTGTCAATGCCACCCCACACTACAGAGATGGTACAGGTGCTGGCCTGCATTGTTATACTATGTACTAATGTATCTGGCCACGTTGGGTTGCTGATCAGACCTCTGACAGGCGGCAGACCTCTGCTAGCAGATTGTTTAATGGAAGAGGCTGCTAGTGAGGATATTGTTGTGAAACATCTCCCCAGCTCTAAAGAAGGACATTGAATGTTTACAGGTCTCCTCTCCTCCACTTCATGAATGGCAGCCCTGGACCATGCAGCTCAGAGTACAACAATCTCGATACGAGTTGATATGACATGTTCTTTGCCTACCCACAATGTGGAGCTATATATGCAGTTCTCAAAGGGGGGGGGGGTCAGTATAATGATCTATGTGCAGCTGGGGCCCATGTGCAGGTATCCCTTGTAGGTGAAAGATTAGCTTAAATGTTTCACATTGATTCTGTTCCTCAACCTATAAGGTATTTGTTACATGTGGACCTTCCTGGATATAGCATTTGATACACATACAGGGGGGCTCTGTTTCATTCCACACAAGTGAGAGGTTGGGGGTTTATTGCATGATATCTGAGATCCACCACCCCCAGGGAATATGTGTCAACCTTACATGAAAATGATGTTTGCACTGGTGGATCTTGAGCTCTCAGCCTTCGATGGGGTGCTGACCGTATCACTGTGCTAGTACAAGTACCTTGTAGCTCTGTGTTACTTCATTGCACATGACTGACATATTGGCAGACACAGCACCAGCAGTGAAGATATGCCAACATTATACCTGGCATGGGGAAAGCCTGGTGTGCCTCAGCGCAGGTATTTTTGGAGGTTGTCTCTTTTGTGTTCCTTGTGACATTGCAGACACACATGAGCTATGATTCTGAAGACACTCTGTGAATATACCGTTGAGTTCAAAATTCACAAACTAGCCCTATAGCATTCAGTTCCTTGTTCATATTAGAGCTTTGGCTGGCATTCATCATATAATTGCAGGCGATCCCATATAGCCCTTCACTGTACTTCTTCCCCTACTGCAAGCATGCCAGCCTCTTTGTGACAGATAGGGCTTAAAATAGGATGTGTGGCTTCTATGCTCCCACTTAGACTACCTGATACCCTGTAGGGATGTCTGGCTACTTGTATGATGCTATGAAGTCATCAAAAGTGGCAATACTGCCACCTCACAATCATTACAAGAATCACTAAAGCATCACCTCATTATTTTTTGTTTTTTGTCGAAGCTATGCTGTAGGAGGGATAGCAATGTCATCTATCCCACACCAAGCAGCTAGCTGCCTTTTTTTCTTTTATGTGATCCTGTGTCACCAATCAAAAGTACTTTAAATAACAAAAAATTGTACTTAACTTAAACCTCTTAATCTCAACTTGTCATTCCGTCATCTCAAAAGAGAAAATTGAAGCATGAGACGCGCGCGTTTCGAGCCCTAAGGCTCTGTGTCGAATGCTAAACTCTTTGTTGATTCAGTAACGGAATCCCAAAAAACACCGTCGTTGCGGCTTAGGCATACGTCTCTCCTCTATAGATTCCGTTACTGAATCAACAAAGAGTTTAGCATTCGACACAGAGCCTTAGGGCTCGAAACGCGCGCGTCTCATGCTTCAATTTTCTCTTTTGAGATGACGGAATGACAAGTTGAGATTAAGAGGTTTAAGTTAAGTACAATTTTTTGTTATTTAAAGTACTTTTGATTGGTGACACAGGATCACATAAAAGAAAAAAAGGCAGCTAGCTGCTTGGTGTGGGATAGATGACATTGCTATCCCTCCTACAGCATAGCTTCGACAAAAAACAAAAAATAATGAGGTGATGCTTTAGTGATTCTTGTAAGATAGCTGTCTTAATTGTTTCACTTTAGGGGTGGTGCTATACAACCTCACAATCATTGGCAGGAGCAATGTCTGTGTGAGTCTGCACATAGCTTTTGTGGGATTCAAACTGTCATGCCTACTGTTTCTCAGACCATGAGGCTACTAGGGCTCTCCATACCAGGGTGGTTCCTGACACCTAACATATTCATGTCAAGGTGTTGTCGAGGCCTATACTTGCTGCCATGAACCTCGGTGCCAAGGTGGTAACCCAGCCATTCCACAAGCAACCTAATGTGCATAGAAACATAGAAATATGACAACAGAAATAGACCACATGGCCTATCTAGTCTGTCCTTCCATATCAACAACTACAACAGTCCCCTTTTTTCCTTTAGAGATCCTCTGTGTTTGTCCCATGCTTTCTTTAATTCAGATACTGTCCTCATCTCTACCACCTCCACTGGGAGACTATTCCAAATATCCACCGCTCTTTCCGTAAAGAAATATTTCCGTATATCACTCCTGAATCTATCTCCCTTCACCCTCATCGCATGTCCCCTCGTAGCAGAACTTGCTTTCAATTGAAAGACGCTCTCTCCCTGTACATTTATACCACGGAGGTATTTAAACATCTCAATCATATCACCTCTATCCCGCCTTTTCTCTAAGGTGTACATATTAAGATCCTTAAGTATGTCCTCATATGGTTTATAATGAAGACCACTAACCATTTTAGTAGCCACCCTCTATACTGACTCCATCCTGTTTATATCCTTTTGAAGGTGCGGTCTCCAGTATTGCACACTATACTCCAAATTAGGTCATACCAAAGACTTTTACTGAGGCACTATCACCTCCTTTTTCCTTCTAGCTTTTGCCGTTGCCTTTTCTACCTGTCTAGCTACTTTAAGATCATCAGACACAACCATGCCTAGGTCCTGCTCTTCTTTAGTGGACAAAAGTACTTCACCCCCTATACTATATTGCTCCCTTGGATTGCTGCAGCCCAAATGCATGACCTTACATTTTTTAACATTAAATCCCAGCTGCCAAATTCTTGACCATCCTTCAAGCTTAGCTAGATCCCTCCTCATGTTATCTACACCTTCCTGGGTGTCTACTCTATTGCAGATTTTGGTATCATCCGCAAAGAGGCTAACTTTACCCAACAGCCCTTCCGCTATACGTATAACTAACAAAGATGTTAAAAAGAATCGGACCAAGGACAGATCCCTGGGGCACACCACTGGTAACATTCTTCTCCTCAGAGTGAGCTCCATTTACCAGTACTCTTTGTCGCATCCCCCTCAACCAATTTCTAGCCCAAGCAGTAACTTTAGAGTCCATCCCTAGGGTGCTCAGTTTGTTTATAAGTCACCTGTGAGGAACAGTATCAAAGGCTTTACTGAAATCTAAATACACCACATCTAGGACTCTCCCTCGGTCCAACTCCCTGGTCACCCAGTCAAAGAAATCAATCAGATTTGTCTGACAAGACCTGCCTCTGGTGAATCCATGCTGCCTCGGATTCTGTAATCCGCTGGACTCCAGAAATCTCACGTTTTTCTCTTTCAGCAGCGTTTCCAATAATTTACTCACCACCGAAGTTAAACTAACCGGCCTGTAGTTTTAAACCACATCCTTACTTCCGCTTTTGTGTAAAGGCACCACATGAGCCTCTCTCCAGTACTTTGGCACCACTCCCGACTCCAACGAGGCATTGAAAAGGTCAGTCAGTGGAGCTGCTAGAACGTCCCCAAGTTCCCTCAGTATTCTAGGGTGTATCCCATCCGGTCCCATCGCTTTGTCTACTTTAAGTTGAGCTAGTTTCTCACAAACACAGTCTTCTGAAAATTGTTCAAGATGTCCCTTGCATCTGTTCCTGTCTGTGGGCGTTTTCTGAGGTCCTGCTCCTGGTTCTTCATCTGTGAACACAGAACAGAAATATTTGTTAAGCAATTTCGCTTTATCCTCATCATCTTCTACATATTCCTCCCCTTCACCCTTGAGTCTGACAATATCACTTTTGCCCTTCCTCTTCTCACTAACATATCTGAAAATTTCTTATCCCCCCATTTTATTGCATTGGCTATGTCCTCCTCTTTTTGAATCTTTGCTTTCCTCACTACTTTGCTAGTTTCTCTAAGTTTTTCCAAATATAGATGCCTATGTTCCTCTCTCTGTGATCCTTTGTATTTCATGAAGGCCTCCCTTTTTTTCTTCACCTTTTCAGCTACTTATTTCAAAAGCCATAGTGGTCTCCTTTTCCTTTTACCTTTATTTACCATTTTAGCAAAAAGGTTGGTTGCCCTTAAAATATCCCCTTTCAGTTTTGCCCACTGTTTTTCTACATCCCCCAGCTGTTCCCATCCCACTAATGACTCCCTGAGGTATTGGTCCATCTTGGCAAAGTTAGTTTTTCTAAAGTCTAAGACTATCACCTTTGAATGGATTCTAACAGCCCTAGTCCTAATACTGAACCACACCATTTGTTGATCACTGGATGCAAAATGATCTCCCACTATAACATCAGAAACATTTTCACCATTGGTAAACACCAAGTCCAGTATGGCCCTTTGATGTGTGGGGTCTGTTACCAATTGCCTGAATAGTTCTCCCTGTAGAAAATCCAGGATATCTTTACTTCTAGGTGATACTGCAGCAGGAATGTGCCAATCAACATCTGGCATATTGAAATCCCCTATCAGTAGCACTTCCCCTTTCCTAGCAATGCTGCATATGTCTTCAAGTAACTCTGTCCACCTCTTCCTCTTGTGAAGGAGGTCTGTATATCACGCCAATGCAAATAGATTTCTCTTTCCTTTCTAGTTTAACCCACAATGCCTCCCCTCTCCCTTTTAAGCTCTGTAATTCCAAAGCTTCAATAGTAGTTTTTACATATAGTGCCACTCCTCCTCCCCTTCTTCCTACCCTGTCCTTTCTGAATAAAGTATAGCCAGATATAGTTAGATCCCAGTCATGGTTTTCTGTGAATCATGTTTCTGTAACTGCCACTAAATCCAAGTCGGCCACTGCCACCAAAGCGTCAACATCAGGGATCTTATTTCCCATGCTACGGGCATTTATACACACTGCTTTCCATATGTTACCCCTGTTACCCATTTCCATAAAGGTATTTAATGTAACAGGCATATGGCACAGCAATTTGTATCGTGGCCTGCTGCATCTCTCAGGCCAGGATTACTGACCAAACTTTCTGTGATCATGACAATGGGATTACATGTCATTCTCCATTTTACATTCATGCTGGGAGTCAGAGCACATATTTCAGACCTGAATGTCACAGACATGACTGATGCGTGCTTGTTTAGTCACAGTGACACTGCCTATTTTTTGTGTGTCCTGCTTATTTTTTTGGCCCCACAAATTTGACTGTGTAGAATATTAAGTGCAAACTTGCAACAGGGGTTCATAAGAACAGAAGATATGCCATAATTGGTCAGACCAAGGTCCATCAAGCCCAGTATTCTGTTTCCAACAGTGGCCAATCTAGGTCATATGTACCTAGCAGTTTCCCCAAGAGACACAAATTACACAATGCTTGTACTGGGTCAAGCATTGATATCTTCGGTCACTTCTTAATAATGGTTTATGGACCTTTCCTCCAGGAACTTGTCCAAACCTTTTTTAAACCCAGCTACACTAACAGCCTTTACTACATCCTCCGGTAGCAAATTCCAGAGTTTGATTACACGTTGAGTGAAAAAATATTTTCTTTTATTAGTCTTAAATAGTTTACCCTGTAGCTTCATTGCATGTCCCCTAGTCTTTCTATATTCTGATAAGGTAAACAATCGATCTACGTTTACCCGTTCCACTCCGTTCATTAATTTATAGACTTCTATCATATCTCCCCTCAGCCATCTCTTTTCCAGGTTAAAGAGCCCTAACCTTTTTAGCCTTTCTTCATAGGAGTATCCTTCCATCCCCTTTACCATTTTGGTGGCTCTTCTCTGTACCTTTTCTAAAATCGCTATATCCTTTTTAAGATACGGTGACCAGAATTGCACACAGTATTCAAGGTGCGGTCTCACCATGGAACGATATAGAGGCATTATAATATCTTTTGTTTTATTTTCCATTCCTTTCCTTATCATACCTAGCATTCTATTTGCTCTCTTGGCCGCCGCTGCACACTGGGCCGAGGGTTTTAACATGGTATCACAATGACGCCTAAATCTTTTTCCTGGGTGGTGGTTCCTAATGTGGAACCTTGCATCGTGTAACCATAGTTTGGGTTGTTCTTCCCTAGGTGCATAACCTTGCACTTGTCCACATTAAATTTCATCTGCCATTTTGATGCCCAGTCTTCCAATTTATCAAGATCCTCTTGCAATTTTTCACAATCCTCTTGGGTTTTAACAACTTTAAATAGTTTTGTGTCATCTGCAAATTTGATAACCTCACTCGTTATTCCATTTTCCAGGTGATTTATGAATATGTCAAAAAGCAGCGGACCCAGCACAGATCCCTGGGGTACACCACTATTCACCTTTCTCCATTGGGAAAATTGGCCATTTAGCCCTACCCTCTGCTTTCTATCTTTTAACCAGTTCCTGATCCACAATAGTACACTGCCTCCTATCCCATGACTCTTTAGTTTTGCCAAAAGTCTCTGATGAGGGACCTTGTCAAAGGCTTTCTGAAAGTCCAGATATACAATATCAACCGACTCACCTTTGTCCACCTGTTTATTCACTCCTTCAAAAAAACATAACAGATTAGTAGGACAAGATCTTCCTTGTCTAAAGCCATGTTGGCTGTCTCCCATTAGGTTGTGACTATCTACATGCTCAGTAATTTTATTCTTTATGATGGTTTCTACCATTTTTCCCGGTACTGACGTCAGGCTCACCGGTCTGTAGTTTCCCGGATCACCCCTAGAACCCTTTTTAAAAATTGGTGTTACATTGGCGATCCTCCAATCTTCAGGTATTAGAGATGATTTTAATGATAGTTCACAGATTACTGATAGCAGGTCTGCAATCTCATATTTCAGTTCTTTCAACACCCTTGGATGTATACCATCCGGCCCAGGTGATTTGCTACTCTTCAGTTTATCTAATAGTTGTAAGACATCTTCCTGATGTATCGATATTTCCTTCAATTCTTCCGCACCTTTAAATACCACTTCAGTCATGGGTAACATCCCTACATCTTCCTCAGTAAAGACCGAAGCAAAGAATTCATTCAGTCTCTCCGCTATTTCCTTGTCGCCTCTTAGTGCTCCTTTAACCCCTTTATCATCTAATGGACCAACTGACTCTCTCACAGGTTTTTTGCTACGAATGTACTTGAACAGGTCTTTATTTCGCGTTTTTGCTTCCACAGCAAGCTTCTTCTCAAATTCTCTCTTTGCCTGCCTTATCAATGCCTTGCATTTGACTTGCCAGTGCTTGTGCTGTTTCCAGGTTTCGTCGTTTGGCTCTTTTTTCCATTTCCTGAAAGATGCTTTTTTGGCAACAACAGCCTCTCTGACCTCACCTTTAAACCATGCTGGCAGTTTTTTGGACTTCCTTCCACTTTTCTTAAAGCGTGGAATACAGCTGGTCTAGGCTTCCACGATAGTATTTTTCAACAACACCCAAGCTTGATGTACGTCTTTAACCTTCGCAACTGCTCCTTTTAGTTTTTTCTTAACTGTTTTCCTCATTTTATCATAGTCTCCCTTTCGAAAGTTAAAAGGTAGTACTGTGGATTTCCTTACTATCCCTCCTCCACTAATTAAATCAAAGGCGATCATGCTATGATCACTATTGCCAAGTGGCCCCAATAACCTTATCTCTTGCACTAGATCTGGTGTTCCACTAAGGACTAGGTCTAATATGGCTTCCCCTCTGGTCGGTTCATGAACCAGCTGCTCCAAGAAGCAGTCATTTATTTCATCTAGGAACTTTATCTCCCTTGCATGTCCTGACGTGACACTGACCCAGTCGATACCGGGGTAGTTGAAATCACCCATTATTATTACTGTGCTGTAACGTTTGTTAGCTTCCTTGATTTCTTTGAGCTTTTCATCATCCATTTGGTCATTCTGGCCAGGTGCTCGATAGTACACCCCCAATGGCAGTGGGGGTGTACTATCATTGGGTCAGCAAACCCATACAACACTCTCTTCCACCTCCATGTATCATGTTCCACATCAGTCTTCACATATGCTTTAAGATCACTGATGCATTCTCCTAACAGTTGGTATACCCTTGCCCACACAGTGGCACTTTGCTCCCTAGCACATCTCACACTCACATCACCTGCAGAGGATATTCCAGTCACCTCTCGTGCTTAGTCATTCCAGCTCTTCACTGGCACACAAATCCCCACTCCTGTGCCACTTACTGATATAATTTGCTAAACCTGTTAATATTGTTAAATGCACTATGCCAAACTTTATTCAATGTAAACCTCTAAACTTTGAGTTCCTTGTATACCGCTTTGAGTTATGAAAAGCAGTAAATAAGCACAAATAAATAAATAAAATAAATTCCATATCATATGGCATGGGTATCCCTCATTGATAGCATCTAACATCATCCCACATTCTCCTCCCACTCAGGGCCCAATTCTGCAAGGTGATAGCGGAGTTGTACATCCCAGTGGAACATCCAGCCTCATTTGCCGCCTGAACCATATGCCTTCTCCGGGTCCACCTGCACACACACAGCTGCTGTGCATACTGCAGGGGATGGGGGTGGCATGGAGGCGGAGAGTGGGTAGAACAGGGGCGGGACTGAGCAGGGTGAGTCCCCACTGCCTGATCCAGGCTCCGGCTGTCCCCATTGGAGTCGGGCGGTGGAGAAATGTGGGCTCCAAGGCAGCAGGCAGGTTGTGCCGTGGGGACGATGTTCCCACAGCAGTGCAGGGGCATGCTGGGTCATCTCCCAGGTCCCAATCCTGCATCCATGGGGCCATCTTTCTCCAATGGTGCAGAATCATGTGCTGATGGGCCTGTTCTGGTCGGGGCCGTCCAGACGGCCCAGACATGCCCCAACTGGGATTGGACTGTCAGCGTCTGACATATAAGGGACATATGGATGTGATATGTCCATCTGCTATTTATTTATTTAGCCAGTTTTGTATACCACCTTAAGCTTCCATCCAGCACCTGATATGTGACTTGCAATGAGGCTCCATTATTCCTTGCTAAGGTAACCAAACTTTGCAGATGTAAACTGCACCCTTGGCACCCTTACCAGCCGATGTCATGTTAACGCTCGCTAACTGCTGGTAGCAGCCTTACTGCCAGAACACCTACTCCTCACCCACATCCTTTAATGCACATTGGAGCCCTTAATGCTCCCGTTTTGCACTTGCAAATGGTGCACGCTTAACATTCCTTAGTAAACATACCCCAAAGTGTGGGCAACTCTTAACAACAACCTTTATTTTTTGTGTGTGTGAATCTACAAACGTTTCTGGTGTAATCATGACTTTTTATATCTAAACTGGGTAAAGAAAATCTGAACTAAGGGTCAAATCAACCTGCAAATAATTCATTGGGTGTAAACTGAATCATAAATGATTGAAATTTATCAGAGGCATTTCAAGGAACTGTCCTGAATTGACTCTCATTTAAAATTCCTGATTGATTAAGGGGGTTATTTTAGAAGCCCTATTAATGTTTTAAATGTGGATGTAGCATCAGAAAAATGTGGTAGCCATGTCGAAATTCAAAAACACAATTTTAGAAAGGCTACAAGATGCACAGTGATGTAGTGGTGGGTTTTTTTTTCTCTCCTTCGGAGGTTCCCTGTCATTCTCCTTGCAATTGCGGAATGAGAGTAGGGGAAAGGAGCCCAGTTTTAGATTTAAAATAAAAAAATTATCCCGGAGAGCAGGAGAACTCCAGCAGTAAAGCTGGAGTTTTAAAAATGAAAATAAAAGCGGCTGGGCCCAAGGGAGGAGGAAAGAGTGCAGCCGCCAGTATTAAAATCAAAATAAAGGTGAGGAGAGGCTGTGGCAAAGTGCTGATCGATTTTCCAGTCAGCCACAAATGCCACGGCTGATATGAGAGCCCGATCTACAGACTGATGGGGAGGCTGGAGAGTGTTTGGGCCTGTGATCGTGGAGCCATGTGTTACCGTTGCTGTCCCCGATCACTGCAGAGAGAGGCCTGAGGCATTGGGGAGGGCTGCAGTGATGTGTGGTTCACCAGATGTGTGTGTGTGTGGGGGGGGGTTGTGCCACTCAGGAGCCCTTTGGCAAGGTCCAGAGTGAAGGGGGGAAGGTGGATGGCTGCAAGAACTGCAATTTCCCCAAGTGGGGCGGGGGGGGGGGGGGGAGCACGGAGGGCAGAAGTAACCTTGGAGCCCTTAGGCAAGGTTTGGTGGAGGGGGGGGGGATTAAAGGACCTGATGGCCTCTGGAGTCTTGGGAAAGGACCGGAGAATGGAAGTGTGGGTGGAAAAGCTCCAATGTTAGGGGAAGTCCCCTGTTCCTCCGGAGCCTCTAAGAAGAGCTTAGAGGAGGGGAGCAGGGCCGGATTTACCTTGAGTGAGGCCCTACGCCAACAAAAATTGTGGGCCCCCAGAAAAGATAAAAACGAGCACGCCGGATCAGCTGCGCGCTGTTGGCCCTGACGTCATAATTAAACTGGGAATCCCATAAGCCAAACCTGGAATGTACAACACTGTAGAAATAAAACGATACATTAATTTGCTCTTGTACTAAAAGTGCAGACGTTAATGATGCACATTTACCAGAGCTGACATATTCCAATTAATAAATTCAAAATAAAGAGATATTTTTCTACCTTTTGTGCATTTTTTTTCTGCTGCAATTGCTCCAGCCACTTTCTTCTGGTTTCTTCGTGTCAGCCCACCTCCAGTCTTAACCCCCCAGCCCATTTCCAGTCCAAGCCCCCCCCCCCCATCGGCTCAAGTAAACTTTAATAAAAAAAAAATAAAACGCTGGCCGCTGCCGCTGCCGCCGCAGCAGCATGGACTGTCCCGCGGGGCCCCCACTGTCCGGCTGAGCCCCTCCGTGCCGGCGTTGAGCGGCGCGACGGGAGCGTGTCTCCCTCGCGTCTCTGTTAAGCCCGCAGGGGCTGATGGGAAATTTCCCATCTGCCCCTGCAGGCTTAACAGAGACGCGAGGGAGACACTCTCTGCGCCTCTCAAAGCCAGCACGGAGGGGCTCAGCCGGGCAGAGGGGGCCCCGCGGGACAGTCCATGCTGCCGCGGCAGCAGAGGGGGCCCTGCGGGACAGTCCATGCTGCCACGGCAGCAGCCAGCATTTTTTTTTTAAATTTAATTTTAAAAAAGCTAACAATTTGTTCAATTTTTTGGGCCCTTGCCAGCTGTGGGCCCTACGCCACGGCGTAGTTGGCGTATAGGTAAATCCGGCCCTGGAGGGGAGAAAACCCAAGAGAGGTGTTGGCTTAGAGAACAGACTTGAGACCTGTGATAAGCTTCTGCCAGGATAGGGAGGGCTAGTCCTAAAGGGACCATTGTTCTTAAGAGATGGCTGAAATGGCCAAAATTGAAAAAAATGTTTTTAAGAGCTGACAGAGTGGAGGAAGTGAGGGGAGGAGAAAAAGGAGGAGAGATGGACTTCTGAAGTAGTTGGGAAGCTGATTTTTCTGATGATTTCAAACAGACTTAAAAGTGAGTAAAAACAACTTTTTTAAAGTAAAAATAAGGTTAGAAGGGATGGGGGAGTTTTTGTAAATAAGAAAAATGGGTTTGAAGTATTTTAGAAGTATGTTTCTTAAACGATTTGTGGAAGTGATGAAGTTATGGGACGTCTGAGAAGGTTAAAGAAGGGCTAAAACTGATAGGGGTTCATTTGAATCCTCAAATAAAATAAGTGAAGGGGTTTTAAATTTTATTTTCCAAAATTTGAAAGTCCAGGTAAGGTTCACTTCAGAGGGTTGAGACAGGGGCCAGTCGGGTAGCACCCTGAAAAAAGGGAAAGGTTAAAAATAAACAAGAGATAAGGAAAAGCTAAACTAAAGGAGTTTTCTCAATCAAAAGGGTGGGTTAAGAAGATAATACTGTGGGATTAGTGGAAAGGTGAGTCAGGAAAACAGGGAGACAGGGGTGTGTAAACACAGTCTCCTTATACAAGTTAGCTTAAGGGGGAGATGTAGACAGAGTTCTGGGGACCGCAGGGGTGTATAAGTGGAGTAAGGAAGTATTGAAGTGAGTGGGAGTGAGAGGGGTATCTGGTGAAGTGTGGGTATGGTGGTATGAGGTTGTAACCTTTTGTAAGATTTGGGGAATTGCGATTTTAGTTTCCGGCTTACTGGCCTTGGGTGAGCTTTCAAGCCAGAAATTTAGCTTAGGGATTCCCTTTATTTGAGGAAAGGGAGGAGTGTTAGGTCGGGGTTAAATCTCAAGGTATCCTGAAAAGTAAAATAAAGAAGAAAAGAAACAGATGAAAGAAGCCTAAGAGAAGAAAAGAAATCTGCCAACCAGTTCCTGACAGCTTTTTGAATGGGTCCCAACGAGAAGACATCAAAGTGGTAAGTACTCACATTCAAAAGTGTTTTATGTATTTCTTGAACTCATTAAGGACTTTATTTTAAGAAAATGGGGCCCCTAAAACAAATAAATGCACTACAGAAGGTTTTTTTTTAAAGAAAATATTTATTTATTCTTTAAGAACTTGTAAACATACACAACAACCGGTGTAAAATTTGGGAAAGTCCATGGTTATGTCATTGCCCCCAGACAAATATTCAAATAAACTTCTATTGTAACATATTCTGATCTAGCTAAAATCCTTTTAGTTTTTATTCATTTTCATACTTGAAATATCTCTGTCACAGGAGGGGAAATTTTGTAAGAAATTAGTGTACACTTCAGCCCATCCCCTGGAAACTGTGTCAACTTGACACTCAAAGTAATCCAACCGTGACTTAACATCTAGGGGATAAGTAGAGTTGGCATGCCTCAGGCCGGGTGGTGATGTTATGGTAGAAGCTCAGATATTGTTATCTATCTTGGTAGCCTACTGCCGACCATAACATTGCTTTTTAATATGCCCCGTAGTATAGGGTATATTATAGAACTACAGCACTAGTGCTTTCTTTCTAAGACTTTTACCAAAAGCACAACATAGAGGATAACCCGTTTGAAAATAAAAGCCTTCAAATTTAGTTTGGTCACAGAGAAAAAAATATGAGCAGTATATTTTGGTCAAACCCCAGCAAAGTTACTACCACCCCTGCCTGACTTCGCCATATCAGTAGCAAAATTCTGCAAGGGTTTTTCCGAGCTGGGGGCACTCCACCCCACCCCAAGTAGCCTAAGGCTCCAGACCCTGGAAACCTCCCCCCCCTGCTGCGACAACCCTAACCACCAAACTGAACCTCTGACCTATATATATATACATCTATAGGGTGGGAGTGGTGGGACGCTGCTGGAGTGTCTTTTTGCATGTGCTCGGGCCACGTTCTCCCATGCCCGAGCACAAGCAAGAGCCGCTGCTGATTGGCTCCTGCTGCGCGCATCCTCGCAGGCAGAGCCAATCCTTTTAAATGACGCCCGCCGCGCCCACCCACTCCATCCTTTGCGTCCCCACCTTCCTCAGTTGGCGCGAGCAGGGTCCCGCACCGGGTCGCGTGTCTGGCTACTGGCAGGTGCCAGGACCCTGCCCATGCCCTTACTTTAACCGGGCAGCTGGACCCGGTGCTCCACCCTTCCTATTTTAACCCCCCCACACACTTTCATCATACCCTCATTCTCAAAAACTTCAGACACAACTGTTATTGGAAGCAACAGGTCTCATCTTTATTGTCAATTACTATATTAACCTTCTTAACATACAATCATCAAACTAACCCAGGTGGAGCAATACCTCACCCGCCATGTAATTATCAAGGTGACCTTGCCTCCGCCCCTGCCATGGTCAAACCCAGGCCAAGTTACTACCACCCCTGCCCGACTTCGCCATATCAGTAGCAAAATTCGGCAAGAGGTTTTCCGAGCCGGGGGCACCCCGTCCCCGCCCCAAGTAGCCTAAGGCTCTGGACCCCAAAAACCTCATTAATGTGCCTGGCACAGGCACAGGCACATTAATGTCTGTGCCACCCCCCATCCCAAACTGCGACCTGCCAGTGAAATCATGCACCACGCGTTCCAATGCCTCTTGCCAGTCATTCAACAGCAAATCTAATCCCACTGACGATAGATGAACCCCATCACCCCTATACAAGCCAGCACACACCACATCAACCCATGCATGCTGCACCTGATACCCGCCGTGCCAACATACCCACCTTCCAATCTTTCTATTATTCTTCGTCAGCCCTCAAGACCAATGCCGCTGCCCCCAGCAAGCTGGCCTCAGGATGATATCCGACCATATCAGAGTAACCCCTTTGAACATCCGCAGTACCACGGCCAAATCACTTTTTGCTGCATTGATCAATTGCTTGCATGTCCAAGAATATAACTCGTTGTCCCCCAAGTGCAACAGCAGCAACGATGGCAGTTTCCTTAAGCGCTCATGGTATCGTAGCAAAGGCATCAGCTGCATCCACCGTAGACCCTGCTCACCCAGCCATGAAACCGACACCAGTTTCGGGTCCAGTCCCAAGTTCATCCCGATCAGCTGCACTGCTGCTCGCTGTCTGGCCCAGAACACAAAGGAATTCCCCAGCATCCAACATCCCTGCACATAAACTCCCCCATCTGCAAAAGAAAAGAACTGTTAAAATACACATAGACCGGCATGCATGCAGACCTAGGAATGCACATATCCCAAAAAGGCCCTGGACCACCATCTACCAATACTTTGAACCTGCACATCCGACAGCCCAGCCCTTGCCGCGCTAGTCGCTGTACCAATGTGAAAAGAATGCATAGAAAAAAGGCTCGGGTCCTCACCTATTTGACATAACACCATCCTCAAAACCACCGACACCTGAAATCTGGTCACCACCCTAGCATCCTGGTGGACGAATAGGCCACTCTCGGCCGTAGGGAGAATGCATAAGTAGTCCCGCATTGCGGATACTGGACACGTGATACCCCTGATCTCCTGCAGGACCACCCACAAGCCCCTACCTTGCTGGTCCGTTTTGGATTTTTCTAGGAGTACCCGTATCTGCCTTTCATCCATCCACATGTGCTGGCAATGCAAACTATTCCCAACACCTGACTTCCGCAAATTTGTCACCAGTTCACCCACCCGAAATGCACCAAAAAATGCCAATGTGAATACCGCTTTAAAAAGTGTGGCTTTGGAATGTGACTCCGTGACCTCGGGCAAGCCTCCACATAATCTGCAGAGTACGTCGTGCGTGATCGGCCACCGACGATCCTGGGTGGTAGGCTGCAAGTGCTCCCATCCTTGCATCAACCTACAAGCTAGGAACCCCCCCGAGGCACCCCAACCCACTGCTCTCGCGAAAAAGACAAACCCTCCAAATGTCCACTTACAGATGACCTTGCGACCCCTTTCCCATTTGCAAAAATGATATACTGCCCCAACACATGATCAGACACTGCCCCCGCCTGCCACCCCCGCGGTCTCAAAAATTCCATCACTCTCTCTCAACCTCAGCGACAGGCGTCCTAAGTCCTCTCCGCCATCGAACTCCGAAGCAGGTTCCTCATCTCCGAAGGCCACATCTCCATAATTTCCAAGGGACCACAAGCCCCTCTGCTTCTGCCTCTGCTGCCAACTTGCGAAACTAATCCATCTGCAAACGGGAAAGAGCATCAGCAATAGAATTAGTATGCCCTGGAATATGACGAGCCTTCAACTCCACATTCAAGCGCAAACAAGACAGTACCACATCTCTCATCAATGCCGCAACGTGCAGACATTGTGGTGTGTAATGATTAATAACGCTCACCAGCACCTCATTATCACACCACCATACTACCCTCCGGTTCTTCAACCTGGCAGGCCACAACTCGAGAGCCACCAAAATAGGGAACAGCTCCAAAAAAGTGATATTACTTAACAGCCCTGCGTCCTGCCAGGCCTGTGGCCACCTGTCGGCACACCATGCCCCCCAAAGTAGATTCCAAGGCCCCCCCCCCCACTGCATCTGTGTAAAGTTGCAACTCCTCACTAGACATCATGGCTTCCATTAGAACCGACGTGCCATTAAAGTCTCTCAAAAAAACATCCCAAACCTACAAATCCTCGCGGATAGCTTTGGAAAATCAGATGCGGTGATGAGGCTTGCACACTCCTGCCGTTGATGCCGCCAACTGTTTAATGAAAACACGTCCCATCGGTATCACTCTGCAAGCAAAATTCAATGACCCTATTAATGCCTGCATTTCCTTTAACGTTAACTTAGTGGAAGCTAATACATTCACCACCACTAAAACCCGCAACTTCACTACCTTCTCACTCAGCAAGCGCGCTACCATGATTTCTGTATCTAACTCCACTCCCAAGAAGGTGATCTTTGTTGTGGGGCCCTCCATCTTCCCATCGGCAAACGGCACCCCAAGCTCTGCAGCCACCTTCACAAACCCATCCAACAGTACCCTACACGCCATGTCCTGCGCAGCGCCCACAAACAAGAAATCATCAAGGTAATACACCACATTCGGGCTACCTACTCTCTGCACCACTGCCCACTGGAGGAAGGTACTGGATTTCTCAAAGTATGCACACAAAATTGCACAACCCATGGGCATGCATTTGTCAAAATAAAATTCCCCTGCAAATTGGAAACCTAACAAATGAAAGGACGAGGGATACACTGGCAACAAGCAAAATGCAGACTCAATGTCAACTTTAGCCATCAAGGCCCTTTGACCTGTTTTCTTGACTAACGACACCGCCCTATCAAACGAGGCGTACCGAACTGTACAACACTCACGTGGGATGTGATCATTAATCGAAGCCCCCAACAGAAACGACAAATTATGTATCAAGCGATACTTCCCGGGTTCTTTCTTAGGTATGATACCCAATGGGGATACCACAAAATTCCAGAAGGGTGACTCTGCAAACGGACCCACGATCCTCCCATCTTAACTCGATGTCCAACTTCTCCCATGCTACAGACTCAAAACATCGCACCGATGGGGAATTCCTAGCCACCACGGCCATAATAACGCCTTGAACAGGAATAACAAAACCCAACTGAAACCCTTTTTCCAAAATGCTTTATCCCCTTTCTTCGGGTAATGGTGTAGCCATGTGCTCAACACCTCCACCTGGATCGGCGAAGGAGCCAAGCCCCATGCCACCCTACTGCTTGGGGGCCGGCAAGGGGGCCAACGGGACACTTTTTTTAAGACATTTGATTGCCAAGTGTGTGCCACTACAGACTGAACATGCATGCCGAAACTTGCAATCTGGGAAAGGGCAGGATGACTTATTGAACCTTCAGCACACATCCCCCCCCACTTGCCGCCTGCTTGGGCTGTACCAGGACCCCTCCCCCACGAAAGGAGCGGCTCCCCCCGCCGCGGCTAATGGCCCCGCCTTTCTGCCACTCCCACCTCTGCCTCCTGTATTCGCTCTGACTGACATCTGCATGAGCCACAAGTTGATATCCTGCGTGCCCCAAGTTAATAACTTGTTCTCTTCCATTTTGTCATGGAATTTTTCATCATAGTTTAACAATGACCATCCCTCATGGGTCTGCGATGCCTCCAGGATCGAGTCCACATATGCTAACAACATCCCGTACTGCTCTGGATATCGTTGACCCCACACACTCGCCAAGTGTAAAAAAGCCCGGACCCAGTTCACCACATTCTGAGAAACCTTTCTAAGCCGGCCGGCCTTCTCATCCTCCTTGTACTTTTTTCTACTTTCCCCGGAACACTTCCGACCCTCCAGCAATCGAACAATATCAATATA
The DNA here is from genome assembly GCA_033557465.1 of Ichthyophis bannanicus. NCBI lineage: Eukaryota > Metazoa > Chordata > Amphibia > Gymnophiona > Ichthyophiidae > Ichthyophis > Ichthyophis bannanicus. Next base: position 217,823,611 of record CM066036.1, read on the forward strand.
TCTCCGCTTCCGAACCTCCCTTTGCAACTTCTTCGGCACACCTTCCCACAACTCCAATAACGATGTTGATGCGGGAGACCCACCCCCAGCCTTGCCATTCGCTGCCAAACTGCCCCGCACCCCCGCCCATCCCCCTGCTTCCCTCGAGGACACCTCTGATAAGCTCAATGTGGAGGAAGGGGAGGACGACTCTGAACTACGACGGCGCTTGCACGAATGCCTCCTTTTCTGGCTCGCTTTTCCCAACCGTTCTGCTCTTGCACCATTCCCATCCCCCCCGCCACATGCTCTCCCTGCAACTCACCCGTCTCAGCCGTGGCTGCCGTCTCCATCACTGTTGGTTGAAGCATCTCCTGTGGAGGATCCTCTACCACCTGCTGTGCACTGGCTCCTTACTCCGACGCCCCCACTGCAGCGACTCTTCCGTCCATCTGTGCCACCCGTGAGTGACCCCTCGTCCCAAGCACTCCACCGGGCGATTCCTGGAAGGGAACCTATGGAGACATAAAAGGAAGAACCGGGGGGGGGGGGACGACAGAGGACCATGCCGGTTGCCATGCCCCCATCCACTCGGCCCTCAATGGGCCTTGCCCTCCCCTATCCATTGATCCCATGTGGAGTGGTAACCCCCGGGCCCATAGCCCATTTGAATCGTGTGCCCCCCCCACAGGGGAAAACACTCCTCTACCCCCCACAGTGCCCCCCCTGATGGGAAACTGAGCCCCACCCCAATTCCTCTCCCTTCCACTGAAGAACGGGGAACCAAGCCCTTGGCTGACATATTCTCCACCCCCCTGCCATACCTGCCCCCTCCCCCCACCGCAGCTGCCCCACCCCTATCCGCCACCTCATCCTGCACACCGCTACTCGCTGCTGGAACAGGCTCTTCCCCCCCCCTGTGCCCCTCAGAAACCTCTGACCCCCCACTCTCCGTCCCCGAGCTCAGCGCCCCACTCCCGCTCCCATCACGGTATCTGTAGACCCCCTGCGCCCTCTTGCTGAACGTACCAGGCTACCTGCCCCATATCAGAAGCCGTGCTCCTTGCCCACTCTGGGCGATCCCTGTGCCTCCCCCTATCCATCCCCCTGACCCACTGCCCCCCAATAGGCTGCACAACTGTGGCCCTGCACCCTGCACGGCCCCAATGCTGCCTTCCCTTCCCCTCTGCCATCCCCCCCAGCTGAAGCCTTGCCCCACCAATCTTGTGCCAGTGAACTTAAAATTGTATGTCTCTCTGTGCTTTTTTCTTTTTTTAAACGCAGGAAGCCTGCACCCCCGAGCGAGGTAACACACTACCCTGCCGGCTCCCCAGGGGACCCAATGCTCTTTTACCTCTTATATATATATATTTTTTTCTTTACAAGTTCTTTGTCTTTCCTTTATTCATATATATTATTTATTTATTTATTTTTTATACTTGAACCACTCGCCTCTAGATGCTGCCACCTACCCAGACTCCTCCTACCATCTCACCCCAAGGCTGCAAGGTCCCTCGAACAACTTCCGTTTTCGGGTCCTGCAGAACCAGCCTAGGCCCTATCCCCGCTCCCAGACACACCACCACGCTGCCGGAGAGTCTTTTTGCATGTGCTCGGGCCACGTTCTCCCTTGCCCGAGCACAAGCAAGCACCGCCACTGATTTGCTCCCACCACGTGCATCCTCATGGGTGGAGCCAATCTTTTTAAATGACGCCTGCCGTATCCGCCCACTCCATCTTTTGCACCCCCACCTTCCTCAGTCGGCACGAGCAGGGTCCTGCACCGGGCCGCGTGCCCGGTTACTGGCGGGCGCCAGGATCCTGCCCGCGCCCTTACTTTTAGTAAAAAAGTTACTTAACTCAAAGGGTCAAAACAAAGGTCAAAAGTTCATTATTGATAGGACAAGGAACATCAAGAGTAATGTAATAAAAATAATTTGAATAAAGAAATGTGGAAAAAACAAAGTCTCGGATATAATATGCATGCACTATCCAAGTTCAAAATGAGTTCATGTCTTATCTAAGATAGGCGTATTTTACTCAGAAAATAATACAATTATAGAAAGCATCGTCCTACTATCAATTTAAAGGCCTAGGAATTAGCCTCAGCATGATGCACAGTCAATTTCTTCTTTACTATAAAGTATTCTGCATGCTCTGCTGCATTGATTTTTCTTGCTAACATGCAAAGGCTTTTAGCACGATTTTATACATGATTCCACTAAATGAACTTGACAAAGAATCTCTTTTAATATATTTGATTTGTTTCTTACTTAAATGCATATATTTTCCTAGTTTTTATATCCGTTCATAAAAGCGCTTTCTGGTCCAACAAGATTCCAATTTTAAAAAAGTTTAATTCTGAGGTTGAATCAATAGACCCTGTAACCCACTGGCAGCATTATGAAACATGTAAACATTTGTTTAAAAAGTTCATATCTTGAATTCAATTTCTGTTTACATATCAGGCTGCTAATAGTATCAAAAAGACTATTTGAATAGTCACTTACAGAGTGATGCTTGCTAAGCAGCTTAAGATAAGCATCAAAGATTAGAGTGTGGTTGATAAACTTCCTTTCAGTCAAAATGGTTAATCTTCAAAGCTGTATAATTCATGTTATCACTTTTTAGGATGCTTTTCCTAAAGGCATCAGAAAGCAAGCCTGCCTGGTTCTCTCTTTACCTTTTCTAGATCAACAAATAAAATAAAATAATTTGGATTATAGCTTGGGAAGAAGGGTAAAATAGAAGTGGTAAAAAAAAGTCAAGGAATTTTCAAGAGTTTTAATATAAGAGTGGTTTTGTTCTCATGTCTGTTCAGTGCTATAGTTATTTTTTTCTACTTCCAGCACATGATCTCTTTAGTTTTGGCATGTTATGAAGATAGGGGTCAATCAGCTAGAATTGCTAATGTTTGCTACCAAGTTAGGATGTGCTAATGCTATTATCATGTGTTAGTAGTAACTGGTTCCCTTAGCATAAAATAAGACATGGGTAAAATAATGTGTATCAATTGCATTAATGCATGTTAACAGATGACAGACATTAGTAACTCTAGTGAAAGCACTTGCATGGTTAGCTTTGGACCCGACTACATAACTGCTTTTCTTCGAAATCCAAGGCATGCAAATGGATAATTTTGGTATATAAAAATGGATAATTTTGGTATATGTAAAGCAAAACATGTTATCCAAGTTGTTACTCCTGTTCTATGTGAAGCCAAGCAGTTTGTTATGGTCATTTTGTTGTATGTAAACCGCGCTGACAATAGTGCGGTATATAAGAAATTGTAATAAATAAATAAATATAGAGTTGCTAAAATGCTTAGGAGCCCTTTTACTAAACCCTGTTAAGGCGTTGCAATTAGGGGTTTATTTTAGAAGCTTTATTTGTGCTTTGGATGTCTGAGATATCCAAAGATGGAGATGTCCTCAGAGCCATTTTAGAGGCTGGCTCTGTGGACCACTCAAGGGCGAGGCCATCCATATTAGAATTGGGACATGGAATTGGCATGTCCGGGGTGTTCCCAGCACATCATCGCCTGATATCAGAAATATCCTGTACGTCCCAAACTGCATCCAAGCTTATACCTGCTCCAGATACAAACAGACAACAGAAAAGTACTCATTTTGTCAGACAAATGTCTGGAGGATATGGAAAAAGAGGTTACACTCATATCCTCTTTATTTTACAATTTGCCAACAGACACTGACAGGGAATAGGGACTTATGTTTTCATTTTGCCATGCCATTGGATGTCCCTGTGTGCAACCTTGCTTGCAATGGATGTCCCTGTCCCACGGTTTCATGGTGAGGACGTCTATATGGACGCTGGCATGGACATCCATGACAGGGGCATTAATTTTTTAAAATCGGGCCAAAACATAAATGTCCTTGGCTTTTTTTCTGCACATTCTGACCTAGATGTTTATACAATTTCTTTATATACTGCCCAGGCTGAAGGACATCAGAGCCGTTTTCACACAATACAAGCAGGTACTGGATATATTCCCTTGTCCCCAAAGGGCTCACAATCTGTATGTGTACTGTCTAGCCTGGGATTGCTGCCCCTAAGTAGAAATCAGACCTCCAGCCTTCTGGCCTAGAGTACCTTGTCACAAACACAAGGCTGCTCCTCCACAAATTGCACTTGGATGTTATTTCTAAACTGCAGTAGTTGTTGAGGGATTCACCGGCATGTTCCTTGCAGTTAATGCATGGACACAAACCCTAACATGTGGTGCAATTAATGTGGCCAAATAGAAATACAGAAGCAAATAAAGACACATATTTAGACATTGTGCATAACAGACACACTCTTGCACCAATGTACAGAAATGTCTATTTTATTAAAAATACCACTCATTTCAATATGGGAATAAATCTGGCAAAACACTAATAAGAACAGTTAAAACCTGGGGTGGCATGCATTTATTTGAGTTCAAAAGATAAAAAGGGAACCTATAATGACAATGAAGAAATTGCTTGTGGGTCATTTATTCTGTAAAGAGCTCTATACAGAGCAGCATAGCAGTCCAGATAATAGAGAGGAACATTTTCAGCATCATGAGATACCTACAGCCATGGCTTAGCATTTGACAACATTAAATAGTTTTACATCTCTCCAAGAAATTTTCTGAAACATAAAGGTTAGTAAAAATTATAAATCACTGGGGCATGACAGTATTAGTGCTGAATATTACAAAATATTGTTAGATCTCATTAGTTCACCCTTGAAAGAGATATATGATGCCTTAAAGATTGTTATGTTTAAGACAGCATATATCATAGTTATTTCAGAACCATGGAAACCACAAGATGACTCAGTTTCATATAGACTTTGTTGCTGAATTTTGATTACAAGTTGCTGGTAATTACATTGACATTTGCAAACAAGTACATAAACCAATATTGGCAGTCATCTTTGATGCTGAGAAAGAATGTATGGATGTAAATGTTCTGTGTGCTAGAAGATAATGGTTATCTGGCAAATTTGTTAAATGATGCAGCTTCTTTGTCAGTCACTGAAGTCAGCTATGGTGGTCAATAGAACGTCAAAAAATCTTGAGTTGTCTCCGATCACTTTTCCAAAGTATGAAAGTCGAAGTCTTGTCATCTGAGCTTCTAAAGAAAGCTTAGGTTTGATCTCCTCTAGTACCGACTGGTTTGTTCTTCGGGCAGTCCATGGTATACACAGTATTTGCCGCCAGCACCATAATTCAAAGGCATCAATTTTCTTCCTGTCTATCTTTTTCACTGTCCAGCTTTCACATCCATATGATGTTATTGAAAATACCATGGCTTGAACAAGTCAAATCTTTGTATGGAGAGAGACATCTCTGCTCTTGAGAATCTTATTTAGGTCTTTCATAGCCATTCTGCCAAGAGCAATGCGTCATCTGGCTTACTTTGGGATATTTTCATGACTGTAAGAGTAGCACCAGACTGGGGCAAGGTATTGGGTGCCCTAGGCAAACTTCCAGCCTTATGCCCCTCTTAACTAAATGAAACAATAGTGATCATCTGAAAACTACCCTTCCAACAACAATTCCATACCAATGCATAATTTGACATCATACATTCAAATATTAAACTTCACTATGTATGTATATATGTGAGTGCTTGTTCTTGCTGCAGCTAAGAGAATGCTTCTTGCATTTGTGTAACTGTCAGAATCTATTGTCTTGTTTTGAATGCTGCCGTTCTTGCTGCCTTTTGGAAACTGCTGCCCTAGGTGACCATCTAGCCTTGTCTAATGGTTAGGCCGGCCCTGCATGTCTGAAAGTTAACAGAAATAAGAAACCTTAGATATTATTGGAAACATTAGAGAATTATGGGTAGGTAACTTCCTTTTAAAGTTCAGTCAGAATCAGATAGATTATTTATGCAGTGCTAAAGATCTGACAGAACAAATGAAAGACAAATCAGAAAACTGCAAGCATTACCTTTAACAATTTGTCAGAAAATACAATTTTGTAAATTAATCAAATTTTCCAGATGATTATGGGGTCTTTTACTAAAGTGTTTGAGTTTTGCACTTAATGCACATTTAGCACTAAAACAATTCTTCTGCAGTAATTGTCATAGGCATGGCCAGCATGTTCCCAGTAGTTAACATGCGGATGTGCACCCTAAAACTTGGCATCATTACCGCTGGTGCACCTAGTGAGGTGGCATCAGATGCATCCCTGCTAACTGCAACATTGACAGTGCACAATATGTTCCCCTGTGCTAATTGAAATATGTTCTTCATGCTCACTACCTGTCCCTAACCTGCCAAATCCCCACCCCAATTTTTGAGTCGCAGGCCCTTGTAAACAGGGACCCACAACTATATCATGTTTACAAAATAAAATAAATATCACTGTTAGATTCTGAAAATCTGATGACATGTTCAGGGTTAGTAAAAAGGTTAAGAAAATATATTAAAGATAGGAATGGCATGGTGACATTACTTTTAAAATGGGAAAGGAACCCATAAATTCAGGTTTCAAAAGTTGTATTGGTGCTAGAGGATTTTTATCATGTAATAGTGTGAGATAAAAAAATATACTTTAAAGCTTTAAACACCACTTTTTGTACTTTGTTCTTTGCCATACTAGGTGAGATCAAGGTTGGTCATGCCCAGTAACCTGTTTCCAACAGTGGCCAATCCAGGTCACAAGTACCTGTCAGGTTCCAAAATAGGGACACAGATTCCACATTGCTTATCCTGGTAAATAGTGGAGTTTTTCCTCTTTAATAATTGTTTATGGACTTTTTCCTTGAGGAACTTGTCCAAACCATTTTTAAACCCACTAAGATTAAGGACGCAAGCAGGGTCCCGGCGGATGCGCGTAACCAGGTGCTCGGCCCAGTGCAGGTCCCTGCGCGCATCTGCCTGAGAGCAGGGGTGGCTCGTTTAGGAGCCAGATGCGAGAGGCATTGTTTAAATTGATTGGTTCTGCCCGCGGGGACGCGCATGGGGGAGCCAATTGGAGCAGGGCTGGCATGTACTCAGGCGTTCACGTCGGGGCCTGAGCACATGTAGAGTTGGCTACGCGGCCGGTGTCCCACCCTCCCACCTGTTCTAATGAGGGGGAGGTTAGGGGAACTCGGGGTGTCACAGCGGAGGGAGGGGGGCAGGATCCCGGAGGTTTCCGGGGTAAGGAGCCTTAGGCTACTTGAGGCGGGGGCGGGGTGCCCAAAACCCGGACAACCCTTGGCAGACTTTTGCTATTGATATGGCAAAGTTAGGCAGGGGTGGTTGGAATTTTGCCGGTGGCTTGACCGCGGCTGGGGCGGAGGCAAGGTCACCTTGCTAATTGCATGGCTGGTGAGGTATCGCTCCGCTGGGTGTTTGTTTGCTGATTGTTATGGTTTTGAATTTTTAATATGTTAATTGGTATTAAAGCTGCGACCTGTGTTTTTTCCAAAACAGTTGTATGTGTGAGTTTGTGGGAAGAGATTGGGAGGATTTTCAGAGGGGGGGGAGGTGGGGGCGTGAAGGTAGGCAGGGGGCAGCGCCGGGTCCGACTACCCGGTTACAGCTTTTAATACATTCTCCAGTAACAAATTCCAGAGTTTGATTATGCATTGAGTGAAAAAAATATTTTCTCCTATTAGTCTTAAATGGGCTACATTGTAGCTTCATTCATTTCCCTAATCTTTCTACTTTTTGAAGGAGTAAACAACCAATCACTGAAATAGTGGTGGATGTTTGGAATACCCTCTCAATGGAAGTGGTGGGGGCAAATAATGTGACAGAATTCAAATGGCATGGGACAGGCACAGTGGATCCCTTTATAGAAATAGGATAAAATCAAAATAAACTTAGCTGTCTCTGATATCGACCTGCATGGAGCAGTGGGTATGCCCCTAAACAAAGGCATGGGGTGAGGTGACCTGCACGGACCGGAGAGCGCACCTACTCTTGCCACCTTGCTAGACAGACTGGATGGACCATGCTGGTCTTTATCTGTCATCATATATTATAGTACTATGTTACTATGTTTACCCATTCCATTCCATTCCATTCATTATTTTATATGAGGTAGATTTCTATCATATCTGCCTTCAGCTGTCTTCTTTGCAAGTTGAAGAGCTTTAACCTTTTAATCCTTTTCTCATAGGGGGTATCCTTCCATCCACTTTACCATCTTGGGGACTCTTCTCTGTACCTTTTCTAATTCTCTATATCCTTTTTAAGATAAAACAACCAGAATCCTTAAAAAGTGTTCTAAGGAATGTGGGTATAGTTAAAAAGGAGCTGATAGACTTCCGGTGATGCGGTGAACCCGAGCGGACGCACGCCGCTCGAGCTCTGGGCCCCTTGCTCCTCCGGCGCCGCCAAATGCCCGTTCGGGGCTGAAATCGGGGTTTCCACACACCCCCCGGAGCTCCCTTACACCAGCCGCAGCAGGGAGAGATGATCCGGCGCTCCCCTCTCACCTGCGCTTAAAGATTCCGGAGGCGGCCTGGACCAGCGCGGCCCATGTTGCAGGCGCCGCGCTGAGAGCCACGTGGTGGGGTGAGTAGGCAGTCGGCGACCCAAGACAACCTGCCCGGGATTGCAGGGAGATCCCTGCGGCGGCCGCGGCCTTACGGTTGGTGCTCCTCCCCCCCCCTGTTTTTGCCTCCAGTTTGTCTCCAGCCTGTGCCCCGTGTGGTTGCCTGACGCGGGAGGGATCGGGGGAGGCTAAGATCCCTTATGGGGCCCGGCTGTGAAATGCCCTTTGTGTTGCCTGCTTCCACCCCCACCCCAGAGGGCCTGCAAGGGGCCGAGTGGCTATGACCTGAGCCCTCCTCTCTCCTCCATCGGAGCCACTGACCCCTGCCTCTTTCTGCCAGCTGGGATCCTGAGATTTGTCCTTTTGCACTGGGATATACTGGACTGCATCCTGCCCCCCCTGCCTCTGGCATCCTGGAGTCTCTGACCGGAGCCCTGCTCTCACCATTGAGGAGTCTGTAACCTGCGTCCTGCACCTGGCCTCCGGTGTCTAGGCGCCCGAGACTGAAGCTTATACCTCGCTGAGTGTAGGGGCCCGGGACTGGTGTTCCTTCTTCAGCGCACTGCCCCACCTTTGACACCTAGGGGCCTCAGAACTGTACCTAACTACGGGGCGTCAGTACCCGTGGCCCAGGCCTTCCCTCCAGAGCGCCGCCGACTGGGATCCTTGCCTTTCATTAGTGCCTCAGAGCCCTGAACTTATACTACATCTCCTGTGTACAGAGGCCTGAGTAGCCCCGGCGACACCTGAGGCTCGGATCTGGGACTGTGTTGCGAACCAGGGAGGTCGACGAAGGAGGCCCTCATCGCCAGGCGTGTGGAGCGGACCCCCCCCTCCCCCTGCGTGGGTTCCAACAGAGGCCTTGGTGATGGCGGCAAAGGGAGGTCGTCGGGTGGGGAAGGGGAAGGACTCCCCTGCCGCCCAGGGGGGGGGAGCAATCCTCACCGCTGCGGGGGGAGGCCAAGACCACAGCAGCGATGGTGGACGAAATTTCCATAGCTGTAGCGGGAGCACTGTCTGCTCAGTTCGAGGACCTACGGGGCCGTATGGACCTTGTCCAGACCTCAGTGGAGGCCTTGGGCGGCCGCCTACAGGAGGCAGAGCACCGGATAGAGCAGTCCGAGGAGCACGTGCTGGAGCTACAGCGGGAGATGGTTCGGGTGAAAAAAACTGCTTCAGGGGCAGGAAGCAAAACTAGATGACTTAGAAAATAGATCCCGCCGTAACAACCTGAGATTTCTTGGGATCCCAGACACCGTCGAGGATCGGGACCTGCGCCCATACTTAGAAGATCTGGTGAAACAACTACTGGCGAATGAACCCGAAGGTGCCTCAGTACAACTAGAGAGAGCGCACCGGGTTGGACCCCGGAGGACTAACGATACCCGACCCAGGGTGACAATAGCACGGTTCCTGAGATTTCCACAGAAAGAAGCGGTCTTGCGTGCAGCGCGTAAGACAGGGACCATTCAGAAGGACAATGCCGGCTACGTATTGTTCAGGATTACTCAGCAGCCCTAGGACAGCGGCGACGTGATTACGGACCACTGTGCCAGACCCTGATAGACAATAATATTAAGTTCATGGTGCAATATCCCGCCCGATTGGTCTTCACCCACGACGGGATCCGTCGGACTTTTGACTCCGCATTAGCAGCAACGCCCTACGTGGAGGAGATACGGCGGAGGGCCGCAGTGGCAGCCGAGTCCTGAGGATCGGAGGAGAAGATTAATGCCTGATGAACAAGCTAAGATTTACTTGCTTTGGACTGTAACGTGTTGGTGATGGTAATTGTTGTGGGGGTGGTGGGCTGCTGGGTTTGTCTTGACTGCTTTCAGTAGAAATGTTGGTTTCCTTTGGGTGTGGGGGATGGGTGGGGAGTAGTCCGGGTGGTGGCTGTGTCTTTGGGGGGGGCCGGGGGGGAGGGGTGGTTTGTAGTGGAATGGGGGCGTTGGAGGAGTGGGGGGTACCGCACGCATCTAGGAATTCACTGAAGAGGAGCGGAGGATGGTAGTAGAATCAAGGAATCGAAGGGGGGTGGTGGGAGGGAGGGGGAGGGGTGGAGAGGGAGAGGTAGAAGCTAAGGGGGGGGAAGGGGGGGAAGGGGGGAAGAGGGGTAGGGGGAGGGGGGGAGTCGGAACATTGTATTTTTGGGGACCAGTTGAGGTAGTGACGGGCCGAGGACGGTCTTTGAAGGGCTGTGGGGGGGGACCCCGGGCTGGGGGGGTGTCTTCCCTATATTTTGTATGGTACTTAGCAGACATTTGTGTGCCCAGTTTAATGATGTATGCCACTTAAGATAATCTCTTGGAATGTTTGTGGCCTGGGTAGTCCGATTAAACGGGCAAAAATTTTGCAGGCCTTGGCTAGGCAGGGAGCAGACATCGCTATGCTTCAGGAAACCCACCAGACTGCCGACGAACACCGTAAACTTTGCCGAGAGTGGGTGGGACAGGTCTGGGGGGCCCCAGCATCTGGTAAGAAGGGTGGGGTAGTGCTTTTGATTCACAAACGGGTAAGGATGGAGGTGGTGAAGGAACTCGTTGATCCGACGGGGCCGATATGTACTGGTGCAGGGCGTCCTTGAGGGGAGGCCAGTAGTTCTTGGTAGCGTGTATTGTCCCAATGTACTTGATTTGTCCCTGTATGCGCGCCTTGCCTCCACACTTGAGACGCTGCCGGAGCACCCCGTTATTTTGGGGGGAGATTTCAACGGGGTCATGGATATTGATCTCGATACCTCTAAAGTGGGGGAGCAAAGGGAAAGACGGGCGACGGTGCAGGCACTGCGACGTTTCTGTTCCAGGCTGGGGCTAGTGGACCCCTGGCGATTACTACATCCGGGCGAGCGGGATTACACACATCAATCCCGGGCCCACGGCACAAGTGCACGTATAGACTATTTGTTGTTATCTGCTGAGCTGTTTGCCAAGGTGGGGGACGCCCAGATAGGGCCTGTAGAGATATCTGATCATGCATTTGTCTGGATGGAAGTCTTCTGGAGTGGGAGTACGTCACGGGCCTTTCAATGGCGTTTCCCATTGGAATTATACAGAGACGCCCAATTTCGTGCATTTATACAGCGGCGGTGGCAGGAGTTCGAGGCCGACCATAGGGGTCATCAAGATGACCCCGAATTGCTCTGGGAAACGGCGAAAGTCGTACTGAGGGGGGACATAATTGGGTTTCTTGCTAGAAAACGACGATTAAGGGCCGAACGTATTATGGTCTTAGAGCGATTGGTGACGAACTTGCGACGACGCTGGGCCCATACTCCCACTGCGGGCTTAAAAAAGCAGCTATGGGATTCTCAAATGGAATTAAACGAACTGTTACACCAGAGAGCAAAGAAGTCAGTCTTGTATTATCGCTATCAATTGTACCGTTATGGGGACAAGCCGGGAAAGTTATTGGCTCGGTGCCTGCGTGGACCCCGGGGCTCTAAATTGGTGCCCGCCTTGCGAGATGATCTTGGGATTTTGCAAAGAGACAGCCGGCGATAGCGCGGGTCTTTCGCTCTTTCTTTCAGAAACTTTACACTGCGGAGGCGACATCTCCTGCGAAGATGGCGGATTATGTGAGGGGACTAGACTTGCCCTGCCTTTCCAATGAGCAAAGAGCTCAGTTGGATCAGCCAATTACGGTGGCCGAGCTGCACGGGGCCATCTCCAAGGCCAGCTGCTACAAATCCCCAGGATCCGATGGTCTAGGTGCCGAATTCTACAAAATCCTCAAGGAACAGATTTCCCCAACGCTGACTGCGGTACATAATCGGCGCGCGCAGCAGGGCTCTTTTCGGTGGGGGGTTAATCATGCTCATATTGTTCTTATCCCCAAACCGGCCAAAGACCCTCTTTCTGCAGCCTCGTATCGTCCGATCTCCTTGCTCAACTTCGACCTTAAATTAATGGCCAAGATCTTGGCAGACCGCCTGGCGGAGTTTTTGGGGCAGTTGGTCCATGAGTCCCAGGTCGGTTTTGTTAAGGGGCGATACGCGGTCCGCAACTTACGTAAGATCATAGCGTCTTTAGAATGGGTTCAGTATAGACACCTGTCCTCCCTCTTGATTAGCTTTGACGCAGAAAAAGCCTTTGACAGGGTGGACTGGCAATATCTGCGCTTCATCCTCCCTCAGTATGGTTTGGGGCCGTTGTTTTGTAACATGGTCGACAGTTTATATGCCAACCCTACCGCAGCGATACTCTGTAATGGAGTCATCTCCGAGCCTTTTTCTTTGCAGAGGGGGACCCGTCAGGGCTGCCCCCTCTCTCCTCTCCTTTTTGTTCTTTCTTTGGACCCTCTTCTACGCCGAGTGGCGGGTATGCGGACAATCCGGGGCGTAAGTATTGGCCCTCAGGTCTTTAAGATTTCGGCCTTTGCCGATGACCTGTTGGTGCACTTGCTTTCTCCCGGGGATTCCCTACCCCCTCTGTTGCAGGAGTTCCGCGTTTTGGGCAGATTGCGGGGTTTAGTATCAATAGGGATAAGTCTGAAGCCCTTGATGTTTCTGGCCGACTTCGGGGTAGCTGGGTGGGCGACTTTCCCCTCCGATGGGGCTGAGCGCCAGTTCATATACTTGGGAATTGTACTGTCCTGTCAGCCGGGTCGCCTATATAGGACTAACCTGCGACGGATGCTGACCAAGGTGAGGACTCAGCTGCAGGCGTGGCAGTCCCTCCCCCTATCCCTTATGGGGAGGATTGCGGCGATCAAATGGGTCCTCCTGCCGCGGATCTTATACTGGCTACAGACCCTCCCTGTGTGGATCCTTCGTCGGGATATCAGGTGCTTTGAGGCGGAATTTCGGGGCTTTCTATGGCGGGGGTCGAGAGCTCGGGTCTCGTACCGTAGACTCATGGGGAGGATCCGGGGGGGGGGATGGGGGCTTCCAGATCTTGGTGCTTATGTGCTGGCCTGTCAAGCCCGCCAGGGGGGGGACTGGCTCGGGGATGACGGTCTTTGTACCCCGTGGGCGGTTGGGGAGGCGTACGTGGCACCCCATTCTACGGGCCCTTTTGCATTGGAGGTGAGTAGGTGGCCTACGCATTTAGCGGACAGCGTGTTATTGGCCCCGGTGTATAAAACCTGGCGGAAATTGAATGTCTATTGGGGCCGCCGGTGGCAGGTGTCGAGCTGGCTACCTATTTGGGGTAACGCCAATTTTACCCCGGGGGACTGACACGGCAGCGTTTCGTCAGTGGGGGGAGAGCGGAGTGCGGGCGCTGGGCCATGTGGTGGACCTGGCGGGTAAACCTAAGCCCTTTCCCATGCTATCTCGCGAATATAAATTGGGGCCGCTACACTTCTTTGCATACATGCAAGTGGCCCATTACGTGGCTTCCCTTCCACGGTCGGAACTCTGTGGCGACCGCTCGGCCCAGATAATAGCGTTTTTCGGGTTTGGCGACGCTGAGCGGCCGTCTATTCGGACCTTCCATCTTCGGTTGGAGCAGTTTCGACCACAGCCGGATTACAGCGGTGTGGAAAGAGCCTGGGGGGTGGAGTTGGGTCGAGAGATCCCCCATGGTACTATTTTGGTGGCTCTCCAGAGGGTGGCGAGCCTGGCGGATGGTGCTCGCTGGCGAGAAATTCAAATTAAGTGTTTAACTAGGGTTCATTTCTCCCCGCGGCGAGCCCTTCGCTGCCATTTAACCGCAGATGGTAGCTGTCCCCGCTGTGCGGAGCCCCTGGCGACCTTGTACCATATGTGGTGGGGCTGCCGGCGCATACGCCCCTATTGGCATAGAATTGCCCTCTATATGGCCGACCTCCTTGGACAACCTGTATACTGGGATGCGGCCTTGATCGTCTTGGATCTCCTGGGTCTCACCTCTCCAAAGGGGAAATGGAGTCGTTGGCTGGTGCGGAAGGCATGTCTGGTGGGTAAAGGCCCCATTCTACGTGGGTGGAGGGACGGCCACCCTCCCTCTTTTTGGGAGTGGCGGAACTCCTTCCATCAACTTATGCTCCTGGAATGTCGGGCTGCACGAGGTCATGTGAAGCGATGGTCTGCTTTCTGGTTACTGTGGGAGCCCTATATTCAAAAGTTGAGTCCTCGGACACGTAATGTAACCCTGCAATTAGGCTGTTGATAGCCCTGGATGTATGTAGAGACTTACAGAGGTTCGGTACTGATATATATATGCTGGTCCGGGTGGGTTTTGCGTATGGGTGGTGGGGGGGGAGGGCGGGGGGGGGGGAGGGGGGGAAATAGGGGTATTATCTTAAAAACTATGTAACCATCTATGTATCCTGCACCTTGGGGATCAGAGCCCACCCCAGGGAGCGATTGTCTTATGCTCTGTATTTGATGTTCTGTTTGATGGTTCAAAATAAAATATTGAAAAAAAAAAAAAAAGGAGCTGATAAATTTCTCCATTCAAGAGTGGCTAGTTCCCCTACTGTTAAAAGAAGCAGTGGTTGCCCCCATTTAAAAATTAAAGAGGAAGAAGTAAATAGAAGTAGGTATGAAAATATTCATCCTATTTCAAATCTCCCTGTGTTAGCTAAATTGAGAAGGAGGTGGGTAGCCAGCTCAGTGCATTTTCAGATTATAATTTATTGGATGAGAGTTAGGGAGGATTTTGTTTGGACCGTGGAGCAGAGACTTTGCTGGTAGCTATGTTACTGTAGATTAGGTATATTATAATTTGGATAAGGGACCTCCTGTTTTATTAGTTTCCTTAGATCTATCCATGGCTTTTGATTCTTTGAAGTTCAGATTACAATTGATTTCTATCAAGAGAAAGATATAAAATGAAAGGTATTATCTTGGCTTGGATAAAATCTTATAAGGAAGAAAGACGTTTTAAAGTGAGATATGAAAAGTATTGGTCAAAAAAGACATTTCTGGTCATGGAGGGTCCCACAGGGTTCCTCCCTTTGAATTTTGTTGTCAATATTTATCTATATCCTTTAAGAGGACTGGGATTTAAAATATGGTGTGAAAATTCATATCAATGCCGATGATAAATAATTAATTCCACTCATTGAAGATAAGGATAGGAGTTTCAGGGATCTTTAGTGAATGCCTGGAAAAGATTAAAATATGGTTTAGAACAGAGTGGCCTGATCTTAAATGTAATTAAAATTGTTTGCCTTTGTATGAGTGATATAGAACAAAGTGCCATCATCCCTATGATTAGTGATATCCAAATTCTCTGGGATCTATGCAGACAACATTGTTGTTTACCACTTTTGATTCAAGAAAACACAATTTTGAACAGATTACAAACTGTCTCAATGAAGCATCGCAATGACTAGACTCCTGCAACCTCAGCAAAAACCTTAATAAATCGGAAGTCCTCTTTTTCACCAGAGATAAGGATTTCATTCCACCAGATAAAACCCAAGTCAGAGATGCAAACCTCAAAGTCAAGAATGAAGTTTGATATCTAGGAGTGACACTAGATCAGAACCTTAACCTATCTAAACACATTACCTCAATAACCAGACAATATATAATAAAATTAGGATGGCCCAGCACCTAAGACCACTGTTCACAGCTCAGGACTTCTGTTTGGTTCTACAGGCGCTGATCAGCCTCTACTTTGACTACTGCAATAGTACACTTAAAGAATTGCCAAAACAAGCACTAAATCAACTACAGTTAGCAAAGAATACCCTTGCAAGAACCATAAACAAAGTGGCTAAAGCCGAACACATCAAACCCATTCTCTTCCAATTGCACTGGCTACCTGTAACATGTAGAATTATATCCTAATCCTTAGAAGGCACATTCAAGATCCTACATGATCTAGCCCCAGCACATCTAACCTCCTTAATATCTATCCTACCTGAAACAAGGCAAAGAAGAGGTGGAACCCAAAACTCTCTGATATTACCTAAAGACTTTAGGAAAACAAGCCAAACAACAAGCAATAGAGTCTTCACTTTCTATGCTCCAATCCACTGGAACTCATTACCTCAAAGCCTACGAAACGTTAATGACCTACTCACCTTCCATAAAATAATTAAAACACAACTATTTGTGGAATACTATCAGAACAAAGTAGAAGATCAGAATATCTTCCCAACATAACTCATAAGGAATCCACTTATGCCTTCATTAAGTCATGAACACACAATGAATACATAATCCAATAATTCACCATGAACACATCCATCAATGACTTGCATACAACACTCCAATTACACCTGTAAATAAACCAACTTAACACTGTCTAAAATTGTATTTCATGTTTATTTAATATCCTTGCAAACACCTTCTCTGCATGTGTAAATAGATTTAAATGATTGAGTTTAGTAATGTTTGCTGTAAATAAATAAATACATAAATTACATACTCAACATAATAATAGAAAAAGAAGTAATAGGGCTTAAGCAAATCTCTAATATGCTTAAGTCAGTATTTCTTTTAAGTGTAGCTGCTGGAACGGGGTGCCCGCAAACTGCAGTTGTGGCCTTCCCCTCTTGTTCTTCCCATGGGAATCCCATCTCCAGCGGGCAGAAGAAAGCAGCTGTTATCACAACAAACACTTCTTCTGTTTGCCCGCCGGAGATCAGACTCCCATGGGTAGAACAGGAGGGGAAGGCCACCATCTCAATCTCCATGCATGTTGTCTGCTCAGGTGAACTTGATCTCCCTTGAGCAGAATAGAAAGGAAGGGCCACAATCACATTAAAGACTCCTTCTGTCTGCCCGTGGGAGGTCGGGGTAATAGAAGGGTCTTTGCAGTGTCCCTCCTCCTTTTCTACCCATGGGGAATTAGACCCCCAGGGCAGAACAGAAGGGGAGGTCCACAGGTGATAGGGGCAGAACTTGTCCCCCCCTTCCAGTCATACCATCACACCTGCTTTTAAGTAGCATCAAGTCAATGCTGACACCTGGAAACCCAGCACCCCTGGGGTTTTCTTGGCAATGTATTACCAAAAGTAGATTGTCAAGCCTTTTCTTCCAAGGCAATGGTGGGCAAAGTGACTTGGCCAAGGTTACAAGGAGTGCCAGTGTGTGATGGAGTGTATAGGAAACTCCCCATCCCCCGCTGGGGGTCTCCCCAGCCAAGCTCAAAACCAGTGAGGCATTTCTCTTGTAAGAGCCTAAACCCTTGCCCCTTGCAGAAAATAGGCTGGAAAAGACCTGGGGAGGCTGTGGCCAGGTCCCAGGGTTTAAACCAGGAAGCAGGAGATTTCAGAGAGAGAGAGGAGCCTGGGGTTCTATGGCATACACGGAGACCACTTACCTTTGAAAGGGTGACTGCTGAGAAGGTAGAACTATGTTTAATTTGTTACTGTGCACTCAGCCTGACTGTTAGACCTCCACCCTGCTGGAGGACTCTTGTGCCACAGAGAGCTGCTGTTTCTTTTATTTATGGTTATGTTGCCCTGCTGCCAAGGGCTGAAAAAGTACTACTGAGTTGTGCTGCCCAGAGTGAAGGAACTTTAGAAGAACCAGTTTTGTTTTCTTACTTCAGAAGTACTTTTGTTGCTGGAACAGAATTATTTCACCAAGCAGATCAGTCCTTCCGAGACTAATTAGGGGACTCTTACAGCTGGGAAAAAGTCTGGAGCAACAGTATATTTTTAGCCCACGTGTACTGCAGATCAAGAAGGGCCAGGGCAGTTTGCTTGGTTGTTTATTCACAAAATAAAGTGTATTTTCATTAAACCTCTAGTGGCTGTGGAGCCTTGTGTCATCACCTCACACTGACTACAGTCACACAGTTGGAATTGACCCTGATATCTTGAGTACTAGGCTGATGTTCTAACCACTAGCCTATTTGTCCACTTTTTAGTTCACCATTTGAAACCCTACCTAAGAGAGAAGAAATTACAGACAATAGCACAATCTTTTTTATTACATGCTGTGGATTATTCTAAAGTTCTCTATATGGAATTAAAAGGGAAATGACTGAAAACGTTACAGATGGCACAAGATGTAATCACAAGATTTTTGATATGAAGAAAGCAATAGGAAAGCACCAAGCTTTTGCTGAGTAGATTGCATTGACTGCCTATGAAAAAAAGATGCCATTTTAGGTTATTACTTTTAGCATTTATATTTAAAGCAGAGATATAATATGTTCCTGGATGATGCCTTCATTCCTCTCAGGATAATTTTCTTGAGATACCCAGCATACTGTAGTCTTTATCTGTAAGATGATATGGGAGCCAAGGCCTTCAGTGTGACTGACCTTGAACAATGAAATGATTTCTCAAGAGATGGAAGAGAAGAGGTGAATCTGTTAAGAATGAGGAAAACTATTAAAACTCTATTACTTTGCAGTAATGTTGATTTAAGAACTATGCTGATCTTATTTATAGAGTGTATTGAAGGAACATGGCTGGGGTTTTTTTAGCACTATTGAATCTGTTCTGCCTTTTATACCTATTTGTCCGCTTATTTCTTAATCTGTAAGGGGCATGTTTATTAAGTCCTGCGCTGGTAGCACGCTTGTTGGCCGCGTTACCAGCAAGGGGCTCCTCACTAACTACAGGGAAATATTTCTGTTTGTTTATTTATTTATTATTTATTTTATTTGTGTGTTTTTTATACCGCTATTTCGGGTAATCAAAGTGGTTTACAAATGGACACCAGATACATTAAACATATTAACAAAATAACTGGTGCTGAAACAGTCAATTACACATTTACATAATTCTACCAAAATAACTTATTTACAATTTTAATGATGAATAACGTCATTAAATCTAGGGGTAGGTTTAGGGGTATGGGGGGGGGGAGAAATTCTGTTAAAAGATTGGTGATTGGTTAGCTTAGTGAATAAGAGAAATGGTTATTGAGTAGGATCGGTAACAGTTGAGGTTATGTTGTGACCAAAATGTTGTATGAAGAGGCAAGTTTTGAGGTGGGAACGGAACAAGGATAGGTCTGTAATGTTCCAAAGGCTGGTTGACAATGAGTTCCAGAGTGTTGGAGATATGTATTCAAAGGCTGTATTGCTAGTGCATTGTTTAGTATTACAGAACTCTGAGGGAATAATGAGGGAGCTGATCATTTGATTTCTTCTTTGCCTGTCATTAGATACAACTTTGATCAGGTGGGAGAGAGCTGGGGGAGCTATTTTCCTAATAATATTAAATGTAATCATCAAAATCTTATATTTGGTCCGGCTTTGGATCGGTAGCCCGTGCAAGTCATATATGATTAGTGCTATGTGATCACTTTGGCGAGAGTTGTGGGTAATTTGTGCGGCTGTATGTGCAAGGCCGCGGGGCAGGGTCCCGGCGGCCGCCCATAACTGGGTGATCGGCTGGGTGCTGGGACCCTGCGTGCGGCTGTTGGAGGGACATTGGCGACGTTGCATACCTCATTGGCTCCACGGCTTGCAGGAGGGCGGGAGCCAATGAGAGGAACAGCAGCGAAGCGGGAGGGTTAATGAGCTGGCGCCAGCAGCAGGTGGACACGGTATGTGCCGTCAAGGCTTGGGGTGCTGGCTTCGGGTGAGCATGCGGTGGTCAGAGGACTGGAGGACAAGAGGAATTTCGGCGGTGGTGCATGAGTGACAATTGGGTCAGGCCCACGGCGGGGGGACCGCCTTCGGGGGAAGCATGGCCCGGAGGAGCACTCGCCACTAGTTGGGGAGCTGGGGATGCCGTTGGCTCCATCGGGCAGAGCGCTGGATGGGATCTGTGGTGGATTGGCATAGTGGGTGGCCAGGGTGCCAGCAGGAGCTCCGCGGTCAAGGGCTTCGGGGGCTGGTGTGGTCTTATGCTGTTCAGGATTTCCCAAGGCATTTCAGGGCCGCATCTGTCAGTGTGGTGTGGTGAGGTGCCCCGCCCGACCCCTTGGGGGGTGGGGTGATGTGCGGTCAGTGTGTGTGAAGGCATTGGGTCGGGCCTGCGGAGGGAAGGGGCCGCCTTCAGTGAACATGGACATGGAGGAGCGCATGCCATTCGTTGATGAGCTGGGGATGCCGTGGCTCACCTGGGCAGAGCGGTGGCTGGGACCTGTGGTGGATGGGCGTGGTGGGCAGCCAGGGTGCCAACGGGAGCTCCAGGAGGGAGGGTTTTGTGGGCCGGGGGTCTTCTTCTGTCCAGGGTTTCCCAGGGTGTTTTTTAGGGCTGCAGCGGTCAGCATGGAGTGGTGTGGTGCCCCGCCTGACCCCCTTGGGGGGCAGGGCGATCCGCGGGTGTTAAGGGACATGCTACGGCCCTGCCGCGTTATCCACGTGGGGACAGGGGCAGGAATGGGACTCTGCTGATGCTTGATTGGCGCAGGGGTTGGCGGGAGCTGAAGGGAAGAAGCGCTGCTGCTTGATTCCTGTTCGTGAATCCACGAGAAGAGGAGCATCAGACCGGGAACGGTGGTGTGGCGGGCCTGCGGGTTTGCCTCCTTAAAGGGTGAAACAGCTCCCAGCCTCTGGGATGTAGCTGCTTGCTGTAAGGCTATTGAAGGTATGCAATGCTTTATGGAAATTGTTTTAGGCATTATAAGCTGTGGATTAACCCTTAAAGTGGCTTAAGGGGGTGTGGGTGGCTTTTAATTGTGTTGGCTTGAGTTCGGACACTAGGCTTTTATAATGCATAGAAGGCGGCTAGCTTCTTGCAAATCAGGGTTTGAAGGGCGTATGGCGGGCCACCTGTTAAGGAGCAGCCTTATGAAGCAAGGAAGTTCCAGCTGATTCATAATTGGTCGTATCTGGGAGGAGCAACAGACGACGATCAAGCGTGTTTGTTTTTGTATGCGTCCTTAGATCGGGTGATTGATTGGGTTCCTAAGGTGGTTGGCAAGGCGTGGATGACCAAAAGGGATATTGAGTGGGCTTGTCGTTTGCTGTCAGGGCACCCGTATGCTTGACGTAACTAGGTGCCCATGTGAGAAGAGTATTAAGTTTGGCAAAAGTATGCTGAGGGGTGCTCAAATTGTTGAGTGTACTTTGGGAATTTTGTACTCGCCTGCAGAGGCGATTGGTCTGGAACTGGGGCTGTGGACATTGTGCAGTATCTAGAGATCTTCTGGTTCCTGGGAACAGCAGGGGAGGCAGGATGCCAGGAGATCTTGAAGGGTTTTGGGGGAATTCTTTTGCGACGGGGGTGGCCTGTGGCTACGGGTAAGCCGAAGGACTTGTGACGGGAATCACTTCGGAACGTGTTGGCTTCTTCTAAGTTGACATGGCGGGAGATGCGGGTTTTGATAGGCTCGCTCATTTTTGCTGAAAGGGTCATATCAAGGACCGGGTACAGCTGAGGCAGCTGGCGGCGGCGTCATCAGCGGGTTTGAGTAGCCCGCATCACATTATTAGCTGCGCTGCCAGTGTGGGAGGTAATTTGAAGGAAGTTAAAGGGATGTTATTGAGGAAAGGTGCCGAGATATCCAAAGGAAACTTACAGTGTTACCTGGAAGCATCAGGGGGTACGGGTTTGGGAATTTGCTTTAGGGGTTGGTGTGCGGATAGCTGGTTGCAGTCATGGCAAGGTTGGCATCCCCGCAACATCACTTTCTTGGAATTGTTTCCCATGTCATTGGCTTGGGAGGGGACATGGGATTGCATGTTGGCTGATGAATGTGTTTGTCAGGGCGTGGCATAGCATGGATTGTACTTGCGAGTCTGCAGATATGATGTCTCGTTTTCAGGGGAGCAGTGTCGGAAGTTGGCTCCAGGAGTGGATACTGAAGGAGTGGTTGTATTGAAGACATTGAAATGCTGCAGCTACAGAGGAGTTCCGTGTCAGCTGTGACATGGTCAGCGTATTGGCGGGGTGGTGGAACTGTGGTATAGTGTTGGTGGCCAGGGGGTGGATTGGTTGGATGTAGTGATGCAAAAGAGTGGGGGGCGTCAGATCGTTGGTGCGTACCCACTTAGCGGGATGTGTCATTTACTGGAGTGCTAGGAGGGGGGCCCTCCAATGGGGGATTCCTAGTAGGTTGTCACAAGGTTGGGTGCAGTCGCAGCCTGCTCCAAGGGCTCCAGGCAACCGATTATGCATGAATGGTTGTGTGACTTCAGGGCTGCTTTGCCCATTGTTGCGATTGCGCGGTATGAAGCCACACGGGTCCAGGCAGTTTTGGCGGGCATGTTTCGGCAGTTGCAGTGACAGCATGTCCCGCTGGAAAGAGGACGGTGGAGGTCCCTTCTGGCGCAATCCAAGACGATACAGCAAGGAAAAGGTTGGTGGGGGATTTTGACGGAAATGGAGCGCATGTCCACCTGTCCGTTAGGCACGTTGGGGTGCGTCTAGGGACGGAGGGTGCGCTCAGTATGCTTGATGATGCACGGCAGTTGACTCATTTGCAGGTTATAGCAGGGCTGTGGATGGTGATGCGGCAAATTAGAGCTGTGCGGCTGATGGGGCTGTGTAAATGGGCAAAGACTTGAGCCAGTTTGCTTCGCATTCCTTCCACATCAGTGCAGCGGCCGGTGCGGAGGTGGCAGGATTGCTGGACAGGGATACGAAGCATTGGCAGATGATGTCTCAGGCCTTGTTGGAAAGTTCATTTGTGAGGGGGGGTAAGATTAAAACAAACCCCAAAAAACAAAAAAAAAAACCCCTAGGGGGCTCCTAATGGAAGTCTCTTGGTCAAATGGGGGCGGAATCATCGTGTCTGTTGGCTGCTTGGGCAGTCTTTTGTGCATAGGGCAGGTCAGCGAGCAGCGATGTGGCCTTTGGGTCCTAATTGGGTCTTAATCCTGCTGTGGTGTCCGTTTGATGGTGGGGCAGGCGTGGTCTCTGGGGACACAGCGTATGTCTTTGCATCAGCACCATGAGCGAGTATGGCGTAAACAAGGAGGGTACCAACTTGGGCATTCCGGGGGGTCGATGGAGTGGCCAGGCCTCTATAAGCAGAATGGGGGCATTTATCCCCAAAGGGTATGGACTTGCTATGGAACGACTGGCAGGAGGTCTGGGAGTGTGTGGTGCAGCGGGATGCTTGCTGGTCGCAGCTTGGAGTTGGGGGGGGGGGCGGCATAGGGATATTTAATGTCACCTTTGCCGGTGGCGGGATCCCGGAGGTTTCCGGGGTCCGGAGCCTGGGCTATACTTGGGCTGGGGGTGGGGTGCCCCTGATCCGGACAACCCCTGCTGACTTTTGCTAATTACATGGCGAGGTCGGGGAAAGGGGTAGGAGGCTGGCCGGTGGCCTGACCATGGCAGAAGCAGAGATGATGTCACCTTGCTAATTGTATGGCTGGTGATGCAGGGTCCGCTATGAGGGTGTTAAGATGATTATTCTTAGAATGTAATGTTTAACATGTTAAAATGTTAATAAAGATGCGACCAGTAGTTTTACATTAACATGTGTGTGTGTAGTTTTTGGACAGAGGGTTTCGGGGCGGAATGTTGGGGAAGGGCTGGGGAGGGAAGGTTGTGGATGGTGGAAAGGGGTCCAGAAGCACCGGGTCCGATTTACCTCGGTTAGTTGTGCCATAATGAGTGGGTGAAGGGATACTTTTGGAAGACCATGCAGTAGACTATTACAGTAGTCTATATGTGGAGTGATTAATGCTTGCATTATAGATCTAAAGTCAGAGAGCTATAGTAGAGGTTTTATGTGCTGAAGGAGTCAGATCTTGCTGTATATTGTTTAAGTTATGTTTTTGATGTAGGTCTGGAAAGAAAAGTGTTTGTCTAGTGTTACACCTAGGTATTTAACCTCTTCTTTGACTTCGAGGGCTATGTCATCAAATGATATGTTTTGAGGAGGATTATAAGTTTTATTCCTGGTGATTATTAAGACTTCAGTTTTTTTGAAATTGATCTTTAGGCCAAAGTTCTTAAGCCAGGTAGCAATTTCCTGGAAGCAGGATGTTATAGGGTCAAAGATGGGTGAAGTTATATCAAAAGGCATAAACAACATTATTAAAAATATGGTCTCTCTTATCGGAGTTAAGTGCATAATACGTGGAATACTCCGTAACACAACTAGAAAGTATACTGTATCCTTCCTTAAACTAGAAACATTATATCACATGTGATAATTTTCTTAAAGTAGCCGTAAGGTCTCAGAAACTCAGGCTGCCACTGACATATACTGCACCATCAAGTGGACTGAAAGCCATCAATACATCAACGACCTTGTTCTGTAACCGTGATCTATTGATCCATCCTCAGGATAAAGTAAATCCCTTGGGGGACAATCAACAGGTCAATTTAGTTACACCATTTTCTCCATTTAGTGCCCATTTACAACGGAGCATTAAACACCATAAAATGTTTTAAATAGTATTCCAGGTTTAGAACAGCACGTAGTGTGATGTGTATGGAAAAGACAAAGAAATCTTAAAGAGATACTAAGTCCGGCGGCTTTACGGCCTTTGGTCTCTACTGATCATATGTTAGTGATGGGCCACACAAAATGTGGTACCTGTAATATCTGTTCAGTTACTCAAGAATTAATGAAATTGTGTCATAAAGACAAGGTATATCGATTGAGGTGTCATACATCTTGTATGTCTACAAATGTAGTCTACTGCATTTGTTGTCCTTGTGGTTTACTATACGTCGGTAAGACCATTAGCTCTTTTAAATTACGGATGAATGAACATAAGAGCAAATTAAAATGCTGCCGATGAGAAGCACCTATAGTAGATCATTGCTTGAATTTCCATCACACTTTTGATGAGTTAAAATGTTTTTGCATAGATCGGATTGATAGAGCACAACATGGAAAAGCTATAGAACAGACCCTGCTTTATTGTGAACCACGTTGGATTTATAAACTAAAAACAGTGATTCCTGAAGGTTTGAATGCTAAGATCGAATGGGAAGTATGTTTATGAATGGATTCTCCCATGTGAGCCTGCTCAGTAAGTCTCTCTATATAACTAACCCGCATGCACGGTGTTTTACAACAGTTGGTGAAAGTAGAGTGAACAGGCCATTGAGAAGGAGTTTCGGCAAGATCATAAGTATGAAAATTAATGAGTATCTTCGGTATCTGGAGAAAAATTATTGAAAGTATGTACCTAATGAACTTTTTTTGCTTCACAGTGCTTTGAAATTATTCCCCTGAGGAAACCTGTGAGGGTGAAACGCTAAGGATAGCGTGCCTGACAGCCTCGGGAGAAGTATTAGAACACAAAGCTCTTGTTCAAAGCTAAGCACTGAGTTATTTCTAAATACATGTCTAAATAAATTATTTTTGTCAACGTTCAGTGGCCGTGTAGATTTAAGGTCATTGATGTATTGATGGCTTTCAGTCCACTTGATGGTGCAGTATACGTCAGTGGCAGCCTGAGTTTCTGAGACCTTACGGCTACTTTAAGAAAATTACCACATGTGATATAATGTTTCTAGTTTAAGGAAGGATACAGTATATTTTCTAGTTGTGTTACGGAGTATTCCACGTATTAGGCACTCAACTCTGATAAGAGAGACCATATTTTTATTTGTGTAGTACAATATGGAGGGTCAACCAAATGAAACAGATACCTTTAGTAATACTGAGGAATTCATCTCTACCTTATGTGAAGTCATTACTCCCTTTTCGCTGAAAGACACGACTTTAGAGACTACTGGCAGCCTTGACTGGGAAGATCTGTTAAAGTTGCAGAAGAAAAGGGTTTGGATGGAGATGCGTAGACTTTCTTTAATTGAATATATTCAATGTCGTCATATACTGTGATACAGCGGACCCTCTGGCAGAAAGAAAAAAGTTTTAAATTTTGAAAAAAACAAGCTTCACATGCAATTTCCTGAAGGTCCACATAGAGGGAGCAGGAGAGCCAGCCTGGAAGCAGAGGAACCACGCCTCTATGGGCAGGACCTAGAATCAGTTAGTCCCGATTTAAGCAGGGACAGTGCGGAGTCAAAGAGAATCGGAGTCGTCGGAGTCAGAGACAGAGTTGGAGTTGGTCTCAGACCCAGAGCAGCTCGAGGAGTTGAAGCAACTTGGGGAGCAGGCCAGAGAGTAGGCCGAGAAGCAGGCCAAGGAGTAACTCAGAGAGCAGGCCGAGGTGAAGGCCAAAGAGCAGGCCTAGAGGAAGGCCAGAGACAACTGGAAGGAGCAGCACTGCAGAGAGCAGCCAAGGAAGGAGGTGCTCTCCCTTCCAGCCTGAGAGAAAGCCCTATCCAGGGAGAAGAGCTGAGACACAATCTGAGAAAGAGATATCCAGCTGAAAAGAATACCCAAGGAGAGAAAGGTACTTTTAAAGATTTTTATAGAAGTAACCTGAAGGAGGAGTGGAACACTCAGAGGCCTGGGGAACAGGGAAGAGCTGAGACGGCGCGGCCACTAGCCAACTGCCACAGGGGTGGAAGTAAAAGACAAGCGCATCAGCTGCAGCCATGCCTCAGAAAAGCTTCTCCCCACTCTAAAGAATTAATTAAGACACACAGGGAATACTTGAGCCTGCAAGAATTGGAGGACAATCAGGCTAGGCCTCAAACCTTTCCTGTAAGAGACTGCAGGAAGTTGAAAGGCAAAACAGTTGTTGCCTGCAATTGCTTGCCTAAACCTAGCACAAGAGAGAAACAAAAGAATGAGTTTTATCTGTATGATAAGGACACTTTTATGCAAAAAGTAACAGATAATCTCTCCAAGAAGAAAGCTAGAACTTTTAAACCTGTAGCAGATGAACAGCCAGGGTTCTATACCATAGCCAAAAAACCGACGCCCCAAGCTGACAAAGCAGCATTGGAACACAGTGTGGCATGCTTTCAGAAAGCCCGAATTCAACCATCCTGAGGTTTCAGACTCAGACCCCTCAGAGATGGAATGGATGCCAGGGGAATCTGAGGTTGATGAGGCAGATGAACCCATGGATTGTATTTATTGTACAGTAGGAAAGCTTTAAGCTGTTTGGAGCAACAGAATGTATGAAGAGAATACAGGATGCCTTATGTTTTAAGTTTCTGTGAAGATTAACAATGTTATTTTGAACGTTTTGTGTGAGTTAAACCTGATACAAGGAATGATACAGCCCTGTTATTGTCTTAACCGCATATTTTGAACCATTTTGCGTAAAGGTGAAATAAATGCCTTTTTCCTTTTTCCCTACACTTGGCTGAAAGTCGCTTTATTGGGAAGTTGGCAACGAGGTTGGCACAGAGGGCCGCTACCTCATGACCCTCGCAACTAGCCAACCCTAATACCCCTAATCTTATGCGCTCCCCAGCCCCGGTGGAACCACTACGCCGCCACCAGAGGGGGCTGCGGGGGACAATACCCAGAGGTCTAAAGATATATAAAGAACCTAGAATGTTTATTTCTGACATGGGATTTGTAGAAAAATGGAACCGCATCCTTAATAAGTGTTCTCTTGACTTGATGGTGCACATTATTGATACAAAAAAACATCATATAGATACTCTAACGGAGAACATTGAAGCCATGATTGCTAAATTTAAAACTAAAGAGACTGCGGAAACCATGCTAAGTAAAATGGAGAACGTCACAACACAAATTAATACATTGTGTGAGGAAGTGAAAAATATTAAGGAGAAAGAGCTACGGCGTGATTTTGATGATTATGCAAAAGGTTATGTTTATTCGTGGATGAATTTAAAGAGAAAGGAGAATCCAAAAAAGAAGCAAGTAAGCTTTGAAAATACGTCAGAAGATACGGATTCAGCAGAATCCGAAGGATCCCAGCGTAAGAAGGATTTTTTAGGCGATACCGACAAGGAAGGAAAAAAGAAAAAGAAAGACAACAGTTGGGTGAAACCACAACAAGGCGACTTTCCCAAACGCAAGACATGAATCCCTTATTGGTGAATATTTTGGGGGTAGCCATACCGCCTAATCAATTAGCAGTTTTGGAAAAAGGATTGTCATTTGTTCCAAGTTCATAATTTGATGCTTTTCAATTTAGAGTTGACCTAGAGCAGTTAATTAGAAAACTAAATCTACAGAAATATTTTGGTTCTCAACCGGAAAAACAGAATACTGCTTTAAGTTTAAACTGGATCCGATTACCGTTAAAATCGACCTGGTCTCCACCAGGTCTTCTCCATCCATCTTTGCAGCTCTATCAAGATTTAATTTTGGGAGATATACAGCGGGTTGAGTCCACCCACTGCAGTTTGCAATGGAATATTAATGCAGTAGAACGAACGGCTTTGCAGACCCTTCGGTCTCGAACTGACATAGTGGTTTGGAGGGCAGATAAAGGAGGAGGTATTGCTATTTGGCATCAAGATCAATATTGTAATGAGGCTTATCGTCAACTGCTAGATACCAAAGTTTATGAGATTTGGTCTACAGATCCCACCCCAGTACTTCAAGAACGGATTAAAAGGATTACTACACTGGCATTAGAGGGGAGTGTAATCTCCAAAAACGAATGGTTTTATTTGAATCCGTGGGACACAACTATTGCAAAATTTTACCTTGTCCCTAAAATCCATAAAGATATTAATAATCCTCTGGGGAGACCGATAGTTTCCACGCGAAATTCAGTGTTAGAGCCACTATCAGTGTATATGGATTCTTTTTTACGACCTCTAATGGCTTCTATTTCCTCGTTTGTCAAAGATACTACTCATTTTTTACAAATTTTATATGCTCATGCACAATTGGCTACTGTTTCAGATCTTATTTTGGTGACTTTGGATGTCACATCATTGTATACAGTAATTCCCCAAACACAAGCACATTCCACGGTTCTGACTGCACTCCGGGGGAGAGGAGATTTATTAGAACAACAACAATGTTTCTTATCAGAATTGACCACTTTAATATTGTATAATAATTTCTTCATTTTTGAACAAGTTATCTATCATCAATTGTCTGGAGTGGCTATGGGGGCCACCTGTGCCCCCTCTATTGCCAACCTGTACATGCAAGAGTTTGAGGATAATTGGATTCCAGTTTCTCCTTATAAAGAATGTATAAAATTATGGTGACGCTATACTGACAACATTTTTGTTATATGGCAAGGAACAACAGAAGTTTTACATAAGATTTTTGATTGGCTTAATAGTAGGGATTCGAACATCAAATTTACTTTGAATTATCACACTGATCAAATTACTTTTCTTGATGTCCTTGTTACGAAAACGTCATCTGGATGGAACACCTCGGTTTATCGCAAACCTACTGACAAGAATACCTTTTTGCACTACACAAGTACACATCCTGTACAATTGCGTAGCAGTTTACCTTTGTCACAGTTTATTCGCTTTTGCCGCAATTGTTCTGATGTAAGTGATTTTAAAGTTCAATCTAGAACTTTGAGGCATAATTTTTACCAGCGCAGTTATCCAAAAGGAGTGGTCCATAAGGCTTATAAGAGAGCATTGTTCTGTAACAGTGACCTATTGATCCATCCTCAGGATAAAGTAAATCCCGTGGGGGACAATCAACAGGTCAATTTAGTTACACCATTTTCTCCATTTAGTGCCCATTTACAACGGAGCATTAAACGCCATAAAAATGTTTTAAATAGTATTCCAGGTTTAGAACAGCATGTAGTGCGATGTGTATGGAAAAGACAAAAAAGTCTTAAAGAGATACTAAGCCCGGCAGCTTTACGGCCTTTGGTGTCTACTGATCATACGTTAGTGATGGGGCACACAAAATGTGGTACCTGTAATATCTGTTCAGTTATTCAAGAATTAACGGAATTGTGTCATAAAGGCAAGGTATATCGATTGAGGTGTCATACATCTTGTATGTCTACAAATGTAGTCTACTGCATTTGTTGTCCTTGTGGTTTACTATACGTCGGTAAGACCTTTAGGTCTTTTAAATTATGGATGAATGAACATAAGAGCAAATTAAAATGCTGCCGACGAGAAGCACCTATAGTAGATCATTGCTTGAATTTCCATCACACTTTTGATGAGTTAAAATGTTTTTGCATAGATCGGATTGATAGAGCACAACATGGAAAAACTATAGAACAGACCCTGCTTTATGGTGAACAACATTGGATTTATAAACTAAAAACAGTGATTCCTGAAGGTTTGAATGCTAAGATCGAATGGGAAGTATGTTTATAAATGGATCCTCCCATGTGAGCCTGCTTAGTAAGTCTCTGTATATAACTAACCCGCATGCGTGGCATTTTACAACAGTTGGTGAAAGTAGAGTGAACAGGCCATTGAGAAGGAGTTTCGGCAAGATCATAAGTATGAAAATTAATGAGTATCTTCAGTATCTGGAGAAAAATTATTGAAAGTATTACCTAATGATTTTATTTTGCTTCACAGTGCTTTGAAATTATTCCCCTGAGGAAACCTGTGAGGGTGAAACGCTAAGGATAGCGCGCCTGACAGCCTCGGGAGAAGTATTAGAACACAAAGCTCTTGTTCAAAGCTAAGCACTGAGTTATTTCTAAATACATGTCTAAAAAAATTATTTTTGTCAACATTCAGTGGCCGTGTAGATTTAAGGTCGTTGATGTATTGATGGCTTTCAGTCCACTTGATGGTGCAGTATACGTCAGTGGCAGCCTGAGTTTCTGAGACCTTACGGCTACTTTAATAAAATTACCACATGTGATATAATGTTTCTAGTTTAAGGAAGGATACAGTATACTTTCTAGTTGTGTTAAGGAGTATTCCACGTAATAAACAACATTATGTTATCTGCATAGATGGCATACTCAAACTTGAGTTCTTTTATGATTTGACAAACTGGTTGAATATATATATATTTATATATATATAAAATAATAGTCCTGAAAGAGCAGATGCTTAAGGGAGGCCTGTGGTTTGCGTGTATGAATTAGAGGATATGTGGTCAATGGTGACTTGTTGAAATCTTTCAGAGAGATAGGATATAATCCATTTAAGTTGTATTACTTAGATTAATTTGTTTCAATCTCTGAATTAGAAGGGAATGGATGACAGAATCAAAAGCAGTCGCTATGTCAAGGAAAAATAAAATGTATGCCTGGGTATTGTTATCTATTCCCTTAATGATTTTATTGGATAGGGTCAACATCAATGTCTTGACACTATAAGATCTGAACCCAAATTGGTTGTTATCAAGGGGAGCATAGAGGTCGATGTGGTCTTACAATTGTAAGTACATATTTTTATTCTATTATTTCAACAAGAGAGACTAGAGATGGGTCTGTAGGATGAGGGGGATGTTTTGTCAAGGGCTTTATTTTTTAATATTGGACGAATTATAGCTTTT
Organism: Ichthyophis bannanicus; assembly: GCA_033557465.1. Classification (NCBI taxonomy): domain Eukaryota; kingdom Metazoa; phylum Chordata; class Amphibia; order Gymnophiona; family Ichthyophiidae; genus Ichthyophis; species Ichthyophis bannanicus. The sequence goes on from CM066036.1 coordinate 217,855,089, forward strand.
TTAAGATCACGTGGCATGTAACCTTTGGAAAGTGATTTGTTGACAATAACCAGCATCAAAGGGACAGTTTTGTTAATTGTATCCTTAATTCATTTAACTGGGCAAGGATCTGCTATAGATGTTGTAGTGTTCATAACTGAAATTGTCCTTTTAAGGGATTCGAGGTTTATTGGATGGAACTTATCCCAGAACTCGACTGGTGATAAAAAGCTATTCTCAAACTTATTGGTGGGAGTTGTTGGGGCGTTTATTTTAGACATATAAAAGTCTGCGAGCGTTTGAGGGGATATGTCTGGAGAGATAGAGGAGGAGTTTGGCTGGGTTGTGAGGGATTTTATTATGGTGAATAGGTCTCTTGGCTTATTAATTGTTCTCATGAGAAGTTTTGTGTAATGGTCTTTTTTTAGTTAGGTTAATATGGAGACAATATTTGGTAAGCATGGTCATGTATTTGTCTCTGTTTTTAGCAGTTTTCTTGGCCCTCCAGGAATGTTGCAGTTTTCTAAGCATGTGCATCCATTCCCCTGCAGTTACCACACTTCAGCATGGCGAACCAGCCCCCCACTGAGATGGGGTTAGTTGTACCTATGTTACCAGCATAGGTGTGTGTGGTGTTGGCTGTGCCTTGCTGGGAACATCCTCTTTCATCCAGGGTAGCATGAGGGTTTTAGCACAGGGCCCCCATGCTATGTTTTAGCCTGGTGCCAAAACCGCACAGTAACCCTATGCTACCCTGGTAGTGCACATTAGTAAACATGCTTCTAATTGTTTTGTTCATTTTGTAAAACATTTTGGATAACATATGCCACTAAGATGGAATATCAATGTTTTTTTTAAATAAACTAAATATAATAAATGATAGTTTGTCTTTAAAAACATAACCCAAGCAACAGAAAATGTACATCTACATAGTAGCATAGTATATGACAGCAAATAAAGACCAGTATGATCCATCTAGTCTGCCCAGTAAGGTGGCTAGAGTGGTTGTACCCACAGCTCTGTGCAAGACACCTCCCTCTATGCCTTTGTTTAAAATTGTACCTTCCGTTCCATGCAGGTTACTTGCCCCTTCTATTTGTTGAAGTATAAAAGATATTTAAGTGTGTTTTGATTCCATTGTCTTGTTATAAAGAGATCCGCTGTGTCTGTCCCATATCATTTTGAATTCCATCATTATATTTACCCCTTCCCCTTCCTTGGGAGGGCATTCCAAGCGTCTACCACCCTTTCAATGAAAACGTATTTCCTGATTTTGCTTTTACGTTTACCTCCTTGCATCTTCATTTTATGCCTTCTAGTTTTACAGCTTCCCCTGCTTTGTTTCTTCATTAATACCCTTTTAGTATTTATTTATTTATTTTTTATTTTTTTTGTAAATAATTTTTATTGACAAAATAAAGAAGGATTACAACTCCATTCACTGAAAAACGCAATAGCTCCAGAAAACGCAACATATTAAGTAGCATCTAGAAGAGCCAAGCATATTTTTATAAAACAGAAGCATGTACGAAACCATGTTATTCCTAAAGAAATATTCACACATATCCCTTCAAGATACATCCTTCAGCAAGATGACCTGAACAACAACTCTCCCCCAATCTCTTCTCCACAACCTCCCCACCCCCCAGCAATCATCAGACACACATCATGGGTGGAAGGTAGAGCAAACAGGATAGGGTAATATGTGAGCCCCCCAATGACAGAGTGGAAGAATTACCAATAGAGCACCCCTTAGGATGAGTTGAGAATGGGACATTGGGATGACACCAGTGGAGAGCTGTGAGATCTGGCTTATGAATGGATCCAACCATGCTGGGGAGAGCACCAGCACCCCCATTCCTTATACCATCCCCCCTCCCGAACTACTTTCCCCCTTCCTCCTTCTTCTCCAGCTTATAAAAGTTGCATATACAAGGGAAATGGGAGGCACTGTCTAGGTGCCAGGGAATCCTACTGAGGTAACCTGGTTAGCATGCTAGAAAAAATCCTAAGCCAACTATTGGGAGACAAGCAGTAGCTAGTCAAGGGTAATGATACTAAGGGGTATGTTTACTAAACCGGGCTAATGGTTAACCCAGGCTATCTGCAACTAGGTCCCATTGAATAATATGGGACCTAGTGGCAGATAGCCTGGGTTAACCGTTAGCCCGGTTTAGTAAACATACCCCTAAGAGTTGAGCCTATAGACAACTCCAGGGATGCCAGAGTTATTAGCATAGGGTTAAGCACAAGAGAGTTCCCATCTTAACCAGAAGAGATATAAGCCACCAAATGAAGGAATCCAGACTACAATTGCATCACTGTCTTGGGTTTATCTCGGAGGTCCACCATAAGTTACATAGTAACATAGTAAATGATGGCAGATATAGACCAGTATGGTCCATCTAGTCTGAGCAGTAAGATGGCAAGAGTAGGTGCACCTGCTGCTCCATGCAGGCCACCCCTCCCCGTGTCTTTGTTTAGGGGTTAAACCACCGCTCCGTGTAGGACACCCATATTTGTTGAGAAATTAGATAGTTAAGTTTATTTTGATTTTATCCTGTTACTATAAAGGGATCCACTGTGTCTGTCCCATGCCATTTTGAATTCTGTCACTGTATTTGGCCCCACCACTTTCATCGGGAGGGCATTCCAAGCATCCACCACCCTTTCAGGGAAAAAGTATTTCTTGACATTGCCTTTCAATTTACCCCCTTGCAGCTTCATGTTATGCCCTCTAGTTTTACAGCTTCCCCGTCTTTGGAAGAGGTTTGTTTATACATTATTTCTCTTTAAGTATTTAAAGGTCTGAATCATATCTCCCCTATCTCTCCTCTCCTCCAGAGTGTACATATTTACGTCTTCAAGTCTCTTCTCATAAGGCTTCTGACACAGGCTCCAAATCATTTTGGTTGCCTTCCTCTGAACAGTTTCCAGTCTTTTTTACATCCTTTGCAAGATATGGTCTCCAAAACTGAGCACGGTATTCCAAGTGAGGCCTCACCAGTGACATATATACAGTGGCATTAGCACCTCTTCCTTTCTGCTGGTAGTCCCCTTTTTACCATTAGAGATCCTCTGTATTTGTCCCATGCTTTTTTGAATTCAGATACTGTCCTCGTATCCATCACCTCCACTGGGAGACTATTCCACACATCTACCACTCTTTCTGGTCCTGGTTCTGAGATGGATCGATACAATAACAGCAGCTAGGGGTGCCAATCTGTCAACAATGGGTCGCTTGACTGAAGACTGAACACAATTTGGGACAACTATCCAGAGTGTCGTCATGAGTCGATACCAACTTGACGGCACTTAACAACAACAACTCTGAGTCTATGCCTTTCATTGCCATCCTATGTCCCCTCGTAGCAGATCTGTCTTCAATTGAAAGAGACCCTCCTGTGTATTTATGCCATGGAGGTATTTAAATGACTCTATCATATTACCTCTATCCCGCCTTTCCTCTAAAGTATACATATGAAGATCTTTAAGTCTGTCCTCATATGCTTCAAAATGGAGACCACTAACCATTTTAGTAGCCACTCTCTTCACCGATTCCAATCTGCTTATGTCCTTTTGAAAGTGTGGTCTCTAGAATTGCACACAATACTCCAAATGTGGTTGCATAAAGGCATTATCATCTCCTTTTTTTCTGCTGGCCATTCCTCACCCTACACACCCAAGTATCCATCTGGCTTTCGCAGTTGCCTTTTCTACCTGTTTAGCTACTTTAAGATCATCACACACAATTATGCTCAGATCCTGCTCTTTAATAGATAGATGTACCTCACCCCCTACACTATACTACTCCTTTGGATTTTTGCAGCCCAAATGCATGACTGCATTTTTTGCATTCAATTTCAGCTGCCAAATTCTAAACCATTCTTCAAGCTTAGCTAGATCCCCCCCCTCATGTTATTTACTCCTTCCTTGATGTCTACTCTATTTTAGATTTTGGTATCATCCGCAAACAAGCAAACCTTACCTGACAGCCCTTCCACACTATCACTAACAAAAATATTAAAAAGAATTGGACCAAGGACAGATCCCTGCAGCACATCACTGGTAACCTCCTTCTCCTCAGAGTGAGCTCAATTTACCTGTACCCTTTGTTACCTCCCACTCAACAAATTTCTAACTCAATCAGTAACTTTAGAGTGTGAAACGCTTTACTGAAATCTAAATATACCACATCTGGGGCTCTCCCTTGATCCAACTCAGTCAAAGAAATCAATCAGATTTGTCTGACAAGACCTGCCTCTGGTGAATACATGCTGCCTCAGATCCTGAAATCCATGGGACTCCATAAACCTCAGTATTCTATATTTTAGTAGTCTTTCCAATAATTTGCTAACCACAGAGGTTAGACCTGTGGTTCTCAATGTCATCCTTATGTCCGCTTTTGTGTAAAGGGGACCACATGTGTCTTTCTCCAGTACTCTGGCACCACTCCTGACTCCAAAAAGGCAATGAAAAGGTCAGATGGTGGAGCCGCTATAACGTTCCCAAATTCCCTTAGTATTCTTGGAAGTATCCCATCCAGAGCCATGTCTTTGTCTGCTTTTAGTTTAGCTAGTTCCTCATGAACAGTTTTCTGAAAATCATTTGAGATCCATGTCATTTCTGTTCCAGTTTGTGGGTGTTTTCTCAGGTCCTGCTCCTGGCCTTTTATCTGTGAACACAGAACAGAAATATTTGTTAAGCAACTCTGCTTTATCCTCATCAGTTTCTGCATATTCCTCCCCTGCATCCTTGAGTCTGACAATACCACTTGTGCCCTTCCTCCTCTCACTAACTTATCTGAAAAATGTCTTATCCCCAAATTTTATTGCATTGGTTATTTCTTCTTCCTTTTGTCCCTTTGCTTTGCTAGCTTCTCTAAGTTTTTCCAAATATAGATATCTGTTTTCCTCTCTGTGTGATTTCTTGTATTTCATGAAGGTGTCCCTCTTTTTCTTCACTTTTTCAGCTACTTCATTTAAGAAACATAGCGGCCTCCTTTTCCTTTTACATTTATTTAACTTTCTAACAAAAAGGTTTGTTGCCCTTAAAATATCCCCTTCAATTTTGTCCACTTTTTTCTAATTTCCCAAGCTGTTCCCATCCCACTAACAATTCTTTGAGGTATTGTCTATTTTGGCAAAGTTTGTTTTCCTAAAGTTTAATGCCCTTGTTTTTGAATGGATTCTATCAGCCCTACTTCTGATACTTTATAAGCTTTCTTTAGACGTTCAGATGACAAGACTTCAACTTTCATACTTTGGACACATCATGCGAAGAGAGAGATCATTAGAGAAAGACATCATGCTTGGCAAGGTAGAAGGTCAATGCAAAAGAGGAAGGCCAGCAATGAGATGGATCAATACAATAACAGCAGCTATGGGTGCCAGTCTGTCAACAATGAGCCGCCTGACTGAAAACCGAACACAATTTAGGACAACTATCCAGATGGTCACAATGAGTTGACACCGACTTGATGGCACTTAGGAAAAACAACACTTTTAATACTGAACATACCATCTGGTGATCACTGGATGTGAGATGATCTCTCACGGTAATATCAGAAACACTTTCTCCATTGGTAAGCACTAAGTCCATCATGTGTGGGCTCTGTAACCAGTTTCCTGAATAGTTCTCCCTGTAGAGAATCCAGTATCTCCTTACTTCTAGATGACACCGCAGCAGGAATGTGCCAGTCCACATCTGGCTTATTGAAATCATCTATCAGTAGCACTTTCCTTTCATGGCAATGTTGTGTATGTCTTCTATTAAATCTTCGTCCACTTCTACACCCTGTGAGGGGGATAGTATATAACTCCAGTACAAACGGATTTCCCTTTCCCTCTTTGTAGTCTAACCCACAGTGCCTCATCTCTTCCTTTTAAACCCTGCAATTCTATAGCTTTAATATTTTTACATATAGTGCCACTCCACCTCCCCTTCTTCCTACCCTGTTCCTGCTGTATAAAGTATAACCTGGTATAATTACATCCCAGTCATGGTTTTCTGTGAACCATGTTCCGTAACTACCACTAAATCCAAATCAGCCTCTTCCTTTAAAGCTTCAGCATCTGAGATCTTATTCCCCATGCTATAAGCATTTATGCACACCGCTTTCCAGATCTTGCCCCAGTTACCCATTTGTACGGAGGTATTTAATGTTTCATTTCCCTGGGGGTTTTCTTCACTTACCTGGGGAATCTCTTCACTCATACCCAACAAATCGAGTATAAAGTGTGGTGAAGACTCCCCTCCAGAGGAAATGGAGATAGGGGAAAATCCTGATAGAAGGGATGACACACACAGGATTTCCAAAACTGACTTGGAAAAAACACAGTTATCGGCTGAGCTGAAGACAAGCCCCAGCCCAGGGGAGGAGTTAGGCTTCAGCACTGATTGGGCATGCCCAGGGGAACGACAGGGAGTGCCGGGAAATGAAGCCCTTTTTAAATCCTCAGACAGGATTGACAGGAGGGGCAGCAAGGCTGGCAAGGCAGGCAGCAAGGCTGACAAGGAGAGCAGCGAGAAACGAAGCAGATGAGAAGCAGCTTCCAGTGCACGTTGGTCTTCAGGAGGAACTTGGAATCAAAGGGGAAAAATGCTAGAACCCTGGGAGAAGGCAGAACCCTGGAACAGTAAGCCTTGGAGCCCAATATACTCTCAAGGAGATCCTTACTACACGGTAGAGCCTAAACGTGGGAAGGCTAGCAAACCCAGCTCTTGGAGAAAAGGTATTTTGTCTGGTGGCGAGCAGTGCTATAAAAGCCAGGAACCAAAACAGGAAAGAAGTTTTTCTGAGAGAAATTCCCCTAGCAGAAGAACTAGCCATAAGGCTCCTGAGTTTCTAGAGAGGAGAAAGTCCTGGAAGAAAGGTGCCTGTTCTTATGCCAACGTCTCTGATAAAGGTAAAGCTGACTTTCCTAATTTTAATGCCTTGCTGGAGAAACCCTTTTATTGTGCTGACCTCCCTAAGCCAAACTCTGCAACAGGAGCAGATAGTGAGTGGGGGAAGGTGTGACCCTTACCGGAGACTATCAAGCAGCTAAAGAGCAACTACAGGCTGAATTGCTTCTAAAAGAGTTTCAGCAATTTCTGGAGCTAAAGTCAGGGAAACATAAGAAACCTGATGAAGAGAACAATTGCCTTAGCCCAGATGAATGTATGCAGATAGATAATGATGTGCCTACCTTGGGGGCGGAGCCTGATGTCCAGCGGGTAGGACGCTTTGCGTTGAAGCTCCCGAGAGGCCTACTCAGAATCCTGACTTAATACCTATATAAATTTACTATTTCGCTCCGAGCTGACCGGGGCACCTCGGGGGGGATGGCGGCCCACAAACCAGCGCGCTTGGACTTCGGGTCTCCTTCTTCTTCTCACGGAAAACGCTCCAAAACGGAGGTGTCCTCCCCGCAGAAGATGGTTCCATTTCGTGAAAACCCCGCAATGCACCTGGAGATTTTGGAGGAAATACGTGGCGTGAAGGAATTGGTGCAGTCTAATGGAGAAGCGCTTCGAGCCATGCGAGAAGACTTTGGAGTGCTCCAAGACCGACTTGAAGGTCTTTCATTACGGCAGGACAATATGGCGGGGGTCCTCGACTCGCACGAGGTGCGCTTGGGCAAACTGGACGAGGCTGAGCGCCAGATACAGAATCTTCAAAAGGAGTTGGAAGATAGCAATAATCGCGCCCGTCGCAACAATGTGAGGCTCCTCGGAATGCCGGAGGGGGTGGAAGCAGGAGATATAAGAGAATTCTTGCTCAAAACTCTTCCCTCCTTGCTGAAGATCACTTTTCACAGAGAACTGGAAATCGATCGAGCACACCGTGTTCCTGCCCGCATGGCGCTCAACCGCACGACCCCCCGGCCTATTATCTTTAGCTTGCTACGATATCAACAAGTGGAACAAATTTTACATGCTGCCCGAGCGAATCATCATTTGGAATATGAAGGTCGTAAGGTCTCCTTCTTTCCTGATTTGGCAAAGCCTACCGTTGACCGTCGGAAGAAACTCCTTGCTCTTCGCCCTCGACTTCAACAGCTACAGGCTCGCTTTGGCCTGTTGTATCCAGCGAAGCTCCGAGTGACTCTCCACAACCAGACCAGGACGTTCGAGGATCCTGATCTATTATCAACATTTTTGGACTCCAAAGAAGCAGAACAGATGCGCTAATCCCAAATCTTGGACTCTTATCTGCCGGCTCTGTCCGCCATTTTGAAGGGCCCGATGCGGCGGTCATAGCCCAGCACAGAAATAGCCTGGACTTTCTTTCTTTCTCTGTATGACTTTTGTCTTTGGTCTCCTATCCCTTCATGATGTGTGCCTCGGTCGGATTCGGAGCACGCACAGTCCTACAGGTTATATGTTTTTTCAATTTCGGCCTTCTCTGGGGTTTCTCCCCGCAGACACATGGTCGCCAGTAATTTTGGGGTTTTGCTTCTCCTCTACCGTACTGCGGTTTTCTTTGTTAATGTGGGGCGCTTCATTGTATTATATTAGCTTATTTTTCCTATGTCATGTGTACAGCCAGATACAGTCAGTTTGAGGGACACAGTGAAATTATGTGTGCTATCATGCTCAGAATTTTAACTTTTCTGAATGGCCTCATGTAAAATCTTATTATTCATCGTACAAGGCATTGCTGGTCCACTCAGCAGAAAGAAAATCCTTAGCTATCTTAGCCACGAGCACGTTGATTAGGTGTTTCTTTAGGAAACGCATTACACTCTGCTGAAACACTGAAACTCAATGCTAGGCCTCACATGGTAGCTGCCTATTCTCCCACCGTTTCCAAATGGTACGGGATAGTCATTCTGGTTAAGAAGTCTTTGCACGCTACTGTACCTGATATTAGCGCTGACATGGAGGGTAGATGGGCCCGTGTACACCTTGAGGTTGGAGATAGTGAATTCACGTGTATTTGCACTATGTCCAGAATGTGGACAACCCTGCTCACTATGCAAGTCTTGCGCAGTTGGCCTCGGCCTCCGCCAATGCTCCATTAATACTTGGTGGCGATTTTACTCAAGTGTTCCCTCAATCTTTTCTTTTCAAACAAGGTGCTTGTTGGTTGGAGGCTCCAGTACCGAGCAGACCTGTGTGGCTAGATATAGTAGCGGGCCTTTGCTCACCGATTCCTCTTACCTTACTCCCTGGTATGACTCTCCCATTGGACTCCCACTCTCCACCAATGTTTTTCGACACTTTAGGTGCCTTTAATACTCATATGCAACCTTTCGACTCCCGACTCTGGTCAGTGTAACTTCAGCATTGCATTCGGAGCGCTAGTGTACTCCCGCCATCGGCACTCTCTGCATAAGGTTGATTGGAAACTTCCGATCTCTCGGTAGTTTACCGGGTGTAGCATCCAATTTTACTAAACCTTATGTAATGCTATCACTAGAGATACCTCTATAGCGCAGAAAGTATGGGAGAGAGAATTGCATGTGACTTTAACCTCGGAGCAATGGAGCCTTATCTGGAGCAGAGGGACACGGGTTTCCGACCCGCCTCACTCACTCAGACCCTCTTCTTTCTAGCCCACCGGTGTTTTTACACTCCTCACAGTTTAGACAAATGGAACACTACTCAGGGTAATGGTTGCTGGACACGTCCTGTGGCCATTGGTTTATTACTTCATTTCATGTTATGCATGAATATCCCGCACTACAGTATAACTGGCGTCGGGTCTGGGGTCGTATTTAGTCTATATTGCACTCTCAGGAGTCCCTTTCTTGGAAGATAGTGGGACTTCGCCCAGTTGCGGGGATCCCCCCTCTCCCAAGAAATGGCTTATCTCCGTTTGAACTTTATGCTTGGCATTGCTGTTTCCCTCATTAAGTAATACTGGGAAATTAGTTCCCATCTGAGCCTCAATGAATGGTGGAATCATGCCTGTCTCTACAGTAAATATGAACAAATACTTCGTCTGTGCGCTTCCTCCGTTCAGACTCCTTCTTATTGGTCTTCATGGAAGATGTTCAATGAATATGTACATTTTGCTAAATGCTCTCATCTGACTGTCTAACTTTGTATATATCTCTGTCTCATGATCATGCTGTATTGTGGATACTTTTTTGATCGTTTGATGTATAATCACTGTTAATTGGAAGCGCTCACATGCTGATACAAACGGGTAGAGAAGAAGCACCGGGGTGGGGGGTACTGGGTTTACTTTTCCTTATTGTATACTTGTTTTGTCTCTTTTGGTGTGTTGTTTCTTTTGTTTGTTGCAAAATGAAAATAAAAGTTTCAAAAAAAAAAAAAAATGATGTGCCTACCTTGAGTTATGATCCTTGTGCAATGGATTGCTCTTTATGTTTTAGAGAGTAACAGTGTAAAGAAGCATCTGGAGTTTGTATGAGAAGAATACAAAGCGTTTGCTATACCTGTTGCCTAGTCGTGAAAGTTCACAAATTGTTTTCACCTGTTTCTGTAAAGCCATGCTGTGAGGAGAACAGCTGTTACTGTGAGGCTGCAATAATCCCAAGCAACCACACGAGGCAAAGCTGAGTAGAAGCTACTGTGACTGTGTAGAGCTGAGTTAAAGCTATTTGATTTCAGTTGTTTTCCTGACCTCCTGATTTCACCTTTATGTTGAAAGTTGCACCTTTACGTTATGCACCTTTGAATTGTAATGCGTTGAAAATATCCCCACAACAAATAAATTTCTTGCAAGCCTTATCACTCGAGTCACAACTACAACTTTCATCCCTAAAGAAAAAAAAAGTATACTACGAATCCCAGCATTCAAAGGGATCAGTACCACCTTTATTGATAAGGGACATTATATAAGGCCACTCCTGCCTGTAAGCTCTAGGGCCCAGGCAGGAGCGTTGCAAAAGCCCTCTTCAGTAGGTTAGCCAGTCTGCTGCTGAAGACACGCTGACCCTTCTTAGACAGATGTTCACCATATCTGTTCTGCAGCACTTGGAACATCGTCAGTCATACGAGGAAGAGGGTTGAAACTTCTGGTCCCGAACCATCAGTGTCACATGACCAAGATTTTCTCTCATTCTCCTCCTCTGAACCACATAACACAAGGTGAACTGAATGACCTTTTCAGGGATTTGGAGCTACCTTAGAGTAAGGCAGAACTGTTGGACTCCAGACTGCAGCAATGGAAACTCCTGTCAGGTGATGTAAGGGTTTCTATGTTCCATGAACATCAAAAGGATCTTGTTACTTTATTCTGCATAGAAGGTGATCTTGTAGTCTGCAACAACATCAAGGATCTGATGGCAGCCCTCAACATCATTCATTATCCAGATGAGTGGAGGCTGTTCATTTCATCAAAGATGTTTTGCCATTGATTCCAGTTGGTTACACAGTCCATATGAAGGAAACCTATGACAATATAAAACAGCTGTTGAGATACATAAACTATGACCAACATCAGTGGCAGCTTTGTGGTGATTTGAGAGTCATTGCTCTTTTGCTTGTTATGCAGACTGGATATGCAAAGTACTGCTGTTTTCTCTGTCAATGGGATAGTCATGTAAAAGATTCCCGCTACATCAAGAGAGATTGCCTGTTATTCTGACAATATCACATATCCTCTTATTCTGTTTGAAATGTTTTAATATTTCAAGCTTCTCCTCGATATTTAACGCTTTCCCTGGAGCAAATTTGCGCTTTTGAAACATGCATTATAAGAGAACGTACTGTGTGTACATAAGCTGGCTAACATACATGGGTGTACTTATGTCTGCTCCACAATAGGTGCAAATATCCACATGTGCCTACTGTCACTATTGAATATCTAAGTGATGATTTTATAAGGAGAAATATACATATACTTTCCCCTTCTGAAACATCCGCTATCTATCTATCTATCTATCTATCTATCTATCTATCTATCTATCTATGTGTGTGTGTGTGTGTGTGTATATATATATTGTGATAAGGAAGCTTGTAGTGAGCCTATGGAAATAGGAGAAACTAATGATTTTGCTTTTAAGAAAAGTGACATCCCTGCAGTGCACAGGTTTCAGCGTTGGTATAAAGAAAGCAAACAGAGAGAAACTGAACCTAGGCTGCCACACCCAAGCTATGCTGACGTAGTTGCAGGCTTGGAGGATAATTGCAAGCACCTGTCCAGAGAGGGAGAGACACTGCCCGGGAAGCAGGGATATCAACCTTGGCTAGAGCAGTGTTTTTCAACCTTTTTTGTGCAAAGGCACACTTTTTTCATGAAAAAAATCACGAGGCACACCACCATTAGAAAATGTTAAAAAAATTTACCTCTGTGCCTGTATTGACTATATATAAAGTAATTCTCTTGAATAGGAATCAAACACTCACACCAACCCCCCTCCCCTGCTGGTTCACTCACACCACCCCCCCCCCTCCACTGCTGGTTCACTCACCCACCCCCCTGTCACTTACTCACCCCTCCTGCTGGGTCACTCACTCACTTACCCCCCTCCCCTGCTGGTTCACTCACACCATCGCCCCCCCCCCTTGCTGGTTCACTCACACCCCCCCCTCCACTGCTGGTTCACTCACACTCCCCCCCTTGCTGGTTCACTCACACCCCCCCCCCCTTGCTGGTTCACTCACACACACAGACCCCCCCCCCCTCTGCCCAAGCCGCTGCTTCTGCTTTGTTCAGAGCAGCGGCTGCACTACACTTACATTGAAAAGTAAAGAGAAACTGTGTCAGGAGCCCTCCGGTCATCGCAGAGCCCGAGGAAGTGATGTCATGGGGGCGGGCTCCTCACAGGCTGTCTTTCCTTTTCAAATTAACTTTATTGCAGCTAAAGTTAATTTGAAAAGGAAAGACAGCCTGTGAGGAGCCCGCCCCCATGACATCACTTCCTCGGGCTCTGCATGATCGGAGGGCTCCTGACACAGTTTCTCTTTACTTTTCAATGTAAATGTAGTGCAGTCGCTGCTCTGTACAAAGCAGAACCAGCGGCTGCACTGCTATAGGGAATCGCGATCGCGTTCGCGCCGCGGACTTCGGCACAAAAGCCGGTTTTTTGCTCTGGCCGCTCCCGATCTTGCGGCCAGAGCAAAAAAAACGGCTTTTCAATGGCCGGTTTTACAACTGTGCTGGCAGCCGGCCTGGCCATGGAAAAACCGGCCAGGCCGGCTGAAAACCGGCCGGTTGGCAACCCTAATTTGTGAGCCGAGGCCACATGTTACGGATGAAATTGGAATTTTTCCCACGGCACACCAGACAATATCTCACGGCACACTAGTGTGCCACGGCACAGTGGTTGAAAAACGCTGGGCTAGAGAGAAAGCTGGGAGAGGAGAGCCCAGAGAGGGAGAGCACTGGAGAGGAGAGCCCGGAGAGAGAGAGCACTGAAGGAGAGAGCAGAGAAGGCTTCAAACCCCAGTTCCTGTTCAGAAGGTTCAGAGAGTTCAGAGGTGGGAGCCCAGGACTCAGCACAGGAGTCAAAGGAGCCAAGCCTGGAACAGGGAGCCATGGCAGAGCTCCAGGAAGGAACTCAGGGATATGAACCAGGGACTGTTTTCCAGAAGCTGGAGGGAGACTGGTGAACACAGCCAGGGAGAAGTGTCCACAGCTTCAGGTACAATTTATCCTTACCGGGTGGAGCTGTGCTTAAGAGAGACACAGGGATCCTCAGAGAGAACATACCCTGAGACATACGTTAAAAGCTCAGAGCAGGGCACTGCATTACTGGAGCCAGAGGAAATGCAGGTTGAGCCTATTGAGCAGGATTTATTGCCTCCAGAAATACTGTCAGACGGCCGCCTGGGTGAGAATGTTCACAGTCTTGGCAAAAGCATACCTCTATATGATTTGCAAGGATTTGTGGGTAATGTAGTCCATTCATTCCAGACACAGCCGTGACCAATAATTAATTATACTTGCTCAAGGGTAAAGCAAATAAGATTTTTATTTATGAGGGGTTCTCCCAACACAGATAATGCTTGGTAGCACAGAACTCAGGATACTTGCTTGCAGTTTTAAAGTTAGGAAAACAAAATCAGGAAAAAAACAACATCTGAACTTGTCAGGTAATTAAAACAAAGGATTAAAGACCTGGTTGGCAACAAACTGGTCTTTCTTGTAGGCTTTAGCAAATAATTTATTTATTTATTTATTTATTTATTTTCTTCTATACCGCCCCTTCCAGCGATCAAGGGCGGTTTACATGAAACTTAACAATTGTACACAGTTGTATACATTTACATTAAACAATCGGAGTCAACTATTTACATTGAACGGTTAGGTACAACTATTTACATTGAACAATAAACTTCAACTTTATGAGGTGTTGATAATACAAACAACTATTAATTATTTCCATTGGAAATTTACAGTGGTTGAGTGTTGTGTGTAGGGCATGTGTCGTTAGGTGTTGGAATTTATTTCCTTTTATGTCATAAGTCGGGGTGTGTGTGGGGACAAATAATGTGTGTGGGGACAAATAATGTGTGTGGGGACAAATAATGTCTTAGCAATGCAGTAAGCAACCAAATAAACCCACAAAGTAGGAAAAATGTTCTTTTCTTCAGGTTAACTTCTTATATCTTTACATATAAATTCAGAAGTGATTCCCTTCAGAGCACACAAGCAATTAGGTAAGCTCAATTGCTAGCAATCACCCAGCTGAAACCCCTTAGCTGGCTTGCTTTCACTGTGTAGCTCAAAATCTTACTCAGAAGGTTTTCTGAGTAGATTAAAGAACAAGTTGGTATTTCTTTGTGAGGGTTGTTGCACTTTGTAACAGAAAACTACCATTTGAGTTTGGACAGAGAGCAGTCCATATATTCACATTCTGGTTCTAAGACCTCTCCCCTTTCTTCAATAATCATAGGTTCAATATCTTGGCTTGGCACAAAGGAATTTCTCAATGGAGCACTACCAGGAGAATAATCATTTCCCTGCTTCATTTCAAAGTTATAGCTATATCAGTGTTCATACCTGAGCTTCCATTGCTGTTAGAGTTCCCCTTTAAATAGCCTGGCCAATATGTAGTCCAGTTTCTGTGTCCAGCCTTCCAATCTAGATCCCTGGACACTGGATCTCTCTTCACATACCTTCTGGCATGGGTCTTAGGGTCCCTTCCACGTGCAGCTGTTTCCCTCACAGGTGCCGTCTGGAGATTCCTGCCTCTGCAATACCACTCCTCTGGTCTCCCCCAGTCCAATGGTGTATGCTGGCCTCTTGTCTGTCTCCCAGTATACGTACTGTGATGGACTCCTGTAGACTTCCCAGAGGCTTTTCTCTTCCCTCTTTTAAAGGGCTTCTTGCTCTCTCTGTCCGTCCATTCTGACCTCTGCTTCTGATGAGAATGAAGATCAGGATCTCCAAGCTAATCAAGATACCAAGGATCATGATGATTCTCTGTAGAATAGACTCTATCTTTATTCTGCCTTGATGAGTGCTCCACCTTAACACAGCGCAGCTGTGCTGAATCAGGCCCTGCCCTTTGAGATGAGTGCTTAGGGATTACCTCATAGCCCTCCTGATTGAACACACGTTTCCCCACTTCAGCTCCTCTAATGGCTGTTGGAAACCTGGTGCATTCTGGGACTGGTAGTCTTTTATGGGAAAATTCTGTTTTCTTATTTCTACCAGAACTGACAGGTTGCTTGTTCAGAGTCACTTCACCTTTTCTATAGCTCCTTCCTGAGCTATGATAAGCTTCCTTATCACATACCCCCCTGCTTAAGTTATTACGGACTGGTTTAACTGGTGAAACCTCTTCTCTACAGTCTGTAATACCTACGAGAGTGTTATCTTTTTGAAGCTCACTTACTTCCTGACTGGCTTCAGGGTCATTATTATTTACAGGCCTCTCCTTCCAAGACTTAAGTACATTAATATGGTAGGACTGCCTACGCCCTCTTGCATTTTCTACCTCAGAAGATACTGGGCTCACTTGTTTAACAACCTTCCATGGCCCTTTCCACTGTACTTCAAATTTTGGAGCTGTACCTGCTACTTGAACCAAAACCTTTTCACCAATGCTTAATTGGCGGCTTTTGGCCTTCCTATCATACCACCCTTTCTGGCGCACTTGACTGTCCTGCAGGTTCCTCTCAGCAACCTGCGACATCCTTTTCAAACGTGCTCTCAAGTCACGTAGAAACAGTGGCACCTCCTGACTTCCTGGTTCAGGATCAATCCATTGTTCCCTCAAAATGTCTAACAAACCCCGTGGAGCCCTACCATACATCAATTCATATGGGGTTACACCTAGGGACACCTGAATTCTTTCCCTGCAGGCATATAAGGCAAAGGGCAATAACATATCCCATTCTTTTACCTCTCCTGCTAACCCCCTTCTCAACATTTGTTTGAGAGTTTGGTTGAATCTCTCCACCAAACCGTTTGATTGTGGATGGTAGGCTGAGGTTTTCACGTGATGAATGCCAAAGGCATCCCAGACCTGGGCCAAATATTTGGATACAAAATTGGACCCTCGGTCAGTCAACACCTCTCTTGGGAATCCCACTTCACAAAACAATTTTACTAGCTCTAAAGCTATTGTTTTTGCAGAAACATTCCTCAATGGTATGGCCCAGGGAAACCTTGTTGCCTGATCTACCATAACTAGGATGTATTGGAAACCTCGGGGCGTTTTGACTAATGGGCCTACAATATCCATGGCAATGCGACCAATTGGGTCTGTAATAATTGGCATGGGAATCAATGGCACCACCGGTGGGTGAGCCGCTGTAACTCGCTGACACGCTGGACATGCAGCACAAAACTGGGCAGTTTCTTTGAAAATACCTGGCCAGTAAAAAGTATTTGATCCAGCGTTCCTTGCATCCCTTTATGACCTCCAACTGGATGATCATGTGCTAATCTAAGTACTAGCCCTTTGAAAGTTGTGGGTACCACCAATTGTTTACGTATGGTCCCATTTCTGGGGTCCTGACTCTCTCTATATAATATTTCATTATCTAGTCTGAATCTGGGCAATTCCTCCCTGACCTCCTGAGCATACTTAAAAGCTCGGGTGAGAGCTTGATCAGCTCGCTGCTCTTGTGGAAAGTTAGGAAACTTTGCCACTAACTCAGCTGGCACCCAGGGTAAACTTTGACCAGCTAACATCTCAGCCCTACCCTGTGCTCTGCAAAGTCTCTCACGCCGCTTTTGTGCTTTCAACTTTCTTACTTTACCAGATGATGGGGTTATTAAATCATCATGAGAGGGTAAGTCTCCTAATAACTCTGCCTGCTCCCCCTCCTCCTTCTGCTGGCTCTCTATCTTAGCCTGCGAGCGGGTGGATACAAGGCCCCTCTTATTACCCACAGTTTGGCCTTCTGGAAGCTGAACCATCTTTTTAGCTAGGTACTGAGGACTTCCAAAGAAAGGCCTGGGAGCTATTTCCATCATTAAACCTTCTCCCTCCTTCTTTCCTAGCCCTTCCACTAGACCCTGCTTAAATCTTGGCCAGTCCTTTCCTAGAACCAAATCAAAGGGTAGCCTAGGCACCACTGCTACCAGGACTTCCTCTTGTTCCCCCAGGCACTTAACCTTTAGCCTATAGGTGGGATGTGATGTTGCAGCACCATGAATGCATCCGATGTGAACTTGGCTTTCAGGGGTTCTAGGCACAAATCCTTCTTGGGCCTCTATTCTCTTCCAAAGCCTTTCTGACATCATACTCTGGTCTGCCCCAGAGTCTAACAAAGCATTTATGGTAATTCCTTGCACATCAACCATCAAAAGAAATCCTTCTTTGGGCTGTTTTAAATCCAGACCCATTAAGCTAGTGTGTGACTGGCATCCCTTCTCTAAATGTCCCCAGCTTCCACACTTGAAACATTTCTTTTCACTCCCCTGTGTCATCTGGTTTTGCACAGTACATTTATTTTCAGAAATATTTTTAACTATTTTCTTTTCTGATACAGCACAACTTGCCTCAGCACCTATCTTTTAATGGGAAGATACCTGTTGCATGTACATTTGAATGCTTAATGAAGACAAAGGTAAAAAGAAGATATTTTTACTTTGTTGAATGAAGAAGCTGTGTTTTCTTTATCTGTTATATTGATAAGCAGCTGCATATAACACAGGTACACTAAAAAAAATTTTTTTTAAACTGCCTCTAATGTTTCGATTGATTTTTACGTTTTTTGGTGCGCTGAATCCAAATCTGGTAACCAATTTGCTCCATCACGTACAGATTTTTTGCTATAATGGGTTAGCAGTTTGAGGTGAACGTTTCAGATTGAGTGTGATCGAGATAAAAGTTTCTTGGATGAATTCTTTATACTAATTGTTTAGTAGTTATTCAAATAAGAATAAAGAAAATTGTAACAAGGCAGCACATAAGAATAGAGTAATGTCAACAAAACACACTGTGATGGTAGCAAAATTGTCTGCACTTAAAACAGCCACATAGATGTGCACAAACATTGAGCATATAAGAGCGAGGTTAGACACAAAGCAAAGCAAAGAAATGTGCAAAAAAATGTTGTACAGGTATGTATGTAAGAATAGAAAACGCAAACCGCACCATTGCAATACATGAAGACAAACACCCGATGGTGTGAAAATAAAATTCTAATAAATGAGATCCGACACTGTGGTAATAACTAGCAAATTTTTATTTCAAAGTTTAGTAAAAACACGATATTTGTCAACACAGTTTAGATTTTAAAGTCATTCTTGGGTCAATCAATCTCCTGGTGGGCCCGTTTCTTCTTCCCCCGAATGCTTCTCTTGGTGCGCTGCTTGGCGTATTTTTCATCTGGGGTTTCCCGCAGCAGCAACCAGCAGAAATCAGCCATCATAGTAGTGTTCCATCTTCCTTGGTACCTTCTCTCTGCGTCCTTGATGTCCTGGTGAAACCTTTCACCTTGTTCTTCACTGTACGCCCCCAAGTTTTCGGGATAGTAGTTCACATGGGAGTGCAAGAATGGACTTTCAGGCTCATGTTACAGCCTTGTTCTTTGAAGGCATTGAGCATCCTGGCAACAATATCCTTATAGTTCTCATCCCGCCTGTTCCCCAAGAATTTGAGAACAACATCCTTGAAGGAATCCCAGGCTTCTTTTTTCCTTCTCAGACATCGTTTCAGCGAATGCTCCATCTGAAATGAGTTTCCTTATATCAGGGCCAACAAACACTCCTTCCTTTAGCTTTGCTTCAGAAAGTCGGGGGAACTTTGAGCAAAGGTACCGAAAGCATTCACCATCTTTTGGAAGGGACTTGATGAATTGATTAATGACACACAACTTAATGTGGAGAGGTGGTAATAGAATTTTATCACGAGGTACCAAGCTCTCATGAAGAACATTTTTCTCACCGGGTCTCAAATACTCCCGAATTGGCCAGTCTTTTTTCCCCCAGTGTAGGTCACGGGCCCGGCTATCCCACAAGCAAAGGAAGCAGGGATATTTGGTGAAACCGGATTGCTGCCCTAATAGCATGGATAGAATTTTTTTTTTTTTTTTTTTTAAACTTTTATTTTCATTTTGCAACAAACAAAAGAAACAACACACCAAAAAAGACAAAACAAGTATACAATAAGGAAAAGTAAACCCATTACCCCCCACCCCGGTGCTTCTTCTCTACCCGTTTTGTATCAGCATGTGAGCGCTTCCAATTAACAGTGATTATACATCAAACGATCAAAAAAAGTATCCACAATACAGCATGATCATGAGACAGAGATAGATACAAAGTTAGACAGTCAGATGAGAGCATTTAGCAAAATATACATATTCATTGAGCATCTTCCATTGAGACCAATGAGAAGGAGTCTGAACGGAGGAAGCGAAACAGACGAGGTATTTGTTCATATTTACTGTAGAGGACAGGCATGATTCCACCATTCATTGAGGCTCAGATGGGAACTAATTTCCCAGTATTACTTAATTAGGGAAATAGCTATGCCAAGCTTAAAGTTCAAAAGGAGATAAGCCATTTTGGGAAAGAGGGGATCCCCGCAACTGGGCGAAGTCCCACTATCCTCCAAGAAAGGGACTCCTGAGAGTGCAATATAGACTAAATACGACCCCAGACCCGACGCCAGTTATACTGTAGTGCGGGATATTCATGCATAACATGAAGTAATAAACCAATGGCCACAGGACGTGTCCAGCAACCATTACCCTGAGCAGTGTTCCATTTGTCTAATCTGTGAGAAGTGTAAAAACAACCGGTGGGCTAGAAAGAAGAGGGTCTGAGTGAGTGAGGCGGGTCGGGAACCCGTGTCCCTCTGCTCCAGATAAGGCTCCATTGCTCCGAGGTTAAAGTCACATGCAATTCTCTCTCCCATGCTTTCTGCGCTATAGAGGTATCTCTAGTGATAGCATTACATAAGGTTTAGTAAAATTGGATGCTACACCCCGGTGAACTACCGAGAGATCGGAAGTCTCCAATCAACCTTATGCAGAGAGTGCCGATGGCGGGAGTACCCTAGTGCTCCGAATGCTATGCTGAAGTTGCACTGACCAGAGTCGGGAGTCGAAAGGTTGCATAAGAGCATTAAAGGCACCTAAAGTGTCGAAAAGCATTGGTGGATAGTGGGAGTCTAATGGGAGAGTCATACCAGGGAGTAAGGTAAGAGGAATCGGTGAGCAAAGGCCCGCTACTATATCTAGCCACACAGGTCTGCTCGGTACTGGAACTTCCAACCAACGAGCACCTTGTTTGAGAAGAAAAGATTGAGGGAACACTTGAGTAAAATCGCAACCAAGTATTAAGGGAGCATTGGCGGAGGCCGAGGCCAACTACGCAAAACTTGCATAGTAAGCAGGGTTGTCCACATTCGGGGCATAGTGCAAATACACGTGAATTCACTATCTCCAATCTCAAGGTGTACCCGGGCCCATCTACCCTCCATGTCAGCGCTAATATCAGGTACAGTAGCGTGCAAAGACTTCTTAACCAGAATGGCTATCCCGTACCATTTGGAAACGGTGGGAGAATAGGCAGCGACCATGTGAGGCCTAGCATTGAGTTGCAGTGTTTCAGCAGAGTGTAATGCGTTTCCTGAAGAAACACCAAATCAACATGCTCGTGGCTAAGACAGCTAAGGATTTTCTTTCCTTTGAGTGGACCAGTAATGCCTTTGACGATGAATAATACGATTTTACATAAGGCCATTCAGAAAAGTTAAAATTCTGAGCATGATAGCACACATAATTTCACTGTGTCCCTCAAACTGACTGTATCTGGCTGTACACATGACATAGGAAAAATAAGCTAATATAATACAATGAAGTCCCCCACATTAACAAAGAAAACCGCAGTACGGTAGAGGAGAAGCAAAACCCCAAAATTACTGGCGACCATGTGTCTGCGGGGAGAAGCCCCAGAGAAGGCCGAAATTGAAAAAACATATAACCTGTGGGACTGTGCGTGCTCCGAATCCGACCGAGGCACACGTCATGAAGGGATAGGAGACCAAAGACAAAAGTCATACAGAGAAAGAAAGAAAGTCCAGGCTATTTCTGTGCTGGGCTATGACCGCCGCATCGGGCCCTTCAAAATGGCGGACAGAGCCGGCAGATAAGAGTCCAAGATTTTGGGATTAGCGCATCTGCTCTGCTTCTTTGGAGTCCAAAAATGTTGATAGTAGATCAGGATCCTCGAACGTCCTGGTCTGGTTGTGGAGAGTCACTCGGAGCTTCGCTGGATACAACAGGCCAAAGCGAGCCTGTAGCTGTTGAAGTCGAGGGCGCGAAGAGCAAGGAGTTTTCTTCCGACGGTCAACGGTAGGCTTTGCCAAATCAGGAAAGAAGGAGACCTTACGACCTTCAAATTCCAAATGATGATTCGCTCGGGCAGCATGTAAAATTTGTTCCACTTGTTGATATCGTAGCAAGCTAAAGATAATAGGCCGGGGGGGTCGTGCGGTTGAGCGCCATGCGGGCAGGAACACGGTGTGCTCGATCGATTTCCAGTTCTCTGTGAAAAGTGATCTTCAGCAAGGAGGGAAGAGTTTTGAGCAAGAATTCTCTTATATCTCCTGCTTCCACCCCCTCCGGCATTCCGAGGAGCCTCACATTGTTGCGACGGGCGCGATTATTGCTATCTTCCAACTCCTTTTGAAGATTCTGTATCTGGCGCTCAGCCTTGTCCAGTTTGCCCAAGCGCACCTCGTGCGAGTCGAGGACCCCCGCCATATTGTCCTGCCGTAATGAAAGACCTTCAAGTCGGTCCTGGAGCACTCCAAAGTCTTCTCGCATGGCTCGAAGCGCTTCTCCATTGGACTGCACCAATTCCTTCACGCTGCGTATTTCCTCCAAAATCTCCAGGTGTATTGCGGGGTTTTCACGAAACGGAACCATCTTCTGTGGGGAGGACACCTCTGTTTTGGAGCGTTTTCCGTGAGAAGAAGAAGGAGACCCGAAGTCCAAGCGCGCTGGTTTATGGGCCGCCATCCCCCCCGAGGTGCCCCGGTCAGCTCGGAGCGAAATAGTAAATTTATATAGGTATTAAGTCAGGATTCTGAGTAGGCCTCTCGGGAGCTGCAACGCAAAGCGTCCTACCCGCTGGACATCAGGCTCCGCCCCCTGCATGGATAGAATTTTAAAGTCTCCACAATCATCCACTTATGCTCATCATAACGAATCTTCTGAAGAATCAGGGCCAAATTCTCGTATTTTTCTTGGAGAATAACAGAGTGAGCAATAGGAACTGAAGCGAATGTGTTGCCATTATGAAGAAGAACACCTTTTATGCTGTCTTTTGACAAATCAATGAACAGCCGCCATTCAGCAGGATCATACTTGAGTTTAAACTTTTCCATCACTCCGTATATATCGTTGCAAAATACCAAATCTTCCTCTTTGCTGAAATACTTCAAAAATTGTGTCTCGCGGTTGCGGTACCAATAAAAAGTTGTTCCTGGTGACAATAGATTTTTCTGTTTAAGCCGAGAACCTAGCAGTTGGGCAGCATCTTTTGGGAGTCCTAAATCCCGGACTAAATCATTCAATTCAGCTTGAGAGAAAAGTTCAGGTTTCGGATCTGGTTCAGTTTCAAACTCGGAAGTACAGGACTCATCGGGAAAAGCCATCTGATGAGTCTCATCATGATCAGAACCGTCCACACAAATATGATCCAAAGATTTTAGTGGTTCAGGCACAGGTACTTCGTTGCTATGAGGCATAGGCCTAATTTCTGAGGGAAGGTTGGGGTAACTTATTACGTTCTTATTTTTTAAGTTGTATCCCTTCACAATGCAAGAGCAAAAATAGCAGTCACTGCTGTGGTCTCTTTGTTCACGCCACATCATAGGTATTCCGAAACGAAATGCTTGTTTTTTACCTTTCATCCATAAGCGTAGATCTTCCTCACATGTCTTGCACACTTTGTGAGGAGCCCACGGTTTGTCTTGATCGCCTAACTTCAAACCGAAATAGGCGAAATATACTTTTTTAATAAATGCAGAATGTTCCTCTGCCGCTTTTTCACGGTATATTCCCCACAAATAAAACAAAACTGTCCGGAGAGTTGACGCAACCTCTGGCTCTGTGAGCCATCACAAATACACAGCACTGCAAACTACAACTGTAGTGAACCACTTCGGAATAAAGCTGGATTACGACTGAGCAAACAAAAGGTAATAATGAACTTGCAAGAAACTGAAATTTGACAGGAACGTTCATGTCGCAACCACCGTGTTTGAGCGAGCGAACGAGGCGAGGCGAACAGGAAAGAACATGCGCCAGCGCGAGTACTGGATTTAGCCTCCCGCTTCCCAATTGTCCTGTTAATGTATAAAATGAATACAAAACACTCTAAAATATCATGAGGGAGTGTTTCTAGTTAGTTAACCATTACAACCTCTATTTTGGGCCAAGAAAATAAACTGCAGTCAGCTAAAAAGAAATTATGTGAACATTCCTTATATGGGTAAGAAATCTAATTTTGCAAGAAAACGTGACGTGATGGAACATTTGGGCTATTTTCCCTGGATTCAGCACCCCAAAATCTATAGGAATCAGTTGCAAAACTGGAGGCAGTTTTTTGGTAGTGTACCTGTGTAATTAATGACTGTGAAGCTCATCCAGCCTAAGTTGTAAATAACCTTGAGCGAATGAATGGCGAAGTATCCTGTTACAGTCTACATGGACTTTGTTTGCGTTTGGGGAATACATTTTGTCATTTGCCTTTACTTTCGGTTTCATGATTACACTTCATCTTAGAAGGCCAAAACTACAACTCCCAGCATGCTTCACTGGAGAAAAATTGTTTATTCAACCTTTTATAAGAGAAGTTAATGGCAACCCTACCCCTCTAAGCCTTATATATATTGTCGTGCCCCCTACGGGTTAGGTGGTTGCCTATGTGTAGTGAGCGTACCACTTTATTACCTTAATCCCTTTCACTGAGGCCTTTGAAAAATGTAGTTGTGTGGTAAGAACCAAAACAGCCGAGGGTTTCCAAAAGGTAACAGGATTTTTATTTTCTACTTATCCATAGAACTTCTTGTCAGCAGTTCATATATTACCATAACATAAATAGGATACTTCTCCATGTAAAAGGAAACATAAACGTTATAGCATAGTCCATGCATTAGTCATTCCAAACAGCTTGTTTCAACACAGCAATAAACCTTGCTTTCAGCCGAGAATATACTCTCAAGTCCCAGCATTAGCACAGCACAAGCCTGTATCATTCAAGGCTCTGCACAGCACGTGGACTTCCAAGTTTACAAGCTGCTAAACCTTTGCATCATTCCTTTTACAGACGTTAGGCTTCTTCACTTTCCAATTACAAACATTGGCTTTAACTTCCAGCATTCAAAGCTTTTCTCTGAGCTTATCTGGCTAGCTCAACATTGGTGCTTCAATTAACCACGTCCAGCCGGTCATAAAACTTTTTAAAAGCTTATGGCTTTTCTACTACTTTTAAAACCATACAGCTTTTCTACTTATGACTCACACAGTAAGAGCAATCCATTTCAAAGTCAGAACACTCATTTTCTGAAAGGCATTCCTCTACATCCATGCTCTCTTCATCTGGTTCAATTAGCACCTGGCTGGCCTCAGCGTTTCTAACCACAGGTTTTAATTGCTCTATCAATTTCCAAACCTGTCCCCACTGGGAATCCTCACTACGCTGAGTTGCAGGGGAAGGACCTAGGAGATCTTTCTTTCTCAATAAACATTTTAAAGCTTGCAAAGGGCTCACCTTGTTCCCAGCACCCTGTCTTCTCTCAGGCTGTGCCTCATGTGAAAGCTTCTCCACAGACTCTCTCACAAAGATTCCTTTACCATGCTTTCCAGCAACATTTTCCCCAGAACCAACTCTCCTGTGTTCCCAACCAGCTGTACACTTCTTACCAGCTAGGCTGCCATCAGGGCTCGAGTTGTCTGCCTGTTGCCTGCAATAGGGATCTTGTTTGAGGCTTCTGCTGGAGCACTTTTCCCTTGGATATGTCATCCTAATCTCTTTACTTCCTGTAGCTTCAAGAGATTCTCTGCTAGTGTCCAGCCTGCCAGGGGTTGTTTCCTCCTCAGTGACTTTCCTTCCTGGACTCCACCCACGGACACGATCTCCTCCTGCTTTCCTTCTCATTCGTCTTCCTGCTGTTCCTGTGTCTCCTTCCTCTCTGGAAGACTCTCTCTGCTTATATGACTGGGTCTGTCCTCTAGCCTCAGCCTCCACCCCCAGGCTTCCCTCATCACCTCCCCTGGTCTCCATGGAGCTAGGGCGTGGCTCACTCTCCCCATCTCTGTGCAGAGAGTTTTTTCCTTTGGTTTGAGTTTTAACCCTTAAACCCCCTGAACCTTCCTTCTGCTCAGAGGTAAAAGCCTTTTTTTTTCACATTTTCCTTGGGCTCTAAACCTGTCTCGCTACAACACATCCCCCCCCTTAAGATATTCCAGGCTGGCGTTTTTACCTCCTCACAGCACGGAATTCTTGAAAGGGTATCCGTATTGGTATGTAACGCCCGGTGTTCGACCCGGAAATCGTATGCCTGCAGGCCATATACCATCGTGTGAGGCGCAGGTTGTGGTCCTTCATGCTGCTCAACCATTTTAATGGTGCATGATCCGTTACTAAAAGGAACCTACGGCCTGTTAAATAAAACCTAAGTGCCTCCACAGCCCATCGGATGGCCAGGCACTCCCTTTCTACCGCAGAGTACTTTTTTTTCTGGTGGCGCTATCTTCCTACTTAAAAACATCACGGAATGCTCTACCCCCTCCTGTTTTTGTGTCAAGATAGCCCCCACCCGTCTCGGATGCATCAGTCTGCAGTATAAATGGCTTGTTAAAGTCCACGCCTCGTAAGACTGGCGCTTATGGTGGTCCACTGCCATAGGGGAAAAAATAAAAGTAGGAATTTCTGTGCTCCATGGCCTGATTCTGGTTCCATTTATGTAGAAAACGATGTGTGCAATGTTTGAAGCCAATCAAATAATATTTAGGGGTGGCTCAAGGTCCCTATCTATCAGGCTCCTGGATCCCCCCCAGGGTTCCTCAGACCACTGGGTATTATCCGCTCATAGACTGGGGTATCATGCTTGCTAAGCACTCAATGTGGTCCAGATGCTAGTAAGGACTTTGCCGATGTGGGGAATATCTTACGGTGTTGCGAGACAACACCCAGAAGGAACTGGAGTTGCTCTTTTTTTGTGGTGTGTCGGCCGTTGAACTCCTCAATGAGTTTGACCCCTCGCTCAGCCACATCATTGATCACTGGAAGATTTTTTTCTTTCTTCAGACCATCTTTGAATGATGCATTCTCTTCACAGTCTTCTGGGTCTGCATTAAGAAAATCACTGTTGATGTCGAGGTGTTTCAGGATACGGATTGACTTGCGAGTTGCAAAAGATTCAAGTGGTGGAATCATGGAACTTTTCAATTCGACCCGCTTTGTGGGATCTTCGTCTTTGTCATCATCCTCATCGCTTTCATCTGATTCTGCCGGGATCATGGCCGACACTATGGCCCGCTTTGTCGGTGCTGAAACAGCTTCATCGAACAGTGACAGTGCCACAAGCTCCTCTGACACATACCACAGATGCTGTTGCAGTTTGTCTCTGGCCGCTCTTCCAACACGGTCATTGTGGTAAGAGTGTAGTTTCTTCAGCATCTCCAAATCTGTTTGAGGAGCAACTGCGGCATCAGGGGCAGAAAACCAGGCTTCCACATGAATCAGGATGGAGAAAATACTCACATCACGAACACAGGACTCCTCCCGTTGGGTAAGATCTTTGAGTTGTCCTTGGAACGTCCAAATCTTGAGACAGTACAAGACTTTTGCCATCCATCTGGCATGATGGAAAGCTCCGGGTTTCTTGAAATTGAAACTAGGAAGATTCCCTCCAAGGCAGACAATCGTTAACTCCAAGAATTCCAGGTAATCATCTCGGTGATTGCCCTGTGCCAACTTGGATTCCGCAACTTCATGATGCGATCCCTGTCAGGTTGCAGCACCTCCAAGTCTTTTCCAGTTTGATAGTTGGACTTGTCAAGGGAGCCCCAATTCTTTTGGAACCGGTGAAAGAGTTGGACATCGGGACCCGATGAAGCTCCAGAGCATGTAGAGAGTACTGCACCAAGAATTATTTTGTAAATGTGATGGCGGCATGCCAAATGAAGGACTGTGCGACGGAGTCTCTGTTCTAGAAGAATGCATGCTCCTGATCGACGTCCCGTGTTCGATGCAGTTGTATCAAAGCAGAAGCCTGCAACCTTTTCATCCAAACACCATTCCTGTAACAGTTCATAAACTGCTGCAGCTTGATTCTCGCCTGTTCCTGATGTCAGTTTTGGTGCACAAAGAAGTTGTGTTTCTCCAGTGGAGACAGCCGTTATCAAAACTGGAAGGCGGTCAACGGATGTGGTTGAACAGAGGAGAGATGGCAATAACTTGCTATCCCAATGCACAATGCATGTTTTGCCTTCGGCTTTGAATGCGTTGTGCAGGTCCGTCCATTGTTGCTGACGGTGCTTTTCTCTATGGTGCTTGACGCTGGAGAGGCTGATATTGAGCTCCCCAGGATAATGTCCCAGACTTCTGGCGGTTTCAGCTACCACAAACAGAGCATTGTGATCCGTTGTCCCTGTCCGATCCAGGGGTGCTGTAAGCTCTGGGGTCCAGACATTGTTAGGTTGAAACTGCTTCGTTTGTGGAGTTGCTTTCTTCTGTCCGTTATCTGAATCCACAGATGTCGACAAGTCTTCACCTGACTCTGCTGAGGAAGAATATCCTTCCAGCTGAACTTGGCTTGTAGTTGCTTCGGCTTCGGCAACATGTTTTTGTCTGCGCCTTTTCAGTTCTTCTTCTCGCTGTTGCGATCTTGCTTCCATGTTGGCCAGTTTCTTGTCCATCGCGCACATTGAGCCGCGGCGCCCTGGTTCTCGCGCTATTAAGAATTCTTTGTCTTCTTGAATATGAATTAAAGACATTGCATTGGCATGCGCCACATCAAATAGGTTTTTCATTGCAACCTGGAATTCTTTTTCATTTGCCTCTTGTTTCCCTCCTCTCCTTTTGTTTTTCTTCAAAAGTTTCCACTGATTGAACAATTTCTTTACTTTTTCTTGAATTTTGTCATTTCTTTGAACAGGAAGCCTGGCCTTTTCCCAGTAAGCTTCTACTTCACTTGTTACAATAGATGCACTTTCACTAACGCCTTTGTTTAATGTCATATGGTGATGTAAAAATACACTTAACACTTGCTCCTTGCTGGGGAGCTTGGCCCCCAGAATTGTGGTGGACATTTCTTCAGTGAGATAAAAACCATGTTGTTTCGCCATCTGAAAAGAATAAAGATACAAAGATAATAGTACAATGTCTTTGCCACCTCTCAGAGACGAGATTAGTTCAAATATGACGCAATCAAATGTAATCAGCGTGGAACTGAGTGGATGATACAAGATGATGCAACATTTCGTCATCTGCTCCCAGGGGGAAATCTCAAGACTTGTTGAGCCACCACTAAATATTATTTGATTGGCTTCAAACTTTGTACACAGTGTTTTCTACCTAAATGGAACCAGAATCAGGCCAGGGAGCAAAGGAATCCAGGAATTCATTTTTATGGACAACCGTACTGGCGCTGAACATAACCTCTCCTTTAGCTGCATGAATGCCTGTTCCGCGACCGACGACCATTTTAACTGGTTCGGCGCGTTTTTCTTGAGCATTTCCGTGAGGGACGCACTTTCCGTTGCAAAATGGGGTATAAACCTATGATAATACCCTATCAACCCCAAAAAGCTACGCAACTGCTTTTTGGTTCCAGGCTTCGGAAATGCTCGCACGCTTTCCACCTTATCAATTAAGGCAGGGGTGGGGATCCCTGGTCCTGGAGAGCCGCAGACCAGTCAGGTTTTCGGGATATCCCTAATGAATATGCATGAGATATATATGAATTAGAGATATCCTGCCAACCTGACTGGTTTGTGGCCCTCCAGGGCTGGATTTGGAGACCCCTGCCTTACACCTCTGTCATTTAAGATTGTGAGTGGGCAAGGTGCAGATGTCCAAGACATCAAAAAGGTTAGATAGAATGTGTCACATTCCTCCTCACTTCTCACCACCACCAAAATATTGTCTATTAGACAACTTTTTGGTGGTGGTGAGATTTGGTTCCACCGGCCAGGCAGAAAGGAAAGGCTTATCAGCAACGTGTGATGAGAAGGCAGATGTTGATCTGGGTTCCATGACCTCTTCTACGGGGGGAAACCCAACCCTTTCGCATATGAGCTGCGCTATCCTGTCCCCCGTATTCATCTGATAGTCCGCTCGTGCAAAATTGAGCAACAAGACTTTGATCGCTCCTCGGTAGTCGGGATCGACGACCCCTGCCCCCACATCAATAGAACTCTTTGCTGCCAGGCCTGATCGAGGGGCAATCCGGCCATAGCAACCGGGGGGTATCTCTATCTGTATGCCTGTTTCCACCAACGCTGTCCCCTGCTGAGGAATAATAATGTCCTCCGCACTATGGAGATCAAAACCCGCTGTCTGCTCTGATGCGCGTTTTGGAATTATGGCACTCGGGGTGGTACGACAACACCTTAATACGAATTTTGGCTTGTTGTCGGGGTCTGGTCTTGGGGTCACTTTCCTATCCGGCTTCTTCCGGACACTCCTGAACAAAGGGGCAGGCATTACCTTATGAGAGGAGGTCAACTGTCTCCCTTTATTTCTATCCCCCAGGGACACCTTTCCAGTTTTTTCTGCTTGGGCTATGCTGGATGTTAAGCCTGCCTTGGTTTCTAAACCCTTAACCAGCCCTCGCTTAAACTGAGGCCATTCTCGGCCTAAAACAAGCGCATGTGGAAGCTTAGGGACTACTGCCACAGAAATGTTTCTTTTTAACCCTAGGCCTTTCACTCTCACTGTATGCAGGGGGAAAGATGACGCTGCGCCATGCACGCATCTTATTTTTATACTGCCTTCAGAGTGTTTTGAGGTTTGGCTCCCTAAGGCTTGTATTTCCCTCCAAAGCTTTTGTGACACCATTGACTGGTCAGCTCCGGAGTCTAATAGGGCTTCTACTGGGATATTCTCAACCTCCATAGCTAATAAGAACCCCTCCCTAGTCTCCTTGGATTGGGTGGTCACTAATGCTGTCCTGGCCCGACAATCCCTTCTTAGATGGCCTCTATCCCCACAAGCAAAACATTTCCTCTGCTCATGACCAGTTTTTTCCCTCAGTTTCACCTGGGTGACCTCTCCCCACATTGTCCTGCTCTTCTTTTCTGACACGCCTGCGTCTGCCTGATTCAAAGCACCCAGCTTCATTTGGCTGACCACTCTGGCTTCAAGGAAGCGCTCCGCCAATGGTGTTGCGTCCTCGGTGCTTCGGCAGTCCTGGAGAGTCAGGAAAGACTGCAGTTCTTTCGGAACAGCGTTAACAAACTGCTCAAGTGCAATGCTGTCTAATATATCATCAACACTCTTTCCCTCTGGTGTTAACCACTTATAAACCAGAGTTTTAATGCGGTGGCATAAGGCCCGCGGTGTCTCGCCTTGCTTTAGCGTACACTCGCGCAAAAGATGACGGTAGACCATTGGGGTCAAGCCCATACGGTCTCTCACTGTCTTTTTGAGTTCCTCATAACTGGAGGCAAGATCAGTAGGCATGGCTCTATAAGCCGCTAGTGCTTCCCCCGTAAGGGAGGCAGTTATGCGAACGGCCCACTGGTCTTTCGGCCATCCACTTAGGAGTGCCACGCGCTCAAATACCTCTAGGTAATCATCAATGTCGTCCTCTTTGGTCAATTGGCCAAAGGAAAAGACCCCTTTACCCAAAGCTCCCAATCCTTGTTAGGCTCCCAAAGAACCTGATACAGTTCTTAATGCTTCTGCAGTCTGCTTTTGCTCTCCGATCCAGGCACCCAGCATCTCCAGGAGCGGCTGTTGTTGGACCTTCAGCATGGCGGCTGTTCGTTCCTGTGCCTGGGCAGCGATCTCCTGCTGTTGCTGGAACCTCTCTGCCATCCAGTTCAGTAGCTCCCGTTGCTCCATCTCCGGTTGCTGAAACGACAAAAGCAGAAGGCAAACACCAAGTGCGGCTCTTACACAAGCAGCCCACTTTCCTCCAACTTTATCAAGTACTGCAGTACCCCTCCCTTGCAGCGGTATCCAGATCAACCCCCTTCTATGCACGGGTTACCTGCTGCAAGTGTTGAGTCACGCTCATCAGCACAGCCGGCAACAGCTGGAACATCAGCTCCGGTCCATCCCTCTGCTGCTACTCCAGTCCGGGTTTTTTCCTGCAGGCACTTGTATCTCCAGAGGACTTTTATGGAGGCTTCCTCTGTATAACTGTAAATCCTTCTATGCTTGGAGTATAGGATAGTAGATTATCCAACAACTACGCCAACTGTTGTGCCCCCTACGGGTTAGGCGGTTGCCTATGTGTAGTGAGCGTACCACTTTATGTCCTTTATCACCTTAATCCCTTTCACTGAGGCCTTTGAAGAATGTAGTTGTGTGGTAAGAACCAAAACAGCCGAGGGTTTCCAAAAGGAACAGGATTTTTATTTTCTACTTATCCATAGAACTTCTTGTCAGCAGTTCATATATTACCATAACATAAATAGGATACTTCTCCAAGTAAAAGGAAACATAAACGTTATAGCATAGTCCATGCATTAGTCATTCCAAACAGCTTGTTTCAACACAGCAATAAACCTTGCTTTCAGCCGAGAATATACTCTCAAGTCCCAGCATTAGCACAGCACAAGCCTGTATCATTCAAGGCTCTGCACAGCACATGGACTTTCAAGTTTACAAGCTGCCAAACCTTTGCATCATTCCTTTTACAGACATTAGGCTTCTTCACTTTCCAATTACAAACATTGTCTTTAACTTCCAGCATTCACAGCTTTTCTCTGAGCTTATCTGGCTAGCTCAACATTGGTGCTTCAATTAACCACTTCCAGCCAGTGATAAAACTCTTTAAAAGCTTATGGCTTTTCTACTACTTTTAAAACCATACAGCTTTTCTACTTATGACTCACACAGTAAGAGCAATCCATTTCAAAGTCAGAACACTCATTTTCTGAAAGGCATTCCTCTACATCCATGCTCTCTTCATCTGGTTCAATTAGCACCTGGCTGGCCTCAGCGTTTCTAACCGCAGGTTTTAATTGCTCTATCAATTTCCAAACCTGTCCCCACTGGGAATCCTCACTACGCTGAGTTGCAGGGGAAGGACCTAGGAGATCTTTCTTTCTCAATAAACGTTTTAAAGCTTGCAAAGGGCTCACCTTGTTCCCAGCACCCTGTCTTCTCTCAGGCTGTGCCTCAGGTGAAAGCTTCTCCACAGACTCTCTCACAAAGATTCCTTTACCATGCTTTCCAGCAACATTTTCCCCAGAACCAACTCTCCTGTGTTCCCAACCAGATGTACACTTCTTACCAGCTAGGCTGCCATCAGGACTCAAGTTGTCTGCCTGTTGCCTGCAATAGGGATCTTGTTTGAAGCTTCTGCTGGAGCACTTTTCCCTTGGACGTGTCCTCCTAATCTCTTTACTTCCTGTAGCTTCAAGAGATTCTCTGCTAGTGTCCAGCCTGCTAGAGGTTGTTTCCTCCTCAGAGGCTTTCCTTCCTGGACTCCACCCACGGACACGATCTCCTCCTGCTTTCCTTCTCGTTCATCTCCCTGCTGTTCCTGTGTCTCCTTCCTCTCTGGAAGACTCTCTCTGCTTATATGACTGGGGCTGCCCTATAGCCTCAACCTCCACCCCCAGGCTTCCCTCGTCACCTCCCCTGGTCTCCATGGAGCTAGGGCGTGGCTCACTCTCCCCATCTCTGTGCAGAGAGTTGTTTCCTTTGGTTTGAGTTTTAACCCTTAAACCCCCTGAACCTTCCTTCTGCTCAGAGGTAAAAGGCTGTTTTTTCACATTTTCCTTGGGCTCTAAACCTGTCTCACCACCACAATATATATATGGAGAGAGAGAGGCTGCATTTAGAGATGGATTTAAGATGTTAGTGCCCATAGGCAGGACAGGAGAGTAGAATGGAGAGGGAGTTTCTCCCCCAGAGATCATAGAGTATAGTCCTAAATTAAGCGGAATTGGGTATCTGCTGCATGCAAAATCTGTCACCCTACACATTTGCCTATGCCACCTATGCTTAAATCCAGGTCTGCCTGCAAGTATTTACGTATCCTGTTCTAAAATCACCTCCTATAGATAAAAGTGGTACTTTTTCTAAAATTGTTATTTCTAAGTAAATGCCAATATACATGTAAAAATCAACTTTTTTATACATGTTTGTGGCTCTTAATGCCTCCAAAACCTGCTCCTCGGCTTGAACTTTTCAACAGTTTTCTTCCAATAATTTTTTGCATATACTGAAAACACAAATATATTTTCCTTAAAACATAAATAAGGTAGATATTACCATGGCCTCACTAACCCATGCCACTTTGGTTGGGCAGCCCTAAATAGCAGCAGCGCGAGACAATGTGAAACTGTGTTATGGAAATTTATCCCCATCCATGTTGCCTTTTCATTTGATAATTTTTCCATACAATATTTAAACTTGCTGGGGAGGGGGGGTTTGAAGAAACAGAATTTGACCTATCAGTGTACGTCTAGCTCACTTCAAAGGTTAGGTAGACAAGCCCTCAGACTATTGATCTCTATGATAAAAGCATCATTGTCTGAAAATGTAATCACCTACAGTATATGGTGGTTGTTTTTAATTTAAAGAAAATGAGAAGGAACAACAATGGCAGAGTTAATTCTCAAAAATTTATAAAAAAGAGTAGCAAAAAAGTAGCACTGTATGGATAACTACCTAAAAAAGAGAAGACATGGGATTAAATGTTTCAGGGTCACGCTCAGATTTTTCTAAATGATAATTTCTTTGGCTGAGAAGCTTCTTATTTAGTGGGTGTGGGTCATGGGGAGAGAAGGAAATAAGGAACTAATTCTACAAATTATATACAAAAATATTTTTTCAGAAAGAACTCTGAGAAATGATAGCAAACATGATTTCAAGACAGTTGTTATCCTCATCTTCCTATAAATCATTACAGCCATTCAAACATGCATTATTCATGGAACTGCTGGACACTCAATAATAACAAAGAATTTGCATATGATTTTCTATAGATCATTGGGAAGTTGTTCATTCCTCCTTATATTCTGTCATGTGTAATGTGTCATTAACATGTCAGAATATGATGGTATGTACTACTAAAAAAAATCAGCATACAGTAAAAGTGATGTAAGATGTATACTGAAGCAGACTCAATCATATTATTTGCAAGTATACACTTTTTTTGTAGTAGATTTAACATATTTGTTGTGCTTAACTGACTTACTTTGCTCTTAAAAATGTCTTTTGAAATTTACATTCTATCTAATGCTGTCACTTATTGAAATGTGACACATAATTTAAAGTTAATTATCTCCTATTATTTAGCATTAGTAGACAAAGCAGGAATTCTATCATGGTGCCAGAATTGTAGAAGTTGTTTTGAATTTATGATCTGTAGGTCGAAAAGTTTAATGTCAAGCACTGCCAGTATAATGAAGGAACGCATGGTGAAATTTAAACTGGAGACATAATTCCTGGATGAAAAATAAAACTTAATAAATGCTAGAGCAATTATTTGAAGCAGTTATAGAAAAGTTAACCATTGGGGGGGGGGGGGGAATGCCTCCTCACAATTTTTTCCATAGATATCTATCTGATTATAACGCCACAGAAAATCAGAATAAAAAAGCGATTTTCAAAGCTATTTATCCAGGAAGATTGGCTGTTCTATAATAGGCATTCTTATATCTGACTAAAAACATGCACAATGTTCTATAGTGAATGCATTTTTAGTCAGAAGGAGGTAAGGCATTCCAGAGGTGTATCTTGAGCAAGTTATAAAAATAATGCTCTTTGGGATCCTTTTACTAAACTGTAATAAATGTTTGCATTTACTGAATATTAGGAGCAACACCCAATACGTGGTAAGTGCAAAAGCCTTGCAATAACTGTCGGGGCATGTCCCCTGTACTTACTGTGTGGGAAAATCCCTTACTGCATGTTAAGTTCATTCGCAATTAGTGTGGGTGCACTTAATGTCTCTTCTTGATGTGGCATTACTGTACCTATTCCAACCACAAATTTGCGGGCATGTGGTGATTACCATGCGCTAACCTCAATGTGCAGCTCATGTCCGCTCTCCAAACCAGTCTGTGTTCCATTATGTTAATATGGGATTTTTATTGTGCTGGCTATTGATGCCGGCCTATGCTAACGATTTTCACATGAACAAGTTCATATTAACTACTTGGCACATTTAAGTAAAACGGCCCCTTAGACTGAAGTTTCAAATCTGTGTGAAAAAATTTAGTCTACACTAAAATCAAGGCTCATTTTACTCACTGCAATTTTCAAAATGAAAATAAGAACACAGGAGCCCTTCCTGGTCTCTAAGCCCACTCACAGGCTTGGCATGAGCCTTGGGACATGCCTTATGACTAGAATTATACAGATCAGATATCAAAGGGTTTAAGTGTCTAACCTTTGGACTTAGGCTCCCTAAAATGTCCTTTTTGAAAGTGCAGTAGTCTAAGGGGAATGTTTGCTAATGTGTACTACCTGATAGTGTGGGATTTAGCCCCTGTGCCAAAAATTCATGCCATTTGGGCTGTACATAATGGGGTGGGGACTGGGCAGGCCATGGGAGGAATGGAGGCATTGAAGGTAAGGTGCAGGCATTATTTAACAGGTTTTTTTATACTGCTTTGTCATTTAGTCAAAGTGGTTTACTTTGTAACTTAAACTTGGTAATGCACATTAAACAGGGGCATTGTTAACTTGGATTCTTCTGAGGCAGGGTTAAGTTGAGGTAGGCTATGGCCTAGCATGGCCTGCTACTATGAAAGGCCTGTAAGTTAGGCCTGGATCCTAACTCCCATTATAGCTAGAAAAGAACCAAAAATCTGTGAAAAATAAGAAAGCTGTTTTAAAATGCTTAATAAGAAGTTTTCATGAATTCATGTCTTCTATTATTCTCTTGTGTGTGAAAGAACAGAAATGTAACAGTATATGCATTCCAGAAGCCGAAGTTAACCTTGCAGTAGAAAAGTAACGAGATTCAGAACTGTACCATTGTTCAAGCAATCCTAAAGGAAGGGGCCGGTTGCTAGGCTCCGGAGGGATTTCTAATTGGACAAATGAAGGGAATGTATAACTAATAGAAAGTTTTCATGTATCAAACTGAAAAAGAGGAATAAATGGTTATGTCTCTGTATAAACGTTTGCTCAGTTCCTTTTGAAGCTTTGACTGACTGGGCCTGTGCACAATAAACTGACTTGGACCCTGTCAATCGACTCCTGGACTTATTCATTGATTGCACTTTGCCACAGCATATTCTTGGTGCGTTGGACGGGAAGTGCGAGTGGTAAATGGTATTCAAGTGAATAATCCACGTAATTTGCCTTGAGGTTTGGCCCAGTTGGAACCGTGTCTGTCCGACCACGGGGGAAACCTCAGGCGCCGCCGGCCCCTTTGTGCCGGAGAGGGTTCCGCCTGCCTCGGCGGGCCATCGGGTCCTGCTGGCCAACACCTCCGACCCGGGGGAGTCCAGGTTCCAACTCAGAAGCTGGTGTGGTATCGGGGACCGGATCCGGTGAGTAGACATTTTGTGATTTGATAGTCAGATAGAACAGCCTGGGACAGCGTCTTGCGTGCACAAGACTGATTTGGTATATTGGGTATAGACTAACTGGGAAATCTCGCATGAGTATACGCGAGACAAGGGAGCCTGATCACCTCCCATAAGGGCGGTCCTAGTAATCTCCGCGTAAGGAAAGCGGAAGCTGAAGCCATCGACCCTTCTTGTTTGGAATAGTCAGTTAGTCAGAAAACCTGGGCACTTGAAATATTGAAATATGATAACTTGTTGAAATATGCTTGCGTGTGTGAGTGAGAGGTCTTGAAATACAGACCGAGCGAGAGCGGACTCCTAAGTAGCGCAGTTCCTGGCCGGGCGACTGCGCCCAGGTCGTGAACAGGAGGAAGCGAGTGGTGTTTGTCCCCCCCAGTGTTCTCTGGGCTGTACGGACCCCTTACCTGCAGCAATACCACCTATCCTTATTGTTCGTTGTCTTGTACGCCATTACATGTGCGTAGGGACGTAGGGTACGTAACGTACGCAGGTACGTTGAGTACGTAGGTCGTGTACGTAGATACGTTTAGATTATGGGAGGGACGGAGTCCACGCACACTCCGTTGGCATGTATGATCAAGAATTTCCGTAAAGGATTTTCGGGCGATTATGGTATAAAAATGACTCCATCCAGATTAAAGATGTTATGTGAAAGGGAGTGGCCTGCATTAGCTGCTTCATGGCCCCGAGGGGTCACCTTTGATTTTGAGACAGTTTTACGAATTCATCAGCTCATACTGAGAGCGTATTCTGACCAGTTCCCCTATATAGATTCCTGGTTAAGTATATATGAACAGCAGCCCTCATGAATGAAGCGCTGTTATGAGGAGCACTGTAAAATATTTGTAGCTACTACTAGGGGAACCAAAAAGGCTAAGGAAGCGAAGCCGCCTGTGCATTCTGACCCAGAGTCCTCAGATATTTTGGATAGTTTACCCCGGCACCCACAGAAATTAGTCCCCACAGCCCCGCGACTTGAAGCAGAGCCCGAAGAGGAGCCCCAGAGAAAACCGAAGCAACAGCTTAAGAAGCACCCTACCCCGAGTGAAAGTCCCGAGTCAGGCCCAAGCACAGCAGGGGAACTCGAGTCCTCCGATGAGATAGAAAGCGGAAGCTCTCCTGCCAGTTCAGGGTCACCCACCAAGGAGACTAGTGCCCGGGAGCCTTATGATTTAAGAAGCGTAACTCCCAAGAAGAAGGAGAAAGCAGGGCACCTAATGCCATTACGCCAAGTGCCTGGAATTCCTGTTTTGAATGATCAGGGCCAGATGGCGCCAGGACCAACCAGTTTAGTTTATGTACCCTTTTCTACCACAGATTTATTAAACTGGAAAACGCATTATGCTTCCTACACAGCCAAGCCCCAGGAATTAACAGAATTAATGTCTAGCATTATGCAAACCCATCAGCCTACCTGGGCCGATTGTCGCCAGCTCCTGTCCACCCTCTTCACCACTGAGGAGCGAGGCCAGATCGGGCAAGCAGCCCTCCAGTGGTTAGAAGAGAACCCTGTAGAAAGGGGAGCAATAAATCCCCCGCAAGTAGCTGCTGCAGAATATCCCAACGAAGATCCCGGGTGGGACCCGAATGAAGAAAGGGGGGCGGCGGCCCTAACCAGATTTCGCCAGGCCTTAGTGCAGGGCCTGAAGAAGGGAGGCCAGAGGGCCATGAATATCGGGAAAGTATCAGAAGTTCTCCAGGGTCCAGATGAGAGCCCAGCGGCCTTTCATGAGCGGTTGTCTGAAGCTTATAGATTGTATACCCCATATGATCCCGCCGCTCAGGAAAATTTACGCGTGGTAAATGCGGCCTTTGTTAGTCAGTCCCAGAGAGACATAAAACGAAAATTGCAGAAATTGGATGGATTTGCGGGCATGAATACAGCTCAGTTAATGGAAGTCGCTCAGAAAGTATTTGTGAATCGTGAAAATGAACGAGACAGAGAAAGTGAAAGAAAGTTGAAGAAGAAGGCAGATCTTCTTGCTGCTGCTATAACCGAACGACGTGGAGGAGGTATTCCTAATCAAAGGACCAGAGGACGTGGACGAGGCCGTGGAAGTGACAGGCCTCCATTAGGTGCAAATCAATGCGCCTACTGCAAGGAAGAAGGACATTGGAGAAATGAGTGCCTGCATCTGGACTCCGCCCCTGCAAGGGGAGGAGGGAGTCCCTGGAGGACCGGAGGAAGATTTCGAAGGAGAGGAGGAATGAATCGAACACAGTTCCAGCAGGAGAGGGAAGAAGCCCTTGAGGGAGTGGCAGTAGCAACGGGCTATGACCTGGACGACATGGATGAAGACTAGGCCAGAAAAGGCTCCAAATTCACCCTGGGTCCCCAGGAGCCTATAGTCAGTTTAAAGATAGGGGACCAGTACATGGAATTCATGGTAGATACAGGAGCAGAACATTCAGTAGTAGCCAAGCCAGTAGCTCCTCTGTCCTCACGATCTGTCACCATTGTGGGAGCCACTGGAAATAAAGCCACAAAACCATTCTTGCAGAACCGCATGTGTGAACTAGGGGGACAGAAGATAACGCACCAGTTCTTGTATATGCCTGAGTGCCCTATTCCACTACTGAGCCGAGACATGCTTGCCAAGCTCCAGGCCCAAATATCCTTTGCTGAAGAGGGAGAAATGAAAATGACTATGAACCCAAAGCCTGCTGGATTAATGGTGCTTACTGTTCCCCGAGAAGAAGAATGGCGGTTCTATAGTGCACCTCCAATAAAGTCAACCAGTCCCTGTATACCTACCAACCTCATAGCCCCACCTGAAGTATGGGCAGAAGATAATCCACCTGGCCTAGCGAAGAACATAGCCCCTGTCATTGTCACCCTCAAGCCAGGAGTGGAACCAGTGCATGTGAAGCAGTATCCTCTCCCTCGACCAGCCATAGAAGGAATTCACTGCCATTTAATGAAACTGCTAAAGTACGGACTTCTCAAGGAATGCCAGTCACCTTGGAACACCCCTCTGCTCCCAGTAAAGAAGCCTGGGACAGGGGACTACCACCCAGTACAAGATCTAAGGCGAGTAAATGATGCAGTTGAAACTAT
The DNA here is from genome assembly GCA_033557465.1 of Ichthyophis bannanicus. Classification (NCBI taxonomy): domain Eukaryota; kingdom Metazoa; phylum Chordata; class Amphibia; order Gymnophiona; family Ichthyophiidae; genus Ichthyophis; species Ichthyophis bannanicus. The sequence goes on from CM066036.1 coordinate 217,895,182, forward strand.
ACACCCAGTAGTACCAAACCCTTATACTCTCTTGGGACTGATCCCCGCTGAGGCTACTCACTTCACCGTCCTGGACCTGAAAGATGCCTTTTTCTGTGTGTGCCTAGCACCCACCAGTCAACTTTTATTCGCCTTCGAATGGCAAGACCCCACAACAGGACGATGGGGTCAGCTCACCTGGACCAGATAACCCCAAGGATTCAAGAATTCACCTACTCTCTTCAGTGCTGCCTTGAATCAAGATCTCTCAAGTTACCCAGTGGACCCAGGAAAGAGGGTTCTTCTTCAGTATGCAGATGACTTGCTCATAGCCACCAACTCATAAAGTGAATGCCTACAAGCCACTAGTGAACTTTTGTACCTTCTCAAAGATGCTGGATACAAAGTCTCGAGAGCCAAAGCACAACTATGCCAAACTGAAGTCAAGTATCTAGGATTCCAATTGTCCAGTGGGATCCGACGGTTAGGACCAGAACGCAAAGAAGCTGTGTGTAATATCCCCACACCAACCACTAGGAGGCAAGTAAGGGCCTTCCTGGGGGCCGCGGGATATTGTCGCATATGGATCCCCAACTTTGCCCTGATTGCAAAACCACTATACCAAGCCACCAGAGGAATGGAAAAATCCCCACTAGATTGGGGACCTGAACAAGATATAGCATTCCGGACTTTGAAAAAGGCCCTGATGTCATCTCCAGCTTTAGGTCTTCCAGATGTTCAGAAGCCTTTCCATCTTTTTGTCCATGAGTCACAAGGAAATGCATTGGGAGTATTGACCCAATCTCTCGGTTCCTGGCAACGGCCCGTAGCTTATCTGTCAAAACAATTGGATGTAGTTGCAAAAGGATGGCCTTCTTGTCTGAGAGCTGTTGCAGCAACAGCCCTCCTAGTGGGTGAAGCAGACAAACTCACACTAGGACAAACTCTTCAAGTTACCATGCCACACTCTGTTCTGACCCTTATGGAACACAAAGGAAACTTCTGGCTAACCAATGCACGAATGTTGAAGTATCAGAGCATGTTGTGTGAAAACCCTCGGATACAGTTGAAAGTTAGTCAAGCTCTGAACCCTGCTACATTGTTTCCAATTGGTCCTGGGCCACCTGATCATAATTGCTTAGAAACCATGGACACTGTATTTTCAAGTCACCCTGATTTGACCGATGTCCCTCTAGAGGTCCCAGAACGGACTTTCTTTGTAGATGGAAGCAGTCTGGTCATCAATGGACATCGTTGTGCTGGATATGCAGTGGTGACCCTTGATCTGGTAGTTGAGTCCTCAGCCCTGACCCCAGGAACTTCTGCACAGAAAGCTGAATTGATAGCCCTCACCAGAACCTTGACATTAGGAGAAGGACTCCGCATAAATGTGTACACAGATTCCAAATATGCCTTCACTACTTTGCATGCACATGGAGCCTTGTATAAAGAGCGAGGGTTGATCACCTCAGGGGGTAAGGACATTAGGTATGGGCCCGAGATATTGATGTTATTAGATGCTGTATGGGCCCCCAAACAAGTGGCAGTCATGCACTGCCGAGGCCATCAGACAGGAACAGGAGAAGTCACCCGAGGGAATAGATTTGCAGATGCCACAGCCCGAAAGGTAGCCACCACAGGACATGTTAGGACCCAAGATACTGTAATGCAGGCAGCTCTATTCCCTGTACCCCTTAGTTCCTGGGCACCCCGATATACTACAAGAGTTAGACTATTATTGTGAAAAGGAGGGAGGAGTTCTAACAGAACAAGGTTGGATAGTGCTACCACCCTCGGAAGGTAGTCCACCTCCAGGTCCTAACATCATCCCTGAAGCATTAGGGCCAGCCTTTGTCCATGCTTTTAATCAAGCCACACATTATGGGAAAACAGCCATGAAGGAAGCCCTGAGACCCCATTTCTGTATTTCATTGCTAGGATCTCTGACCGCCTCAGTGGCACAGCAATGCCTGATATGTGCCAAAAATAATGCCAAGCAAGGTCCTGTTCCACCCCCAAGAATTCAGTCAGTAGGGGTGACTCCCATGAGTGATATACAGATAGACTTTTCTGAAATGCCCCATGTAAATGAATATCACTATATGTTAGTGTTAGTCTGCACATTTTCAGGGTGGGTAGAAGCCTACCCCACCCGAACTGAGAAAGCCCAAGAAGTCACTAGGGTATTGCTCCATGAGATCATTCCCCGATTTGGAATACCATCAACTATAGAGTCAGATAATGGTCCATCATTTGTATCCCAAGTGACTCAACAGTTAGCTCAAGCTTTGCAAATAAAATGGACGTTACACACTGCCTACAGACCCCAGAGCTCAGGGAAAGTAGAACGAATGAATAGAACCCTGAAAACACAGTTATCCAAGCTTTGTCAAGAAACACACTTGAAGTGGCTCCAAGTTCTACCCATAGCCCTTCTTAGGATATGTTCAGCTCCCACCAGATCCTTAGGTGTCTCCCCTTTTGAAATTTTGTATGGGCAACCTCCACCCATAGTGCAGGGAATAAAGGGAGACATGAGACAGATAGGATCTGAAATAACTAGACAAGAACTATTAGCTTTAGGTTCTGTTTTACAGAAACTCCAAACGTGGGTGCAAGACCGACTACCCATCAACCTGACCGAGCCTCTGCATCCCTTCAAGCCAGGAATGTCTGTGTGGGTGAAAGAGTGGAGAAAGACCCCGCTGGCGCCGCATTGGAAGGGACCCTACGTCGTCATCCTGTCAACCCCCACCGCAGTGAAAGTTGCAGAATTCAAACCCTGGATCCACCACAGTCGAGTGAAGCCGGCAGCTGCTCCTGATCCTGGCCAATGGACATCAGTGAATGATCTGGAGACTCCATTGCGACTCACCTTGAGGAGACAGCCAGCTTTATAGAGAATCTTCAGCATCCACTTACGTCATGCAAAAGTGACCATCACTACAGAAACAGAAGAAAATTCAGCACAGTTCATTATCCTCAACTTTCCAGTTAACTTCCAGAGACTGTAATCACAATGCTCTTCCACTATTGCCTCGTGGGAGTGGTGATCCTGGGAATCCTGGAAAAGACTTTTGCTCTACCCCCTTGTATAGCCTGTATAACCACCACCCGAACAGGACAAAAGGTTACTCAGACTTTGCTCTATCATTCCTACTATACTTGCACTGGAACAGTCAGCCGGTGCGTTTATAAGGGCACCGAACTGAACATTTGCACAAAGGGAAGAAGTAAGACTTGTTATACCCCTCGACAAAACCCATCATACTGTACATTTGATATACGATGGAATGATGAAGATGGAGCTATCCTGAATGCAACAAAACCCCTTACCGACCCCACCAAACCTATCACCTTGAACTTTGACGCTTGTGATGCCATCAACAGAAATGCTTACCACAGATGTGGGTCATGGGAGCGAGCCTACTACCATGATGATAAATACATGTGTCTAGAAGGAGCCTACGGATGGGGACGATGTACAGGAAAGAGTACTGCAGCCACTATTTACACCACCGCATCTAAACATGATTACTTTTGCCCAAAATGGGAATGTGTATATTTTGCTACCTGGAAGAATGCACCGACGGGACAAGACGGCGATCATCGCAAAGGCAGCCTAACGAAGATCAGCATACCAGAACCTAAGAAATGCCAGAAAGGTGCCTGTAATCCTCTACAACTCTTCATAGCCAACCCCAGCCACTGGAAGCAAGGATACAAGTTTGGGTTGCGTATTGCAGGAGGAGGAGTAGATCCTGGGACTATTTTATATCTGCAATTAAACACCAAAATCCATGTATCCTCACACTATCTTTATCTTTCTTTATCTTTCTTTATCTTTATTCAATGAATTTGATATACCGCCTTTACAAAAGTATTAAGGCGGTGTACAATATAAACAAGTTGGGCTGCGAAAAAAAGAAAATGGAGAATGGAAAGGAACGCCAATTATAAATAGGAAAGTAAATAGAGAGAGAAAAGTAGTAAGGACAGAAAAGGACAGACTATGGAGGTTACAGGCTAGCTGAGACGAGACTCAGTCCGCAGACTAACAAGACAGGTGGTAGACAAGGTAACAAAAATAAAATAATAGCGTACAGACGGATGGACTACATAACAAATATACAAGAAGCCACATGAGGGCGTGTCGGGACAACAAGACAGCGGGGAGGTGTTACAGCCCGGACAGGGGTAGTGGGTGGATGGTTGCAGCTGACTGAGTGGAAGTAAATGAAGGGGGGGGGGAAGGTCGAAAGCCTGGCAGAAAAGGAAAGTTTTAAGCATAGTCTTGAACTGGGGGAAAGACAGTTCGGTACGAATAGGGTGTGGGAGAGAATTCCACAAGGCGGGGCTGGCAAAAAAGAAGGCGGCATGGCGGGTGGATTCGAGGTGTGCCTGGGTTGGGGAGGGGAGAAAAAGGCGGTTGCCATGGGCGGAGCGCAACAGGCGAGGGGTAGGTTGAAGAAAGATGAGATCGGCTAAATATTGGGGGGTATTGGTATGGAGAGCCTTATGGGTAGTGATAAGAAGCTTGTAGACAAAGCGGGCTTTAATGGGGAGCCAGTGAAGGGAAACCAAGCAAGGGGTGACATGATCGCGTGGGGATGAAAAGGTATCGTATACATCACTCCTTTTATGAAGCCATGAAATCAGAGTTTGAAATCCTTCCTGCCTCCCAGAACTTATTTCTTGAATTAGCGGGAGCAGTTGCTTCTAGTCTCCATGTTTCAGACTGTTTGTTTTGTGGAGGAACAAAAATGGGAAACCAATGGCCTTGGGAAGCACAAGAACTGAACTATTCTGTTCCATATAATCAGACTAATATACGCAATACCACAAGTGAATGGGTATTGGCCCACTCCATTGTGGGTAATTTATGTTTCTCTCGCTATGGACCAATGTTCAATATGGAAGTGGGGCAGCTGGTCTGTCTCAATCAGACATTTTACAACAGTACCACTAAGAAAACATCTTGGTGGTCAAGAGCCAACGCTACTGAACCCTCCAATCCTCTAGTCCAGTTCCCCAGACTTGCCAGCATCTGGACTAACTTAGCAGCATATAATTCTTGGCAAGCACCACCTGGACTGTACTGGATTTGCGGAACCCGAGCATTCCCACCATATGCCAGACTTCCTCACCATTGGGGAGGCGCATGTGTATTGGGAAACATACGACCTTCCTTTTTTCTTCTGCCTACATCCCAGGGAGAACAGCTGGGATATCCTGTGTACAGGAGTCGACAGCTGAAGGAGGCCTTGAAAATAAGCCAATGGCACAAATGGGATGGTGAAGAATGGCCCCCAGAAAGAATCATCTCATATTATGGACCTGCCACTTGGGAGCAGGATGGGACTTGGGGATATCGTACTCCTGTTTATATGATTAATTGAATAATACGTTTAAAAGCTGTTGTTGAAATAATAACCAATGAAACTAGTAAAGCACTAACCCTTCTAGCAAAGCAAAGTACGCAAATGCGTACAGCCATTAATCAAAATCGTTTAGCTTTAGATTATTTGTTAGCAGCTGAAGGTGGGGTATGTGGGAAGTTGAATCTAAGTAATTGTTGTTTACAGATTGATAATAATGGGCATGTAGTTGAAGATTTAGCCATCCAGATGAGAGAGCAGACATTTGTGCCTTCCAGACTTGGCACAGTTTAAAGATGGATGGGTGGTTTGGTTCATTGTTTTCTTGGATTGGTGGCCTGAAATCCCTTATGTTTATCGTACTATTCATATTCGCCATGTGCTTATTGCTCCCTTGTCTCCTACCCCTTTGCTTACGCATGATAACATCATCCATTGATAACACAATAGAGCGGAAGGCAGCTGCAAAAGTATTAGCTATGTGGAAATATTATCCTATACCCCAAGATGATGATGCTATTACACCAGTATAATGTGTTAATTGACTAATGAGTGATTTAATTCTCACCCTTCCTCACTTGCGGGTGAGAATAATCAAAGGGGGGAATGAGGTAGGCTATGGCCTAGCATGGCCTGCTACTATGAAAGGCCTGTAAGTTAGGCCTGGATCCTAACTCCCATTATAGCTAGAAAAGAACCAAAAATCTGTGAAAAATAAGAAAGCTGTTTTAAAATGCTTAATAAGAAGTTTTCATGAATTCATAAGTCTTCTATTATTCTCTTGTGTGTGAAAGAACAGAAATGTAACAGTATATGCATTCCAGAAGCCGAAGTTAACCTTGCAGTAGGAAAGTAACGAGATTCAGAACTGTACCATTGTTCAAGCAATCCTAAAGGAGGGGGCCGGATGCAAGGCTCCGGAGGGATTTCTAATTGGACAAATGAAGGGAATGTATAACCAATAGAAAGTTTTCATGTATCAAACTGAAAAAGAGGTATAAATGGTTATGTCTCTGTATAAACGTTTGCTCAGTTCCTTTTGAAGCTTTGACTGACTGGGCCTGTGCACAATAAACTGACTTGGATCTAGGGTTGCCAACCGGCCGGTTTTCAGCCAGCCTGGCCGGTTTTTCCATGGCCAGGCCGGCTGCCGGCACAGATGTAAAACCGGCCATTGAAAAGACAGTTTTTTGCTCTGGCCGAAAGATCGGGAGCGGCCAGAGCAAAAAAACGGCTTTTGTGCCGAAGTCCGCGGCGCGAACGCGAACGCGATTCCCCATAGCAGTGCAACTGCTGCTTCTGCTTTGTACAGAGCAGCGGCTGCAATACACTTACATTGAAAAGTAAAGACAAACTGTGTAAGGAGCCCTCCGGTCATCGCAGAGCCTGAGGAAGTGATGTCATGGGGGCGGGCTCCTCAAAGGTTTTTCAAATTAACTTTAGCTGCAATAAAGTTAATTACACCACATCTAGAGCTCTCCCTCGGTCCAACTCCCTGGTCACCCAGTCAAAGAAATCAATCAGATTTGTCTGACAAGACCTGCCTCTGGTGAATCCATGCTGCCTCGGATCCTGTAATCCGCTGGACTCCAGAAACCTCACTATTTTCTCTTTCAGCAGTGTTTCCAATAATTTACTCACCACCGAAGTTAAACTAACCGGCCTGTAGTTTTCAACCACATCCTTACTTCCGCTTTTGTGTAAAGGCACCACATGAGCCTCTCTCCAGTCCTTTGGCACCACTCCCGACTCCAACGAGGCATTGAAAAGGTCAGTCAGTGGAGTAGCTAGAACATCCCCAAGTTCCCTCATTATTCTAGGATGTATCCCATCCGGTCCCATCGCTTTGTCTACTTTAAGTTGAGCTAGTTTCTCACGAACACAGTCTTCTGAAAATTGTTCAAGATGTCCCTTGCTTCTGTTCTTATTTGTGGGTGTTTTCTGAGGTCCTGCTCCTGGTTCTTCATCTGTGAACACAGAACAAAAATATTTGTTAAGCAATTCCACTTTATCCTTATCAGCTTCTACATATTCCCCCCCTGCACCCTTGAGTCTGACAATACCACTTTTGCCCTTCCTCTTCTCACTAATATATCTGAAAAATGTCTTATCCCCCCATTTTATTGCATTGGCTATTTCCTCCTCCTTTTGAATCTTTGCCTTCTTGACTACTTTTATTTTTATTTATTTATTACAAGTTCTTATATACCACACTATTCGGCATCAGCGCGGTTGCTAGCTTCTCTAAGTTTTTCCAAATACAGATGCCTGTCTTCCTCTCTCTGTTATCTCTTGTATTTCATGAAGGCCTCCCTCTTTTTCTTCACTTTTTCAGCTACTTCCTTCGAAAACCATAGCGGTCTCCTGTTCCTTTTGCCTTAATTTACCATTTTAACAAAAAGGTTGGTTGCCTTTAAAATACCCCCTTTCAGTTTTTCCCACTGTTTTTCTACATCCCCCAGCTGTTCCCATCCCACTAATGACTCCCTGAGATATTGGCCCATCTTCGCAAAGTTAGTCTTCCTAACGTCTAAGATCCTCACCTTGGAATGGATTCTAACAGCCCTAGTCCTAATACTGAACCACACCATCTGGTGATCACTGGATGCAAAATGATCTCCCACTACAACATCAGAAACACTTTCACCATTGGTAAGTACCAAGTCCAGTATGGCCTCTTGATGTGTGGGGTCTGTTTCCAATTGCCTGAATAGTTCTCCCTGTAGAGAATCCAGGATCTCCTTACTTCTAGATGATACTGCAGCAGGAATGTGCCAGTCAACATCTGGCATATTGACATCTCCTATCAGTAGCACTTCCCCATTCCTAGCAATGCTGCGTATGTCTTCAATTAACTCTCTGTCCACCTCTTCCTCTTGTGAGGGAGGTCTGTATATCACACCAATGCAAATAGATTTCTCTTTCCCTCTTTCTAGTTTAACCCACAATGCCTCCTCTCTCCCTTTTAATCTCTGTAATTCCAAAGCTTTAATAGTAGTTTTTACATATAGTGCCACTCCTCCTCCCCTTCTTCCTACCCTGTCCTTTCTGAATAAAGTATAGCCAGGTATAGTTACATCCCAGTCATGGTTTTCTGTGAACCATTTTCTGTAACTGCCACTAAATCCAAGTCAGCCACTCCCACAAAAGCTTCAACGTCATGCTACGGGCATTAATACACACTGCTTTCCATATGTTACCCCTGTTACCCATTTCCATAAAGGTATTTAATGTATTACCTACCTGGGGGCTTTCACTTACCTGGGGGCTTTCTTCACCCATCCCCAACGATTCTAGTTTAAAGCCCTCTTCAGTAGATTAGCCAGTCTACTACCAAAGATGTGTTGACCTTTCTTGGACAGATGGATGCCATCTCTGCTCTGCAAGCCTTGGAACAGCATCCCATGGTCTAGGAAACCAAAACGCTCTCGATGACACCATCCACGCAGCCATGCATTCATCTCCAGGATGCGAGCCTCTCTGCCTTGGCCTTTACCCGCAACAGGGAGGATTGAAGAGAACACCACCTATGCACCTAACTGCTTCACCCTCTGTCCCAGAGCCATGAAATCACTTTTGATACGTTCCGAGGTATACCTGGCAGTATCATTTGTTCCAACATGGATTAGCAACATTGGGTAATAGTCAGTGGGCTTGATGAGTCTCGGCAAACTCTCCGTAACATCTTGGATTTTGGCACCAGGCAGACAGCATACCTCTCTGGACATCAAGTCTGGTCGGCAGATGGACGCCTCAGTACCCCTCAGAAGAGAGTCTCCAACCACCACTACCCTTCATTTCTTTCTGGTCACTGATTCCGCAACTTTGGGGTACTTGAACTCTGGTTCTTCCCTTCCAGGGATGCTTTCACCTCCTCCACTTCCAGGGCTGCATAATGGTTCTTCAATTCAAGGGCTGGAGAAGTTGGATTGGTGATTTTGCAGGCCCTTGTGACTTGTGTCCAACCATCAACATTCTGTTGGCACCCATCTTCTCCTGTGCTGGAGAGCCTGTTTGCTGCAAGAAGCATCTCATCAATGTACTTCTCACTGTCTTGAATGCTCCTCAGCCTCGCCACCTCCTCTCTGAGTTCCTCCACTTGTTTCCTCAGAGCTTCAGCATGCAGGTACCCTGCACATGGAACCGGTCCTTCAACTGGCATTAGGATCTCTGTCTGGACCGAGGCAGAAGCTGTAACGGGGGCAACAGCTTTAGCAATACGATTTTTCCCAGCCATTGTTCTGTTTGTGGAGCTTAGGTATCTGTTAAAGCAAAAGAGAGAGATCTACCAAGTACCAGCCAGTTTCGCAGCTGTCCTTTCAGAGAAAAAGCAGTTAAATCTCTTTAATTATATACAAATGTGCTGGTCCAATTCACTGTGATTTGTTAAAAGGGGAGGTGCCCTATAAAGCAAGACTGCTCACTAGGGTGGGTGGGAGTCGGGGTGGGTAGGGAGGGAACTAACACCTGATTAGGTGCTAGCAGTTTCTAAACCTGAGGAGGTTACTGGACTTCAGCAACCTACTGTGCTCAAGGAAAGTTCCCCTAAAACAGCAAAAAATGAAAGTAACCTTGCTTTAAAAAATATACACAAAACCCTTTTAAGAGCTCCCAGTCAGAGAGCTAGCAATGTAATATAATAAAACAAACAAAGAAACCCTCAAATCCTTACTGTTTGATCTGTGGAGCCCTGGTTAGGTAAATGGTGTAAAAAAGAAGGGAATTGAGAACTGGATAATAAGGAATAGTGAAATCTGGGTGGACAGAGAGAGAGAGAGAGAAATGGAAGAAAGCTGAAAGGAAAAAAAATCATTATTGAAGATGGAAGGAAGTGAAGAAAACAAAAGGAGACAAGGAATGGCAGATGCACTAGAGACCGTAGAAAGAAAGCAAAAAGAAGACAGAGGAAAGCAGAAGCCTCAGATAAAGACCAGCGCCATTAGTGAATAAAAGGTAGAAAAAATAATTTTATTTTCAATTTAGTGATTGGACTTTGCGCTGCCTTTATATTTGACACAGTATGAGGAACTGCATCTCTTTTATTTCTCTGGTGTTGCACCACCTGTGGAGTCTGGCTTCTTGGAGTTTCAGTTTAATTTTTGTATATGTATTTTTATTTTTACATTAAGTGGTTGTTTACTAAGCAGCGCTAGCAGCTTCCGACTGATATCTGAGCCGTGGCCCCATTGAGTTCAATGGTGCTGCGGCTCCAATATCGGTCGGAAGCCGCTACCGCTGCTTAGTAAACACGCCCCAAGTTGTGGGCACCTATTCTGTACTTGGTGAGGATCTATGTTCTGAGTGTGTGACTGAGGCCAGGTGTTCTGTTAACACAGAATTTGTATGTAGGGATCTGTACTGTGGTAATTTGACTTGTTCTGCTTTTCAAAAAGGTATATGCAAGGCCAATGCAAGGGTTTCTGCTGCCCTAGGCAAAAAACCCAGCTGTGCTGTTCCTGCCTCCCCATGCCAAGCCACCACTCCTGATGCCTCTGATTTCATCTTGGAGGATGGGGGGAGGTGGGTGGCAGCAGCAATATTTTAAAAGTGGTGGCTTTGTTGCCTTCGGCAGGCCATGTATTTCAGTACACATGGCCTGCCACTTCTGACCTCCCCCCTCTGACAGTAAGTTGTATCAGAGGGTATCAGAAGCATCAGGTCTTGTGTGCCAAAGCACATGGCCTGCCGCACACAACAAGGAGATGGCACAAAGCTGCCCACCTAGGTTGGCTGCTCTAGGCAGCTGCCTAGTTTTCCTAGTGGACGGGACGGCCCTGGGTATATAGATGTTCTAAGGCCCGCTGCAGTATTTATAGAGCTGCTTTTTTCTGGGTATGCCCCTTGAATGAATTTTGGACGTCTATGCTGGTATGATATGGTAGATTTGTCCTTGTAGATCTTCGGTGACTTTTGTAGGGTTTTATATTAGTTCACAACATGCCTGGTACTGGAGAATGTTTATGTTGTTGGCGAGATGACCAGAATCAGATTTTTTTTTTTTTAATATATTGAGTTCTGTTGGTGAATGACCTACTTCTGCTCTGCACCCATTGTTGAGGGAAAGGTTTCTGTGGATGCAGAAAATATATTCAAAAAGAAAAAGTGAGAACCATAATGCAGTTTATAACAAAATAAATGAATTATAATTTTATAATATGGTGTTATAAACTGTGCTATGGTTCTCACTATCTCTTTTAGTTCCTTGGTGTGTGAGCATCTAAATATATATATATATATATTTACATTAACACCATGCCGGTCCAATGCATAGTTTTAGGAGTTATGTTGGGGTTGTCAAGCACTTCTTGTTGTTTATGTTGGAGTGAGAGGTGTTATGTCAGGATCACAAAGTCTGTCTTGTTCTTCAGAGGGTGGGAAGTGCTGTGCAGGGGCCACTGAGCCTCTTTTGTTTTTGTGAAGGTGGAAAATGCTGTTAGGGCACCAAGTCGCTCTTGCTTTTGTGGAAGTGGGGAGTGCTGCATGGTGCTGTTTAGCCCCTCTTGTTTGGCATATTTAGCAGCATGTTTCCTAAGCTCTACGCTGGTAGCATATGTGTGGGTGTTTTGCTACTTGAACGGGGTGCTAAAATAAAGGCTAGCACACTTTGTAATAAAGACAAGCAGTTTATTTATAAAACAAAGAAAGGATAACTCAAAAGCAAGTAATTCACTTATTTACCTATACTTATTATAAAAAGCAAGTAATTCACATACATAGGTCCTTTTCATGTTTTTTATACCATACTAATGTATCCTTATTTGGCAAGGCTGCTAAGAACATCAAACAGTTGTTAAAAACTTAGTATTGTAAACAAATGGTAGGTAGAAAATATAAATTTAGATTCTTCTCAATAAGCATAACAGTATGAGAAAGCGTAGTTACTCACCTGTAACAAGTGATCTCCGGGAGCAGCAGGAATTTAGTCCTCACATATGGGTATCGTCGGTACCGACGAAGCCTGCGTGGGAACGCTCCCCAGCGTCCAATAGGAACGCTTTTGGGAGCATCCCTCAGCACATGCGCTTCCTTCTCACCTTTCCAACTGTGTCCCTCTTCAGTTAAGTTTGTAGCTGAGTGAAAGGATAGAGGGAGAGAGGAAAGAGACAAAGAGAGAGAGAGCAACTCCTAGGGGAGGTGGGTGGGTTGTGAGGACTAAATTCCTGCTGTTCCCGGAGATCACCTGTTACAGGTGAGTAACTATGCTATCTCCAGGAACAAGCAGGAATGTAGTCCTCACATATGGGGACTCCCTAGCTGAAGATGCCAGGGAGATAGCCCCAGGAAGGTGCCACCGTCGAAGGTGAGAATCCTTCCTCCCATAGATCTCTGGCATCCCACCAGGGTTGGTGGGTAGGAGTTGGTTTAGGTTTGAAAGAGATTTTGAAGAACAGCTTGGTCAAAGAAGGCATCCCGATGGGAGGCTTTATCTTGACAGTAGTGGGCTGTGAAGGTGTGTACCAAAGCCCAGGTGGCTGCTTGACAAATGTAATCGATAGACACAGAGTGGAGATTAGCCATAGAAGCTGCCATGGATCTCACATTGTGAGCTGTGACATGGTCCTGAAGAGGAAGACCCTTACTCTCATAAGTAAAGGATATGCATTGGGCAATCCATTTAGATAAAGTTCTTTTGGAGACTGGAAGTCCCAAATGACTAGGGTCAAAAGCTATAAAAAAGTTGTGAGGACTTTCTCTGTTGCTGTGTTCTTTGTATGTAAAAGGCCAAGACCCTTTTACAATCCAAAGTATGAAGGTTTCTTTCTGCATTAGTGGCTTGAGGCCTCGGAAAAAATACAGGAAGGTAAATTGATTGATTTAAATGTAAAGGCAAAACCACCTTTGACATAAAATATGGGTGAATTCGAAAAACAACCTTATCATGATGAAACCTAGTATAAGGAGGATCAGCCACTAAAGCTTGCAGTTCACTGATGCGATGGGTAGAGGTGATTGCAATTAGGAAAATGACCTTCCAGGTCAAAAACCTAAGGGCTGCAGTGGCTAAAGGCTCAAAAGGCGGCTTCATGAGCTGCCCGAGAGCTAGATTTAGATCCCATGCCACCGGTGGTGGCTTGATGGGAGGTTTAGTTAATAGATAAATCTCATAAATCTTGATAGGAGTGGATGAGAGGAAATTGGTTGTCCATTTAGAGGCTTATAAGAAGCTGCAATTGCACTAAGATGGACTTTTACCGAATTGGTCTTTAATCCAGAATTCGATAAGTGAAGGAGATACTCTAGTATCGATTCTAAGGGTATGACCAGGGGGTTTAAGCCCCTTTTGGAGCACCATATAGTAAAACGTTTCCACTTGAAGGCATAAGATCTTCTTGTGGAAAGTTTCCTAGAAGCCTGAAGGATATCTTTTACCTGCTGGGACAGGTTGAAATCCTGGAGGTCTAAGCCTTCAACAACCAGGCCGTGAGTTGCAGGGACTGGGGATTTGGGTGCCATAGCGTCCCGTTCTCCTGGGAAAGGAGATCTGGAGCATGCCCTAACTCCAGAGGTGCCGCTTGAGAGAGATACAGAAGCAGGGAATACCCCGTTTGGTGTGGCCATAGTGGTGCTATGAGAATCATGCAACCCCTGTCTCTCTGAAGCTTGAAGAGTGTTTTGGGGTAAGGGGAATGGGTGGGAAGGCATAAAGGAAGTCCTGATCCCAGTGAAGGAGGAAGGCATCCCTTGCCTGACAGTTGTGCGCCAGAATCCTAGAACAGAACCAGGGAAGTTTGGCATTCAGTGGACTTGCAAAGAGGTCTATGTCTGGAGTGCCCCAGAGATGAAATAGCTTTGCCACCTGGTCTAGGTGGAGTGACCACTCGTGAGGTAGCAGTACTCGACTGAGTTTGTCTGCCTGAAGGTTTTGAATGCCTGGAAGATATACCACTAGAAGGTGAATTTGATGCTCTCTGGTGAGGGCCCATAGTCGTAAAGCTTTGTTGCTTAACGACAGAGAGCCTGTCCCGCCCTGCTGGTTCACATAGAACATGGCTACCTGATTGTCCATCTGGACTAGGACTGTCTTGTAGCTGAGCTGGGCGTGGAACACTCGAAGAGCTAAATAAATTGCTCTTAATTCCAGGAGGTTTATGTGTAAACCAACCTCCTGTGGAGTCCAGGTGCCCTGGGTAGAGAGATGATTCAGGTGTGCTCCCCAACCCACCTGTGATGCATCTGTTAGGGTGGCCTGAAAGAAGGGTTGATGGAAAGGAAACCCCACTGTCAGATTTTCTAGTGATTGCCACCATTGGAGGGACAAAATTAGTCATTGAGAGAGGGTTATTTTGTCCGACAAATGACCCGTGGCCTGTGTCCACTGTGTGGAGAGGGTCCACTGAGCTGCTTGCATGTGGAGGTGAGCCTATGGGACTACATGAACTGTGGATGCCATGTGTCCCAGTAACTGCAGTAGCTCCCAAGCAGTGAGGGAGTATTTGCCTGCTGCTTGGGAAGCTAGCTGCATTATGCGAAGACACCGGGCTTGTGGAAGTAAAGCCCTTGCCTGTCTGGTATCCAGACAGGCTCCTATGAATTCTAGGCATTGGGAAGGAACTAGTTGAGATTTCAGGAAGTTTATTACCAATCCCAAGTATTGGAGGATTTGCATTGTATGGGACAGTGCAGTGCTGGCCTCTGCAACTGTGGAGGCTCAGAAGAGCCAATCGTCTAAGTAAGGGAAGACAAAAATCCCCAGGGTTCATAGAAATGCAGCTACTACTGCCATGCATTTCGTGAATACCCTTGGTGCTGAAGCCAGACCAAAAGGAAGAACCCTGTACTGGAAATGTCTTCCACTGAAAAGGAAACGTAAAAATTTCCTGTGATCTGGATGGATGAGAATGTGAGTGTATGCATCCTTTAAGTCTATAGAGGAAAGCCAGTCCTGGCTTTGAAGGTATGGCAGAAGAGTTCCCAGAGAAATCATTTTGAATTTCTCTCAAAACAGATATTTGTTCAATTCCCTGAGATCTAGAATGGGTCTGTGTCCTCCTGTTTTCTTTGGAATAAGAAAATAGGGGGAGTAGAACCCTGCACCCTGTTGAAGAATGGGTGCTTCCTCTATTGCCCCTTCGGCAAGAAGTGTGGAGACCTCATGATCTAGCAGATTGTCTGCAGAGGTTTGTGAATTGAATTGCTTTAGTACTGTAGGAGGGGGTAAGCTGTGAAAATGAAGCTTGTACCCCTCTCCTCCAATGGACAAAGTCCAATCTTCTGCTGTTATCTGATGCCATCTGTTGACAAAGTGGCATAACCTGCCCGGAATATTGGGGGGTTGAGGACCCTTCAGAGGCAGGAAGGCAAAGCTCTCTAGGAAGGAGTCAAAGCCCTTGAGGGGGCTGAACCTGGATAGCTGGTTGGGCTCTCAGACCTTTTGGTTTCTTTTGCTGTCTAGTTTGTCCCTTTTGGGCAACCTGACCTGGAGTCTGAGTCTGCTGGGTATAGGAAGGATAAAACGTCCTCTTTTTGCTAAAAGAGGGTTTCTTATAAGGCTTCCTTTTGGCTGGAGTGGCTGTAGACTTTGACAATCTATCTAAGGTAGATTTGTCAGCATCTAACTCATTAGCCTTCTCCTGCCAGTTCTTGCTGAAGAGATTCTCTCCCATGCAAGGAATGTTGCCTAACTTGTCCTGTACCCAAGTCTCCAAGTCTGATGCCTGAAGCCAGGCAATCCATCGTGCTCCAATGGCAATAGCAGAAGTTCTGCTGATGCATTCGAAGCAGTCAAAGGCTGCACGATTGACAAACTTGGAGACATCCTGAGCATGCTTAACCAGAGTAAGAAAATCTTGTCTCTTATCATCTGGGAGAAATGGGCTCATAAGTTCCAAGTCTCCTGTGATTTCTTTGAGGAACATTCCCATATATAGGATATATGAGTTGATCCTAGCTGAAAGCATGGAAGCTTGAAAAGTTCTGCATCCAAAAGCATCCAGAGTCCTGCATTCACGACCTGGATGATTGTATGCATGCCTCTTTCCACTTTTCATCCTAGCATTGCTGATTCCACTACCATTGAATGATGTGGCAGCTGAGTTTTCTGAAATCCAGGACATGGTGGAACTCGATACATAGTGTCAAGTCTCCTAGAGTGAGGAGAGGTAGTCAGAGGTGTCTCCCACATTCTGAGCATCAATCTATGCAGAATTTCATGGATAGGCAGAGTAGCTGCCTCCTTAGGAGCTTTAGGATATTGGAGGATTTCCAATTCCTTTGCTCTGGGTTCCTCTTCAGGAGCTACTGTGATTAAAAGACCCTTGGCCATATCACGGATGAAATCCTGAAATGACATGTCCTCTGGAGGTGACATTCTGCATTGGGGAGAAGAGGAATCTTCTAGGAGAAACCCTCTAGTGCCAGCATAGTTGTCAGAGTCTTCAGAATTGGAGGAATAGAAATATTCCTGACCCCGATGCTCCTGCAAAGCACGATCTCGGTACCGATCGAAGTCAGTACCAAGGTGACCCAGTACCACTTTATCCCCTCCAGCCAGAGGTAGCATGGGAAGAGTTCCCACCGGGGCTGGTACAGTTGGCATCGTCGGTGTCGGTACCGGCATCGGTGTCGATGTCGGCACCGGTGTCCTTGGGACCACTGGTACCGCAGCTGAAAGAAGAGCTGTGATACTGTGTTCGATAGCAAGAAACCTCTGGTCTATTGACACTGCCGATGCCTGGATGTTGGTACCGGTAAGAATGGCTGGAACCCCTGAGCATGGCACAGGAAGTTCTTGCAAGGTTGAGGCCTCGAACATCCTGAAGCCCCATCGATGCTTTGGAAGCTGAAGCCTCCCACCGAGGCTGTTTGGCCAGTGTGGTTCCTGCAAGGGTAATGCCAATGGCCTCTCGATGCTTAGCAAGAGAGCTATCCTTTGAGGACCAGCTTTTGTGTTTAGTTACCTGAGATCCATGGGAGGAAGAAGAGGCCCATGACGATGTCGATGCAATGGATCTGGCATCTGAAGAAAAGAGGGTACTGAGCTTTGCGGCCCGGTTCTTCCTCTTTTGGTCATCCCCATGCAGGAGAGACATTCAGTTGGAGAATGATCAGGTCCTAAACACTTTAGACACCAATCATGGGTGTCAGTGACGGAAATGGTACCGCCACACTTAATACATTTTTTAAAACCACTAGTTGGCTTTTCCATGATTTAGGAAAAATGGGGCCTAATGCCCAAAATGGTGCCTACCACCAAAGAGGAAAATTTCTGAAAAGAAACAGTCTAAGTTTAAGTTTTGGTTTTTTTTTGTATGAAAAGAAAAGAACCGGCAGTACCGGTAGGCGTCGTGCGGTAGGCAAACGCGACCACAAAAAATAATTTTAAAGACGGAATTTTCTGTGGTGACAGGGAATAGGTTCCTGTTGGCTCCGCGGAAAACGAAGAACTGAAGAGGGACTTTAGAAAGGCAGGAAGGCAGCGCGCATGTGCTGAGGGATGCTCCCAAAAGCGTTCCTATTGGACGCTGGGGAGCATTCCCGCGCAGGCTCCATTGGTACCGATGATACCCATATGTGAGGAGTACATTCCTGCTTATTCCTGGAGATAACAGTGTCCCTTTCCCACTAACTTAATTGGTCCAGTACTAAGTAGACATGTGCTCATTCTAATTAGCAACTGTCTAAACAATATAGGTAAAGTCCTTACAATATAAAACTATTATTTTGCAACATGTTATAACATCAATCCCAATAGGAAAAAGTATATCTCTCAAGTATGACTAGAGTCTATTGTAAACACTATTCCCAGTGAGAGTGCTGTAGGAAACTCAAAATATTTGAAGACTGATTTTGTAACTGCAGTGTCCACAAGGATTTGTGTAAGCTACTCATTAATTATGGTGTCAAAAAAGATCCTTTTCAGGTGAGAGGCCTAAGAAGGTATAAGGCATTTGTGGTTGGGCCTCATTGCGATACTTCCTCGGGTTCTTCTTGGCCTACTGTCCCCTGCCTATTCATGTCTCTGCCAAGGCATAAATATACAAGGTTCATGTTCTTCAGGCCTTGTGGGTCCTTGAGGAGTCTTAGAGCAGTCAGAATTCTGGTGGCCCACATCATCACACTCAAAGCAGCACATTTATTGCCTTTTCCTAGGCTGTGGCCTCACCTTCTGCCTCTCTCTCTCTCTCTCTCTCTGATTCTTTTTCCCAAACCTCTCCTGGATCATTGCTGACAAGCAAGATTTTGTTTCATCCAATCAACTCAAGTTAGTGTTATTGTTTTATTTGTAAATAACTTTACAAATATTCTCATATTTTCTGGGAACTCAGTTCCATCTTTCCACTAAATGTGCTCTATATGCTTGGGAACAAAGCAATTTCAGATCAGCCTCTGTCCAAAATTCCAGCAAACTTAAGGGCAATGCAAGTTCAAAAGAAACAGTAATGTTTACTCTTCTTGTAATTGCTGAGTGTGTACTGGACCTCTGCATAATGTACTACTACAACAAGTATAGTTGGTAACATAAGTGCAAGTGCATAAACTAAAGACAATTAGTATCTCACAGTGCTATAACATATATCTGTTTTTTCAGGAACTATACTCCTGAAATTGGAATAAAAAAATGCTTTCAAAACAAAGTACACTTTTTCTCTGGACACCAACACATAAAATTCAAATACGGAAAAAGTCCTAAATCTAACTGAGATTCATATTGCAAAAATGTAGGCAGGTAAAACTGATTCTTTCTTGCAAAATGCTTGTCTTATATATATTTAGTCCCTTTTTTGGGGAAAACCTACAAAATATTTGTGCACAGTTACCTTCACAAAAAGGGGGTGGGGCTAGTGACATCAAAAGAATGTATTAAGATGTCTAAATAGTGTCATATAGAGTTATCTTACCAAACCTCTAAGGATGTGCATTCATTTATTGTCATTCAGTTTGTGAGTTGCCTTTAAAAACAGAGTAAACACAGAATTAATTTAATAATATAAATCCCCGAATTAACGCATAATATGGCACATTTCATAATGGGGCGTCCAAGTGCTATCTGGGATGTCAAAGCCAGAACATCAGGAAAAAAATGCAGGAATGCAAAAGTTCAGGCATGAATTCAGAAATGTGGATGTGCCTGATATGAATGTATATCAAACATCTATATAGATGTTCCCAGAAGAGAATTTCAGAAGCAAGACAACTTATATAATAATAGCTAGAGTAGTGATTTAAATGCAAGGTGGCTAGGGTTCAAATCCCAGCATGGGCCTTTGTGATCAAAGACTAGTCACTTAACTCATCATTTTTTCTGTACTCTTTGGATGTTTTAAAGTGAAAACAAGCACTTTCCTAATGTCTATTCATGCCTGGAGCAGATATATATGTGCACATGCCTGCAGATGTCTCCACCATTACTGAGATGGAATGGGGACATGTAAGTCCATTGATCTTCCCTGGACACACCCCTGGCATTTTAGAAAGGGCATCCTAGTACAATCTGGGATGTCCAGGACAAAACATAACAGGATTTTAGAAACAAGAGACATCCATCTGCTTGGCAAAATGAAAACAAGAGCCCTCATTCCCTGTCAGTGTTTGTTGTCAACATGGGAAATATTGGGGATGTGAATGTACCTCCTTCTCCACTCTCCGGATGTTTGGCTGGCAAAACAAATAATTTTATGGTGTCTATTCATGCCTGCTCCAGGTATAGACTTTGATGCAGCTTGGGACATGCAGGACGATTCTGAAATCGGACGAGGATATCCAGGTTCTTGGGAACACCTTAGACATGCCTACTACACTCCCATTATTACTTGGATGCCCTTGGACTGGGGATGTCTTTAAAACCACTTTTTAAAATTGTTCCAGGGACATCTTCATGCTTTGGATGTCTCTATGCCCATTTTCAGACATACAAAGCACAAATAGGACTTCTAAACTAACCCCCATAAAGTCAAATGGCTTGTGTTAAAGTCCTAACATAGATTAAAAGATGTTAATAAACATGAATGTGTGAAACTCGTTGAGGTCAGAACGTACTCAGTTTTGACAGTATTTTAGGAACAGCTCTGCTAAACATGGAGCCTTTTAGGTACATGCAGCAGGGGACGTCATCTCAGGAAGATGGCAAATGGAAAAAATTAGAGGAGAAACACGGGAACTTACATGTGTAACTGCAAGCACTTCAGAAGCAGCACGTGCAAATGTTGATGCTTACATGTATATCTGCTGTTTGTGTATAGGGAGTCCTTTGCTCCCCAAGGTGAGCTCATTTCTATTAATTGTGGATTTGGTTTCTATGGATTTTGGAATCCTGTTTATAAACAATTTGAGAGAGGACTTTTGTGTTACACACTGTGTCATGCTCAATTTATCAACTGAAGAGCAGATTTCTTCTGATTTGGAACCACACGGAATATCTACAGTAAGTGTTTTTTAAGTATTGACCCCGCATGTGTCTACCTTTTTGGCATGTGCACATTTTTAAAAGTTAATTTGCATGCATATGCTCAAATTTGCAAAATCATCTGGAAAATGCTAATCCTGTCCCAATTCTAAACCCGAACTGGAAAAAAAAAAGAAGAAACATAATTGCATTCTTAATAATCTTATTGAGATGAGGACAATTAGAAATTGGCCTGAAATTCTTTCTTATGATCATCCAAATATTCTTTTTTCAGTTGTGGTGTAATTGACAGTTGCTTAGATTATGCTGGCAAGAATCCTTTAGTTAATGAAGTGTTAATCACTTATGGAAGCTGTTCCAGGATCCCTATCTCTGTAGCTATGAAAGACAAGTGGGTCTGCAGAAACAGCAGTCCTCGTGATAAACTGATAGTTATCCTGGAAACTTATGCTGGGATAAGCAGCAGAAAACGTATCTAGATAATGCTCCTACTTGCCATCACATTTAGGCTCTTACATGTAATTGAAAATAGGAAACCTATGGCCCTAAATCCAGACAGTCTATTTTTTAAATACTGGCCTAATGGTACAGTAAGTTCCCATACGAATGAACATGGATCTAAATGTATTAAATTAGAAGATGCTAAAGTACTGCAGGAGTACTGAACGACTAGAAAGGGGGACTGTTAATTCTGGAGAGAAATCTGCAACTGTGAGTATATACTTCTGGTAATTTTCTAAAAAGAATTCTTTGTATTAAAGCTACTTAATCTGTGAACCCACTGTTTTTTGTTGGATCAGTTAGGGCCTAGTAGCAGCAATTAAAGTTTGAATTTAAAACACAGAGGAGAGCTTTCTGGTTACATTTCATACCCAGCAGAGAGCTTGTAGTTTAAATTTAATAGTCACTCAGGGCCAAGTAACAGCAAAGTACTTTTAGTTTAAATTTAACACGCAGAAGAGAGCTTTCTGGTTATATTTAGTACCCAGCAGAGAGCTTGTAGTTTAAATTTCATAAGAAGTTAGAGCCTAGCAGCAGCTAAGAGCTATAATTTAAATCAAATCAGAATCTAGCTTACCTCAGCAGCACAAGACAGGGTACTGTGTAGCAGCCCTCTTTTAATAAGTGTTATTTCCCTCCACCCCTGAGATAATCATAGCTTTATAGGTACTTACACATCTTAAAAGACAGGAGGTGCTTTCAGGTGAAGCTCATTACCCAAATCAGTCATACACTAAGGACCTGAGATTAATTAAGCTTCAGGTGAACAAGGTATATTAAACGTATTAGGTACAGTTTTATTGGTATAAATACCCATAGCAACCCCTAGTAAGTAAGAACTTAAAGATCTAGACACAAACTTAAAGCTAAGATGCAGACAGCAGTCCAGCAGTGGGATGTGGGCTTTCCAGTCTTTTGCATTGAGTGTCACATGTATGATTTTCTCCCAGTTGGTGAGAGGTCTTACGTGTGCACTAGGTGCAAGGAGCTCTTTTCTCTCAGGGAACAAGTCCGTTCTCTAGAGGCTAAAGTAGCAGACTTGGAAAACATAAGACAGACAGAGAGGTACATAGACGAGACCTACAGGGATATAGTCCTGAAGTCCCACCTCCAGTCTGGCAGCACCCCTGTTGCCATGGAGGAGAGAGATCACGTGACAGGAGAGCATCACCCTGGTGTGGCAGGAAGTGATCCTGTAACTAGGACCTGTCCTCCAGGTGATGTAAAACCCTCTCGCACCGAGGAAGTTTCTCCAGGGCCATGTGCCCATGAGGGAAGGGTTAGGACAGCCGTTATAGTTGGTGATTCAATCATTAGGCATGTAGATAGCTGGGTGGCTGGTGGACGTGAGGATCGCCTGGTAACATGCCTGCCTGGTGCGAAGGTAGCGGACCTCACGCGCCACCTAGATAAGGTCTTAGATAGTGCTGGGGAGGAGTCTGCTGTCTTGGTACATGTCGGTACAAATGACATAGGAAAATGTAGTAGGGAGGTTCTGGAGGCAAAATTTAGGCTTTTAGGTAGGAAGTTGAAATCCAGAACTTCCAGGGTAGCATTCTCCGAAATGCTTCCTGTTCCACGCGCAGGACCCAAAAGGCAGGCAGAGCTCCGGAGTCTCAATGCATGGATGAGACAATGGTGCAGAGATGAGGGTTTTGGATTTGTTAGGAACTGGGGAACATTCTGGGGAAAGGAGGGGCTCTTCCGAAGGGATGGGCTTCACCTTAACCGGGATGGAACCAGGCTGCTGGCATTAACCTTTAAAAAGGAGATAGAGCAGCTTTTAAACTAGTTATTAGGGGAAAGCCGACAGTCGCCCAAGAGCGGATGGTTCGGAAGAATGTATCCTTGAAGGATACTACCAAAAGCAGAGAGGTTCCACAAAAGAGTAAAGTAGCCCAAATGCCCTCAAGTATGGAGCAGACAGAGCTTAAAAATCCCAATTTACCCATGTCTAACAATAGCCAAATTAACATGAATAAAATACATTCTCTAAAATGCTTGTATGCAAATGCTAGAAGTCTAAAGAATAAGATGGGAGAGTTAGAATATATAGCACTAAATGAAAGGTTAGATATGATTGGAATATCAGAGACATGGTGGAAGGAGGACAACCAGTGGGACACTGTGATACCTGGGTACAAACTATATCGTAATGATAGAGCTGATCAAATTGGTGGAGGGGTTGCGCTCTATGTTAGAGAGGGCATTGACTCAGAAAGGATTAAAGTTTTGCAGGAAACAAAATCTGCTGTAGAATCTATATGGATTGAAATTCCATATAAAAGGGGGAAGGCGATGGCAGTGGGGGTGTACTATCGAGCACCTGGCCAGAATGACCAAATGGATGATGAAATGCTCAAAGAAATCAAGGAAGCTAACAAACGTTACAGCGCAGTAATAATAATGGGTGATTTCAATTACCCCGGTATCGACTGGGTCAGTGTCACGTCAGGACATGCTAGGGAGATAAAGTTCCTAGATGAAATAAATGACTGCTTCTTGGAGCAGCTGGTTCATGAACCGACCAGAGGGGAAGCCATATTAGACCTAGTCCTTAGTGGAACACCAGATTTAGTGCAAGAGATAAGGGTGTTGGGGCCACTTGGCAATAGTGATCATAGCATGATTGCCTTTGATTTAATTAGTGGAGGAGGGATAGTAAGGAAATCCACAGTACTACCTTTTAACTTTCGAAAGGGAGACTATGATAAAATGAGGAAAACAGTTAAGAAAAAACTAAAAGGAGCAGTTGCGAAGGTTAAAGACGTACATCAAGCTTGGGTGTTGCTGAAAAATACTATCTTGTAAGCCCAGACCAGCTGTATTCCACACTTTAAGAAAAGTGGAAGGAAGTCCAAAAAACTGCCAGCATGGTTTAAAGGTGAGGTCAGAGAGGCTGTTGTTGCCAAAAAAGCATCTTTCAGGAAATGGAAAAAAGAGCCAAACGACGAAACCTGGAAACAGCACAAGCACTGGCAAGTCAAATGCAAGGCATTGATAAGGCAGGCAAAGAGAGAATTTGAGAAGAAGCTTGCTGTGGAAGCAAAAACACGAAATAAAGACCTTTTCAAGTACATTCATAGCAAAAAACCTGTGAGTCAGTCAGTTGGTCCATTAGATGATAAAGGGGTTAAAGGAGCACTAAGAGGCAACAAGGCAATAGCGGAGAGACTGAATGAATTCTTTGCTTCGGTCTTTACTGAGGAAGATGTAGGGATGTTACCCATGACTGAAGTGGTATTTAAAGGTGCGGAAGAATTGAAGGAAATATCGATACATCAGGAAGATGTCTTACAACTATTAGATAAACTGAAGAGTAGCAAATCACCTGGGCCGGATGGTATACATCCAAGGGTGTTGAAAGAACTGAAATATGAGATTGCAGACCTGCTATCAGTAATCTGTGAACTATCATTAAAATCATCTCTAATACCTGAAGATTGGAGGATCGCCAATGTAACACCAATTTTTAAAGAGGGTTCCAGGGGTGATCCGGGAAACTACAGACCGGTGAGCCTGACGTCAGTACCGGGAAAAATGGTAGAAACCATCATAAAGAATAAAATTACTCAGCATGTAGATAGTCACAACCTTATGGGAGACAGCCAACATGGCTTTAGACAAGGAAGATCTTGTCTTACTAATCTGTTATGTTTTTTTGAAGGAGTGAATAAACAGGTGGACAAAGGTGAGTCGGTTGATATTGTGTATCTGGACTTTCAGAAAGCCTTTGACAAGGTCCCTCATCAGAGACTTTTGGCAAAACTAAATAGTCATGGGATAGGAGGCAGTGTACTATTGTGGATCAGGAACTGGTTAAAAGTTAGAAAGCAGAGGGTAGGGCTAAATGGCCAATTTTCCCAATGGAGAAAGGTGAATAGTGGTGTAC
This sequence comes from Ichthyophis bannanicus, assembly GCA_033557465.1. NCBI lineage: Eukaryota > Metazoa > Chordata > Amphibia > Gymnophiona > Ichthyophiidae > Ichthyophis > Ichthyophis bannanicus. Next base: position 217,920,275 of record CM066036.1, read on the forward strand.
CCCAGGGATCTGTGCTGGGTCCGCTGCTTTTTGACATATTCATAAATGACCTGGAAAATGAAATAACGAGTGAGGTTATCAAATTTGCAGATGACACAAAACTATTTAAAGTTGTTAAAACCCAAGAGGATTGTGAAAAATTGCAAGAGGATCTTGATAAATTGGAAGACTGGGCATCAAAATGGCAGATGAAATTTAATGTGGACAAGTGCAAGGTTATGCACCTAGGGAAGAACAACCCAAACTATGGTTACATGATGCAAGGTTCCACATTAGGAACCGCCACCCAGGAAAAAGATTTAGGCGTCATTGTGGATACCATGTTAAAACCCTCGGCCCAGTGTGCAGCGGCAGCCAAGAGAGCAAATAGAATGCTAGGTATGATAAGGAAAGGAATGGAAAATAAAACAAAAGATATTATAATGCCTCTATATCGTTCCATGGTGAGACCGCACCTTGAATATTGTGTGCAATTCTGGTCACCGTATCTTAAAAAGGATATAGCGATTTTAGAAAAGGTACAGAGAAGAGCCACCAAAATGGTAAAGGGGATGGAAGGATACTCCTATGAAGAAAGGCTAAAAAGGTTAGGGCTCTTTAACCTGGAAAAGAGATGGCTGAGGGAGATATGATAGAAGTCTATAAATTAATGAACGGAGTGGAACGGGTAAACGTAGATCGATTGTTTACCTTATCAGAATATAGAAAGACTAGGGGACATGCAATGAAGCTACAGGGTAAACTATTTAAGACTAATAAAATAAAATATTTTTTCACTCAACATGTAATCAAACTCTGGAATTTGTTACCGGAGGATGTAGTAAAGGCTGTTAGTGTAGCTGGGTTTAAAAAAGGTTTGGACACGTTCCTGGAGGAAAGGTCCATAAACCATTATTTAGAAGTGACCGAAGATATCAGTGCTTGACCCAGTACAAGCATTGTGGAACTTGTGTCTCTTGGGGAAACTGCTAGGTACATATGACCTAGATTGGCCACCGTTGGAAACAGAATACTGGGTTTGATGGACCTTGGTCTGACCCAGTATGGCATATCTTATGTTCTTATGTTCTTATGAGTTGACACAGTTCTGCTTTTTGATGGCACATATTGTAGTTCTGAGGCTTCTGCTTTCCTTTTTCTACTACTGAGGTAACCAAACGGAGACAGACCGAGCTTGGATAATGTATTTAACACATTTCTGAATTTTATAGGATTTTTTAGAATTTCAGTATGATGCATCTCTTATTGTTTTACAGTGAAGACATTATTTTTGGTCTGTTTAGAGTCTAAACAGACCAAAAATATGTCTTCACTGTAAAACAATAAGAGATGCATCATACTGAAATTCTAAAAAATCCTATAAAATTCAGAAATGTGTTAAATACATTATCCAAGCTCGGTCTGTCTCCGTTTGGTTATCTCAGTAGTAGAAAAAGGAAAGCAGAAGCCTCAGAACTACAATATGTGTTGAAAGCCTTACATTTTTTTTGCAGAGCGATTCCTCTGGACTGAGTATTCCTGAAGTGGGGGCTTTAGTAAGATATCTGCAGGGTGGGGGGAAGGCTCAGTGGGTCAAGCTAGGCAAGGAAGGGGCAAATCACTGTGATATTTCTACACATTTTTTCCCCTACTACAGGACCCTTTGCCCCTAAATTAAGAACATGTGAACATAAATATTTCCATACTGGGTCAGACAAAGGCCCATCAAGTTCAGTATCCTGTTTCCAACAGCGGCCAATCAAAAAAAAAAAGTGTCCCTCCCCAATCTACCCCATATCTAACTAAAATTAATATATATACATATATTTCTTCTTACATGTGACACCTAATCTATCACAGGCCAAATGTTGAGAAAGGTGTTACACGAAAATCTATTTATCAATGGCATTTGTAGAGACATATTACAAGTCTTAGTTTAAGAATGCTCTTGGATTATAGTGTCTACAGTTTTGTTAGTGATAGAGCCACAGAAAATCCTGTTAACAAGTCACCTAAAACCCAAGATTTTGTGGCAGGATACTTGTGCCTGAGTAGGCTTTATATAAGAGGAAAATACCTGAGTGGGTCATGAGAGAGCTCCCCAACTACTGTCAGGACTGTGCTGGTCTTCATTAGCAAAGGTGGCAGCCCAGTGAACCACTGTTTATCATGCCAGGCAACTGAACAGGTAACTTATGTATGATGCGTCGCTTGATGATGTCTAGACAAGATTCATTAAGATAGTCAATGTTTTTGCTTATTAGTGGAAGGCTATGGGATTGCTTCAATGCTTGACTACTCCTTCCTTCCATATTCAGAGAAAAGAGTTGTGTAAAGAAAATTTAGGAATGACTGGTGCACTAAGATTGTAATTTAATGCAATTTCAGCCTTATACAGCATTTATCTCCATGAATGTGCCATGATGTTTATTTGCAATAGATTGTTAATATCCAGTCAAAAGCTAATTTGGAATTGCTGCATTTGATTGTCAACTCTGTTTGATCTGTGGGTTGTTTTTTTTTGTTTGTTTGTTTGTTTGTTTGTTTGGGGTTTTTTTGCCATGCACTCCAAGTCCTCTCTTCTAAGGTCTGCTAGAGCAATTTCACTCTGCTTTGTGCATCCTGAGCCCTCCCTGTTAAGGTCTCCTAGAACATTTTCACTCCAGTCTCCATGAACTCTCTCTGCTAAGGTAATATCATATCTGGATCATATTTCTTCAACACACTGATGTAGCATGTTGGGATTACTCTATCTGAATATCAGCTCTGTTTGATCTACATAATAACATAGTAACATATGATAAAGATAAATATGGCGGCAAGAGTAGGTGCACCTGCCGCTCTGTGCAGGTCACCCCTCACCATGCCTTTGTCTAAGGGTGTACCCACCACTCCGTGTAGGTCACCCCTATTTACTGAGTTATAAGACATAGTTATGTTTGTTTTGATTTTATCCTGTTGCTATAAAGGGATCCACTGTGTCTGTCCCATGCCATTTTGAATTCTGTCACTGTATTTGCCCCCACTACTTCCATTGGGAGGGCATTCCAAGCATCCACCACCCTTTCAGTGAAAAAGTATTTTCTGACATTGCCTTTCAATTTACCCCCTTGCAGCTTCATGTTATGCCCTCTAGTTTTACAGTTTCCCCATCTTTGGAAGAGGTTTATTTGTTCATTAATACTCTAAGTATTTAAAGGTCTGAATCATATCTCCCCTGTCCCTCCTCTCCTCCAGAGTGTACATATTTGCATCTTAAAGTCTCTTCTCATAAGTCTTATGACACAGGCTCCAAATCATTTTTGGTTACTTCCAGACTTGATATATCCCTTGTGAGATATGGCCTCCAAAACTGAACACAATATTCCAAGTGAGGCCTCACCAGTGACTTGTTCAGTGGCATTAGTACCTCTTCCTTTCTGCTGGTAAAAGTATCTGTTAGTATATACATACATGTAAACCGCTCTGATGCGCAAGTAAAGGGCAATATATCAAGTGCCTAAACCATAAACCATAACCATAATTCCTCTCTGTATGCAACCCAGCATCCTTCTGGCTTTTGACACCACCTTGTCATACTGTTTTGCCACCTTGAGATACTCAGAAACAGTCACTCCAAGGTCCTTCTCCTGGTCCGTGCACACCAACCTCTTGCCCCCTATCGCATACAATTCCCTTGAATTTCAGCTTCCCAAGTGCATAACAGTGCACTTCTTCACATTAAGGGGTATGTTTACTAAAGTGCGTTAGTGCGATTTGCGTTAGGAGCCGCGGTAGAGACAGAAACCCCAAATAAGGACATGGGCGGTACATCGTTACCACTAACGCGCGTTCCAAAAACTAATGAGCGTTACAGGGCGACGTGGTGCGTTACCGCACATTAATCTTAAGAAGGCGTACAGACACAAATCACTGAAACAGAACTGTAGCACAATGGTTACTTCACTGACCGCTGTTACAGGCAGCATGGGTTCGAGTCCCCAGTGTGCCTAATGCAGAAGGCTGGCCCAGGCATCACCCTGTACATTACATAGGGAATGAGGAGGCATGTTTTTCTTTACGTTCAGCAGTGTTGCCAGAAACACACCCTCACAGTGGCGTAACCGAAGGTGCCGCAGAAGGCACCCCATAATGCACTACACAGGCTACATTATAAAGTGCACTGTCCGCTGAGGCACACCAAAATGTCCCCTATAGAACACCCTATAAGGCAACCTAAAGGGCGCCAGATAGGATGCCGCATGGGGCGCCTTATGAGGCACTGTATGGTTATATTACGCTGAGGGGCTGTCGCTGGTAGCACTAATGTGCATTAAAAATACACAATGCAGCAGACAGCCCTATAAAATAAGCCCACTGTGGGTTTCAACCCATGACCATTGGCCCCACAGGCAGTGAAGGAACCACTGGGATGCAGCCCCATAGCTGCTAACAACCCCCTGGCTGGCCACTGAAGGGCATCAGGACAGCACCCAAACCGCCTGCTGTGTTGGCTAGGATCTGTCTCAATGCAAGCATTTCCATGGTGCACTGCACATGCAGATCAGCAGTCCAGAGATGAACACAAGAATGGGTATGTACCCACACAGCCCCCTGGCACGGTAGGGAGAAATGACTGTGTGCACCACTGTCACATAGTAGCAACAGACAGTAGCCCAACAGGGTGCCCCATAAAAAGTTAGAAAAGGTGTTCCCTAAGGCAGCATGATCCGTAGCACAATGGTTAAGACACTGTCAGATGGTGCAACGTTTGTGAGTTCAATTCCCCCTGTGGGTCTAAGGACTAAAGCTGCCTGCATCATTACCCTCCACAAACCATAGTCATGGATATGTATAACCAGTCACCACGCTGTTAAAACCAGAGATATCCTCCATTTTTGTCAGCCACAACCAACCTGAGAGGTGGGAGAAAATGCCCACCTCCCCTCATTTGGAGGGCCCTTTTAATCAAGTGAGCCTCAGCCCTCAAAAGAAGAAAATAGTGTGAATTTGCAGCCAGAAAGGGTTTGAGAAATGTACAAAGTCAAATATATCCACAAATCATGTAATAAAGGAAACAAAACGTCAAACCGTGCTGGAAACAAGGCAGGTAAGAACCCAATTGTCTTGCCATCGTACTCCAGCAGCAAACGCCACCACGCCATGCATTGTTCGGCCCAACTCTGGGCCCTGTATCAAGTGAATGTGTCCCTGCCAGGCGGGGGTATCTGTGGATGAGTCTGCGACATTACCCCTACACCAATTCAGTGATGTCAGAAGCAGTTTGTTTTGTACATCTAACAGGTTCTGCTGGCAAACACACACTCACAGGGCTATAACCCAAAGGTGCCGCATAGGGCACCCTACAAGGCACACCAGAGGGTAAAGGTAAATGTGCACTGTCTGCCAGGGCACCCTATAGGGCGTGTTACAGAGCGCCCCATAGGGCATGTGATAGGGTTCCCGATGAGGCACTGTGAGGAGTCTGCACTGTGAGGGTGGTGCTGCTGTCAGCACCAATGTAAAGCAAAATTACAAAATGCCCCCCAAAGGGCCACCAAACAATCCATTGTGGGCTGAAACCCATGACCTAGGGGCCCCCACAGGCATTGAAGTAACTATTCGCCCATATTGCTAGTGCAAATAACACAGTCCCAATAATGAGGTGGCCAGCTCATGGAGCAGAACTGTGAAATGCCCAAAACCCCCACACCAGATCCACAGCAGTTGCACTACGTACAAACAAAGAATGCCTGTCAATGAAACAAACCAAGGTCTCAGCAAACAAGGGCATATGGCAAACACAATCAAGACCAAGGCCAAGATCATTACCAAATACAAAAGGCCCAATAACATCACAGACCTCTTTCCTAAAACTTAAAGCCACTGGCAAAAGCAAAAGCAAACCCGAACATACTATGAATATGTGGAGAAAGAATATGCAGATGTCTGTACCACCAGAACCAATAACCCCCTGACTGGCCACCGAGGGGCACCATGTCACCACCCAAAGTGCCTGCTGGGGGGTCAAGGATATGGGTGTATGCAACAATACCCATGGCGCACTGCACATGTACATCAGCAGTCCCGAGATGAACATAGGAGGGGGCAGGCACCCCCACACCGCCTGGCCCTGAAGGGAGAAATGAATTTGTGCGTCACTGCCATAGAGCAGCAAAAGACAGTAGCCCAACAGTGTGCCCAAGAAGAAGCTTGAAAAGGTGACCAGTACGGTGCCTAGAAGGGTGTCCCAAGCTAAGTGCAATAAGAGGTACACAGGGATGAGAGAGTGCAGATGGAACCCTGGCCCATAGAACCATATGGCACGGTGCTCCAAAAAGGGTATGTTGGCCAAGGTCAGTGTGCCCTAGGGACTGCAAGTTGCGTCTGGAGGACCTGCAGGACCTGCGTGGAACAGAGACAGATGTAGTACGAACACCACATAGAACCCACAGTAAAGACAATGAACAGGTGACTGACGGAGGGAGAGTAGGGAGTTACTGGACCCTCATCCCTGTGGGCATCCCATGTGTCTGGCAGCAGCGCAGACAAACATGGTTTTGGCAACAGCAACACAGCAAAGGGTGTTGGCACCCTAGAGTACTAGAAAAACAGTGTGTGGCAGGTGAGGAGAATATGTGTCCCCCAGTGGAGGTGGAGGTGGCCAGAGGAGTGGGCCTGCCACGCAGAACAGGCACAGGCCCGCCAAGCACAAAGAGATGCAATGCAGACAAGGGTAGCAGTGTAGGATACGGGGTGACAGTGCACAGCAACATACAGGACATCTCACATCACACTGATGCAGATAGATGGACCAAAGGATGGGCCTCAACTGTGATGAGGATGATAACAGCAGCCAGGACATAGAAGCCAAGAGATGACTGTTACAGCGACCACAGGTACCAGTGCAGGAAAGGCATCAAAACAGGATAACAGAGAGAGTGCAAAGCCATGACCTCTAGGATGGAAAGCACTGCAGAAATAAATTGACTACAATAACACCATTAGGCACACAGAAATGGATGCAGACAGGACCACAGCATGTCACCATACAAAACTACAGCTGTGTGTCAGGTGAGGGCACCCCAAAGAGTAACCAAGATGCAGTACACATGTAGAGCAGGGATCCACAGCCAACATCACAGTCCACAGGTGGGATGGGAGACACATATGAACAGGTCCACACACACACCAGGAAATATAATGCAGTGTAAACAACATGCAATAGATCAGGGGAGTGACACATGAGGGCTGGAAGGGGCCAGGCCAATGGAAAGCCATGTGTATGGGCTGTGGTCAAGGACAATGGACTGAAAGAGGAGCATGTGAATGACCAACCAGATCAGTGATGTGGCCCAGACCAACCGGCAGCAGCGGTCCCAATACAACAGGCAGCCCAGTATCATGCCCCACCCCAGGAGGAAAACTACAATTAGTCCTGACAATGTGGCACACAGGCTGCAAACAGGCCACACTGACATGCACAGCTCAACCATGGAAGGGTGGGCGGAGATGTGATGGGGCTGCACACAGCATATGGGCAAGTAAGCATCAAACAAGGAAGGAAAAGATAAATGCCAGGTGTTGCCCAAACTGGCAAGCTCCCGAGTGGCAATGAAATTGGTTGACCAATATCCCAAATATCCAAAACAAGTAAAGTGCAAACATCCGTCCTCAAAAGGCAGTCACCAGACCCAAGCAGCTATTGTATCCTGCATCCCGGTGCACCATATGACCTGTAGAAAGACATGGGGCCTGTGTGGCATCCAACGTCGCCAGCACACACCCAATCCATTTTGCGAGGCCACCCACCTGTTGCTGCCTGTGGAGCCTACACACCCTGACCACCCCCCACAGGTGCCACCCCAAATCCTATGCCGCATCTCATCAGCTGTCACAAACAGACAGTAATATGTGATGTGGAGGGCTTCACCACGACATGTCCCCACAGTGTTCGCACCCACCGTATGCACAGCAGTCACCATCCCCAACCACCAAAAGAACCTGGTGAAAGCATGCAGAGTGACAAGGCAACATGCCATGTCAACATTGACGTATCAGGGCTACATATCCATGTACAGCTCATCCCCCCCCCCCTTACTGCAAGAAACAAAACACCCAGACAGTTCATGGCAGCAATGGTGGCCCAGTCCCCCCAGTGACAGTCAAAATAGGCCATCAATGAGTTTGAAAAAAAGGCCTGTGTCCAAATTGCAGAGGCCCATCTCCCTGTGGCAACAACATCCAGGGACAGTCTCACAGGGGTGCTGTGTCCACGCACATATGGATGACGGGATCTCCAGATGCAGTACAGTAGATGTGTCATGTATGTTGTCTGTGTCCTGTGTGAAAAGATGTAGATATCAGGTAAGGGAATGGCACACCAACCCACAGCCCCTGTAGGTCTGAAAGGAGACAGTGAGATAGAAAGAGTTCACCTCAGAATGCATAGATAGCACCACATGACATGGCCACAACACTGAGCACAGTGCACATGGACCACTGCAGGAGATGTCTCTGAAGATCAGGACACCATCCCAATATGTTCATGTAAATGCACATGACACACAGGCACCATAGGGGTCAAGAGCATGTCCAGCAGTGGTGGCGCACAGAGATAACAACGAAAGACATGATGATAGCAACAGGCCAAATGCAGCATCAGCACGTGGTGTATGTCCCAGAGGATGGAAGCTGAGGCCTACCTGAAAGGTAGAGCCGTGGCCTGACTGGGAATGTCCGTGTCAGGCAAGAGCACAAAGAGCCCCAATAGAGGTTGCAGACATCAATGGACTGCGGACATTACCATGTCCGCATGGGTAGCTGTGAGTGCAGCATGTCCAAGGTGCGTTGTGTTGTGCGGAAACAAAATGTTGACCTACATCGATCCACCAGCAAACCTGAGACACATCTGAAAAGAATATATGACACATGCCCACAATGTACAGTAGCCCACAAGCAGAAGGGAAAAGAGGGATGAGGGAACATCACTGGAGAGGTGGCCATACACATCCCTGAAACACACATAGGCAGGGTGGCGCAGAATGATTGGTCATGTAGACAGGTCAAGCAGACACAGAGACATACACTGTGAGACAAGGTATGCATGCCAGAAGGTGCAGATGGCAGGACCCCTGACAATCACCGACAAGTGGAGACCCCCATCACAGTACATGCATGAGTGCCACGCATCTTGCAAATGCCACAATGGCAGTGAGTGTTCCACATGCTCTCAAACAATACAATGCCCTGTGCCTGTGGACACACACAGCCTGCCATTATGTGCAGCAGATACACCATTAAGACTCCCAAGATGTGCACAGGTAATGGCCACATGTGTGACAAACGGAAGCTAAGGGTGATGGAGTAGTGGGCCAAAGACATGTGCAGCACCATAGGAGCAGTGGAGAGGAATCAACATATATGTGTCAAACCGTGACGACAGCAATGCAAACCTCACTGTATGCCAACTCACCTGAGTCACCTGCATGTTGCAGTGATGTACACATACTCCCCACATGCAGCACAGCATCGGGCAGTATGGTCAGCCAATCCCTGGGGGCCCGGAACACAGAAGCTCATCCTAGGGAGGCAAAAAAACATCAGACATATCGAGACATGTCACGGTAGTGCTGCACAAGCCATACACCTGCCCACACATGGCGAACCCAGAGACACGTCCCCAGCACAAGCAGAACTTACAGGAGAAGAGCTCCTCGATCAGATGTTGCCTGGCCGCCATCCCCGCACATGTGTCACCATGGCCAGGTGCAGGAGGGCACACAGGATCCACCCTGAGATCCTCATTAATATCGACTGGAACATTGTGCCTGAGAGCAATGTTGTGGAGGATGCAACAGGCTAGTATGATCTTTGCCACAGCCAGGGGTCCATACTGTAAGGCCCCGCCAGTCCTATCCAGACACCTGAAGCGACTTTTGAGAACGCCAAAGGTGCGCTCAATGACTGAGCAGCTGGAGGCATGGGCCTCATTGTACTGCATCTCTGCACCTGTCCGAGGAAGATGCACAGGGGTCAGCAGCCAGGCACAACACCCATATCCTGCATCACCTGCAAACAGAGATGGCAGAAAGTCACACGTGAGAAGATGGACCTATGGAATCATTGATGTAGCAATGTACAACTGGACAGCAGAGAGGCATGGTCACACACATCTGACGTCACAGCATTACACACGATGGGAGTGCACCAGAGTCTGCTTCCGGGAGTCCAAAAGCACACTTGGCGGGACAAAGATGCGCAGTTGTGCAAGTCGTGGAACATCATGATACATGGCACACAGGGGATATGTCAGCGGACCACATCCCCGGGGGGGCCAGGTGGGAGTGTCAGTGCAGACAGGCCAAAGCGAACAGTCATGCAGCAGACATGTGTGATAGCAGGTTCGCACACAGCCCAGGACACGTGTCACCCCCTACATGGCGAATGAGGAGGCCCAATACACACTGTACACCATGTGTATGGTCCTGTGCCCCCAATCCTCCAAAGTCCCCCCCTGGATGGCACATGCACAAACCCGTGGCACATGGGGTGGTAAAGGGACACACCACACAGGCAGACATATGTCAAACCTCAAAGGTGTAGGAGCCACATCCATGGAGGGGACACACCATGCATGTACAGATTGCCCCTGTACACGGGAGCTTGCAAAGTGAACAGCAGAGGCAGGGTACAGCCGACACCACATGGGTGCGGGGACACCCAGATGAGCAAGAACACACACATGGTAGGCAGTGAGATGTGTGGTACCGCACAGAGGTATGTGACCACATTCCAGGTGACAGGGTGTGATGTAGTTTCAAGCCCAGAATAGGCTGCACCAGGAAACAACACCACAATGTCATGCATGCAAAGGACACAGGTAACAATGGTGCCCCTGCGAAACACATATGGTAGGTACACGTAGGATGTGGGGAATACCTACCCAGCAGGACATAGTCCTCATATTGCCTGGCCTCAAACTGGCCGAACAGTGCTGAGTTCTGCAGGATATAGGAGTCATGGGCTGACCCTGGGAACCGCGAGACCACATTCAGGATATGCATACCTGCATCACAGACAACCTGCACATTGAGGGAATGGAAGTGTTTGCGGTTGCGGTACACAACCTCCCTGTCGCGTGGCGGGACGAGGGCAACATGTGTGCAATCTATTGCGCCCATCACGTGTGGTATCCCTGCAATCTGCTGGAATGCCTGTCCCAGGGCCACCCAATGTTGCCTACTGTTGGGAATGGCAATGTAATTCCCAACCCGGCTGACCATGGCCTGCAGTACCTGGTGGAGGCAGCGAGAGAACGTTGGCCTACTCATCCCACCCACTGCGGCCACTGAGGATTGGAAACAGCCAGAGGCAAAGAAATGTAGGGCAGCAAGGAGCTTGGCCAATCCCGGTATAGCATGTGACCGGGCAGTCAGGGGCTCGAGGTCAGGTCGTAGATCCTCATAAAGCTCCCTAATAGCCCCTGTGTCCAGCCGGTAGAGGGAGATTACCTGGTCCTCCCTGATGTCCTGGAGCATGGCCCTAGGCCTGTAGAGGCGTTGCAGGCAGGGCTGCCCCTCAGCACGCCTACGGCGCCGTTGTTCCCCCACACCCGCCTGTGGACCCCCCACAGCTGCAGGCCTGAGTTGCATCGGGATAGCACCCATGCCCAGTGCCGCAGCCCCAGGAACATCATCTCCCTCTTCCAGAAAGCGCAGCCCAGCTAGCTCCAGCAATGCAACGACTGCACCACCTGCATTCACAGTCTGAGCCATGATAGACACAGGATGGAGGACAGGTGGTTGGGAAATAGGGTGCGGGGCGGGCACAGAAATTACAATAACGATACACACCTGGTCAACCAGGAACATCCATCACAGCCAACACCCTGTCATCAGGAACTTAGCGCACACAGGAGCGCGCATTCTCCCGCATTGCACCCGACAAAAGCCATCAACGTGTTCCCCTGTGACGCAGCATGGTGTAAAGCTACTGCGAGGTATACCCCTTTCCAAATATGGAAAACGCCAAGATGTTACAGGGACGCTAACCGTGTTCACACGCGCGTACATGCAACGCACGTCCCATGTAATGTGCGTCACGAAAACGTAACCATCACCCAACGTGCGTGGTAGCACGCAGAAAAAAAAATATACGCGTACTATGCAGAAAACATTTGTGTTACCTACCAGCACAAAACTGGATTGTAGGAGGAGGGCGCATGTAGTGTGTACACCCAGGGCTGAATCGGAGGAATAATAAAAAGCTGGAAACCATGCATAGTAAGGCACGTAGGGTACATAACCACGTCACGTCCATGCGTGCGCAGGGGGAAAGCACGTCGCTGCGCGCGAATGCAACACGCATACCCAACGCACCCAGAGCCACACCCAAAACATATCTATATATATCTAGGGAGGACAAAATGGCACGCACCTCAGCACACATCCGAGAAGGAGCCCACCAACCAGGTATGTGAGCATGCTGGACTGCAACAAACACCAGCAATGGACACAGTTGCAAATGATGATGAGAGGCCAGGCCCATCTGGCCTACAGCAACACCCACGTGAACAGGCCACTGGCACAATGGTGCAACGGCGGCGCAAGAGGGCAGTGCGGTTCAGCCAGGAGGAGAATGATCTCCTCCTGGCAAGCATCCTTGAGCATTATGAGATACCGTTCGGACAACACAGCTCAACAACAACAGGTGCCACACGTGCCAGGGCATGGGCGGAGGTGCAGGCGGAGGTGGAAACTGCTGATGGCCCACATCGGGATGTAGAGAGCCTCCACAAGAGATATTGTGACATTAAACAGAACATCCGTAAAGAGCTTGCCAGAGAGAGGAGAGGGGCACAAAGCACTGGAGGGGGCCCAGCACAGGTCGCCAACCTGACCAAACTGGAGCGGCACCTGGCAGAAAGACTAGGGCATATGTATATTCATGGCCTGCCCCCTGAGTTGGACACAGCGCATCCAAGTGCTGGTAAGTGTGAGAGTGAGCTACACCAGTGTGAGACTTCAAACACACATGTGTGGGGGTGGCCAAGGGTGGGGTGGGGTGTGGGTGGCATGATTTGGCAATATCAGGACCAAGGGGGTGGCACAGGCATACGGCCAGCTTCTGGCCCATGACCCATGGGGGGGAGATGTCCATGGTGGGCAGGGAGCGCCACAGCACAGTGGATGGGTGTGGTGGCAAGGAGGACAGGCCCACAGTACCAGCAGAGGCTGCCAATGTGTTGCAGGAGAGATGGTGCAGGGTTGGTGGAGGCAGCACGGCCACACAGGTGGTAACGTGGCCAACGGGACAGCACAATGCACCTGTGTCTAACACGGGCTGTGTTTGCAGGGCTGAAAGCGGTGAAGGGGCTGCATGGGGTGTGTGGCAGCATGCAAGGGGGGAGGGGACAGTGGAACTTGCAGGGCAAAGGGCCCCCCGGCATGGATAGATAGGTAAGGGGGGGAGGGAGGGAGGGGCCCCTGCCAAGACCCATGTGGCTCACCCACCCACATTTGCCCTTAGGGGAGTGGGACGGGTGTAGACAGGCAGTCATGCCTCATATTACCTATGTAACATTGTGGCCTACAGGTGACATATGCTCCACTGATGCAACAGAGGAGGCGCCAGGGGACAACCAGCCAGGGCCGTGTACCCCCATGGACCCTGTGCCAGAGGTGGGCCATGTGGGAGCAGGTGTTCCCCCCACCCCCCCGGGGGAGGACATCGGAACTGTCACACAGCCTGCATTTGGAAGAGCAACGACCACCAATGAAGCCACGGGGAAGGTGGCTGCTGAGGCCGACCAGCGGACCAGAGAAGCGGCGCTGTCCACTGTGTCAGAAGTCATACTGCAAATGCAGACACACTCAGCAGCGGCACAGAGGGATGCAGAGGGTGAGTGTCAAACTGTGTTTTGGTGTCAATGCCTCTGCAGAGGTGGTGGATGTTTTCCAGTCTTACAATGCACTACCTGCTGTCTCCACAGGTATACGGCATTTACTGAAAGCGGGGTTGAGGGAACAGCGCCGCCAACGCCGTGCGCAATAGCACCATCAGTGCACACTGTCAGGGGTCCTGGTGGGGGTGCAGAAACTGGCTGCAGCTGCGCAAAGCATGGCTGCGAGCCTTGAGATTATTGCGGCACACATCGGGCCGACGCCACCACCACCACCACCACCTCCACCACCACCAGCGGAAGCGGCAGCAGCAGTAGCAACGGTGGCAGCAGACCCACCATCAACACAGGGTGGGAGGGTCCATGCAAGGCGTGGCAGGGGCAGGGGGAGGGGGAAATAAACTGCCACACAAGCGGCTATAGCACATGTCATGTCTCCTGTGTTGCTTGTGGGGGGCCGTATTACGCACAGCCCACCCATGACTGTCCCTGGGGCCAGCCCGATGCAAACTATTCTGCCAGACGGTGTAGGCACCGACCCTGCTGTGGCCAGCATGGGATGCCCCACCTGCTTTTGGGTGCACACCAGCAGGCACACACTACCCAGCAGCTGCAGTCGCCATCTGTATTCCTCATACGTTTCCCGTGAGCCGGGGAGGGGGTTTACAACCGGTAATGGGCTATAGAGGGGGAAAGGGCATGACATGAGGTGGACTGTGGGTGATGGGGAGGTGGGTTGGACTGCTAATGGGCTGTGGGCTGATTGGGGGGGGGGAGGGCTGCCAATGGCCTATTCGGGGCTGACCGGAAATGGGCTGATGGGGTTAGGACTGGACTTGGGCAGTTTGGGCTAGCTCGGATTGAAAATGCGTGGTGGTGGGGTTTGACATACAGTGGACCCATGGAGGTGCAGGACCGTTACTTGGGCTCATGGGGGGGCGTACTGGTATCTTGCTGGGTGGAGGGGAGCTAGGATATGGCATGGGCCGAGGTTGTTTCCAGGAAATGAATAGATCTGGCCTCATAGGGTCCTGGGAGGGACACATGAGCTGCTGAGGGCACTCGGACAGAAATGGGATGGCTATGCCCTTTTCACTTTGGTATGCCATCTTTTATGTGAACAGGATAGGACTGCACATATCCAGGTTTCTGACCACGCCAACGAGATCAAAGCACAGCAGCTACACTTACCCAAACTGATACCATAGCTTTGAAATATGTACTGCATACCCTCAGTCATTGACAGGCATTACTGAGTCTACAAGCTGCCCTCTCATGGCCATAGACTGTAGCACAGGCACATTTGGGTTGACAGTCTAACTGCCAGTCTATTCTGTTATATATCCTATTGTTTCCGAAACCTGTCCCTGTGGCTTCTGGACAACCCTCATTATAGCACACATGACAGCACACGTGTAGGCTTTCCCACCTGCCAACTACAGGTTGGTGAAATTTCACTTACCGTTAATTTCCTTTCCTGGAATACTGCTAGACCAGTCCAGACAAACGGGTTATGCACCCCTGCCATCAGATCTTGGAGACAGAGAATTCCACCAGAGCTCTGATTGGGTGGAGTCTGGTGATATACAGCTACCCCTAGGGGTCCCTGTCAGTAACGTATAAAAGCAACTGAAACTTAACCGCACCCCGAGGGTCCTAAGGAACTATATACAAGGGAGCCGAAGGACTCCCCAGAACTGAAGTCAGCATGCACCAATGCACTCATGGATCGCCCATGGCGAGGCAGACTGAAAAGGAAGGACAGCGGTCGGCGGCTGCCCAGCGCCAGCAGCAGTGCACCATACAGCAGGGCGGGTCCTGGACTGGTCTAGCAGTGTTCCAGGAAAGGAAATTAACGGTAAGTGAAATTTCACCTTCCAAGTCATACTGCTAGACCAGTCCAGACAAACGGGCAGTACCCAAGCTACCTGCTCTCAAGGGGGGGTCAAGGCCGCCGACAGTACTGCAGCTCCAAAGCAGCCGTCCTGACGAGCCTGAACGTCCAACCTATAGTGACGTACAAAGGTGGACAGCGAAGACCAAGTCGCCGCTCGACAAATATCCAGCGGAGCCACAAGAGACCGCTCGGCCCACGAAGCCGCTTGTGCTCAAGTAGAATGAGCACGGAGCCCCACCGGAACCGGCTTCCCCCGAAGAATGTAAGTTGCTTCAATGGCCCCTCGGAGCCACCTAGAAATTGTAGACTTAGAGGCCGCGGAGCCCCGACGAGGTCCCGCAAACAGGACGAAAAGATGATCAGACGTACGAAACGAGTTCGTGACCTTCAGGTATTGGAAAAGCACTCTCTTAAGGTCCACCGCCCGTAACGGAGACCAACTACTCTCACACTGAGCACTGGAAAAGGCTGGTAGGAAGAGAGGCTGGTTTACATGGAACGGCGTCAGCACCTTTGGCAAAAAAGAAGGAACAGTGCGAAGAGACACACCTTCCGCTGAGAAAGAGAGATAGGGATCATGACAGGAGAGAGCCTGCAATTCGGAAATACGGCGCGCCGACGTAATAGCCACTAAGAACACCGTCTTCAGAGTCAAATCTCTGAGCGAACAGGCCTTCAGGGGCTCAAAGGGAGGAGCAACGAGAGCCTGAAGAACGAGAGCAAGATCCCACGTAGGCACCGGCGGACGCAGCGGAGGCCTTAAAGACTTAACCCCGCGAAGGAAGCGAGACACGTCCGCATGCAAAGCTAGCAAACGCCCCGCTATGCGCCCACGAAAACAAGTCAATGCAGCAACCTGCACTCGCAAGGAACCTAGCGCCAAACCTTTGTCCACTCCGGACTGGAGAAAAGCCAAGATATCCAGGATACCGGCACGCCAGGGAGATAAGCTACGCTGGGAACACCAACGGTGAAAAAATCGCCAGACTCTAGCGTAGGCCATGGATGTGGACGTCCTCCGCGCTTTAAGCAGAGTAGCGACCACACTAGGTGAATAGCCCTTGCGTACTAAGTTGCGGCGTTCAATAGCCAAGCCGTAAGCGAGTATGGAGCCGGGTCTTCCATTTCCACCGGCCCCTGAGTCAGGAGACCGGGAAAGGCTCCGAGATGGAGTGGCGACTCCCGAGACAGTCGGACTAGATCCGCATACCACGGCCGGCAAGGCCAATTGGGAGCCACCAAGATCACTGGACCGCGATGCTCCCGGAGTCGTTGGAGAATCTTGCCTATCATGGACCATGGAGGAAAGACATACAGAAGAAGGTGTGCCGGCCACAGCTGAGAGAGAGCATCGATTCCGCACGACCCCTCTTCCCTCCAACGGCTGAAGTACAAGGGCGCCTTGGCATTCTGCGCTGTGGCCATGCGATCCATCGCCGGCAGCCCCCATAGTTGAATAATGGAACGAAACGTTTCCGGCTGCAGGGACCACTCCCCGGGATCCAGGGAGTGCCGGCTGAGAAAATCGGCTTTCACATTGTCCATGCCGGCGATGTGTTGCGCCGAGAGAGCCAGAAGATGCTCCTCCGCCCACAGGAGGAGCAAGCGCAGTTCCTGGGAGACTCCCGGACACTTCGTACTGCCCTGGCGGTTGAGGTAAGCCACCGTCGTGGCGTTGTCGGACAACACCCGAACTGCATGGCGCCGCAGAAGCAGCTGGAACTGAATCAGAGCCAAACGCACCACGCACGTCTCGAGACGATTGATGGACCAACGGGCTTCGCGAGGAGACCAAACCCCCTGCGCTGAAGTGGAGCCGCAATGAGCCCCCCAGCCGGAGAGGCTGGCGTCCGTCGTGAGCAGTAGCCAGCGCGGAGACTCTAGAGACACTCCCCGAAGAAGATTGCGCTCCCAAAGCCACCAAAGAAGGTCGTGGCGCACTTGCGAAGGCAGAGGTAAGCGAACCTGATAATCCTCCGAAACCGGCGACCAACGAGACAGAAGCGCCGCCTGTAAGCTGCGCATGTGCGCTCTCGCCCACGGGACTAGATCTATCATAGCTGCCATGGACCCCAACAGTTGCAGGTAGTCCCACGTCCGAGGTGCCGCTTGGTCCAAGAAGCGGTGAAGCTGAAGAGAGATCTTCTGAACCCGCTCTGCGTTAGAAAGATGCGTTCCTGATGAGTGTCGAACCACGCTCCGAGAAAGTCCAGAACCTGAGTCGGTCGAAGACTGCTTTTTGCGCGGTTGATCACCCAACCGAGCTGTTCCAAGAAGAGGACCACACGAGCGACGGTCTTGCGAGCTTTGGACCGGGAGTCGGCCCGGATAAACCAGTCGTCGAGATAGGGATGAACCCATATGCCCTGCTTGCGCAAGGCCGCCGCCATGACAATCATGATCTTGGAAAAAGTCCGCGGAACCGTCGCCAACCCGAAGGGCATAGCGCAAAATTGAAAATGCTGACCCAGCACTGAGAACCGGAGATACCGCTGATGGTCGACCCGGATTGGTACATGAAAGTAGGCCTCTGCTAAATCGAGAGACGCCAGGAACTCGCCCTTGCGCACGGCTTGAATCACCGAGCGAAGGGTCTCCATGCGAAAATGAGGAACGCGAAGGTCGCAGTTCAGCCCTTGAGATCCAGGATAGGACGGAAGGACCCATCTTTCTTGGGCACCATGAAATAGATGGAGTAGCGACCTCGACCTCTTTTGCAAGGAGTCACAGGGCAAATGGCGTTCAAGGACAGAAGGTGCCGAAGGGTCTCGTGGATGACACGCCGCTTCTCGGGGGAGGCAGCTGGAGAGACGACGAAGGTTTCCGGGATGGGTTGAGCGCACTCGAGAGAATAACCCCGAGAAATACTGTCGAGCAGCGAGTGATCGGTGGTGCGTGCCCACTCCTGCGCGAACAAGGCCAACCGACCCCCTATCGGCGGCCCCGTCCCGAGTGGGCTTCCCGCCCCATCAGCGGGAGGAGCGCCTGGCTGCGGTGAACTTCCCTGCGGAGGAGGAAGGCTCCATGCCCCTACGGGCTCCTCGAAAGGACTGCGACCACGCCCCATAGCGATCGGCCGGAGCAGCCCCCTGGGAGGTTTTAAAAGAGCGAAACTTCCGGGTGTCCCGAGACCGGAAATAGCGCCGAAAATTCTGTGACCATGACGAACGGCGATAGGACGCCTTAGGTCTGACTGGGAGCTCTTTTGAGGCTTTCCTAACCAGGGCTCCACACATCAAACAGGGAACTTTACTTGAGCACAGAAGGTTGCTGAACTCTGTAACCTCCTCAGGTTCAGAAACTGCTAACACCTAATCAGGAATTAGTGTGCCTGTTTCCTGAGTGCAGTTGAAGCCTGCATAAAAGGCTCCTGAGCCCTGCCCTTTTGAGGCTTTCCTAACCAGGGCTCCACACATCAAACAGGGAACTTTACTTGAGCACAGAAGGTTGCTGAACTCTGTAACCTCCTCAGGTTCAGAAACTGCTAACACTTAATCAGGGCAAAACTGAAAGGGGGTATTTTAAAGGCAACCAACCTTTTTGCTAAAATGGTAAATAAAGGCAAAAGGAACAGGAGACCGCTATGGTTTTCG
The DNA here is from genome assembly GCA_033557465.1 of Ichthyophis bannanicus. Lineage (NCBI taxonomy): Eukaryota > Metazoa > Chordata > Amphibia > Gymnophiona > Ichthyophiidae > Ichthyophis > Ichthyophis bannanicus. The sequence goes on from CM066036.1 coordinate 217,939,626, forward strand.
AAGGAAGTGGCTGAAAAAGTGAAGAAAAAGAGGGAGGCCTTCATGAAATACAAGAGATCACAGAGAGAGGAAGACAGGCATCTGTATTTGGAAAAACTTAGAGAAGCTAGCAAAGTAGTCAAGAAGGCAAAGATTCAAAAGGAGGAGGAAATAGCCAATGCAATAAAATGGGGGGATAAGACATTTTTCAGATATATTAGTGAGAAGAGGAAGGGCAAAAGTGGTATTGTCAGACTCAAGGGTGCAGGGGGGGAATATGTAGAAGCTGATAAGGATAAAGCGGAATTGCTTAACAAATATTTTTGTTCTGTGTTCACAGATGAAGAACCAGGAGCAGGACCTCAGAAAATAATTGTTAAATAAATAAATAAATAAAACACCCACAAATAGGAACAGAAGCGAGGGACATCTTGAACAATTTTCAAAAGACTGTGTTCAAGAGAAACTAGCTCAACTTAAAGTAGACAAAGCGATGGGACCGGATGGGATACACCCTAGAATACTGAGGGAACTTGGGGACGTTCTAGCAACTCCACTGACTGACCTTTTCAATGCCTCGTTGGAGTCGGGAGTGGTGCCAAAGGACTGGAGAGAGGCTCATGTGATGCCTTTACACAAAAGCGGAAGTAAGGATGTGGTTGAAAACTACAGGCTGGTTAGTTTAACTTCGGTGGTGAGTAAATTATTGGAAACGCTGCTGAAAGAGAAAATAGTGAGGTTTCTGGAGTCCGGCGGATTACAGGATCCGAGGCAGCATGGATTCACCAGAGGCAGGTCTTGTCAGACAAATCTGATTGATTTCTTTGACTGGGTGACCAGGGAGTTGGACTGAGGGAGAGCTCTAGATGTGGTGTATTTAGATTTCAGTAAAGCCTTTGACACTGTTCCTCACAGGTGACTTATAAACAAACTGAGCACCCTAGGGATGGACCCTAAAGTTACTGCTTGGGTTAGAAATTGGTTGGGTGGGAGGCGACAAAGAGTACAAGTAAATGGAGCTCACTCTGAGGAGAAGGATGTTACCAGTGGTGTGCCCCAGGGATCTGTCCTTGGTCCGATTCTTTTTAACATCTTTGTTAGTGATATAGCGGAAGGGCTGTCGGGTAAGGTTTGCCTCTTTGCGGATGATACCAAAATCTGCAATAGAGTAGACACCCAGGAAGGTGTAGATAACATGAGGAGGGATCTAGCTAAGCTTGAAGAATGGTCTAGAATTTGGCAGCTGGGATTTAATGTTAAAAAATGTAAGGTCATGCATTTGGGCTGCAGCAATCCAAGGGAGCAATACAGTATAGGAGGTGAAGTACTTTTGTCCACTAAAGAAGAGCGGGACCTAGGCGTGGTTGTGTCTGATGATCTTAAAGTAGCTAAACAGGTAGAAAAGGCGACGGCAAAAGCTAGAAGGATGCTTGGGTGCATACGGAGAGGAATGGCTAGCAGAAAAAAGGAGGTGATAATGCCTCTGTATAAGTCTTTGGTGCGACCTCATTTGGAGTATGGTGTGCAATTCTGGAGACCGCAACTTCAAAAGGATGTGAACAGGATGGAGTCGGTGCAGAGGGTTGCTACTAAAATGATTAATGGGCTTCATTATAAAGCATATGAGGACAGACTTAAGGATCTTAATATGTACACCTTAGAGGAAAGGCGGGATAGAGGTGATATGATTGAGATGTTTAAATACCTCCGTGGCATAAATGTTCAGGGAGAGAGCCTCTTTCAATTGAAGGCAAGTTCTGCTACGAGGGGACATGGGATGAGGGTGAAGGGAGATAGATTCAGGAGTGATATGCGGAAATATTTCTTTACGGAAAGAGTAGTGGATCCGTGGAATAGTCTCCCAGTGGAGGTGGTGGAGATGAGGACAGTAACTGAATTCAAAAAAGCATGGGACCAACACAGAGGATCTCTAAAGGTAAAAAAGTGGACTGTTGTAGTTGTTGTTATCGAAGGACAGACTAGATGGGCCTTGTGGTCTTTTTCTGTCGTCTTGTTTCTATGTTTCTATGTTTCTATGTCTGTCCTCCGGCAAGCATTGAGGCTTAACTTCCCCCAGGTCCTTCACTAGCTTATCGAGCTCCTCGCCGAAGAGAAGGCGACCCTTAAAGGGCAACTTAGAAAGCCTTGCCTTGGATACTACATCCGCCGCCCATTGGCGGAGCCACAGCCACCGCCTAGCCACCGTGACGGCAGCCAGCGAGCGAGCCGAAAGGCGCAACAAGTCATAGAAGGAATCCGCAATAAACGCCGTAGCCGACTCGAGGCGGATGTGGGACAGGTCCTCCGGCAACCTCTGAAGCCAGCGGAGCAATGCCCGCGCCGTCAAGCCCCCACACACCGACGCCTGGAGAGCTAGGGACGACGAAGCAAAGGCGGTCCTGAGAAGATTTTCCACCTTACGATCCTGCGAATCTTTAAGCGCTGCTCCGCCCTCCACCGGGATGGTGGTGTGCTTCGTCACTCCCGTGACTAAGGCATCCACCTTAGGGTATGCCAGCCACTGCTCTAGAGCTTCAGGAGACCAGACATAAAGCTGATTAAGCCAACGAGAGTTACGCAGTGGCACATCAGGGGAATCCCACTCCCTGGAAACCATCTGCTGCAACTCCGGAGGAAAGGGGAAGGATTTGGAGGGCTTGCGAATGCCCTGCAAAATAGGATCAGCCTGGGATTGACCCGGAGCCGTCTGGGGCTCTTCCAAAGTCATAAGACGGAGCACATTGGACACCTGGGCAATCAGGGCAGACAACTCTTCCTTCCGGAAAAGCCGAATGTCTTGGGAATCGTCCTGGGTAGGCAAGGACGAATCTGAGGGCGAAAATTCACCATCTTCCCGATCCGAGGAAGCCGCAGAGTCCTCTTCCAACGCTCTGTCCTCAGGGCAGCTGAAAACCTCTTCAGGAAGAAATTGAGACACTCTGAGGGAGCGGGACTTTTTATTGTCTGCAGCAGTCTGTTTCTGCATGCCTGCAGAAGGCAGAGAAGTGCTCCCCGGAGCTATAGGCAGATGCGCAGTCCTTGTCACCGCAGACTCCGCTCGCCAAAGGGACCACGCCTGGCGAAAAAGGGAAAGAAGATGTTCCTCAGATGGCAGTGCTGCCGGAGTGGACAGCGGTGGAATCTGAGAGGCTGCGGGAGAGGCTGCCCGTGGCTCCACAGGCAGCAGGGAAGGCAGCTGACCATCCACAACAGGTAGAGGAAAAACTGAAGAGTCTGAAGGCAAAACAGCAGCCAAGGATTCGCCTGGGTGAGACAAGCAAGCAGTGCACAGGTGATTCTGGAGGTCTTTGTGCTTTTTCTGACACCCCAGGCAGCGTTGGCTCGAAGAAGGCATAATGAAAGATAAATCCTGCCCTTCAGTACAAGACAGGAAAAAAAGATGCTCTCACACTCTGCTGAAAACTGTTGTCCCTGTCTTAGGAAAAATCTCCTTTTATTTATTTATTTATTTATTTATTTATTTTTTAACACCACAGCAAAGACAACAACACTCCCGGCATCCAGCTAGGAATCTTTGAAAAAAAACGAGCAGTAGGAAAGCTGCCATGAAGAATATATGCAGAGGAGAGCAAGCTGGCTTCCCGCCAAAAAACGGAGGTTTTCAGTGATTCAAAATGGCCGCCGGCAAAATAAAAGGAGTAAAAAAGAAGAAATTAAACTCCCAAAAATTCAAATAACCCCAGAAAAGAGTGAGGGAGGGCAGGGGGACACTGTCCACACCAGAAAATCACTGAAATTCATCAAAAACGGCACCAACAAAAATCGGGCTGCCAGGAAGCTGTCAGGCACTGAGAGGAGAGAGACAGAAGCTGTACTCACAATACTGATGGTGCAGGGAAGCCACAAAGCGCTGCACAAACCTCAGTCAGCTGCCTCACCACTAAAATTAGCCCCAGGGACTAGATTTTAGGAGGGTATCATCCAGCGAACTAGCTCACAGGACCAATGTTCCCTCTAATTTTCTGTAGGCTGTGTGCGCATAAAATATCAGCTGTGTGCAGCTTTTGAAGGAAGGTTAAATTTTTGTGCGCCACATAACGACACTCGGAGTTATATACTTTAAAATTTGACTACACATCAGAATACAGTATGTACACCACATTGATTTTAATCAAATTAAATGAAAATAGACAATTACTAAATGAAGCGGGAAATTTATAGTAATTACAATCATAACTTTTAAATTTTAAGACGTCTGTGTTGTTTTCTATCAGAATTAGAGCCATAATTTTTGTGCGCTCTGTTGTAAAGTATGTGCGCTCTCTCAGCGAGGTGTGTGCGCGCGCACAAGCGCACAGCTTAGAGGGAACAGTGCACAGGACTAGTGCTGGGGAGCCTTCTCATCAGCGATCACCACTGTGAACAGGGGATCAGCTGGAAAACCTCTCCCTGGTGCCTAGAAATTAATCTGGCAACAACAGGGGGCAGAAGGAATCAAAGGAAATCCCAGAATGTAGTAGATGAATTTTGAAGGAATAAAACAAAAAAGCATCCAGATCTGCTGGAGACAGAGAAATACTGACAGGGACCCCTAGGGGTAGCTGTATATCACCAGACTCCACCCAATCAGAGCTCTGGTGGAATTCTCTGTCTCCAAGATCTGCTGGCAGGGGTGCATAACCCGTTTGTCTGGACTGGTCTAGCAGTATGACTTGGAAAGGCTCTTCCCTTGAGACTAACAGCTGGCAATTTGCATAATATCCTGACCCTTAAGAGATGCCCCTCAAGCACATGTTTGGAGGGACTGACCATGTGGTAGCAGGGATCAGTGACAGAACTGCTGTCCTGTGTTATGTTTAATCTTATTTATTTTCGATAGACGATTGACAACAGTCACCCTTAATGCAGTGGAACCACCTGAGCCTCATACAAAAAACACCTCCCAACAAATGAAATCCACAAAGAATGGACCAAATTAAAGAGCCAGCCCATGTCCCCCTGCGGCCATGTCCACTCTGTCCACCCCTAGCCCTGTGCACTTGATGGCTCAGTGTCCATTAGCCCCCTTGCTGTGTCCATGCCAGCATCCACCCTGGTCTGTGCCCATCACAGATGCTGCACATAGCCTTGCATGTTCCACCACAGCTGACCCCTAGGCACTGTTTAACGTGTGTGCGTTTGGCCATGTGTGGCACTGGCCCATGTGATGCCCATAATATCGCTCCACCCATGACATGGGTACAGTACCCTGCATCCTCCCATTGTATCTCACACGGACACACATGTGGGTGCCCACATGTGTCAATCACACAACACTGACCCATAGCAAGGAGGGATATCTGGCCACCACAGTTGACTGGTAACAGTTGACTGGTAACAATGATAACCTTTATTTACAATCATCATTTGTCGGCACATTTGCCATTGCACAGCATGCCGACATTGCTGTCAGCCAACCCTGCTGTCCCCGGTGAGTGTGGCAGGCCATTGCATGGGCTGTCACAGGGCGGGTGTGCATTGCGCATCCACACGCTACACACCCTGGGGACCCCTGTCACATGGTGGCTGATCAGGCGCGCCACCAGCTACTCGCTCCTCCAGCAAGCGCAGCCGGTCAGCCACCATGGTCAGGGTTGCCAGGACCTGCCCCATGATGAGTGCGTGCTGCCTCTGGGCGTGTGCCTGCGCACGCACAGCCGCTGCCACACACAGCCCGCACATGCAGCCACACAGACACAGGTCTCCCCGTGTCTGTGTGGCTGCATCCACGGTGCGCATGTCAGCGGCTATGTGTGGCAGGCCCACATCCAGGGGGGAAGCATCGCCAGCACCATGGAGCAGGTGGCTGGCGCCCCCGTAGCCCTGTGGCAGCCCATGCCGATGGGCAGATGCCACAGCCAGCAAACCCATCCACGCATCCGCCCCATCCCCCTCCCCCTCCAGCCCCTCGCCCCCCCGCAGAGCCCCTCCCCTCCCCCTCCGCCTGCACCCGCCCCTCCACCCTCTGCTCTCCTGCCAGCTCCACCGCCTCCCCCTCCCCCACCTCCTCCCCTGCTCCAACCACCCTAAACACCTCCATCTCCCTTGCTCCCACCTCCACCTCCTCCTCCCCGTCCCCCTCCTCCCCCTCGGTGTTGGCTGCAGCATTCGCAGACTCGTGCGTCCCGCCGTTGTCTGCCTCCATGGGCACTGGGGCCTCCTCCACCTCCTGGCCGTTGTCACCCTTCTCCTCCTCCGTCCCCGCTGCAGCATCTGGCCCCACAGGCTCCACGGCACCACGTGCATCCGCTGTGGGAGAGGGGAACACGTGTCATCTCTATGCTCACACATCAGACACGGCAATCACATGCATCCTGTGGTCCTGACAACCATTGCCCCACAGGGCCATGTCACATCACTCACCATCTCGTTGGGCCATCCGCTCCCTCTATACCCATGCTACAAAGCGGGGTTATCGTGCACGTAGCTCCCGCGCCTTCTTGCGGAGATCCTCCACCTCTTGGAGTGAAAACACATATTGACATTATCAGACAGACACCCTTTTGGGGTCTCTTCTGCAACACATATATATCTCTGTGTGCAATATGGTTCGCCCCTGTGCTCTCAGACGGGGGCATCCACCATTGCACCAGGATGGGGGGTGAGGCTCTGAGTTGAGGCTTGCTGCATCCTGGGGATATAGTTTGCCCTTGTGATCACAAACAGGGGCATCCACCTTAGCTCCAGGATGGGCTATGGAACCCTGAGGTGAGGCCTACTGCATCCTGGGGCTATGGTTGGTCTCTTGTAATCACTAACAGGTACAGATACCATAGCACAAGGACGGGGGATGGGGCCCCCATCTGGGGCCTGCAGCATCCTTGGGCTATAGTTATCTGGGTGGCTGGTGGACGTGAGGATCGCCTGGTAACATGCCTGCCTGGTGCGAAGGTAGCGGACCTCACGCACCACCTAGATAGGATCATAGATAGTGCTGGGGAGGAGTCTGCTGTCTTGGTACATGTTGGTACCAATGACACAGGAAAATGTGGTAGGGAAGTTCTGGAGGCTAAATTTAAGCTTTTAGGTAGGAAGTTGAAATCCAGAACTTCCAGGATAGCGTTCTCCGAAATGCTTCCTGTTCCACGTGCAGGACCCAAAAGACAGGCAGAGCTCCGGAGTCTCAATGCGTGGATGAGACAATGGTGCAATGGTGCATGAGATAGCTGCGTGGGAGGCATAAGTGGCGCGCTGAAGTGCAAGAAAAAGAGCAGAGCCACAGCACAATGGTTAAGGCAATTACCAATGATGCAAGGATCAGGGGTTCAATTCCCCCACAGTGCCCAATGAAGACAGCTGGCTGAGGTGTTAATTTATGAGGCACAGAAATACTGGGCATCATAAGGCAGCCTGCTAATGTTTTTGGCGGCATATTAATACTGGGCATCATAAGGCGGCCTGCTAATGTTTTTGGCGGCATATTAATACTGGGCGGCATAAGGCGGCACGCTGATGTTTATGGAGGCATTATAATACTGGGCGGCATTATTTTAGGAGGCATTTAAATGATGGGCGGTATAAGGCGGCGCGCCAATGGGCATAAGGCGGTGCGCTAATGTTTTAGGAGGCTTTTTAATACTAGGCGGCATAAGGTGGCGCGCTGATGTGCAATCACAGGAACAGAGCCACAGCACAATGGTTAAGACACTGACCAATGATGCAGGGATCAGGGGTTCAATCCCCCAAAGTGCCCAATGAACAAGGCTGGCTGAGGCAGAACATATTAAGGGGAAGATTGCTTTAGGAGGCATTTTATTCATATTTTAATTAGCACTACTAGCAAATTCACTCCCAAAGCGTGTTAACATAAGGTGCCCTATAAGGCACATTTTAAAGTGCACTGTCAGCCAAGGCACCCTAGAATGTTGCTTATAGGGCGCTTTAGAGGGTGCCGTATGAGGTACCGCAAGGTCAGTGTACTGATTTTTTATGGCAGCACTGTGCAGTTTAAGGAATGAAAAGCATAAGTAGGTGCGCTGACAGGCAAGGAGGAGCAGCAGTGGAGCACAATGGTTAAGGCACTGACTGCTGATACAGGGGTCATGCGTTTGCTCCCCAGTGTGCCTAATACGTAAGGCTGGCTGTGGCATCAGCTTTGCATTGTACATATTTTGTCCTGCAGTACTTTAATTTTATGTTATTAATTGCTGCCAGCAAACACGCCCTCACATGCTGTAATGGAAGGTGCCGTATAAGGCACCCTATAAGGCATTCCATAGGGCACATTAGAAAGTGCACTGTCCGCCACAGCACCCTAAAATGTCCCCTATAGGGCACCCTATAGGTTGCGTCACAGGATATTGTATAGTGCACCTTATATGGACGGGAACCATAAGGTGCCCTATAGGGCACCCTATAAAGCACCCTCAGAGGCACCTTATGGGTACAGTACGCTGAAGGGTGTTTTTGCTGGCATCAAAATATGTACATTAAAAAAAATGCATTGGACAACCCTATCAAAACACCCCACTGTGGGTTTGAACCCATGACCTCTGGCTTCAGAAGCAGTGATATAACCATTGGGCTACAGCTAGTAGCAAGCCCCTGGTTGGCTGCAGAGAGCCTGCATGTCACCACACAGACAGTCTGCTATGGTCACCAGGATAGGGTTAGCCCACCCATACCCATGATGCACTGCACATGCAAATCAGCTGTCCACAGATTAACACAAGATGGGCAATGCAACCCCACAGCACCTCGGCCCGGTAGAGGGATGTGACCATGTGCACCCACACACCACCTCGGCCTGCTAGGGGGTACTGACCGTGTGTTTTACTGGCACAGAGTAGCTACACGCTGTGCGGGTACTGTGCTCACCCTGAGGGTGCAATGAGGCGCCCAGGACCAGGTCCACAACACCTTCCATGTCTGACAGAGGCCATGCCGGAGGTCCAAAGCAGTGTTAATGTGTGAGATGGGTATTTCCTGCACAAACACCTTGGATATCTCTGTCTGACTCAGTCAGGTGTAGCCCCCATGGACCCCCAGGTGGGCCACATACCACCACCACAGCCAAGGGCAGCAAACAGGGCCCCATATCAATAGATCCACTTTCTACCTCCCTGCAAAGGTGGCAGTAGAGGGGTCCATCAACCCCAGTCCTGCTGAGGAGCAAGCACCCAACAGCACAGTCATTGCAGCTTTATACACATCCATAACACAATAGCAGACAGTTATTAGGCCTGGATATGGTGAGCTGCATCCCCACCACCATCTGATATTCTCCTGCACTAAGTCATCAGCCACTGCACCCTGCTCCATCACAACACATACCAGCTGCAAACAGTGTGCTAGTTAGTCCACAGTACATGTTCCCAGTGGAGATGCATGCACCCAGAACTGGGATGTCAGCATGCACAGCAAGCAGATAAATCAGTGACTGGGCCCCAAAAGGAAACCCATATCCCATATCTATCACATGAGAGAAATACTATATAGCACTATGGGGGTGCCTAGCCATGCTGTGGTCACTGCACAGTCAGGGTGAGAGTGATCTCTCAGCAGGACATACTGAGGTCACCCTGTCTGTGTAGGTGGTGGCCGGGCACTAAAATGTCCCAGTCAGTGCCCTATGCCCTGTGCAGATGCACCCTGGCCAGGCCACCCTGTCCGGCCTATACCCATGGTACCTTGCTCCTCATTATGCACTTTGGCAGCCCAATACTGGCAACATTGCTGGCAGTGTGGGCTGTGGAAGGTGTTTGCAGCCACCACACACTGGATAGGCAGACAGCCACCCCCACACCTATGCCAACATTGTGCTACTATAGAGGAGTCCAGCAGCCATACCCACCACACCAGTCCTGGGCACAGTACAGGCATGGATATGGTACGCACTACTGTTGGGGGTCACTCTCCAGGGTGGTAAACACTGTCAGAGACCAGACCTGCAGCGCACACCGCAGACATCACAATGATTGTTATGGTGGAGATCAATGAGCAAAATGTGCTTAACGTAGGAATTGATATCTGCCAGTTATCATGGGCAATGTTTGATAGCTGTGAACCATATACCCAGGTGTAGGGTGGCAGTGCTAAGGTATGCAACTGCTAGTATTGGGAGATACAGGCAGGGCCCAATGTCCTGCCTCTCCAGGAGGCATTGGCCAATGGGGCCTGTGGGGGTGTGTGTGGGTGTGTCTGGCCCTGTTGGATGCTGCTTTACGGCAGAGTGTCCCAACTCCAGTCCTGGTGTTCCAACCACTATTTGGGTTTTCATGCTGTCCCTCATAGATATGCATAAGCTACATCAGCATACCATGGGGGTGGTGCATAGATATGCAGCACAGGCATCTTTATTAGAGGCAGCATGGATCCTGAATGGTGTGGGGCCCTCCAGGACTGCATTTGGGAGGCTCTGCTCTAGGTAATGTGGCTGTTTATGGTGTCTGTGTTTGGTGTGGTAAAATATAGTCGTATGAACCATGCTTATGTTCTCAGCAATAAAGGTTTGTCCGTACTATCACGGTTTAGTTGTAGGAAAAATATGTGGACTGGGTTGGCAATAGCCCCAGCTGGGCTTTGAACCTGTGACCTTCTGTTCCTGCACACACTGTCTGTGTGCACTGCACCACTGTGTTGCCACAGATATGCTGTATTCCCTGGGGAGTCCATGACTGTACATCCGACAGAGCCTGTCTGTTGCAGTGGACGGTGCCCGCCTGCACAGGCATAGGCCACTGTCTTCTGTGGTTTGCAGCCACTGCCCCCTCCACCACCTGTACCCTTCCGCCAACATGCAGACATGTCCCTATCTGGGAAAAAGCATATGACCTGATTGAGTTGTAGCACTCCAGGACTGACTTTGGGGGACTCGGCTGTAGGTAATGCCCATTGTTATGGTTTGTGTGCGGTGTAGGGTAAAATATAGGTGTTGGAACCATGCTTATGTTCTCTGCAATAAAGGAGTGTCTGTACTATCACTGTTTAGTGGTGGGTAAAACTATGGGGACTGGTTTGGCAGGAGCTCCAACTGGGATTTGAACCTGTGATCCTCTGGTCCTACAGGCACTGGCTGTGTCCGCTGCACCACACTGTGGCCACTGAGACAGTGCAGTCTCTGGAGATAGGAAACCTGGCCGCACGAGTCAGACACCCTGCTCTGCACAATTTTACTGTGGGCTTGTTTACCTTGTATGGGGACAAAGGTGCGAATAAACCTCAAAAATGCCCCCCAAAAAAGGGGACGAAACCAAAACCAAGCTGCGCAACAGTGATATCAATGGGCAAGCTGGAAAACACTCCCAGGAAAGCTCCATTAAAATGCAGTGCTTTTGAATGAGTCTACGGAGCGTAGACCCTTCCAAAAATCATTTTTATTTTTTGGAGCTTTCCTGGGAGTGTTTCTTATGGTTGCCCATTAATATCACTGTTGCCCAGCTGGATTATAATTTATTTGGAATTTGTTGTGGTCATTTTTAATTTATATTTGCTATTTTGTTCTGTGCACATGTATCACACTGCTCACGTTTTGCATGTTTCCCCGGTTTTGCTGTACATTGCTGACGTAAATGGTTTCTCTTCCCTTTAAATCGGCTCTACCGCGAGGTTTTCACTCGCAGTATTTTTGTGCCGAAATTCAGCCATGCTCCTGTGCGGGGAGCCTCTCCCCTCCCACTCTCCACCCATTGACCCCGTCCCTCCGCCCCTCGGGGGCCTTCCTCCGCCCTCCGTACGCCTTTCCCTGCCTCTATCGCACATCAGTGCCCCGCACACGTGCGCGGGCCCGTTAATGTGACGCGCACGCGTACGGGGCACTTAAGAGCACTTAAGTGCATCGTTAGCGTATGCTACTGTGCGCTGCGCACGTGGGCGCGGTTTAGTAAACACCCCCCTAGGTCTCTGCAAATCCAAGTACTTCTATTCCAAGTAGCTATATATCACAACTGTACTTGGCCAGTAGGGCTTACGTGAACTGAGGGCACACTTGTATATCTGATTTAAAGGCTTTGCAAGGAATGTAGTTAGTCATAATATTCCTAAAAATTTATATCCAACAGTTAAAATCTCTAAGATAAAAACAGGCAATAGTAAAGTCTGAAAGCTTTGCTATGTGTAGTCTCTTGAAGTTGTGCTTTTTCTTTGCTGCGGGTATCTTACAGCATTTTTACTTCAGTCTCTGAGCCCTTTTTGCTAAGGTGATATCATATTCATGTCATAGTTATACAGAACACTACCATGGTATTTGTGCTGCTGGTCTGCACCCAAGGAACAGGATGTGCTCCTTGGGTGCTGCTCAAGGGTGTTGCATTAGTTGCCTTGAGGCAAGTCTCGTTGACACAGATTTTGTCTTTCCCTCACATCACATCATTGTCACATCCATTATGTTAACTTGCTCAGAAGTATAGGATCACAGTTGAACATAAATTATGCCACTTTCATATTGCCCTTCATCAATTTTAGGGAAACCGCCCGATCATTGCTTGCTCTGCATTTCTGCAGCCAATACAGGTCAACCATTATTTTTCTCTACTCATAAACTTCAGCTTAGTCTTCTCAATGTATGGGCATGAAGGACTAATACATCTGATGATATAATCTCATATCATAGCCATCAAATATGCTGCGTTAACAGAAACCTGTTTTAGACCATGGCACCTGGCCTATTTCAGAAACTCCTGCCCATTCAACTTTAGTTTGTTCTTTAATGGCTGTGATGTGAAATGTGGAGGTGAGGTGATGCCCCTTTTTATAAAGGATTTGCAAATTTATTTTTTCTCTAGTCGCCCTCTATGGATTTCATATACTTTTTTAATGACTTTAAATACCACACCAATCCAAATCATCACTTTGACCTTCCTCTTCCTCAGTCTTTTTGATATTGATTGAGGAGGTGGCGATAGCCCACCCCAACCTTATGATTTTAGGGGACTTTTATTTTTTTTGAATATAATTATTTATTAGTATTTAGTTCACACTTTTCCGATGCTAGTTCAAGGTGAGTTACATTCAGGTACATGGGTATTTACCTGTTCCCAGAGGGCTTACAATCTAAGTTTGTACTTGAGGCAATGGAGGATTAATCATGTCCTGGCAATGTCCCAGTTTTTAAACTATTTCCTTTTTTAATTGGTTTTGTTTTATTTGATTCTTGTTGTGTCAAATATATGTGCATATATAGTCCAGAGTCATTTCACTGGCCACTTTTTTTTTAGGTGATATTGAATAATGAGGTGTCTAAATTTCAAGATCCTTATATTTTTAAATCTCGGTGTAATTTAAATGTACAGCAAAGGGCAGCACTGCAACAGCTTTGGGATAATACCACCATTATTGTATCCCATGCTGATAAAGGGGGCAGTATAGTCATTCAGGACCGTAGAGCATATGATAATAAAGCAATCCATCAGCTTTCTGATAGAAAGTATTATGCTTGTTTGCCTGCTGATCCAACGTCTGAATTAGCACGGATGATTAGTGATATTGTCACTACAGCTAGGGATAAAGGGTGTTTAACCTCTCGTGAATATAGATTTTTGATTGAAACTGCTCCTGTTGTTCTGATGATATACTTCCTACCGAAGGTACATACATTTTTAAATCAACCCCCTGGGCATCCAATTGTTTCTACATGGGGTTTGTGATAAGGAAGCTTATCATAGCTCAGGTAGGAGCTATAGAAAAGATGATGTGACTCTGAACAAGCAACCTGTCAGTTCTGGTAGAAGCAAGAAAACAGAGTTTTCACATAAAAGACTACCAGTCCCAGAATGCACCAGGTTTCCAGCAGCCATGAGAGGGGCTGAAGTGAGAAAACATGTGTGCAATCAAGAGAGCTATGAGGTAATCCCTAAGCACTCATCTCAAAGGGCAGGGCCTGATTCAACACAGCTGCGCTGTGTTAGGGAGGAGCACACATTAGAACAGAATAAGAATAGAGCTTATTCTTCAGATAACAGTTTCAGGGAGAGCTTCAGCAACGGCTACAAGCTCCAGCCCAGCTAAGGGTTTAAGCATCACCTGGAGAAACAGAAGCCAAGCCAAGCGGATAGAGAAAGAAGGAAACTCTCTGGAAGGAAGAGAAGAAAGGCCATTGGAAGGTCTGGGAGAACCCAAGGCAGTACCCATACTGGGAGGTATTCCAAATGCCAGCAGAGTCCATTGGACTGGAGTCAGCCAGAGGAATGGAATGGCAGAGATAGGAATCACCAGTGGCTACCTGGAAGAGAGAAGACTACACGTGGAAAGGACTTTTAGACCAAGGCCAGAAGGTATGTGAGAGGAGATCCAGTGTCCAGGGATCAAGATTGGAAGGCTGGACATCAGAATTGGATTACATACTGGCCAGGCTATACAGAGAGGAATTATGATAGCAGGAGAGGCTCAGGTATGAACACTGATCCAGACCCTATCTATAATAGTGAATGGCAGCAAGGGAATAAGCATTCTCATGATAGTGCCTTATGGAAAGACTCGTCTGTGCCAATGTATGATAGTGACCCTATGTTGATTGATGAAGGGGGAGATACATCAGATGAAACTATTCATTACATGGTCTGTTCTTTATCCAAGTGCTATTGCTAGCTTTCTGTGAGCAAACACATCAGCCATCACAAAGAAACCTAACTTTGTTCTTTATTTCCACTGCAAACAGCTCTTAAAGCAGGATTTGGGTTCACACAGTAGCAGCCAGCCAGCTAAAGGGTTTCAGCTGGTCAATTGATAGTAATTAAAGCTGCACCTGATTGTGTATGTGAGCAAGGGAGAATCACTGCTGGGATCTGCGTGGAAAATAAGCAGAAGTTAACCTAACAAGCAAAGTTCATTTATTTCTTTGTGCCTTTTTCCTTTGGTAATTATTTGCTAAGAAAACATTAGCTAATTGCCTGACAAGCTGAAGGTTGTTTTCTGATTTGCTTTGTGACTTTATGTTATCCACTTAAACACTGCAAGCAAGTAACCTCATTTATATTGCTAACAAGCATACTTGTGCTGGGTGAATTAAACCCCATCAATAAAAGAAGTATTTTATTGGCCTTACCACTGGTTCACAACTCAATTATTGTCTTCAGCTGTGTTTGGGAGTGAATGAACTACAATACCCACAATACCTTGCAAGAATCATATGAATATATGCATCGTCAAGATTGTGTAAGTTCTCACCCTAGGCAGCCGTCTGACAGGTTCTATTCTTGAGACCTTTATCTAGGTTTGATATTTTTTTGAAATCGTCAGTTCAAAGTATTCCTTCATTTATCCAGGATACGACTCATTTTTGTCGAAGTTTCTGATTGGCCTCAGGTCACGTTTATGGCTACTATGGACATAACAAGTTTATATATGAATATTCCACAGGATTGTGCATTACAGATGATTGATAAAGCTTTAGGTATTAAACCTCCACCAGTACATATTCTGGCAGGATCCCTGAATGAACTGGCTCAATTGGTTCTTTCAAGGAATTATTTTTGATATAATGATACCTATTATCAGCAACACCATGGAGTGACTATGGGGGCAACTTTAGCTCCCGGTTCCTGGATGATATGTTTCTTCTGTGGGCTGGTTCAGAGAATGATCTGATTCAGTTTCATGAGTAGTTGAATACAAAGGATGAGAATCTTCAGTTCTCCTTAAGCTATCATGCTATGACTATTGACTTTTTGGAGGTGTGAATATCTCGAGGGGATGTAGAGATTCAAACTGCAGTTTATCAGAAGAATGTGGTTCAGAATGCCTATTTACATTTTTAAAGTTGTTATACTTTATGGAAAAATTTAGCTATGAGTTAATATCTTAGAGCACACAGAATATGTTCTACGGATATGTCTTTTGTACAGGAAACAAAGATTTTGGATGCGCATTTTTTGGCCTGGGCGTATCCACAGTTAGATATAAAAAGAGCTTTTTTGAAATCACCGATATGCTCAGCGCTCTTTATTGTTGCAGCATTGTTCTTCGGGTGCAGATGAGGCACTGATGTGTTTTACCATATTCTGTGGGAGTTCATGGAATTGTAAAGACCATTCGGAAACATCAGGTTATGTTGCAACTACATCCGTGTTTAGTGGCCCTATTGAGGATAGCCTTCACAAGAGGTAAGAATTTAGGGGAATTAATGACTAGATACCAATTAACATCATTTAAGGATGATTCTCAACAGATTGGACATTATTCCTGTTCAGGATGCAGTTGGTATGAATTGGCCTTGACTGGGCCCTGTTGGACTCATCCCAATGGGAAGGTATATTCATCAGCGCAACATTCATCATGTGACACCATGGGGGTTGTTTATATGATTATTTGTCATTGCTCTTTACTTTATGTGGGTTGCACTACAAGGAAAATTTGGTTGCATTTCTTGGAGCATAAGAACTTGGATTAATAATCGGGTAGATACTGCCCCTTTGGTTTCCCACTGGTTATTGTATCAACATTCGATCAGTGACATCAGGTGGCAGGTGTTGGACCACCTACCGCACACCTGGAGGGGTGGGAACTATACTAAGTGATTAACCATCCATGAACATGTTGGGATGCACCAACTTCGATCCACTGAACAGTGGGGGTTAAACCGGGCTGTTAATTGGTTTGCTCTGCTTTGAATGATTGACTGATCATGTGACCACCAAAGCATGATGTGGTTTCTACTTAAAGATGTTTTAGTGGTGAAGGGGTACTCATCCTGTATGGAGGGTAGTTCCTATGGTGGATAATGTGTTTATAGTGTATTTATGAAGATTGTGTTCTCCTGATGCAGATAAGTGCATTATTACTTATCAAAATGCAATATTGTGTCGGATAGCATTGTATTTTTATATTTACATTTTGTATTTACACTTATATCTCCATGGTTAAAGGTTGTTTGATTAGCCAACGATAGACTGATGATGAAATTTTGAGCACTCTAGTACAGGCCTATTGGACTGTTATACTGGAAGATCGGTAATCAATCTAATATAACTCATTTTAGGAGTTGAGATCTTGTCGGGCTTTCTAAATATTGTTGTTTGAGTTATATTTGGAATAAGAGATTATTCACCGGTATATAATTTATTGTGAGTGGTTTTTAGTGAGGGTTTGTGATTAGGTTTGTGATTACCTTCACTGTTGGCATTGAATTGTTTCACCAAAAATTATCAGGACAGCTAGAAAGGGAGAGAGTAGAAGGGTTTTTTTTTTGGATAGCTCCTGACGTTCCCCAGAGAAGCCATTTGAATGTTGTTCTCATTGGTCCAAAAATAAAGGTTCCTATGTGAAATGATTAGCGTTCACTTACAGTAGCATTCTGACAAAAAAATGAAAAGGCATTGTGATCCCTTATTATAATAGATTTTTATAACCAGAAGAGCATATTAAAGCTTATAGAAAAGTTTTACATCATCAGACACAATGCCCCATTCTAACTGAAGTATAACAGATAACATGAAATTGCAAGTGATGCCTGCGATGTTTTGCTTATGTTGTTGAGAGGATTACAACTTTAATGGCTTTATTTGCAGCATTCAGTACATTGCATATAATGACTTTTCTATAAATTTCAAACATACCTCTAGAAAATCTTGAGTACAATTGTACTTACAGGGTAGGTAATTAAAAATTTGATCATAACTTCAGAGAAGCAAATATGCTCTCGAGAGCTATACAATAAAGTAAATGTTAAATCTTGCAAGAGTTACATTTATAGCACGTATATATTGGCAATATGACAAGTACAGTATTAATTAATGCCACTTAATATGAAACATATTTAATTTTCACTGAATTCATTCCCCAATTATCTCTCATTTTATTGATATTGTTCTTTTTTTCCTTCTTTTCTACATAATTAAAGCAAGCACTGTGTGTCTTAGCATATGTTGCAAGTCAATTTAAAAAGCTACTTTTGATATCCTTGTTTCATGTCTGAGAAAGGTATGAGTTCATTTGTTCCTACTGGCATTACGTCTTGTTTAGAAAATGGGTTTTTTTCAAAATTTTTGTATAAGCCAATAGCAATCTGGTGAAAATTTGAGCCAAAGCTTATTTGTTCTTGAACTCTATGGAAAACTCTTCCAGGATGTTTTGCCTTGTGAATCTATTGACGTCTGCTTTAGAAGCTTACTCCTAAGATGTTTCTTTTGTAATGTTATTGTACCAGAAACTCTGTCAAACCATGTGTAAGTAACAGAAACATTTAGCAAGCCTACTCCAGATCACTAGTTGCACAACCAGGAACTGGATTAGACTCAGTAAATGTTTCTGATAGTATTCTTAGATATGGTTTCACATCTCTAAGTATACTGTCGGATATCTTTACCAAGCCTTATCCAGATACTGGTTGTCCAGCAAATGTCTTACTCTGTGTTAACTGCAGGGCGGATGTTGGCCGTACCCCCAACAGTTACTGCCTGGAGGTACCACAGAGTAATATAGGTGCTGCACAATTAATGTATCAACAGATAGTGCAGTAAGTGAATCTACACCATCTACTGATGTATTTATCATGGCCCAAGATGGAAAAAATACCCTATCCCCTGATCAGCATCACTCCAATTCCTTCCATACGCTACCTGGGTGTTATGCTGGACCAACAGCTGGGCTTCAAGGAGCACATAAAAAACACAACCAGGACCATATACAATAAAATCAGAACACTAAGACACCTAAGACCCATGTTACCCTCTGATTTCCGAACCGTATTCCAGGCGCTGATAACTCCACACTTTGACTATGCAAACATCATTCTACACAGACTCCCCAAGAATACCCTCAACCCACTACAACTTGCGATGAACGTAGCTGCCCGCATTCTCTATGGTCTTTCCAGAAGAGACTACATCACTCCCATCCTCAAGGAACTTCACTGGCTACCGATAATCTGCAGGATCACATACAAGGCTCTACTCCTCACCTTTAAGATCATCAACAAATTATCTCCCTCGTCACTCACGGGCCTCCTCACCCCCACCCCCAACAACAGGTCGAGAAGG
This sequence comes from Ichthyophis bannanicus, assembly GCA_033557465.1. Classification (NCBI taxonomy): domain Eukaryota; kingdom Metazoa; phylum Chordata; class Amphibia; order Gymnophiona; family Ichthyophiidae; genus Ichthyophis; species Ichthyophis bannanicus. The sequence continues at coordinate 217,958,516 of CM066036.1, forward strand.
TCAGTAGCAGACAACACGCTGATTATCCCTAAGGAATCCATAAAATGTACTCAAACAACTAGGAACAGAGCATTCACCTTCTATACCCCAAAGTGCTGGAATAACCTCCCACCAAAAATAAGATCGATCAAAGACCTTACACAGTTCAGGAAAGCAATCAAGCATCACCTATTCCTACTATACTTCTCGCAACCAAACAACCCCTCCCCACTTAACATACCCCAATCCCTTCAAGCAGTGCTTGACACTACATAAAAAAATTAGGACACACTTAATAGCAGAACTATCCATTGGTATGCGTAACAATGCCAATCTGAGGTGTATATATTAGATCAATCATGGAATACCAAGTTCTAGGTCCAATATGTAAATAGTTTACCCAGTTAATGCTCCAAGTTAACTATCCCGTTAAAATGTAAGCACAAGACAGTTTTGACTGAATTGAGCAAGAATTGTTAATTGTAAACTGCACTGATAATAAAGAGCACGGTATATAAAAGCTGTTAAATAAATAAAATAAAATAGATAAATAAATTCCCTAATCACCATCAACAACATCCTCCCAATTCTCTGATCTGCCTCAGTTATCACCTCTTAATCCCCTGATCCTCCAATTATATCAGCATTATCCCTCATATCCCGGTCAATATCACCATCACATCTATGATGCTCTGATCAGCATCGCCCCCTAATCCCTCAATCATCTCATCGCCATCAGCACCACTGCCCACCCATCCTGATCAGCATCTTGATGCCTTCAATCCGATCATAACTGAGTCTGTCTCCGAATAACTGTGAGTCTGTCTCCACATATTTCTCTTTCTTTCTAATTGTCCTCAGTGGTGGGTTTCCTTACCTACTCCATTGCTGTTAAAGTTTTAAGGTTTTAAAGTTTCTCTTAACCTACCTGCAGGGGCTACCCCTCCCCCCCTCCCTGCTGAGTTACTGTTGTGAACCTCCATTTTTATGAGCTGCACGTGGGTTTGCTTACATTGCCTTCTCTTCCTTAAAGAGGAGGAGTGCTTTTTTAGAGCTCTCCCAAAGGTGATTTTTGCTGTTTGCTGCATAACTGAGTCTGTCTCCAAATAACTGTGAGTCTGTCTCCACATATTTGTCTTTCTTTCTAATTGTCCTCAGTGGTGGGTTTCCTTACCTACTCCATTGTGTGTGCCAATAGTTCAGGAACAGCCTACTAGCCAGTGACACTTATGTTCCCACCCACCCTACCCCTCGCCCCACCCACCCCAGGGGCTACATTGCCTATATAGTGGTCACAGACGTGCCATCTATCATTCCAAACTTGGGTTAAAAGCCACATCGTATTCATCTTTTCTTCTTCTTCTTCCTCTTCTGGGACTGCATAAACATGTCGTGTATTCAGTGCAATAACTGCGGTACTTTCATTCAAAGACGAATCATTTGGAGACTAAGAGCATGTCCTATATGTCTAAAGTCAGCTGCCTTGCATGAAGAACTGACTCTACTAAGGAAAGACCTAGCTGCCATGCATATAGAAGTATCTCTACTGAGGGAGGAACTGACTGCGATGAAGCACACCTCTTCTAGGATACAAACTGAACAAACTCCACCACTGCTCCCACAAAGAATCAAACGCCCCAGGAACAAATGGATCACAGTGGGTTCTGGTAGATTGCGACCTGTAACACAAAGACATCCTGTACATCAAGAGATATCCCTGCACAATGCCTTCTCTGCCTTGGCTAATGAGGATGCCCAATTCAAAGAAACTGAAGGGCCTTCAAATGAGTCAGACAATGCCCAATCCCCTGCTAAAGCACTAAATATGAAGAAAACCTCACCAAACAGAAAACTACTACTACTTGGAGATTCCATCATCAGAGGCACCAACTTGGGAACACAGTTCAAAGGAGAGAAGATAGTCATGTGCCTACCAGGCTCTTCAGCCAGCAGGAATACAAACCAAGTTGTTGAATTACTTAGTGCAAAAGGTGAACATTCCAAACTTGATGTTATTATCCACCTATGCACAAACGACCTGGCTAGGAAAAGTGCCTCTACAGCCCAAAAGGACTTCCAATTTCTGGGGGAGAAACTCAAGCCCATTGTTAACACTGTTGCATTCTCAGAGGTTCTACCTTTTCTTGGTAAGGGGACAAAAAGACTGCATCACATTAACAGCTTTAATACATGGCTCCAGACCTGGTGCAGAAAAGAAGGATTCAGATTTATTGGCAACTGGGACAACAGATGGACCAACAAGAGACTATACTGTGCTGATGGACTACATCTCTCTTCCGCAGGGAAAAGAATCCTAAGTGAAAAATTCAGGCAGTATGTGGACATGCATTTAAACTAGGAAAAGGGGGTGACGGATGTGGAAGGTCAACATCTGCATGCCACCCCCAACAAAAGCAGAACAACATCAGAAACAGCCACACTTTTAAACCACACATCAAAAACATGTGGGAGGAAGTGGGCAGAACAAAATCAATGCAAAATACACACAAGCCAGGAAAGTGCTGGAAAGCAATGAGCACAAATGCTCGAAGCTTAGCCAACAAAATTCCAGACCTGGAAGCCCTAATGGTGGAAACGGACTTGGACATTGTGGCCATTACAGAAACATGGTTTAATGAATCACATGATTGGGATATAGCCATAGCTGGCTATAATCTATTCAGATGGGACCGAGAAAATGGAAAAGGAGGAGGAGTAGCCTTGTATGTCAAAAGCAATATTAAAGCTACTGAAATGCAGGGGACATGGGGAAAAGAAGAAGCACTCTGGATTGCGTTGGAGAGAGGAGATGGCACTGTCATCCATATTGCTGTAGTCTATAGACCTCCGACTCAAATTGAAGAGAGAGACAATGAATTGATTATAGATATTGCCAAGATAGCATCAAAGGGGAAGCAATCATATTGGGTGACTTTAATCTACCTATGTGGAGTGGATCACTCCTTCTGCACATCTGGAAAGAAGCAAAAAATTGTGGATGCTCTCCAAGATGCATTATTTAGACAAATGGTGATGGAACCAACCAGGGAAAGATCAACGCTGGATGTAGTGCTCACCAACGGTGATAGTGTGTCAAATGTCTGCGTGAGTGCCCCTGTGAGCAACAGCGACCATCACATGGTGTGGTTTGAAATAAAAGCCATGGTACAGGCCAATCATAGCAAGCTCAGAGTCCTAAACTTCAAATACACTGACTTCAATAAAATGGCAGAGTACGTAAAGGAGGAGATGACGGGGTGGGAAGAGATAAAGGAAGTGGAATTGCAATGGGATAAACTAAAGGAGGCAATAAAAGGAGCAACAGATAAATATGTAAGAAAAGTAAATAAAAGCAAGAGGAGAAGGAAACCTATTTGGTTTTCCAACGAGGTGGCTGCTCATATAAAGGCAAAAAACACAACTTTTGCAAAATTCAAAAGCTTGCAGACAGAAGAACACAGAAATAAATACAGGATCCAACTCAAAGAGTCTAAAAGAGTAATAAGGATAGCAAAATCAAAGGCAGAGGAAAAGATGGCTAAAGATGTTAAGGGTGGCAACAAAAATTTCTTCAGGTATATTCGGGAAAGGAAAAAGATCAGAGTTGGAATTGCAGGACTCAGAAGTGCTGGGAAAGGACTCGTGGAAAGTGACACTGGAAAAGCAAAATTGCTAAACAATTACTTCTGCTCTGTGTTTACTAAAGAAGATCCTGGGGATGGACCAGCTGTGACTCCCAAATATAAAAATGGGAATGAAGTAGATACCACACCATTCACAGAAGAAGAGGTGTTAGAACAACTTGCTAAACTGAAAGTGGACAAGGCCATGGGACCGGATGGGATACATCCCAGGATACTGAAAGAGCTCAGAGAGGTTCTTGCAGGACCGTTAAAGGATGTCTTCAACAGATCCTTGGAAACAGGAGAGGTTCCTCAGGACTGGAGAATGGCTGATGTCGTACCTCTACACAAAAGTGGTGACAGGGAAGAAGTGTCAAACTACAGGCCCATGAGCCTTACCTCGGTGGCGGGAAAAGTAATGGAGGCACTCCTGAAAGAGCGAATAGTGAACTTTCTGAAAACCAACAGCTTGCAAGACCCGAGGCAACATGGTTTTACCGAAGGACGATCTTGCCAAACAAATCTGATCGAGTTCTTTGACTGCGTGACCAGGGAACTAGATCAGGGGCATGCAATGGATGTCATCTACCTGGATTTCAGCAAAGCCTTTGATACTGTTCCTCATAGGAGGCTTGTCAACAAACTCAGTAGCTTGGGGATGGGTCCCAAGATGGTAAACTGGATTAGAAATTGGTTGACTGACAGACGTCAGAAGGTGATTGTACATGGAGCTCACTCGGATGAGAGGAAGGTGATTAGCGGGGTGCCCCAGGGTTCGGTCCTGGGCCCGGCACTGTTCAATGTATTTGTGAGTGATATTGCTGAAGGACTGAATGGAAAGGTCTGTCTTTTTGCAGACGACACAAAATTGTGCAACAGAGTGGACTCCCCCGAGGGAGTGGTTAACATGAAGAAAGATCTACAAAAGCTGGAAGACTGGTCTAAAGCTTGGCAACTACGATTTAATGCAAAAAAGTGCAGTGTCATGCACTTGGGTAGCAGAAATCCAAGAGAAATGTACGCGATAGGGGGAGAAAGGTTGGTATGCACAGTTCAGGAAAAAGACCTTGGTGTGATTATCTCTGCTGATCTCAAGGTGGCAAAACAGTGCGACAAGGCGGTGGCAAAAGCCAGGAGGATGTTGGGCTGCATACAAAGAGGGATTACCAGCAGAAAAGAAGAGGTACTTATGCCACTGTATAGGTCACTGGTGAGGCCTCACTTGGAATACTGTGTTCAGTTTTGGAGACCATATCTTGCAAAGGATGTAAAAAGACTGGAGACTGTTCAGAGGAAGGCGACCAAAATGATTTGGAGCCTGCGTCAGAAGCCTTATGAGAAGAGACTTGAAGACCTAAATATGTATACTTTGGAGGAAAGGAGGGACAGGGGAGATATGATTCAGACCTTTAAATACTTAAAGAGAAATGATGAACAAACAAACCTCTTCCAAAGACGGGGAACCTGTAAAACTAGAGGGCATAACATGAAACTGCAAGGGGGTAAATTGAAAGGCAATGTCAGGAAATATTTTTTCACTGAAAGGGTGGTGGATGCTTGGAATGCCCTCCCGATGGAAGTGGTGGGGGTGAACACGGTGACGGAATTCAAAAGGGCAGGGGACAAACACAGAGGATCCCTTTACAGAAATAGGAAAAAAACAAAATAAACGGTACCATCTAACTTCTGAACCATATAACGTCTCAACAAATAGGGATGTCCTACATGGAGTAGTGGGTTTACCCCTGAACAAGGATATGGGGAGGGGTGGCCTGTGCGGAGCGACGGGTGCTCCTACTCTTGCCATCTTGCTGGGCAGACTGGATGGACCATGCTGGTCTTTATCTGCCGTCAACTACTATGTTACTATGTTACTATGATCAACCTGCTGAACTCACACTAACACCTGATCTCGCATATGAGCATCAGCATCACCTTCACTCCAAACCTCCCCCACTAAAGAGCAAGCACCTCTAAATGACAGTGCTTATCAAAATGTAGAGGGAGGACCATGTTGCTGCACTAAAAGTATCTACTGGATTTAGTCATGAAGCTCATCCCATGAAGTTGGTGTTCCTTTGATGGAATGTGCTTTTAAAATCTTAGGAAGAAAGCAGCTTCTAAGAACATAAGCCAATACTAAGATTTCCTTCAACCAACAAGCAATACTAGCTTTAGAAGCCACTTAATCAGTTTTGGCATCTCCTAAAGAACAATCTGTCAGACCTGGGGAATTTGTTAGTTACCTCCAAATAATGCATGAATGCTTGTAGATATCTGAAGGACTAGAAAGACTAAAATGCTCCGGGTAATCCTCTTTACAAAAGTCTGACAATTCCAACGTTTGTTTCATATGAAAAGAAGGTATTGTACTGTATGCACAGACACACCAGCCTTTGAAAACTTAAAAATGGCTCTCAACAAAGAAGAGTATGAAGCTCTGAAATGTAAAATACTGAGGAAAGAACAATAAGGAAAACAGTTTTCTGAGTAAGATCCTTGAAGGTTGTCTAATATAAAGGCTCAAAATGAGCCTCAATCAATACAGATAGCACTAAATTCAAGTTCCAAGATAGAAAAAACAAATTTATCGTTAGCCTAAGTTGGGAAACTCCCTTTAAGAAATGTGAAACATCAGGATGAGAAACCAAATGAGCTCCTTCCAGTCATTCACGAAAACAGGTTAAAGCTGCCACCTGAACCTTTAAAGAATTAACAGGCTATCCTGTTTTATGAACTTCCTGTAGGAAGGAATGAATATGTCCTACCAAAGCACAAACACAAAATTGCTCCTCTTAGAACTCAAGGGCTCAAAAACTCACCAGACCCTTGTATAAGCAATAGAAGTTGATCTCTTACACACCTGAGGCAAGTAGTGATGACTTCTTCTGCAAAACTACTTTTTCTTAAAAATAGTCTCTCAAGGGTCAAGCCATAAAATAAAAGGGTTAGGGATTCTCCAAGAGAATTGGCCTATGTATCAGAAGATCTTTTAGTTGAGGAAATCTGAGACTGTTCCCTGCCTTGAGATGAACTAGCTCTGTGTATCAAGGACATAATGGCCAATCAGATGCCATTAGAACTGCTATCATTGATTATTGATCAGAGCAAATGTTTCTGTTGATAGCTCACATTTTCCTGGATCCAGAGATTTCTAAGAAAATCAGCTTTGACATTCTGCACATCCTCCATATGAGCCACTGACAAAGCTATAAGATATGTTTCCATCCAATGGAGAAGAAAGGAGGCCTCCTGAGCCACCACCATAGTCCTTGTGACACCTTGCTTATTGACACATGCTACCATTGTAGCATTCTATGAAAAAAAAAACAGTCAAAAGGAAGAAACAATTTTAGAGCATTCTGATTGGCTTTCACTTCCAAATAGTTTTTGGACCAAGAAGCTTTGGTTTTCAACTACCTTCCTTTGCTAAGCACCTCCCCAGGATAATTAGACTGCTGCCTGTCATCACATTCACACAATTGAGAGTGTCCAGCATCAAATCCTTGTCCAGGTTTTGAGTATTCAGCCACCAATTCAACCTGCTTTGACATACAACAGTCCGTCAAAGAAAGTATTCAAAACCGTGCATCAAGGAAGGAGATCTTCAGTGGCTGTCTGTGATCTGGAATGTATAGCACCAAATCTGTGTTTGTTGTCATGGATTCAAGAACATGCATATAACCCAGGCTCTTGGAACTGTCTGTGCCAACAGAACATAGATCTGTGATTGAATCTTTGCAATCCATTAATTTAGCAGGAAATTTTTACATCTCTTTGTATTGAAACCACCACTCCAGATTACTCCAGGTCAACCTTAAGCTCTTTGGATATTGTACGTGGTGTTTTTTCAGCAGTTCGCACTAACCTTCGAAGACTTCTTGGATTAATTTTGTTCTTCCCAACATGTCCTGGGAGGTTCTTGACAGTTCTATAAGCAGAAAACATCTTAATAACATTGCAAACTGTAGACACAAGAATCCCAAGTTCTTTAGAGATGGCTTTGTACCTCTTCAAGTTTGATGTTTGGTGATAATGATTTTTCTGATGGTCTCAGGCAGCTCTCTTGTCTTCACCATTGTCAAAATTGAACAAGGAGTGAATGTTGCCATTTTACATATCAGAGCCATCATTCATTGGTTGATTCAAGTCATGTGAGTACTGACAATTGATCACAGGTGTGTCTAATTTTACTGCAGTGGAAATGTGGTTCTTCTGTTCAAACTGATTTGACTTGTTTATAAGGGTGCCAATAATCATGTCCTACAAACAACTAAACCCCATGGATTCACTGGCACAGAGTAGCCACAGACCGTCACATTGTGCGGGTACTATGCTCACCCTGAGGGTGAGGTGGGGCACCCAGCACCAGGTCCACAGCACCTTTCATAGCTGAAATACGCCATGCTGCAGGTCCCCATTAGTGTGTGATAGGTAGTTCCTGCAGACACACCTAGGGTACATCTGTGTCTTTCTGTATTTCTCAGTCATGTCTAGCCCTTATGGGCTATGATGCACCCAGAATAGTGCATATCCTGTGTTGGTGCCATGGTTACATGATGTAGGTGAAAGGGGGAGGGGAGGGAGGGGAGGGGGGGGGTCTTTGGACCCATAGGCAGATTATGTACCACTACACAACCCACCCTCTGGGGCTGAGGGTGGGAAACAGGATCACCCACCAATAGATCCACAGTCTACCTCCCTGCTATGGTAGCAGTAGAGGGGATCATCAACCCCAGTCCTGCTGGGGAAAAGACATCCTACAGGGCAGGCAATGCAGAGCTGTACACATCCATAAAGCAATAGCAGATAGACAGTAGGCCTGGAAATGCTCAGCTGCCCCCCACCACTATCTGACATTCTCCAGCAGCAAGCCTCCAGCCCCTGCACCCTGCAAGGTGTTCCAGCAAGACACATACTAGCTGCAGACAGTCTGCTAGCTAGTCCATAGTGCATGGTCCTGGAGGAGATGCGTGTACCCAGAACTGGGATGTCAGCATACACACCAAGCAGATAAGTCAGTGATTGGGCCCCAAAAGGGACCCATAAATATCACATGGGAGAAATACTATATAGCACTATGGGGGAACCTAGCCATGCCGTGGTCACTGCTCAGTCAGGGTGAGAGTGACCTCCCAGCAGGACATGCTGTGGCCACCCTGTCCATGCAGGTGGTGGCCAGCCACTACAATGTCCGAGCCATTGCCCTATGCTATGTACAGATGGATCCAGGCCAGGCCATCCTATCCTGGCTATCCCCACTGTACCTTGCTCCTCATTTTGCACATTGGCAGGCCAATACTGGCAACAGTGCTAGCAGTGTGGGCTGTGGAGAGTGTTTGCAGCCACCACACACTGGATAGAGAGAGACACACTCCCCACACCTATGCCAGCATTGTGTAACTATAGAGGTGTTTGGCAGCCCTGGCCACCGCACCAGTCCTGGGCACATTGCAGGCATGGCTATGGTACGCAATACTGTTGGGGTCACTCTCCAGGGTGGTAAACACTGTCAGACACAAGACCTGTAGCACACTCCACAGACATCAGAAAGGTTGCTATGATGCAGCTCAATCAGCTCATCTCCAGCACATCAGGGCCCTCATGTTCTGAGTGCACCTACACCACTGCACCTCCCAGCATGACCTGAGATACAACAGGCAAAGGTTGGTTGGACACAATGAGTGGGACCTTTGCAGATGAGAACAAACACATCAATTGAAGTTATTTCAGCATAGCCTCTTATGCACACTATCCAAAAATGCAGTCTTGGTCCCCAGATATTGGGCATCCTCACACTTATATGTCATCATGGTAATCTGCAATCCCTAATCTCTATCTCACATGTACAAAGAATCTTCATTGGTATGGACTAGCCACAAGGATCGGCAACCTCTGTGATACCTGAACCACTATTTACAGCAGACAGTGATACATGATCAGTGAACATGCACCAGTGCAAACACCTACAAGATTTGAGAGGTGTACCTATACATATAAAAGCTGATGAACGGGAAATGGCCTGAAAGTGAGGTCCACATATAAATTAACATGGTATCTGTTGATGGCTAACATGAGAAGGTAGAGGACCCCAGCACCAACACATTGACTAGGTAACAGCTGCCCCATTTTACATGTTGACCTATGACTTCTTATGCCAAGTGATCTGTAAAGACATATCAATACTTGACCATTTTGAGGGGGGTATGGAGGGTGTCATAGAGATATAGCTCTGCCCTTGGTTCTTTCCTCACACTGGCCACAGAGATACAGCATACTGCAGTGGAGTCTTGCCAGGTACATGGACCACTGGCTCCTGTATAACAGAATAAGTCATGCAGGTGATGTTTCATGGAGCTCAGTTTATCCATAAAAATGTTGCATGATCAGAATTGCTTTTGTAATTGTTTTACATAGAGCACACTTACAGACAAAAAGCTCTTGTATGAGACGGCATCTGACCTAGAAGCCACTCCCTGTGGTGTCCCTGGAATGTGTGGAACAGCACTGCAGATCTTCCTCTAGATCAGGGTTAATGTCGACTGGGATTCTATGCCTGATAGCAATGTTGCGTAGCATGCAGAAGGCCAGAATAATCTCAGCCACAGTATGAGGGTGATATTGTAAGGTACCACCACTTCTATCCAAACACCTAAAGTGACTTTTCAACATGCCAAAGATGTGCTCTATGACCGAGTGGGTTCTGGCCTGTGTCTCATTGTACCTAGTCTTAGCACATGACCTTGGGAACCATATGGGGTGTGCAGCCAGGATCTGCTCTCATATCCTGCATTACCCAAGGGGAGAGAATGTGCAAGTGTTAAATTTATTTCTTATGACAACAGAGGCCCTTTACTGTGACAACCTTGTGGTGATCGGAGCAAAGCATATGACATGAAGTATCACAGCAGACAGGGCCATTGAGATGACAATGGATAGGATCATGGAGTACACATACCCTACTGCACAGAGAGGTAACTTTCTGGACAGATGTAGGCAAAACTCTCTGTCCAGGGACTGGATCACTTACCAACTCAGACCATGACAACAGTAACATAGAAACATGATGACAGAAAAAGACCACATGGCCTATCTAGTCTGTCCTCCATATCAACAACTACAACAGTCCCCTTTTTTCCTTTAGAAATCCTCTGTGTTTGTTCCATGCTTTTTTGAATTCAGATACTGTCCTCATCTCTAGCACCTCCACTGGGAGACAATTCCATGGATCCACCACTCTTTCCATTAAGAAATATTTCTGCATATCACTACTGAATCTATCCCCTTTCACCCTCATCCCATGTACCCTCGTAGTAGAACTTGCTATCAATTGAAAGAGGCTCTCCCCCTGTGCATTTATGCCATGGAGGTATTTACGTATCTAATGGTATTTAAGCATCTCAGTCATATCACCTCTATCCTGCCTTTCCTCTAAGGTGTACATATTAAGATCCTTAAGTCTGTCCTCATATGCTTTATAATGAAGACCACTAACCATTTTAGCAGCCACCCTCTGTACCGACTCCATCCTGTTTATATCCTTTTGAAGATGCGGTCTCCAGAATTGCACACAATACTACAAATGAGGTCACACCAAAGAATTATACAGAGGCACTATCAGCTCCTTTTTTCTGCTAGCCATTTCTCTCCGTATGCACCCAAGCATCCTTCTAGCTTTTGATGTTGCCTTTTCTACCTATTTAGCCAATTTAAGATCATCAGACACAACCATGCCTAGGTCCCGCTCTTCTTTAGTGGACAAAAGTACTTCACCCCCTATACTATATCGCTCCCTTGGATTTCTCCAGCCCAAATTCATGACCTTGCGTTTTTTAACATTAAATCCCAGCTGCCAAATTCTAGACCATTCATCAAGCTTAGCTAGATCCCTCTTCATGTTATCTACCCTTTCCTGGGAGTCTACTCTATTGCAGATTTTGGTATCATCCGCAAAGATGCAAATCTTATCCGACAGCCCTTCCACTATATCACTAACAAAGATGTTGAAAAGAATCAGACTAAGGACAGATCCCTGGGGCACACCACTGGTAACTTTCTTCTCCTCAGAATGAGCTCCATTTACCTTGTGATACCCTAGCCTTGGCCCTAGGGCTTACAGGCCTAGGGCCGCCTTGTTATGTCCTTATATAAAGCTTTACTGTGTCTGTCTCCGGTAAGGAATTCTGGGACTTGTAGTTTGGCTTTCTTATCCAAGGACAAAAGTAGTATGAAACCGTGGGTTAAGGCAACAAGAATATTTATTTTTGTGGGATTTCCGTAAGCATTAAATTCAGAACGCAGGCATTAGGATACTTCTCCAATCATAAGAGGAAAACATGTACAACTGAAACTAAAGAAAGCTGAACAAAAGTCTTTTTAACATTGGCAGCTGTTCTCATCAAACAAGTTAACATGCACATCATAGTCTCTTGTGTTCATTCAAACAAAAGGTAAACTTCTTCTAACAACTGCTGCTTTACTTTTCAAAACTCTTGGTTAAACAACAAAACCTTCTTTGCTTCAGAAGAAACTCTTATCAGTTACAGAGCTATGCAAACATTGCTTCTCACCACGTTTTGCTTTTATTTCTGAGTCCTGGTTTACCAGCGTCTAGTTTTCTTTCAAACAAAAAGAGCAATCCATCGGGGATTCCCCCAAGTTAGACTTTGGCTCAAAGGAATCGATCTGCATATCCTCTTGGGCAACAGAATGCTTATCCCTTTCTACGGTTTCAAAAACCTCTTCAGGCTTTCTGTCTTGTAAGAACTTCTGAAATTCGCTCCATAGCTGTTCTTTCTGATAAGGATCAATTATATTGGTAGAGTGAGCTTTCTTCCCTGAGAACACTTGCGTTAACGTCTCTAGTGTTTTTGGTTCAGCTTCTCTGCTCTCAGGTGAGTTCTGGCTCTTTCCCCAGCCAAGCGTATCCACCCACCTTCTAGCAGTTGAAGTCCTCGGCAGTGGCTCTTGAACACTAGGTACTGCAACCTGTTCCACCCCGTCTGTAAGCTTTCCAGCTATACGTCTGCTAGCTTCAAGTTTAGGATCATTTTTCAGACACAGACTGCTTCCTTTCTTACTGACCTCATTCAGCAGCTGGAAGTCAGCCTTCCTATGCCTTTCTCCACTCCTTCCTTCCTGGAATCTCTCCTGGAATCCTTTCTCCTTGAAGGCTTTCTCCTCTCCCCAGGATCTCTCTTTCTGATCTGCTTCAGGTTTTAAAAAATGTTTCTTGCCTGCCACGCCCTTGCCTCTGCACAGGTGTTTACAATCAGTGCCCAAGCCTGCCCCCACGTCAGAGCTTGGGTGTGGCTTAGCCTCAGCAGAGACAGGATTTTTTTCCCATGCTTGCCTTGCAAACTCTGTGCAAAGCTGGTCTGTCACTCATTTTAAAGGCACAAACATTGTTTTCTTCTATTTCCATCTGCTCCTGGCAGCTCTCATCATCACAACCTGTACTACCTATAGACTGCAGAGGTAGGGATTGTATTGGTTGGTCTGAGTTAGGGAGTTTCCTTTTTCCAGGAGTGGGATATGACAACAATCCTGATATGATGCAAATCTCAATCAGATACATGCTGGGACATGCATCAGAGATTGCAATGGGTACCACTACACATGAGAAATATCATGCTGCTTTGTTATGCACCAATATCTCAGCACTGGAACAGTGCAATTTGCACCTCTGGCTACTGTGTGAAATGTGGCAGAGGTCAGCTATAGGCCAAGATGTAGTCCTGGTCCCTGTCCATCCCCCTTCCATCACACCTGCTTGGAACCTAAAGGACTGCTCAACTGTCAGTGTTTGTAATGAGCAGCACAGTACTGTTCTTCACACAATTCAGGCCTCATTTTTTCATGTTCCCCCAGCACACAAGTGCCATTTCAGAGCAGTTGCAAGCATTTTCAGTGGCTACAGATGCAGCAGACAGACAGAATCTGGTCCTGTCATTGTCCCTTTGCATGCAGGGACAAGTAGTTCTGTTTCCTCCATTGACCATCCTCAAATCTGAACACCTACACATCCCTGGACACAATGTGATAAACCCCAGACCTGAACTAGCCTGAATGCCACATCTGGGACCTATTGGTGACCCAAAGCAGGTGCAGATATCTGTCATGTGTGCAGGCAGAGTAGCCAGACTTGCCAGGTATCCCTATCTCTGGAGCCAGAGTTTATAGCTCTGCTAGGTTTATGGCCATCATATTATGATGCCCTATGGGAGCTGCAGCACAGAAGATATAGGCTACCCTCAAGGACGACACACACTATACTGGCCTGCTATGCAAATAAAATACTAAACAAAGTCACAATTCCCATCTCCAGGAGATGGGTGACTTACATAAGAACATAAGATATGCCATACTGGGTCAGACCAAGGTCCATCAAGCCCAGTATCCTGTTTCAAACAGTGACCAATCTAGGTCATATGTACCTAGCAGTTTCATATGTACCTAGACTTGTCACATTAGGCCTTGCGCCATCTGCTTGGTAACGAGTAGCAATGGTGATATATTGGCCTGTTCCAGTTGAACATCTGTATTGCACCGCAGTATGCAGAGTTCCAACATTACCTTGCTCCATGAGTGAGAGGTGATGGCAGTCCTCAGTCTCTGACAATCTCATCATGATGCATTCTGGGACATTCAGAAGTGAGTCCAATGGGTGACATCAGGGACTACAAATACCATACAGCACTTCAGTGAAAAGGTTTGACTTGGACTGGTAAGCCATTTCACTCATAGAACTGGTAACCATGACAACTGAGTAAGATTTGGAAACACCCTGATACTAATATTAGACACGTTACTGCAGATAAGGTTTCCAACTGACTCCAGATGCAGCCAGCAGACTGGATTGAATCAAGTTTCCTCCATCACAGGAAGGGACATGTCTGGAGATTTCTCTAGGCAACAACATAAGAAAAGCCAAATTACAGGTGCCTGCATATACAGGGGAAAGCCAGTATTGGATCAGGCTTCATAATCATATCTAGGTCCCGCTGCCAAGCCTATCTGCAGATCCCATGAGGCATCAGGGTGACCTAATGTGAAAGCCTCCACAGACTTACAAAGCTCCCCCCCCCCCCCCCCCGGAGCAGCTTACATTTTCCCCTCTCTCATTGTCTATCATTTGCCCCATTCCTAGACGACAGTTGGCAACTGCCTCCAGATGCACCCAAATGGCTTGAACTACTTTTAGATTTGACCCACTGCATGCAGGGACTTGTCCTGGTTTTGTCCAGTAGTACACTGCAGTGATCAGATTTCCATATCCATGCATGCAGTGCCGTAAACCTCAAACTGCATCAGGCTTGTCAGGCACATCTGGAGCCACCTGACTGCTATGTTCCTGTTTGCCACTGCCATCATGACAGCTATCATACCTGGCTGCCTAGTGAGACTCAAAGTTTGCATGTTACCCATTTCCAGGAGTGAGATTGTCAGGCACTCCTGCATTTAAGACAATCAATTGGCAATGCATTATGGGATGTGCATTCAGGTCTCCAATAGGTACAATGACAGAGTAGCAAAGATACCCCATTCCATAAGTGATATTTTAAGGCAGTCCTGGATTTCTGACACACTCATTCTGATGCATTATGGGACCTGCAACACTGATTCCAGTAGGTAACCTTCAGATCAGAGGTGGCCAAATATCTCATTTCTGGATCAGGGAAACTTGGCCACTCAGCAAGGGAGGACTACTAATACTATACTGCCCTGACATGCAATTCCCAAACCAGAGACAGGGGAAATCATTGCCATGCGTGGAACTGGATCACTTGGCAACTCTGTAGTTGTGCCTGTGCTGTGTGAAATTTGGTCTTGTAATGCCATATGGTACCTGTAATGCCAGGATCTAGACTGTGGAAATCACATCTCCAGATCCTAGAATGTTAGCATGTACCAGGAGGGGACCTGCAGATACACAGGGCTATTCTCAAGTATCGTTCCTTGAACTGGATGATTTAGCAACTGCGCACATCCTTGCCATTCAGTTTTCCTGGGCAGCCTGTCCCAGGAGTGAAACCAGAGTACAGTATCAGAATTGCCAAGGTAGACAGCCTCAAACCACTCATGGGTGAGTCACAAACTCATTAGGATGCATTATGGGACCTGCAGCACTGATTTCACTGGGTTAAATCAGAAATTACAAATACCATACAACACTACAATAGTATTTTTAAGCTACATCTATACACAAAAGGGTGGCTTTATCTCAGAAGAAACTGTATTTCTCAAATTATAAGAACCAAAAGCACTTTCATTCCCTGAATGTGCATTTTTTGCATTGAGAAAGAATGGTGTGACCTATGAAATGGAGTGACTTATCTAATAAATTGAATCGGTGGACCACGCCCCTCGATCCACATATAAATACTCACACCTGCACAATGGATGGTCTTTCTCCCTGGACCCTCCGTCCTACACTAAGCACTTGCAAGCAGACCCTCCGATCAGTAGACTGGTATGTATTTGGACTATACTCACAAACAGCATACCAGTGTACACATTCAGACAAATTTCAATATCAACACAAATCTTCTTTTTAACCCCACAGAAATTATAAAAATGGTGATACCGAAGGTGCAAAACTCAGATGCAGGAGAATTCAAATTGAAAGGTATTCGTTATGCAGAAGATCACGGTAACAGCTGCCGAGCGAAATTTTGGGATAACAGAGAAATTAGTTAGGGACTGGAGGAAGACACAATTAAAACTAACCTTGATGAAATGCAGCAAGAAGGCAAATTGTGGCCACAAAGCAAGGTGGCCTGAATTGGAAGCACGTCTACTTCAGTTCATCGTAGAGCGGAGGGCCTTGGGCCATGGACTGTCCACTGTGCAAGTACGATTCAAAGTAGTTGATATCACCAGGGAAATGAATATTGAGGGATTTAAGGCTGGTCATTTGTGATGCTACTTATTTATGATAAGAAATAAATTAAGTATTAGACAAAGAACAACCATGTGTCAGTAACTCCCCACTGATTTCTTGGATAAAGTACGAAATTTCAGGGAATGCGTAAACAAAGAAATCAACACATTCACAGTGACACCGAACGTCATAGTCAACATGGATGAGGTTCCCTTAACCTTTGGCATCCCATTAGTGAGAACAGTCAATCAAAAGGGGGTTAGAACAATAAATATTAGAACCATCAGACATGACAAGACAGGTGCTGGCCTGCTGACAAGAAGTTGCCGCCTATGATTATATTCAAAAGGAAGACCCCGGACGTACAGGACCGACCTCAGAATCGGGTCTGTACATCCAGGGTGACGGCCTTCCCACACACTACCCTCGCTCACTTTCTACCTGCCCCTCCCACCCCATCTAAGGCTCCCCATACAACTCCACTGTTTGTACAGGGAGCCATGCATGCATGGGGCTGACTAGCTGGGATGTACATCCAGGCAGGGCATACAGCCCCACTATTCATGACTTGGAATGACCTCATAATGTTTGCCCATCAAAACACAGACTTAGCTTATGTGCATGAACGGTGACACTTTCAACACCAGGACTATATCTTCCCATCGTATAAATAATGCTTTTGTCATCCAGATATTTATACCGATTAAGATATTATTAGATATCATATTAATGATAATCTCTTTTTATATGTTTTTCCACAAGAACGTTTTGGGGATAATATAATAAAAGGGTACCTATGTGAAAAGTCCAAAAAGGCACCTGTTTTAGCAATATTATTCAAGATAACCCAGAAAACATAGGTGCAGACCAATCATGAATAAGAAATCTCTTCTATCTTCTAAAACACTTAAAATGAATAGTTCATCTAATAGGAAGGAAAAAGACCTCAGAGAGCAATGACGGCCAAATCTAATGCCATA
Source organism: Ichthyophis bannanicus (assembly GCA_033557465.1). Taxonomy (NCBI): domain Eukaryota; kingdom Metazoa; phylum Chordata; class Amphibia; order Gymnophiona; family Ichthyophiidae; genus Ichthyophis; species Ichthyophis bannanicus. The sequence continues at coordinate 217,975,981 of CM066036.1, forward strand.
TTTGTCTCACACATCTCAAGTCATAGAAAACCTGCCTCTATTTTTATATCTTTATATCAGTGTAGGTATGTCCTGAGGACTGGGTTGAGAACTCCTGGTCTAGACCAGTATCTAGAAAATTCAAGAACAGGAGAGTTTACCTTCTGCTAGTCATATCTTGCTGGGGGGAGATTCCTCTGGAAAGGAAAAATGCAAGACCTATTTAATTCACTCCTAAAGACAGAACCCTTTCTTTGGCACACAGCCAATGCACCATGCTGAAGTAAGGTGAATGCTTGGGGGGGGGGGTACATGAGGGTGGCCGCACCCTAGATCCTCATGTCTTTTAGAAGGAGCCACAGGCATAAGGGCAGAGCAAAGGAAAAGGACTGACTGTGCAAAACCAGTTAGCAACCGTCTAGCTCAGCAAGAGTGAACTCCTGCCTGCTTAAGTGATCTAGAAGCCATCCACTCACAAAGAGATACAGAAGAAGCTCTGAGTAGAAGACATCTTGTATATCAAGGAAACATGGACATCTGCAGAACAGTTACAGAGGCCACCAATGCTAAAGAAGAGAGGAATCCAGGAACTTCTCAATGAACACTGACACCAGAGCAAGGCGTGAATCCAGGACATTTGCAGGGACCTGTGCCTATATCACCATCAACTTGAGTTACATTGGCAAAGAATAATAATGTAGTAGATGAGTTCCCACTCAGGGAAAAAAACATACTGGGTATTGAAAAAACAGGTTTGAAAATGGGCCCTTAAAAGAGTAATGGCTGAATATTTCAAACACACCTCTTTAAGGCTGCATTTGGATCCTGATCCCCTTACTCTCCTGCTTATCACCTATCTGTATCTTGCCATTCCTCTTGAGTTATCCTAGTATCCAGTTGTTGTGTGGTCTGTCTTGATTACATTGTAAGCTCTGAGCAATGTCTGTCTCGTACATGTACAATGCTGTGTATGCCTCATAGCATTATACAAATGATAAATAGTAGTAGTAGTAGTAGTAGGAAGAGAGGACAGAATTGAATATAATTCCAGCATTAGCTACAGTGTTTTCAGAGTAGAGTGTAGTACTACCCTACTGTGAAAGGAAGAAGGAAGTAACCTGATTTTAACAAGCTGAGGATGGAGAAGAAGTAAACTAACTATAAAGTATTTCTTGTTGTTATTTTTTTGCTGGTTGTTATAACTTTAGGATTACTGATGTAATATTTAAGTAAATGCTTGGTTCAGAACACAACATCTAAACTGGGTTATTTTGAGGAGGAAAGAGGTATGAGAGGTGGTTTAGTGTCACGGGCCTCCTAGCATATGCTGGTGCACATTCAAAGAACCCCGAGTTTAATTCCAGAAGTAAAGACTGGAAGATAAATACCCCTGGCCTGCTAAGCAGCATAAAAATCACTTTAAAAAGATCACGTGGGCTGGGGGGCTACACGTGCTTTCCTGAATTCACATATAGTCCTTTTCTCCACCACCGTCGCTTAGAGACCATCCCACACATCCACTACGCTTTCCATAAAGAAATATTTGCTCAAATTACTGCTGGGGTTTCCCCCTTTCATCTTCATCCTATGACTCCACGTTCCAGATATTCCTTGCAATTGAAACAGGCCTGCCAGTTACACTGTCACGTCCTGAATATTCATAGTTGTGGTGGTATAAATACAATTACATAAATGCTGCAAAGGTGAACTTGGGGAGCTGTGAATTGTGGATGGAAGATCAGAGGAATACGTACTGGGGTCTTGTGAGAGCCACACTATTACACCACTGATGTCACAGCAGCAGATGGGACATGTCATGCTAGAGAGTTCATGCTGCTGGAATGGCAGAAGAAAAATGGCGCTCACACTTGAATGCTCTTAGGGGGGATATTGCCTTTTTTGTTCACTTGTGCTGTCAAATGTGCTTACAGAGGATTCTGGAACATTTCAAAGGGGTCTTCTCTGATTACAAACACTGTTTTACCCCCAGAGAATCCCTTTGCAGATTGACCTCTATGTTATTCTTTCAAAAACTGTGTTAGACTGCTGTGATGGATGGTACTGGTGCAAGCTATCTGGTTGCTTCCCCAGTGTATAATAGAGGTTTTCTCTTTCATGAAGTTGCTTCTGGCTTGACATCTGCGAGTTACTGACCCTTTAAGGGGGAGTCTGTTTATATCTAACAGCTGTCCGTAAGAATCATGCTCCAGTTTGTTTCATTAAAGCTTTCTTGCTACAAAATCCCATTCCATCTTCTGAAGGGGTATGATGGCATACTGTACTCCAGTTCTGCTACTTTGATTTCTTTAGATTAGCCCTTTTGGCTGACAGGATTTAGTCCCCTAACCGGGCATAGTTAATATAATGGAGCCAGCCTCTCACCAGGGAGTAAAGGTTGTACACAAAAGAAAGAAAATTGGGCAGGATGGTGAATTAAGCAGGAATGAAACCGAAAGACATATCACTGGTACAGCAAGATAGTCAAAAGGGCCCTGGTTGATACAATGAAGCAAAACACAAGGGCCAAACGGGAGTGAGGCAAAAATGCAAGTGGGGTATGCTTAAATAAGAACACTTTTATTGGTTATCTCCACAAATAGGTTATGTGCAAGTATCAAATGAGACAAAACGAGCACATTCATGGGAAAAGTGAATTGGATTTATTCTACAAAATCCTTGGACTTGAAGCACTTCTCTGGATCTTTTTGTCTTCATCATTCTTTGTTGGTGCCTAGGTGGGCACCTTTCTTGTTTCATGTAACTTTAGAATTAATCTTTTTGATGTAAAAGGCTGTCTTCTATGCCTTCAGTTAGTAAGGCACCTGCAGTAAGCACGTACACTGTGTACTGCTCTCATTCCCTAGAGAAAGATCATAAAAAAGGTGTAGGGGAGGAGTATCCTAACACTTAGAGGAATGGTTTAACAACCAGTGCACTAAAGTTCAAATGTCATTTTTTTTTCCTTGGGATCTTAGGCAAGTCGTTAAGCTGTCCATTACCTCAGGTACAAAGCTGGGGACTCTTTTACTAAAGTGCTGTACGTTTTTGTACTTATTGCACTCTTTGAGGACACATTAATGTGCAATAAGTACAAAAGCTGTATGCTAACTGTTGGGGGTGTGGCCGGAACGTTCTTGGCAGTTACTACCCTGAAAAGTACCCTAAGACATGGCAGTGGCATTCACAATTAATCACACTTAACTCCACCCATTAAGTGCACCTGCGGTAATTGTAATATTGACAGTTGGGCCCAATATTCAAAGGCAGTTACACAGTTTACAGACCTGTAAACCACATAACTGCCTCTAAGTGGGATATTCAGCAGCAGGGCTGGCCTTAGAGTTGGTCCAAAGTCTTGGAGTCCTAGGCGAACTTCAAGCTTTACACCCCCTCTGGCTGTCAAAATCTATTATTTAACTTTGAATGGCCTGCTTTTGCTGCCCTCCAGAGGTTGTTGCCCTCGGCCACTGCCTAGTTTCCCTAGTGGTTGTGCTGGCCCTGTTCAGTGGCACTAACATGGTTAGTGCCACTGAATATCTCCTGATACTACCACTATATATATATATTCTGGAGATGGTACCCATCGCTAACAGGTCATTGGCCACATTGAGCAGCTGCCTGGTTAGCGACCTGCGGGTAAAAATAGGCATGGCAAAAGCTACCCTACCTTTACCAATGGGCGCTAACTGGGCAGCAGCTCAGTATCGCCATTGACCAGTTAGCTTCCAAGCTGTGTGGAAAACATGAATATTCAATGCCAATGGCTGGATATGGCACTGGCTTTGATTATCCAGGTTTAGCATTCAGTGGTGATGGCTAAGCACTGTAATTGCGCTAGTCACTGTTGCTGAATATCGGGCCTTTAGTGTGCAGTATGAACCCCCATGAAAACCACAGTGTGAAATCTATGCCCACTCTTCACCTTTATGCTACCTAGTCACTGCTCCATCATTTGACATCCAAAATAACTGCCTGTATTCTGCTCTGTTGTAAATACAGTATGTAAGTAGTTCAGACCTAGCCTTCATTACATCTCGGTTTATTTAAACTGATTTGTAATATGTATATAGTTCATTGTATTATAGTTTGAAATGTTCTCTGTAACCAGGACCCTGGAATGTTGTTCAATGTAAACCGCCTCTGATCGATGGAAGGGGTGGTATATAAGAAATGTTCAAATAAATAAAAAATAAATCTGATATATAGCGAATGCAGGATTTAGTGCATGGTAACTGTCATGCTAGCAAATTAACAGCGTATGCCTGAACAAACATTTCTTGTATAAACCATTTGCACACTTCATATTATAAGCACTCTAAGGACAGGGAAATACCTACAGTGCATTGTAAAAGTATTCATCCCTTCTGTATTTGTCCTGTTTTGTCACATTACAACCTGGAATTAAAATGGAGTTTTGGGGGTTAGCACCATGTGATATACACAACATGCTTATGACTTTGAAGGTGCAAAATCTCCTTTATTGTGACATAATACATACATACTCTAGGAGTATGGCATTCATGAGCACATTATCAGTTTTTTGGGCACCTAAAAATTTTAAGTGTATTGTCACGCCCTTAGCCCCTTACATTAGTATGGAGGGGCGTGGGTTTATTTTTGTCACTGTGGTGCTTCAACTTTCTGGCCTTTTTTTCTAACTGGATGCCTTTAAATGCATTCTGGGAAGGGTAGTTCAGTTAGATATCAATTTGGGCTCAGATGAAAAAAAAAACACCTTCATTGTAGTTGAGTTTGAGTGAGTGCAATTTATTCATTAGCACAGAAAGACACTAGGTTCACTGATCCACCTTTTAATATATTTTCACCAGGAATTCTTGTAACTCTTTACAGGATAACTTGAACTGAAACAAACAGCTTTCCTCAGCTTAATTAACTGCACCTGCTTTCAGCAGAGCTTTGCCGTGCAGATCAAAACAAACAGAAAAAACTTTTAAACCAGGTTTCTTTTCCTTTTCCAGTCCAGAACAAATACCTGGCTATCTTGTATGTTTAAACTCAGCACTTCATACAGATAGTCCACTTCACACAAGCAGATTAAAAAACTCTTTTCCAGGTTTTCTCAGCAGTTAGACAAACAAAAGCATTTCTTACTTCCTTCAATTGAAACGGCATCCAAAACTGAGCTCTGCACTGCTCACAGCTGTTTCTCAAAAGATAATCAGGAAGACTCAGCTTTGCACTGCGTCATACTTTTCCTGAGCTTAGAACATTAACAAGCAAACACAGCTCTCAGGCTTTGGACACTGAAGGCTTCTCTTTATGGTTGACATCCCCTTGCAACCATTCTTAATTGGCAGACTGGCATGCAGAGCAGTCCATGTATGAAACCTCTTCATCACAAGGTAAATCTGACTCCCCCAATTCCATGGGTTCACTCTCTGGCTCAGATTCAGATAGCTTACTTGAGTGCCTTCTACTATGATTGAAGCTGTCTCTGGCAAATACATAGTGCTCCTTATTAGCTAAGCTTCTGGGACTCATACCTTGATCAAAGCCTGTAGTAGCTTCACTCCTTACATGCTCTGACCACCATCTAGCACGTCCTGTTCTCCAATTAGTGCTTCTGGCTCTCACTGCTCCATTCCTTGAGTAGGCAAAACGTCTGCTCTCTCTTTCTCTCTGGTCAGCAGTTGCAGCACTCTCTGGTCTCAGGAGTCCTTCCAGTTTCTCTCCACGAGTCCTGCTTGTCCCTCTTCATCCTCTTGCTCCTTCTCTGCCTCGACTGCTTTCTCCTGCTTGACTGCTCTCTGGTCTAACTGAGCTAAACCTAAATCCCTCAGGCTCCTGCTCCACCCTCTCCTCTCTCAGGTGAGAAAGATCAAACTCCCTCGTGACAGCTGTGTGATTAGGGGATGCAGTGACGTAAGGGTTTCTTACCCTGGGCCTGTATTCCCTATCCTTTCTACCACTAGGGGCACTCTGTTACTCATTGTAGCCAGGAATTACTAGCTTCCTAGGAGCAAATGGAGTTTTAAGCCCTGGACCTTTTAAAATGGGTCCCTTAATTATGGTAAATTCCTTCTTTTTACCCCTCTCTTCTAGGTCCTGATAAGCTTCCTTATCACAGTATGCACATTGCTTGTATGCATGCATACCAACAAATTAATTCACATCCAATTGACTGGAGCACATAAAATAATCCTAGCTTGCATACACAGCAGACATTAAAACAAATGTATGAAAATAATATGAAAACTGGGAAAAATTCATTTTAATTAAGCAGAAACCAAACTTATTTTAACAATGCACACAATAAGGGATCATATCCTCTTAGATCTTAAACTCCGCTACCATTGGTTTTAGCTTGTAGCTGGGTCCACCTCATAGGTGACCTACCTGCTCATCAAAGATACAGCACCCTAGTCTATGCAGTGCTGAAACCCTGATGCTCTCTGACATCCTCTCCTACTTCTCCTGGGCTCCTGGTTGCAGCATCATCTATACTTCCCTCCAAAATGAAAGGGGTTTCTGTCCAGTTCCCAAGAGGCAAGTTCGAAGTCCATTGCCTCCTATTGCTAGAAAGAATCAGTTTAGGAGCAGGGACTCCAAAATTTACTCTTTGTGTACACAGAGACATATTTTGGTGATTCTGCAAAAATAATAAATAAATCTCTGAATTTCTTTCCCCATCTCTAAATAGTTCTCATTGGTTTCTAGTTTACAATAGAAGTCTTTTACCTTAACAACAGACTTCAAGAATTCAAACACAGTAGTATTTCTTCTTCTCTGTGAAGCAGAATGCCAAAATATCTTTGCCTCTGGCAAACAAGAGGAACACTGTTGGTCCCTAATCCAAAGAATATCATTCAAAAATAATGAGGAGTGGGGTAATTTATGAATCTCTAGCAGTGGTTGTTCCTCAAGTATATAGGATGCAGTGTGAGGAGTGGCAAATTGCCTTTGTTTACAAGAGACCATGAAGAGGAGGAAGGGAAAAGGGGAGGACAGATAGTGGGGCTAAACTGGGCAGTAGAGCTAAAAATAAAGACAACTAGAACTGTAATTTAACTTGAGACAGTTGTGGTCAACATTATTAGCACCCTTGTATTTTAGGTATGTTGTGTACAATACCTTGAGAAATAATTGAAAATAATTCTAACTGTATGTCATCATGATATCTCTATAGTATGATCAAAGGTATACAATAAAAAAATAAGATGTCTTTTGCAACTTAGACATAGTGATTTCTGTGAGAACACAGATTATGACCTGTAAAGGATTAATGGCCCCCTTCACCAATATTTGGTTGCACAACCCTTGGCAGTGAAGACAGCCTCCAAGCAATTCTTGTAGCTATCTATAAGTGTCATACATCTGACTGCTGATAATTTCTTCCACTCCCACTCTTCAACTGCAATTTGTTCCAGGTCATGAATCTTTCCAGGGTTCCTTTTAACAATGGCAGATGTCAGCTCTTTCCAAAAGGTCTCAATTGGATTGAGATCAGGACTCACTGATGGCCAGTTTAAAACAGTACATTTTTTTTCCTTTTTACCATTCACTTGTACATTTGGATGTATGTTTTTAGTCATTGTTCTGCTGGAAGATGTATGATCTTCAACCCAGACCCCACTTTCTGACACCAGGTTGCTCCAAAATAACTTGGTAGTTCTTTAACTTCATGATTCGTTTAAGACGTTTCAGACCACCAGTGCCCGAGGCAGCAAAACAGCCCCGCAACATTAAGGAACTTCCACTATAAATAAGGTTTAACTTAGGAAGGATGTTTTATTCCTTATAAGTCTCATTTCTCACATGTAGCTGTATCACTGGTCTGCATTGCCAAAGAACACACATTTGACTTCATCTATCCACAGAACATATTGCCCAAAAGATTGTGGTTTCTCAAGGTGGGTTTGAGTAAAGATCAAGCATGCCTTTAGATGTCTGTCTCTGAGCAGTGGGGGTCCTCCTTGGCCTTCACCGAATAAGTCCTCTCTTGTTTAGTGTGCAGCATATGGTGTGGGTTGAAATCACTACTATAGATTGTTCCAGGTCAGCCTTAAGCTCTCTGGTATTAAACGTGGTGTTTTTCCAATGGTTTGCATAAACCTTCAAAGACATTTTGGATTAATTGTACGCTTTTCACCATGTCTTGGGAGGTTCTTAACAGTTTCATGAGCAGACAACTTCTTAATAACATTGTGAACTATAGACACAGGAATCCCGAGGTACTTGGAGATGGCCTTGTATCTGAAGTTTGCTGTTTGGAGATTATGACTTTTCTGATGTTCTCAGATAGCTCTCTTGCCTTCACCATTGTAAAAATGGAATAGGGAGTGAATGTGGCCATTTTAAACATTCATTGGTTGATTCAAGTCATGTGAAGGGAGGAGTGGCCTAGTGGTTGGGGCAAGTTACCTCAGGCCAGAGGTTCAAATCCTGCTAGAGGACAGTAACCTTGGGCCAGAAGGACTGGCGTTTCAAGTCCTACAGGTGCTCCTTGTGGACCTGGCAAGCCACTTAACCCTCTGTTTCCTCAGGTACAAAAACATAGGGGTATGTTTGCTAAACGGCAGTAGAGGACTCCGTGTAATATCAGAGCCATGGCCCCATGGGGCTGTGGCTCCGATATCTCACGGAGTCTGCTACCGCCGTTTAGTAAACATACCCCATAGATTGTGTCCCTTTGGAGACAAGGGAAAATGTATTTACAGAACCTGAATGTACACCGCTTTGACTGGTAGAAAAAGAAGTATACTGTATAAGCCTGTTAAATAAATAAATACATGTGAGTACTGCAATTGATCACAGGTGTATCTAAATTGTACTGCAGTGAGAATGTGGGTCTTCTGTTTAAACTGATATGAATTTTTTGTAAAGGTGCCAAAAATATGTCATGGCAATGTCTCAGTGTTTAAACTATCTCCGACTATTTCCTTGTTTAATTGTTCTTATTTTATTTGATATGCTTATGTGTCAAATATGTGTGCATATATTGTCCAAAGCCATTTTACTGGCCATGTTTTTTGTCAGATATTGGACCTTAAAGGGTTGAAGTTCAAGGGTGCCAATAATGTTAACCACAACTGTAGAAAGTCTCCCATGCAAAAGGAGTTTAAGAGGGATCTGAGGGCAACATTTCTGGATGGTATGGAGTGTGAAAAGTCCAATGAATGATCCAGTGTGGTGGAACCCAAGCCCCAGGGGCATCCTGCTAGTCTTGTTGAAGAGTTGTCTCTGTGACTTGGACTATGGAGTGACTATGTTCCTGAATAGACAAGAGGAAATGTGGCCTGTAAGGGTTAAATTGTGTTGAGAAGAGAAGGTGTCAGGTGTCCTCAACAGACAATTGTTACAAGAGAAGGAGAGTTGCCCAGCTCGGGTATCAGCTCAAAATTCTGAAGCGGAGATATGTGAAGAGGATAAAGCACAGGGAAGTGCTACTGATAGGGGATTTCAATATGCCAGATGTTGATTGGCACATTCCTGCTGCAGTATCATCTAGAAGTAAAGAGATCCTGGATTCTCTACAAGGAGAACTATTCAGGCAATTGGTAACAGACTCCACACGTGAAGGGGCCATACTGGACTTGGTACTTACCAATGGTGGAAGTGTTTCTGATGTTATAGTGGGAGATCATTTTGCATCCAGTGATCACCAGATGGTGTGGTTCAGTATTAGGACTAGGGCTCTTAGAATCCATTCAAAGGTGAGGGTCTTAGACTTTAGGAAGACTAACTTTGCCAAGATGGGCCAATACCTCAGGGAGTCATTAGCATGATGGTAACAGCTGGGGGATGTAGAAAACCAGTGGGAAAATCTGAAAGAGGATATTTTAAGGCCAACCAAACTTTTTGTTAAAATGGTAACTAAAGGTAAAAGGAAAAGGAGACCGCTATGGCTTTCGAAAGAAGTAGCTGAAAACGTGAAGAAAAAGAAGGAGGCCTTCATGAAATACAAGAGATAACAGAGAGAGGAACACAGGCATCTATATTTGGAAAAACTTAGAGAAGCAAGCAAAGTAGTCAGGAAAGCAAAAATTCAAAAAGAGGAGGAAATAGCCAATGCAATAAAATGGGGGGATAAGACATTTTTCAGATATGTTAGTGAGAAGAGGAAGGGCAAAAGTGGTATTGTCAGACTCAAGGGTGAATGGGAGGAATATGTAGATGCTGATGAGGATAAAGAGGAATTGCTTAACAAATATTTCTGTTCTGTGTTCACAGATGAAGAACCAGGAGCAGGACCTCAGAAAACACCCACAAACAGGAACAGAAGCAAGGGACATCTTGAACAATTTTCAGAAGACTGTGTTCATGAGAAACTAGCTCAACTTAAAGTAGAAAAAGCGATGGGACCGGATGGGATACACCCTAGAATACTGAGGGAACTTGGGGACGTTCTAGCAGCTCCCCTGACTGACCTTTTCAATGCCTCATTGGAGTTGGGAGTGGTGCCAAAGGACTGGAGAGAGGCTCATGTGGTGTCTTTACCCAAAAGCGGAAGTAAGGATGTGGTTGAAAACTACAGGCTGGTTAGTTTAACTTCAGTGGCGAGTAAATTATTTGAAACGCTGCTGAAAGAGAAAATAGTGAGGTTTCTGGAGTTCAGCAGATTACAGGATCCAAGGCAGCATGTATTCACCAGAGGCAGGTCTTGTCAGACAAATCTGATTGATTTCTTTGACTGGGTGACCAGGAAGTTGGACCGAGGGAGAGCCCTAGATGTGGTGTATTTAGATTTCAGTAAAGCCTTTGATACTGTTTCTCACAGGTGACTTATAAACAAACTGAGCACCCTAGAGATGGACCCTAAAGTTACTGCTTTGGTTAGAAATTGGTTGGGTGGGACATGACAAAGAATACAGGTAAATGGAGCTCACTCTGAGGAGAATGATGTTACCAGTGGTGTGCCGCAGGGATCTGTCCTTGGTCCGATTCTTTTTAACATCTTTGTTAGTGATATAGCGGAAGGAATGTCGGGTAAGCTTTGCCTCTTTGTGGATGATACCAAAATCTGCAATAGAGTAGACTCCCAGGAAAGTGTAGATAACATGAAGAGGGATCTAGCTAAGCTTGATGAATGGTCTACAATTTGGCGGCTGGGATTTAATGTTAAAAAATGCAAGGTCATGAATTTGGGCTGGAGCAATCCAAGGAAGCGATATAGAATAGGGGGTGAAGTACTTTTGTCCATTAAAGACGAGGGGGACCTAGGCATGGTTGTTTCTGATGATCTTAAAGTAGCTAAACAGATAGAAAAGGCAATGACAAAAGCTAGAATGATGCTTGGGTGCATACGGAGGGGAATGGCTAGCAGAAAAAAGGAGGTGATAGTGCCTCTGTATAAGTCTTTGGTGCAACCTCATTTGGAGTATAGTGTGCAATTCTGGAGACCGCACCTTCAAAAAGGATATAAAAAGGATGGAGTCAGTACAGAGGGTGGCTACTAAAATGGTTAGTGGTCTTCATTATAAAGCATATGAGGACAGACTTAAGGATCTAAATATGTACACCTTAGCGGAAAGGCGGGATAGAGATGATATGATTGAGATGTTTAAATACCTCTGTGGCATAATACCTCCGTGGTAAATACATCCATGGTATAAATGTACAGGGGGAGAGCCTATTTCAATTGAAAGCAAGTTCTGCTACGAGGGACATGGGATGAGGGTGAAGGGGGATAGATTCAGGAGTGATTTGCAGAAATATTTCTTTACGGAAAGAGTGGTGGATCCGTGGAATAGTCCCCCAGTGGAGGTGGTAGAGATGAGGACAGTATCTGAATTCAAAAAAGCATGGGACAAACACAGAGGATCTCTAAAGGACAAAAGGGGACTGTTATAGTTTTTGATATAGAAGGACAGACAAGATAGGCAATGTGGTCTTTTTCTGTCATCATATTTCTATGTTTCTATGTTTCAATAGAGCAGCATCATGGAAAAAGATACAGGAGACTTCCAGGAAAATCTCAGTGCCAATGAGCACAATTGAACTGTTTTTCCATTTCCTTACTCTCTTTCTGTAGACTGTTTGACTGGTTATTTTTAATAGTCTATTTTAATATATTCTTGTTCAACTGGGAATACCCAATAGATGGGCATCTATGTTTTGCCTGCCAGTTTGGATGGTACGTCATTTCTTGGTGGATGGTGAGAGAGTTCCTTTCCACCACTGGCAACCCTTTATTTATGTTGTGTTGGCTGGGGAGGATAGTGGTGAACAACAGCATGATTTTTTTTCTAAAGAAACCAATCTAAAACCTTGTTTGTATGGCCTCAGGGATCTTCCTCAGTCTTGCTGAAGGGAGGACATTACTTCAGTAATTCTAGTTACAGTCTCATTAACACCCAAATATTTAATCCCAGCAATGCTTTCAGCATCTCAAACGAGGCTTTTCCAACTATTTAATATGTTTGCATTGCTATATATTTAACCCATTGCTGGTTTTATTATTTTTCCTTTGAGGGAAATAGAGCCTGTCACATTTGCTTAGAATTATGATTATATAGTCTTACTTCAATAGCTTTGTGCTACTCTATCAGTCTTTGATAAACTTTAATATATGATTCTTCTTTGAATGTTATGCATTTGCTCATTGGGTCATGACTATAGCCTTCTACTTTTCAAGGTTGTCTTCCAGAGATCAAATTTGCTTTTTAAAAGTGATATTGTTGAGTTTGAATTGCTTTTTCATATCTATATAGTTTACTGGTTGGAAATCATTTTCTTTATGCATATAGCTATTGCACCATTAAATATATTAGGGAATTTGATGCAACTCTTTTGAGAGTTGTTATTTTTAGATAATAGCTATTCTGTGGTTGGAGATCTGAACAGCTAAGCAAATTATGTTTAGTTTGTATGGACCCGATTTTCGAAGGGCACTAGTTACCCATGTAAAGACCTTATCTGGGATTTTCGAAGGGCACTTACATGGGTAGTGCCCTTTGAAAATCCCAGATATGTCCCTAATGCACCCAGATGCTATCCGCATAGCATTGGGGCATGTTGGGGGTGTTATGGGGCACTACCCATGTAGCACTGATTTTTGATGCTACACTGTTAGCACTCTGCGCCTTAAAGGTAAGCGTGGGGAAACCTGGCTTTCTGCTTCACATGCATCTGTCTGGAAACGTCAGGAAAGATCTTGACCTCATACCTACCAAATAATTCATTCTTCTTTTGAAAGAATAAACAAAGTATAACATTTTTCTCCATTATGGAGAAAAAGGATACAAGGAGGGTGACTTGAATAGCAATTTCATCTAATGGAGACTATATATTCAGAAATATTAAGGCTATCTAACTTTTCAAAGGGTTCAAAAGCTTCTCCCTCCAACTTTGTACCTTTAATTACCCTAGGAAAATGATATATATTATTTAAGTATAGAGATGCCCATCCTTTGTACTCCAACACTTCTTTAAGATATTTCTGAAACAAGATAAAAGCTGAAATAGAATGAATCTTTGAAAGTTGAGGCTCTGGAGGTTCTTAACACGGACAGCATTTTCCACCAACTGTTGTTGCTGGTGCAAAACTAAACTATCTTTGATTGTGGAGGTAGCAGCTCCTTGCATTGTAAATACCTGTAATTCAAGTTTTTGAAAGCGAGAGTCCAAGCAGAAAACTACAAATCATGCTGAGCCAATTTCCCAGTTGCCTAGCCAATTTCACAACTGTTTTCTTAGTGAACTCAGCAAAGTGGGCAATAGTAATAGGAAAAGAGGCTTCCATTCTTACCAGCTGTCCCAAAATATTTTTCAAGAAAACTTCAACCAGTAGAGCTCCGGGCAACACATCTGTCAGAGGAACAGGTACTTTAGGATACCCTGGTGACTGCACAATCCTGGCTAATGGCAAAACTGCACCATGATCCCCTAGACCATAGGGGAGCCCTCCCCATATCCTCCGTTGGAGTGCTGCATCCCACCCAATACAGGTGAGGATATAACCAGACCCGCTAGATGGAGGGAGTGGGTAATCAACCCTCAAGGACAATAAGGTCTGATCCAAAGAGGCAGAGACAGTGGTTGGGGAAATGGGAAGTTGTTCCAACCTGGCAGCCAAAGACACAATATGCTTATCCATGGAAACTACTGCTTTGACTGCCTTGGTTGGATTCACAGTGTTGACATTAAAGGCCCGCTTCTTCCTTTTAACCATTTCACTCTCTACTCTTCCCACGGCACTCCTCGCCACTCCAAAAGGGCAGGACTTGCCCCTTAGGTCACGCCTCTTCGGACGCACCCACAGTTGCAACTTCGGTGTAGAGCTGTGCTTTAAAGTCCCCAAATGCTGATGTCAGGGGGCAGGCATAGATGGTCCCAAGCTGGCAGCAGACAGCACTACAATCCACTGCTCATTACCATCACACAACACTCCACCAAAACTGAATACAGTCCAGGCAAGATTCTACCACGCACCATGGTGTGGAGCTGTGCTTTAAAGCCCCCAAATGCTGACATCAGGGGCAGATGTAGTTGGTCCCAAGCAGGCACCAGGCATCACTCCAATCCACCACCCATTACTGCCACACAACATGCCACCAAAATTGAATACAGTCCAGGCTTGACTCTCCCCAACATCTCTATGACTAAAAGTGTGAATAAATATAGTGCTTCAGGTATTAAAAAAGAAAACAGTTGTGTCTGTTATTTATCTAAATTCTAGTGGCAATTTTCTCCACTCAGCAGGCTCAGCAATAGAATAGGAACAATTCTTAAATTTAACAGTGTTATCTTAGTCAATGCTGGCCCAATTATGTCTTAGTCAAAACAGCTTCTTGGTACCTTCAGATCATAGCGAACAAACAGGTCTATAAATTTCAATTCAGAGGAATTGTTCTTAAACAGCTTTATGTATTAACATCAAAACCTTATACCTAATTCAATAAGATATAGGTAACGAATACAAAAAAAAAAATATGGTGAAACATGTTGAAAATGGGATGGGAATAGGGGCATGCATGCTACTGGGATTGGTCCTAGGTCTGGTTCCTTTTAACATTTTTATAAGCAATATTTTTTAAGAACTGTCAAGAAAGGCTTGCCTCTTTGTAAATGATTCCAAACTCTGCATCAGGGTGGGCCCCCCCAAAGGTGTAAGTAACATGAGGAGAGATCTAACAAGCATGAAAAATAATCTAAAATTTGGCAGCTAAAATTTAATGCTAAAAAGCAGAGCTATGCATTTGAGCTGCAAAAACTCAAGAGAGCAGTAAAATATAGATGGTGAAGTACAGCTATACATGAAAGATAAGTGAGATCAGGGGTTGATATCTGATGATCTTAAGGCACTCAAAACAGATAAGAAAAGGTGATAGCCAAAGCCAGAAGAATGCTTAGGTGCATAGGAAGAGGAATAGCCAACAGGAAAATGGAGGTCATGGTGCTTCCTCTGGTAAGACTTCTTTTGGAGTGTTATATGCAATTCTGGAGACCACATTTTCAGAAGGATATAAACGTGATGGAGTCAGTCCAGAAGACAGCTACTAAAATGGTCATTGGTCTTCATCGTAAAGTATATGGGGACAAACTTAAAGATCTCAATATGTATATTTTGGAAGACAGGCAGGATAGGGGAAATGCCATGAAGGTATTTGAATACCTCTATAATATACAGTAAATGCACAGGAGGCAGGCCAAATGAGATGAAGGTGAAAGGGGGCAGACTCAGAAATACTCTAAAAAATAAGGAAAGAATAGTGGATATGTGGAAGAGCCTCCCATTGGAGATTGTAGAGATGAGATTTTATCTGAATTCAAGAAACATGGAACAAATAGGTGGGATTTCTAAAGAAGAGGAAGGGATTATAGAGCTTAGTTGATGGCATGGATGGGCTGACTAGATAGGCCATATGGGGTCTTTATCTGCTTTCATTTTCTATGATTCTGTGTTCATCTTTAACCACAAGCTGTTGTATCATGGAAGGCAACTAATGATGTTCCAGCCCATAAAACATTTGTTTTATTCATATTTAGGAAGTTATTTTAGAAAGGCTTGCCCTTATGTAAAGCCTCTTTTACATACAGAGAGAGCATGTCTAACACCAGGTGGCTGTATATGTGTGTATTAGGGTGTGTGGGCACAAAGATTTGGTTTAGTTTTTTCTGTGTTGTTTGTGGGGTTTTCTTTTAATATACATTTTCATTTCAGGGCAATTTTGTTAAGGTGGCTGTAGCTGCTGCCTAAACAAAAAACATAGATGTAAGGTTACTAGAGGTTTCAGGCAAATAAACAACCCAAACTGGTCGTCGATATGGATTCAGCTCATGATATGGGTTGAGCCCTTGTGGAGTGAACTCTGACTCCCTCAAGCATGTGTTTTTCATACAGGAGGCAGGTTAAACTAGCAGCCTCCATAAGCTAGTGGACTGCTGCCTGTTCTTTCCTGGGGGCACTGAATAGGACAAAGAGATGGTCCAACCATTAGAAGGAATTAGTAGTATCCAATTCACACAAACCTTTCCACTTGTTCAAGGCAGACAATAGTGGCTTCTCTCAATGCTGTACCAGTGTATACACTAGTGATGACATCACTGAAAGGTGTTCTAGTCTGCTTCCACCTGCTGGCTATGGAGCATAACCCACTCATTTGGCCTGGACTAGAAGGATGATAAGTAAATACTACATTTATGCGTGCATAAACCTACACATTTAAGTTGCCGCGTTTCCTCTGTTGATTTGTCCCAGATGTAAATTTGTAAAATGGCACCTCCCATTGCACATGGATGTCAATCCACCTGAATTTCTGCACTTCCTTCTATATCTTTTAGAAATGGCTCCATGTTTAGCAGAGCCCATTTCTAAAATACCATTTGAATAGAGTACACCCCGACCTCGGCATCTCAATTCTGAGCTGCACTTACTATCTTGAATGTGCCTTTGCATAAATATATATATTTTTCAACTTATTTTTTTTTATCTCTGCTTTTCTCTTTCTAGAATAATATTAGTTCAGATTAGAAAAGCAAGAGAAAACCTCCCAATATACTCTTACTATTGATTGGCCAGCAGCAAAACCTTGACCTAAAGCACTAATAAAATTGAATCTCATATTAACCTTGATCAATACCTATGGGATCTTAATGTTTCTGTGTAAATGGAATCATAAGGCTATAAATATTGTACATTCCATAACTATGCTTCTTATAAAACAATGCTATAAGAGGATAATTCTGGGTTCTTTCTTTCAATGATGTGTTTTATGTTGTTAGCAGTATACCAAAAATGTTCCAGCTGTAGAGGTCAAAGAGTTTATCCTAGCATGATAAACTGACAAGCCTCTAATTGAAATGTATGTTTAGTTCTGCCCAAAAAAGAACTTTTATGGACTTGCTTCTAATTCCACCATTATATTACTTATCTTTCAGTTCATTATGGAACCCCAACAGAGGGTTTTAACCTGACTTTAGTCCTACCAGTGCACAAAGGTAGCTCATGGAATGCTGCATTTCAGAATCAAAGATAGTTGTTAAATATTAAACCGTAGAAAATAGACTTTAATTATTTTAGTATGTGCCTGGATTGTGACTCTGAGGTATTAAAAGTAAAATGTGTTTTTCCAATAAGCTGCCTCAGAATTGTAGATAACTGAAGGGACATACTGGCATATGTGTGGGGTTGTGAGTATGAAATCGTATGTTGAGAACTTTTGATTTTCTTTTCTTTATGAGAAACTGGTATTGTTAGAAAAAAAATGCTTTTATATGATTTGCCTATCATAGATTAAGCTATCAGGATAATACCTAGGACAGCTTTTCACCTGTTCTGTGTTATCTATTTAGCAGCTATTTTCAGCCGCTACCTGAATAAGCTATCTGTATAATTATTTTATCCATCCCCGAACTGCCTCAGCACTATCCGGATAGTGTCGCTGAATATTGGTGACAGCAGCATTTGTTTGGGTAGCAGGTGCTGCTACCCAGATAAATGCTTTTGAATATTGGCTCCTCTGTTTACTAAAGCAGTTCATTCAGTTGTCTGTTTTCCTATTTTACAAAGAAAGGACCCGACAAAGGACTATGGAGAGAATATCAGCTAAACAGACTTACTGCATGCAAATATGAGAGGGTGGCCAAGTTTGAAAAAGTTTCGACGCCTATTGCCCGATGGATGAAAACCAATATTAAGGAGATGGCTACACAAAATTAGGAGGAGCAACATAAAAGAGGTTGCCCTGAATAATATGTTCAGTTCATATAATGCAAATGATGATTGAGATTTAGGGGTATGTTTCCTAAACTGCGTTAGTGCAAATCGCGTTAGGAGCCGCGTTAGTGAAAGGAAAGCCAAAAAAGGACATGGGCGGGATATCATAACCACTAACGCGCGATCCAAAAACTAACGAGCGTTACAGGGCGCCGTGGCGCGTTACTGCGCGTTAATCGTATGAAGGCGTACAGACACAAATCACTGAAACAGAGCTGTAGCACAATGGTTAGTGTACTCACCGCTCTTACAGGCAGCATGGGTTCGAGTCTCCAGTGTGCCTAACGCAGAAGGCTGTCCTAGGCATCACCCTATACATCACATAGGGAATGAGGAAGCATGTTTTTCTTTACGTTCAGTAGTGGTTACTGAAACACACTCTCGCAGTGCGCGTAGCCAGGTATGTTGGTGCGTGTGTGGCTGCGTGCGTTGTTACGGGCGTAGCTACGTGCGTTGGTGCGTGCGTACAATCGTGCGTGGGTACGTGTGTTTTTACCAGCGTGGGCACCTTATAGTACAGACACTTTAGGGTGTCTTGCACCTATGCATTATGCTAACAGATGTACGTGTGATGGCCTATGGTTTATCAGAGCCTGTGAGCAGGCGCTGGATCATCCCAGGGTTGGATCGTGCCAGTCACACCCATGATGCACTGCACATGCAAATCAGCTGTCCACAGATACACACCATGGGGAATGCACCCCCAGAGCACCTCGGCCTGGTAGGGGGTACTGACCGTGTGTTGTACTGGCACAGAGTAGCTACACACCGTCACATTGTGCAGGTACTGTGCTCACCCTGAGGGTGCAGTGAGGCGCCCAGCACCAGGTCCACAGCACCGGCCATGGCGCAGGTCCAAAGCAGTGTTAATGTGTGAGATAGGTAGTTTCTGCACAAACACCTTGCAGTCAGGTGTAGCCCCCATGGACCCCCCCCCCAGTGCCAAGGGTGGCAAACAGGATCCCCTAACAATAGATGCACATTCTACCTCCCTGCAAAGGTGGCAGTAGAGAGAAACATCAACCCCAGTTCTGGTGAGGAACAGACACCCCACAGGGCAGGCAATGCAGCTCTGTACGCAGACAGACATTATGCCTGGATATGGTAAGCTGCACCCCACCACTATCTGATATTCTCCTGCAGCAAGCCATCAGCCACTGCACCCTACAAGCCACTCCATCAAGACACATACCAGCTGCAAACAGTCTGCTAGTTAGTCCATAATGCATGTGCCCAGTGGAGATGCATGCACCCAGAACTGGGATGTCAGCATACACAGCAAGCAGATAAATCAGTGACTGGGCCCCAAAAGGAAACCCATATCTACCACATGAGAGAAATACTATATAGCACTATGGGGGTGCCTAGCCATGCTGTGGTCACTGCACAGTCAGGGTGAGAGTGATCTCTCAGCAGGACATACTGAGGTCACCCTGTCTGTATAGGTGGTGGCCGGGCACTAAAATGTGCCTGTCACTGCCCTATGCCCTGTGCAGATGCACCCTGGCCAGGCCACCCTGTCCGGCCTATACCCATGGTACCTTGCTCCTCATTATGCACATTGGCAGCTCAATACTGGCAACATTGCTGGCAGTGTGGGCTGTGGAAGTTGTTTGCAGCCACCACACACTGGATTGACAGACAGCCACCCCCACACCTATGCCAGCATTGTGCAACTATAGAGGTGTTCAGCAGCCATACCCACCACACCAGTCCTGGGCACAGTTCAGGCATGGATATGGTACGCAAGACTGTTGGGGGTCACTCCCCAGGGTGGTAAGCACTGTCAGAGACCAGACCTGCAGCACACACCGCAGACATCAGAATGCTTGTTTTGGTGGAGCTCACTGAGCAAACTGTGCTTAACGTAGGAATTGATATCTGCCAGTTATCACAGGAAACGTTTGATAGCTGTGTACCATATACCCAGGTGTAGGGTGGCATTGCTAAGGTATGCAACTGCTACTATTGGGAGATACAGGCAGGGCCCAATGTCCTGCTTCTCCAGGAGGCATTGGCCAATGGGGCCTGTGGGTGTGTGTGTGGGTGTGTCTGGCCCTATTGGCTGCTGCTTTACAGCAGAGTTCCCCAACTCCGGTCCTGGTGTTCCAAACACTGTTCGGGTTTTCATGCTGTCCCTCATAAATATGCATGAGCTACATCTGCATACCATGGGGGTGGTGCATAGATATGCAGCACAGGCATCTTTATTAGAGGCAGCATGGGACCTGAATGGTGTGGGGCCCTCCAAGACTGCATTTGCTAGACTCTGCTCTGGGTAATGCGCCTGTTTCTGGTGTCTGTGTTTGGTGTGGTAAAATATAGGTGTATGAACCATGTGTATGTTCTCTGCAATAAAGGGGTGTCTTTACTATCACTGTTTAGTGGTGGGTTAAACTATGGAGACTGGGTTGGCAGGAGCCCCAGCTGGGATTTGAACCTGTGACCCTCTGGTCTTACAGGCACTGGCTGTGTCTGTTGCACCACACTGTGGCCACAGAGATGGTGCAGTCCCTGGAGTTAGTTAAACCGGCCTGACGAGTCAGAAACCCTGCTCTGCACAAGTTTACTGTGGGCTCATTTACCTTGTATGGAGACAAAGGTGCACATAAACCTCAGAAAGGACCTCAAAAAAGTGGCACACACCCATAACCAAGCTGGGCAACAATGATATCATTGGGCAACATTACACAACACTCCCAGGACAGCTCCATTACAATGAAATGATCTTTGAAAGGGTCTGTGGAGCGTAGACCCTTCCAAACATCATTTCTTTTTTTTGTGCTTTAAAGGGAGTGTTGTTCCTTGTTGCCCATTGCTGTCACTGTTGCCCAGCTGAATTATGCTTTTTACAATGTTTCTTGTGGTCATTTTTAACGTTTTATGTGAAATTTTGTTCTGTGCACAGGTATCACACTGCTCACGTTTTGTGGGTTTCCCCGGTTTTGCTGTACATTGCTGACGGAAATGGTTTCTCTTCCCTTTAATATGCCTTTAACGACAGGTTTTCATTCGCGTTGGACTCGAGCTCAGGAATTCAGTGCGTTAGTGTGAGGGGAGCCTCTCCCCGCCCACTCTCTGCCCATTGACCCCTTCTCTCTGCCCACTCTCCAACTTCTGCGCTGTTTTAACGTGCCGCAGAGGTTTACGATCGTTAACTGTGGTTAATGCGCGTAAAGTACGTTTAACGATCGTTCGCACGTCTGAACGCGCGTTCGGACGTGCGAACGATCGTTAAACGTACTTTACGCGCGTTATTCACGATTACCGCACTTTAGTAAACATCCCCCTTAGAATTGATGGAATTATCTACTGTGTATTTGTTTTAAGAGTGTTTAGGCCTATTGGGTAGCTTGGGCTGGGGGAGGGAGGTTTGGAAAAAGACTGGGTCAGTGGTGTTACGGAGGGGAAATTATGTTGTTTGTGTATGTAGTGGCCTTTATTTGCTAAGAAGTATATTGGATAGGCGAATAATGTGTAAGTCCTTGTTGCTGTAAATAAATATTATTTTGAAAATTTTTAAAAACTAAAAATGTTTAAAATATAAAAAATATATATAGGCTTTTATTGGATAAACACAGGAAAAGGGAATGTTAAGATCCCAATTGGTTTTTTTCACTACAGAAAATGGGAAAACATTAAGCAGGACTTTGGGGGGTGGGGGGGGGGGGGCAAACTGTGACCAAGGTCTTGGTGTCTGCATCCTAAATTTTTTAAGCTGGCTCCTACAGTCCAAGAAAATTTGTCAAGGTCTGGACTACAGAGAGTGTATAAGGGTCTTGGTAGAAGGTTCAGAAAGGAAGGAACACATTCTGCTGTTCTTAGAGAAACAAACAGGGTTTAAAAAATAGAAAGCAAAGGGTAGAGCTAAATGGCCAATTTTCCCAATGGAGAAAGGTGAATAGTGGTGTACCCCAGGGATCTGTACTGGGTCCGCTGCTTTTTGACATATTCATAAATGACCTGGAAAAAGGAATAACTAGTGAGGTTATCAAATTTGCAGATGACACAAAACTGTTTAAAGTTATTAAAACCCAAGGGGATTGCAGAAAACTGCAGGAGGATCTGGATAAATTGGAAGACTGGGCATCTAAATAGCAGATGAAATTTAATGTGGACAAGTGCAAAGTTATGCACCTAGGAAAGAACAACCCACACTATGGTTACACGATGCAAGGTTCCACATTGGGAACCACCACCCAGGAAAAAGATTTAGGCGTCATCGTGGATAACATGTTAAAACCCTCCGCCCAGTGTGCAGCGGCGGCCCAGAAAGCAAATAGAATGCTAGGTATCATAGGGAAAGGAATGGAAAATAAAACAAAGGATATTATAATGCCTCTGTATCGTTCCATGTACGACTGCACCTTGAATATTGTGTGCAATTATGGTCGTGTGTATCTTAAAAAGGATATAATGTTATTAGAAAAGGTACAGAGAAGAGCCACCAAAATGGTAAAGGGGATGGAAGGTTACTCCTATGAAGAGAGGCTACAAAGGTTAGTTCTCTTTAACCTGGAAAAGAGACGGCCGAGGGGAGATATGGTAGAGGTCTATAAATTAATGAACAGAGTGGAACAGGTAAACATAGATCAATTGTTTACGCTATCAGAATTTAGAAAGACTAGGGGACATGTAATGAAGCTACAGGTTAAATTGTTTAAAACAAATAAGAGAAAATATTTTTTCATTCAACGTGTAATCAAACTCTGGAATTTGTTACCGGAGGATGTAGTAAAGGCTGTTAGTGTAGCTGGGTTTAAAAAAGGTTTGGACAAGTTCCTGGAGGAAAGGTCCATAAACCATTATTAAAAAGGGACCCAGGATATCAATGCTTGACCCAATACAAGCATTGTGGAACCTGTGTCTCTTGGGGATACTGCTAGTTACATATGACCTAGATTGGCAACTGTTGGAAACAGGATACTGGGCTTGATGGACCTTGGTCTGACCCAGCATGGCATATTTTATGTTCTTATAGTCTTATGTTCTAACTAGCTGTTGTATGTGTGCAAAGAAAAAGAGAAAATAATCAAAGATGATTCCAAGGTTGCAGGCTGAGAAAACCAGGATGATAGTGTATCCACAGGAAGAGAGAAAAGAGGTTTATGGCAAAAGATAAGGGGTTCCATCTTAGCCAGGTTCAATTTCAAACAGCAGAAGGACATCCAGGCAGCAACTTCAGACAAGCAGGCTGAGATACAAGCCTGGATTCCTAGTTACTATTCAGTGAGGTAAATCACAGTCAGCAGCATAAAGATAGTACTGAAACACATGGAAGGAGATCAGGGCACCAAGGGAATGAGTACATAGAGAGAGAGAAAAGAAGAAGTCCCAAGACAGAGCCCCGAGGTACACCAACTGAAAGTGAGATAGCAATGGGGGAAGATTCCCCTGGAACAAACTGAAGGGTGTAATGGGAGAGATAAGAAGAAAACCAAGACCAAACAGAGCCCATAAATCCAAACGAGAACAGGGAATCAAAGAGAAGGTGCTGATCAATGGTGTCAAAAGAAACAGACAGGTCAAGAAGGATGAGGATCGAGTAAAGGTCCTTGGAATTTGGTGAGAAATAGGTCACTGGAGAATTTAGCAAGAGCCCTTTTCTGTAGAATGTAGAGGATAAAAGCTAGATTGCAGGGATCCAGAATGGCTTGAGAGGAAAGAAAGTCAGGCCAGCAGCAGTAAACTGCACATTTGAGCAGTTTGGATGTAAAAGAGAGGAGAAGAATGGCCAATAAAAGGAAGGGTAGGTAGGTTCTAGTGAAGGTTTCTTGAGGAGAGGTGCAACCACAGCATGTTTGGAGGCTGTAGGAACAGTTGCAGTGGAAAGCAATAGATTGAGAATATGACAGAGGGTAAAGACAACAGTAGGCAAGATAGTATTTACTAGACAGAAATGGGACCAGAGGAGCAGGTAGTGAGTTTAGAAGAGAGAAGATGTGTAGTTTCCTCCTCAGTAATTTTAGGAAAGGAAGAAAGGGTGAGAAGTTGCAGGAAGAAGTTGAGAGTAAAGAGGGGAAAGGGGACATAGAAGTGGCCCTTTGGAGAACTTAAGACTAATCTTGTGAACCTTATTGCTGAAGTAGTCAGTCAACTTTTGGGCACAAAGCAAAAGAGAGGTTGGGGACACAGGCATTTTGAAGAGAGCATTGAGCTTTGCAAAGGGGTGGTGAGGGTTAGAGGCAAATGAGTTTGTCATGTGGATGTAGTACTCGTTTGACTACTGTTATGGAATATAGGTTTGGGTATGGTTGAAATATCCTGTAAATGTAGAGTATCTTTTGATTGTTTTAGGGACTTGCAGTATTGCATCTGTGGCCTAAAATTTGTTCTTGGATGCAAATTATTGGTATTCCCGATGAGTTTAGGAGTTTTGTCCTTGTAGGGTTGCCTATGTTTCCATCTCCTAGAAGATGCTGTGAGTTGTAGTTTCATAATATTTGTTTATATATATTTAAAAACAGTTGTAGGTTGCACCCATCAGCATAATATGACCTTTGTAGGCTTTATATACAATAATAGCAGCTGTTGATGCCACTCTATCAACAATGTGCCGCCAGACCGAAAACCAAACACATTTTAGGACAATTATCCAGAGGGTCGCCATGAGTCGACAGTGATTCAGTGGCATTTAACAACAACAACAGAACTATGCAAACCATCAGGAATGGCTTTGGGGGGTGCTAGTGAACTCTAGCAAGATGTCTGCCTGATCCCTGGATTCTCACTCTCACCCACAAAACCCACTGGAAATGGCGCTTTAATACCACTTCTTCTGTCTGAGAAAAAGAACATTTGGATAACAAAGCTGCCTGGTTCCTGTGAGGAATCTCTCTGACAGCTACTTGTCTCAGCTCGGAATGAGGATGAGAGCCCTGGCTATTAGTAGCCTATGCTGCGCTGCTTGGGAGCATCTCTTGCGTGGTAACCCCTTGAGCCGAGCACAAGAGGTGGGGTACCTCACATCCACACTGAACCACTTTCATTATCTTTACTTTAGTGCAGCCTGCAGCGGCAAATGCCGGGCAGACCCATGGGAATCAATACTGCCCTGTCTGATGAGATCACTAGTGAGTGCTAGGCCAGTCAAGGTGCCCCAATAGCAGCATAAGGTGTGTCTCTGAACCTTGGGCATATGAGCCTGTGAGCAACCTGGAGATGTGACTTGACTCCCATGCAATGGCAGATTAACCACGGAGGAAAGTCAACTGCTGAATAAATGAATGAACAGTCATTCAAATCTGGGTGAGAGCTGCAGTTTCTTTTCTGAAGATGCAGAGAACACGTAGCTTATACAGCAAACCTGCTGGTATATATGTAGAGAGCCCATGATAACACAGAGATTGCTGAGGGGTGCCATTTCTTGCTGGAAGGTTCAGACTGCCTGCTGTTTTTGTGTGGGGTTATGGTCATTACAGTTCCTCTAATTGTTTGATTTTGCTTCTGTCCAATATGGGGGGATTTATTGGATTATTAATTTAAATTTGCTGCCTGCCACTTCTGGGACTTTTTGTTCTTCTAAGGAACTGGGGGCACTGTTGAGAGGATCGAAGGCCCCTCTTTGGTATGCTGGGACATATCGCTTACTGCCTCTATACACTCCTTTTGTGATCAAGGGACATGAAATCTAAGGCTAGCTAAATGGAGGCATTGTCCAAGTTCAGCTGGAGCCCAAAGAAAGAGTTTCAGAGCCCCAGGCTGGGACTGAAAGCACTGAGGTGGTTGCTACATAAGAAAGGAATATGGCAATGGATGCCCCTGTGACTAAGGTGGACTTTATGGAAATGTTTCAAGAGCTGAAACTGTTTTAGGGGAATTCTCTATGGTGGTGAAGGAGATCAAGCAGGAGATCAAAGCACTTGATAAGAGACTCATTCAGAATGAAATAAACATTTGGGAACAAATTGATGCTACTGCAGTGTTCCAATCTAAACTGTGCAAGTTAGACTTGCTTGTCAAGGAGACAAGAGAGCTCCAGGATGATATAGAGAATCACCAATGGAGGTGTAATATTCGTATCTTGGGTTGACCTTAAGCCCCTGATGACAACGAGGCTATGTCTAAGTTTGTGCAGGATCTATTTTCCTTTTGTGTCTCAGCTGGTACAGATATTCCTTGATCTGTCAGCCTATATGTTAGATAGGTGGAGAAGTTTTCATCCCCTTACACAGCTGCTACAAACTAAGGGGGTGAAGTACCACTGAGGCTTTCCATTTACCATCTTCTTTGAATGGGGCAACAAATCCTATCATATCTAGGAGTTGAAAGACTGTTTGACCATGGTGAATGAGACTCTATTAGGTCTGACTCTGACTCTACTAGGTCGAAGTCTGTGCATGGTGGTGCTCGTCGGAGTCTGGAATGGAAGGAATCTACACTGAAAAGATGTAAGACACCTAACTCCAGGCAGCAGTTGTGGTCCAAGTTGACTCCTGTGGAAGATAGAGATGGACACTACCAGACCACCCTGAGAGGGCCTTGACATAACTCATGCAGTTGTTGCAGACTGCCATCTCTGGTAGCATCAACCTACCCCCACTAGCCTTCTTTGCTTCTGTTTTTCCCACCGCCACTACAAAGCCAAAACCATCTCAGCTAAAAAGACCTATTACACCACCATTATTTCATCTGCCTCAAATTCCCCCAAACAACTTTTTTCAGTGTTTCACTCTCTTTCAGAGGTCACTAATAGCTCAGCACCCTCAGTCCAACCCCCTCTGCCAGATTCCTCTCGCCTTGCCAGCTACTTCTCTGAGAAGATTGCTGTGTACCATTCCAAGTTTCCCCCTCTCCATTCCCCTGCAACAGAAGTTTCATCTTCCCTCCCCACCCTTGGCTTGGTGCCTTCACCACTATCTTCCTCCTCCCTACCCACCCCTACCTTCCCTCATCTTTGGTCTTCCTTCCAGCCCCTCACTGATGCCACCCTACTTAAGGTTATCAATTCATCCCATAAGACTACATGTCCCTCTGATCCTATCCCTTCCCCTTGGATCACAGAACCTTCTCTTGCCCTCTTCCTTTTGTACTCTCCATCTTTAATTCCAGTCTCGCTTCGGGCATCTTTCTCTCTCTGTGGAAGCACGCCCTTGTCTGTCCCATCCTTCAGTTTGTTCAATGTAAACCACCTTGATATCATGAAAGGAGGTGTATAAGAAATGTTAAATAAATAAATAAATAAATCCTTAAAAAGCCTTCACATGCCCTAGACACTCTGGCTAACTGGCGTCCAATTTCTAATCTTCCCTTCCTTTCCAAGGTCCTTGAGAAACTAGTCTTCTCTCAACTTTCTTCACGCTTGGATTCCACTCACTTCTTGCTATCACGCCAGTATGGTTTCTGCACTGGCCATTGTACAGACACTATCTTTCTTTCCTTGCTCAGTGAAACACACACTGCTCAAGAACAAGGCAACATCTATCTTGCAATTTCCTTAGATCTCTCTGCAGCCTTTGATTTGGTAGATCACCCTCTTCTACTTTCTTGTCTCTCTGACTGTGGACTTCAGGACACAATCCTTCACTGGTTTCAGTCTTTCCTGTTCTTATGTTCCTTCTCAGTGCTTTGCAGTTCTGCCTCATCCCCCCCCCCATCCCACTAACCTGTGGTGTCCCCCAGAGCTCAGTTCTGGCGCCCCTCCTCTTCAACATTTTCCTAGCCCCCTCTTACACTACTATCCCAGCAACTTGGTATCTCTGCCTACCTTTATACAGATGATATCCTCCTTCTCTTTCACACAAATGCTCGCTCCCCGGATATAACTCCCTTGTTTGTTTATCCTCTGTCTTCATTCCAGTCGTCTTTCTCTCAATCCCTCCAAATGTTCTGCAATATGGCTCACCTTTAATATCCCATGACCCACAATAGCCCCTTCCCAGTCCCCCTTGTTCACTCCCTTCACTCTCTTGGGGTCATCCTAGATTCTTGTCTGTTATTTCACAGCCATATTTCCTCCCTTGTCCAACTGTAACAAATGATACTGCCAGGTATACCTCGGAACGTAACAAAAGTGACTTCATGGCTCTGGGACAGAGGGTGAAGCAGTTAGGTGCACAGGTGGTGTTCTCTTCAATCCTCCCTGTTGAGGGTATAGGCCAAGGCAGAGAGGCTAGCATCCTGGAGATGAATGCATGGCTGCGTGGATGGTGTCATCGAGAGCATTTTGGTTTCCTAGACCATGGGATGCTGTTCCAAGGGTTGCAGAGCAGAGATGGCATCCATCTGTCCAAGAAAGATCAACGCGTCTTCAGTAGTAGACTGGCTAATCTACTGAATAGGGCTTTAAACTAGATTCATTGGGGATGGGTGAAGAAAGCCCCCAGGTACGTGAAAGCCCCCAGGTAGGTGATACATTAAATACCTTTATGAAAATGGGTAACAGGGGTAACATATGGAAAGCAGTGTGTATAAATGTCCTTAGCGTGGGAAATACGATCCCTGATGTTGAAGCTTTGGTGGGAGTGGCTGACTTGGATTTAGTGGCAGTTACAGAAACATGGTTCACAGAAAACCATGATTGGGATGTAACTATACCTGGCTATACTTTATTCAGAAAGGACAGGGTAGGAAGTAGGGGAGGAGGATTGGCACTATATATAAAAACTACTATTAAAGCTTTGGAATTACAGAGCTTAAAAGGGAGAGGGGAGGCATTGTGGGTTAAACTAGAAAGAGGGAAAGAGAAATCTATTTACATTGGTGTGATATACAGACCTCCCTCACAAGAGGAAGAGGTGGACAGAGAGTTAATTGAAGACATGCGCAGCATTGCTAGGAAAGGGGAAGTGCTACTGATAGGAGATTTCAATATGCCAGATGTTGATTGGCACATTCCTGCTGCAGTATCATCTAGAAGTAAGGAGATCCTGGATTCTCTACAGGGAGAACTATTCAGGAAATTGGTAACAGACCCCACACATCAAAGGGCCATACTGGACTTGGTGCTTACCAATGGTGAAAGTGTTTCTGATGTTGTAGTGGGAGATCATTTTGCATCCAGTGATCACCAGATGGTGTGGTTCAGTATTAGGAATAGGGCTGTTAGAATCCATTCAAAGGCGAGGATCTTAGACTTTAGGAAGACTAACTTTGCGAAGATGGGCCAATACCTCAAGGAGTCGTTAGTTGGATGGGAACAGCTGAGTGATGTAGAAAAACAGTGGGAAAAACTGAAAGGGGATATTTTAAGGGCAACCAACCTTTTTGTTAAAATGGTAAATAAAGGTAAAAGGAAAAGGAGACCGCTATGGTTTTCGAAAGAAGTAGCTGAAAAAGTGAAGAAAAAGAGGGAGGCCTTCATGAAATACAACAGATCACAGAGAGAGGAAGACAGGCATCTGTATTTGGAAAAACTTAGAGAAGCTAGCAAAGTAGTCAAGAAGGCAAAGATTCAAAAGGAGGAGGAAATAGCCAATGCAATAAAATGGGGGATAAGACATTTTTCAGATATATTAGTGAGAAGAGGAAGGGTAAGAGTGGTATTGTCAGACTCAAGGGTGCAGGGGAGGAATATGTAGAAGCTGATAAGGATAAAGCGGAATTGCTTAACAAATATTTTTGTTCTGTGTTCACAGATGAAGAACCAGGAGCAGGATCTCAGAAAACACCCACAAATAGGAACAGAAGCAAAGGACATCTTGAACAATTTTCAAAAGACTGTGTTCGTGAGAAACTATCTCAACTTAAAATAGACAAAGCGATGGGACCGGATGGGATACACCCGAGAATACTGAGGGAACTTGGGGACATTCTAGCAGCTCCACTGACTGACCTTTTCAATGCCTCGTTGGAGTTGGGAGTGGTGCCAAAGGACTGGAGAGAGGCTCATGTGGGGTCTTTACACAAAAGCGGGAGTAAGGATGTGGTTGAAAACTACAGGCCGGTTAGTTTAACTTCGGTGGTGAGTAAATTATTGGAAACACTTCTGAAAGAGAAAATAGTGAGGTTTCTGGAGTCCAGCGGATTACAGGATCCAAGGCAGCATGGATTCACCAGAGGCAGGTCTTGTCAGACAAATCTGATTGATTTCTTTGACTGGGTGACTAGGGAGTTGGACCGAGGGAGAGCCCTAGATGTGGTGTATTTAGATTTCAGTAAAGCCTTTGACACTGTTCCTCACAGGTGACTTATAAACAAACTGAGCACCCTAGGGATGGACCCTAAAGTTACTGCTTGGGTTAGAAATTGGTTGGTGGGAGGCGACAAAGAGTACAAGTAAATGGAGCTCACTCTGAGGAGAAGGATGTTATCAGTGGTGTGCCCCAGGGATCTGTCCTTGGTCTGATTCTTTTTAACATCTTTGTTAGTGATATAGCGGAAGGGCTTTCAGGTAAGGTTTGCCTCTTTGCGGATGATACCAAAATCTGCAATAGAGTAGACACCCAGGAAGGGGTAGATAACATGAGGAGGGATCTATCTAAGCTTGAAGAATGGTCTAGAATTTGGCAGCTGGGATTTAATGTTAAAAAATGTAAGGTCATGCATTTGGGCTGCAGTAATCCAAGGGAGCAATATAGTATAGGGGTGAAGTACTTTTGTCCACTAAAGAAGAGCGGGACCTAGGCGTGGTTGTGTCTGATGATCTTAAAGTAGCTAAACAGGTAGAAAAGGTGACGGCAAAAGCTAGAAGGATGCCTGGGTGCATACAGAGAGGAATGGCTAGCAGAAAAAAGGAGGTGATAATGCCTCTGTATAAGTCTTTGATGTGACCTCATTTGGAGTATAGTGTGCAATTCTGGAGACCGCACCTTCAAAAGGATGTGAACAGGATGGAGTTGGTGCAGAGGGTGGCTACTAAAATGATTAGTGGTCTTCATTATAAAGCATATGAGGACAGACTGAAGGATCTTAATATGTACACCTTAGAGGAAAGGCGGGATAGAGGTGATATGATTGAGATGTTTAAATACCTTCGTGGCATAAATGTTCAGGGAGAGAGCCTCTTTCAAATGAAAGCAAGTTCTGCTATGAGGGGACATGGCATGAGGGTGAAGGGAGATAGATTCAGGAGTGATATGCGGAAATATTTCTTTACGGAAAGAGTAGTGGATCCATGGAATAGTCTCCCAGTGGAGGTGGTAGAGATGAGGACAGTAACTGAATTCAAAAAAGCATGGGACATACACAGAGGATCTCTAAAGGTAAAAAGGGGACTGTTGTAGTTGTTAAGGAAGGACAGACTAGATAGGCCATGTGGTCTTTTTCTGTCATCATATTTCTATGTTTCTATGTTTCTATGTCTTTCTTCTTCCTCCATCGGATCCGTGCTCTTCGTTCTTCTCTCGACCAGCACTCCCTTACTACCCTCCTTCTATCACTTGTAATTTCTAGAATAGATTATTGCAATAGTGCTCTTGCCGGTCTTCCCAACTACCAACTTTGTCGATTGCAACTTCTCCAAAATACAGCAGCCTTAAAGCTCGCACCATGAACACATCACTCCCACCCTGATCCAACTTCACTGGCTTCCCATAAAATGCTGCATAAACTACAAAATTCTCATATCTGCTCACCAGGCAATCCACACAGGCATATCACAATATTTGGCTGACCTTTTTCATTTTTCACTCACCCCATCGTCTCCTCAGATCCCTCCACACTCACCGCTTGACTTCCCCTCAGTTTTCCATGTGCATTTAGAACAAAGGCACCATTCCGCGTTCTTTTTCCTTGCTCCTGCCTAACTATGTGCAGAGACCTCCTTTCTACAGTTCAGATCTCAGCTCAAGACATACCTGTTTCAGTTGGCTTATGACCTTCCCTCCCCTTCCTCTGAGCAGTCTCCCTCTTAGCTCATTCCCTTAGTCTGTTATTCTCCTCTCCTCCCCATCTGCCCATTGCTCTCTTCTTCATTCTCTTAATATGATTGGCGTTCTTTTCCTTTTCCTTATTTTTAATTTAGATTTTTGTAAACCACTCTGATGCCTTGCTGCCTAGGGCGGTATATCAAATGACAATAAAGATAAAGAAAGATAAAGAAGATTGCTGTTCTGTGTCTCAGTGTGCTCCCTTTACTCTTATGTATGTCTCTTTCTAACTGCTCCTCAGTGGACCTCGACTTTGCATCTTGAGGCTTCTACTGAGGCAGCTTTTTGTCTCTTAGCTCTTGTTTTCCTTTCTTGCTCTTCTAGAGTTAAGCTATTCATTTGAATGTACCAGTGGGTGGGGCGGGAGGTTGGGAAAAAAGTTATGATTCTGGAGTGCCTTTTTAGTGGAAGGTTTCTTAACTGCTTTGGGGGGAGGGGAGGAGGAAAGGGGGTGGGGGAGGTTATAGAGGGGGAAGGAGGGGCATATCTGGATCCAGTTGGTACTGGGAAGGTTGACATTTGCCTATGGGCTTTATATACAGAATACACAACACAACTATGAGTGTGGTTCAACTGGTATCCTGAAATGTCAGGGGCTTGTCTTCTCTTATTAAGAGAAATCAGGCTTTAGCAGAATTACAGAGGGCTAGGGCTGACCTTGTTTTCTTACATGAGACTCACCTAATGGCAGATAAACATTTGAAAATGAAAGACAGGGTTGGAAAATATTTATTTTGCGTGCTATAAAGCTCATAAGCGTGGGATAGCTATCCTGATTGCGAATAGTATGAATTTCCAGTTGACTAAGCAAATTGCAGATAAACAGGAAGGCTACCTGATTCTCACCTGATTGCAGGGAGAACTAACATGATACTGGCAAATATTTACACCCCCAGTGCTCAGGTGGGAATCTTATTTCACTCTTTAGCTGATAAGCAGGAGAAATGGTGGGAGCAGGGCCGGATTTACCTATACGCCATGTACGCCATGGCGTAGGGCCCACAGCTGGCAAGGGCCCACAAAAATGGAAGTTAGCTTTTTTTTAAAAAATAAAATAAAAAAAAAAACCTGCTGGCTGCAGCCGCGGGGCCCCCTCTGCTGCCGCGGCAGCATGGACTGACCCGCGGGGGCCCCCTCTGCAAGGTCGATCTGTCCCTCCGTGCAGGCTGTGAGAGGCGCGAAGGGAGCGTGTCTCCCTCGCGTCTCTGTTAAGCCCGCAGGGGCTGATTTCCCATCAGCCCCTGCGGGCTTAACAGAGACGCGAGGGAGACACGCTCCCTTCGCGCCTCTCACAGCCTGCGTCTCTGTTAAGCCCGCAGGGGCTGATGGGAAATTTCCCATCAGCCCCTGCGGGCTTAACAGGGCCATGAGGGAGACACGCTCCCTTCGCGCCTCTCACAGCCTGCACGGAGGGACGGATCGACGGATCGACCTTGCAGAGGGGGCCCCCGCGGGTCAGTCCATGCTGCCGCGGCAGCAGAGGGGGCCCCGCGGTGGCAGCCAGCAGGTTTTCTTTTTAAATTAAATTTTGCTTTAGGCCGACGGGGGGGGGGGGGGGGGGGGGGGTAGGACTGGTAATGGGCTATTGGGGGGGCTGGGGCTGGGACGGGAAATGGGCTGGGGCGGTTAAGGCTGGAGGTGGGCTGATGAGGTTAGGACTGGTAATGGGTGTTGGGGGGGGTTAGAGAACTGGTAATGGGCTTTGGGGGGGCTTAAGACTGGTAATGGGCTGTGGGCTGATGGGGGCTGTCTGGAAATGGGCTATGGGGTGACCAAGGACTGGAAAGGGGCTGGGGGGGTTAAGACTAGGGGTGGGCTGATGGGGTTAGGACTGGTAATGGGCTGTGGGCTGATGGGGGGGGGTTAGGACTGGCAATGGGCTATGGGGGGCAGACATGAAATGGGTTGATGGGGTTAGGACAGGAATGGGGCGGATTGGGGAATAGGACAGGTAATTGGTTATATGGGGGGCTTAAACTGAAAATGGGGTGATGGGGGGTTAGGACTGTAAGTGGGTTGATGGGGGGGCTAGGACTGGTATTGGGTTGGGGGGTTGCTAGGACTGGAAATGGGCTGATGGGTGGCTAGGACTGGAAATGGGCTGATGCAGGGACTAGAAGGGAATGGATGCTGGGTGAGGCTGGAACTAGAAGGGAGCTGATGTTGGGGGAGGATTAGAATGGGATGGGGCTGGAAGAGTAAAATGGAGAAGGGAAAAATATTTTGTGTGGGAGGGATAAAAAAATCTACAATTGGCCGGGTATTGGGAGAGTAAGTGGGGATTGAGGATGGAGGGGTAAAATTTGAGTGGATGAAATAGGAATGAGGAAAGAGCAAAAGGAGAAAGATTAGCATGTTAAAGCAGATGTTGAGAGAGAATGGAAAAAAAACTAGAAGAGAGAAGAAAGGACAAATGGACAGCAGACGATGGAGAGTTAGCAGAAGACACAAAGAAACCAGAAGAAAGTGGCTGGAGCAATTGCAGCTGAAAAAAAATGCACAAAAGGTAGAAAAAATATCTCTTTATTTTGAATTTATTAATTGGGAATATGTCAGCTCTGGTAAATGTGCATCATTAAGTCTGCGCTTTGTTTAGTACAAGAGGAAATTAATTTATAGATTTATTTCTACAGTGATGTGCATTCCAAGTTTGTCTTTTGGGATTCCCAGTTTAATTATTGTCTTCCGTGTTCTAAATTGTGATTACTTGTTTGGTGATGGTCTATGTTCTGCATGTGTAACTGAGCTGAGGTATTCTGTTTATATAATTCCTATTTGACATTGCCACTTGTTCTCTTTCCCCAGTAGGTCATGTATTGTTATTCTCTGAAATGTATTGGTTTAATATTTGCAGTGTTGTCTTTTGATTGGTAGAGTATGGTGCTTTGTGAGTCCTGGTAGTGCTGTTAGGATACGGCGGGTTTGCTATGGGTTCTAAATGGGCAGTGTTTGTAGCAGTTCCTAATGTGTCTGGCAGTTGGCACTGGATTATAGTAATGTAGAAATCTTTAGTCTTTCTTTATCCATACACTCATTAAGAGGCACGTTTACTAAAAGTTAGTATATGGTAACATTATGCAAATATTTATGCAAATGAGGCCCCTTATGCAAATGAGGCCCCGCACCCCCCTTGGGCCGCCCCTGCTGGGGGCCCACAATTTTTGTTGGCGTAGGGCCTCACTCAAGGTAAATCCGGCCCTGGGTGGGAGTGGTGTATTTAGAGACGACTTTAACTGCACCCTTTTGCCATCGGATACATCAGGGAATAAATTAACAAGGGGTCAGAGCCCTGCTGAAGTGGTTAGAGTTGATAGGCCTATGGCACTGGCTACATCCTGGGGACCAGGATTATACTTCTACTTGCCAATTCCCAAATTGATTTCTGTTTTTTTTTCTCAAGCAGTTAGGGCGGGCACACAGGACTGTACTATTCATAATATAATAGTATACTAAATAAAATAAATAAATAAAAATAATGTTATCAGACCATGCTGTGCTGTCTGTACCTGAAGAATGTAGATCTGGACCAAGCCCCTTTTCATTGGTCTATGAATAGGGTTTTAGAGCCACTTGGCATCATCATAGCATTTGATTTAATAAAAAGAAGAAGGGATGCAAGGAAATCTGCATTACTACTTTTTAACTTTCAAAAAGGAGACTATGATAAAATGAGGAAAATAGTTAAGAAACAACTAAAAGGAGTAGCTGCAAAGGTTTAAAGATTTATATCAAGCATGGGCATTGTTTAAAAGTACTATTTTGGGAGGAAGGCAAAAAAAACCCCAAAACGACAGCATGGCAGTTAAGCTGAGGTCAGAGAGATTGCCAAAAAAGCTTCTTTCAGGAAATGGAGAAAGGAGCCAAATGATGAAAACGGAAAACAACATAAGCATTGGCAAGTTAGATGCAAGCAATTGATAAGTCAGGCAAAGAGAGAATTTGAAAAAAAGCATGCTGTGGAAGCAAAAACACAAAATAAAAATGTTTTAAAGTACATTCATAGCAAAAACCTGTGAGAAAGTCAGTTGGACTATTAGATGATAGAGGAGTAAAAGAGTCATTAAGGGAGGACAAAGTCATAGCAGAGAGATTGAATGAATTTTTTGCTTCAATCTTTACTGAAGTAGATATAAGAAAGTTACTCATTCCTGAAATGGTATATAAAGGTGATGTATTGGAACAATTGAAAGAAATATCGATAAACCAGAAAGATGTATTGCAACTATTTGATAAACTGAAGAGTAACAAATCACCTGGACTGGATGGTATACATCCAAGAGTGTTGAAAGAACTGAAATATGAGATTGTAGACATACTATTAGTAATCTGTGAACTATCATTAAAACCATCTGTAGTACCGGAAGACTGGAGAATGGCCAATGCAAAGCCAATTTTTAAAAAGGGTTCTAGTGGTAATCTGGGAAACTACAGACTAGTGAGGCAAAATGGTCAAACTATTATAAAGAACAAAATTAATGAACATGTAGATAGTCATGGTTAAAAGGGAGAAATCCATGGAAGATTTATCCAAGGAAGATATTGTCCTACTAATCTGTGATAGTTTTTGGAAGGTATGAATAAACAGGTAGATAAAGGTGAGCTGGTTGATATAGTGTATCTGGATTTTCAGAAAGCCTTTGACAAGGTCCCTCATGAGAGACTCTTGGTGAAATAAAGTCATGGGACTGAAGGCAGCATAGTATTGTGGATCAGGAACTCATCAAAAGATAGAAAGCAGAGAGTAGGGCTAAATGGCCAATTTTCTCAAGGGAGAAAGGTGAAAAGTAGAATATCTGTGCTTGGCCCATTGCTTTGTAACATATTCATAAATGACCTGGAAACTGGCATAACGAGTGAGATGATCACATTTGCAGATGACAGAAAATTATTCAAAAGTTGTTAAAAACCAAGAGCATTGCAAAAAATTGCAAGAGGACCTTGATAAATTGGAAGACTGGGTGTCCAAATGGCAGATGAAATTTAATGTGGACAAGTGCAAAGTTATGCACCTAGAAAAGAACAACCAAAACAGTACCAACTTAGAAACCACCACCCATGAAAAAGATTTAGGTGTGGATAATACATTGAAACCCACTGCCCAATGTGCAGTGGCAGCCAAGAAAACACATAGAATGCTAAGAGTCATACGTAAAGGAATGGAGAATAAAACTAAGGATATTATAGTGTCTCTGTATCATTCCATGATGTGACCACTCTTTGAATATTGTGTGCTATTCTGGTCGCCATATCTTAAAAAGGATATAGCAGAATTAGAAAAAGTACAGAGAAGTGCAACTAATATGGTAAAGGGAATAGAAGGATACCTCCTATGAGGAGAGGCTTAAAAGGTTAGGGCTCTTCAATCTGGAAAAGATACGGCTGAGGGGGGATATGATAGAGGTCTATAAATTAATTATCACAGTAGATTGGTTGTTTATGCCATCAAAAAATAGAAAGACTAGAGGACAAGCAACAAAGCTACAATCTTTTTTTGCTCAACGCATTATCAAACTCTGGAATTTGTTACCAGAGGATGTAGTAAAAGATGTTAGTGTAGTTGGGTTTAAAGAAGGTTTGGACAAGTTCCTGGAGGAAAGGTCTATAAACCATTATTTAAGGAGACCCAGGAAATCCACTGCTTACCCTGGAACGAGCATTGTGGATCCTGCGTGCCTTTTTGGCAACCTGCCAGATACTTGTGACCTGGATTGGCCACTGTTGGCACCTTGACAGATAGTGGTACCAGGAGTAGTGCCTCAGACCTAAGCTTTCTCTGTATATTTTTCTATTATAAGGATGAGTGCTGGTGGCGGCAGGGAATGTTACATTTGGACGCTGCCTGTAACATGGCTTGTGTTAAAGGGCTGAGAAAAGCGGGTGTATAAGGACTGGTGGTGGGGGTGAGGGTTGATTGATTGTGATTAATGGGTGGGTGATGGTCCCAACTTGCTTTGTGTTATAGGTATAAAAGGGGAATTTATGTGTATTCAAGAAGTTAGGGGTGGGAAATATTTTACAATGGGGGTTTGGGTTGTGTCATGTGTGATGTACTTGCTGTCTCACCTAAGGAGATGGTCCCCAGTCAAGGGGGGCATAGGGTGGCTCTCTGAGAGGAAGAGGAAAATAGATCATAACTCATGGTTTTCCACAAGGGATGGTAGGCTTATCTGTTGCCAAGAGTCATGGATAAGGGGATAAAGATATTATCTCTGAACGTTAAAGGGAATAAAAACCCGATAAAAAGAAAAAAGATCATTACATATTGTAAGCAACAACAAGCTGACTTGGTCTTACTACAAGAAACACACTTAAATTTGGCTGAGACCAAAAAGCTAGAGGATAGGAATTTTCTTTTAATTGGGCAGTTGCCTGCAGCACAAAAAAATGGAGTGGTCATACTAGGGCAAAACGCTTGGGGGTTCAAGGTGGAATCCATGCGTAATGACCTAAATGGGAGATGGGCTAAATCCACCATTTCAATAGGAAGCACCAAATTGACAATCCTTAATGTTTACGGCCCTAATAGTGATGACCCCAAATTCTTTATGGATTTAGCGGTACCCTGCAGGAAGGCGCGGTAGCTCCAGTCATTATGGGAGGGGACTATAATATGGTATTGGACCCCTTAGTAGATAGGAATCCGGGCAGAGTGGAGAGAACCTCTAGAGCAAGAGCTGCGCCTAAGGTCCTAATGGAGTCTACAGGTTTGGTGGATATATGGAGATTCCTTCATCCTAGCGTGAAAGACTACCTTTTTTCCCCTCCACACAGGTCCCTCTCGCAGATTGATTTTTTTTTCTAATTTATAAATCTTTAGTTCTGGATGTGCGAGAGGTGGAGACCCTGAGCACCCACAACTCAGACCATGCGGCTATTGTCTTAAGATGGGATGTCCAAGCGAGCATGATCGTAATCCGGCATGGTCCTTTAAGAGGGCCTGGTTAGCAGATGATTCATTTCAAGAAGAAATTAAAATCGCAATAAGGGAGTATTTTAACACAAATAAATTAGATGAAACGACAAGTTGGGCTTGGTGGGAGGCCTTTAAGGCTTACCTTCGAGCAACTGTCCGAGTAAGGCCCGATTAAAAGTCCTGGACGAGCAAATTAGGGTGGGTGAGGGATTATTGGAAAAAACATAGATGAGGGAATATTGTTTTGACTTCAGAGATTAAGATACCAATATAATGAAATTTTAAGCTCGAAAGTGGAGCAAGTAGTGCTCAAGAAACAGTCCCATTACCATATTGAGCATAACAAAATGGGTAGACTGTTGGCTAACGTTTTGAAAAGGAAGTAGGAGAGAGCCCGAATTGCCTATATATCTGATCATAATCAGGATAGATTGACTAGCGATGAACAAATCCTGGAAGCTTTCTCGAAATATTATGTGCAGCGATATACTTCAGACCTGTCTCCTGATCCTGACTCCTCTAATGACTTCCTGGGGAACTTAACTCAAGCCAAATTGGGGGCGCATCAATCTAAGGAGCTGGATAGACCCCTATCAGGAGAAGAAATACGAAGGGCAATCAATGCAATGGTCACCGGAAAGGCAGTAGGCCCAGATGGCATACCCACAGAATTTTATAAAGTGTTCGGGGAAGAACTAGTTCCATACTTGCTGGTTTACTTTGAGGAATTGGGCAACTCACAGGGGAGCACTGGGAACTTTTTGGAAGCTACAATTGTAGTGTTAGACCCATTTCTGTATTAAATTCTGACTACAAAATATTTGCAAGTGTATTAGCGAAAAGACTTTCTAAAGTTGTCCAGGAATTGGTCCACCCTGACCAGTGCGGCTTCATGCCTGGCAGGGCAACCTCCGACAAGCCAGATTGTTCTGCAACTTGCTGGATAGAGCAAGTATCGCAGATGTACCCTATGTCAGCCTTTCCTTAGACGCAGAAAAAGCGTTCGATACACTAGAATGGCCTTTTCTTTTTAAAGCCTTTGAGTGGTTCGGGACGGGCCCAGTATTACAAATATGATCCGAGTACTATATGTGAGACCAAGGGCCCACATTTTAGCAAATGGTATGCTACCTTGACCTTTCTCACTGCACAGAGGCACAGGACAGGGGTGTCCTCTTTCCCCGCTGCTTTTCAGTCTGGCCCTTGAACCATTGGCCATCGCCATTAGACAAAATAAAGTGGATTTGTAATTGGTGATTGGCAACTGAAACCTTCGGCGTAGGCAGACAATCTTTTGCTTTTTACCCAACCTTCCGCAGTTCCCGAGGTCCTAAAATTGATTGATTATTATTCTGGGATGTCAGGGTACCGTATAAACTGGTCTAAGTCAGTGGCCTTCCTCATGAATAAGCTAACAACAGCTGAATCAATGGCAAACTTCCCATTCTGCTGGGAGGCAGGCAACGTTAAATATCTGGGGGTCAAATATGGGATACCAGTCGATCAAATTATCCAAAGGAATATTGAGGATTTGTTCCAGAAATTACAGAATTTGATTTTAGCATGGTCCCCACTTCACCTCATATAGTGGGGCAGACTAGAAACTATAAAGATGTCTTTAATGCCCAAAATTAATTATGTGCTGGGAATGCTACCATACAGACTTCTGGCAGGTGTTTACACCGCTCTCGAAAGATGCCTGAGCAGATTTGGGGGGGGGGGGGGGTATTACAACCCAGAATTGCTCTCAAGAAACTCAAAGCTTATAAAGATAAAGGGGGACTACACTTCCCAGACTTCCGCTGGTATCATCAAGCCTTCCTGCTAAAACAGGGGGAATTATGGGCAAGTATAGAAGATCTGACCCAAAAGCCAATTTGGTTGGAAATAAAGAGTCGAGTGGTAGCCCCTTGTCCAACTTTCTTGCTTCTTGGTATGAACCACCCGGAAGGGACACTGGTAGGGAACGAAATTTCAGCAACTCAAGAGGCATTTTTAGCGCTCAGGCAGAGTGCTGGAAAAGACAACCCACCTTTTAAGATGTTCCCGCTCTGGTGTAATCCATTGTTTAGAATTAATGGAAGGATGTTTGCATGGAAGAGGTGGCAAGAGTGCGACATCTGGTTTATGGGCCCACTTCTGGGGTCAAAGGGATTGAAAAAAATTCTACACTCTGCAGCAGGAGTTTCTATTGCCTGAGACAGTTTTTATGTAATGGCTTCAGCTCAGACATAGCGTGAAAGCAGCTAGGATCAATATAAACGAACTGGCTCCTGAAAATGCCCTTAGTAAAAAGATTAGAGGGGTAGCAGAAGTAGCGAATGCTGCCTCCTTGATTTATAATTATTTTAGAGAATGGGCCCCACACAAATTGACAGGCTTTGTAAAAGTATGGGAATCAGATCTGAAATGCTCTCTGTCTCCTAAAACTTGGAAAATCCTCTTGGGACCGATAACAAGGGTTTCCAGGTCAGCAGAGATTACAGTTAATGGGGGGGGGGGGGTATGCATTGCATACATATCACGCCAATAAAATTGGCCAAATGGGATAAATCCAGTGGGGGCAAATGTTGGTCCTGTAAGACTGAAGTAGGCACATATGTACATATGATCTTTGAGTGTCCCAACGTTCAGAGGTTCTGGAGGCTCATCTGGGTCAGAATTCAGAAGATACTAAACTTCACATGTGTTTTATCCTGGAATATTATTTGTCTCAGATCAGTAGAGAACATCCCAGGTTTATCCAAGGAGAAGTTCTTCTTACTGAATTTTATGTTAGCCATTGCTTTAAAAGTCATTTTTACTAATTGGAAAAACTCTCAAAACTTGAACAGTGAGGCGTGGCGAAACCTTGTTTGTCAATGTGCCAGATATGAAAAATTATACAGCAAACTGCATCAGTCCAGCACAGCTGGCCCCAACTTAGAAAAATGGTCAAGGTTGGACAAATTTGCAGGCCGAGCAAGGGTATCCAAAGAGGTGTCCCTCGACTTAAAAGATCATTCCCCCTCCCCCAGTTAACTCAGGGGGATAAGGGGGGAACTTAGGAATATTAAGGTGGAATTCTGTGACCTAAAGTAAAAAGAAAAAAAACTCTCAGAGAGCCGGGGAGGGAGGGGGGAGTTTGAAGGTTCATGATTGTAATGTGTGTGTTGATTATAATTTAAGTTGTTATTGTAAATCTATAAATAAAGATTTAAAAAAGAGTTTGGACAACTTCCTGGAAGAAAGGTCCACAAACCATTATTAAAGTGGACCCAGAATATCCACTGCTTGCCCCAATACAAGTATTGTAGAACCTGTGTCTTTTAGGGAAACTGCTAGGTACTTTGTGACCTAGATTGGCCACTGTTGGAAACAGGATACTGGGCTTGATGGACCTTGGTCTGACCCAGTATGGCATATCTTATGTTCTTATATTCTTATGTTCTTGCAATGAACAAACAAATTACATTAAACTATAATCTTAAACTTAAAAAAAAATAATAAGGCCCTAACCATCTGTTGGCTGAATTATACAAGCAATTTTGAGATCAGTTCACCTTCATTCTCATTGAGCTTTTCAATGATGTAGTGTCATGACAAGCTCTTCCTAAATCCTTCATGGAGGTCACAATTACAGTTATCCCCAAAGAAGGGAAAGATCCTCTACTTTGGTAGCTACCCGCCCATTTCCCTACTGAATATTGATTATAGGATTCTAGTGAAGGTTCTTAGTTTTAGGTTTAAACGTGTTATACTGTACACATTTTGGTACATCCCAATCACTGTTTTTTTTGTTTGTTTGTTTGTTTTTAAGGGCCGATATGGAGTAGATAATGTGCATCATCTGGTGAATTTCATTCAGGTTCTACAGAGTGATGAA
This sequence comes from Ichthyophis bannanicus, assembly GCA_033557465.1. Classification (NCBI taxonomy): domain Eukaryota; kingdom Metazoa; phylum Chordata; class Amphibia; order Gymnophiona; family Ichthyophiidae; genus Ichthyophis; species Ichthyophis bannanicus. Next base: position 218,018,724 of record CM066036.1, read on the forward strand.
GGGAGCTTTGCAGTTGTATCAGTAGATGCAGAAGAAACTTTCAGCAAAATTGAATGGCCTTATTTATTTTGGGTCCTTGAAAATTTTGGATTTGGGGTCAACTTCTGTAATAGGAAACATATCATTTATAGTTCATCCATGGCAGAGATATTGGTTAACAGACACTTTTTGCCCAATTTCATCTTGGGAAGAGGTACAAGGTAGGACTGTCCCGTGTCCCCGCTGCTTTTTACCTTAGCTTTTGAGCTCTTGCATGCCAACTCCAAGAAATGATGATTGAGATGGGGATAATGATAGGGAGTCAGGGTCATGCATTCTCCCTGTATGTGGATATACAGGGTGGCCCAAAAAAAGTGAGAACATCTCGTAAATTAAAAGATTAAATAGTTTATTTACTTACCTTTTTTAGCTATTTAATCTCTTTATTTTGACAATATCCGGCCGCCATCTTTTTTTTTAAATTTGTCAATCGTTTACATCTGTCTTTTTGAATTTTTAAATAACTTATATGCTACGAGATGTTCTCACTCTTTTTGGGCCACCCTGCATATAATTATATTTACTTTATGACACCTTTACCTATGTTAGGTACCCCCAAACCCCTCTATCTGTACTTTTATGGGAGATAGAAGTGTTTGGAGACCTCTCTGGTTATACGCTCAACTCTGCCCTGTGAGTCTTACCAACCAGAGAGGATGGTGCTAGAAGAGGCTGTGGTTTTCCAAGTGATGATGACATTCCGCAACCTAAGGATTGTGGTTTCCATTGATACCTTGTAGTTATACAGCTTGAAAAATAAAGGCCTCCTGCACACTTTTGGTGCAGACCTGTAACAGTGGCAGGATCAGGCAGTGTCCTGGCTGGGAAGTATGAATGTTGTTAAGATGCTTGTGTTGCCTCATTTTGTTTTTCTTTTCACGAGCCTCCCAATTTTATTATCCAGATACCTTTTTTTAAGAAGGCACAAAAGGTCCTGGCAAATTATCATGGCAGGGTAAGGTGCCTCAGAAATGCTGGTTAGGTTATCTTTCCCTAAAACAATGGGGGCAAGGGGGCTTCTCCTATATCATGGTCTGTTACTGGAGTTCCTGCTTGTGGGCAGTTCATTATTGGAATGCTTCTGAGGAGCAACCAGCTTGGGTTACACTGGAGGTGATCTGTTTGAAGCCTATACCCTTAGAGCCATTATTAGAGGGAATGCACACCCTTATTCTGCAAGTGGCAAGGAGATGTTGCACCCAATTATTTAGGTAGTGGGTATCTCACTCTTTTATACACCCTTTACACCCCTAATTGCTTAAAGTTTTATTAGACAAATGGGTAGTAGACTGGGGATGGTCAACGGGCTCTGGTGCAATATGATTCTCTGAAATCTTTGAGGGAGGGGTACTTGGGACAAAAGTTCACTTGGCAGGGACATTTGGTAGACAATCCCAAACTGGACTTGCTGAGCTTCATTTGTTCTATGGATCCCCACTTGGGGTGGAGTGGATACTGTATCAGGATAAAGGGGGTAGACATCTTATCTCCAAAATATACAAAGAGATGATGGGTCTTGAATATGACCAACTGCAACATCATCAAAATGTCTGGGAGAATGTTTTGGGAAGGAAAGAAGAAGTCTATTGGGATTACATATTCCTGTACACACATAGGGGCTTGTTTACAAAGCCGCGGTAGTGGTTCGCGATCGCGATCGCAGCCGCGGCCCCATTGAAATCAATGGGGCCGCGGCTCCGATTACGATCGCAAACCGCTACCGCGGCTTTGTAAACAAGCCCCATAAGGTGCATTTCACTTAACCTAGTGACTATCCAAGTCAAAATTATGAGGATGTTCTATGTATCCCCCACAGTTGGCTAGATGGAACCTGAGGTTTCACCTGCTTGTTTGCGGAGATGTGGTTGTTATGCTAATTTTGATCATATGTGGTGGGACTGTGTGATGGCCCAGGCGTTCTGGTCAGAGGTGCATTGGACCATTCAGACTATAACAAGAACTTCACTGCCAGTTTGTTTATGAAGAGTTGGTTCTGGGAGAAGAGAGCTCCTGGTCTACATCCAGAACTGTAACATACCTGATCAAAGTTTTCTTAATAGCAGCCCTGGTGTGTGGTGGCCTGGCACTTGAGAGACCAGGAGCCTCCTGTGAAGGGAGAGTGATTGAAAAAAGTCTCTGACATTCTTATCATGGAGAAACAAGCCTATCCTTTCAAAAAAGTTTGGGCTCCCTATATTGATTTCATTTATAAGTGAGATCCTTCAGCTGCTCCAAAGCTCTCTTTACTGTTGTTTATGGTTGGTGGATCGAGTGGAGATACAGTAATGTTATTTTTCTCCAATGCACTTTTACATGTCTTATACTATCTGTCCCATGCTTCTTGTTGCTCAAGAGAGCTCTTTTGTCAGGAAGGTTCAGAGGGGAAGAGGGGGTTCAGGGGAGTCATGTTTTATGACTTAAATTGTGCTTTGCTAGGGCCTTTTTTCTACATTTTATCTTACATGGGGTCATCATATGCTAACTCTTACTCTGTATATTCTTGGTACTGGGCCTCTGGGGTATATTCCATTTGTACAGGAGTATTCTTACTGCTTTATTTCTGACTGTCATTCATTTACTCTGCTCAGTGCCTGTGATGTTCAGATGAGGTTTCTTTCTTGTTTACTAATGCTGTAACCATTATACTTTGTTGGAGCTGAATTTATATAATAATAAAAAGATGTTGTTGTTTTTAAAAAGGAATGGCTTTAGTTCGGAAATCACTGAGTGCATCACAAAAGAAGAATAAAAACACCACAGAGATAAAAACAGCAAGGAACAGTGGTAGATGCAAAAAGAGCTCTTTAAAAAGAAGAAAACAATTATGTTTTAGGGATTTCTTGCTCTTTTTGATGATTTTGAGCTTTGAACACCTCAGTTTAACAGTGCTGTCAGTCAGGTTTGCTCGGCAGGAAAACTGGTTTACAAGGCAGCCAGCTACTCAATCACACGTTTGAGTTGGCGCGCATGGCAGAGAACGCGGCAGGGTATGTTTTCTGGGAGGCTTTAGTGGCTTTGTTTTCTGACAGCACTTGGGTGCACTGTGTATGTGCTCTGAGGTAGCTTTAGGGTGGTCTGCCTCATCTTATCCCCTTCTCATATATCAGGGCTGGTGACAGGTATTGTTTCTCTTAGTGTATGTTACAGCAGACTACAACAAGGGTATTTGTATTCTATTGATCAGTTCCCCCCCCCCCCCCTTAGACTAGTAGGGTCTGTTTTTTGACATTTGATAAAGGTTTATTGTATTTAAATTGTGAGGTTGATGGTATGGACTTATATTTTCCTTCCCCCCTTTAGCCTGTAAAAGTGACATGGTACTTGTCATTTTTATTTTATTGTATTTTATTTTCACCTGATGTTGAAGTCATCTTTGTCCAAGGCGTATGAGCTTTGGGTTCTTATGTTGGTTTGAAAACCTGAAGAGTGAATTGTTTTTAGGTAACAGGTGGATACCTACTTGTAAGTGAAATTTTAATAATTTTATCCTCTTTTTGATTAATTTATGTTGTCAATATGAATTTTAAAATTATTTTAATTACGTTTTTGATAAAAATATTTTGATAGATCTATTATGAGTGGTTGATTTAGTCCCCATAATCAATGTTTGATTTGATATTAGTTATGAGGCACATTTCACAATGGAATGTCCAAGTGCAATCTGTGACATCAAAGCCAGAATGGCTGAAAAAAAAGCAGGTGCGTGCAAATCCAGCCACAATTTCGGAAACGTGGATGTGCCGATATAGACGTGTGTCAAACATCTATATAGACATCCCCAGGATAGTATTTCAGAGCCAAGACATCTAATACCATAATGGTTAGAGTACCAGCTTAAAAGCAGAGTGGACTGGGTTCAAATTCCAGTGGGGGCTTTTTGATCTAAGGCTAGTCCCTTAATTCAGTATACTCACTGGATGTTTTAAGGTGAAAACAAGCACTTTCCTGATGTCTAGTCATGACTGGAGCAGGTATAAACATTGACATGCCTGCAAACATCTCTGACGTTTCTGAGATTGAATGGGGATATGGAAGTACATTACCATTCCCTAGCCATTCCTCCACCACAACCCTGTGCCTACTTGGATGTCCTTGCTCCAGAGACCTCTGCAAATGCCATTTGTGGAATGGCTATGGAAACGTTTCTGTGATTTCAATGTCCATGTGCACATCTTCAGATGTCCAAATCACAACTAAACTCTTAGGGGTATGTTTACTAAAACCCCGGTAATGTGCGGGCCGCGCTAGTGTGCGGGTGCCATATAAGGAGTGGGCGGTTCTTTCCGAAAAAGAAAAACTGGGATTTAAATATGCGCTAAGGTGCGGGGCGCCCATGTGCGCCCTGCACATTAGCGCATGAGAAAGCTGCGCGGGAGGCATAAGTGGCGCGCTGATGGGCAAGCAGAAGAGCAGAGCAACAGCACAATGGTTAAGACATTGACCAATGGTGCAGGGATCAGGGGTTCAATCCACCACAGTGCCCAATGAAGATGGCTGGCTGAGGCATTACTTTAGGAGGCATTTAATTAATGGGCAGCATACGGCAGTGTGCTATTGCTTTAGGAGGCATTTTAATATTGGGCGGCATAAGGCAGCGCGCTGATGTACAAGCACAGGAGCAGAGCCACAACACAATGGTTAAGACACTGACCAATGATGCAAAGATCATGGGTTCAATCCCCCACTGTGCCCAATGAAGAAGACTGGCTGAGGCATTACCTATTATGGGTAAGTTTGCTTTAGGAGGCATTTTATTTTTTATTTTAATTACTACTACTAGCAAACACACTCTCAAAGCATGTTAACATAAGGCGCCCCATAAGGCACATTTTAAAGTGCACTGTCCACCAAGGCACCCTAGAATGTTGCTTATAGGGCGCTTTATAGGGTGCCGTATGAGTTACCGCAAGGTCACAGCAATGTTTTTGATGGCAGCACTGTGCAGTTTAAGGAATGCACAACATACATAGGTGTGCTGACATACAAGGAGGAGGAGCAGCAGTGTAGTACAATGGGTAAGGCACTGACTGCTGATACAGGGGTCATGCGTTTGCTCCCCAGTGTGCCTAATACGTAAGGCTGGCTGTGGCATCAGCTTTGCAATGTACATATTTTTTCCTGTAGCACATTAGTTGTATTTTATTAATTGCTGCCAGCAAACAGGTCCTCACGTGCCGTAATTGAAGGTGCTGCATAAGGCACTCCATAGGGCACATTATAAAGTGCACTGTCCGCCACGGTACCCTAAAATGTCCCCTATAGGGCACCCTATAAGTTGCTCCACAGGATAACGTATAGTGCACCTTATATGGACGGTAACCATAAGGTAACCTATAGGGTGCCCTATAAAGCGCCCTCTGAGGCACCTTATGGGTACAGTACGATGAGGGTGTTTTTGCTGGCAGCAATAATGTACATTAAAAAGTGATAATGCTCTGGGCAGCCCCATCAAATAACCCCACTGTGGGTTTGAACCCACGATTTCTGGCTCCACAGGCAGTGAAGTAACCATTGTACTACAGCCCTATAGCTACTAGCAAGCCCCTGGCTGGCTGCAGAGGGAGTGCACATCACCACACAGACAGTCTGCTGTGGTCACCAAGATAGGGTTAGCCCACCCGTACCCATAATGCACTGCACATGCAAATCAGCTGTCCACAGATAAACACAAGATGGGGAATGCACCCCCACAGCACCTTGGCCTGGTAGGGGGAAGTGACCATGTGCACCCCCACAGCAACTCGGCCTGGTAGGGGGTACTGACCATGTGTTTTACTGGCACAGAGTAGCTACACACCGTCACATTGTGTGGGTACTGTGCTCACCCTGAGGGTGCGGTGAGGCACCCAGCACCAGGTCCACAGCACCTTCCATAGCTGAAAGAGGCCATGCCAGAGGTCCAAAGCAGTGTCAATGTGTGAGATAGGTAGTTTCTGCAGAAACTCCTTGGATGTCTCAGTCAGGTGTAGCCCCCATGGACTCCCAGGTGGGTTATGTACCACCACCACTAGCACTTCCTCCCCCCCTCCTCCAGGGCTGAGGGTGGCAAACAGGGTTCTCTATCAACAGATCCACATTCTACCTCCCTGCAATGGTGGCAGTAGAGGGGACCATCAACCCCAATCCTGCTGGGGAACAGACACCCTACAGGGCAGTCAATGCAGCTCTGTACACATCCATAACACAATAGCAGACAGACTTTAGGCCTGGATATGCTAAGCTGCACCCCACCACCATCTGATATTCTCCTGCAGCAAGCCTTCAGCCACTGCATCCTGCAAGCCACTCCATCAAGACACATACCAGCTGCAAACAGTCTGCTAGCTAGTCCATAGTGCATGTTCCCAGTGGAAATGCATGCACCCAGAACTGGGATGTCAGCATACACAACAAGCAGATAAATCAGTGACAGGGCCCCAAAAGGAAATCCATAAATATCACATGAGAGAAATACTATATAGCACTATGGGGGTGCCTAGCCATGCTGTCATCACTGCACAGTCAGGGTGAGAGTGATCCCCCAGCAGGACATACTGAGGTCACCCTGTCTGTGTAGGTGGTGGCCGGGCACTACAATATCCCAGCCAGTGCCCTATGCCCTGTGCAGATGCATCCTGGCCAGGTCACCCTGTCCGGGCTATACCCATGGTACCTTGCTCCTCATTTTGCACATTGGGAGGCCAATACTGGCAACAGTGCTGGCAGTGTGGGCTGTGGAAGGTGTTTGCAGCCACCACACACTGTATAGACAGACACACACTCCCACACCTATGCCAGCATTGTGCTACTATAGAGGAGTTTAGCAGCCCTGCCCACCACACCAGTCCTGGGCACAGTACAGGCATGGATATGCTACGCAATACTGTTGGGGGTCACTCCCCAGGGTGGTAAACACTGTCAGAGACCAGACCTGAAGCACACACCGCAGACATTAGAAAGATTGTTATGATGGAGCTCAATGAGCAAACTGTGCTTAACGTAGGACTTGCTATCTGCCAGTAATCATAGGAAACGTTTGATAGGTGTGTACTGTATACCCAGGTATAGGGTGGCATTGCTAAGGTATGCAAGTGCTAGTATTAGGAGATGCACGCAGGGCCCCATGTCCTGCCTCTCCAGGAGGCATTAGCCAATGGGGCCTGTGGGTGTGGGTGTGGGTGTGTCTGGCCCTGTTGGCTGCTGCTTTATGGCAGAGGTTCCCAACTCCAGTCCTGGTGTGCCAAACACTGTTCGGGTTTTCATGCTGTCCCTCATGAATATGCATGGATACATCTGCATACCATGGGGGTGGTGCATAGATATGCAGCACAGGCATCTTTATTAGAGGCAGCATGGAAACTGAATGGTGTTTGGCCCTCCTGGACTGCATTTGGGGGATTCTGCCATAGGTAATGCACATTTCTATGGTGTTTGTGCTGTGTAGGGTAAAATAGAGGTTTTTGACCCATGCGTATGGTCTCAGCAATAATGGTTCAGTCTTTACTACCATGATTTCTTCATGGGTAAAATAAGGGGACTGGGTTGCCAGGAGCCCCAGCTGGGATTTGAACCTGTGACCTTCTGGTCCTAAAGGCACTGGCTGTGTCCCCTGAACCACCAACTTAGCACAAAAACAGGGCATTCCCTGGGGAGTCCATGGCTGTTTGTCAGACAGGGTCTGTCTGTTGGAGGGCACTGCACCCACATGAAGGGGGCTAGGCCACCGTCTGCTGTGGGCAGCAGCCACTGCCCCCTCCACCAACGGTACCACTCCATCACCATGCTGACATGGCCTTATATTGCTGACAGCCTCACAGCTAAATGATATGTTTCCCTCCAGGACTGCATTGAGGGGACTGTGGTCTAGGTAATGCGCATGTTTCTGGTGTCTGTGCTCTGTAGGGTAAAATAGAGGTGTTTGAACCATGCTTATGTTATCTGCAAAAATGGTTGGTCTTTACTATCATGGTTTAGTGGTGGGTAAATTATGAGGATTGGGTTTGCAGGAGCCCCAGCTGGGACTTGAACTGGTGATCTTTGGTTCCTGAACACACTGTCTGTGTTCACTGCACCACACTGTGGCCACAGAGACAGTGCAGTCCCTGGAGATAGGAAACCTGGCCAAAGGAGTCATAAACCCTGCTCTGCACAATTTCACTGTGGGATCATTCACCTTGTATGGGGACGGAGCGTATAAAATAATAATTTTTACGCTCCGTCCCCATACAAGGTGAATGATCCCACAGTGAAATTGTGCAGAGCTGGGTTAATGACCCTGCTCTGCACAATTTCACTGTGGGATCATTCACCTTGTATGGGGACGGAGTGTAGACCCTTCTAAAATTCATATTTCTTTTTTGGGGTTTTCTTGGGAGTTATTTTTGATGTTTTCCATGACTATCACTATTGCCCAGCTGGATTATAATTTATTAGAATTTTGTTGTGGTCATTTTCAATTTTTATTTGCTATTTTGTTCTGTGCACATGTATCACACTGCTCACGTTTTGTAGGTTTCCCTGGTTTTGCTGTACATTGCTGACAGAAATGGTTTCTCTTCCCTTTAAATCGGCTCTAACGCGAGGTTTTCACGCGCGGTATTTTTTTCATCGAATTTCAGCCCCGCTTCTGTACGGGGAGCCTCTCCCCTCCCACTCTCCACCCATTGATCCCGTCCCTCTGCCCCTCGGGAGCCTTCCTCCGCCCTCAGAATGCCTTTCCACGCCTCTATCGCACATCAGCGCGCCGCGCACTTGTGCGGGCCCTTTAGTGCAGCGCGCATGTGTGCAGGGCACAAAAACACACTATTAGCGTGCGCTAAGGTACCTTAGCGCACGCTCAAGTGCGCCCCGCACAATTGCGCGGTTTAGTAAACATACCCCTTAAAAATGACACTCCAAATCTCATGTTTTGTTACAGTTGAGAGTGAGTACATGTTAAAAGCTTCTTCTGATTAAATGGTGAGATGTCTTTTGGAGAGGTATGTTTGTTTCCTTTTTCTTTTTCCTTTTAATTTTTGTTTTTAGAAATTCTTTGTTGCATTGGTCTGATTTTTTGTTTTGCCATTGTCTTCTTCATGGATTGTGTTTCATTGGTTGGAAGACTTGTTTGAACTATAATTGGCCTGTGATTTTATGCCCCTGACACAGGCTTCAGCAGAAACATGTATGTCTTTTTGTGATCCTATATATGGGCTTTTTATTTTATTTATTTATTAGTTATTTAACTAGGCTTATATACCGCTTTTCTGCCAATCAAAGCAGTGTACATTCAGGTACTGTATATATATTTTCCCTTGTCCCCGAAGGGCTCACAATCTATGTTTTTGTACCTGAAGCTTGCCCAAGGCCACAAGGAGCACCTGTGAGACTAGAAACCCCCGTCCTTCCAGCCCAAGGTCACTGTACTCTAGCAGGATTTGAACCCCTGGCCCTTTTTATGGATTTATATGCTTATTTATGTTTGCATATGTGTATATGTTTGTAATAAGCTTATGTTCTTGTATTTACTGGTATATTTTGTGACTATCACTGTTTTTAGCTTCTTTACTTTGGAAATACCAGACCCAACCATTAGTTTAAAAAAAATACATTAGCCATGTACTGTGCATTATTTAACCAAATGTAACTAAACAGCTACAAGCTTCACTTCTATTGTATTTCTAAGTTATCTAAACTGCAATTATGAGGTACCTATGTTGGTGATATTTGCCCAAAGGACTATGCTGGACATGCTAGCCATACTCCCTGAAATAATTTCCCTGATGATATTAGAGTCATATTCAAATCTTGTGAAACTGGGAAAGGGTCCTTCATGGGCACTAGTGGATGTTGAGGGATAGACATGGTCCTGTTATTTGAAAGGCATTTATATGGTTTAAACCCCAGGAAAACATGTGAATGCCTTAAATGGAGATATTCAACAGCACGTTCACAGTTAGTGCCATTGAATATCCCCTTCTAAGTCCCCCACGTGCCCCAATGCTATCCGGTTAGCATCGGAGTATGTTGGGGGCATTCTGGGGTAGAGAAGAGGTAGAGACGATTGCTAACTGGGCACAAGCGATATTGCATGCTGCCCGGTTAGTGACCTGTGTCTAAAGGATAGGCAGGGAAAATCCTCTCCTATCTTTAAAGTGAAGGTCCTAACTGGGCAGCATCCAATATCGCTGCTGCCAGGTTAGCCTCAGCGGCTTCCTGTGTCTGCGGCGATCACCAGATATTCAATGCTGCTGCGGCATTGGATATCTGGGTTAGAGGTCGGCGGGGAGGGTTATGCACCGATGACATGCATAGCCCTTCCAAAATGCACACAGCTCAATATTGGGCCCTCTATCTCGACTTGAAATATCAATTCCTTCGCTTTATAGCATGACCACTGGTGTCTTATCTCTGTCTCCCAATGCAATATAGTTTTCAGGGCTATTTGAATAAGCTGGATAGCATCTGGGCTTAACAAAGAGATGGAGTGGTTTACGTTTTTCAATTAAGATCAATTGGATTGTAGTATGATGTCTATATTGAAGTTTTTCATTTCTTGTTTCCTCCAGTAGATCCAGCTGTCATTTTGGGTTCAATGAAGTGGATTGCCACATGTAGTATCTTCTATTACCCCAGATACAAACAGCTGGATTCTGATGAAACTTGAAGACTGGGAACACCTTTTGATACTGAGCTATGTTGGAAGAACAGTCTATGGAAAACAGAGTCATCAGCTTTCAGATAAGTGGTGTATTATTCTTAAGTGCCATAGAGTCGGTGTTGAATCATGGTGACCCTCTGCATAGTTGTCCTAAAATGTGTTCGGTCTTCAGTCAAGTGGCTCATTGTTGATAGAGTGACATCCATAGCTTGTGATAAGGAAGCTTATCATAGCTCAGGAAGGAGCTATAGAAAAGGTGAAGTGACTCTGAACAAGCAACCTGTCAGTTCTGGTAGAAATAAGAAAACAGAATTTTCCCATAAAAGACTACCAGTCCCAGAATGCACCAGGTTTCCAACAGCCATTAGAGGAGCTGAAGTGGGGAAACATGTGTTCAATCAGGAGGGCTATGAGGTAATCCCTAAGCACTCATCTCAAAGGGCAGGGCCTGATTCAGCACAGCTGTGCTGTGTTAGGGAGGAGCACTCATCTAAGCAGAATAAAGGTAGAGTTCATTCTACAGAGAAGCAGCTTGAGCTTGATCATCTTCATCATCTGGAGGATCATCAGAAGCAGAAGCCAAACCGGACGGACAGAGAGGGAAAGAAACCCTTTGGAAGAAAGAAGAGAAAAGCCTTTGAGAGGTCTAGAAGAGTCCAGAGCAATACGTATACTGGGAGGCATTCCAAGGGCCAGCATACACCATTGGACTGGGGAAAGCCAGAGGAATGGTGCTGCAGAGCTAGGAATCTCCAGACGGTACCTGTGAGGGAGACAGCTGCACGTGGAAGGGACCCTAAGACCCGTGCCAGAAGGTATGTGAAGAGAGATCCAGTGTCCAGAGATCTGGATTGGAAGGCTGGACATAAGAACTGGACTACATACTGGCCAGGCTATATAGAGAGGAACTCTAACAGCAATGGAAGCTCAGGTATGAACACTGATCTATGCCCTAGCTATAACCTTGAAAGACAGCAGGGAAACAAGTATTCTCCTGAAAGTGCTCCATTGGGAGATTCATCTGTGCCAATCCATGATATTGAACCCATGCTTGTTGAAGAAGAGGGGGTGATAGCAGATGAAGAATCTGTTTACATGGACTGCTCTCTGTCTAAACTCCTTTGGTGATTTTCTGTTACTAAGTACAGCAACCATCACAAAGAAATACAAACTTGTTCTTTAATCTACTCAGAAAAGCTCCTGAGTAAGATTTTTAGCCACGCAGTAGAAAGCAAGCCAGCTAAGGGGTTTCAGCTGGATAACTGCTAGCAATTGAGCCTTACCTAATTGCTTGTGAGCTCTAAGAGAATCACTTCTGAATCTATGTGGGAAGATATAAGAAGTTTACCTGAAAAGAACAGTTTTTTTCCTTTCTTTGTGGATCTTGTTTGTTGTTTGATACATTGCTAAGAGAATATTAGCTAAAGCCTACCGAAAAGACCAGTTTTTTGCCAACCAGGTCTTATTTCTTTTGCTTTGATTGCCTGACAAGTTCAAATGTTGTTTTCCTTATTTTGTTTTTCCAAGTTTAACACTGAAAGCAAGTAACCTGATTTATGTGCTACCAAGCATATCTGTGTTGGGAGAAATAACCCCATAAATAAATATCTTATTGGCTTTACCCAAAAGCACAACTAATTATTGTGAGCAGCTGTGTCTGGTGTGAATGAACTGCATTGCCCACAATCCCTTGCAAATCATATAGATATATGCACTTGCCAAGACTGTGAAGATTCTCACCCAGGCAGCCGTCTGACAAGCTGCAGTTACTGTATCGATCAATCTCATTGCTGGTCTTCCTCTTTTGCTTTGACTTCAACTTTGCCAAGCATAATGTCTTTCTCTAATGATCTCTTTCTTCACATGATGTGTCCAAATTATGAAAATCAAAGCCTTGTCACCTGAGCTTCTAAAGAAAACTTAGATTTGATCTCTTCTAATACTGAATGGATTGTTCTTCAGGCAGTCCATGGTATATAACAGCACCATAATTCAAAGGCAACAATTTTCTTCCTATCTTTTTTACTGTCCAACTTTCACATCCATATCACGTCATTGAAAATACCATGGCTCAGACAAGTCAAATCTTTGTATGGAGAGAGACATCACTGCTCTTGAGAATCTCATCTATGTCCTTCATATCCATTCTGCCAAGACCAATGTGTCATTGGATTTCTTGACTGCTTGTTGATTCACTTTTGATCATTAAGAACATAAGAACATAAGATATGCCATACTGGGTCAGACCAAAGTACATCAAACCCAGTATCCTGTTTCCAACAGTGGCCAATCTAGGTCATACGTACCTAACAGTTTCCCCAAAAGACACAGGTTCCACAATGCTTGTACTGGGTCAAGCATTGATATCCTGGGTCCCTTTTTAATAATGGTTTATGGAACTTTCCTCAAGGAAATTGTCCAAACCTGTTTTAAACCCAGCTACACTAACAGCCTTTACTACATCTTCCGGTAACAAATTCCAGAGTTTGATTACACATTGAGTGAAAAGATATTTTCTTTTATTAGTCTTAAATAGTTTACCCTGTAGCTTCATTGCATGTCCCCTAGTCTTTCTATATTCTGATAACGTAAACAGTCGATCTACGTTTACCCGTTTCACTCAGTTCATTAATTTATAGACTTCTATCATATCTCCCCCTCAGCCGTCTCTTTTCCAGGTTAAAGAGCCCTAACCTTTATAGCCTTTATTCATAGGAGTATCCCCTTTACCATTTTGGTGGCTCTTCTCTGAACCTTTTCTAATAACGCTATATCCTTTTGAGATACGGTGACCAGAATTGCACACAATATTCAAGGTACGGTCTCACCATGGAACGATATAGAGGCATTATAATATATTTTGTTTTATTTTCCATTTCTTTCCTTATGATACCTAGCATTCTATTTGCTCTCTTGGCCGCCGCTGCACACTATGCTGAGGGTTTTAACATGTTATCCACAATGACGCCTAAATCTTTTTCCTGGGTGGTAGTTCCTAATGTGGAACCTTGCATCGTGTAACCATAGTTTGGGTTGTTCTTCCTTAGGTGCATAACTTTACACTTGTCCACATTAAATTTCATCTGCCATTTTTTATGCGAAGACTTCCAATTTATCAAGATCTTCTTGGAATTTTCTACAAGCCTCTTGGGTTTTAACAACTTTAAATAGTTTAGTGTCATCTGCAAATTTGATAACCTCACTCGTTATTCCACTTTCCAGGTCATTTATGAATATGTCAAAAAGCAGTGGACCCAACACAGATCCCTGGGGTACACCACTATTCACCTTTCTCCATTGGGAAAATTGGCCATTTAGTCCTACCCTCGGCTTTCTATCTTTTAACCAGTTCCTGATCCACAATAGTACACTGCCTCCTACCCCATGACTCTTTAGTTTTGCCAAAAGTCTCTGATGAGGGACCTTGTCAAAGGCTTTCTGAAAGTCCAGATACACTATATCAACTGACTCACCTGTGTCCACCTGTTTATTCACACCTTCAAAAAAAAACATAACAGATTAGTAAAACAAGATCTTCCTTGTCTAAAGCCATGTTGGCTGTCTCCCATTAGGCAATGACTATCTACATGCTGAGTAATTTTATTATTTATGATGGTTTCTACCAATTTTCCCGGTACTGAAGTCAGGCTCACCGGTCTGTAGTTTCCAGAATCACCCCTGGAACCCTTTTTAAAAATTGGTGTTACATTGGAGATCCTCCAATCTTAAGGTATTAGAGATGATTTTAATGATAGTTCATAGATTACTAATAGCAGGTCTGCAATCTCATATTTAAGTTCTTTCAACACCCTTGGATGTATACCATCCAGCCCAGGTGATTTGCTACTCTTCAGTTTATCTAATAGTTGTAATACATCTTCCCGATGTATCGATATTTCCTTCAATTCTTCTGCACCTTTAAATACCACTTCAGTCATGGGTAACATCCCTACATCTTTCTCAGCAAAGACTGAAGCAAAGAATTCATTCAGTCTCTCCGCTATTGCCTTGTCGCCTCTTAGTGCCCGTTTAACCCCTCTATCATCTAATGGACCAACTGACTCTCTCACAGGTTTTTTGCTACAAATGTACTTGAAAAAGTCTTTATTTCACATTTTTTCTTCTGCAACAAGCTTCTTCTCAAATTCTCCCTTTGCCTGCCTTATCAATGCCTTGCATTTGACTTGCCAGTGCTTGTGCTGTTTCCAGGTTTCGTTGTTTGGCTCTTTTTTCCATTTCCTGAGAGATGCTTTTTTGTCAACAACAGCCTCTCTGACCTCACCTTTAAACCATTCTGGCAGTTTATTGGACCCCCTTCCACTTTTCTTAAAGCGTGGAATACAGCTGGTCTGGGCTTCCAAGATAATATTTTTCAACAACATCCAAGCTTAATGTAAGTCTTTAACCTTTACAACTGCTCCTTTTAGTTTTTTCTTAAATATTTTCCTCATTTTATCATAGTCTCCCTTTCAAAAGTTAAAAGGTAGTACTGTGGATTTCCTTACCATCCCTCCTCCACTAATTAAATCAAAGGTGATCATGCTATGATCACTATTGCCAAGTGGCCCCAACACCCTTATCTCTTGCACTAGATCTGGTGCTCTACTAAGGACTAGGTCTAATATGGCTTCCCCTCTGGTCGGTTCATGAACCAGCTGCTCCAAGAAGCAGTCATTTATTTCATCTGGGAACTTTATCTCTCTAGCATGTCCTGCCGTGACACTGACCCAGTCGATACCGGGGTAATTGAAATCACCCATTATTATTACTGCGCTGTAACATTTGTTAGTTTCCTTGATTTCTTTGAGCATTTCATCATCCATTTGCTCATTCTGGCCAGGTGGTCAATAGTATACCCCCACTGCCATCGCCTTCCCCTTTTTACATGGAAAGTCAATCCATAGAGATTCTACAGCAAATTTTGTTTCCTGCAAAACTTTAATCCTTTCTGACTCAATGCCCTCTCTAACATAGAGTGCAACCTCTCCACCAATTTGATCAGCTCTATCATTACGATATAATTTGTACCCAGGTATCACAGTGTCCCACTGGTTGTCCTCCTTCCACCATGTCTCTTATATTCCAATCATATCTAACTTCTCATTTAGTGCTATATATTTTAACTCTCTGATCTTATTTATTAGACTTCTAGCATTTGCAGAGAAGCATTTTAGAGACTGTATTTTATTCATATTAATTTGGCTATTGGTAGACATGGGTAATTTGGGATCTTTAAGCTCTGTCTGCTCCATACTCGAGGGCATTTGGGCTACTTTACTCTTTTTTGGAACCTCTCTGCTTTTGGTAGTATCCTTCAAGGATACATTCTTCTGAACCATGCGCTCTTGGGCGACTGTCGGCTTTCCCCTATTATCTAGTTTAAAAGCTGCTCTATCTCCTTTTTAAAGGTTAATGCCAGCAACCTGGTTCCATTCCGGTTAAGGTGAAGCCCACCCCTTCGGAAGAGCCCCTCCTTTCCCCAGAATGTTCCCCAGTTCCTAACAAATCCAAAGCCATCATCTCTGCACCATTGTCTCATCCATGCATTGAGACTCTGAAGCTCTGCCTGCCTTTTGGGTCCTGCGCATGGAACGGGAAGCATTTCGGAGAACACTACCCTGGAAGTTCTGGATTTCAACTTCCTACCTAAAAGCCTAAATTTAGCCTCCAGAACCTCCCAACCACATTTTCATGTCATCGGTACCGACATGTACCAAGACAGCAGACTCCTCCCCAGCACTATCTAAGACCTTATCTAGGTGATGCATGAGGTCCGCTACCTTCACACCAGGCAGGCATGTTACCAGGCGATCATCACATCCACCAGCCACCCAGCTATCTACATGCCTAATGATCGAATCACCAACTACAACGGCTGTCCTAACCCTTCCCTCATGGGCACATGGCCCTGGAGAAACTTCCTCGGTATGAGAGGGTTTTACATCACCTGGAGGACAGGTCCTTGTTACAGATTCACTTCCTGCCACACCAGGGTGATGCTCTCCTGTCACGTGATCTCGCTCCTCCATGCCAACAGGGATGCTGCCAGACTGGAGGTGGGACTTCAGGACTATATCCCTGAAGGTCTCGTCTATGTACCTCTCTGTCTTTCTTATGTTTTCCAAGTCTGCTACTCTAGCCTCTAGAGAACAGACTCGTTCCCTGTGAGCAAAGAGCTCCTTGTACCTAGTGCACACTTAAGACCTCTCACCAACTGGGAGAAAATCATACATGTGACACTCAATGCAAAAGACTGGAAAGCCCCCATCTCACTGCTGGACTGCTGTCTGCATCTTAGTTTTGAGTTTGTGTTTAGATCTTTAAGTTCTTTACTTACTAAGGGTTGCTATGGATATTTATACTAATAAAACTGTACCTAATACGTTTAATATACCTTGTTCACCTGAAGCTTAATTAATCTCAGTTCCTTAGTGTATGACTGATTTGGGTAACGAGCTTCACCTGAGAGCACCTCCTGTCTTTTAAGATGTGTAAGTACCTATAAAGCTACGATTATCCCAGGGGTGAATGGGTGTAGGGGAGGGAGGGAGGGAAATAACACTTATTAAAAGAGGGCTGCTACACAGTACCCTGTCCTGTGCTGCTGAGGTAAGCTATATTCTGATTTGATTTAAATTATAGCTCTTTGCTGCTGCTAGGCTCTAACCTATTATGAAATTTAATAAACTACAAGCTCTCTGCTGGGTTCTAAATTTAACCAGAAAGCTCTCTTCTGTGTTTTAAATTTAAACTAAAAGTACTTTGCTGATGCTAGGCCCTGAGTGACTATTAGATTTAAACTACAAGCTCTCTGTTGGGTTCCAGATTTAACCAGAAAGCTCTCTTTTGTGTTTTAAATTTAAACTATAAGTACTTTGCTGATGCTAGGCCCTGAGTGTGTATTAAATTTAAACTACAAGCTCTCTGCTGGGTATGAAATGTAACCAGAAAGTTCTCTTCTGTGTTTTAAATTTAAAATTATACTGCTGCTACTAGGCCCTGACTGATTTAACAAAAAATAGTGGGTTCACAGATTAATTAGCTTTAATAGAAAGAATTCCTTTGAGAAAATTCTCAGAAGTATATACTTGCAATTGCAGATCTCTCTCCAGAAATAACAGTCCCCTTTTCTATTCCTTCAAGACTGAGGATCACAGAGCTCTGGTTGAGCTATTTATGCCTGTGCTGCTGAGGTAAGCTGTGACCAACTTCCTAGGTGATTAACAGTCCTTGCTTGGATAGAAGGAGTCTTTCAAAATGGCCTTTTGACCTGCCACCTGGTGTTAACACCTATTGAAAAAGTATCACATTTCTCTTGCCCCCTAGGTAGAAGGCCTCTTTGTAAAGGTCTCTAGAAGACTTTATTTGTTGCTCAAAGTGAACTCACCCTGTTTTGCCTTTTGTGCTAAGCTATATTCTGATTTGATTTAAATTATAACTCTTTGCTGCTGCTGGGCTCTAACCTATTATGAAATTTAAACTACAAGCTCTCTGCTGGGTTCAAAATTTAACCAGAAAGCTCTCTTCTGTGTTTTAAATTTAAACTGAAAGTACTTTGCTGATGCTAGGCCCTGAGTGACTATTAAATTTAAACTACAAGCTTTCTGCTGGGTTCTAAATTTAACCAGAAAACTATTTTCTGTGTTTTAAATTTAAACTGAAAGTACTTTGCTGATACTAGGCCCTGAGTGACTATTAAATTTAAACTATAAGCTCTCTCCTGGGTATGAAATGTAACCAGATAGCTCTCTTCTGTATTTTAAATTTAAACTTAAACTGCTGCTATTAGGCCCTGACTGATTTAACAGAAATAGTGGGTTTACAGATTAATTAGCTTTAATAGAAAGAATTCCTTTCAGAAAATTCCCAGAAGTATATACTCACAATAGCAGATCTCTCTCCAGAACTAACAGTCCCCTTTTCTAGTCCTTCAAGACTCATTGATCCAAGCAGGTTAAAGCTGTCTACTCTTTTAATTTCTTCTCCATCAACAATGAACTTATTGATGTTTGTCTTCTTTATGTTAAGGTGCATCTCCATTTTAAGACTATGTTCCTTGATCTTGAGAAGCAAATCTTTCAGATCATCTTCACTTTCAGTCAGTATTGTCGTATCATCTGCATAACGAAGGGTGTTGAGTCTTCCACCAATCTTCACACCTCAGTTGTCTTTATACCTCTGCTGATTTGTTCTACATACAAATTAAGCAGGTAGGAGGAATGTATGCTGCCTTGTCATACACCTTTGCTGATTTTAAACCATTCTTTTTCTCCTTGTTTTTGAACTGTTGTTTCTTGATCAATATAAAGTTTGTACAAGAGAACTTTCAGGTGTTCTGGTATACCCATGCTTCTTAATGTGACCCAGAGTTTCTCATGGTTTACACAATAAAAAGCCTTGCTGTAGTCTATGAAACACATATAGATGCCCTTTTGGTATTCTTTGGATTTTCCATTTCACATCTGTGATGATGTCTTTCATTCCTCACCCTTTTCTGAACCATTCTTGCACTTCAGCCACTTCTTGTTCCAGGTATCTCTGTTTAAAGACCTTAAGTAGAATCTTGCTGACATGTGGGTCAGAGTGATTGTGTGATAATTTCCAGTCTTGCGGATCAACCTTCTTCAGTATTGATATAAACACAGATCTTTTTAGTCAGTTGGACATGATGGTATCTTCCAAATTTTGTGACAGAGCCTTATAAGAATTGTAACAGCTGCATCTGATTTTTGTGACACTTCAGTGCCCAGTGCTTTATCCTTTGATAAGGCTTTCAATGATGCTTTGACTTCTTATTTCATCACCAATTGTTCCTGATCATAAGGTACAGGTTGAAATGGCTGTTGGTCCACTTGATCATTTTATTTTATTTATTTAGCTAGGCTTATATACTGCTTTTCTACAAGTCAAAGAATTGTACATTCATATACTGTGTATACAGTATATCCTTTGTCCCCAAAGGGCTCATAATCTATATTTTTGGACCTGAGGCAATAGCCTGGGGCAACAAGGAGCACCAGAAGGGCTAGAAACCCCATTCCTTCTGGCCCAAGGTTGCTGTCCTCTAGCAGGATTTGAATCCTGGCCTTCTGGCCTGAGGTAACTTGACCCAACCACTAGGTCACTCCTCCCCTTTATGGTATAATGTATGACTTGCATTTAAAAAAATTTGGATGAACTGACTGAAATGTTATGCAATGATTTAGGGCCAATGAATGAACTGAGGTCAGGAATAGGTATGGACACAGATTATAGTGCTGTTTGGTGAAAATAAGTCACCCTGTGAGGTCTTTTTTAACATTTCTGTGTATTTTATTATTACGCTTTTTGTACTGGAAATATAGTGAGAGGGTGCTCCACACTGATTGCATTATCAGCCTTATGTAGCACTGCAGCAGTTTTAGCCCCTTTTAAAACTGTATCCTTCTGTTTCAGCACTGCTATCTGTGTCTTCATTTTCCCTCTCTCTGGCTGTCATTTTTTACCTTTTACTCCTGCCTACCAGATCTTTACCTTGAGCAGGGATTGGGCCTTTAAATTTAATCATTTAGGCTGCCTGGCTCTCAGTCACTCATCTTTTGTGTCTCTCCTCAGCCCAGAAACTACAGTGCTCTGGCCTGTCAGTTTATTGGACTGCCTCATTGAATTTAAGTGCAGCTACAGTGCTGCTGTTCCGCAGGTTGGCCCTGTTTCCAAACACACTGGTCAACTCCACTCTTGTCTCTGCCGCCTTCCTGGTGCTGTCACTTCCACTTCAGGGCTGTGATTTCATTAATGGGGTTGCAGTCTCTTTAAATCATCAAAGCCCAGCTCTGCTCATATCCTAGCTCTCAGTTACAGCCACACACCAGCCACGACTGTACTTTCTCCACCAGGTCCCACCCCTGTGGCTGTGAACTGCAGATGTACTTGTTCCTTTATTTTTAACCATGCAACTTAAGTGCTGGTCATATCCCATCCCTATCTCCCACTCAGCTCTGCTTGTGGCCTCAGTGCCATTCACAGTTTATGACTTGCTTCCCTTCAAAGTTATTGTTGCTCAGCACCACTCACTGTTCTGACTCTGATACTGTACCACAGCCCTCTAACTCCACTGCTTGCCTGCTGCAAGTTTTAAATTGAATGTAAACTATACATGCCGCAGTCCATGGCCTTTCTTCAACATGGGCTTCTATCTCACCCACATGCCTCGAGAGCACTCCCTCTCCAGGCCTTGGGACCCCAGATAATTACTGTTTATTTTTTCCACATATTCACAGTAAGAATGTGATCTCATTGTAAAAAAAAATAATAATTTTCTCTAAAAACAACCTATCAGTGTATTAGTTGTGGGTTTCAAGGCAAAGCACAGTAGAGCTAGTCATGGTTTAATAGGGAAAAAGCCAATATGAATTTAGCAAAAAAAAAGACTTATTTATTTAAACAAATTTATATTCCACAGTATCTACTAGGAGGATTCCACACACAAAACAATCAAAACCATTGACACAATGTGACATAGAAACATATAAATATGGCGACAGAAAAAGACCACATGGCCTATCTAGTCTGTCCTTCCATATCAACAACTACAACAGTCCCCTTTTTTCCTTTAGAGATCCTCTGTGTTTATCCCATGCTTTTTTTAATTTAGTTACTGTCCTCATCTCTACCACCTCCACTGGGAGACTATTCCACGGATCCACCTCTCTTCCGTAAATAAATATTTCCGCAAATCACTCCTGAATCTATCCCCCTTCACCCTCATCCCATGTCCCCTCATAGCAGAATTTGCTTTCAATTGAAAGAGGCTCTCTCCCTGAACATTTATGCCACGGAGGTATTTAAACATCTCAATCATATCACCTCTATCCCGCCTTTCCTCTAAGGTGTACATATTAAGATCCTTAAGTAACCCCAGTCCCATGGTCCGACCATTACCTAGTCGAAATTGAAATCCACCTACCTCCACAAAAGGTAAAGCCTCAAGCCGACCCAAAAACACATCAACAGAGGAAATTCCAAAAATTCAATAGCGAAGCTTTGGTAACTTCTATATCTACACATTTTGAGTACACCACCACAGACCTAGACAAGCTGGTAGACCAATGGAACTCAGGGATCGAAGCAGCTGCAAGTCCAACATGGAAGAACACAAACGCTGTAACAAAGACAGGAACCGAACCATGGTACTCTCCCACGCTATCTAAAATGAAGAGAGAACTACGCAAACTCGAAAGGAAATGGAGGAAAAAGCAAACCGAAGAAGGCAAGCAACTATACCTAACACTCCTCGCAAGATACAAGAATGAGGTAAACCTCGCTAAAAAGACACACCACACTAATCTACTCAACAAAGCGCTCAACAGACCCAGAGAACTTTTTGAACTCGTAAAATCTCTGACCAAATCTTCACAAAACTCCATCTCTGCAGACGATATAAAGGCCCAGACGCTTGCCGACCACTATGCCAAAAAGCTAAATCCGAAACTTCCCACAAGCATGACCAAAGGCATGCCACTAGCTCTCACCACTCGAGAAACCACAACTGCCCCTCAAGCAGACCCAGAAACAGAATGGAACACCTTCCAGCAATTAGGTGAGCAACAAATCTTAAACATCTTAACCAACTTAAACACCACTACCTCCCCCCTCGACCCATGCCCAGCCGCTTGGATGAAAGCAACCAAGAAAGACAACGCAAAACCCATCGCGCACATTGTCAATCAGTCTCTGAAACAAGGAATCATGCCGTCTCATCTCAAGAAATCAATTATTAGACCCATATTAAAAAACAAGTCGCTCAACAAAAGTGACCCTGCATCATATCGCCCAATCTCAAGCATAGCTTTCCTAGCAAAGATGATTGAAAAGCGGTCCAGCACCAACTCCAGGACCACATGGACGAGATAAAAGCCCTAGATGAACATCAATACGGATTCCGTCAGAATCACGGAGTGGAAACACTACTACTGGCACTCCTTGACAATCTACTTAGGGGCCTCGAGAACAAAACTCCATGTTCATACTCATATTCATCGATATCTCAGCGGCATTCGATACAGTACATCACACCACCCTTTTGGACCGCCTGGCCTCGCTAGGTATAACAGGGACCCCCCTGAAATGGTTCACATCATACATATCCAATAGGATGCAACAAGTGCAATTCAACAACGACAGAGCTGATGCTTTCCCCCAAACCCAAGGGATCCCTCAAGGGTCTGCCCTCTCATCCCTACTGTTCAATTTGTATATAAAGCCGGTATGCAGTATTTTCCAGAAATACAACATAAATTACCACATATATGCCGACGATGTGATGTTATACACACAGCTCGACATAACACAGCCTAACTTCAGTCCACTAGAAGAATGCCTTGACATGCTCCAATCATGGCTTCAGCAAAACAACATGTCAATAAATCACAAAAAAACAGAGGTCATGTTCATGTCCAAGAAAGCCAATTTCATCCCGCCCACCACAGTCACACTAAACAAAACATATACGATACAAAGCCTGTAATAAAGTATCTAGGAGTCCTACTTGACAGCAACCTCAAGATGGACAAACACCTCAGAACAGTTAACCGAGCCATCTTTTACAAACTCAAAATCCTTCAACCACTCCGCAATATCCTCGAGAAATCCGACTTTAGGTCTGTTGCTCAAGCACTAATCATTCCCCACCTGGATTACAGCAATGCCATTCTACAAGGGCTTCCAAAGAGCACACTAAGCATCCTGCAAATGGCTCAGAAACGTGGCTGCAAGAGTCATCATGGAAAAGAAAGTCACCGACCACATAACCCCAGTTCTAATGGATCTGCACTGGCTCCCAGTGGCCGCCCGCATCATCTACAAACTACTCATCACAACATTTAAACTCATCAATGGCATCGCACCATCCTACCTCAATAACCTAATCACTATTCAACCTAGCAACAGGAGCAGGAGAACTATGAATCTCAACACCCTATGTATCCCGACCAGCATAAGATCTGTCAAGGCCGAAACAAGCAATAGGGCGTTCACATACTCAGCGCCAATCCAATGGAACCAACTACCGCATGAATTAAGGCTCACAAACAACCTGAACGAATTTAGACGAAAACTGAAAACCTATCTGTTTCAAACCCACTACAACTTGATCTAACTGCGATACCCTACCTCAACCAGATCTCCTCTGCCGCACTCGGCAGCATATAATCTAATAGTATATAGTCATGTATAACTTGTACACCTTGGCAACTAATTCCGTACAAATTGTATATAACCATGTATAGTCTGTACACCTTGGCAACTAATTCTGTACAAATTGTATATATGGGGCCCTCCCCCAATCTACTGAAATCAAATGTATACCTTGATCTGTGTGCTTTAATCAAATATGTATCGTATCCAAATGCTTGTCCCGTGTTACGTAATCATTGACTAATCAAAATGTAAAACTGAAATCTCAATGTACCGTACAATACATTATGATTCTGTAAAGTAAACCGCTGCTGATCGTAGGAAGCAGCGGTATACAAGTGTTTACTAAATAAATAAATTAATTAATTAAGTCTGTCCTCATATGCTTTATAATGAAGAGCACTAACCATTTTAGTAGCCACCCTCTGCACGACTCCATCCTGTTCACATCTTTTTGAAGGTGTGGTGTCCAGAATTGCACACTATACTCCAAATGAGGTTGCACCAATGACTTATACAGAGGCACTATCACCTCCTTTTTTCTGCTAGCCATTCCTCTCCGTATGCACCCAAGCATCCTTCTAGCTTTTGCCGTTGCCTTTTCTACCTGTTTAGCTACTTTAAAGTCATCAGACACAACCACGCCTAGGTCCCGCTCTTCTTTAGTGGACAAGTTGTTCACCACCTATACTATATTGCTCCCTTGGATTGCTGCAGCCCAAATGCATGACCTTACATTTTTTATTTGCTTTTCAATGAATTACAATTTCACAAACAAAATAAGGTAAATCATTACAACAAAATACAGCATAAACCAAACAAAGGGAATATAATACAACTGATATAGTCCACATCAAGTGAGACAAGCAAAGACAGTACAAATATATTTGGCATCACAGCGGCATTTGCGGGGCTTCGCTTTTCGCCCTGTTGCATCCAGCTATGGGGAAGCGGAAGGCGAAAGGAGCAAATTGACCTTACATTTTTTAAATTAAATCCAAGCTGCCAGATTCTAGACCATTCTTCAAGCTTAGCTACATCCATCCTCATGCTGAGATGAAACAAAATTGCTGTCATCTACTACTGTACTGCCGATGTGAGATGAAGTATTTAAGGGCATAAATACCCCAGAGGTCTTAAGCAGTAAAAAAGTTAGAAAAAGCCTGTCAGAATAAATGTGCTTTTGTTTCCTTCAAAACAGCAAAATTTCAGAAGTAGTTCGTAGCTCTGCTGTTAAGACATTCTACAATTTGGGCGCTGCTATCAAAAAGATCCTCTCTGGGAATTGCTGAAAGCGTACACAATGAAATGAAGAAACACTCAAAAAAAGGGAATCTTGAGTTCTCAAAGCATGAGGTGGACAGTAGACTCTCAGGTTTGCTGATAAACTGAGAGGGACTTCGTGATTAAAAGGCTTAAATAAAAACATGAGTACTTTAATACACAATTTGATTGGTAGCCATTGTAACTTATAAATGAGTGGTGATGTGCTCAAATCTCCCACTATTTGTGACCAGATGCACTGCTGCGCTCCCACTAATATGTTATATTTTTTTGAAGATATAAATAAACAGGTAGGTAAAAGTGAACCAGTTGAGATAGTGCATCTGGATTTTCAAAATTAAAACATCATGGGATAGGAGGCAATGTACTATTGTGGACTGGGAACTGGTTAAAAATAGAAAACAAAGTAGGGCTAAATGGCTAATTTTCTGAATGGAGAAAGGTGAAAAGTGGAGTACCTCAAGGCTCTGTACTGAATCCACTGTTTTTTAAATATGCATAAATGACCTGGAAATGGGAACAAGAAGTGATGTGATAAAATTTACAAATGGCATAAAATTATTCAAAGTTGTTAAATCGCAAGAGGATTGTGAAAAATTGCAAGAGAAACTGGGAGACTGGGAGTGCAAATGGCAGATGAAATTTAGGGGTATGTTTACTAAACCGTCTTAATGTGTGCTCTGTGACGTTATCGCGTGATAAGGTACCTTGTCGCTCAATAATGGCGCTTTATCAGGCACACAGGTACCTTAGCACGCGATAACGCGCGCAGCAGCACAAACGAGCGCTGAAGGCGGGGAAAGGCTCCCGGAGGGCGGAGGAAGGCTCCCCTGGGGCGGAGAGAGAGGGTCAATGGGCGGAGAGTGGGAGGGGAGAGGCTCCCTGCACACTAACGCTGTAAAATCCGAGGCTTAAAACTAACGCCAGTGAAACCCTGGCGTTAGAGACGATTTTAAGGGAAAAGAAACCATTTACGTCAGCAATGAACAGCAAAACCAGTGAAACCTACAAAAAGTGATAAGTGTGATACATGTGCACGGAACAAAAAGGCAAATAAACAGTGAAAATGAACAGAAGAAAATGTAAAAAAAACATAACCAAGCTGGGCAATAGTGATATCAATGGGAAACATCAAAAAACACTCCCAAGAAAGCTCCAAAAAAAAAAAAAGAATTTTGGAAGGGTCTATGCTCCGTCCCCATACAAGGTGAATGAGCCCACAGTGTAATTGCTCTGAGAAGGGTTTACGACTCCATTCGCCAGGTTTCCTATGGCATCCACATGTTCCACAACAGCAGGGCGGGCATGTCGGAACGGGCAACTGGACAGATGCTGGAAAAGGGGACACAGAGGGCTGTAGGTGGCACAGGCTGTGGTGCAGCTGGGCCACAGTGCGGACTAGGGTAATGCCTAGCTGGCCCATAGGAATGTTGAAACAGTAGAGCAGCCAGACAGCAACTGCTGAGGGCCCATCATGGGCATGATTGTGCTTCCCACACTGTGACAAGGGATAGTACCCAGCAGGTACCCCGAAGGGCACGGAACATTGGCATGCGGTGCTGGGGGGAAGCGTGGACAGCTATGCGGGCACCCCTACCCCAGAACCCGCACCATAGGCAGTTGCCTACCTGCACACTGGATGGCCTGAGACTGCGTTCCACCAGCACCACCAGCAGAAGGGCATGTCAGCATGGTGGCAGAGAGATACTGGTGGTGGAGGGGGCAGTGACAGCTGCCCAGATCAGACCATGGCCTAGCCCTGTGTAGGTGGGTGCCATGCACTGCAACAGACAGGCCCTGTCTGACGAACAGTCATGGTATCACCAGGGAATGCACTGTCTCGGTGGCAACACAGTGGTGCAGTGCACACAGCCAGTGTGTTTAGAAGCAGAAGGTCACAGGTTCAAATCCTAGCTGTGGTTCCTGCCAACCCAATCCCCATATTTTACCCACTGCTAATACAGACAGAACCTTTATTGAAGATGATGTAAACATGCCCAAAACACCTACATTTTACTCTACAGAGCACAGATACCATAAACATGTGCATTACCTAGAGCAGAGTCTCCCAAATGCAGTCCTGGAGGGCCAAACACCATTCAGGTTCCATGCTGTCTCTAATAAAGATGCCTGTGCTGCATTTCTATGCGCTGCCCCCATGGTATGCAGATGTATCTCATGCATATTCATGAGGGACAGCATGAAAATCCAAATAGTGTCTGGCCCACCAGGACTGGAGTTGGGAACCTCTGTCCTAAAGCAGCGGCCAACAGGGGCAGACAAACGCACACCCACAGGCTCCATTATCCAATGCCTCCTGGAGAGGCAGGATGTTTTGCCCTGCGTGCATCTCCCAATACTAGCACTTGCATACCTTAGCAATGCCACCCTAAACCTGGGAATATGGTACACAGCTATCAAAAGGTGGCTATGATTACTGGCAGATAGCAATTCCGAAGTTAAGTACAATATTCTGAGTGAGCTGCGTCATAGCACGCTTTCTGATGTCTGTGGAGTGTGCTAGAGGTCTTGTGTCTGACAGTGTTTACCACCCTGGGGGGTGACCCCAACAGTATTGCGTACCATAGCCATGCTTGCACTGTGCCCAGGACTGGTGCGGTGGGCAGGGCTGCCAAACACCTCTATAGTTGCACAATGCTGGCATAGGTTTGGGGAGTGTGTGTCTCTCTATCCAGTATGTGGTGGCTGCAAACACCCTCCACAGCCCACACTGCTAGCACTGTTGCCAGTATTGGCCTGCCAATGTGCATAATGAGGAGCAAGGTACTGTGGGAATAGCCAGGATAGGATGGCCTGGCCTGGATTCATCTGTACATAGCATAGGGCAATGGCTCAGACATTGTAGTGGCCGGCCACCACCTGCACGGACAGGGTGGCCACAGCATGTCCTGCTGGGAGGTCACACTCACCCTGACTGAGCAGTGACCATGGCATGGCTAGGTTCCCCCATAGTGGTATTTAGTATTTTTCTCATGTGATGTTTATGGGTTCTCTTTTGGGGTCCAATCACTGACTTATCTGTTTGGTGTGTATACTGACATCCCAGTTCTGGGTACATGCATCTTCTCCATGAACATGCACTATGGACTAGCTAGCAGACTGTCTGCAGCTAGTATGTGTCTTGCTGGTACACCTTGCAGGGTGCAGCGGCTAGAGCAGGGGTGGGCAAACCTGGTCCTGGAGGGCCGCAGACCAGTCAGGTTTTCGGGATATCTCTAATGAATATGCATGAGATATATATGCATTAGAGATATCCTGCCAACCTGACTGGTTTGTGGCCCTCCAGGGCTGGATCTGGAGACCCCTGCCTTACACCTCTGTCATTTAAGATTGTGAGTGGACAAGGTGCAGATGTCCAAGACATCAAAAAGGTTAGATAGAATTTGTCACAGTCCTCCTCACTTCTCACCACCACCAAAACATTGTCTATTAGACAACTTTTTGGTGGTGGTGAGAATCGAGGAGGAATGTGACACATTCTATATACCCTTTCGATGTCTAGGACATCTATACCTTGCCCACTCACGATCTTAAATGACAGAGGTGTAAGGCAGGGGTCTCCAAATCCAGCCCTGGAGGGCCACAAACCAGTCAGGTTGGCAGGATATCTCTAATGCATATATATCTCATGCATGTTTATTAGGGATATCCCGAAAACCTGACTGGTCTGCGGCCCTCCAGGACCGGAGGTGCCCACCCCTGGGCTAGAGGCTTGCTGCTGGAGAATGTCAGTTAGTGGTGGGGGGCAGCTGTGCATTTCCAGGCCTACTGTCTGTCTACTATTGCTTTATGGATGTGTACCGCTCTGCATTGCTTGCCCTGTAGGGTGTCTGTTCCCCAGCAGGACTGGGGTTGAGGGTCCCCTCTACTGCCACCATTGCAGGGAGGTAGAATGTGGATCTGTTGGTGGGTGATCCTGTTTCCCACCCTGAGCCCCAGAGGGTGGGTTGTGTGGTGGTAATCTGCCTAGGGGTCCAAACTCCCTCCCTCTTTCACCTACATCATGTAACCATGGCACCAACACAGGATATGCACTATTCTGGGTGCATCATAGCCCATAAGGGCTAGACATGACTAAGAAATACAGAAGGACACAGATGTATTCTAGGTGTGTCTGCAGGAACTACCTAATCACACAGTAGCACTAATGGGGACCTACAGCATGGCGTATTTCAGCCATGAAAGGTGCTGTGGACCTGGTGCTGGGCGCCCCTCATCACCCTCATGGTGAGCACAGTACCCGCACAATGTGACGGTCTGTAGCTACTCTGTGCCAGTACCACACACGGTCAGTTCCCCCTACCAGGCCTAGGTGCTGTGGGGGTGCATACCCCATCTTGTGCCCATCTGTAGACTGCTGATTTGCATGTGCAGTGCATCATGGGTACGGGTGGGTTAACCCTATCCTGGTAACCACAGCAGACAGTTTGTGTGGTGACATGCAGTCCTTCTGCAGCCAGCCAGGGGTTTGTTAGCAGCTGTAGCCCACTGGTTACTTCACTGCCTGTGGGGCCAGAGGTCATGCGTTCAAACCCATGGTGGGTTTATTGGATAAGGCTGTTCGAGGCATTGCCTATTTTTAATGTACATTAGTGCTGCCAGCAAAACCAGCCTCAGTGTACTGTAACCATAAGGCGCCCCATAAGGCACCGTATAGGGTGCCCTATAAAGTGCCTTATAAGGCGCCTTATAGGGCGCCCTATAAAGCACCTTATAAGGTGCCTTATCAGGTGTCCTCTAAAGCACCTTATAGGGTGCCCTATAGGGGACATTATAGGGTGCCTTGGCGGACAGTGCACTTTATAATGTGCCCTATGGAGTGCCTTATAGGGTGCCTTATGCGGCACCTTAGGTTACGGCACGTGAGGATGTGTTTGCTGGCAGCACTAATTAAACTGCAAATAAAATGCCTCAAAAATAAATACTTACACATAAAAGCTAGCCAGCCAGCCTTATGGATTAGGCACACTGGGGGATTGAACTCATGACCCCTGTATCATCAGTCAGCATATTGACCATTGTGCTACACCTCTGTTTCTGTGTTTGCATGTCTGCACGCCTACTTAAGATTACTGCGTGTTAAAGTGCTTAGTGGC
This sequence comes from Ichthyophis bannanicus, assembly GCA_033557465.1. Lineage (NCBI taxonomy): Eukaryota > Metazoa > Chordata > Amphibia > Gymnophiona > Ichthyophiidae > Ichthyophis > Ichthyophis bannanicus. The sequence goes on from CM066036.1 coordinate 218,048,955, forward strand.
GTCTCACCCGATAATGTGCGCAACGCACATTATCGCGCGATAATACCGTTTTGCTACTTTAAGACCGACATGCCCACTCCTTTTATAGCAGCCTGCACGCTATCGCCGGGCGCATGTTAAGACGGCTTAGTAAACATACCCCTTAATGTGAACCAGCAGGGGCGGCCCAAGGCAATCTGCTGCCTGAGGCGAAGATTGAGATGGCGCCCCCCCCCCCTTAGAGGGGGGGGCGGGGCTTTTTCAGAACTCCAATTGGGGACTGAACCAAACAAAAAGCCAATTAGATTATATGGAGGAAATGCAAGATGTTTGCACACAGGGCCATATCGAGCTGTAACCGTGCCCTGTGCGACTTACAGCTTGGGCACACGCCCCCCTCCTCCACCCTGCTGCTGCCACACTCTGTTTTTTTCACGGCAGTGCTGGCAGCAGTGAAAGAGCAGGCAGTGCTGGATGGAGATATGGTGAGGAGGAGGGGGGGCATATGCTCAATCTGAAAGTCGCTGGCACTTTAAGCAGATCTGTTCCTCCCTGCTCTGACATCGCGTCAGAGGAGGGAGGGACCAAACTTGCTAAAAATGCTGCAAAAAGGCTTGGGGGGCACATTTTGGATTCCTGCTATTGTCCTGCCAGCGGCAGCAGGGCAACAGCAGACAGCTGAAATGTGCCCCAACCCCCAAGCCTTTGTGCCCTGTGTGGTTGCACCGCTTGCAAAGGGCTAGGTACAGCCCTGTTTGCACACCAAGGAACTAAAAGAGAGCAAGAATCAACAGCACAATTTATAAAACTAAATTATAACTCATTTTTATTTTGCTGTTATGAACTGCGTTATGGTTCTTGCTTTTTCTTTTTCAACATATATTTTGCATCCACAGTGGGTACAGAGCAGAACCAGGACATTCACCCACAGAACTCAATATTAAAAAAAAAATCTGATTCTGATCATCTCACTAACAACAACAACCACTATTCTCCAGTACCAGGCATATTGTGAAGTAATACAAAACCCTACAACAAAGAGCAAACCTACCATACCATATCATATCAACACAAACCCCCTTCCCAATATTAGCCCCTTTCCAGTCCTCCCTCCCGGTACCTTCCAATGTCAACTTGCATTCCCATGACTGCCACTGGTGTCCATTCCCTTCCAGTCCCCCTCCTTCCCCACTGTCCAACTCCTTCTAGTCCAAATACCATGGCAGCCCCTCTCAGCATCCACTCCCTTCCAATCCCATTTTCCCATCCCCTCGCATCAGCCCATTTGTATCCCTAGCCCCCAGTTTTCTTCCAAGGCCAGCAGCTCTATCCTCCCCTCCCCACCATCAGCCCATTTCCAGTTGTAGCCCCCCCAATCAGCTCACTTCCAGTGTTAGTCCCCCCTCAACCCCATTACCAGTGCTAGCCTCCCTTCATGGAACATTGGGGAATAGCACCTGAGTCCTCAATATTTGAGAAGATGGGTGACCCCAAAAGGATGCACCACAATGGTCACTATTACCACTGTGGATCTCCTCCTTCCCCTCAGGCCGTTGTGTAACCACAGGCTACATTACGCATGGGAACAAATCGGTGATGACCTCCCATGCCTCCAACTCCCTCCTGCAATGAAGGACTTGGCGAAAAAGTCCAAGTGTCCAGGACCAAGGGAGACATATTGGGTACTAACATCCATGTAAGCCAGATTGAACCCCACGGTGAGAAGAATCCATGAAACTATTATTACAGAAAGTGGACAACCACCCCCAGCACTGAATATCCAGGTCTAAAGTTCAGCAGCAGTGGCTAACCGCTGCCACTGAATATTGTGTCCTTTGTTTTTATTGGGCCTGATATTCAGCCCACAGCAGTCATCACTTGTAAAGTGCTGAAAAGTAACCAGATAATCAGTGGCAAATGTTGGATGTACTCCAGTGCTTCATATCCAGTTTCAGCACTGACCTAAATTGCTTTCCAGTTAATGGCAGTGTTGCTAACTGAATAGCATGACTATATAAAGTTAGAACAGCAATCAATTTTCTTTGGTTACCTATCCAGTTAGCAGGCTGAAAATTGCTCCTAACTGGATAGGTAATATGACGCCCTAGCCACACATGTATTTTAAATCTACTTCTTCAGTGCTATATAGGTCTGCTAACTGCATTAATCATGGTGAATAGGATATTGAGCGGCGCTAAAGTGGTTAGTGTCACTGAATACCACTGGCTGCTGCCGCTAAATGCCGCAATGCTAGCCGGCTAGTATCGATGCCTTCTGGGGGTGAAGTGGAGGCAGCACCTGGTAATAACTGGCTAGCAGTGATATTCCGCCACTAGCTGGTTATCCAATGGCAGCAAATGTTAAGCACGTAAAAGGCTGGCCTAACGCTCACCGCTGTAGTTAACCGGGCAGTAATTGAATATCACCACTGTTCGGTTAGCTGCAGCATTATCCAGCCAACCCAAATTTTCAGTACCAATGGCTGGATATGGCCCCGTCAATGAATATCCAGGTTAAAAGTTCAACGGCGATGGCTAGCTAATTTACAAGGGCTAGCCACTGCCACTGAATACCCCCCTTGATTGTTTTAATAAAGCCATGTAGTAGATAATTTTGTAAAGTCATTTTAGCACATAATGTGACAAAATGCACAAATTAAATATGTTTTATTTATTTATTTCACAAGATTTGTTAGATTGCTGATGGAGCACACATCTTGATGGTTTACAAAACCATAAACAGAGTACTGAAACAAACATAGACCAAACACAAAGATCCTAAGACAAGACACAGAAAAGGATGTAGCACAACAATTTATCCAACCAAAAGGAAAAAATACAGATACCTGGGAAACAAAAGCAAAAAGTGAAGTGAGTTGAAAAGGATACTAAATATCTAATAACAATTACTAGAGAAGCAGACAATATTTCTACTGGAAAGCTTGTTCAAAAAATTGGGTCTTCAGACTTGCCTTGAATTTTTTTATAGAAATGTTTTAAGTAGATTTCTGATGAGAGGGAGTTCCAGAGATAGGGGGCCAAGTAACACAAAGCAAACATGGACTTTGTAGGGACCAACAAAAAACTTTTCAATAGAACACCATAAAGTATGAGTTGGGCAATATGGAATAGGGAATAAGATGCGAATGAAGGTATGTAGGAAGACCAGTGTAGAGTGTGCTGGGTCAATATTTTACCTAATTCTAAAAGAAACAGGGAGATAGTTTTGTTTATATAGCAGCTGTGTGACATAATCAAATTGTTTTGCTTTTTAGATGAGCTTGACAAATTCACCACAGACATAAACATACTCCCGGTGGAGTCACGAAGAACACACATTGATTATAAAATACACTAGCATACATGTGTATTTGCATACTCTTTACGTGGACATTTATTTATACTCCCAAGCTAACGTATATATCTGTGATGTCAATGTAGCCATGGTTGCTGTTGGATTTGAACTAGTATTTTATGATGACATAAAAGTGCATAAATGTCTTTATAAAACTAGACAAAAATAGGAGCCTTTTTTGCCCTCTAAATCTACAGTAGGCAAAAATGCAATGTGTGCCTTCGAGTCAGTCCCGACTCCTGGCGACCCAGAAGCTCCTGGGTTTTCTTGGCAGTGTCACCGGAAGTAGATTGCCAGGCCTTTCTTCCGAGGCAATGGAGGGTTAAGTGACTTGCCCAAGGCCACAAGGAGTGCTAGTGGGACTCGAACCCTGGTTGCTTGGTTACCAAGCCAGTGTTCTAACCACTAGGCTACTCCTCCACTCCAGTAGGCACCTGTTGTGAAATTGCCCACTATGTCTCTTCTCTGTTGCCAGTAGTTATTCTGTGGAGTGTATCTATTCTTCCTTTTCCAAAGACCTGCTTTTGTAATATATTCTACTGGCTCATCTCCTTCTTTTTAAATGTTTTCATACACTCACAGTTTATTTCCCTTGTGCCGTGTGTTGTTTACCTTTTAACAATCATTTCCCAACATGAACCCTCTATAATGGAGCAGGAGATGTATCCCTATTGTACATTTTTGCTATGTTCTTTGTCTAGTTTTGAAAGATATTGATTTTTTTTTTGCATGCATACTGTAGTTTGGAAAATCAATAACGGGAGTTGTAGCAGAGGATACTCTAGTGGTTCAATATGTATGATCAGAATCTAAAGATTGGGGCCATTTACCACTGGACTACAAGTAATCCAACTTCATAAATATCAACCCTGCATAGCATATAAGCTTATAGTCAAGCCTACTCCAAGAGAATAGATTGTAAAATAACTTACAGCATGAGGCATTCAGTATTTGTTGCATTCAATGTATATAACAAGCTACTTAATTAATTTGCTAGGCATCATGTTTGAATCTTTTATTATATGCTGGTGGCATTAATGTTTGGATGATAGTAATATCTAACAAAACGATTTCAACTCCATTGTGGTATAGTATCTGCTAGGGATATTGTAAGTGACTGGATAAGAAGTAACAGACTTGGACTTACTAAGGAAAATGCAGTAACTAATTGGTTAAAACAATAACAAAAAGCTTTTGACAGCAGGGCTAAAACATCTGGTTCACAGCTCATTGTAGAGGACTCAGGGGTATGTTTACTAAACTGCGCTAGTGTGATTCGCGTTAGGAACCGCGTTAGTGGAAGAAATGCCAAAAAAGGACATGGGCGGTACATCGTTAGTGATAACGCGTGCTATAACGCGCCGCGCAGCAATGATCGTTACAGGGCGCGTTACTGCGCGTTAAGCGTAAGAAGGCGCGCAGACACCCAAATACAGAAACAGAGCTGTAGCACAATGGTTACTACACAGACTGATGGTATAAGGGTCATGGGTTTAATTCCCCAGTGTGCCTAATGAATAAGGCTGGCTGAGGCGTCATGTGTAACCCTTTGAAAGCCTACTATAATATTTTAATCCACAGTCTGCAGCCGGGTTAATGTTTGCATATGTCAGGAAAATTGTACCCGTCTTATTCAATATGTTGCAATAGTGCCGTTCCATTTGATATGAATATTTAGGCAGACGTTTGGATCCAGAAAGTTTTGGGCTTGGCCTGGAAAGGGTTAAGTATTGGGCTGTGAGGAAGTTTAGATGGACGTTAATAGTGCTGCCAGCAAACACACCCTCACAGTGGCGTAACCTAAGGTGCCACATAAGGCACCCCATAACACACTCCATAGGGCACATTATAAAGTGTGCTGTCTGCCAAGGCACCCTATAATATCCCCTATAGGACACCATATAAGGCACCTTATAAGACGCTTTATAGGGCGCCATATGAGGCGCCCTGTAGGGCGACGTATGAGGCGCCCTATAGGGCGCCTTATGAGCCACCCTAAGGTGACAGTACCCTGAAGGTGGTTGTGCTGGCAGCACTAATATACAATAAAAATAGACAATACCTAAGACAGCCCTATTGATGAACCCCACTGTGGGTTGTGAACCCATGATCTCTGGCTCCATGGGCAATGAAGCAACCAGTGGGCTAGAGCTGCTAAGAAACACCCGGCTGGCTACAGGAGGACTGCACGGCATCACACCCACATTCTGCTGTGGTTACCAGGGAGATTACATACCACCACCCAACCCATCCTCTAGGGCTCAGGGTGGGGGACAGGATCTCCCGCCGACAGATCCACTTTCTACCCCCCTGTAATGGTGGCAGTAGAGGGGAACCATCACCCCAGTCCTGCTAGGGATCAAACACCCTACAGAGCAGGCAATGCACAGCAGTAAACATCCATAACACAATAGCAGACAGACAGCAGGTCTGGAAATGCTCAGCTGTCCCCCACCATAATCTGACATTCTACAGCAGCAAGCCTCCAGTCGCTGCACGGTGTTCCAGCAAGACACATACTAGCTGCAGACAGTCCGCCAACTAGTCCATAGTGCATGGTCCTGGAGGAGATGCATGTACCCAGAACAGGGATATCAGCATACACACCAAGCAGATAAGTCAGTGATTGGGCCCCAAAAGGAAACCCATAAATATCACAAAAAAAAAATACTATATAGCACTATGGGAGAACCTAGCCATGCCATGGTCACTGCTCAGTCAGGGTGAGAGTGACCTCCCAGCAGGACATGCTATGGCCACCCTGTCCATGCAGGTGGTACCGGACACTACAATGTCCGGCCATTACCCTATGCCCTGTGCAGATGCGGCCAGGCCAGGCCACCCTATCCAGACTATTCCCACAGTACCTTGCTCCTCATTATGCATATTGGCAGGCCAATACTGGCAACAGTGCTAGCAGTGTGGGCTGTGGAGGGTGTTGGCAGCCACCACACACTGGATAGACAGACACACACTCCCCACACCTATGCCAGCATTGTGCAACTATAGAGGTGTTTGGCAGCCCTGGCCACCGCACCTGTCCTGGGCACAGTGCAGGCATGCCTATGGGTCATTTAGAAACATAGAAACATGATGGCAGAAAAAGGCCACATGGCCTATCTAGTCTGTCCTTCCATATCAACGTTAAACGGTTGGGTTAAGGGTGGGGTAGAGATGGCCCCTAAAATTAATCATTTAGCAGTGATATTTGGCTGCTAAATGGATAAGATATTCATTTAGGGCATGTTTTCTAATCTGTTAGCATGGGGTTTGCCATGTGCTAAGAACACCATGCTGTTAATGCAGGGACCATGATAAAAATACTACATTATCAGTGTGCAGTTGGGTGGGGACTGGGTAGGTCAGGGGAATAACATGGGTGTTGATGCTACATCATGGTTAGCTCAGGTATATGGTCTGAGCTAAGTGCAAATGTTTCAGTTAGTGTGGGTGCACTTAACCTCTCCTCATTGGGTAGTGGGAAGTGCATCCATGTGCTAGTTAGCACAGTGCAACATGTTGTCAATGCAGTAATGGCAGGAGAATAAGCATATATTCCCTCAAAAATTAATGTGGGCCTTCATATTAGTTTTGCAACTTGAACATGTCCTTCAGAAAACATGCCCCTTAGTGTAGATCTGCTGAATAGCGGTCCTAAACTAAACAACTAAATAGAAGGCTAAAACGAAATGGATCGTACTGGTGCGGTCACCACATTATGGGGGTTATTTTAGAATACTTATAAATTATTTCATTTATAAATACTGGCACTTACATGTAAAAATGGCATCTATAGTGGTCCTTTTATAAGCCCTATTTGTGAGCTGAACATCAAAAACAGGCATGTTGATCTGCAAATCCCAAAGACACACACAGAACCATTTTACAAAGTCAGTTATGTTAACGTCTCTTGAGGGACATATCCATGTTGCATGGGGGTGTAGCAGAGATGTATGTAAGGTTTTCCAGAAAAGATATAAATGCATGCCTGATTTCAGAAACAGCAAGCATTTTTAAACCCACCAGCAGTATCATCTATAGGGCACCCTATAAAGCACCCTTTGAGGCACCTTATGGGTACAGTATGCTGAGGGTGTTTTTGCTGGCAGCACTAATGTACATTAAAAATAGACAATGCTTTGGACAGCCCTATCAAATAACCCCACTGTGGGTTTGAACCCCTGACCTCTGGCTCCACAGGAAGTGAAGTAACCAGTGGGCTACAGCTCTATAGCTGCTAACAAGCCCCTGGCTGGCTGCAGAAGGACTGCACATCACCACACAAACAGTCTGCTGTGGTCACCAGGATAGGGTTAGCCCACCCGTACCCATGATGTACTGCACATGCAAATCAGCCGTCTACAGATGAACACAAGATGGGGTATGCACCATTCAGGTTCCATGCTGCCTCTAATAAAGATGCCTGTGCTGCATATCTATGCACCACCCCCATGGTATGCAGATGTATCTCATGCATATTCATGAGGGACAGAATGAAAACCCGAACAGTGTTAGGCACACCAGGACTGGAGTTGGGAACCTCTGCCGTAAAGCAGCAGCCAACAGGGGCAGACACACCCACACCCACACCCACAGGCTCCATTAGTCAATGCCTCCTGTAGAGGCAGGACATTGGGCCCTGCGTGTATCTCCCAATACTAGCACTTGCATACCTTAGCAATGCCACCCTACACCTGGGAATACGGTACACAGCTATCAAATGTTTGCTATGATTACTGGCAGATAGCAATTCCTACGTTAAGCACAGTTTGCTGATTGAGCTCCATCATAGCAACCTTTCTGATGTCTGTGGAGTGTGCCTCAGGTCTGGTCTCTGACAGTGTTTATCACCCTGGGGAGTGACCCCCAACAGTATTGCGTACCATATCCATGCCTGCACTCTGCCCAGGACTGGTGTGGTGGCCAGGGCTGCTAAACTCCTCTACAGTAGCACAATGCTGGCATAGGTGTGGGAGTGTGTGTCTGTCTATCCAGTGTGTGGTGGCTGCAAACACCCTCCACAGCCCACACTGCCAGCACTGTTGCCAGTATTGGCCTGCCAATGTGCATAATGAGGAGCAAGGTACCATGGGTATAGCCCGGACAGGGTGGCCTGGCCAGGATGCATCTGCACAGGGCATAGGGCACTGGCTGGGACATTGTAGTGCCCGGCCACCACCTGCACAGACAGGGTGGCCACAGGATGTCCTGCTGGGAGATCACTCTCACCCTGACTGTGCAGTGACCACAGCATGGCTAGGCTCCCCCATTGTGCTATATAGCATTTTTCTCATATGATATTTATGGGTTTTCTTTTGGGGCCCAGTCACTGACTTATCTGCTTGTTGTGTATGCTGACATCCCAGTTCTGGGTGCATGCATTTCCACCAGGAACATGCACTATGGACTAGCTAGCAGACTGTCTGCAGCTGGTATGTGTCTTGATGGAGCGCTTTGCAGGGTGCAGTGGCTGAAGGCTTGCTGCAGGAGAATATCAGATAGTGGTGGGGTGCAGCTTAGCATATCCAGGCCTAATGTCTGTCTGCTATTGTGTTATGGATGTGTACAGAGCTGCATTGACTGCCCTGTAGGGTGTCTGTTCCCCAGCAGGACTGGGGTTGATGGTCCCCTCTACTGCCACCCTTGCAGGGAGGTAGAATATGGATCTGTTGGTGGGAGCCCCTGTTTACCATCCTCAGCCCTGGAGGAGGAGGAGAAGGGTGGTGGTACATAATCCTCCTAGGGGTCCATAAGGGCTACACCTGACTGAGACATACAGATATATCCAAGGTGTGTCTGCAGAATCTACCTATCTCACACATTAGCACTGCTGGGGAACTTCAGCATGGCCTATCTCTGCTGTGGACCTGGTGCTGGGCACCCCACCTCACCCTCAGGGTGAGTGCAGTACCTGCACAATGTGACGGTGTGTAGCTACTCTGTGCCAGTACCACACACGGTCAGTTACCCCTACTAGGCCGAGGTGCTGTGGGGGTGGTGCATAGATATGCAGCACAGGCATCTTTATTAGAGGCAGCATGGAACCTGAATGGTGTTTGGCCCTCCATGACTGCATTTGAGAGACTGTTCTAGGTAAAGCGTCTGTTTATGGTGTCTTTGCTCTGTAGGGTAAAATGTAGGTGTTTTGGGCATGTTTATGTCATCTGCAATAAACATTCTGTCTGTATTAGCACGTTGTAGTAGTGGGTAAAATATGGGGACTGGGTTGATGGAAACCACAGCTGGGACTTTAACCTGTGACCTTCTGCCTCCAAACACACTGGTTGCGTGCACTGCACCACCGTGTTGCCACAGAGACAGTGCATTCCCTGGTGATACCATGGCTGTTTGTCCAGCAGGGCCTGTCTGTTGCAGTGCATGGCACCCACCTACACAGGGCTAGGCCATGGTCTGCTCTGGGCAGCTGCCACTGCCCCCTCCACCACCAGTACCCCTCCGCCACCATGCTGACATGGCCTTATATTGGAGACAGCATAAAACCTGAATGATTTGTGGCCCTCCAGGACTGCATTTGGGGGACTCTGCTCTAGGTAATGCACATGTTTCTTGTGTCTGTGCTCGGTGGGGTAAAATATAGGTGTGTGAACCATGCGTATGTTCTCTGCAATAAAGGTTTGTCCTTACTATCACGGTTTAGTAGCGGGTAAAATATGGGGACTGGATTGGCAGTAGCCCCAGTTGGGACTTGAACTTGTGACCTTTTGTTCCTGAACACACTGGCTGTGTTCACCGCACCACACTGTGCTCACAAAGACAGTGCAGTCCCTGGAGATACCATGGTTGTTTGTCAGACAGAGCCTGACTGTTGCAGTGCATGGCACCCACCTACACAGGGGTAGGCCATGGTCGGCTCTGGGCACTGCCCCCCTCCACCTCCAATACCCCTGTGCCACCATGCTGACATGCCCTTCTGCTGGTGGTGCTGGTGGTGTGCAGTCTCAAGCCATCCAGTGTGCAGGTAGGTGGCTGCCTATGGTGCGTGTTGTGGGGTAGGGGTGCCTGCATAAGCGTCTATGCTTCCCCCCAACACCGCCTGCCAATGTTCTGTGCCCTTGGGGGTACCTGCTGGGTACTATCCCCGTGACACTGTGATAAACACTCTCGTGCCCATGTTGGGCCCTCATCAGTTGCTGTCTGGCTGCTGTTCAGTTTCAGCATTCCTAAGTGCCACCTAGGCATCTGCCTAGTCCGCACTGTGCTCCAGTTGCACCACAGCATGTGCCGCCTGCAGCCCTCTGTACCCCTTTTCCCAGCATCTATCCAGTTGCCCATTCCGACATGCCCGCCCTGCTGTTGTGGAACATGTGCATGCCATAGGTAACCTGTCCAATGGAGAGGGAAACCCTGATCTGTGCTATTTCACTGTGGGATCATTCACCTTTTATGGGGACGGAGCGTAGACCCTTCCAAAATTCATATTTATTTTTTGAGATTCTTGGGAGTGTTTTTTGATGTTTCCCATTACTATCACTATTGCCCAGCTTGATTATGATTTTTTTTTATTTTGTTGGGGTCATTTTCAATGTTTATTTGCACTTTTGTTCTGTGCACATGTATCACACTTATCACTTTTTTGTAAGTTTCCCTGGTTTTGCTGTACATTGCTGACAGAAATGGTTTCTTTTCCCTTTAAATCAGCTCTAACGCGAGGTTTTCACTTGCGTTCGTTTTGGCCTAGAATTTCACATCGTTAGTGTGCGGGGAGCCTCTCCCCTCCCACTCTCCACCCATTGACCCCTTCTCTCCCCCCTGGGGAGCCTTCCTCCGCTCTCTGGGAGCCTTTCCACGCCTTCAGCGCTCGTTTGTGCTGCTGCGTGCGTGAGCGCGTACTAAAGCACATTTTTGCCCCGTAAAGCGTCATTAGCGCGCACTAAGGTACCTTAGCATGCGCTAATTGCACAGCACGCACGTTAAGAAGGTTTAGTAAACATACCCCTTAGTTTACTTATTTACCTTTTTTAGCTATTTAACGTCTTTATTTCGACAATTTCCAGTCACCATCTTTTTTTTTTAATTTGTCAAGCGTTTACATCTGTCTTTTTGAATTTTTAAATGACTTATATGCTATGAGATGTTCTCACTTTTTTTGGGCCTCCCTGTATATGTTGGAACGTTTGTTGAGAGGAAAAAAATCCTCAAATAAAAAACCCTTTCTTTTTAATTATTTTCAATTTTTGGTCTGACCTCATCTGTTTGCTAATCATTGTGGTGGACCTAATGGATTTTCTAATTTTGATTCCTACTCCATGGCACAAATTGGCATCAGAAAAGCTTTTGTTCTGCTACCAAAATATGTGGAGGAAATAAAGACGAGGGTGCTCTTATATCTGCAATATTTTTTATGAGAAAAAAGTAAATGGAAGAGAAAAATGGCACTTGTTTTCTGGTCAGCATGCCAATGCATGTCTCCCCTTTGCAATATAGCAGGCAGGAACGTGCTTTCAGCAGGAGATAGATATCTCTATCCTAACATTTTATCACAGAGACAGAGCCTCTATGTGGCTATCACCATCCATTTCTGGCAGGTGGAAGCTTCAGATGAACCATGCACATGAATAACCATAGATTGCACCTATATATCATTTTTAAAATGTGTCTCCATGTGTAAATTGCAATTTTAGAAAGGGTTAAATTTGCACATGAATGTCCTTGCTATGTATAAGTTGCAAATAGTGTGTTAAGGGCATGGTTAGGGCATGGGGCATGGACAGGTCAAACATCTCCACATGTTTTCACATGTATGACCAACAATACAAATTCAGGATTTAGACAGCACACTTAGTTTTTTAGAAAGTGCTCATTTTGAATATCCCTTCACAGAGGGGATTACGGAGGCCATCTCATTAATCTCCCATGGTTTATTTCCTTCTGCACATTGAAATTAGAAACCAATAGGGGAGTTAGAATGGTGAGCCTGCCCGACAGTGGTGGAGATCTGCCATAGCTGTTAAGTTCCCTTTGGGGTTGGAAGACCAGTGGCATGAGCAGTAGAGGTCTGCCCACAGACATAATTTCTAAGAGCTGATGCTAGAATTGAAAAGCACACCGGGCCTGTGGCAAGGTCAGGAAATGGATCAGTGAGCGTTCCTGGCAGTGGAGGAGAACTACCATAGCTATCAAGTTCCCTTCAGAGATATAGTACCAGTAGCACAAGCCCTGAATGTTATTTATTTATTTTATTTATTTATGTGCGCTTATATACCACCTTTCCTAAATCAAAGCGGTTTACAAAGAACTCAAGAATTGCTTTAAAACATACAGGCATTACATAGAACTTTGAAACAGGGTGCACCATAGTAGTTAATAAATATAATACGATTAGTATAGCATTTAACAAAGAACTTCAACCAACTATTTACATGTGGTATTTGTGAGTGTATATGGAAAGTTCTGAGCTGATTTTTGACCATTGGTTAAATTAAGTTACTTAATCTATTTACAGATGATGCATTGGGTGACACTTAGTTCACATTGAAATCTGAGGAGTAGTCAAGTCTGACTTGTTTTAAGTAACTGACTCTCCGAAATGCTCTCTGAACAGAAAGGTTTTTATGAGCTTGTGAAAATTTGGTTCCTTAGTGTCCCTTATGCTGTCTGGGAGAGAGTTCCACAGTGTTGCAGCATATAAGGAGAATGCTCTCTTTGTTGTTACTGATTTGCTGTTTATGAAGATCGAGGGAAGTGTTAATGTGTTTTTATTGCTGCTTCTTCTTAATCTGATTTCTGGGGTGGTATGTATTAACGCCTTTAAGCTTGAAGATGATTCATTTTGTAGAGTTTTAAATACTGTGTGGATTGCTTTAAATTTTATTCTGCTGACTACTGGTAACCAATGTAGCTCTTTTAAAATTGGTATAATGTGCTCCCTAATTGGCATTTGTGTGATGACTCTCCCTGCTGTGTTTTGGGCCAGCTGGAGTCTGTGAATAGTTTGTTTAGGGAGACTCATTAGTAAACCATTGCAGAAATCTAAGTGAGGGAAGATCATAGCCTGGACTGATGTTCTGAAGTCACTTGCTGATAGGAGGGGTCTTACATGTTAAAGCATCTTCAGCTTTGAGAATATGGCCTTTGATATATTGTTTATGTGTTTGGAAAAATTGAGTTGTTGATCTAGCGTTACTCCCAGGTATCTCACTTCATTTTTTACCTGAAGTATTGTTTTGTTTATTTTTATAGTATCCGGTGGGGTGAAAGTGATATCTTTTGCGATGAACAGGACTTCTGTCTTCTTATAATTGATCTGTAGGTTATGGTTGGCTAGCCATGTGACTCTGTCCCTGAAGCACTTCTATTTTTGTGAGGGTAGGCTGCTTGATGTCGAATTGTGTATACAGCATGATACCATCTGCATAAAGATGATACTGAATGTTGTGGTCCTGGATTATTTTGCATAAAGGTTGAATATATATATATTGAATAATAGAGCTGATAATGCTGAACCTTGAGGAATACCCAACTTTTGGCTGAATAGTCTAGATGTGTTGTTCCCCATTTTCACTTGTTGGGTTCTATTGCATAAGTAGGAGTTGAACTACATTAGCATTTTTTCAGTAAGGCCAATTTCTTGAAGTCTGGTTATGAGATGTTCATGTATTATACGCTTCTGTTATATCTAGGAAAATTTGGATAAATCCTGATTTCTGCTTTTCCATTCCTTTTGATAGCCTATCTCTTAGGGGTACCTTAATGTGCAGCCGGCGTTAGTGTGCAGGATGCCATATAAGGAGTGGGCGTGTCGGTCTCAATGTAGCATTTCTGATTATCGTGCGATAAAGGGAGCCGTGGCACGTCAATGTACATTAGCCTGAAGTAGGTGTGCTGACCAACAAACACAGCAAGAGAGGGGTAGCACAATGGTTAATACATTGACTGCTGAACCAGGGGTCATGAGTTCAATCTCCCAGTGGGGTTAATGAGTAAGGCTGTCTGAGGCATTACCCTTTACTATAAAGCAGTGCTGCTGGAGGCATTTTCCTTTTTACTTTAAAGCAGTGCTGCCAGCAAAAACACCCTCACAGTGCTGTAATCGTCATGTGCAGTACGAGTGGATTAACCCTATCCTGGTAACCACAGCAGACAGTTCGTGTGGTGACCTGCAGTCCTTCTGTAGCCAGCCAGGGGTTTGTTCAGAGCTATAGAGCTGTAAACTACTGGTTACTTCACTGCCTGTAGAGCCAAAGGTTGTGGGTTTGATCCCACAGTGGAGTTATTTATTGGAGCTGTCTGGGGCAGTTCCTTTTTTAAATTTAAATTAGTACTGCCAGCAAAAACACCCTCACAGTGCTGTAATCCTCAGGTGCCCCATAAGGCGCTTTATAAGGCACTGTAAGGTTATAGCACTGTGAGGGTGTTTTTGCTGGCAGTACTAATTTAGATTAAAAAAAGAAACTGCCCCAGACAGCCCTAATAAATAACCCCACTGTGGGATCAAAACCACGTCTTCTGTCTCTTCAGGCAGTGAAGTAACCAGTAGGCTACAGCTCTACAGCTACAAGAAAACCTCTGGCTGGCCACAGAAGAACTGCAGGTCACCACACAAACTGTCTTCTGTTGTTACCAGGATAGAGTTAAGCCACTCGTACCCATGATGCACTGCACATGCAAAGCAGCAGTCTACAGATGAGCACAAGATGGGGTATGCACCCCCACAGCACCTAGGCCTGGTAGGGGGTACTGACCGTGCTCGTTACTGGCACAAAGTAGCTACAGACTGTCACATTGTGCAGGTAATGTGCTCACCCTGAGGGTGAGGTGGGGCACCCAGCACCAGGTCCACAGCACCTGCCCTTCCTGAGATAGGCTATACTACAGGTCCCCATTAGTGCCACTGTGTGACAGGTAGTTCTTTCAGACACACCTGCGATACACCTGTTCCCATATGTACATCCCAGTCACGTCTAGCCCTTGTGGACTATAATGCACCAGAATAGTGCATATCCTCTGTGGGTGCCATGGCCACATGATTCAAAGGGGGGTGTTTGGACCCATAGGCGGATTATGTAGTACCACCAAACTTGCTCTCAGGGGATCAGGGTGGGGGACAGGATCTCCCCCCAACAGATCCACATTCTACAGCCCTGCCATGGTGGCAGTAGAGGGGACCAACAATCCCAGTCCTGCTGGGAAACAAATGCGCTACAGGACAGTCAGTGCAGATCTGTAGCATTCCATAAGACAATAGCAGAAAGACAGTAGGTTTGGAAATGCTCAGCTGCCCCCCCACCACTGTCTGAAATTCTCCAGCCGGTGCACCCTGCAAGGTGTCCCAGCCATACACATACTAACTGCAGACAGTCTGCTAGCTAGTCCACAGTGCATGGTCCTGGAGGAGAGGTGTGCACCCAAAAGTGGTATGTGAGCACACCCACCAAACAGATAAATCAGTGATTGGGCCCCCAAAAGGAGAACACATATATATCACTTGAGAGAAATACTATGTAGCACTATGGGGGAACCTAGCCATGCCATGGTCACTGCTCAGTCAGGGTGAGAGTGACCTCCCAGCAGAACATGCTGTAGCCACCCTGTCTGTGCAGGTGGTGGCCGGGCACTACAATGTCCCAGCCAGTGTCCTATGCCCTGTGCAGATGCATCCTGCCCAGGCTGCCCTGTCCGGGCTATACCCACAGTACCTTGCTCCTCATTATGCACATTGGCAGGCCAATACTGGCAACAGTGCTAGCAGTGTGGGCTGAGGAGAGTGTTGGCAGCCACCACACACTGGATAGACAGACACACACTCCCCACATCTATGCCAGCATTGTGCAACTATAGAGGTGTTTGGCAGCCCTAGCCACCGCACCAGTCCTGGGCACAGTGCAGGCATGGCTATGGTATGCAATACTGTAGGAGTCACTCCCCAGGGTGGTAAACACTGTCAGACACAAGACCTGTAGCACACTCCACAGACATCGGAAAGATTGCTATGATGCAGCTCAATCAGCAAATTGTGCTTAACTTAGGAATTGCTATCTGCCAGTATTCATAGCAACCTTTTGATAGATGTGTACCATATTCCCAGGTTTAGGGTGGCATTGCTAAGGTATGCAAGTGCTAGTATTGGGAGATGCACACAGGGCCCAAAATCCTGCCTCTCCAGGTGGCTTTGGATGATGGAGGCTGTGGGTGCGGGTGAGTCTGCCCCTGTTGGCCGCTGCTCTAGGGCAGAGGTTCCCAACTCCAGTCCTGGTGGGCCAAACCCTGTTCTGGTTTTCATGCTGTCCCTAATGAATATGCATGAGATACATCTGCATACCATGGGGGTGGTTCATAGAAATGCAGCACAGCCATAGTTATTGGAGACAGCATGGGACCTGAATGGTGTTTGGCCCTCCAGGACTGCTTTTGGGAGACTCTGCTCTAGGTAATGCTCATGTTTATGATGTCTGTGCTCTGTAGGGTAAAATGTAGGTGTTTTGGGCATGTTTACGTTATCTGCACTAAAGGTTCTGTCTATATTACCGCATTTTAGTAGTGGGTAAAATTTGGGGACTGGGTTGGCAGGAACCACATCTGGGACTTGAACCTGTAACCTTCTGCTCCTGAACACACTGATTGTGTGCCCTGCACCACTGTGTTGCCACAGAGATGGTGCATTCCCTGGAGATACCATGACTGTTTGTCAGACAGAGCCTGTCTGTTGCAGTGCACAGCACCCACTTAAATAGGGCTGGGCCATGGTCTACTGTGGGCAGCAGCCACTGCCCCCTCCACCACCAGTACCCCTCTGTCACCATGCTGACATGCCCTTCTGCTGGTGGTGCTGGTGGTGCACAGTCTTGGGCCATCCAGTGTGCGGGTAGGCGACTGCCTATGGTGCGGGTTCTGGGGTAGGGATGCCTGCATAGATGTCCACGCTTCCCCCCAGCACCGCCTGCAAATGTTCTGTACCCTTGGGGGTACCTGCCGGATACTATCCCCTGTGACACTGTAGGAAACACACTCGTGCCCGTGTTGGGCCCTCATCAGTTGCTGTCTGGCTGCTCTACTGTTTCAGCATTCGTATGGGCCACCTAGGCATCACCCTAGTCCGCAATGTGGCCCAGCTGCACCACAGCATGTGCCGCCTGCAGCCCTCTGTGTCCCCTTTTCCAGCATCTGTCCAGTTGCCCATTTTGACATGCCCACCCTGCTGTTGCGGGACATGTGCATGCAATAGGAAACCTGTCCAGTAACAAGGGAAAGCCCTGATCAGCGTTATTTCACTGTGGGATCATTCACCTTGTATGGGGACAGAGCATAACCCCTTCCAAAATTGATACCTTTTTTTGGAGCTTTCTCGGTAGTGTTTTTTGATGTTTCCCATTGATATCACTAGCCAGTATGTTCAGGTCATTTTCAATGTTGTTCTGCCCTTTTTTTCTGTGCACCTGTATCACACTTATCACCTTATGTAGGTTTCCCTGGCTTTGTTGTATATTGCTGACGGAAATGGTTTCTCTTCCCTTTAAATATACTCTAATGCCAGGGTTTCACTGGCGTTAGTTTTCAGCCCCGAAATCCACAGCGTTAGTATGCAGGGAGCCTCTTCCCTCCCACTCTCCACCTATTGACCCCTTCTCTCCGCCCCGGGGAGCCTTCCTCCGCCCTCAGGGAGCCTTTACTCCGCCTTCAGTGCTCATTTGCGCCACTGAGCGCCGCTGAGCGGTTAGCGTGCGATAAGGTACCTTATCGCACGGTAAAGCGCCATTATCTCGCGATAAGGTGCCTTATCGCGTGCTGTGTCAGAGCGCACATTAAGACTGTTTAGTAAACATACCCCATAGTGTTAATAGAAGTGTTTCTACCCCGTGACCTATTCTAAACCCATGTTGTTGTGGGTCGAGTGGTGCAAAGTTTTCAATGTGGTCCTGTAATTGGATCTGTACTGCTTTTTCTAAGATTTTTGCCATAAACGGTAGACTCAAAATTGGTCTATATGAGCTTGGGTCGGTTTTATCCTGATTTCTGCCTTTAAAGAGAGGGCGGATTGATGTGACTTTTAATTTCTTGGGTATGTAACCTTGCTCTAAAGAAGAATTGATTAAATTGAGTATGAAAGGTGAAAGTTGAACGTGTGTCATTCTTATCCATGCTGCTGGACATGTGTCTAGTGGTGAAGCTGACGTGTTTAATAACTTGTTGGTGCTATCCAATTGCTTTTTTGAGATTGGAGTGAAATTATTCCAGGTGTGTGTGGTGGCTGAATTAAGTTATCTGGTCATTACATGTACATTTGGAGAGGGAGTTATCGAGTCTTCTTTTGGGTTCGATAATAGAGATTTGACAATGTTGAATATCTCTCTTGGCTTATTCAGTCCTGCATGATAAGTTTAGAGTGGCCCAATGATGTCAGTTCTAAGGGTTGGCATCAGTATTGAAAAGGACACCAGGTTTGCAGCATGTGGCCACAGGCATGCAACCATAGGGGGTGTAATCTGAAGATGTGTGACCAAAGAAGAATGCACTTTTGGAACCCTTTTAGAGACACTGAGGAGCTGCAAAGAAATTATCAGCCATTGCGCCATTTTGCAAGCACTCTACTTCTTTTTGTTATTTTTGTTTGAACTACAGTGAAAACGAAAAATAAGGGAAAGGGCCAGTGATTTTTCCCCATAAGATGCAAGGTACTTATCATGATACACAAAGTCATACACAATGAATCAGCAACCTGCCTCCACCCTCATCTCTCAAGACCCAAGAGTGATAGACACCGAAGACATAACTCTCTCAAACCTCTTACCATCCCAGCTCATAAAACCAAAAACAAGCAATCCACATGTAGCTGCGCATTCTCCCTTTCTTCCCCTACTGCTTGGAACGTCCTCACACCTGATCTGAGAGGATGCTCTGACCAATCTGACTTTAGGAAGAAATTCAAAACCTATCTATTCCAGGAATACTTCAACAACACCACACCTCATGATCTGCAGTCAAGTGTGATCTAGTAACATATGTTCACTAATCTACTGCTATTTTCAGAGACTCCTATCCAGTTCCTACAACGCACATAGATTATGCTCCATGTATCCCCTTAGTTGCCAGGTATTTCTCCCTGTCTGTACATAGTCATCATTTTTACTCATAGTTGTGTGACTATTATACTAGTTTGTATTTTCTGGAATGTTCTTGTTCACTGTAAAACAGTCGCTCATGCACTATTACACCTGTTAAGTTCTATGTAAACCACCTTGGATAGTAGAAAGGTAATATATAAACACATTTTAAATAAATAAACATTAATAAACATGTTCTGAGAGGACAGGCAAAACTAAGGCTACCTCTCCCATTGAACCTGATTCTGGTTCAGGCATCTCCTTGAGTCCAGAGGATCAACCGTTTCCTATATTTCACTTGAGGGTACTTGGCCCATATTGGGATCTTCTCCTTTGGTTAAGTCTGCTGTTCATATGTTTTTTTTTAATTTTTAAATTCTTTATTTACATTTTCAGACAAATTACAACAAAAAACCCAAAAAGTTCCAATTAAAGTGATACTTCTCTTTAAACTTAAGAGCAAAAAAAAAGGACTTAACAGCCTACCCAAACATTAACCCTCCATTCACCATGCGATCATCATAGAAAAAAGGCTATAAAGAGAAAAGAAAGAGACTTACAAGGCCTATGACATAACCAAAGCAGCCCTCTACCTTGTGGAGACATGACTGATTAGCTAATTACCCCTTAATTTACACTATAACAAGCTTTTGAAATATAATTATGTAGGTGTTTCCACTTAAGCAAGGTAGAAGGCATAGGAGTTGTACCATAACGTGGCATTTGTTCATATTTACAGCATAAGCATAGACAATTCCAACATTCATGCCAGTTGAGATCTGCCGTATGTTTCCATTTTAGAACCTTTGTCAACGTTCATAGATTCATACTTACATCCACCGTTAGTGGATATTCCGTCATATTTGAAAGATACTACACATTTTATTAACATCTTACGTAGCCATTCACAGTGGGCTAGACATGTCGATGTACTGCTAGTAACCATGGATGTTACATCTCTGTATACAAATATCCCCCAGTCGGTGACGTATGAGATGGTTGATTGGTTTTTACATCAACGGGGGGATTTATCAGAACAGCAGATAAGGTTTTTATTACGGTTAGCGCACATGACATTTTTCATAATTATTTCATATTTGAGAATGTAATCTACCAACAGATTTCCGGAGTGGCGATGGGGGCCACTTGTGCTCCATCAATAGCAAATCTGTATATGAGTAAATTTGAAGAAAAATGGATGTCTCAGTCCCCATATATTTTGAATGTGAAGTTGTGGTGTCAATACATAGACAACATTTTTATGCTGTATAAAGGTTCCAAAGAACTCTTAGGGTCATTTTTTCAATGGATAAATCATTGTGATAAGAATATACAATTTACTCATGTTTATCACAGGGACACGTTGACGTATCTGGACGTGGAGATTACTAAAGGAGAGGGAGAATGATTTACATCGGTCCACCAAAAATCCACGGACCAGAACACATTCCTACACTATAGAAGTGCACATCGCCCCAGATTGAAGGAGGGTCTTCCTTTTTCTCAATTTTTGAGATAGCGACGAAATTGCTCCAATGATTGGGATTTCAAGACTTTATCAAAGCAGCTTTCAGATAATTTTAGGGAGAGAGGATACCCCCCATTAGCGATAAAGCGAGCCTATTCTAGGGCTCTCTATAATAATAGAAGTTTATTGCTGGAATCTAAAGAAAGAACAACAAATGAAATATGGACAATGTTAATTTAATTACAAAATATTCTCCAGTAACTCCGGGAATCCAGCATATATTAAAGAAACACGGGAATGTCTTAAGTGCTGTTCCAGGGCTTGAACATAAGAAAATACGCTGTGTATGGCAACGCAATAAAAATTTAAAAGAACAACTTAGTCCAGCAGTACTACGAACCCCCCTGTCCATGGGAATCCCACAGAAACCCGAAGTAGGACATAGAAAATGTGGGACTTGTGGGATTTGTAATATCACCATGGATGTAAGCACTTTTGAACAACATGGGGTTACATATCCTCTAAAAGAACACACAACGTGCGATTCTACCTTTGTGGTTTATATCATTCAATGCCCCATGTGATTTAATCTACGTGGGGAAAACAATTCACCCCTTTAAAATAAGAATGTGGGAACATAAGAGTGGTTTAAAATGTAAAGTGAAAGAGGCACCACTGGTACAGCATTGTTTAACAAATTGTCATCAGTTCGAGCACTTGAGATGCTTTTGAATAGACAAAATATGGTCAGGCATAGCGGGAACGCCTCATGAACAATCCTTACATATAAGGGAACAAAAATAGATATTTATGTTAAAATCAGTGATACCCGGTGGTCTTAATGCATACATAGATTGGACTTCATGCATACAGAGATTAATAGAGGGGTAATTTATATTTAGAAAAGTGAGTAGGGACATCAATAGTGAGTTTAGGATAGTACACATTTTTTAATGTGGTCTGTGAAGATATAAGAACATTTATAACGATAAGGCCGCGGGGCCATGTACCTGCAGGCCGCTGATAACCGGGTGGGCGGCGTGGTGCGTGGCCCCGGCCGTGGCGGTAAGCGGGGCGGGGGGAGGGGCCGAGACGGCACCGTATTTTTAAAGTCATTGGCTCCCGTGGATTTCGGACAGGTGCGGGAGCCAATGGATGCAAGGGGGAGGGGTGGGAGGGCTGGCAAAGGGGAGCGTGCCGGTGAGGCTCCAGTCCGTTGGAGCGAGTGAACAGGACTGGGGTCCCCACCCTCCCATCCCTGTGATGGGCATTTTGCGGAACGGGGGGTTGCAGCTGGAGTGGGGGGGCGGGATCTCGGAGGTGTCCGGGGTCTGGAGGCTTGGCAATGCGCAGGGCGGGGGTGGGGTACCCCCAACCCGGTTGACCCCTCAGGGCTTTTGCTAATAATATGGCGAAGCCGGAGTAGGGGTGATGGAATTGCCGGTGGACGGTGCCCGGCGGAGGCGGGAGGGAACTCACTTTGCTAATAACCTGGCTGGTGAGGGTTCATCCCGCTGCCGGAACCTGAATGTGGAAGTTACAGTTATTGTTAGTTTGTTTTGATAATGTTATGGTTAATAAAGCTGCGACTAGTTAAATGCCATATTGAGTGTGATTGTTGTGGTTATTTCGGGGGGGGGTGTGAAGGGATAGTGGGGGTAGGTGGACGGGGCAGGAGCTACACATCCGCCTTGCCCGGTTACATTTTATAATATAAGATAAATGAGTATATATATTATTAGAGGAGAATCACCTAGAAGATTGAATGAGCACAACACGTCGGCATTATGATAGCATTGGTTTAGTTGACGTCATGTGTAAGCGGGTGTTGATGTCACTGAACCAGGGGATTAAAAACAAGAGTAGTAACCAGTAGCCCACATGCGCGGCATTTTTTGTAACCATGCTGGTCAAGAGGTTTCAGTTGTAGCAGTTAATGAGATGCATGCAGCAGCCTATAGTTTCTGGTAGGTGATCATCCTTTTATAGTTTTAGTGACAATATGCTAGAGGAATATAGAGGTGTTTGAGTGTTTTTAAATTATTAGTGGTAATTTATATTCTTTTTGTATATTTTGTAGAGATACAATTTTGTAATCCCCTGAGGAAACTTGAAAAAGTGAAATGCTACGGAGGCGCCTAGGAAAGGCTTTGGGATACAAGCTAAACACACTTTTGGGATACAAGCCAAGCACACTGCTGAAACGAGTTAATAGCAAGAGATATAAGCTAAGAAATTTTTGGTGCTTTCATGTATTATGTTAACCACAGTGGGTCATAAGCTTAGAGCATTTTTTGATACAATCTCTCCTAAACATTTGAGATAGGTCACTGATGTGAATGGGCACAAAAGTTGGACGTATTTGAAGTCTAAAAACGGGTGCCACTGAGACCTTCTCATAACATGATATATACAAAAATTGGTTGACATAGTTTAAAAAGAAGTTTGACCACAAGAGTGAGTTTGGAATACATTTAGATCCTTGAAGATATGAATTGAGTGATTTTCTATTTTTCAGTGTTTCCATTTGGCAATAACGAGATGCAGTGCCACTCCCATCAGGAAGTCAAATAAGAAATGGCAATCCCTCTGTAACGATGAGATGCCAATTGTTGACTGGAAAACTATAATAGACCAAGACAGAGTGGCCCTGAATCCCAAGACATCTTGGATTCTGTTCCAAATCGAAATCCAATAGGACTTAACATTAGGGCAGTCATATACCACATGTTTTAAAGTGCCAACATCACTCTGATAAGACCAACATTCATTTCCAACTGATTTATCTCACTTGGAGACCTTTATCAGGGTAAAATGAGCTCTGTGTGCAAAGAAATATAGAGTTTGGGAGATAGAAGCAGACTGAGAGACTCTAATTAGTTTACCCCAAAATTTCACCCATGATTCCGGAGAAAGAGTCTCCCCAGTGTCATATTCCTATGTCCATTGAGCACCAATGGACTGTGGGGTGGGATGATGGGCAACCAATTTATGCTAGTAAGAAGCCACCCCTGAAGCTGTCGGGCTGTACCTATGATATTCAGTAACCACCATTCTTCAGGTAAGGGTTTGATATCAATAAGGGATTTCTCAATGAAATGTCTCAGCTGAATCCGCTGAAAATATAAGGATTTAGGCAGGTCAAACTCACGCTGTAGACATATAAAGGGCTTTCACCTGCCTTCCAATATCAATTGACCTATAGACCAAATGCCCCTGCTAAACCATTGTATCCCTGCAAACGGACTTTGATGATTTTTTAGAAAAGGACTGTACCAGATGGGGATAGGTTTTGACAAGCATTCCTCCCTAGGAATTACACTCACTAACTGCTGGAAAGCCCTTTGGGTGTCTTTTATAACTCTGTGAAACCTCAGCCTCTCAGAAGACACCATGCCAGGGAGGAGGCTCAAGGGGAACGGAGCAATCAATCTCTCTTCCAAATCAAGCCACCTGGGTGTTACCCCTTATCCCCCTCCACCCATCTTGAACCCTGTTTTAGCAAAAAAGCGCAGTGGTAGGCCTGAAAATCAGGGAAGTTCACCCCCCCCCCTCCTCTTATTTTAGATTTAATCTTCCTGAGAGCAATTCTAGGTGGTTTATTTTTCCATAGATATTGGATAAGAGTCCTTTCAACTTGACAATATGTTTTACCCGAAAGGAAAGCTGGCAACATTTCTAATACATAGTTCACCTTAGGAGTGATAGTCATTTTTATCGCTTCAAGATGACCCCACCAAGAAAGATAGACCGGCGACCATTTTGCAGTCATATTCCATATCGTGGAAAGGACCTCCCCTTCACTATATTGCAGAGTTTCACTAAGTGGATGACAATAGTGAACTCCTAAGTATTTCACCATTTTGGATTGCCATACAAAAGGATAATCTTCCAAATCAGCACTACAAACTCAAGAATTTAAAGGGAACGCTGCAGACTTTGACCTATTAATTTTATAGCCTGATAATCCTGAGTATTGGTCTATCAACTCTAGAACAGCCGGAATAGAACTGGTCGTGGTGAACAGCAGTAGATCATCAGCGTAAGCCGAAAGTTTAATTTCTGTGTCAGCTATGGACACATCTTTAACTGCAAAGCTTTGTCTTAACAATAGGGCCAAAGGTTCCAAGGCCAGATTGAAAAGGATAGGTGAAAGGGGGCAACCCTGATGGGTGCCACGCACTAAGAAAAAATCTTTAGACTGAGTCGCATTCACAGAAATATTAACACTTGGGGGCATGTTTACTAAACATTCCTAACATGCGGGGCCGCGCTAGTGTGCCTGTGCCATATAAGGAGTGGGCGGTTCAGGCAGAAAATAGAAAAAAAACGGTAGTAAGCAACCGGATGTGTGCGCGTCGCGCTAATGTGCGGGGGTCGACATTAGCGCGTGGAAAGGCAAAGTGGCGCGCTGCTGAGTATACAAAACAACAGAGCCGTAGTACAACGGTGAAGACACTGACCAATGGTGCAGGGGCCATGGGTTCAATCCCCCAGTGTGCGCAACGACAAAGGTCAGCTGAAGCAGTAACTGTAATGATTAAAATTGTTTTAGGAGGCAAATTAATTTGGAACGGCATAAGGCGGCGCACAGTTATGTTTGGGCGGCATAAGGCAGCGCACAGTGCTTTTTGGGCGGCATAAGGCGGCGCATAGTTATTTTTGGGCAGCAGAAGGCGGTGCACTGGTCCCCTTGGGCGGCAGAAGGCGGCGCGCTGATAGGCACAAGGTGGCGCGCTGATGCACAAGCACAGGAACAGAGCCACAGCACAATGGTTAAAACACTGACCAATGGTGCAGGGATCAGGGGTTCAACTCCTCACAATGCCCAGTGAAAAATGCCTGCTGAGGCAGTATGTATTATGTTGTGGAGTGCTGTAGGAGGCTGTATAATTTTATTTTGTTATCACTACTAGCAAACGCACTCTCCCAGCATGTTAACATACGGCGGCCCATAAGGCACATGTTACAGTGCACTGTTCGCCAAGGCACCCTTGAATGTCCCCTATAGGGCAGCATGTATGTTGCGACACAGGATAATGTATAGTGCACCCTATAGGGATGGCAACCATAAGGTGGCCTACAGGGCGCCCTATGAAGCACCCTCAGAGGCACCTAATGGGTATAGTAAGCTGAGGGTGGTCTTGCCGGCATAGACATATGTACAGTAAATAAAAATAAAGCTGTGGACAGCCCTACCAAAGGGCCCCACTGTGGGTTTGGAACCCATGACCTCTGGCTGCACAGGCAGTGATGTAACCATTGCGCTACAGCTCCATAGCTGTAAGCAGGCCCCTGGCTGGCTGCAGATAGCCTACACGTCACCTCACAGACAGTCTGCTGGTGTCAACAGGATAGGGTTAGGCCACCCGTACCCATGATGCACTTCACATGCAAATTAGCTGTCCGCAGATGGCCACAAGATGGGGAATGCACCCCCCACAGCACCTCGGCCCTGTTGGGGGAAGTGACCGGGTGCACCCACACAGCACCTTGGCCTAGTAGGGGGCACTGACCGGGTGTTTTACTGGCACAGAGTAGCCACACACTGTTACATCGTGCGGGTACTGTGCTCACCCTGAGTGTGCAATGAGGTGGCCAGGACCAGGTCAACAACACCTGCCATGGCTGATGGAGGCCAAGCGGGCGTTCCAAAGCAGTGTTAATGTGTAAGATAGCTAGTTTCTGCACAAACACCATGGATATCCCTGTCTGCCGCTATCAGGCACCCCCCCCCCAGTGGCAAACATGGTCCCCATCAAGGGATCCACACTCTACCTCCCTGCAAAGGTGGCAGTAGAGGGCAACACCACCCCCCACCGAGGCAGGCAGCTCCATCCACAGCCATAACACAATAGCAGACAGACATAAGCCCAGGGTATGGTAAGCTGCACTCCACCACCAGATATTCCCCTGCAGCAAGCCAACAGCCACTGCACCCTGCAAGCCATTATAGCAAGACATTTACCAGCTACAAACAGTCTGCTGGTTAGTTCATAGTGCATGCTCCCAATGGAGATGCATGCACCCAGAACTGGGCTGTCTGCATACACAGCAAGCAGATAGATCAGTGACTGGGCCCCAAAGAGAAACCCATATCTATCACATGAGAGAACTACTATACAGCACTATGGGGGGGCCTAGCCATGCTGTGGTCACTGCACAGTCAGGGTGAGCGTGATCCCCCAGAAGGACATGCTTTGGCCACCCTGTCTGTGTAGGTGGTGGCCAGACACTACAATATCCCAGCCAATGTCCCTGCCAGGGCCCTATGCCCAGTGCAGATGCATCCTGGCCACACCACCCTGCCCTGGCTATACCCATGGTACCTTGCACCTCATTATGCACATTGGCTGGCCAATACTGGCAACAGTGCTGGCAGTGTGGGCTGTTGAAGGGGCTTGCAGCCAACACCCACTGTATAGACCAGGGGTGGGCAAACCTGGTCCTGGAGGGCCGCAGACCAGTCAGGTTTTCGGGATATCCCTAATGAATATGCATGAGATATATATGCATTAGAGATATCCTGCCAACCTGACTGGTTTGTGGCCCTCCAGGGCTGGATTTGGAGACCCCTGCCTTACACCTCTGTCATTTAAGATTGTGAGTGGACAAGGTGCAGATGTCCAAGACATCAAAAAGGTTAGATAGAATTTGTCACAGTCCTCCTCACTTCTCACCACCACCAAAAAACTGTCTATTAGACAACTTTTTGGTGGTGGTGAGAATCGAGGAGGAATGTGACACATTCTATCTACCCTTTCGATGTCTAGGACATCTGTACCTTGCCCACTCACGATCTTAAATGACAGAGGTGTAAGGCAGGGGTCTCCAAATCCAGCCCTGGGCTGATGGGTTTAGGACTGGTAATAGGCTGTGGGCTGATGGGGGATGGGGGTTAGGACTGGCAATGGGCTATGGGGGGCTGACTGGAAATGGGTTGATGGGGTTAGGACTGGAAGTGGGCTGATGGGGGGGTTAAGACTGGTAATGGGTTATAGGGGGCTTAAACTGAAAATGGGGTGATGGGTTAGGTCTGGAAGTGGGTTGATGGGGGGGCTAGGACTGGTATTGAGTTGGGGGTTGCTAGGACTGGAAATGGGCTGATGGGTGGCTAGGACTGGAAATGGGCTGATGCAAGGACTAGAAGGGAATGGATGCTGTGTGAGGCTGGAACTAGAAGGGAGCTGATGTTGGGGGAGGATTAGAATGGGATGGGGCTGGAAGAGTAAAATGGAGACGGGAAAAATATTTTGTGTGGGAGGGATAAAAAATCTACAATTGGCTGGGTATTGGGAGAGTAAGTGGGGATTGAGGATGGAGGGGTAAAATTTGAGTGGATGAAATAGGAATGAGGAAAGAGCAAAAGGAGAAAGATTAGTATGTTAAAGCAGATGTAGAGAGAGAATGGAAAAAAACTAGAAGAGAGAAGAAAGGACAAATGGACAGCAAACGATGGAGAGTTAGCAGAAGACACAAAGAAACCAGAAGAAAGTGGCTGGAGCAATTGCAGCTGAAAAAAATGCACAAAAGGTAGAAAAATATCTCTTTATTTTGAATTTATTAATTGGAATATGTCAGCTCTGGTAAATGTGCATCATTAACGTCTGTGCTTTGTTTAGTACAAGAGCAAATTAATGTATAGTTTTATTTCTACAGTGTTGTACATTCCAAGTTTGGCTTTTGGGATTCCAAGTTTAATTATTGTCTTCCTGTTTCTAAATTGTGATTACTTGTTTGGTGATGGTCTATGTTCTGCATGTGTAACTGAGCTGAGGTGTTCTGTTTATATAATTCCTATTTGACATTGCCACTTATTCTCTTTCCCCAGTACATCATGTATTCTTGTTCTCTGAAATGTATTGGTTTAATATTTACAGTGTTGCCTTTTGATTGTTAGAGTATGGTGCTTTGTGAGTCCTGGTAGTGCTGTTAGGATACGGCGGGTTTGCTATGGGTTCTAAATGGGCAGTGTTTGTAGTAGTTCCTAATGTGTCTGGCAGTTGGCACTGGATTATAGTAATGTAGAAATCTTTTAGTCTTTCTTTATCCATACACTCATTAAGAGGCACGTTTACTAAAAGTTAGTATATGGTAACATTATGCAAATATTTATGCAAATGAGGCCCCACACCCAGTCTCTGCACATGGCCCCGCACCCCCCTTGGGCCGCCCCTGAAGGCCAGCATATCTAAACCTTCAGCTCCCTCGGGACTCCCAAGATCCTGATGTTATTTCTTCGAGCGTGATTGTTACCATCTTCCAACTCTCTTTGCAGTGACCGGATCAGCTTTGCTTGCTTATCAACGGCCCTGAATAGTTCCCCATGTGTTGCCACCACATTCTCCACCTTCTCCAATCTCACCATAATTGACTCTAAGCTGTTTTTCAAGGCATTAATATCCTCCTGCATTGTGTTCAGTGAGTCTCCATTTAATTTAACCATGTCTTTAACAGCACGGATTTCAGCAAGAAGTTCCTGCAAGGCCTCAGGACAATCTTGGATGGCCGCCGTTTTGTGAGTTTAGAGAGGTTCCGTTTTGGTTCTCTTTGCACTGGCATTTTGAGTTCCTTGGTAATCCAGACATGTCGGTTTGGGGCCAGAGATATCCAAAGTCAACTGATTCCAAAATAGGTAGGATCTGCTTAATTAAGGGCTGTAGAAGTCAAGATTCTTGACCATTACTCTCTGGAGCTTAGCTCTTACGTGTCCATCTTGCCCGGAGTTAGGCTTCACCCCCCAGCTGTTCATATGGTTAAATTCAAATATTTGCTCTTCTGAGATTAGCATTATTCCAAATCCCAAGGCTGTAACTTTTTCTTTTTAAGAAGGCAAGTTTGCAGGAGAAATAGACTCTAATCAGAAAGTTATCTTAAAGGATATTTGGAAATTGTTTTCTTGGACAGATAATTCTCTGAGGGTTTCTGTCTCATAACTATGTAGCTTTTTCAAGCAAACTGAAGATAAATTCATAGAAGTAGATCATAGAAGTAGAAAATATGGAATCTTCTATTGGAATATTGGAGTCCCAGATTCAAACACTACAATCTACTTCAGTTTCTGTAATTAAGGACAATTATTATGGAATTTTCTATTGGAATATTGGAGTCCCAGATTCAAACACTACAATCTATTTCAGTTTCTGTAATTAAGGACAATTCATTGTAAAGTTGAGGCAATTGAGAATTTAAATAGATCGAGGAATTTGCAGTTTCTTACATTTTCCATTTGCCATATTATCTCCAGAAATATTGCTGTTAATGTTATCCAACATATTTCCTACTGACTAGTCTAGTCAGGCAGAACAAGAAGGGAGCCTGTGATGCAATGAAAATTGTAATTTATCAGCATTTCTACCCTTTTATAACCTTTTCTTCTAAAGCTAATAAGATGGCTGTTTGAGAGCTTATATTTAAAAGAAGCTTCAAGTATTTCCTGATGTTCCTATAAAAGCACAAACTAAGAGAAAAGGTTTTCTTATGTCCTTTCTTTAGATGTGACTATTTTTTCCTGAAGTTTCCTTGCAAATGTCAGATTACATTAGAAGGGAATGAATATGTTTTCTTTGATTTTTTTTTCATGAGAGAGAATCCATACATGCTAAATGAAAGGTTCAAAGATTCTATAGGTCAATAGCAGGATTGGGCATGTTTAATAAACATGGCAAGGCAGGGTTTACAACACACTAAGGAGATCATTCCCGAAGCCGGGGACGTTTATATGCTGAAAACGTCTACAATCATATTCCGGTACATAGCACCCGGGACGTTTATCTTGCTAACATGGGGATCTCAGATCTTGTCCAGGAGGGGTGGAGTGGGGGAGTGGTTTGCCACAGAGACATATAAAGTGTATTCAGAAAATGCCTGTGAAGGTTTTGGGAGGTCCCCACAGATGTGCCCATTATACCTTCCAGAGACATGGAATAAGTCCAGTACTTTCAGAAAATATTATTCTGTGTTTATATAAAGGTGGTGACTACTCTTCTAAACTGGTGGACCGCCGTATGGAAAAACAAGATGCACTTTGAAAGAACAGAAATCTGAGGTGTGGGAATCTGATCAGATTGGGGGAGCATGCCAGTCGTATTCGGTTGAGGACTTTGACGGCCCCGGTTGTGGAACATTGTGTACTTTTGAATCACAGTTTTACTGATTTCCGGTGGCGAGTAATTGATTGGGTCCCGTCTAATCCTCGGGGAGGGGATCGTGAGCAGCATCTGCAATGGAAAGAACAGCTTTGGATTTTTAAATTACGATCAGTGACCCCTTTGGGTTTGAACATGGAGCAGGATTGGTGGAGTCTCCTGTGAAGGGCTGGGGTTCATGGGAACTACTGGCCATTTTCTGATTGATCAGTTGGGATTGTGACGTATGGGAGGGATTCCCTGTAAACCACGCCTCTGGTGATGACATCGGGTGCTTAGCCAATTGACAATTTTCTTAGCTACATAAAAGAATGGTTAGTCCATGGCGTTTTTCAGGTGAAAGAGTGGGGCGAATTACCACTTGATACAGGACCCGGAGGGGCCCGAAACATGCATGTCGTGGACGACTGCCTTCGCCTGAGTTAGACCGGTGGGGTCTGTTTCAGATAAGTGCTTACTGAACTTTAAATTTCAAAGAATTAGTTATGACTCATGAAAATATGGGTATGCTGTGGCCCGTTTGAGTAAAGGGTACTTTCGGTAATGAGGGGAAGGCTCATTCCTCCCTCTCCAACCGCTTGTTCCCGACAAAAAAAGATTTTTTTTCGGGGGTTTTAGAGTTTCGTGCCAGTGATAGCTACTGGTGGTTTTCTCAATTTATTTATTTATTTTATTTATTTATTTATTTATTTATAGTCTCTTATATACCGCACTATTCAGCATCAGCGCGGTTTACATGTAACAAAAATGCTCAGTACAGTTGAAAGCGTATGAGTTTTACAGGTAACAGGGCACAAACTTGGATAACAGGGGAAAACTATTTACAAAATTTATTACATGGAGTCATAATAACAGTAGTTTCGCAGAAATATAACCACCACTAAGGGTTTGAGTATCATACTTGGTGTGTTGTTGAGATACCATACTTTGTATGGAAATGGTATCGCCAGGAGACTTTGGGCTCTAGAGGTTGTCATTAGGCTCTATAAGGTATTTGTTGAAGAGGTGGCATTTGAGGGCTTTCCTAAACTGTGGTAGGTTCTTAATAGCCCGGATCTCAGGAGGTAATGCATTCCAGAATCTTGGGGCACTGAGACTAAAGGCTCTGTTGGCTGTCGAGTTGGAGCAAACAGTTACTGCCTTCGGGACTTTTAGGGAGTTAATAGCCATGGATCTTCTTGCTCTATTTGGGGAAGTGATATGGATGAGTGAAGTTAAGGATGCAGGTGAGAGATTGTTAATAGCTTTAAAAGTGGTTATCAAGGTCTTGAAAACTATTCTGGTCTGGATGGGTAGCCAATGCAACTGTATCAGCAGAGGCGTTATGTGGTCGCTCCTGGAGGCTCCATGGAGTACTCTTGCTGCAGCATTCATGGCTAGCTGCAGCGGGTTCAATGTAGATTGGGGAAGACCTTGTAAGATGGCATTGGCATAGTCAAAATGGGGTATGATCAACGCCTGGAAAATTGTCCGGAAATCAGTTGGTTCAAGCATGGAACGTAGATGCCTAAGTGTGCGGATCTTGTGGTATACTGATTTGACTATGTTTCCTATATGGGCCTTCAAATCCAAATGCTGATCTAAAGTGACTCCCAGGTAACGTATTGAGGATTTAGATTGCAGCTCAGCTTCTTTTACCTTAAGATATTGTGGTGGGGTAAAGTTGACTTTAGATTGAATGGTATATAGGTTGGTCATTGAATGTGGAGGGTTTTTTTTGATTTATAGGTTCAGGGCATCCTTTTGGCAGAAATATGTTTTTTGTGACTGAAATTGAGATTGTGTGAGTGTGTGGTTTAAGGATTGCATGGGAGAATCTGGTATGCTCATCTGCAATTCAGGGGGGACATGAATACCTGGACAATATGAATGACTACAGTGTCACAGGTGCCAGTATGATAGGGCAGAAAAAAATCATAAAAAGTTTCCAAGCAAAATGTCAAAACATATACCTTTCAGTAATAAGAGATCCCCAGAATTGGAGCATTCAACAGTGCAAACAACACTAAAGTACCATCATCGGTCTCTATAAATGTACACAAGTTTAGAGACCGATGAATACTCTTATTCTGAGGGTCTCTTATTATTATAAGGGATATGTTTTGACATTTAGCTATAGAAAACTTTTTGTGATTTTTTTCTGGAATATGTTTCATAAGGTATTATAATAAGATCACATATTGTTAGCAGTGCAATAGGGCAATCACACATTTGCTGTGCCAGGCACTGGGAAACATGACTGATGTTGTGCCAACATTTTCCAGATTGTTCCATGAGACCTAAATCCTTATCCAATCCAGGATCTATGAGGGCTTCAAAAGTAATGATATATCTGGAGGCTGGCTACTTGGTATGATGGCACAGGGATCTCCCCTTCCTTCCCACATAAGCCTGACCAGGGAAACACTACCAAACAGCAGACTGTGAGAAGACAGGCAGGGTTCCCCACAGAGAGCAGATGTATACATACCAACATAAGCCAGTACAAAGAGTGGGCATTCTATGAGATAGGTATAGCCACATGTAGGGAGCTGCTGTGTGAAATGTCAGTACCCAGATATGTGGGAAACAGATGCTATAGCCAGACAGTCATAGTTATTTGATGAGCATTTTTATGTCACTCAGCAATACAATGTATCTTTTTGGGAATTGCAAAGTTGAATGAGGTTTTTGTGAGGTTGGTAAGGGTCCATACTTGACATTGTAAAGACCATTTTTAGAGATGACCAATGAAAGAATAGCTGAAGATGTCTTCCACTGCCATATATAATTTGATCAAGGTATGTCATGATAGACATATCACTTTCTACTTGCTGTTGTTATATCTTTGAGTGCAATGACATAACCTTGCACTGTTCTGGGCATGCAACAGATGAGTATATCTAATCTAGTTTGCATAAACATTTATGTATCATCAGTATTTATGTGTAGTTTGCATCAGCACAACACTGTCAGTGAGAGGAGCAACTTAGGAAATGCATGATTTAACAGAGGAGGCTTGGCCATTTGAGACATCCACGGGTATATGGTGGAGACGGGCAAGATCGGAAACGTCCATATTTTCAGTGCGGGGATGTCCAAACCATTTGCTGTGTATACCCATGTCTCGTTATAACATGGGACTCCTGTGTTTCTCTATTGAGGTTTGCTTGTGCCGTGGGTGTGTCTATACCTGTGGCTGCTTAATTAGGGTGAAATTGGGCCTGTTTTTGATTTGGACATGTCTGCGGGCTGGACGTGCATGTTATGATTGGCCTCTAATCCTGGTGTGGTAACCATCACCGCACCCTAAAAATATGACCAAGATAGTACTTAGCATGGATTGGGGTAGAGACTAGGCAGTTAAGGTCAGAGTGTGGACATTGACTACACTTTGTGGTTAGCGTGCACTCACCATCAATATTGCAGTTAGTGTGAATGCACTTACCACGTCCTTAATAGGTAGTGTTAGCTGCATCCATAGTATTCATGGCAAATGGCTTAGTGCAGGGGTGGTGCTGCACCCACACTAATTGCATGGCACATACCATACATGCCTCCATCTGTTACTATGGGTCCAGCACCATCCTAAGCATTGGGGCTGAATGCATGGCAAACTACCACTGTTTAGTGAACATAGGGAGGAGTGGCCTAGTGGTTGGGGCAAGTTACCTCAGGCCAGAAGGTTGGGGGTTCAAATCCCACTAGACGACAGCAACTTTGAGCTGGAAGGACTGGGGTCTTTTGTGCTCCTTGTGGTCTTGGGCAAGCCGCATAACCCTTCATTGCCCATGTTCCCCTGTCAAATACTTATCTCTAAGTTATAATGCCCTGTTCAACATAATTTTTCAGTTTGTTTGATGTAAACCGCCTTGATATCATGAAAGGCGGTATATAAGAAATGTTAAATAAATAAATAAATAACCCATAATGTTCAGGGTATGTTTCCTTAATATTACTTTAGGTAGTTTGCTTTTACTTCATTTCGACTCCCCAGTAATATGGGCTATATATTGAGTTATATATCTCTGAGGGAGAGGAAGAAATTATAAAACGTAATAGTTCTTATGGATGGATGTTTCTGTGTTTTTATATTATGGGTCTTTTCCTGTCCTTTCATTTACAGTTCTTGTACTACTCAGATGCCTTGTAAATTTTCTAAACAATAATTTGAAAACAAGAAAAAATGAAGAAGATAGTGGCATTTATATGAGAAGCTTGCAAAATGACTCACATGCACCTACCTGTAAGTGCTGAACACCTACACATGTAAATCACAAAATATAGACCTTGACATGCATGTGCTGACACTTATACATGTATAGAGCTGTGTTTCCTTCCTGTATGGCATTTTAGAAATGCTCCAAGCCCTTTCTAAAATACCACCAAAACTGTAAATGTCATGACTGCAATGTTTCAATGCAGTCTCCATGTCTTTAAAAACATCAGTTCAGTGTCACTACCTGTACCTGTTGGGTATGTGCCGGTGACTAATTGAAAATGTGACCTTTCTGGTTGAATATTCAGCCCTATATGTTTATTTGACATATGTAAAAATACATTATTTGGTACTGTGACTTTGAAATTTCAATCCGATCAGAAGTTAAGGAACTCATAAGAACATTTTTT
Organism: Ichthyophis bannanicus; assembly: GCA_033557465.1. Taxonomy (NCBI): domain Eukaryota; kingdom Metazoa; phylum Chordata; class Amphibia; order Gymnophiona; family Ichthyophiidae; genus Ichthyophis; species Ichthyophis bannanicus. Next base: position 218,084,570 of record CM066036.1, read on the forward strand.
TTATCCATAAATAATGTGCTTAGATACTAGAATGTGTATCTGTGGGCATATACAGTATTTGGTTTGCTTGGGTGTCTAAAAATTTAAAGTATGTGCAAATTTCTTATTCTCATGTATACTCGTGAATTCTGATGTATACAATGAATACTTAAAATGTCTTAGGGGGATGTTTACTAAACTGCGGTAACGGTACATAACGCGCGTTATGTAATGTTAACGATCGTAAGCGCATCATAACGTGCGTTATGATGCGCTTACGATCGTTAACGTTATATAACGCGCGTTAACCAACATTAACGATCGTAAAACTCCGCGGCGCGGTAAAACACCGCAGAAGGAGGAGAGAGGGCGGAAAGAAGGGGTCAGTGGGCGGAGAGTGGGCGGGGAGAGGCTCCCTTCACACTAACGCGCTGATCTGAAGAGCTGAATTCAAACGCGATTGAAAACCTGCCGTTAAATACACATTACAGGGGAGAGAAACCATTTCAGTGTCAGCAATGTACAGCCCAGGCAGGGAAACCTAAAAAAAGTGATAGGTGTGATACATGTGCATAGAACACAAGGGCACATAAACACTGAAAATGACCCCAACAAACTGGAAAAAATCCATAACCAAGCTGGCCAATAGTGGTAGCAATGAGAAACATCAACACCCCCCCCCCCCCCGAGTAAGCTCCATAGAAAAGATATAAATCGTGGAAGGGTCTATACTCCGTCCCCATACAAGGTGAATGAGCCCACAGTGAAATAGCGCTGCTCAGGGTTTACCTCACCATCGGGCAGAGTTCCTATGGCGTGCACATGTCCCGCAACATCAGGGCGGGCATGTCGGAACGGCAACTGGACAGATGCCGGAGAAGGGGATACAGAGGGCCGCAGGTGGCACATGCTGTGGTAGAGCTGGGCCACAGTGTGGACTAGGGTGATGCCTAGGTGGCCCATACGAATGCTGAAACAGCAGAGCAGCCAGACAGCAACTGCTGAAGGGCCAACATGGGCACGAGTGTATTTCCCACAGTGTCATAGGGGATAGTACCCAGCAGGTACCCCGAAGGGCACAGAACATTGGTATGCGGTGCTCGGGGGAAGCGTGGATGTCTATGCAGGCATCCCTACCACAGAACCCACACCATAGGCAGCTGCCTACCCGCACACTGGATGGCCTGAGACTGTGCTCCACCAGCACCACCAGCAGAAGGGCATGTCAGCATGGTGGCTGAGGGATACTGGTGGTGGAGGGGGCAGTGGCAGCTGCCCAGAGCAGACCGTGGCCTAGCACTGTGTAGGTGGGTGCCGTGTACTGCAACAGACGGGCCCTGTCTGACGAACAGTCATGGTATCACCAAGGAAGGTACTGACTCTGTAAAAACAAGGTGGTGCAGTGCACAAAACCAGTGTAGTTAGAAGCAGAGGGTCACAGGTTCAAGTCCCAGCTGTGGTTCCTGCCAACCCAGTCCCCATATTTTACCCTCTACTACAACGTGCTAATACAGACAGCACCTTTAGTGCAGATGACGTAAACATGCCTAAGACACCTACATTTTACCCTACAGAGCACAGACACCATAAACATGCACATTACCTAGAGCAGAGTCACCCAAATGCAGTCCTGGAGGGCCAAACACCATTCCGGTTCCATGCTGCCTCTGATAAAGATGCCTGTGCTGCATTTCTATGCACCACCCCCATGGTATGCAGATGTATCTCATGCATATTCATGAGGGACAGCATGAAAACCCGAACAGTGTTTGGCACCGCAGGACTGGAGTTGGGAACCTCTGCCGTAAAGCAGCAGCCAACAGGGGCAGACACACCCGCACCCACAGGCCCCACTATCCTCCTGGAGAGGCAGGACTTTGGGCTCTGCGTGCATCTCCCAATACTAGCACTAGCATACCTTAGTAATGCCACCCTAAACCTGGGAATATGGTACACATCTATCAAAAGGTTGCTATGATTACTGGCAGATAGCAATTCCTAGGTTAGGTACAATTTCCTGAGTGAACTGCATCATAGCAACCTTCCTGATGTCTATGGAGTGTGCTACAGGTCTTGTGTCTGACAGTGTTTACCAACCTGGGGAGTGACTCCTACAGTATTGCGTACTATAGCCATGCCTGCACTGTGCCCAGGGCTGGTGTGGTGGCCTGGGCTACCCAACACCTCTATAGTTGCACAATGCTGGCATAGGTGTGGGGAGTGTGTGTCTGTCTATCCAGTGTGTGGTGGCTGCCAACACCCTCCACAGTCCACACTGCTAGCACTGTTGCCAGTATTGGCCTGCCAATGTGCATAATGAGGAGCAAGGTACTGTGGGAATAGCCTGGATAGGGTAGCCTGGCCTGGATGCATCTGCACACAGCATAGGGCAATGGCTCAGAAATTGTAGTGTCTGGCCACCACCTGCACGGACAGGGTGGCCATAGCATGTCCTGCTGGGAGGTAACTCTCACCCTGACTGAGCAGTGACCATGGCATGGCTAGGTTCCCCCATAGTGCTAAATTGGATTTCTCTCATGTGATGTTTATGGGTTTCTTTTGGGGCCAATCACTGACCTATCTGCTTGGTGTGTATGCTGACATCCCTGTTCTGGGTACATGCATCTCCTCCAGGACCATGCACTATGGACTAACTGGCAGACTGTCTGTAGCTAGTATGTGTCTTGCTGGAGCACCTTGCAGGGTGCAGCGGCTGGAGGCTTGCTGCTGGAGAATGTTAGATAATGGTGGGGGGCAGCTGAGCATTTACAGGCCTGCTGTCTGTCTGCTATTGCGTTATGGATGTGTATCGCTCTGTCTGTTCACCACCAGGACTGGGGTTGATGGTCCCCCTCTACTGCTACCATTGGAGGGGGGTAGACTGTGGATCTATTGGTGGGTGATTCTGTTTTCCACTCTGAGCTCCAGAGGGTGGGTTGTGTATGATCTGCCTATGGGTCCATACACCCCCTTCTCCTACAGCAGGTAATCATGGCACCAACACAGGATATGCACTATTCTGGCTGCATCATCGCCCATAAGGACTAGACATGACCGAGACATACAGCAGGACACAGATGTATCCTAGGTGTGTCTAACGGAACTACCTATCACACACTGCTGGGGACCTGCAGCATGGCATATTTCAGCCATGAAAGGTGCTGTGGACCTGGTGCTGGGTGCCCCACCTCAACCTCAGGGGGGGCACAGTACCCGCACAATGTAACTGTCTGTGGCTACTCTGTGGCAGTGCCACACACGGTCTGTTCCCCCTACCAGGCCAAGGTGCTGTGGGGGTGCATACCCAATCTTGTGCCCATCTCTCGACTGCTGATTTGCATGTGCAGTGCATCATGGGTACGGGTGGGTTAACCCTATCCTGGTAACCACAGCAGACAGTTTGTGTGGTGACGTGCATTCCTTCTGCAGCCAGCCAGGGCTTTGTTCACAGCCTTATACGGTGTCCTATAGGGGACATTATTGGGTGCCTTGGCGGACAGTACACTTTATAATGTGCCCTATGGAGTGCCTTATGGGGTGCCTTATGCGGCACCTTAGGTTATGCCACCGTGAGGGTGTGTTTGCTGGCAGCACTAATTAAAATACAAGTCAAATGCCTCAACAATCACTACTTAAATGTAAAGGGTGCTGCCTCAGCCAGCCTTATACATTAGGCCCACAGGGGAATCAAACCCATGACCCCTGTACCATCAGTCAGTGTTGTAACCATTGTACTACAGCTCTGTTGCTGTGCTTGTATGCCTGCGCGCCTTCGGTAACGTGCCCTGTAGCGCTTGTTCATTTATGGCGCCTGGTAACGTGCGTTATCGGTAACGATGTACCGCCCATGTCTTTATTTGGGGTTTCTGTCTCTACCGTGGCTCCTAATGCGAATTGCACTAACGCAGTTTAGTAAACATACCCCTTAGTATGAATATAATGAGTGCCTTAAGAATAAATATGACAAATAAATATGAAAAATTCCCACAAATTGGGAAAAATGTATTTTAAATGAGTACAAATTAAGGGGCATGTTTACTAAACTGTCTTAACGTGCGCTCTGTGACGTTATCACGTGATAAGGTACCTTATCACGTGATAATGGCGCTTTATCAGGCACGCAGGTACCTTAGCGCGCGATAACAGGCTCAGCAGTGCAAACGAGCGCTGAAGGCGGGGAAAGGCTCCCGGAGGGCGGAGGAAGGCTCCCCAGGGGCGGAGAGAAGGGGTCAATGGGTGGAGAGTGGGAGGGGAAAGGCTCCCCGCACACTAACGATGTGAAATCCGAGGCTGAAAACTAACGCCAGCGAAACCCTGGCGTTAGAGCTGATTTAAAGGGAAGAGAAACCATTTCTGTCAGCAATGTACAGCAAAACCAGGTAAACCTACAAAAAAGTGATACGTGTGATACATGTGCACAGAACAAAAGGGCAAATAAACATTGAAAATGACCCCAACAAAATATAAAAAAAACATAACCAGCTGGGCAATAGTGATATTAATGGGCAACATCAAAAAACACTCCCAAGAAAGCTCCAAAAAAAGATATGAATTTTGGAAGGGTCTACGTTCCGTCCCCATACAAGGTGAATGATCCCACAGTGAAATTGCGCTGATCAGGGTTTCCCTCTCCATTGGACAGGTTTCCTATGGCGTGCACATGTTCCACAACAGCAGGGCGGGCAGGTCGGAATGGGCAACTGGACATATGCTGGGAAAGGGGACACAGAGGGCTGCAGACGGCACATGCTGTATAGCAGCTAGGCCACAGTGCGGACTAGGGTGATGCCTAGGTGGCCCATAGAAATGCTGAAACAGTAGAGCAGCCAGACAGCAAATGATGAGGGCCCAGCATGGGCACGAGTGTGCTTCCCACAGTGTCACAGGGGATAGTACCCAGCAGGTACCCCCAAGGGCACAGAACATTGGCAGGCAGTGCTGGGGGGAAGCATGGACATCTATGCAGGCACCCCTACCCCAGAACCCGCACCATAGGCAGCCACCTACCCGCACACTGGATGACCTGAGACTGTGCTCCACCAGCACCACCAGCAGAAGGGCATGTCAGCAGGGTGGCAGAGTGGTACTGGTGGTGGAGGAGGCAGTGGCAGCTGCCCAGAGCAGACCGTGGCCTAGCCCTGTGTAGGTGGGTGCCATGCACTGCAACAGACAGGCCCTGTCTGACGAACAGTCATGGTATCCCCAGGGAATGCACTGTCTCTGTGGCAACACAGTTGTGCAGTGCACACAGCCAGTGTGTTCAGGATCAGAAGATCACAGGTTCAAGTCCCAGCTGTGGTTCCTGCCAGCCCAGCCCCCAGATTTTACCCAGTACTAAACGTGCTAATACAGACAGAACCTTTAGTGCAGATACCCAAAACACCTACTTTTTACCCTACAGAGCACAGACACCATAAACATGCACATTATCTAAAGCAGAGTCTCCCAAATGCAGTATTGGAGGGCCAAACAACATTCAGGTTCCATGCTGCCTCTAATAAATGTGGCTGTGCTGCATTGCTATGCACATCCCCCATGTATGCAGATGTTTCTCATGCATATTCATTAGGGACAGCATGAAAACCCAAACAGTGTTTGGCCCTCCTGGACTGGAGTTGGGAACCTCGGCCCTAGAGCAGCGGCCAACAGGGGCAGAGACACCCGCACTCACAGACTCCATTATCCCAAGCCTCCTGGAGAGGCAGGATGTTGGGCCCTGCGTGCATCTCCCCATATTAGCACTTGCATACCTTAGCAATGCCAACCTAAACATGGGAATACTGTACACAGCTATCAAAAGGTTGCTTTGATAACTGGCAGATAGCAATTCCTATGTTAAGCACAATTGGCTGATTGAGCTGCATCATAGCAACCTTTCTGATGTCTGTGGAGTGTGCCTCAGGTCTGGTGTCTGACAGAGTGACCCAACAGTATTGCGTACCATAGCCATGCCTGCACTGTGCCTAGGACTGGTGTGGTGGCCAGGGCTGCCAAACACCTCTATAGTTGCACAGTGCTGGCATAGGTGTGTGGAGTGTGTGTCTGCCTATCCAGTGTGAGGTGGCTGCCAACACCCTCCACAGCCCACACTGCTAGCACTGTTGCCAGTATTGGCCTGCCAATGTGCATAATGAGGAGCAAGGTACTGTGGGAATAGCCTGGATAGGGTGGCCTGGCCTGGCTGCATCCGCATAGGGCAATGGCTCGGACATTGTAGTCCCCAGACACCACCTGCATGGACAGCATGGCCCTAGCATGCCCTGCTGGGAGGTCACTCTCACCCTGACTTAGCAGTGACCACGGCATGGCTAGGTTCCCCCATAGTGCTATATAGCATTTCTCTCATGTGATATTTATCTGTCCCTTTTGGGGCTTAATCACTGATTTATCTGCTTGTTGTGTATGCTTACATCCCAGTTTTGGGTACACACATTTTCTCCAGGACCATGCACTATGGACTAGCTAGCAGACTGTCTTCAGCTAGTATGTATCTTGCAGGGTGCAGCAGCTGGAGGCTTGCTGCTGGAGAATGTCAGATTGTGGTGGGGGGCATCTGAACATTTCCAGGCCTACTGTCTATCTGCTATTGCTTTATGGATGTGTACAGAGCTGCATTGACTGCCCTGTAGGGTGTCTGTTCCCCAACAGGACTAGGGTTGATGGTCTTAAGTGCCACCATTGCAGGGAGGTAGAATGTGGATCTGTTGGTGGGAGACCCTATTTCCCACCCTCAATGCCAGAGGGTGGGTTGTGTGGTGGTACATAATCTGCCTATGGGTCCATAAGGGCTAAACCTGACTGGTAAATACGGATGGATACAGGTGTATCTGCAAGAACTAGCTAGCACACACTGGCACTGATAGGGACCTTCAGCATAGCCTGTCTTAGTTAAGCCAGGTGCTGTGGACATGGTGCTGGGCACCCCACCTCACCCTCAGGGTGAGCATAGTACCCGCACAGTGTGACGGTCTGTAGCTACTCTGTGCCAGTAACACACACGGTCAGTTCCCCCTACCAGGCCGAGGTGCTGTGGGGGTGCATACTCCATCTTGTGATCATCCGTAGACTGCTGATCTGCATGTGCAGTGCATCATGGGTATGGGTGGGTTTACCCTATCCTGGTTATCACAGCAGACTGTTTGTGTGGTGAAATGCAGTCCTTCTGCAGCCAGCTAGGGGCTTGTTAGCAGCTGTAGCCCACTGGTTACTTCACTGCCTGTGAAGCCAGAGGTCATGGGTTCAAACCCACAGTGGGGGTTATTTGATAGGGCTGTCCAAAGCATTGTCTTTTTTTAATGTACATTAGTGCTGCCAGCAAAAACACCCTCAGAGTACTGTAACTATAAGGTGCCTCAGAAGCATTCTGAGGGACCTTATGGTTACAGTCCATATAAGGTGCCTTATAAGTGTCCTATGGAGCGCCTTATAGGGTGGCCTATAGGGGACATTATAGGGTGCCGTGGCGGACAGTGCACTTTATAATGTGCCCTATGGAGTGCCTTATAGGGTGCCTTATGCGGCACCTTAGGTTACGGCACGTGAGGATGTGTTTGCTGGCAGCAATAATTAAAATACATATAAAATGCCTCAAGAAACAACACTTACATGTCACAGCTGATGTCTCAGCCAGCCTTATGCATTAGGCACACTGGGGGATCAAACTCATGACCCCTGTATTATCAGTCAGTGTATTAACCATTGTGCTACACCTCTGTTTCTATGTCTGTATGTCTGGGCGCCTACTTAAGATTACCACGTGTTAACGCGCTTAGCGGCGCTTCGCCCGATAATGTGTGCAGCAGCGCGCGTTATCGCGCGATAATCCCATTTTGCTGCTTTAAGACTGACACGCCCACTCCTTTTATGGCAGCCTGCACACTAACGCCGGGTGCACATTAAGACAGTTTAGTAAACATGCCCCTAAGATTTTTTTAAAAATCCTACTCTTTAGTGGATAGATAAATCTAAAGGCCATACAAGTTTGTGCTGAGCTAACGAATAAAGTTAACACAGGGCACATAGCACCTTTTGTTTCCTGGGATCCAGTTGAAAGGTTTCCTGGAATCTGGTCACAATACATTTGTTCTTTTGGTCTCTTCTAGTCCCCCAAGTAGTAAGAAACATAGAAAGAAATATGGAATACAAAATACTCAAACACAAAGGGGCTTGTTTACTAAAGAACGCTATTTGCGCCGCGTCCCGTTATCGCGCGGTAAGATACCTTACTGCGCAATAATGGCGCTTTAACAGGCGATAAGGTACCTTATCGCCTGTTGAAGCGCCATTATCGTGCGGTAAGGTACCTTACCGCGTGATAACGGGACGCGGCGCAAATAGCATTCTTTAGTAAACATGCCCCAAAGTTTGTCTTTCTGTGAGCTCAAAGGGAGCCAGCAGAAGGTCCATGGTCAGGCATAGTTTCACTTCTGCTGGGTCGAAGGTTTTTCCCCAATAGAGACTCTTTTTATTATAGTTAAAAGGGGAAGTTACTGCGTCATTGATCATAAACATGAAATAACACAAGATGTCACTAGAATTCTGATTACAATATATTAGATAAAATTCACTTGATTAAGACTAAATTATTTATAACTGCAGAATTGCAGAAATTACGCAGTGGCCTATAGTTGACTGTACATTGAACTATAGTTGTACAGTTCATAGCCTATATTTACTCTTTATGTTTATGATAACAATGTTCTTAAGCTATTTTAGAACAGTTACACAGTTCTTATGACCAAGTTATGTAATTCTATTTAAAAAGCAGTAGGTGACTGCCATTATTACCAAAGTTCATCTGTCAGCACATTTTAGAGATCTCTATTCAGAAATTCATCAACTTGCTGAATTTCATATTCAAGTTTTTCATACTTCTCTACCTATTTGTTCTTGCAGTCCTCCCTATGGTTCTGTAAAGAGTCATTCATTTAGAAAGGTAATTCTTGAAGACTTTGCTCATCATCAGATGAGGACATATGCTTAAAGATGGAGCATGGTAGCAGTGTGAATAGTCTTAACTAAGATGGCTGCACAACATTTGATGACACAACAAAGGGCTAAACCAAAAACCAGCAGAGCTACTATAACCCCAAACAAACCAGATATATGTCCCCAAAGTGGAGCAGAAAGGCAATGCCAAAAATTAGTAAACCAAGCAAAAGCAGAGTCATTGGTTCCCTCTATGTTAATCTTATCAACATAGGTTTCTTTATTTACTTGTTCTAATATGTCATGTGCAATTTGCTTGGTAGAATCCACAAAACTACAGCAGTGGCTCTTTATGATTCCACAAGCTCCTCCTTATTTGGTAATGAGGTAATCTAGAGCCATACAGTTTTGGGCTGAATAAGCAGTAAGCTTATCCATGATACCTGGCATAACAGTAAGAGCTCTACTTAAGTCTTGAGCAGTAACTTCAATCAAAGCATATAATCTTAAAAGTTGTCCCCATTCTGCTCAATAGGGTGGATGGTCCCAAAAGTGCTAATCCATACCATTCCAGCAAATGTATTTACTTCATTCTGAGTTAACATACTGGTATCATTCAACAATTTACAAGCAGCTGCTATATCTGTTTGGATAGTATCAGTAGACCTTTTGGTTCTAGATGTAGAATTATCAGTGTTATAATTCTTGACAGTAGAATTGTTATAACCAAAGAAAGCTTGATAAAGAACAAATTTTCAAGGAAGTTCTAGGGTAGCCAAACAGCAGGTACCTAACCAAACGAGAGCCACAAATAAAATAATGTCCCTGAAGGGCTACTGTACCATTATCCCAGTTGACAATACCATTCTCATCTAGGATTATAGCATATTCCAATGCCTCTCTTAGCCATGGATGATAATGGCACAGATATGGGTATCGACTAGGGCCCTTAGATATTTCAAATGGTGCTTCTTCAAAGATATATTTTCATAAGTTTTCATAGTTTGAGCTGATAGGTCAAGATAGGATTGAAACACTCCTAACTCAATATATCCTGAAGCCAAGCGAGTATGAGAGTTGCCACAAATCCAGTAGGAGTGGTTATGGGCCATAACAGTTTTACATATTACTAAGGGGTTTTCTCCTATTGCCTAAGAACCTTAATGGCAGAAACAAATAGGAGGTTTCAGTGTAGGTTGTGGGCTCACAATATGAGGAACAGTACTGATATCATCCATGCTATGTTTAAGATGAGTCAAATTTAAGGCTCCAAGGGTCAGAAGTTGAGGTTTAGGCAGAAATCCATACTGCATGGTTATAGGATGAGAAAGACACACAGCACAGTTGGACAAGTTGAAATGGTTGATCAAGGAATAGATATGGGAATGAAAAGCATTATAGTGCCCATCATGACCCTCCCAAGATGCATATACCTGATACAATGTGACAGCCCCTATAATGTGGACACTACCCACATAAGTAAAAAGAAGAGCAAGGATACTATTTATACTGCATGACATACTATTATATCAGTGAAAGTTAAATGAAATATCCAGTATTTCTGGTGTTATCCTGTTACTGATATTTAACAATTGTATTAAAGTTCGTCAGTTCAATATTCTCTGTTGCAGGCCTGTCAGAGGAGCAACTTTCATTCAGGAGGTGGTGGGGCCTTCTTACACTGATCCAGATGAATTCTCACTTTCCTTCCTTCAACTTTCAGAGCTAAATATCCCACTAGTAGAATATAAAAGGGTATGACCAATCTTGGTGCTAAAGCAGACTTTGGAACAGGATCCTTGATCAGTACCCAAGCCGGTACCGTCAATGATTCCAAAGCTCCCTTTCTTGTAATCTTCAAAAAGGAAGGAGACAACAAAGTACTATATAAACTCTTACAATAGGATAGAAAATGTCTGCACAACTGTGGGTCTGGTGATAAGTGTATGGTCTGGCCTTGTAGCAGGATGTCCAGTGACAATTTCATAGGGGATAAGACCACTCCAAGTTTTCTATGGGGCATTCCAAATTAAAAGCAAAGCAAAAGACAATGCTTCCACCCTATCCCGACTCCAACCGTGAGTAAGAGATCAGAGGAGAGCTTTAATCGTTCGGTTCATCTGTCTACTTGACCAGAGCTTTGTGGATGATACGCAAGATGTAGTTGATGATGTAATAAAAAAAATCAGTAATGCCATTCCAAACTTCTGCTGTGAATGCTGGACCCTGGTCAAAAGAGAGAACCAAAGGAACACACCATAATGGAATGAATTGGGTAATCAAGCACTTAATAGTTGTAGCTGCTGTTAAGGAAGTACTAGAGTAAGCATCAGACCATCCTGAGTATAAACAAGAAGCAAGAGATGTTTCTCCCCCCCTCCCCCAGCACAAGGCAAGTCAGTAAAATCTGACTGCAGAAATAGGAAAGGCCCTTGTAGTCGGGAAAGAAAGCCAGAAGCCATCTGTTGTAGGACACACCCTGAGCGACCTGCTTTCAAAAAGAAAGACAAGAGACATAGACGGTATGAGCAACAGGAGAAAAATCAGTTGAAACCATAACTAAGCAAAAGCTCAAATCATTGCCGCAACACTTAAATGTAACTTTTGATGCAAAAACAATGGCAGAGGCAATAATAAGAAGTAGGGCACACAAGTAAATTGTCCTTTTTCCAGAGGCCAGAATCATCATGCAGAGCTCCCCATGCAAGCCATGTTTGTTGTTCAGAAAAGTCTGCAAAGCATAATGCTCACATAGAAGGTTCAATGAGAAAGCAGGAGATGATTGTCCAAAAGAGTGAGACAAAGTCAGTAACTAATGAGCAGGAACCATGGGACTAAAGGTTGCACAATGGGCAGCTTGATCTACAAACTGATTACCTTGTGACACAAATGAAAGTGACCACTCATGTTATTTACATTTCAAAACAGCAACTTAAACAGGTTTCAGTACAGCTTTAAGTAATCTTTCAATGTAACATGCATGTTTTATACGTTTATGTGCAGCAGTGAGAAACCCACGCTGAGCCCAAATGTTCCCAAAATCCCAAAATATTCCCAAAGCATAAGCGCTGTCAGTATAAATATTAACAATCAAATGAGTAGATAACTCGAGAGTTCTAGTAAGAGCAAACACTTGTTTTGTTTATGTTTTATTTCATTTGATAAAAACCGCCTTTCAGGGTAGGCAAAGCGGTGTACAATAAAACCAAATTAAAAGAAGGCCGAAGCCAATGAAATGGAATGGAAATACAAATTCTTAATAGGAAAGCAATGAAACAGGAGAGACAGGACCAAAAACATAACAGAGAACAAACACGAGGAAAGCAGAGGATAGGGCAAGTGGGATTCACACGAAGGGAGAGGGGACATCAAACGCCAGGGAAAAGAGGTGGGTTTTCAAGTTCTGTTTAAAAGTGGGGTGGTGAGGTTCCAGGCGGAGTGAGGAGGGGAGGGAGTTCCAAAGGGCGGGGCCGGCAAAAAAGAAAGCAGAGGAACGGGTAGATTGTAGATGGGCATGGGAAGGGGAGGGGAGAGCGAGGCGGTTAAGGTGGAAGGAACGAGGAGTGTACCTGGGAGAGTGAAAAGAAAGAAGGTCAGTTAAGTATTGAGGGGTGCCTGTATGAAGAGCTTTGTGAACCAGAATAAGCAGTTTGAAGTGAGCACGGTAGGGAAAGGGGAGCCAGTGAAGACGAAATAGTAGGGGCGTTATGTGATCACGGGGGGAGGAGTGGGTGACCAAACGGGCAGCGGTATTCTGGATCCGTTGTAGGCGGGACTGTTGGGATTTAGAAAGGCCGATGAAAAGTGAGTTTGCGAAATCAACCCATGATATAACCAAAGATAGCAATAAAGTGGTGAGAGCTGAAAGGGATAAGAAAGGGCGAACTGCACGAATTTGTCGGAGGAAGAAAAAGGAGGATTTGGTGACATGTGATATATGGGTGTGGAAAGATAGGTCAGAATCAAAGTGAACCCCAAGATAACGAAAGGAAGAGACTAGAGGGACAGGAGAGCAAGAGAAAGAAGGGGCCAGTGTGGGGGGTGGGTTGTTGTGGGAGAACCAGATAGCAATAGTCTTGGTGAGATTAAGGTGAAGACAGTTGTGAGTCAGCCAATTAGCCACAGTGGAGAGACAGGAGTTTAACGCGGAGAGGTCAGGACAAGAAGGGGAGGTGTGGTGTAGCAGAATAATGTCGTCAGCGTAGAGAAAGGCAGATAATCCGGACTGTTGAATTAAAAGGGCCAAGGGGGCTAAGAAAAGGTTAAAAAGAAGGGGAGCCAGGACAGAACCCTGAGGGACCCCACAAGAAAGAGGGAAAGAGTCCGAGGGAGGGGTAGAGGAGGACGGTGACAGGACAGCACAAGTACGGGAAGAAAGAAAAGAGTGGAACCAACGGTGAACAGTACTACAAAGACCTGCTTCCCGTAGACAAAGAAGAAGGAGGGAGTGGTCAACCAAATCAAAAGCAGCGGAAAGGTCAAGTGCAACCGCCACCGAGATATCACCACGATCATGAGCCACGTGCAGTGCATTAGTGCTAGTTGAGCACTAGCGAACGGCAAAACAGCCGACTGTATCACAGAATCAACTGTTGCAATTGCATACCCAACATTCAATTTTCCTTTTTCATTGCAGAAAGCAGAACCATCAGTAAACAAAACCCAGTCAGTATTAGATAAGGGCACAGAGACAGATCAGGTCGGGCCTTAGAATAATCAGTTACAGAAATGAGACAGTCATGAGACCCATCATATTCAGATAATTCTGACAAAGGCTCTAAAAAAACAGAATTTGTGTAGGCTGCAAAACAGAAACCTCATGCAAAGTGAAATGTGCCTTTCCTTTGATCCTCTCACAAGGGATTTGTGGTGATGAAGGTAGACAGTACAGCAAAAGAGGTGGCAAATTAAACAATGCAATAGCCCCAGTATGAAGCAGAAATGTTCATTCACAGCCCATAACATTCACTGTTATTTCCCCTTGTGCATTGGACTGCAAAAACAGGCATAGTCAGTCCTGAGTAAAGTCAGCATCATCTTGCACATAGTACTGTGTCATATCAGAGGGTTGACTGGAGTGATATGCAGGATAGTGGCTCTTGAGGGTCCTGCCAGTCATTGCAGGCCCTTGTGTATTATGTATATACTAGAGGCACAAGAAAGAGCACTGGCTCGCAGAGAGTCCAAAAACCAACCAAAGGAGCAAGCAGAGTGTGGGTCACTTGCACTTTATTGAAAACCAAAACCCCGACGCGTTTCGGCGAAAGCCTTCATCAGGGGGCTAGAGGACTGCAAACAAATTAAAAACAATATATCTCAATAAAACATAATAAAAACATAGAAGTATAAATATAAACTCAAAGGTATAAAATCAACATAGATAATTTAAAAAGGACAAACATCAAAAATGTGTATATCATATTATACTCACACAATGTGTAAAACCAATACAGTAGATGAAGCGCATAGGAACGTATAACCAATAACGTGGTTAATAATGCTGAAAAACAACAGACATATTAAAATACAAATACCATATCAGGTGCAAGTAGTAACCAAACCATACAGTAAAAAAGAAGAAGAATGGGAAACCCAGACCAGGACAAGCAAAAGTACATACACTTAAACTACTAAAAAATACTAAAATTGAAAAAGAAAACGAGAACTAATACATATATGTAATTAAAACATAAAAACTTAATGACACATCGCATATCCATAGTAAATTCTAAAACAACAAAATAAAATCAATTACAAAATTGAACAGAATTGGAAATGAGCAATTGATCATAAAAACAAGAAACCATGTTGTGAAAATGTCATATATATACCTCATAGCCTTCTCCCGGACACAGCAGATGTGGCAAGAGACCCTGCAGGCATTCTACAATGTCAATGGGTTTCCATCGGTGCTTGGAAGTATAGACTGCACCAACATTTCACAGAGGGTACCACGGCTAGAGCAGAGGGCATACTGGAATAGGCATGGGTACACATTGATGAACATGCAGGTTGTCGTGGATGCCAACATGACCATCACAGATGTGTGTGGACTACCATGATGCATTTATCCTCACCCAGTCCAGCCTGGGACAAGAAGCAGCTGGGATCAGTTCGGAGATATATGAGTGTGCACATGTGTGATCCCCAGGACAGGCCGAAAACAAACAGTTGTTGTAGTATGATGCAATGATTTATGTATGTATTGCAACACATGAGAACCATTGTGTGCACATGCTCTGCTGTTCCACAGATCCATGCGCACTGCAGGCCATGAAATACATCGTAGCGACAACCTGTGGAAACACCTTGGCTAAAAGCAGGGAGCACGTACCAACATGTGGGATATGAAAGAGCATGTGCTGGCACCATGTAGTGCAGCCACATGGCAGCTATTCATGAAAGGCACATCCATGTCTGCCCCTATCCCAGCCAGCAGACCCCCCAACCACATCTCCGTGTCATGCCCCTATCCCCTCCCAACAGGCCAGCCCATGTGACCGTCCCCCATCGCCCCGCTCCAAATGCCTGACTGCTGCACAAGCATATATTGGTGTCCACTCACTGCCACAGTGTCACTGACTGTTAGATATTGCACCCTGCCATGCTAGTAGATGGTGTATTGTATGCTGTTCGTAGTAGCCCATTGACAGTAACCAACACATGTCCCATGGTCATCTCCACATCTCACATTGCCCCCAAAGGTGACCGTGGATATCCCCTGAGGACCTGGCTACTGATCCTAGTGTGCCACCCCATGAGCCAGCAGGAGGAGCAGTACAATGCTGCCCATCAGTAGACCTGGGCAGTTGTGGAGCAAGCAACAGTTTAAGTTTAAATTTAAAACACAGAGGAGAACTTTCTGGTTACATTTCATACCCAGCAGAGAGCTTGTAGTTTAAATTTAATAGTCACTCAAGGCCTAGTAACAGCAAAGTACTTTTAGTTTAAATTTAAAACACATAAGAGAGCTTTCTGGTTACATTTGGAACCCAGCAGAGAGCTTGTAGTTTACATTTAATAGTCACTCAGGGCCTAGCATCAGAAAAGTACTTTTAGTTTTAAAACACAGAGGAGAAATTTCTGGTTACATTTCATACCCAGCAGAGAGCTTGTAGTTTAAATTTAATAGTCACTCAGGGCCTAGTAACAGCAAAGTACTTTTAGTTTAAATTTGAAACACAGAAGAGAGCTTTCTGGTTACATTTGGAACCCAGCAGAGAGCTTGTAGTTTACATTTAATAGTCACTCAGGGCCTAGCATCAGCAAAGTACTTTTAGCTTAAATTTAAAACACAGAAGAGAGCTTTCTGGTTAAATTTAGAACCAAGCAGAGAGCTTGTAGTTTAAATTTCATAAGACGTTAGAGCCTAGCAGCAGCTAAGAGCTATAATTTAAATCAAATCAGAATATAGCTTACCTCAGCAGCACAAGACAGGGTACTGTGTAGCAGCCCTCTTTTAATAAGTGTTATTTCCCTCCCTCCCTCCCCATAACCACCCACCCCTGGGATAATTGTAGCTTTATAGGTACTTACACATCTTG
Organism: Ichthyophis bannanicus; assembly: GCA_033557465.1. Lineage (NCBI taxonomy): Eukaryota > Metazoa > Chordata > Amphibia > Gymnophiona > Ichthyophiidae > Ichthyophis > Ichthyophis bannanicus. Next base: position 218,101,021 of record CM066036.1, read on the forward strand.
AAAGACAGGAGGTGCTCTCAGGTGAAGCTCATTACCCAAATCAGTCATACACTAAGGACCTGAGATTAGTTAAGCTTCAGGTGAACAAGGTATATTACACGTATTAGGTACAGTTTTATTAGTATAAATATCCATAGCAACCCTTAGTAAGTAAAGAACTTAGATCTAAACACAAACTTAAAACTAAGATGCAGATAGCAGTCCAGCAGCGGGATGGGGGCTTTCCAGTTTTTTGCATTGAGTGTCACATGTATGATTTTCTCCCAGTTGGTGAGAGGTCTTATGTGTGCACTAGGTGCAAGGAGCTCTTTGCTCTCAGGGAACGAGTCCGTTCTCTAGAGGCTAAAGTAGCAGACTTGGAAAGCATAAGACAGACAGAGAGGTACATAGACGAGACCTACAGGGATATAGTCCTGAAGTCGCACCTCCAGTCTGTCAGCATCCCTGTTGCCATTGAGGAGAGAGGTCACGTGACAGGAGAGCATCACCCTGGTGTGGCAGGAAGTGATCCTGTAACTAGGACCTGTCATCCAGGTGATGTAAAATCATCTCGCACCGAGGACGTTTCTCTAGGGCCATGTGCCCATGAGGGAAGGGTTAGGACAGCCGTTATAGTTGGTGATTCGATCATTAGGCATGTAGATATCTGGGTGGCTGGTGGATGTGAGGATCGCCTGGTAACATATCTTCCTGGTTCGAAGGTAGCGGACCTCACGCGCCACCTAGATAAGGTCTTAGATAGTGCTGGGGAGGAGTCTGCTGTCTGGGTACATGTCGGTACCAATGACATAGGAAAATGTGGTAGGGAGGTTCTGGAGGCTAAATTTAGGCTTTTAGGTAGGAAGTTGAAATCCACAACTTCCAGGGTAGCATTCTCCGAAATGCTTCCTGTTTCACGAGCAGGACCCAAAAGGCAGGCAGAGCTCTGGAGTCTCAATGCGTGGATGAGACAATGGTGCAGAGATGAGGGTTTTGAATTTGTTAGGAACTGGGGAACATTCTGGGGAAAGGAGGGGCTCTTCCGAAGGGATGGGCTTCACCTTAACCGGGATGGAACCAGGCTGCTGGCATTAACCTTTAAAAGGGAGATAGAGCAGCTTTTAAACTAGATATTAGGGGAAAGCTGACAGTCGCCCAAGAAAGGATGGTTCGGAAGAATGTATCTTTGAAGGATACTACCAAAAGAAGAGAGGTTCCACAAAAGAGTAAAGTAGCCCAAATGCCCTCAAGTATGGAGCAGACAGAGCTTAAAGATCCCAAATTACCCATGTCTAACAATAGCCAAATTAATATGAATAAAATACATTCTCTAAAATGCTTGTATGCAAATGCTAGAAGTCTAAAAAATAAGATGGGAGAGTTAGAATATATAGCACTAAATGAAAGGTTAGATATGATTGGAATATCAGAGACATAGTGGAAGGAGGACAACCAGCGGGACACTGTGATACCTAGGTACAAACTATATCAAAATGATAGAGCTGATCAAATTGGTGGAGGGGTTGCTCTCTATGTTAGAGAGGGCATTGAGTCAGAAAGGATTCAAGTTTTGCAGGAAGCAAAATCTGCTGTAGAATCTATATGGATTGAAATTCCATGTAAAAGGGGGAAGGCAATAGCAGTGGGGGTGTACTATCGAGCGCCTGGCCAGAATGACCAAATGGATGATGAAATGCTCAATGAAATCAAGGAAGCTAACAAAAGTTACAGCGCAGTAATAATAATGGGTGATTTCAACTACCCCGGTATCGACTGGGTCAGTGTCACGTCAGGACATGCTAGGGAGATAAAGTTCCTAGATGAAATAAATGACTGCTTCTTGGAGCAGCTGGTTCATGAACCGATCAGAGGGGAAGCCATATTAGACCTAGTCCTTAGTGGAACACCAGATCTAGTGCAAGAGATAAGGTTGTTGGGGCCACTTGGCAATAGTGATCATAGCATGATCCCCTTTGATTTAATTAGTGGAGGAGGGATAGTAAGGAAATTCACAGTACTATGTTTTAACTTTCGAAAGGGAGACTATGATAAAATGAGGAAAACAGTTAAGAAAAAACTAAAAGGAGCAGTTGCAAAGGTTAAAGACGTACATCAGGCTTGGCTGTTGTTGAAAAATACTATCTTGGAAGCCCAGACCAGCTGTATTCCATGCTTTAAGAAAAGTGGAAGGAAGTCCAAAAAACTGCCAGCATGGTTTAAAGGTGAGGTCAGAGAGGCTGTTGTTGCCAAAAAAGCATCTTTCAGGAAATGGAAAAAAGAGCGAAACGACGAAACCTGGAAACAGCACAAGCACTGGCAAGTCAAATGCAAGGCATTGATAAGGCAGGCAAAGGAAGAATTTGAGAAGAAGCTTGCTGCGGAAGCAAAAACACGAAGTAAAGACCTTTTCAAGTACATTCATAGCAAAAAACCTGTGAGAGAGTCAGTTGGTCCATTAGATGATAAAGGGGTTAAAGGAGCACTAAGAGGCGACAAGGCGATAGCGGAGAGACTGAATGAATTCTTTGCTTCAGTCTTTACTGAGGAAGATGTGGGGATGTTACCCATGACTGAAGTGGTATTTAAAGGTGCGGAAGAATTGAAGGAAATATCGATACATCGGGAAGATGTATTACAACTATTAGATAAACTGAAGAGTAGCAAATCACCTGGGCTGGATGGTATACATCCAAGGGTGTTGAAAGAACTGAAATATGAGATTGCAGACCTGCTTTTAGTAATCTGTGAACTATCATTAAAATCATCTCTAATACCTGAAGATTGGAGGATCGCCAATGTAACACCAATTTTTAAAAAGTGTTCCAGCGGTGATCCGGGAAACTACAGACCGGTGAGCCTGACATCGGTACCGGGAAAAATGGTAATGCCTCTATATCGTTCCATGGTGAGACCGCACCTTGAATATTGTGTGCAATTCTGGTCGCCGTATCTTAAAGAGGATATAGCGATTTTAGAAAAGGTTCAGAGAAGAGCCACCAAAATGGTAAAGGGGATGGAAAGATACTCCTATGAAGAAAGGCTAAAAAGGTTAGGGCTCTTTAACCTGGAAAAGAGACGGCTGAGGGGAGATATGATAGAACTCTATAAATTAATGAACGGAGTGGAACGTGTAAATGTAGATCGATTGTTTACCTTATCAGAATATAGAAAGACTAGGGGACATGCAATGAAGCTACAGGGTAAACTATTTAAGACTAATAAAAGAAAATATTTTTTCACTCAACGTGTAATCAAACTCTGGAATTTGTTACCGGAGGATGTAGTAAAGGCTGTTAGTGTAGTTGGGTTTAAAAAAGGTTTGGACAAAGTTCCTGGAGGAAAGGTCCATAAACCATTATTAAGAAGGGACCCAGGATATCAGTGCTTGAACCAATACAAGCATTGTGGAACCTGTGTCCCTTGGGGAAACTGCTAGGTACATATGACCTAGATTGGCCACTGTTGGAAACAGAATACTGGGCTTGATGGACCTTGGTCTGACCCAGTATGGCATATCTTATGTTCTTATGTTCTTAACAGGGGTGCTGAAGAGATGCCTCTGGTGCCTCGACAGGAGTGGTGGGGAACACCTCTACAGCCTGGAGTATGTATGCCTGATCTTTGCATTGTGTTGCATACTGCACAACTTTGCACAGATGCGTGAATTGCCAGACCCAGAGCCAGCATCTGCAGAGGATTTGGAGGTTGTAGAGGCAGCAGATTATGATGGGTCAGAAGCCGGGAGACAGCATCAGGCCCGGGCAGTGGGCCACCACACACGGCTGATACGTGATAGTTTCTGAGGTGACTGCCCCACACCAACACCAGTAGAGGATACACACAATCACCAATAAAGTACCCAATACTATGCTATGTGTACAGAGCGATCATTTATTTTCACCCATGTGTGTCCCCTGCTCCCGGGCTCCCTGCCGGCTGTGGGTGCTTGCTGACATATGCACTGCGATGCATTGGAGAAATGTCCGATGACATTATGGCAGCGTCATCACCCTCTCCAGCAAGGCAGGTTGATGTACATGAGCCAGGGCTACCGGGAGGCTATGCTGGTATTCTGGCAGCCCCAGAACCCACCCCCTGTGCCTGTGGGAGGCCCACCAAACTGCACAGGAAACCAGCAATTGATGCCTGGTATGCTGCCATCTCCCTCATCAGATGCAGGTGCCTCTCCATGTGGCATCCACAATGAATCTGTGGTCCCACCACTCCTCATGCTCTGGCTCTCTTGCCTGTTCTGCATCCTGCAGCTCAGACAGTATGCCCTCGGTGCCGGCCACCGGGAGCACACCCTCCTGCAGTAGCGTGTGGTTAAAATCAATGCCTCCTACATCCACAGGGTCATCCAGGATGGTGAATTATAGCTCAGGGTCATCCAGGATGGTGAATTATAGCTCAGCTCCCCAGCACTGACAGATACACTGACCTGCTCCACTGTCCTGTGCAGTGAATTGGACTGCTTCTCTGCCTGTGGTGGCACACTGAACCGCTCCTTTGCACATGGTGGTGAACTGAACTTCTCCTCTGCCCTGGCAGGCACACCAGCCCCTATGGTTGTGCTGCATCCCAACTGCACACTGACAACATCCCTTATGTATCAGTTACAGGCTGTGAAGGTAGGGTCCTAGGCAGGTCTGTGAGAGAGCAAAGGTGGCAGATGTTGGTGACATGGGTGACAGGTCAGTCTATGGGGGTGCCACCAGTCCACTACAGAACTGGCAGGTGGATTCCTGGTCCACACACTCCCCAACACACACACCATCCACGGCCCGACAGACAGACAGACAGATAAGCAGGCCCTGGGTCGATGGAACAATGGTGGGGACACATACATGGCTTCACAATTCCACCCAGGCCATGGGGCACCCCTACTCATCCTCCTGAGTGCCTGGGGTAGAGCTTCCAAAGCCTACAATCCCTGAGATGTACACCTCCTCCACAAACTGCAGCACCTGTTCCTCCAGAGGGGTGAGTCTGCGCTGCTGCGCAGGCGTCAGCCTGCTGTTGCTGGACCTCTTCACCTTAGCAGCCTGCTGTAGCATCTGCCACTTCTTCTTGATATCCTCCACGCCCATTGTGGTGGTGGACAGCATTGACCCTCCTGACAATGTCATGCAAACCTATCAGCTGTAATCTGTCATCCTGTGCTGCAAAGAGGGCAGTGTGCTGTTTCAGGGCAAGCCCCAGGGCCATAGTGGTCTCGGAGGCACGAAGTTCACCTTCTGTGTTCTCTTTGCCCTTCTCAGTGCCATGTCTGCCATTGTGTAGCTCAAGCGCTATGATGGTTATGATGGGCAGCCATGCCATGCCCTATCCAAACAACACAAAAAAGGCTCCTACAAATAGACAATACCAATCCTTAACAAAAGATTTTTTATTGGGTATGCCATCCCAGGAATAAGAGACAAATTTCTCCCACCCACTGCAGCCACCCTTTTAATAAGCAAAATTGTAATTAAAACAACTACTTAGCTTGAAGAACTTGACTGGAATTCCACACGGTATGTATAACAAAAGTCCTGTAAATGACATGACATGTTTTGGGTAGCATTTCAAACCCTGCTTCAGGTTTAACAGGACAACTAAACACCATGAAGATCGATGAATTCCTTAGCAGATTCTGTTTTTAAAGGATTTGTTAGTCATTTGAAACAGCGTTTGACGTAAAGATAAGGAAGAAAACCTGTCAGCTATTAAATTCTAAGAGCCGTCCACCACACAGGGAGTCCCAAGCATGATTGGATGTCATCAGCAGAGGCTAGCCCAGTCCTGTTCCAGATTTAAACCTTACGGAAAAATTGTGTCCAGTTTAAAGATCCACATTTGTTCACAATGCTGGAGTTTGTAAATACGATCACCTCCTCTATGATCCATTGGTTGTGCTACTGTTTTTTATTTATTTATTTAGTAAGGACTTATATACCGCTCCTTCCAGCGATCAGAAGCGGTTTGATTACAAGTACGGGATTTGTCATAAATTACAGGCAAAATTATTTGGGGATTAGATAGAGAGATCAGGGGGAATACACAGCACACATATGCGGGTCCATATAAAGACCTTAGTTATTATCATACATTTACACAGGCACTAACCACCATCTATTTACATTTGTACATACAGCAATTCAATTTCTTTTGTCCTTTTGGATTTTCATCTGGTATAATGACAATTGAACAGGTGCGTCTTCAGTTGTTTTCTGAAGTTGCTTATGTCTTTAATTTCTCTCAGCTCGTGTGGGAGCTGGTTCCATAACGTGGGGGCAGATAAGGAGAACGCTCTGCGACTAGTACTGACCTTTACGTGCCTAAAGCTGTTTGGAACTCTTAGTGTGTCAGAGTTAATGGTTCTCCTGCTTCTGGTTGTAGGTTGCATGGAGATCAGGGTGGAGAGGAATGAGGGGGCCAGGTTGTGAATTAACTTGAATGTAGTTACCAATGTTTTGTATTGAATCCTTGCAACGACTGGAAGCCAGTGTAGTTCCATCAATACAGGTGTGATATGTTCGGTGACGCTAGTTCTCATGATGATCCTTGCTGCTACGTGTTGGGCCATCTGTAGTATGTTGGTTGTTTTCCTTGGTAGCCCCTGCAAGATGGCGTTGCAGTAGTCCAGGTGGGGCATGATGAGAGCCTGAGCAACTGATCGGAAATCGCACGGATCTAGTATGTTACGCAGGGGTCGTAGCACTTTAAGTTTGTGGAAGATGGCTTTGTTGGTGTTGTTGAGGTGTTTTTCCATTTTCAGTTTGTTATCAATTGTGACTCCCAGATATTTTATTTCTTTCTTAGTATTGTATGTATTGTTGCACAATGTAATTGTTGGAGGTGGTTCGAAGCCCAAGGTATTTGATATAAACATTACTTCGGTCTTCTTATGATTAATCGACATGTTATTTTGTTGTAGCCATCCCGACATCTCTCCCATGCAGGTTTCAAGCTGGGCGTAGTTCGGGTCGGTGGTCTCTAGTTGGGTGTACAGCATGATATCGTCTGCGTATATGTGGTAGTTTATGCCATATTTCCTGAATATTTCACTGAGTGGTTGCATGTAAATGTTAAAAAGTAGCGCCGAGAGTGCCGAGCCCTGAGGAATGCCTTGTGTTTGGATGAACGGTTCAGCTTTCTCACCGTTGAACTGGACCTGTGGCTTTCTGCCTGTTATATAAGAGGAGAACCATTTCAAGGCGGTTCCTAAAATTCCAATTGATTCCAGCTTGTTCAGGAGGGTTAAGTGATGGACAGTGTCAAATGCAGCGGATATGTCGATGAAAATGAGGATAAACATTTTCTTCCTGTCTTCCAGCCCCTTGAGGAGGTTGTTAAACAGGGCTAAAAGCAGGGTTTCGACCCCATGATTTTTTCTGAATCCGTATTGCTGTTTGTCCAGTATTTCGTTGTCTTCAAGGTGTTCTTGCAGTTGGATGAGGGCTGCTTTTTCAATGATTTTTGCTAAAAACGATATGCTGGAGATTGGACGGTAGGAAGATGGATCTTCTTTGTTTAGTGAGTTGTTTTTTAGTATTGGTCTTCATTTGCCACAAGGGAAATGACCCAGGTCAAAGTGACCATATATAGCCTTATCACTTGATGTAGTAGCGTGGACTAAGTAGCTGTTTTAATTACAATTTTGCTTATTAAAAGGGTGGCTGCAGTGGGTAGGAGAAATTTGTCTTTTGCTTCTGGGACGTCATGGTCCACACCTCCTCCCTGAGGAGCTGCACCTCCACTACAAGGGCAGCCAGAGCCCAGTCACTGGATGGATGAGGGGGTGGTGGCACAAAGGGGCCTAGTGTGGCATGGCGGGCTGCACCCATGCATGCTGGGGTGGCTGTGGGGGCCTCCAGCTTCAGAATGTGGACCACAGCTCCGCTGCCCTTTGTACCTGGCCTACACCTGGCCCCCTGGTAGGGCTGTGAGCAGGCATGGCTGTAGGCTGTGGGAAAAAGCCGAGGAGTGCAGTTCCTACTCTGTTTCCCCTTGCTGTATGCCTGCTGGCTGTGCATTGCACCACACTGCTATACCTGCATCCCCTCTGATGCCCCCCTGACCCCTCTACCTCATCAGACTCCTCACCCTGACCCTAGCCCCTGATCCCTCCTCCTCTGACTCCCACCCTGATCCTAGCCCTCTGATTCCTCTTCCTCCTCTGACTCCCTACCCTTCCCCTGGCCCTCTGATCCCTCCTCCTCCTATGACACCCCACCCTTCCCCTGGCCGCCTGATCCCTCCTCCTCCTTTGACCCCCCCCCATCCTGCTGTTGTGCCAGGGCCCCTCACTACCCTCCCCCTCTGGGGTGCTGTCTTCTGATGCAATGTCACTGGACCCCTCCTACCCATCACAGCTGGAGGTATTTCTGGTCTCTGCTCCTAGGGTCGGATGTGCTGGTGCTGGACTGATGCTCCTGGGTGTTGGCTGTGTTGGTCCAGTGATGTCCAGGGATGGTATGTGTCCCTGTACTGCCCAGCTATGCTATGCTGCCCATCTATGCTATGCCAAGGTCATGTGTTGCATATCTGCTTGTATTGGGTGCTGGCTGGTGCACACATGGGATAGTGGTACTGGGGGATAGCACAGCTGCCCACAGCACATTCCCATCATTGTGTACAGAACACCAGCCAACAGATGGTCTGCCTGCTTCTGTCCAAAAGCCATGACTGCTACCTCCTGCATCTACTGAGCTCCACTATGTACTCCACTGACCTTCCATGGCTGCCAACCATTCATTGATGTGCTGCAACTGGTTCACCTGTGTCTCCCCTCTGTCCCCTTCAGCCGCCTCTGCAGACCCCCCCCCCCCTTTCCCTTTCTACCATCTGTTGCATGCAAGCTTGCCTTGGCATCATGATACATGGTTGTGGGCCATTCACATTCTAAAGGGCATACACTGCTTCAGGGGCCACTTCACTGCATGGTGTGGTTGGTGCCATGCAGGACAGGATGTCGCGGTTTGTGTATGATCGCCATTACACATCTGTCAGGTTCTGTGGTATCACATCATCGATATGCTGCCACAACCTGATGAAGAGTAATGGACAGTGGTGGCAGATCTGCTTGCAGATCTGCTTGCAGGGACAGAAGGACAGCACATATGTGGATTCTGCCACTGACCCCTTCTGACTCCTGGGCCGGGGTCACAGGGGCTGTGGGGTGGGGCACAAGTCCAGTGGGCATTTGCACTGGCTGGCAGGGTCCTCTGGGATGGGCAGTCCCACCACAGCTCCCCATGCACCAGGCATTGTCATTGCTGTACATGCCCTGTGGTGTTGCTGCCAACCACCACCAGGAGGTGCAGCGGACTCCCCACCTGCAGTGTCTGGTTATGCCTCCTTCTGTGGGCAGCCAGAGATGGCATCTGTACTAATGCATGGCCTATCCCCCGCTGACACCTATTCTGCATTCATGGGGCTGCCACCAGCATGTGGCTTGGCACCACAGCCCTATCTCCCTGTACAGACACATAGCTGTGCCTTTCAGGTGAGTGTGGCCTAGCATGGTGCTCAGCCCCCATGCCCCACCCATTGAGGCCTCTTACCTGTGCAGACCGAGTTGGATGCCCCTCCATATGGCCATGGCCAGCTGCAGGTTCGGCCGCTGGCCTCTCTGGGTATAGCACTCCCTCGTAGAGCAGCACAGATCGGGCAAGGGTCTCAAATTCATCCGGGCTAAAGTTTGCTGTCCACCTTGCTGCCATGCCACTGGTGTCTATCCACCCAGTCACAGGGGGCTGTTGCATAGGCAGCCCGCCGGGCCTTCTTGATGGTGTAGTTTCTGCACGATACGCCAGATAGGCGATACATGGGTTCATGCATACTTGCCGTCCCACTTCTCTAGCCACTGTTTGGACACATACATGGATATGGCGGGTCAGCCTTAGGTGCCGAGCCTGGGCAATCCACGAAACCAGTATTAGGAAAAACAGCCCAAACTAACGCGGTTTAGTAGTCATACCCCTATAGATACAGCTGTACATATGTCTTCTAAAACTATGCAAATAATTATTATTAGTAGTAATAGTAGTAGTAAACATTGGCAAATTACTAGCTCTCAGGTATATCAATAGCACATATGCAAATTCAGAAGAACAAGCAATTTGTTCATGCAGTAGAAGCCCAATTATGACAAGAACAAAAACATTTTGGTTTATATACAGGTAAACTGATGAAACTTTGACCATGGATATGCCCATCCACTTCCTTTTCTAGTTCTTCACTTAATAAAGTAGGTAAAAAATATCATATTAGTGGAAAGAACCAGCCATAGCTTTATCAACGCTACATATGTAGGAAGAAGAAAAACGACCAGAGAGATTATGCTTATTTCATCTTTATGAGGGGGTATTGATTGCCTTTGCCCAGACTGTGAAGTGCATTTGACCAGATCTGATACCTGTCTCAGTTGCTCCCTGACCAAGGCAGATATTGTCCATGCTAACCACCCCTCCTTACAGTCAGCTTGTTCTGATTTGACCCAGCTAGATGCTTTATTAGAGGCTAAGATCTGTCTCTTTCCAGGCTCTGACACCCATTACATGGCACCTGAGTTCCCTTTTTCTTTAGGCCCAGGTAACCTGCATCAGCACCTGGACCCTCATTTTGTCCAGACTCTTATGCCCTTATATCACTCCTGGGATCCCATGATTTGTACACCTTCATTTATCTGTGAAGTCACTATGTCACTCTGCCTTTATTTTGGAAAGCAGAATCATTGCCCATAGAACTGCCTCCCCCTCATTTTCTTGTCCTTTACAATTTTTAACATAAGAAATGCCTTGTGGAAAGGCTCCTGACTGTTTCCCTAAAAGTCATAGGTCTGATAAGGCAAGGAATGCATCAGCTGCTGACTGCCAGCACGGATTGGTGTGCAAGACATTAGTTCTCAATGTATAATGAAGTGGCATTATTTAAGGCTTTAAAAAAATCAACATTAAAATTTAGAATTCTGATCAGTACTTAATAAAAAAAAACCTATGTAAATTGTGTAGAAGAGGCATAAATAAACATACCATAAACCCAAGGGATTGTGTAACATGTACAACTATGCATCCAGGCCTCACAGTCTAGGTTAACCTCATGGCTAGAGTAGTGGGCTAGTCACAGGGCAAGTAGAGTTCAAATCCCACTGCTGCTATTGTTAACATTGTGCTCAGTATAGTGGATGATAGATCAATTCCTCCTTAGGAGGTGTAGTCTAGTGATTCTAGCACTGATCTGTGACCAAAGAGAGATTGGTTCAAATTCCCCTGTTACTCCTTGCAGTCTCAGGCCAGTCACTTAACACTCCCTTTGCCTCAGATACAAACTTGTAAGACTTATGGAGAAAAGAAACTACATACTGAACCTGAATGTAACTCACCTTGAACTACTACTAGAAATGTATGAGCTAAATTCTAGCTGTCCACTGCTTACTGCTGGGATAAGCAGTTTGGAATCTGTGCACTTTTTTGGGAACCTGACAGGAAAATGTGACCTGGTTTGGCCAGTATTGGAAACTGGATAGTGGGCTTGATGGACCCTTACTCTGACCAAACATGTTATATCTTATGTTCTTATGAGTCAACAGACTCAACAGCACTTAACAACAACATAGTTAAAAATGGCAGATAAAAGATCAGAATTGCCCATTTACTATGCCCAGATTTAAATGGATGAGAAAATCAACCATTCGGGCACATTATGAAAGGAAGTTCCTGCCTCAGAGAGTTTAAAATTTAAGCAGGAAAACAGGGAGATGGGCAAGAGGCGAAGAACAGTTCCAGAAATGCTGTGGTGGTTGATACCAGAGAAGGCAGGTCTATAATGTTTGCACAGGCTCAATAGACAGACTACCAAATTTTACACTGTCATCTGCAAATTACCCTTTAGAGCTGGGGTTCTCAATCCATTCCTCGGGACACACCTACCCAGTCATGTTTTCAGGATAACCACAATGAATATGCATGATATAGATTTGCATGCATTGCCTACATTGTATGCAGATCTCTCTCATGCATATTCATTGTGGTTATCCCGAAAACCTGACTGCTACATGTATCCTGAGAATTGGGTTGAGAACCCCTGCTTTGGGACAAGCCAACAAAAAGAATTGAAACTGAGGCAGAATCTATGCACAAGTCATAAGGGCGCGTGCAGGGTCCCGGTGCCCGCGCGTAACCGGGTGCCCGGCCCGGCGCGGGACCCTGCTCGTGTCATGGGGTATGTGGGAAGGGAGGGGGGGCGCTCATGTCCTGGCGCGTCATGACGCAGTGTGCGTCTTTTGAATAGATTGGCTCCGCTCGTTGCTGGGTACGAGCGAAGCCAATCAGGGTGGTCCGGCCGTGTGCTCCAGCGTGCGCGCGGTCATGGCTGGAGCACATGCGGTCGGACTGTAGGCAGGTGGCGTCCTTAATGCGTCTGGTCATACTTGCATGTTTGCGGTTGAATGTGGACCTGAGAGCTCGCCACATCCCTGGGCGTACTAATGAAATCGCTGATGCTCTTTCTCGTTTGCAGTTGGAGCAATTTCGGTGCCTGGCTCCGGAGGCGGACGAGAATGGGCTCGTGGTCCCATGGAGACTGTGGAGCTGTGGCCAGCCGAGATGAAGAGCCTTCTCAAGAATTCGGTGGCGGAGCGGACATGGGACGCTTATCAGTGGGGTTGTGAGCGGGTGTTGGAATATCTCTATCAGTCAGGATGGGATGGGGGGGAGGTGCCGGAGTATTTGTTGGGAGGGTATGTTGGTTGGGCTAAGGGGCGCGTGGTTGCTCGATCGGCTGTGAAGATTCATCTGGCTGGGTTTGGATTTTTTGCCAAGGCAGCGGGTTGGGGATTGTTTGGCCGCAGATTTCTGGCATGGCAGCTGCTTCAAGGGTGGGAGCATTCCTTGCCTGTGTCACGTGATCACCGGCTGCCAATTACGCATGCCTTGTTAATGAGTCTGTGTCAGGGGCTGCCGGGGGTGGCGGCGTCACCTTATGAGGCCACTCTTTTTCAGACAGACTTCTGTTTGGCATTCTTTGGTGCCTTTCGGGTGGGTGAACTTGCAGTCGCTTCGGGGAATGCGGGTTTAGGCAACTGCTTGCGCCGGCGACATGTGTGGAGTGAGCCGGGTCTTGTACGCGTGTTGTTAGCAAAATCCAAGACGGACCAGAGGGGGAAAGGGTTGTGGGTGGTTCTTAGAGAGATTGGTGGACTCACGTGCCCGGTGGCCGCCATGGAGAGCTACTTGGGTGTGCACCCTAGGGGCGAGGAGGGGTTGTTTGTGCATAGTGATTCCCGTGCTCTGACGCAATTTCAGGTGACGGCGGTGCTGCGCCTGGTGTTGCGTCGGATCGGGGAGGATCCACGGTCTTTCTCTGCTCATTCCTTTCACATTGGGGCGGCGACTAGCGCAGCAGCAGTGGGATTGTCTGGGGCGGTGATTCAGAGTATCGGCCGATGGCGGTCAAAAGCTTTTAAGGGGTATGTTCGTCTATGAGAGGTTCGAAATTTGCTGGGGGGGGGGTTATTAATGTTGTTTTTTTTTCTGTTGCAGATGTGGGGCTGAAGGCCTGGGGATGTTGGATCTTGGGGCACTCCTACGTGTTCTGGGCCGGGCAGCGAGCTGCAGTGAGGCCTATCGGGCTGAATCTCAGACTGGATCCGGCGGTGGTGGCGTTGTCATGGCTGGGCGAGCGTGGGCTGCGGTGGCCTCAGCTGATGCCTTTGCTTCGTCATCATCATCAGCGTATCCGGGATAGGCCAATGATTGTACTGGTGCATTTGGGGGGCAATGTGCTGGCGGATTGGTCTTGTAAACAGCTGATCAGAGCTGCCAAAAAAGACTTTGCTGTACTGCTGCGTATGTTTGAGGGCGTAGTCTTGATCTGGTCTGATATTATTCCCAGACCGTCTTGCTGGGGGCAGCGGAGATGGTCCCGGGGATTGACGAAAATAAATAGGCAGATCGGGAGGTGGGTTTGCGAGAATGGGGGGTATCATGTGCAGCATTCTTGGGTTGAGGTGGCCTGTGGGGGTCTCTATCGGGCTGATGGTGTGCACCTCTCTCCGGTCAGGACGGATTTGCTCCTCAATGACTGGCAGGAGGTGTTGGAGAGGGTGATTCAGGACGAGACACGCTGGTTGCAGCTTGGGGAGGTTTTGGGGGGGGGGGGGCGGCACTGGTAAGGTTGTTTCCTGTGCCGGTGGTGGGATCCAAGAGGTTTCCGGGGTCCGGAACCTTAGGCGACTTGGGAAGGGGGCGGGGTGCCCTCAACCCGGACTACCCCTGGAAGACTTTTGCTAGTAATATGGCGAAGTCGGATAGGGGCGGTTGGAATGTTGCCGGTGGTGGGGCCGGGGCTGGAGCGGAGGCGAGGTCGCCTTGCTAATTGCATGGCTGGTGACACATCACGCCGCTGCGGGGGGTTCTTGCATTCCTGTTTATTGTTAAATATGTTGTTTGGAAATAAAGCTGCGACCAGTTGTTTCCACAGATGGCTGTCTGTGCAATTTGTGGGAAGGGCGGTGGAGGTGTCAAACGGACGAAGGATAAGTTTAAAAAGGGGGAGCGTCGGGTCCGGCTACCCGGTTACTATCCCAGTGAAAACAAATTCCAGAGAAATAGAACATAAGAATAAAACCAAGGAAATCAGAGCCCTCCATTGCCTCAGGTATAAACTTATATTATAAGACCTCCAGAGACAGATACAAATTTTCTGCTGCTGCGTTGTGCCTTCCTGTAGTAAACTGTTGTATCATTTCCTCTCCCATATCCATCCCCCCTCCTACTGTCAGTCCTAATTGCCCCATTCTGGCTCCAAATGACCCTCCGACCAGTGCAGTTGTTATGTAATGCAACTCTTTATGTGGCTAGGATGTCTAAACTCTCTGAAACGTATTACAAATGCCTTACATTACATCAATAAATAGATAACACCTGCAACCAGTTTGTTGATTTTATTTATATATCCTGTGCATATAATCCTGCCCAAATGTCCTGATATCACACTACAAGTGATAAGTTTTACTTTCAGTCTGGAAAATCTGACCTATTGTAAGCTAAGATCTTTTTTGATTTTTTTTGCATGCAAAATGTGTGTCTGTGTTAACTGTGATTTCACATGACAAATTAATTAAATCTACATATTGTTTTGAGGAAACATGGCTAAAAATTAGACCCATTAGTGAAAAATGAAAATGTAGCCTCATCCCCGATGTTCTTCATGATTACATTTTCATCACAATTTATACTTGAACTTGGCAATTTAGAACTGATTGTTGCACACAGAGCAAATCATTACATCTCAAAGGTTGATTGCATGCCTAGCATCCCTCTTCCTTTGATTTTTAAACAGTGTTTCTCCCCCACAGCTATTCAAAAGTTAGTTTACTATGTAAAAGTTAAAAAAGTAAAGCATGAAGATGTGCTATATTGCTAAAAAAAACGGTCCATTATATCAAGTTGCTTCCTTGGAACATTAAATATTTTGACGGTATTACAAATAGGAAGGCAACCGCCGTAAACAAGGAATGGAAGAAGGAAGAGGAGCCACACTAAAGGAGTCTTCTCTAATCACTTTTTATTAAATATTTCCTCATACTTATTCTTAAGTAATGTAGTGCATAATTCATGGCCATATCTTGGCAGTGCTAGAACAGAAGTAAAGATGCATTTCAAAGACATCCATTTTCTTTAAATAAATTTAATTTAAATTGCAGATGCACTTTGTACCATGATTTGTCAAAATAACAGGATCAAGAGCCAATTTTAGAAGGTTTCAGGTGTAAGAATTATATTCATCTTTAAAAATCATACTCATCTAAGTAGTGATGTTAGAATAGGTGCTATACATGTGTGTATGTAACCATCATGTGCATGTTCAAAACCATCTCAAGCAGAAAAATAATTCAGTTTTGGAATTCTGCTCCTTACTTAGCTCACCGTGCTGTATGCAGTTCTGTAAAATCGGGCACTCCAAAGGGAACCAATTAAGAAGCCAAGCTACAAAATTCTAATTTCTGAATTTTAAAAGTAGTTTGAAACACCAAATAGGTAAACACAAGTGCCCCCTCGATCACTCCTGCAAGTCTAGGTTCGAATGAGCCACAGCTGACACATGCAACTCAGAGCATGTGCAAATGCCAACAGTCACATTTGTTGACGTATACATATATTGCCATTGCAAAACAGGAAACCCATACATGCTTTTCAGGCCCATTCAAATTATGCCCAAAATATGCCCCCTTTAAAGCTGTGCATGCCACAGGCATAAACATGTAAGTAAAGGCTTTTCTAAAATCACTGCTTACACACATAGGGGCATTTAGAAGTGTAAACCAGCTGTTTATATGTGCAGTTGCAGTACAAGTCTCCTAAAAGCACCTCCTGAATGAATCTTTGAAATTCAAAGCAAGGCACACTCGCAAGAATACATCCTAAAAATGGAAGGACATAATAAAGGATTGGTACCTCAAAGGTTTCCAAGGTAACGTAGGGGCCCAGTTAACGTGTGTTAGGGTGAAGTAACTGGCTGCGGTGAATGCTAACATGTGGGCATGCCAGATACCAAATGCTAAAATACACATTAACAAGGACATTAACTAGCACTCACTAGCACAGCCTTACCAGAATTTTGTCAAGAGGCGTTTAATAAATAAGAACATATAGTAACAAAATCATCCAATATTGATAAGATTACTAAGCACTCCTAACATGGGCATTCACATCATCCTCCCCTTTCCCTTCCCCTCTCTTTCAATAACTAGGAAAACCAAGGTAGTAACAAACCAGGTTATAGCTTTATTGGATATTTTAATAGTCATGCCAATAACAACAATAATGAACAGCAAGAACAATATCAATCAGAGTCCCTCTTCCAATCCCGATAACACTACTCAAAAATAGATTAAACCATGGGTTCTAACATTCATCCCCCTCCATGGAGAGCACATAATCTTCTAAGTCATTGGCTACAGCCATACTAAACCATGCAACTAGTTCAAAGCAACCCAGCCATCATGGAGTACCATGTACCCTGCAGCACTCTCCAAAATTCTCTCAGCCCAGGTTGAAGAGCATTCTGTTAGCCAAGAGAACCTCCCATGTACCACAGCATTACACAGAAGTCACACACATGGCCTCAGCAGCCATGAGAGTCTGTTCTGTGAGCCAATCCAAGGAGTTAAAGGAAGAGGGTATGATTATCTCCCCCTCTATATACCATCAAAAGCTGCAACGATATCCAACACCCACTCATCCCCAATATTTTGTTAACAAATCCCTCACAAAATTGGGAAGACTAGGGACTTCAGGCTCCTCTCCTGCCTACTTCATCAAATCTCCACCCCAACACCCTGTCCCACCACTGATCTCCCACAAGTGCCACAAGGGAGCTCGGCCATGTTTAAGCACCCTCCTCGAGTTTAACTTATCATGTTTAATTATTTCATAAATCAGTAATTTTGTTTACAGTTTTGTATTTGCTTTCTATTGATCCTTTCAATAATCTTCATGCAGATATGATTATTTAATTATTTATTTTAAAGTCTTCTATATCGCAATTTTGGTCAATCAAAGCAGTTTACATTGAAACGAGGAACATTATATTATAACATTAAACATTGACATTTTAACTTTTTACATTGAACATTTTAACAAATGGACAGTTATAGAGTAAATAACATGAAACATTTTACTGAGGGTATAACATTCTCAGTTCTATAACTTATTTACAGAAAAATATGTTATTAGGGAGATAGATTACACAGGTACACTAAAAAAAATTTTTTTTAAACTGCCTCTAATGTTTCGATTGATTTTTACGTTTTTTGGTGCGCTGAATCCAAATCTGGTAACCAATTTGCTCCATCACGTACAGATTTTTTGCTACATTGGGTTAGCAGTTTGAGGTGAACGTTTCAGATTGAGTGCGATCGAGATAAAAGTTTCTTGGATGAATTCTTTATACTAATTGTTTAGTAGTTATTCAAATAAGAATAAAGAAAATTGTAACAAGGCAGCACATAAGAATAGAGTAATGTCAACAAAACACACTGTGATGGTAACAAAATTGTCTGCACTTAAAACAGCCACATACATGTGCACAAACATTGAGCATATAAGAGCGAGGTTAGACACAAAGCAAAGCAAAGAAATGTGCAAAAAATGTTGTACAGGTATGTATGTAAGAATAGAAAACGCAAACCGCACCATTGCAATACATGAAGACAAACACCCGATGGTGTGAAAATAAAATTCAAATAAATGAGATCCGACACTGTGGTAATAACTAGCAAATTTTTATTTCAAAGTTTAGTAAAAACACGATATTTGTCAACACAGTTTAGATTTTAAAGTCATTCTTGGGTCAATCAATCTCCTGGTGGGCCCGTTTCTTCTTCCCCCGAATGCTTCTCTTGGTGCGCTGCTTGGCGTATTTTTCATCTGGGGTTTCCCGCAGCAGCAACCAGCAGAAATCAGCCATCATAGTGGTGTTCCATCTTCCTTGGTACCTTCTCTCTGCGTCCTTGATGTCCTGGTGAAACCTTTCACCTTGTCCTTCACTGTACGCCCCCAAGTTTTTGGGAAAGTAGTTCACATGGGAGTGCAAGAAATGGACTTTCAGGCTCATGTTACAGCCTTGTTCTTTGAAGGCATTGAGCATCCTGGCAACAATATCCTTATAGTTCTCATCCCGCCTGTTCCCCAAGAATTTGAGAACAACATCCTTGAAGGATTCCCAGGCTTCTTTTTCCTTCTCAGACATCGTTTCAGCGAATGCTCCATCTGAAATGAGTTTCCTTATATCAGGGCCAACAAACACTCCTTCCTTTAGCTTTGCTTCAGAAAGTCGGGGGAACTTTGAGCAAAGGTACTGAAAGCACTCACCATCTTTTGGAAGGGACTTGATGAATTGCTTAATGAGACCCAACTTAATGTGGAGAGGTGGTAATAGAATTTTATCACGAGGTACCAAGCTCTCATGAAGAACATTTTTCTCACCGGGTCTCAAATACTCCCGAATTGGCCAGTCTTTTTTCCCCAGTGTAGGTCGCGGGCCCGGCTATCCCACAAGCAAAGGAAGCAGGGATATTTGGTGAAACCGGATTGCTGCCCTAATAGCATGGATAGAATTTTAAAGTCTCCACAAATCATCCACTTATGCTCATCATAACGAATCTTCTGAAGAATCAGGGCCAAATTCTCGTATTTTTCTTGGAGAATAACAGATTGAGCAATAGGAACTGAAGCGAATGTGTTGCCATTATGAAGAAGAACACCTTTTATGCTGTCTTTTGACGAATCAATGAACAGCCGCCATTCAGCAGGATCATACTTGAGTTTAAACTTTTCCATCACTCCGTATATATCGTTGCAAAATACCAAATCTTCCTCTTTGCTGAAATACTTCAAAAATTGTGTCTCGCGGTTGCGGTACCAATAAAAAGTTGTTCCTGGTGACAATAGATTTTTCTGTTTAAGCCAAGAACCTAGCAGTTGGGCAGCATCTTTTGGGAGTCCTAAATCCCGGACTAAATCATTCAATTCAGCTTGAGAGAAAAGTTCAGGTTTCGGATCTGGTTCAGTTTTAAACTCGGAAGTACTGGACTCATCGGGAAAAGCCATCTGATGAGTCTCATCATGATCAGAACCGTCCACACAAATATGATCCAAAGATTTTGGTGGTTCAGGCACAGGTACTTCGTTGCTATGAGGCATAGGCCTAATTGCTGAGGGAAGGTTGCGGTAACTTATTACGTTCTTATTTTTTAAGTTGTATCCCTTCACAATGCAAGAGCAAAAATAGCAGTCACTGCTGTGGTCTCTTTGTTCACGCCACATCATAGGTATTCTGAAACGAAATGCTTGTTTTTTACCTTTCATCCATAAGCGTAGATCTTCCTCACATGTCTTGCACACTTTGTGAGGAGCCCACGGTTTGTCTTGATCGCCTAACTTCAAACCGAAATAGGCGAAATATACTTTTTTAATAAATGCAGAAAATGTTCCTCTGCCGCTTTTTCACGGTATATTCCCCACAAATAAAACAAAAACTGTCCGGAGAGTTGACGCAACCTCTGGCTCTGTGAGCCATCACAAATACACAGCACTGCAAACTACAACTGTAGTGAACCACTTCGGAATAAAGCTGAATTACGACTGAGCAAACAAAAGGTAATAATGAACTTGCAAGAAACTGAAATTTGACAGGAACGTTCATGTCGCAACCACCGTGTTTGAGCGAGCGAACGAGGCGAGGCGAACAGGAAAGAACATGCGCCAGCGCGAGTACTGGATTTAGCCCCCCGCCTCCCAATTGTCCTGTTAATGTATAAAATGAATACAAAACACTCTAAAATATCATGAGGGAGTGTTTCTAGTTAGTTAACCATTACAACCTCTATTTTGGGCCAAGAAAATAAACTGCAGTCGGCTAAAAAGAAATTATGTGAACATTCCTTATATGGGTAAGAAATCTAATTTTGCAAGAAAACGTGACGTGATGGAACATTTTGGCTATTTTTCCTGGATTCAGCACCCCAAAATCTATAGGAATCAGTTGCAAAACTGGAGGCAGTTTTTTGGTAGTGTACCTGTGTTATCATAGGGTTTGTCATGATGTGGGCACTGATAAAGTTGTTTTGAAGAAAAGAAATCCTGTTTCTTTAGAGGAACTAGATGTGCAGTTACCCCCAGGCACAGCTAGAGGGAGCAGGAACAGACATGCCACACTTAATGAACCTAGGTTCTCTGATGACCTGCAGCTGAAAGGGAACCAGGAAGTCATCAGTAACCGTTCACTTTATAAGCCAGAGCAGAATGCTTCTGGACAGAAAGAGGAAGAGGACGGGGACGGGGAAGGAGTAGAGCTGGTAGTAGAAGATGGAGAAGGAGAAACAGCAGAGAAGCCTGGAGGCTACCAAGGAGATAAGCCTGATTGCTGTGAAGGAAGCAAAGCTGGGAGCTGGAGGAGAAACAGACCTCACAAGGTGGGAAGCCAGAAGGCCCAAACTGATCCTGTTGTACAAGGGGAGTTTGGTGGAAGTTACCCCAAGGTGAGAGCGTCTGTCACGCCTAGTTCCTATACTTTGTCTGGAGATAGAATAGAGAGAGGAAAGCCAAGAACCAGAGAGAAAGGTTCTGACAGAAGCTTATTATCTCTAGAGGATCATTGCCCAGTTTGACCTGTTCAGAGGGAAAAGCACTTTTATAGGCAACAGAAGTTTTTACCCAGAGTGAGAGGAGAATCCAACAGCAGTTTTATTCCACTGCCTAGAAGCACACCTCGGTATCCGGCTGGTAGGCAGAATTGCAGCTACCAAGGGAGAGGTGCAGGAAAAAGAAGCACTGTGGATTTTATCTCACCAAAGCCAAGGTATGAGGCATTAAATATTGACTGTGATAATTGTGCTACTAAAAGCTCTACTAAAACAAGTATTCCTTCTATGAGAAACAAGAATCAAGACTGGTTTAGTAAACTACCACCAGCCCTGAGAATCCCTGGCTATAGGAAGCCAAACTCCCAAGTTTTAAACTACCATGCTGAGATAGACAGGGACAGTGAATGCTCCTTGAATGAGTACAGGGGAGAAGAATCTATGGAAGTGGATTATCCCAGCACTGTTCCCTCACCTGTGCCAGAGTTAATGGAATGTGATTGGTGCACTGCCTATGCTCCAAAGTCTGTATGCTCCACATAACACAGAAGAATAAGTGAAATATAATTTAATGTTTCTTATACTGAATGCTACTATGGAAAAACTTGCCTTAACTGTGAAGTAACAGTTAAGTGCTCAGTGAATATTGGTACCTTTTAAGACAAAGGACTGTTTCTGTTATCTGGAATTATCTCTTAGTTGAACCTTGCTTTAAACAGGGAATACAAGCCTTTATTTCCCTCCACCTGGTCTCTTTGATCATTAACGTCTCTACATAGTGGCGTAAAATCTTTGTGTCACCGGGAACCCCGTGACAGGTTACATCATATTTTCTCTTAATAGGATTGATTATATCTATATACAGTTAACAGTTTGTGTGGATTCATAATATTCTGTTATCATGGGATTAACTATTTACAGTGAGCTACGAGTGTACTGGTATGAGTTAGGGAGAGTGGTTAATGGTGCTATGTTGGGTGGAGATTCTCAGGGTCGAGGGGTTTGCCAAAATGTTCAATAAATAAGTATGTCTTTAGATCTTTATGAAATTTGAGCAAGTCAGTGCTGGATCTTAAGTTCTCTGGAAGATTGTTCCATAATATTGGTGAAGTGATGGAGAAAGCTTTATTACTTGTAACATGGTTGGTCTTACAGTACTCTGTTGGAATAGTTAATGTGTTTTGAATACAACCTCTTCATAAACAATTGTTAAGGGATTATTTTTAAGAGGCTGGAGAGATATAATGGTGATAGGATTACTATAATCCTTCCTGTATGTGGGTATAAAATGATAGTGAGGGGAATAAGCATATGAACAAGTTTTAAATCTCACGCCTCGTAAATGTCAGATGGGGCCAATGAACCAAAAAATATATCAGGAGTAGTAATTGTACAACATATTAACAGAAATGAAATAATCGCTGTAAGTTATGGGCCCAGTATTCAAAACAGTTTATCCACTCAGCAGGACCTGACCCGAGTGAGCCCGATATTCAGTAGCACTGGCTGGATAACACTGCTCAATATTCATGGAAGGGGTAAAGGTGCATAATGTTAGGTCCCGAAAAAAGCTGTCCTAACGTTATGCAATTTTGCTATACAGATAGAGACTGATTCTGATTCCCGCATTTTCGACAGCATTGGCCGTGCAAAATTCAGACGTGTGGGAAATGGACCTGATTCTGCTGCCCTGGGGCCCGGAAGTACCCACGACAGCAGAATTGAGGACTTGGATATCCAGCTGAGCACCCCATTCCAGTATGTGGTACATCTACTGGCCTGCCCACTCAGCCGCAGAATGCTCCAGGACTGGTGTGCTGGTGCAGTGGCGTCCTGTCAATATGGCACCAGCGCATTCAGCTGGAGCAACCGATTGCCCGAAGCATAGCAGCTCTGTCACTCTACCACCCCCAGCGGGGCCCCTAAGGCTGGGATTGAGTGACAGGGGCCCTCCTGCAATGTCACAATGGGGTGGGGGGGGGGGGGGCTTCAGGCTGCGATCAACACCATACCCGGCACTTATTCCACCATTGGGGTGGAATAAGCCAGGTATGTAAATGGGAGCCAGGGAACATACAGAGGCAGGGATGGAACTTCCTCTGTATGTACAAGCAGCTGGGCCCTCCCCTGCACTATCCCTGCTCTGTCCCAGCTCCATCCCCTCCTGGCCCCATCCAGCACTCTTGCACAATCAGTCTGTATGTGTGCAGAGCACTGAGGCCACAATCACAATCAGGGACTGTGTACAGGTTGGACATCAAACCCAACCATCCAACCCCACTATTCGCTATGTGGAATGACCACCCTAGTAGCTGTTCAGATAGCCCAGGCAGTATATGTTGAAACCAGAGGATATCCAGATTTTGGCATCAAATATCAGCTTTCATTTTAAAAAGCCACAATGCAAAAATGCAATGTGTGACTTTGAGTCAATGCTGACTGCTGGAGAACCAGCCGCAGCTGGTACTTAAAAAATGCTGACCGCAGAGTTTAAATGTTGACTTCCTTCTCTAACTGTTATGCCTGCGTGGTAACAATTTACATGAGCCAGTGCTACCAGATATCATGCTTAATTCCCATGGTAGAAACTTGATGCACCTTAGGAAAAGGGTTCCTTTGTGCATTAATTCCTCTATTAGTGTGCATTAAATCAATTTATTGCACACTAAGGGCCCGATTCTGTCGCACATGTCCATCCCCTCTATGCATCTGGTCTGAACCAGACGCACAGAGGGGATTATGATTCTGATCCCACGGGGCACATCTAGCCCCACGGGATCAGAATAGCAAGCAGCCCTGCACATGCAGGCTGGGACAACTCAGTCAGGGCATTTAAATGGAGCCACGGCACCATGGCATCATGTTGCCATTTAAAAGGCACAATGCTGGCTGCCAACCAAAACTTCACATTCCCCGCAACCCGACCTCTGATCCGGCCTCCAAAGACCAGGGTCGGGCTGCGAGGAATGTACCCTGGCCCCCTCGGCCCCTTTCGCACTCTGAATTTAAAAAAAAAAAACATCCTAGGAGGTAGAATAACTTCCCTGGCCATTTTGTCTGCCCTGGACGTCCAGGGCCGACAATAGAATCGCCCCTGGATGTCCAGGGCCAGCAACCGTCCACTGCCCACCCATTCCCTGCCCCCACGCTCCGCCCCGGGCCACCCATTCCCTGCCCCCAACTATCTTCCCCACACAACTGGCGGGGAAGTTAGTCGGGGTCTGAAGCCGGTACAAATAGCGGGATGGATGTGGTTCAGAATGACCCTTTAAATGTTTTAAAGTTCACTAGTGAACTAAATGAGCACACCCCTATGAATTACTGACAGTATATGTCTGTGATAACTGCTACCATGCTACATGAAGATATCATATGCTAATTCATGTGTTCACTGCACACCATGTAATGAGGTGAGAAATGGGTGGGAATGGTCATGATCTGAACATTGCAGTTAGCATATGGTACTTTACTGCATGATGTCACTGGTGCAGATACCATGGATTCTGTTAATGCCTCCTAAATAGGAGATGACAAATGCATCTCTGCTACATGTGAATAGTAGCATGAGTGATTATTTCTGCACTTACTAAACAGAAAGTGCAAAGCTTAATCACATTTTAGAAAAATTGATCTAACATTTTATGTTATTTGGAAGGCTGATCCTTAAATATCTGAACTGACCTTTGGTTCAGGGGTCAAAAAATATGTGATGCCCACCTCCCATTTCATGACTCTGAAGTGGGCATGTAATGTAATGAGTCACCATCATTGTTGCTCTCCCCATGGGGATGAGAAGAGAGGGGTGGGAGAGATCAGGAATAGTGGTGTTCAAGAAAATGGGGTGATAG
The DNA here is from genome assembly GCA_033557465.1 of Ichthyophis bannanicus. Lineage (NCBI taxonomy): Eukaryota > Metazoa > Chordata > Amphibia > Gymnophiona > Ichthyophiidae > Ichthyophis > Ichthyophis bannanicus. Next base: position 218,125,978 of record CM066036.1, read on the forward strand.
AATGAAATATAGCCCAATGAGGAGTGGAGGAAATTGCAGGCTTTTGGCTTATTGGGAAAATCGGCCAGCATGGAAACAGGCCGCAAGAGGCAGTGGGAGAAGTTGCAACCTAGGTGTGGAAAACAGAGTCAGCTGATAGGCTGAGGAGGTCTGATGGAGGAGTAGGGTAGTGTTTGGAGGTGGCAGAGGGTGCAGTGAAGCAGGCGTGGGTAGCACATGTTTGTGTGGAGGAGTTGAGGATTAACTGGTGGCTAGATGCAAGTGCATGACATGCATAAACTGCATGGTTCAAACCTTAGTGCCTGCCAGATTACATTGGGAATTTGGGACCATGGGGAAAAGCATGAGGCAAGCAACAAGGTACAGGGTAGAAGCAGACAGGTACTGAGGTAGCATGATACAGCAAAAAGAGGGGCCCAGGAAGAAGAGGTCTTGTAGAGAGACTATCACTTCTAATGCAACTCAGAAGTAGTGGTCCCTTAGTTTTTGGTACCGAAAAAAGCCAGGGGAGGACAGCAGGTAAATTCGGAGGCCTGGAGTTATCAGGTTGTGGATGTTTGGTTGGCTGAAAAGACCTTGTGATTCATGGGTTTTAGCAGGATGGTTGGCCCAGAGCTTATTGTGCCAGTAGGGGACAGGGCATCCAAGTGCCCAGCAGTAGTGGGGGAGTTGGGGAGGTAAGTAGAATTACTCTGGGCAACCAGTTACAGTGCTACCATTTGACAGCTCAGGTGGGTCTTGCATTCAATATAATACCAAGCATTATGAATGTCCAGTTAGCCATTTTTACCGTAAGTGCTCATTGTGTAGAGCAGCACACCTGGTGTTTTGATGCTTCCTGCACAGCAGATATGCAGGCAGGCTGGGATCCTTTTGTCTAGCTGGTCAATCCCTAGCAGCTATCCCTGGACAAGGCTCCTTCCTCCTTCCACCAATGTCGATATGCTCATGCAACCCCTCTTCTCAAGTCAGTTTACTGGCTTCCTGTCCATTTCTGCATCCAGTTCAACTTCTCCTACTTATAGTACCAATAAGTACACTCATTCTGCGGCTTCTCACTACCTTTGCTCTCCTATCTCACTCTATATGCCTCTGGAACTCCACTCCTCTGGTAGATCCCTTTTATTTGTGTTCTTCTCTGCCACTGCCAACTTCAGACTTTGTCCATTCCACCTTGCTGCTCCATATGCCTGGAACAAACTACCTGAGTCGGTGCATTGGGCTCCTTCTCTGGCCCTATTCAATTCCAGGCTAAAGATCCACCTCTTTGAGGCTGAATTTGGATCCTGATGATACTCATTGTCTTGCCCACTAGTTATGTATATCTTGCCATACTCGTCCCCAATTTTGTGATGTTTTTCCATCTTAATTAAATGTTAAGCTCTGATTAGCAGGGACTGTGTCTTACATCTATATATACAGCACTCCATATGCTTTGTAGCACTATACAAATGATTAGTACTAGTAGTAGTAGTAATTAACTTTGAAGCACTAGTAGTGGCTACAAGGGGTACCGAGACAGAGCAGTGGCTCAACTATTACAGGAGAGTTTTCATTTTGGTTTTTGTTATTCCATTTTCTGGTCCACAGTTATCCCACAGGTCCTGAAATGTACGATCTGTGGGTGAGCTGCACGAAATTATAGCCAAAGAATTATGGAAAAAGTTGGAGCTTGGTAGGATAGCAGGCAATTTGAACACTCTCCTGTCACAAATTTGGTAAGCCAGGAAAATTTAAGTTGACTCGTAATTTGTCTCATTTGGTAGGAATTTTGTGAATTTGTTTATTGACTCGGTTCTATGTTTGGTGTGTGTATGCCTTTTTTAACTCATCAGTTGATCTGCTTCAGTGTGTAGGTCTGGGTATCCTGATAGTCAAGGCAGATATAGAGGCAGTGTTTCAACTACTTCCAATCCATCTGAGTTCCCTTCACTTACTAAGATTTCACTTCCAGGGTGAATATTTCATGGACAAGTGAATGCTGGTGGGCTGGTCTGTGGCTTGTATTTGTTTTGAAGCATTTGTCACTTTTATTCTTTGTGCATTGCAGGAAGATGTTGGTTTGGAGTCCATCATGCATTACTTAGACAACCTTCTGTTTGTGGGTCCGGCAAGGATGGTGAAATGTGCAAGGGTAATAGCTATTTTTCAGAAGCTGGCAGCGGTATTCGGATTTCCACTAGCTGAGGAGAAGGTGGCACCTTCTAACCTTTTTGGGAATTGAGTTGGAATCTGTGCATATGAAATCTTGATTGCCAGTGGATAAAATTCAGAAGTTAGCTAGATTAATACAGCAGATGGTGGCACACTTGAAAATAATGTTAGGCCAAATTCAGGAGTTGGTGGGTCACTTTAATTTTGCCTGCTGAGTTTTTCCAATGGGTAAGGTATTTACCCATCAGTTGGCACAACTGGCACATTTGGCAAGGGATTTGCAGTAGAGTCATCACTATGGTTGGCTGAACCAGCAGGTATGAGGAGATATGGAGATTTGATTGACCTTTCTGAGAGATTTCAAAAGAGTATGCACTTGGCTAGCTCCCTCTTTTACTAATCAAGACTCAGAGCTGAATTTGGATGCAGCAGGTTCTTGGCTTTGACATACTTTGCTGGAGCATGGTGTGGAGAACTGTTGCCTTTGAGTTGACAAGAAAGAGGCTGGTGCAGGAATATAGCCTTTCTTGAGCTGTTTTCAGTGCTGGTGGCCTTTTCAACCTGGATAGAAGGGTTACGGAATAAGTGAGTGGTCATTTATTCTGATAACATGGCAGTAGTGCACACAATTAATAGGCAAGCAGTGACATCATAGCTAGTAAATTAGCAGCTGCACATGCTGGTACGCCAGTGCTTGCAGTTTAACCTGATGCTAGCAGCAAGGCATATACCAGCTATGGACAATTTGATAGCAGATCATTTGCCTCATTTGCAATGGACCAAATTTCAAGCTTTAGCACCTGGAGCAGATGAGTTCCCAATTCCATCACCACAGGGTTTATAAGAGATTGTACTGGGCCAATTATAGGATTATTGGGGTCATCATTAGTTGTCAACATCTGGAAAGCATATGAGGAAGGCTAGATATATTTCCTTAATGTGATACATGAAGGAATGGTCTGCTTGGGAATATGGAATGGGTAGGATCTGGTTCTGAAGGATATTGCCAAGATAGTCAAAGTTTCTAGATTCCACAACAGGATACCCACATCCAAAATATTAACTAATGAAAACAAGTGGGACTACTACTCAAAATAAACATATTCTAAACTGTACCCCAGATGATCTGTACTTTAGCAGATATCAAATAGCATCTCTGGAGACTTAAAAAAACAACAACAGGAACACAAACATAGGTATGGCATGTGAGTTATGATAAGGGCCTCAGATGAGGGAACCTGGCTACTGCTTAACGTTACCACAGTATCAATATACTATTGAAAGCACAGGTGAAAACCCACCATACATATCATTCATCGGCCCAGTTTAATCATTTTTTATTTTGAAATGCATTTAAAAGAAAAACAACTCTTAGCTGACAGTTGTAGCAAACTTCACCAAACCAATAGATCCTGGATGTAGGATGTAAATCTGAGTTTCTCCAGTGTTCCTTCACTTGACTACCTCAAAACTCGTCTACAATGAAAATCACATTTAGGTGTGTGTAACAACCACCCCTGTTAAAAGGTAATTTAGTAGGTAAATTAAGAGGTCTTCTCATCTGAGGCCCTTATTATAACTCCAAACCATACCTATGGTTATTGTGTTCCTGTTCTTTTTTAAAAGTCTCCAGAGATGCCATTTGATATCTCTTAAAGTACAGATTATCAGTTTAGAATATGTTTATTTTAAGCAGTGATCCCACTTTTTTTCATTGGGGCAGTCAAAGTAGCAATGTCACCCCAAGTTCTATTGGTAGCCTTGGATAGTGTCTCCTTTATTTCAAAGGTACACAGCTATCACAACCCTACAGCATCCTTCCTAGTGCGCAAGCTAAGGACTGTTTTTACTAGGGCACAGATTCTCCAGGTGATTAAGTCAGCTTGGCATCCCGCTTTGCATGGCATGCTCCTATAGTTGTTTTCAATATTGCTTAAGGTATGTTCTACCTCATATGAGATGCTTCTGTTTAGAATTGACTTTTCATTTGCCTTTTCACTGCAATACAAGTCAGTGAATTGGTAGCAGCAGCAAAGATTGCAGGTGGCCACATGGGTCTGTTATGGGATGACATGGTACTGGCTGAGCATGAAGTCAGTTCACTGATCCAGTGCTCTAATGCAGATAACTTGGATATGGGGATTTGGGTTATTTTTGTGGTGTATACCTCAAATACCTATTTATCCACTGCATTCTGCACAGGCTTTCTTACAAATGCATGTCCATGAAGGCTGGCTTTGGTTGTCATTGTCATGGGATGCCTTTAACCAGATTTCAATTTGCAACAATCTTGAAGCACAGCCTGATGGTAGCAGGTTAGTCTCCTGACTGTTTCAGAATACATTACTTTCAAATTAGGGTAGCATCCTTTGCGGTAGCAAGAGTAGTTGTTGCAGGCCTTCAGTGAGTGGGTGTGATAAGGAAGCTTATCATAGCTCAGGAAGGAGCTATAGAAAAGGTGAAGTGTCTTTGAACAAGCAACCTGTCAATTCTGGTAGAAATAAGAAAACAGAATGTTTCCATAAAAGACTACCAGACCCAGAATGCACCAGGTTTCCAACAGCCATTAGAGGAGCTGAAGTGGGGAAACGTGTGTTCAATCAGGAGGGCTATGAGGTAATCCCCAAGCACTCATCTCAAAGGGCAGGGCCTGATTCAGCACAGCTGGGCTGTGCTAGGGTGGAGCACTCATCTAAGCAGAATAAAGGTAGAGTTTATTCTACAGAGAATTATCCTCAGAATCATCCTCAGCTGGGAGATCCTCATCTTGGACAGCTTCATCATCTGGAGGATCATCAGAAGCAGAAGCCAGAGCGGACGGACAGAGAGGGCAAGAAACCCTTTGGAAGAAAGAAGAGAAAAGCATTTGGGAGGTCTAAAGGAGTCCAGAGCAGTACGTATACTGGGAGACATTCAAAAGGCCAGCATACACCATTGGACTGGGGAAAACCAGAGGAGTGGTGCTGCAGAGCTAGGAATCTCCAGACGGTACCTGTGAGGGAGACGGCTGCACTTGGAAGGGACCCTAGGATCCGTGCCAGAAGGTATGTGAAGAGAGACCCAGTGTCCAGGGATCTGGATTGGAAGGCTGGACATAAGAACTGGACTACATACTGGCCAGGCTATTTAGAGAGGAACTCTAACAGCAATGAAAGCTCAGGTATGAACACTGATCTATGCCCTAGCTATACCCTTGAAAGACAGCAGAGAAACAAGTATTCTCCTGAGAGTGCTCCATTGAGAAATTCCTCTGTGCCAATCCATGATATTGAACCCATGATTGTTGAAGAAGGGGGAGAGATTATAGATACAGGCTGTGAATACATGGATTGCTCTCTGTCTAAACTCCTTTGGTAATTTACTGTTACAAAGTACAACAACCATCACAAAGAAATACAAACTTGTTCTTTAATCTACTCAGAAAAGCTCCTGAGTAGGATTTTGAGCCAAGCAGTAGAAAGTAAGCCAGCTAAGGGGTTTCAGCTGGGTAACTGCTAGCAATTGAGCCTTACCTAATTGCTTGTGAGCTCTGAGGAAATCACTTCTGAGTCTATGTGTGAAGATATAAGAAGTTAACCTGAAAAGAACAGTTTTTCCCTTCTTTGGGGGTTTTGTTTGTTGATTAAAGCACTGCTAAGAAAATATTAGCTAGAGCCTACAGAAAAGACCAGTTTGTTACCAACCAGGTCTTTATTCTTTTGCTTTGATTGCCTGACAAGTTCAGCTGTTTTCCTGATTTTGTTTTTCTAAGTTTAACACTGAAAGCAAGTATCCTGTTTTATGTGCTACCAAGCATATCTGTGTTGGGAGAAATAACCCCATAAATAAATATCTTATTGGCTTTACACTCAAGCACAACTAATTATTGTGAACGGCTGTGTCTGGTGTGAATGGACTACATTTCCCACTATCCCTTGCAAATCATATTAATATATGCCTTTGCCAAGACTGTGAACATTCTCACCCAGGCACCCGTCTGACAGTGGGATACTGGTACACAAATTGTTAGAAGACTTACATTCATTAATGTTGGTTGCTTTGGCCCTTGTTCTTCCTTCTTTAGTCTGTTTTACAAGTGTGGAATTCCTGGTCTGGATGTGTGGGCACTCCTTTGTCTTCTAGGCCCAGAATCATGACTGGGGAAAACATCTGGCTTGGCAATGGATGGTATCTGACTATGTGATTGAGATGTTTAAATTCCTCCGTGGCATAAATGTTGAGGGGGAGAGCCTCTTTCAATTGAAAGCAAGTTCTGCTACGAGGGGACATGGGATGAGGGTGAAGGGGTATAGATTCAGGAGCAATATGCGGAAATATTTCTTTATGGAAAGAGTGGTGGATCCGTAGAATAGTCTCCCAGTGGAGGTGGTAGAGATGAGGACAGTAACTGAATTCAAAAAATCATGGGACAAACACAGAGGATCTCTAAAGGAAAAAGGGGGACTGTTGTAGTTGTTGATATGGAAAAACAGAATAGATAGGCTATGTGGTCTTTTTCTGTCATCATGTTTCTATGTTTCTATTAGCTGGGCATGTGTGGTATGCACTGGTTGGTCCCAATTGCTTTATCTTCTCATGGATATTCACCAGTCATCCAGTCTTTAGTGTATATTTATCCACTTAGAAGTGAATGACATTTGTGAAGTCAAGAGTGTAGAGCTGACCCAAAATATAAAGAAGGATTCATTGTAATTTTCCATAGATCACACTTACTTGGTCTCAAATTAAGTCCAGGAGTTTGTGACGTGATGTCATCAAGCCTCATGCAGCCAAAAGACTACACGGGTGAGTGAATATGCATATATCTAGATTTATAGGGCTCTTGAAGGGCTTGGGCCAGATGGTATACATCCAAGGGTGTTGAAAGAATTGAAATATGAGATTGAAGACCTGCTATTAGTAATCTGTGAACTATCATTAAAATCATCTCTAATACCTGAAGATTGGAGGATCGCCAATGTAACACTAATTTTTAAAAAGGGTTCCAGGGGTGATCCGGGAAACTACAGACCGGTGAGCCTCACGTCAGTACCGGGAAAAATGGTAGAAACCATCATAAAGAATAAAATTACTCAGCATGTAGATAGTCATGACCTAATGGGAGACAGCCAACATGGCTTTAGACAAGGAAGAGCTTGTCTTACTAATTTGTTATGCTTTTTTGAAGGAGTGAATCAGGTGGACAAAGGTGAGTCGGTTGATATTGTGTATCTGGACTTTCAGAAAGCCTTTGACAAGGTCCCTCATGAGAGACTTTTGGCAAAACTAAAGAGTCATGGGATAGGAGGCAGTGTACTATTGTGGATCAGGAACTGGTTAAAAGATAGAAAGCAGAGGGTAGGGCTAAATGGCCAATTTTCCCAATGGAGAAAAGTGAATAGTGGTGTACCCCAGGGATCTGTGCTGGGTCCGCTGCTTTTTGACATATTCCACTTTCCAGGTCATTTTTGAATAACGAGTGAGGTTATCAAATTTGCAGATGACACAAAACTATTTAAAGTTGTCAAAACCCAAGAGGATTGTGGAAAATTGCAAGAGGATCTTGATAAATTGGAAGACCGGGCATCAAAATGGCAGATGAAATTTAATGTGGACACGTGCAAGGTTATGTACCCAGGGAAGAACAACCCAAACTATGGTTACACGATGCAAGGTTCCACATTAGGAACTACCACCCAGGAAAAAGATTTAGGCGTCATTGTGGATACCATGTCAAAATCCTCAGCCCAGTGTGCAGCGGTGGCCAAGAGAGCAAATAGAATGCTAGGTATGATAAGGAAAGGAATGGAAAATAAACCAAAAGATATTATAATGCCTCTATATCATTCCATGGTGAGACCGCACCTTGAATATTGTGTGCAATTCTGGTCGCCGTATCTTAAAAAGGATATAGCGATTTTAGAAAAGGTTCAGAGAAGAGCCACCAAAATGGTAAAGGGGATGGAAGGATACTCCTATGAAGAAAGGCTAAAAAGGTTTGGGCTCTTTAACCTGGAAAAGAGACGGCTCAGGGGAGATATGATAGAAGTCTATAAATTAATGAATGGAGTGGAACAGGTAAACGTAGATCGATTGTTTACCTTATCAGAATATAGAAAGACTAGGGGACATGCAATGAAGCTACAGGGTGAACTATTTAAGACTAATAAAAGAAAATATTTTTTCACTCAACGTGTAATCAAACTCGAATTTGTTACCGGAGGATGTAGTAAAGGCTGTTAGTGTAGCTGGGTTTAAAAAAGGTTTGGACAAGTTCCTGGAGGAAAGGTCCATAAACCATTATTAAGAAGGGACCCAGGATATCAATGCTTGAACCAATACAAGCATTGTGGAACCTGTGTCCCTTGGGGAAACTGCTAGGTACATATGACCTAGATTGGCCACTGTTGGAAACAGAATACTGGGCTTGATGGACCTTGGTCTGACTCAGTATGGCATATGTTATGATCTTATGATCTTATGATTCTGTTGCATGACTTAATTATGGCTGATCTGGTCTTGTATCACCAAGATATGGTTCATTTGTTGGATATTGAACAAGATGTTTTTCTTTGTATTATTCAATATTCACTGGAAGGGTATGGTGAGGCTTTCTTGGCCACAACATGTGGGGACATGCAGATAGCAGTTCCCACCAGTGGCAGTGATTTGGAAGTGAATTAACCACCCTTGTGGTAGGTAAGCCCGATGGTGAAAGCAGTAATTTGGGGATCTTAGACTCCAGCATTAAGGATGTCATTGCAATGTGAGGAGTAGATTACAAAAGGCTCCCACAGTGTTTGTAATTGAGGATGTGTTGAAGAGATCTCAAGAAGGAAAGCTGGAAGGGCAGAGCAAGGCATAGTCCAATGAGAAGCGTAGGAAGTTTTAGACTTTCAGGTAGTATTGGTGGGCTCAAGGTACAGCCTAAGATTGGGTGGCATGTGAGTAGGTCGCAAGACCCACTCACCCATTTCACAGAATCAAAGGATTGCTTGGGTTAAAAGTGAGGGAGTCAGAAGGAAGTTGTAGGGAGGGAACTGTTGCAGTGGTGATTTGTAAGTTAATTAACCGCCCTCATGGAGGGTTAGCCCAATTGTGTCCTTAATAAAGGAGAAAGCAGAAGTAAGAGACCTTAGACTGTAGCATCACGGATACCACTGCTGTGCGAGAAGTGGTTACAAAAGCCTACTATTACTACTGATCATTTATATAGTGCTACAAAGCCTACACAGTGCTGCACAGATGCATGTAAAGAGAGTCCCCGCTCATCATAACTTACAATCTAGTCAAGACAGGCAATACAACAGCTAAAGAAACAACTAGGAAAGGTAAGAAGACACATAGGAAACTAAGCAGATCAGGATCCAAAAGCAGCCTCAGTGGTGAGCTTTTAGCATGGATTTGAAAAGGGCCAGGGATGAAGCCTGACATACATACTCAGGTAGTTTGTTTCAGGCATAAGGAGCAGCAAGGTGAAAGAATCAAAGTCTGGATTTGGCAGTGGAAGAAAAGGGAATAGACAGAAGCAATCCACTGGAAGAGTTGAGTTCACAAGGAGAGGTATAGGGAAAAATGAGAGAGGAAAGGTAATGAGGAACAACAGAATAAGTACATTTATAGGTCAGTAGGAGAAGTTTGAACTGGATATGGAAACTAATGGGGAGCCAATGAAGTGACTTGAGAAGAGGGGTTATATGAGCATATCGGGACTGGAGGAAGATTAGCCACACAGCTGAGTTTTGAGCAGATTGAAGGGGAGAGAGATGATTCGGAGGGAGACCAGCAAAGAGAAGGTTGCAATAGTCAAGATGGGAGGTGACTAAAGAATGGATAAGTGTCTTAGTAGTGTATTCAGAAAGGAAGGAGCAAATTTTGCTGATGTTATAGGGAAAGAAACAACAGGTTTTTGCAATCAGTTGGATGTGTGTGGAGAATGGGAGGGGGGAGTCATAGATGACTGCAAGGATATGGGTTGAGGAAACAGGGAGTAGAAGAACATTATCCACAGAGACTGAGAAAGGAGGGAGGAATGAAGTTGGTTTAAGGAGAAAAATAATAAGCTCATTTTGGCCATGCTCAATTTCAAATGACAATGAAACATCCAGGTAGCAATGTCAGATAGGCAGACAGAGATCCAGGCCTGCATTGCCTGATAGATATTAGGTGTAAAGAGATAGATCTGAGAGTCATCAGCATAAAAGTGGTATTGAAAGCCATGGGAGGAGATGAGCGCACCAAGAGACTGGGTATAGAGAGAGAAAAGGAGTGGGCCCAAGATGGACTCTGCAGAGCATCATCACAGACTAAGGGTTATTTTATTGTAAATGCAATCTCAGCAAAGAAGCTAGGATGATCAGGGCCGGATTTACCTATACGCCAACTACGCCGTGGCGTAGGGCCCACAGCTGGCAAGGGCCCACAAAAATTGAACAAATTAGCTTTTTTTAAATTAAATTAAAAAAAAAACACTGGCTGCCGCTGCGGCAGCATGGACTGTCCCGCGGGGCCCCCTCTGCTGCTGCGGCAGCATGGACTGTCCCGCGGGGCCCCCTCTGCCCGGCTGAATCCCTCCGTCCCTCCCTCCCTCCGTGCCGGCTTTGAGAGGCGTGAAGGGAGAGTGTCTCCCTCGCGTCTCTGTTAAGCCCGCAGGGGCTTTTGGGAAATTTCCCATCTGCCCCTGCGGGCTTAACAGAGACGCGAGGGAGATACTCTCCCTTCGCGCCTCTCAAAGTCGGCACGGAGGGAGGGAGGGAGGGACGGACGGATTCAGCCGGGCAGAGGGGGCCCCGCGGGACAGTCCATGCTGCCGCGGCGGCAGCCAGCATTTTTTTTTTAAATTTAACAATGCGGAAGCTAGAAAAATGTAAAGCTTGCACTTGTGATTTTGGAGTCGGGGGTGTAATTTGTAGGCTAAAGGGACTGTTGAGCCCGGGGAGGAAGGCACCAGGGGCAAGAGGAACAGGAGATGAGCGGCTGGTTTAGGAAGATTGCCCCTCACCCCCCCCCCCGAACGCCTGGAAGGGAGGGGCTGGGGCAGGACACACCTGCTGCTCTGCCGTCTGGAAAGAAGCAGTGGGACTGGGCTCCAGGCCCCTCCCCAGAAATTAAACCCGGCTTGTAATCTTACTCAAGAAGAGCTGGGGGCAGCAGAGGGGGCCCCGCGGGACAGTCCATGCGGCAGCGGCCAGCGTTTTATTTTTTTTTATTAAAGTTTACTTGAGCCGATTGGGGTGGGGGGTGTTAAGACTGGACGTGGGCTGACACGAAGAAACCAGAAGAAAGTGGCTGGAGCAATTGCAGCTGAAAAAAAATGCACAAAAGGTAGAAAAATATCTCTTTATTTTGAATTTATTAATTGGAATATGTCAGCTCTGGTAAATGTGCATCATTAACGTCTGCACTTTGTTTAGTACAAGAGCAGATTAATGTATAGTTTTATTTCTACAGTGTTGTACATTCCAAGTTTGGCTTTTGGGATTCCCAATTTAATTATGACATCAGGGCCAACAGCGCGCAGCTGATCCGGCGTGCTCGTTTTTATCTTTTCTGGGGGCCCACAATTTTTGTTGGCGTAGGGCCTCACTCAAGGTAAATCCGGCCCTGAGGATGATACCATCTAGTCCTGAGGAACCTTCTGGGTGGTTAATGACCTCTTACTGTTTATTGAAAACTGTAGCATTGTATTGTGTTAATAAAGCTGCAGCCAAGTTGTTGCCTCTAGCTGGGTTTGATGAGTGTTATGTTTGATAAGTATTTAATAGATGAAGGAGCAAGAATAGTAGTTGTGTGCAAATGTCAACGTTACTTTCAATATAAATTGCATCTAATGAATATCAAGTTGGACAAACAGGTATAAAAAAGTGTGGATGTATTAAAGATATTTGTTTTGACAGTTCAGATCTGATTAATTTTGCTGTACAGACTAAATTCTTACATCACAATTTTTTTCATTCTAAATGTTATTTTTGTCCTTTGAATATACCTTGTCAGACACGACTTACTTATAAAACAGAATTAATCTGATTGAAGCCCTAATTTGATTCTGCTGACAATGGTCTGTGTCAAGTGCTTCAAACCATTCTGTCAACAAATGATACCCTTATAAAAACTTTCTAGCTATGCTATAGACATAACAAACTAACTGAGGTAAATATTCAGCTGCGCAGAGAACAAATAATTTGAAAAGTCTAACTTAAACAGATTCCATTCATAAGTATTTTCGGTAATTTTATCCGTTCAGCTAGCACTACTGAATTTCCATTTATAAACTGAAATGTTCAAATTAGATGTTTCATGTTGCATTGATCCATTGCTGACACATGAGAATTCTGGGATTTGCTATCTCATATTCTGTTTCCTGACCTATTTAAATGCTGAGCCTGCTTTCAAGTTGGCGTTGTTTCTCTTATAGCAAAATGTTAGGGATGGGCATTCATCACTGCACATTTAATTTGTTAGTATATGGGAGGAGTGGCTTGGTGGTTGGGGCAAGTTATCTCAGGCTGGAGGGCCAGGGGTTCAAATCCACATGGGATGGAAGAACTGGGGTTTCTAGTCCCCCAGTTGCACCTCGGGCAAGTCGCTTAACCCTCCATTCCCTCAGGTACAAAAACATACAGTAGATTGTGAACCCTTCAGGGACAAAGGAGCTATATATACAGTACCTGAATGTACACTGTAGAAAAAGCAGGCTATAAGCCTAGTAAAATAAATATCAAAATGCATATGCTTACACTGATTTGTGTGTTAAAAAGTTATAATACATTTTTAAAATATTATTAACACTAATAAAATATCTGTAAATGTGAAAATGGCCAAACTGAAAGTGAACCAAACATTTTTGTCCTGTGTATTGTCAGACGGCTGCCTAGGGTGAGAACTTACACAATCTTGACGATGCATATATTCATATGATTCTTGCAAGGTATTGTGGGTAATGTAGTTCTTTCACTCCCAAACACAGCTGAAGACAATAATTGAGTTGTGATACCAGTGGTAAGGCCAATAAAATACTTCTTTTATTGATGGGGTTTAATTCACCCAGCACAAATATGCTTGGTAGCAATATAAATGAGGTTACTTGCTTGCAGTGTTTAAATGGATAACATAAAGTCATAAAGCAAATCAGAAAACAACCTTCAGCTTGTCAGGCAATTAGCTAATGTTTTCTTAGCAAATAATTACCAAATACAAAGGCACAAAGAAATGAATAAACTTTGTTTGTTAGGTTAACTTCTGCTTATTTTCCACGCAGATCCCAGCAGTGATTCTCCCTTGCTCACACACACAACCAGGTGCAGCTTTAATTACTATCAATTGACCAGCTGAAAGCCTTTAGCTGGCTGGCTGCTACTGTGTGAACCCAAATCCTGCTTTAAGAGCTGTTTGCAGTGGAAATAAAGAACAAAGTTAGGTTTCTTTGTGATGGCTGATGTGTTTGCTCACAGAAAGCTAGCAATAGCACTTGGATAAAGAACAGTCCGTGTAATTAATAGTCTCATTTGCTGTATCTCCCCCTTCATCGATCAGCATAGGGTCACTATCATACATTGGCACAGACGAGTCTTTCATTAAGGCACTATCATGAGAATGCTTATTCCCTTGCTGCCATTCACTATTATAGATAGGGTCTGGATCAGTGTTCATACCTGAGCCTCTCCTGCTATCATAATTCCTCTCTGTATAGCCTGGCCAGTATGTAATCCAGTTCTGCTGTCCAGCCTTCCAATCTTGATCCCTGGACACTGGATCCTCTCTCACATACCTTCTGGCATAGGTCTGAAAGTCCTTTCCACGTGCAGTCTTCTCTCTTCCAGGTAGCCACTGGTGATTCCTATCTCTGCCAATCCATTCCTCTGGCTGACTCCAGTCCAATGGACTCTGCTGGCATTTGGAATACCTCCCAGTATAGGTACTGCCTTGGAATCTCCCAGACCGTCCAATGGGCTTTCTTCTCTTCCTTCCAGAGAGTTTCCTTCTTTCTCTATCCGCTTGGCTTGGCTTCTGTTTCTCCAGGTGATACTGGTGCTTGAGCTTGAAGCTGTTGCTGTCTCCTTTCCTGAAGCTCTTTCTGTAGCTGTTATCTGAAGAATAAGCTCTATTCTTATTCTGTCCTAATGTGTGCTCCTCCCTAACACAGCGCAGCTGTGTTGAATCAGGCCCTGCCCTTTGAGATGAGTGCTTAGGGATTACCTCATAGCTCTCTTGATTGCACACACATTTTCTCACTTCAGCCCCTCTCATGGCTGCTGGAAACCTGGTGCATTCTGGGACTGGTAGTCTTTTATGTGAAAACTCTGTTTTCTTACTTCTACCAGAACTGACAGGTTGTTTGTTCAGAGTCACATCATCTTTTCTATAGCTCCTACCTGAGCTATGATAAGCTTCTTTATCACAGTATATATACCTGGGGTTCTAGCTCCACTCCTATGTAATTGTACCTTGTCAAACATAATTCAAATGCTGATATTAATAAATCTCTGTCTGCTGATGTTCTATTGGTTACCTCACAGAAGTCAAGTCCGTTAAGTAAATGTCATGATGCCAATTCAACTGTCAAAATCACTTTAAATTCATGTTGTTGTTGCTGTTGTTAAGTGCCATCAAGTTGATGTCATCTCATGCTAACCCTCTGGATAGTTGTCCTAAACTGTGTTCGGGCTTCAGTCAGGTGGTTAATTGTTGAAAGAGTGGCATCCAAAGCCACTGTATTGATTTATCACATTGATCACCTTCCTCTTTAGCTCTGACCTTCAACCTTCCCAAGCATGATGTCTTTCTCTAATTATCCTTCTCTTCACATGATGTACCAAAAGTATGAAAGTCAAAGTCTTGTCATTTGAGCATCCCTGCTAGTACCATCTTCTTCAGGCAGTCCATAGTGTACACACAGGGCTGGTGCAAGGACTGGAGACACCCTAGGCAGGCTCCTCCATCCTTCCGCACTGTCCGCCCTTATTGGCACTGCTTCTGCCCCTCTCTGGAGTCAGCAACCATGGCAATGACAAAGGAACCATGACATAGCACTTACCGTGACACTGTGTCATGGTTCCTGCTTGTTGTCTTTGGGTGTTTCCACACCCCTCCAATGCAGACGCCTGGTTTGGCATAAGCGCTGCGCCACAGTTCCTTTGCCATTTCTACTACTGCTGGCTTCAGAAAGGGGCAGCAGCGGTAGCAATGGGTTACCCCAAAGTTCTGGTGCTCTAGGCGACTGCCTAGCATACCTAAGGGTGGTGCCAGCTCTGTGTATGTACACAGTATTATTTTCCAGCACTATAATTAAAAAACATCAATTTTCTTCTTGTCTTTCTTTTTCCCTGCCCAACTTTCACATTCATATGACCTTATTGAAAATACTATGGCTTGGACAAGTCAAATCTTTGTACGTATATCCATTCCTGTTTTTTTTAAAGCACAATTTTAAGTAAATACAAGAAAATGTTATTTGAGAATTACAACCGGCTTATACATTTAGAGATCAGTTTAAGAAGACTGTGATATTTAACAGCAGTGTCCAGATAATGGCTGACATGGACTTTCCTGATTGCGCAGCCACTATCCAGGTGGTGGCTATCCAGGTGGTGGCAGTATTATCCAGAAAATGGTGATTTTTAGCTGCCATCTGGATAGTGTATATAGCAATGCTTATATACTGCTTTTCACTGGGTCAAAGTAGTGTACTTTCAGATATGGCATATATATTTCCCTGGTCAGCTCAGAATCTACATTTTGTACCTGAGGCAATGGAGGGTTAAGTGGCTTACCCAAGGCCACAAGGAGTGCCAGTGGCACAAGAAACACCAGTTCCTCCAGCTCAAGGTTGCTGTCCTTCAGAGGGATTTGAACCCCTGGCCCTCGGCAATTTGCCCCAACCACTAGGCCACTCCTCCCTCCTTTGGATATCAATTTAGGCCTGCTTTTTCATTGGCTTAAATTTCTGAATAAATTACTTGAATAGCGTCTGGAATTGACCACTATCTTGATAATCGCTGTCACTAGACACTGGTAGTACCACACACACTCTGTCCTGGCACATCTGGTCAGTGCTGAGGGGTCAGTAATGATATTTGGCTGAGAGCTTTTGGAAAATGAACCCTTCACTTTTTTTAGAAATGAAAAAAAAAGACTTGTTTTCTTTACCTTTTTAGCAGTGCTGCATATCAACAAGGAACAATCCACTGACTAACACATTTGCTATTTATTTAACATTTTTTATATACCGTCTTTCTACAAATCAAAACAGTTTACAGAGAACATAAGGTAACAGAGTTGACACACTGTTTTACATAGAACAATAACTTTATGATTATAACAGTGAAACAAATTCAATAGAACTTTTTACATATTTACATAGAGGTGTGGTTGGGCAAAAGGACATGGAAGGGGGCAAAGAATAAGGAGGGGGAGGGTCAAGGAGGAGTGAGGGCTGTAAGTTGGTTTCAGTTAGATTAGGAGAGCTGTGGTTTAGGGGGGCGCTGTGAAGTATTCCTGAAAGAAGTTTAAGCCTTTTTCGGAATTCGGAGTGGTCGGAGCATCCTCTTAGGTCTGGTGGGAGGGCATTTCATATGGAAGGGGCAAAGAGGGAGAAGGCTCGGTTACATGCGGATTGTTTGCTCTTTTTCTTCTGTGAGGGTATGTTTAGTATGTTTGCAGTGTTTGGTCTACGTAATCTGGTGCTGTTTGGTTTAGAGAGAAGGGAGAGTAGACAGTACATCATGTATTACTTTGTGTATCAGTATGATGGCTTTGAATTGTATTCTGTCCTGCATTGGGAGCCAGTGGAGGTTCTGGAGGACAGGGGTGATGTAAGCTAGTCGGTTATGTTGGTTATTAGGCGTGCTATTGCTGAAACTTCATTTCTACTTTATCGCTCTTAGAATAGGTTACCTTGCCAACTCAGAACTAACTGTATAGAGAAACTTAGCAGAAGAGTATAGAAGAAAAAAGGTAAGCTAACGTCTTTAAAAAATATCAGCAGTTGCTCTTCTTTCAGTGTGCTTTGAATCTTTTTTTAAGCAACTTGTTAATATCTTCTGCCATTCATCCTCAAGAAATAAAAAGTAATTTGGGCCAATTATGCTCTTAGGAATTAACATATATAAAAACTAAAAATTAAGGGCCTGATGTTCGAAGGGCATTTACATGATTTACAGCCCAGTAAACCGTGTAAATTTCCTAAATAGGGATATTCAATGGCTCTTACTTGGATAGTGCCGTTAAATATCACCTTCAAACCCCGTTACATGCCCCGATGCTCTGCGGTTAGCATTGGGGCATGTTGGGGGAGTTCCAGGGTGGAGATGAGGCTAAAACTAGCCACTAACCGGGTAGCAGTGATATTGCACTGCCACCCGGATAGCGATACATGGCTAAAACTAGGCTAGCTTTTGGCTCGCCTAGTTTTAGTCATGGATGTTAACCGGGTAGTGGTGCAATATTGCTGCTACATGGTTAGCCTCGACAACTCTGGGGCATGTGCGGCAACACTGGATATTCAATGCCATCACTGCTCCATTGAATATCCAGTGTTAAGGGTTGGTGGACCATAGCGGCACATAGCCTGCCCAATACAATATGAGCACTAAAAATTCAAACCTTTAATTGTATTTCACTGTAAATATAATTCAATGTTTTAATACACTTTAGTACATCTATTTAGTTATTTATTTAAAAGAACTTATATACCACTCTTCCTGAAAAACTCATTCAATGGGGTCAATAATATTAAATCATATAGTATATCAATCTCAAAACATAAAAACAATCATCCCAAAACTGTGACTCAACCACTTAATTCTCTGAACATATTACTCATACCTGTTCCCCATCTGCTCCTATAAACCATACTCCAGCTTCCTATTTTACATTTACCTCTAAATTAATAATAATGATAGTAGTGATAGTAGTAAGATCTGGGGGGGGGGGGGGGGGTAGGTATGCCAGTGGTTGTGGGGTGATCAGGTGTTGGGGGTTTCTTATATGCATCTCTAGAGGTGGCATTGGACATTAGGGTGGGGGATTTCTTCTATGGATATCTAGTTGTTGTGGGGAGGGTCAGGGTGGTGAATTTTTTCTAAGAATGTTGTCTCTTGAACACAAGCTATAGGATACAGGAGTCAATCATTCTTGTTGACTTCATATATAAAGAAATATGGTATTGTTTCATATACAACTGTACAAAGTCCTTTTCAAAAGTCTCTGAAGTCCTTTCTTCTACCCCTTCTTGTTGCAGATGCTCTGCTTGGCTCCTTCTACTTATGTTCCTGGTAAAAGTTTCTATCTTTTCAGTCCTTCCACTCTTCATGAGATATTTCTCAGTACATGTTCAGTAGCTTCGCTTCCAGGATATTTGCTACTACTACTGAGCATTTATATAGCACTACAAGTCATACGCAGCGCTGCACAGACATGTAAGAGACAGTCCCTGCTCATCAGAGCTTACAATCTAGTCAAGACAAACACAGAAGGTGTAGGCAGGGACAAAGCAAGGGGAAAGAAAAAGGAGATCAGGTGAGTCAAGATCCAAAAGCAGCAGCGAAGAGGTGAGTTTTCAGCCTGGATTTGAAGAGGGTTAGAGAAGGTGCCTGGCGTGCAGATACAGGTAGTTTGTTCCAGGTGTAAGGCACAGCAAGGTGAAAGGAGTGAAGTCTGGAGTAAGCAGTAGAAGAGAAGGGCACAGATAGAAGCAGTTTGCTAGAAGAGCGGAGTTCCCGAGGGGGGGTTGTAAGGATAGATAAGAGAAGAAAGGTAGTGAGGAGCTGCAGAGTGAATGCATTTATAGGTCAGCAGGAGAAGTTTGAACTGGATGTGGAAACGGATAGGGAGCCAATGAAGTGGCTTGAGAAGAGGAATAATATGGGCATGACGAGGCTGACGGAAGATATTTAACAAGAAGAAATCAGCAATAGGGAAAAAAAACACTCATGTCTCCTTTCCAACAGCTGCCTTTACTCTTTTCTCTAGTAGCACCCTAGATGTGGGTTTCCTGAACAAAATACTGAAGTTCTTCTCTTTTTCTTTTTATTATTTATTTAGACGTTTTTATTTCACATAACACAAAAGCATCACCTTAGGTCCTATTATCTCCTAATATTCACAGCTGTAGTTTTATATTTCTTCTACCTTTAAAGTATTTCCTTTTATTTTTTTGAAGGTAATTTTATAAAGGATTTCTTGCATTAAAACTTATTTCCCATATGGAAAAGGGTTTTTATAAAGTTACTCAGTCATATGTGAGCAGAAAAAGTATGTGCACTGAATGCTCGTGTGTACTGTCATGTGAACTATGCATAGGCATTCCCAACTATACAGTATATTTCAAGAGAAGCAAAGACAGAGTTGCTATGTGCACACTTGTTCAATAAAATGGAAGATAACAGAAAGCTTTTTTTTTCCTTCTGTTTTATTTTTATTGGTCTGACCTGGAGACCCTATGGAAGGAGTTGGGATATCTCTGTAGCATCTAGAGTCTCCTACTCAAGAACCAATATAAGATAGAAGCCTGTCGGGCATGCACCAACTTTAGCATTCCTGCCTGAACATCAAGGAGAGGCTGGAAGTCAGTGATCTAAGAGGGCAACGTTGCCATGACAGAAACTCCTTTCTAATCTCTAGCCAACAGTGAATAAAAACTTCAGTCCATTGTTCAGGGCTAGTGGACCCAACAATAAAGCAAAAAGAATGTCTTGAACAACAACAGGTCGCCCAAGCTTAAAGACTAAAAGCAGCAGTCCAACCCCCAATAGCCCTAATACATTAACAATAAAACTAGGGGAGACCTGAACATCTTCCTCGTGAATTTCCAGCAAAAGGCTTGCTTAAATGGGTGGCCGAATGTCACAGTTTATCTATCTGAAAAACCTGCCCATGGAGAAGGGTCAGGAAGTTTATTATGTGATCAACCCTGATATTAAAAGTAGATGCCCTGAGGTAAAGAGTGCTATTTTGTAAACACAGGTATGATTCTGAAGTCCGCCAACTCTGAAAGTGCCTGCTCAGGTAGGGGAAGATAGCCATAGCCTTTCTACCAGCTTTGTGAATGTGGCTGAGTGGTTAAAGCTAGAGGTGGAAACCAGCCAGAGATTAAAGGAACCATTCTATAAGAGCAGTCCCTTGCTAATCTCTACCTTCTGACAGAACCCAAGGATGTATCATTTTAAGGGTCCAGACTTTAAGAAGAAACAATCCAGTTAAAATCCCAACATCCACAGCTTTTGACTGACTTCTCTGTGACTGTATTGTTATAAGCCCTGCATAGTTTCACCACATCCTTAAAAAGTAAACACTACTATTGTCAGATATTGACCTTGGAGACAAGAACCCTTTCATTAGAGAAGTGGACTCACACTGCAATACCTTTGGGAAGAGGGCTAATGCTCGAGGCCGCGGGCCGGGTCCCGCGGCCGTCAGTAACCTGGGCCCGGGCCCGGCCTCGGCCTCCAGCGTGCTGGGTTGCTGGGGGGGGGGGAGGGGGAGGGTTGAGAGGGAACGGCGAGCGCAGGCTTTTGAAATCGCTCCGTCATAACGTCGGAGCGATTTCATTGGCCGGCGGTCGGCGGGGGCGCCGGTGCTGTGCTGGCGAGGAGCCGCGTGGCCGTCCTTGTCTGGCCGCGGCTCCTCGGGAATCCGGACGTGTTCCCGCCCACCCGCCCCTTTTTGATGGGGGGTGGTGAGGTTGTCGCAGCTGGTGGGGGTGCGGGGTACAGAGTCTGCGCTCGCAGGAGCGGCGCAGGCTTGACCTGGTTATGAGCAGTGGGGGGCGAAATGCTCCTTGGGGGTGGGGCGAGACAGCCCGGTTGGGGGTCTCGACCCGGTAGTGGGGGGGTGGGAGCCGGCCTTTGCTACTAGGATGGCGAGGCAGGCGGCGGGGTTTGGGGGGGAGGAGGATGCTCCGCCTTGCTACTAAGATGGCGGGTGGGGGGGCATCCTCCGGTAAAGGGGTGCGGGGGCAGGCCCTTTGGGCGGTTTACAAGTTGTAAATAAAGCTGCGACCAAAATGTTTGTACCAAATACAGTTGTTTGTGATTTGTTGGGGGGGGGGGGGGGAGGTACTTGTGGGGCTGTGTATTGATGTGGTCGGAGGCGAGGAGGGCTTCCGGGTTACCAGAGTTACTGGGTGAGGTCTTTTCCTCAATGATGGGAAGAAATCACGGACACCAGCTTAACATCACACTACCTAGGCATGGGACAAGTCTGCATTGGATTCCCTGGGTTTCCTAGTCAAAATTACCCTGATGCAATAGGCATTGCTGATACTGAACTCAGAATTCAAGAACTCAGATCTGACAAAGCCTTCTAAAGAAATGGTAGCTAGAACACCATAACCCAATGATGTTATCCTGTTTAATTGAAACCAAAGACAATGTCCCTTAACCAAAGCTGATCTTACAATAATAATTGTTCAAACAAGATGGGAGTAGTAAATATGTGCATAGAAAAATTATAAAATTTTAAAATTATAGAAAAATCGGACCTGGGGCTTGTCGAGCCCTGCTAACAGATAGACTATGTGCTCTTAGATGCCCATTCCCAGATAGTAAAGATTATATCACAACTTCTCAACATAAAAATTGATTCCAGCAGATAATTATTGGTTTATTGCTGGGCCATTTTTAGATCTTCATGCCTGAATTTTGGACATTTTTCCTCAGTTTCAAACTTTTTTGTTATTTTTTTTTACTATTAGGAAAATTTTAACATGTGAAAATGGAATTTATCTCCATTAATTTGTAGATTAGTGTATATTAAATCAATTTTGTGTATAATAATCTTGTAAAGATCCTAACACACGCCTTTGCAAATTTTATTGGAATCTAGAGTGGGCCACCATATTTAGGTCACAGTGCATGCTTCCATACCCTCCCCCCCCCCAAAGTATCACAGTTACATTTTTACGTTAAAGAACATGATTTATTAACTATTTTCCCATTTCATATGGGAAAAAAGCTTAATAAATCAGGCTCTTAATGGTCCGCTGCACAGTGCCAACAGAAGGTAGTAGCCTTCCTCTTCCTCCTACCTCTCCCACTACCTCCACAACTCTTTAGGCTACTCCTGTATATGTGTCTATATGTGTAGGGGGCAGTGGAGGTGGAATGTCTGTGTATGGGTGGGGTGCCTGTGTGTATATGTAGTGCTGGGGGCGGTGTGTCTGCATGTGTGTGTTTGGTGCTAGGGTGGGGTTTCTGCATATATATGGTGGGAAGGGGTGCTCCTTTTGCACATATAGGGGCATGTTTACTAAACATTCCTAACGTGCGGGGCCGCGCTAGTGTGCCTGTGCCATATAAGGAGTGGGCGGATCAGGCAGAATATAGAAAAAAAACGGTAGTAAGCAACCGGACGTGTGTGCGTCGCGCTAATGTGCGGGGGTCGACATTAGCGCGTGGAAAGGCAAAGTGGCGCGCTGCTGAATATACAAAACAACAGAGCCGTGGTACAACGGTGAAGACACTGACCAATGGTGCAGGGGCCATGGGTTCAATCCCCCAGTGTGCACAACAACAAAGGTCAGCTGAGGCAGTAACTGTAATGACTAACATTGTTTTAGGAGGCAAATTAATTTGGAACGGCATAAGGCGGCGCACAGTTATTTTTGGGCGGCAGAAGGCGGCGCACAGTGCTTTTTGGGCGGCATAAGGCGGCGCACAGTTATTTTTGGGCAGCAGAAGGCGGCGCACTGGTCCCCTTGGGCGGCAGAAGGCGGCGCGCTGATAGGCACAAGGCGGCGCGCTGATAGGCACAAGGCGGCGCGCTGATGCACAAGCACAGGAACAGAGCCACAGCACAATGGTTAAAACACTGACCAATGGTGCAGGGATCAGGGGTTCAACTCCTCACAATGCCCAGTGAAAAATGCCTGCTGAGGCAGTATGTATTATGTTGTGGAGTGCTGTAGGAGGCTGTATAATTTTATTTTGTTATCACTACTAGCAAACGCACTCTCCCAGCATGTTAACATACGGCGGCCCATAAGGCACATGTTACAGTGCACTGTTCGCCAAGGCACCCTTGAATGACCCCTATAGGGCAGCATGTATGTTGCGACACAGGATAATGTATAGTGCACCCTATAGGGATGGCAACCATAAGGTGGCCTACAGGGCGCCCTATGAAGCACCCTCAGAGGCACCTAATGGGTATAGTAAGCTGAGGGTGGTCTTGCCGGCATAGACATATGTACAGTAAATAAAAATAAAGCTGTGGACAGCCCTACCAAAGGGCCCCAATGTGGGTTTGAACCCATGACCTCTGGCTACACAGGCAGTGATGTAACCATTGTGCTACAGCTCCACAGCTGTAAGCAGGCCCCTGGCTGGCTGCAGATAGCCTACACGTCACCTCACAGACAGTCTGCTGGTGTCAACAGGATAGGGTTAGGCCACCCGTACCCATGATGCACTGCACATGCAAATTAGCTGTCCGCAGATGGACACAAGATGGGGAATGCACCCCCACAGCACCTCGGCCCTGTTGGGGGAAGTGACCGGGTGCACCCACACAGCACCTTGGCCTAGTAGGGGGCACTGACCGGGTGTTTTACTGGCACAGAGTAGCCACACACCGTTACATCGTGCGGGTACTGTGCTCACCCTGAGTGTGCAATGAGGTGGCCAGGACCAGGTCAACAACACCTGCCATGGCTGATGGAGGCCAAGCGGGCGTTCCAAAGCAGTGTTAATGTGTAAGATAGCTAGTTTCTGCACAAACACCATGGATATCCCTGTCTGCTGCCATCAGGCGCACACCCCCCCCCCCAGTGGCAAACATGGTCCCCATCAAGGGATCCACACTCTACCTCCCTGCAAAGGTGGCAGTAGAGGGCAACATCAACCCCAGTCCTGCTGAGGAACACCACCACCCCCCCCCAGGCAGGCAGCTCCATACACAGCCATAACACAATAGCAGACAGACATAAGCCCAGGGTATGGTATGCTGCACTCCACCACCAGATATTCCCCTGCAGCAAGCCAACAGCCACTGCACCCTGCAAGCCATTATAGCAAGACATTTACCAGCTACAAACAGTCTGCTGGTTAGTCCATAGTGCATGTTCCCAATGGAGATGCATGCACCCAGAACTGGGCTGTCTGCATACACAGCAAGCAGATAGATCAGTGACTGGGCCCCAAAGAGAAACCCATATCTATCACATGATAGAACTACTATACAGCACTATGGGGGGGCCTAGCCATGCTGTGGTCACTGCACAGTCAGGGTGAGCGTGATCCCCCAGAAGGACATGCTTTGGCCACCCTGTCTGTGTAGGTGGTGGCCGGACACTACAATATCCCAGCCAATGTCCCTGCCAGGGCCCTATGCCCAGTGCAGATGCATCCTGGCCACGCCACCCTGCCCTGGCTATACCCATGGTACCTTGCACCTCATTATGCACATTGACTGGCCAATACTGGCAACAGTGCTGGCAGTGCGGGCTGTTGAAGGGGCTTGCAGCCAACACCCACTGTATAGACAGACACACACTTCCACACCTCTGCCATCATGGTGCTACGATTGAGGGGGTAAGTAGCCTTGCCCACCACACCGGTCCTGAGCACGGCAAGGCATGGATATGGTACGCATTACAGCTGGTGGTCACTCCCCAGGGTGGTAAGCACCGTCAGAGGCCAGGCCTGGAGCATGCCCCGCAAACACCTAACAGAGTGTTTGGATGGGGTCAACTAGCAGTATGTACGTAACGTATGGATAACTGCCTGCCTGTGCTCCTAGCAAACGTCTCCGAGCTGTGTACCGTATACCTCAGGTGTAGGGTGACATTGGTAAGTTATGCAAGTGCTCGTTTTGGGTGCTGCATGCACGGTCCAATGTTCTGCCTTTCCAGGAGACATTGGCCAATGGGGCCTGTGGGTGTGGGTGTGTCTGCCCTTGATGGCTGCTGCTTTACGGCACAGATTCCCAACTCCAGTCCAGGTTTGCATCACACTGTTCGGGTTTTCCTGCTATCCCTCATGAATATGCATGGGCTACATCTACATGCCATGGGGGTGGTGCATAGATATACAGCACAGGCATTTGTATGAGTGTCAGCATGGAACCTGACTGGTGTGTGGCCCACCAGGACTGCATTTGGGTGATTCTGCTCTAGGTACTGCCCCTGTTCATGGTGTCTGTGCTCAGTGGGGTAAAAGATAGATGTCTTACCATTGCATATGTCCCCGCCATGAAAGGTGTGTCCTTACTATCACTGTTTAGTTGTGGGAAAAATATGTGGGCAGGATTGGCAGTAGCCCCAGCTGGGCTTTGAACCTGTGACCTTCTGTTCTTGTATGCATTGTCTGTGTGCACTGCACCACTGTGTAGCCACAGATTGGTTGGATTCCCTGGACTGTCCATGACTGTGGATCCGGCAGGACCTGTCTGTTGCAGTGGACTGTGCCAGCCTGCACATGGCTAGGCCTCTGTCTTCTGTGGTTAGCAGCCACTGCCCCCTGCACCACATGTACTTGTCTGCCAACATGCTGGCATGCACTTCTCTCAGAAAAAGCAGTTGACCTGATTGCAATGTGGCAGTATGGGACTGCATTTGGGGGACTTGGCTGTAGGTAATGCCCATTGTTGTGGTGTGTGTGCGGTGTTGGGTAAACTATGGGTGTTTTCCCCATGCATACAGGGGTGTCTGCGCTATCTTTATTAAGTGGTGGGTAAAATATAGGGACTGGGCTGGCAGGTGCCCCAGCTGGGTTTTGAACCTCTGCCCTCTGGTCCTAGAGGTAATGACTCTGTCTGCTGTACCACACTTTGGCCACAGAGACAGTGCAGCCCCTGGAGGCAGTAAGCCTGGCAGGATGGGGTCACAAACCCTGCTCTACGCACTTCTACTGTGGGCATATGCACCCTGTCTGGTGACAAACGTGCACATAAACCCCGGAAATGACCACGGGACATGTGGGACAAAATATCACCACGCTGGGCAACAGTGATATTAATGGGCAACCATAGCAAACACTCCCAGGAAAGCTCCAAAACGTGGAAATGTTTTTTGGAAGAGTCTCCTCTCAGTAGACCCTTCCAAAATTCATTTCTTTTTTCTGGAGCTTTGCTGGGTGTGATTTCTGTATTTGCCCATCACTATAACTGTTCCCCAGCTGAATTACTATTTTTAATAGTTCTGTTGTGGTCATTTTCTATTTTTATTTTCACTTTTGTGCTGTGCACATATATCACACTGCTCACGTTTTGCTGGTTTCCCCGGTTTTCCTGTACATTGCTGACGGAAATGGTTTCTCTTCCCTTTAAATGCTTTCTACCACTCGCGGTAGTTTTTACATGCAAATTCGGGCCCGCTACTGTGCGGGGAGCCTCTCCCCTCCCACTCTCCACCCATTGACCCCGTCCCTCCGCCCCTCCGGAGCCTTCCTCCGCCCTCCTTTCGCCGTTCCACGCCTCTATCGGACATTTGCGGGCCCGCACTTAGTGAGCCGCGTACCTGTGCGGGGGTGACACGCACGTGTGCGGGGCGTTTAAACACGTTTCTGCGCGTTTCAGTGCCGCGTTGCCGTGCGCTATTTTGCGGCACGCTATTTTGCGGATTTTAGTAAACATGCCCCATATAGTCTTTCCTTCCACTTGCATGCTTCCCTGCCCCCTACTCCAACCCCTCTCTTGTCCCTTCTGTCCCTCCTGTCCCTCCACCACCCAAGTCCCTGTTTCTTTTCCCAGACTCTCTCCCCTTTTCTCTTCTGACTTGCACATACACTTCACCATTTTTTAAATAAACTTGCTGCCCCTTTAAATTTCTTCAGCCTCTATGCACTATATATATATATTTTTTTTTTGCAGGTCTGGCTATAGCCCTTCTGCCTGTGCGGATCCCATCTCCCATGGGCAGATTCCCCCTTTCTAGAATCCCCACAGGCATACAGTGCCAGTCCCAGCCGTGATCATGGCCTTTTCAAGCCCTTTTGTCCATATATGCTCTGAGCTATGGCAACTGAAAAATCAGACCTGGGGCTTGTCGAGCCCTGCTAACAGATAGACTATGTGCTCTTAGATGCCCATTCCCAGATAGTAAAGGTTATATTACAACTTCTCAACATAAAAATTGATTCTAGCAGATAAAACAGGAGGCAAGTGCCTGTGAAAAGCCAGACATGGAGCAGGAAAGCATGCTGTCCAGCATGGCCATCCATTGTACGTTCAGCAAAGCATTGACTAACTTAAAGAGCAAACCCATCTTGTGTGCAATGACATGAAGAACAAAGTACTGTACCTCATTTTAATGAGTGTATCAAAAACATTCTTAAGCTCAAATAAACATGGTATCAGAGGCAGATGATTCTCTAATATGGTATATTGTAAACCATATGAATATGCCATGATACATAGTATATCAAGAGGAAGCTTCCAAAAAGATGCCCATTAGGTTGCCCAAGAAAGCAATCAGTGTTAAATCAGAGGATCACCAGCAAACTACCAAAGCATATGCATGGACCAACAATCCCTTATTTAAGAAAGTGACCCCGAGAAACAAAACTGTAAGAAGACAAACTCTTCAAGTGATTCAGATGAGTAGGGCACAGTAAAGTGTTTTGTGTTGTTAAGGGCACAGCGTCTGATGTTGATAGAAGCAGTAAAGTTTTCCATCCTAGTAAAATCACTTAATCCAAGTATGTGGAAAACCTGGCACAGTTGTAAAAATCAATAAAGGTCAAAAAGAAATTTTAAGCAGTACAAAGACAATAAAATAAAGTTGATAAGAACCGTGCAGTCAGTAGTCCAAGATTTAGGCAATAGTCTGATTATTATAATGGATCTAGTTGTCAAAATTCTAAAATAGCATAGGTCCTAGAGACAAAAACGTCTCTGAATCCAGGAAATGACAGAGAAGGATATTTGTGAGAGAAAAAAAACACCTAGTGCCTTCAGAAAGTAGATTAAAGCCCAGGAGTAGCATTTAGAGCTAAACTCTAGAAAATTCAGGAAGATATAGTAGTTGAATATTACCTTGAGGGGAACTTGGGATCAGGTTCAACGTACTGGAGAAGAGGTCCTGAGAACTACGGTGACCCACTTTAAATTAGTCAATGCTTTCCTATATTTGGTTGTCAAAGGTAGCTTAGTTAGCAGAACTTCGGAACAGCTGCTGATTCTCTAAGTCTTCTAAACCTAAATATTGCAATTAGTCCATATACACCTATTAGGGCTCTCACTTGGTTTGCAGCTTGTCGTGCTGTGAGGGCTTGCATGCATCAGTGATGCTGAGAGCTAAACTATTGGTAGTTTAACTACTGGCAGGGTCTCCCAAGATGGACAGGTCTCAGCTGAGGTGCCAGACCAAGACAAACCACCCATCTGGGCGGCAGCAGCAGAATGGGATAGTGTTGAAGGCGGAGGATCACATTTTTGTGACAACAGCAACAACACTAGACTTAAACTGCGTGGAAGAAAGGCCCGACAATCTACTTCTGTATCTTGCCATGAAAACCCAATGGATAGTTACAACAAAACAAATTGTGCTATGGTGCTGGAAGATGAGACCCCCAGGTCGGAAGGCACTCAACTGGGGAAGAGCTGAAGACTTTTCAGAGTAAAGACAGCATTTATGATGTGGTTGGATCAAAGCCCTCAGGAAGTCTGACTGCTGATGCAGCTGCGCATGAAATGAGAGTCAGAAGCTGTAAAGATGTCTTACACATTGGAACATGGAACGTATGAAGCATGAACCAAGGGAAGTTGGAGGTGGTCAAGAATGAAATGGAACGTGTACAACTTGATCTGTTGGGTGTCAGCGAACTGAAATGGACTGGCATCAGGCACTTTGCATCAGATGATCACATGGTCTACTATGCTGGAAATGAAAGTAAAAAAAGAAATGGTGTTGCATTTATAATAAAGAAGAAACTTGCAAGAACTGTAATGAAATACAATGCAGTCAGTGAACGCTTAATCTCTATTCGTCTATGAGGATTGCCTATCAACACAACTATAATTCAAGTATATGCCCCAACAAAAGCTGCAGAAGGGAATGAAATTGAAGAGTTCTATGAAGAAGTACAAGCTGAAATTGACAGAACATACAAACAGGATATCCTGATAGTCATGGGTGACTGGAATGCAAAATTGGCAACAAAGAAGAAGGCAAAGTAGTTGGAAAATTTGGACTTGGCAACAGAAATGAAGCTGGAGAAAGACTGATAGAATTCTGCAAGACCAATGATCTATTCATCTCAAACACCTTCTTCCAGCAACACAAGCGGCGACTGTACACATGGACTTCACCCAATGGATTGTATAAAAATCAAATTGACTACATCTGTGGAAGTCAACGATGGAAAAGCTCTATAACATCAACAAAGACAAAACCTGGAGCTGACTGTGGTACAGATCATCAACTATTAGTATGCAAACTCAAGCTAAAGTTGAAAAAGAGCAAACCACTCATGAATGCAGCAAAATATGACCTTGAGAATATACCACTGGAATTTAAAGACTGCCTGCAAAATCGATTTGCTGCTTTAGATACAAATGACAGAGCTCCGGATGAGTTATGGAATGACATCAAGAAGGTTGTTTTGGAAGAAAGCGAGAAGTCTCTACAAAAGGTGAAAAAGAAAAAAGGGCCAAAATGGATGACGGAAGAAACTCTGAAAATTGCCCAGAAATGCAGAGAAGCTAAAGCCAGAGGAGAAAGAAAGACAATCGTAGAACTCAACAGAGATTTCCAA
Source organism: Ichthyophis bannanicus (assembly GCA_033557465.1). Lineage (NCBI taxonomy): Eukaryota > Metazoa > Chordata > Amphibia > Gymnophiona > Ichthyophiidae > Ichthyophis > Ichthyophis bannanicus. The sequence goes on from CM066036.1 coordinate 218,155,800, forward strand.
CGTGCAGCAAGACAGGACAAGAAAAAGTACTACAACGATGCATGCAAGGAAATAGAATCAGAAACTATTAGAGGAAGAACAAGATCGGCTTTCCTAAAGCTACGAGAGTTAAAGAAAAAGTTCCAGCCTCAAATTGGAATGTTACAAGATGCTCAAGCTTCTATGTCGAATGATGCTGAGAAGATCAAGGAAAGGTGGAAGGAATATACAGAGTTTTTATATGATAAAGATCAAGTGGACCAACAGCCGTTTCAACCTGTACCTTATGATCAGGAACCATTGGTGATGAAAGAAGAAGTTGAAGCAGCATTGAAAGCCTTATCAAAGAACAAAGCACCAGGCATTGATGGCATTCCTATAGAAGTATTGCAGCAATCTGATGCAGCTGTTACTATACTTACAAGGCTCTGCCAAGAAATATGGAAGACAACATCATGGCCAACTGACTGGAAAAGATCTGTGTTTATACCAATACTAAAGAAAGGTGATCCAACTGACTGTGGAAATTATCGAACAATCGCTCTGATCCCACATGCCAGCAAGATTCTACTGAAGATTATTCAAAAGAGACTACAACCATACCTGGAACAAGAACTACCTGAAGTTCAAGCAGGGTTCAGGAAAGGGCGAGGAACGAGAGACATCATTGCGGATGTAAGATGGATCCTTGAAAAGACTAAAGAATACCCAAAGGATATCTATTTGTGCTTTATTGACTATAGCAAGGCTTTTGACTGTGTAAACCATGAGAAACTCTGGACCACATTAAGAAGCATGGATATACCAGAACACCTGATCGTTCTCTTGCGCAATCTGTACATTGATCAAGAAGCAACAGTTCGAACGGAACAGGGAGAAATAGAATGGTTCAAAATAAGCAAAGGTGTAAGACAAGGCTGCATACTTTCCCCCTACCTGTTTAATTTATATGCAGAACAAATCATCAGAGAAGCAGGATTGTATGAAGACAACAGAGGTGTGAAGCTTGGTGGAAGACTCATCAACAATCTTCGCTATGCTGATGATACTACATTACTGGCTGAAACTGAAGATGATCTGAAACATTTGCTTCTCACAATCAAAGAACATAGTCTCAAAATGGGCCTGCACCTTAATGTAAAAAAGACAAAGATCATGACAACTGGCATAATCAACAGGTTCATCGTTGAAGGAGAAGAAATTGAAATTGTGAACAACTTTAACCTACTTGGATCAACTATCAATAAAGAAGCAACAAGCAGTCAAGAAATCAAATGACGCATTGCTCTTGGCAGAATGGCTATGAAAGACCTAGATAAGATTCTCAAGAGCAGAGATGTCTCTCTCCATACAAAGATTTGACTTGTTCAAGCCATGGTATTTTCAATAACATCATATGGATGTGAAAGCTGGACAGTGAAAAAGACAGACAGGAAGAAAATTGATGCCTTTGAATTATGGTGCTGGTGACGAATACTGTGTATACCATGGACTGCCCGAAGAACAAACCAGTCGGTACTAGAGGAGATCAAACCTAAGCTTTCTTTAGAAGCTCAGATGACAAGACTTCGACTTTCATACTTTGGACACATCATGAGAAGAGAGAGATCATTAGAGAAAGACATCATGCTTGGCAAGATAGAAGGTCAACGCAAAAGAGGAAGGCCATCAATGAGATGGATCGATACAATAACAGCAGCTACAGGTACCAGTCTGTCAACAATGAGCCGCCTGACTGAAGACCGAACACAATTTAGGATAGCTATCCAGAGGGTCGCCATGAGTCGACTCCGACTCGACAGCACTTAACAACAACAGCAACACACCTATTAGGGAGTCATCCAGGGGATAAAAAAAAAACCTGTAATAGAATCATTCCATGATTATTTTGGTAATTTACCCACATAGTATCAAACAATTTAACTTCATTTTTCTAATGAAGGGATTAGGCATGTGTTTCTTGATTACTACAAAACCTTGTATAGCGACACTGAATAGGATGTGATGCATGCCTTACCTTCCTAGCTGGACTTGGACTGCCTCATCTGAATGATGATGAGAAAGCCAGTCTAAATGCCCCAATATCATCCGAGGAGATTGGAGTGGCAATTAAACAAATAAGGAATTTTAATTCACCTGGGACTGATGGACTATGAATGGAATAGTATAAGTTGCTTGCGGATCAAGTTGCTGAGCCATTGCAGGCTTTGTACATGACAGCTATTGTGGTACAATTGCTGGGGTCAGCTTTGAATCAAACCTCGATCACTGTGTTTACAAAACTGGGCAGGGAGTTGGAGGTGCCTGATTCTTATAGACCAATTTCATTGAATATTGATTTAAATATTTTTGCCAAGGTTTTGGCAAACAGGTTGCATGAGATCTTGCCTCAGTTCATCACCGCTAGTCAGGTTGAATTTGTGCCAGGCCATACTAGAGTGATGAATGTACATAGGGTATTAGTAACAATGGCGGTGGTGCATTGGCAGGGTGTAGAGACATTGGCTGTTATTTTCAAGTAAAGTGGTTTGGCCCTGTCTTTGGGAGGCTTTGGATGGGTTTGGCTTTGACAGTTTGTGGCAGGAGTGAGGGCTTATATAATCATCCCCAAGTGTGTTTATGAAGTAATGGAAACCTGACTGAGGTTTGGGAGCTAAGTGGTGGAACTAGGCAAGGGTGACCCTTGTCCTTTGGCTTATATGCATGGAGGCACATTCTAAAATGTGCAACCAGGCCCCTGTGCACCCACTTGGAATCAGGATGCACAGAGGTAGACCCGATTCTGATTCCGTGGGGCTAAACATGTCCCGCGGGGATCGGGTCTAGGGCCTGTATGTGGAGTCCGGGACAAGATTCCGATCACTCTGCATGTACAGACCCATTCCAGGTAACTAAGTCAGCCTCCTGAATGGAGCTGCCGTGCTATGGTGTCCCGATGCCATGGCACCACGGCTCCATTCAGAAGCCGCAATCCCCGGCCACCAACCACTCTTTCCTTCCCCGCAGCCCAACCCCCTATCTGGCCTTCTATGGCCATGGTCGGGCTGCCGTCTTCCAATGTCCAGAGGGACATAATACACCTCTGAGGTGGAATAAGTCCCCCATCCAGTCTGCTGACTCCGGACATACAGGGCCAACTTCAGTATCGGATTTGTATGTCCAGGGTTGCAGACCGCCCACTGCCCACCCTAATGCTGCTTCTGCAATGCCCCCTCCCACCCTCATCTAAACCTCCCCGTACAAACTCCTTGCTTCTATGGGGAGGCTTTTGACAGGGCTGGCAAGGGGGCGAATAGTGGGGATGGATGTCCCAATGGGATGCCTATCCCCACCATAAGAGGGACAAAATAGACCCAATTATATATTGAGCCACTGGTGCAATGCTGGTCCCAAGAGAAAGATATTGTGGGGTTGAAATTAGGAAAAGGGGAGGTGAAATCTGCATTCTATGTGAATGATCTGATGATGATCTTGGAAGAGCCTAGAAATTCTCTACCTAATGTTTTGGAGCTTCTGGGAGTATTTGTGGCCCTGCATCTGAAAAGGCATAAATCGCTGGCACTGGATATAACTGAAAAGGAGAGGAGGAGAGCTTTCCTTTACATTGAGCTACTGGCTCCCTGATGTATCTAGGGGTAATGATACACAGGAATTTAGGGGTATGTTTACTAAACACCGCACAATTGCGCACCGCACAATAGCGCAAGGCAATGATGCACTAAAGTGCTCTTAAGTGCCCCGCACACTTGCGCGTCACACTAACGGGCCCACGCACACTTGCGCGCCGCACTAACGGGCACGCACAAGTACGCGGCCCGCAAATGTCCGATAGAGGCGTGGAAAGGGCGGAGGAAGGCTCCCGAGGGGCGGAGAGACGGGGTTAATGGGCGGGGAAGGGGAGGGGAGAGGCTCCCCGCACATCAGCGGGGCCGAATTTACAAGCAAAAACTACCGCGAGTGAAACACTCGCGGTAGAGTGCATTTAAAGGGAAGAGAAACCATTTCCGTCAGCAATGTACAGGAAAACCAGGGAAACCTGCAAAAACGTGAGCAGTGTGATACATGTGCACAGAACAAAAGTGCAAATAAAAATAGAAAATGACCACAACAAAATTACTAAAAAGCGTAAGTCAGCTGGGCAACAGTGATATTAATGGGAAACAACACAAAACACTCCCAGGAAAGCCCCCCAAAAAAGAAATGATTTTTGGAAGGGTCTACGGAGCGGAGACCCTTCCAAAAATCATTTCCTTTTTTGGGAGCTTTCCTGGGAGTGTTTTTTATGGTTGCCCATTAATATCACTGTTGCCCAGCTTGGTTATCTTTTTCCCCCTTTTTTTGCGGTCATTTGCGGGGTGTATTTGCACGTTTGCCTCCAGACAAGGTGAATGAGCCCACAGTAAAAATGTGCAGAGCAGGGTTTAGGATTCTGCTGGCCAGGTTTCCCATCCCCAGGGACTGCACTGCCTCTGTGGCCACAGTGTGGTGCAGTGGACAGATCCAGTACCACTAAGCCCAGAGGGTCACAGGCTCAAATCCCAGCTGGGGCTCCTGCCAACCCAGTCCCCACATTTTACCCACCACTAAACAGAGATAGTAAAGACACTCCATTATTGCAGAGAACATAAGCATGGTTCCAACACCTGTATTTTACCTAACACCACACACACACCATAACAATGGGCATTACCGACAGCCGAGTCCACCAAATGCAGTCCTAGAGTGCCACAACTCAATCAGGTCACATGCTTTTCCAAGATAAGGACATGCCAGCATGTTGGCAGAAGAGTACAGGTGGTGGCAGGGACAGTGGCTGCTAGCCACAGCAGACAGTGGCCTAGCCATGTGCAGGCTGGCACCGTCCACTGCAACAGACAGGCCCTGTTGGATGTACAGTCATGGACTTCCCAGGGAATTCAACCAACCTGTGGCTACACGGTGGTGCAGTGCACACAGACAGTGTATACAAGAACAGAAGGTCACAGGTTCAAAGCCCAGCTTGGGCTACTGCCAATCCTGTCCACATATTTTTCCCACAACTAAACAGTGATAGTAAGGACACACCCTTCATGCCGAGGACATATGCATTGGTAATACGCCTATCTTTTACCCCACCGAGCACAGACACCATGAACAGGGGCAGTACCTAGAGCAGAGTCTTCCAAATGCAGTACTGGAGGGCCACACACCATTCAGGTTCCCTGCTGTCTCTAATACAAATGCCTGTGCTGCATAGCTATGCACCACCCCCATGGCATGTAGATGTAGCTCATGCATATTCATGAGGGACAGCATGAAAACCCGAACAGTGTTTGCCACACCAGGACTGGAGTTGGGAACCTCTGCAGTAAAGCAGCAGCCAACAGGGGCAAACACACCCACACCCACAGGCCCCATTGGCCAATGCCTCCTGGAAAGGCAGGACATTGGGCCCTGCGTGCATCTCCCAATACTAGCACCTGCATACCTTAGCAATGCCACCCTACACCTGGGTATACGGTACACAACTCTCAAACGTTTGCTTTGAGTACTGGCAGATAGACATTCCTCTGTTAAGCACAGTTTGCTCTTTGAGCTCCATCATAACAATCTTTCTGATGTCTGCGGTGTGTGCTTCAGGTCTGGTCTCTGACAGTGTTTACCACCCTGGGGAGTGACCCCCAACAGTACTGCGTAGCATATCCATGTCTGTACTGTGCCCAGGACTGGTGTGGTGGGCAAGGCTGATAAGCCCCTCTATAGTAGCACAATGCTGGCATACGTGTGGGAGTGTGTGTCTGTCTATACAGTGTGTGTTGGCTGCAAACACCTTCCACAGCCCACACTGCCAGCACTGTTGCCAGTATTGGCCTGCCAATGTGCATAATGAGCAGCAAGGTACCATGGGTATAGCTCAGACAGGGTGGGCTGGCCAGGATGCATCTGCACAGGGCATAGGGCACTGGCAGGGACATTGTAGTGGCCGGCCACCACCTACACAGACAGGGTGACCTCTGTATGTGCTGCTGGGGTTTCACTCCACCCTGACTGTGCAGTGATGACAGCATGGCTAGGCACCCCCATAGTGCTAGATAGTATTCCTCTCATGTGATATTTATGGGTTTCCTTTTGGGGCTCAGTCACTGACTTATCTGCTTGTGTGTGCTACCATCCCAGTTCTGGGTGCATGCATTTCCACCAGGACTAACTAGCAGACTGTTCTCAGCTGGTATGTGTCCTGATGGAGCACATTGCAAGGTGCAGCAGCTGAAGGCTTGCTGCAGGAGAATATCTGATAGTGGTGGGGTACAGCTTAGCATATACAGGCCTAATGTCTGTCTGATATTGTGTTATGGATGTGTATAGAGCTGCTTTGGATGCCCTGTAGGGTGTCTGTTCCCCAGCAGGACTGGGGTTGATGGTCCACTCTACTGCCACCATTGCAGGGAGGTAGAATGTGGATCTGTTGATAGGAGACCCTGTTTTTATGCCCCCTGCTGGGGGGATGGTGGTACATAGCCCACCTATGGGTCCATAAGGGGTTCCCCTGACTGAGACAGACAGAGATATCCAAAGTGTTTCTTCAGAAACTACCTATCTCAAAGATTAATACTGCTTTGGAGCTCCAGCATGGCCTCTTTCAGCCATGGAAGGTGTTGTGGACCTGGTCCTGGGCACCTCATCGCACCCTCAGGGTGAGCACAGTACCCGCACAATGTGACGGTGTGTAGCTACTCTGTGCCAGTAAAACACCCGGTCAGTACCCCCTACCAGGCCGAGGTGCTGTGTGGGTGCACATGGACACTTCCCCCTACCAGGCCGGGGAGCTGTTGGGGTGCATTCCCCATCTTGTGTTCATCTGTGGACAGCTGATTTGCATGTGCAGTGCATCATGGGTACGGGTGGCCTAACCCTATCCTGGTTACCACAGCAGACTGTCTGTGTGGTGACGTGAAGGCTCTCTGCAGCCAGCCAGGGGCTTGCTGGCAGCTGTAGCCCAATGGTTACTTCACTGCCTATGAAGCCAGAGGTCATGGGTTCAAACCCACAGTGGGGTTATTTGATAGGGTTGTCCAAAGCATTTTTTTAATTTAATGTACATATGTTGATGGGGTTGAGGGGGTGATTATACTTGTATATGTTTAACCCGTACTGTTTAAGATATGTTAGTTATATGGAAATTTAATAAACAGAGTGAAACATAAATATACTTTTTAGAAGCCCAAACCACTCGTATTACACACTTTAAGAAAGGTGGAAGGAAGGCCAAATTACAGCCAGCATGGCTTAAAGGTGAGATCAAAGAGGCTGTTATAGCTAAGAGAAAATCCTTCAGAAATTGTAAAAAAGAGCCAAATGACATTAGTACTGGTAAGTTAAATGCATGGCATTGATACGGCAGACATAGAGAGAATTTGAAAAGAAGCTTGCCGTGGAAGCAAAAGCACATAAGAAAAGCTTTTTCAAGTATATTTATAGGAAAACACCTGTGCGAGAGCAAATTGGATCATCAGATGATAGAGGGGTAAACAGGGTATTAAGAGAGAACAAGGCCATAGCAAAGAAACTGAATTATTTTTTTTTTTTGCTTCAGTCTTTACTGAAGAAGATTTAGGAAACTTATCAATGCCAGAAATGATATTCAAAGGTGATGTATCAGAGAAATTGAAACAAATCTTGATAAATTGGGCAGATGTAATGCAGATATTTGATAAAGAGCAGCAATCACCTGGACCACATGGCATATGCCCCAGGGTGCTGAAAGAACTGAAATATGAGATTACAGATCTACTTTTAGTAATCTGTGAACTATTCTTAAAATCATCTGTAGTACCTGAGTATTGGAGAGTAGCCAATGTAACACCAATTTTTAGAAAGGGTTCCAAGGGATGAACTGGGAAACTACAAACCAGTGAGCTTGACATCTGCACTGGGCAAAATGGTAGAAACCATTATAAATAACAAAATTACTGAACATGCAGATAGTCATGGTTTAAGGAAGCCAATATGGATTTAGCCAAGGAAAGTCTTGTTTCATAAATCTGTTATATTTTTTCAAAGGTAAGAATAAAGAGGTAGATAAAGGTGAGCCGGTCGACACAGTGTATCAGGATTTTCAGAAAGCCTTCGACAAGGCCCCTAATGAGAGATTCTTGGTAAAATTAAAATGTCATGGGATAGGAGGCAGTGTACTATTATAGATTAGGAACTGGTTAAAAGAAAGAAAACAAAGAGTAGAGCTAAATTGACAATTTTCTCCATGGAGAAAGGTGAATAGTGGAGTGGCCCAGATATCTGTGCTGCGTCCGCTGCTTTTTAACGTATTTATAAATGATCTGAAAATGGAAATAACAAGTAAGGTGATCAAATTTGCAGATGATACCAAATTATTCAAAGTTGTTAAAATACAAAAGGATTGTGAAAATCTGCAAGAGGACCTTAAAAACTGGGAGACTGGGCATGCAAATGGCAGTTGAAATTGAATGTGTAGAAGTGCAAAGTTATGCACTTGGGAAAGAACAACCCAAAATAGGGTTACACAGTGCAAGATTCTACATTAGGAATCAGTATTCTGGAAAAGGATCTGGACATCATCATGAATAGTATGTTAAAAACCATCTGCCCATTATACAGCTGTTGCCCAGAAAACAAATAGAATGTTAGGAATCATAAGGAAAGGAATAGAAAATACAATCAAGGATATGATAATGCATCTGTATAGTTCCATATTGCGACTGCACCTTGAATATTGTGTGCAGCTCTGGTCGCAATATCTTAAAAAGGAAATAGCAGAATTGGAAAAAGTACAGAGATGAACGACCAAAATGGTAAAGAGGATTGGAAATATATTCAAATGAGGAAAGGCTTAAAAGGTCAATGCTCTTCAACTTGGAAAAGACACTGCTGAGGGGAGATATGATAGAGGTCTATAAAAGAATGAATGGAGTAGAATGGGTAAATGTCTATAAAAGAATGATTGGCCTTACTGTATTAACTTTTATTTGAAGCTGTACCATATATACCTTTCTATTTCCCTTTCTTTAAAGTCAAAAAGAATTAAAGATATCAAGCTTTGGTTCAATATTTGAAAAGCGTTTATCTGGCTAGTAGCAGCCGTTGTCTGGATAAGTGTCCTATGAATGATTTTCAGTGGCCATATCTGGACAGTGCTGCTGGAAAATCTTACAGACCGGATTGTGCCTGGCAGAGCCAAGCAGAGCTTGAGTGTCTCACATAACTATATGGAGAGTGGCATTATTCAGTTTGCTATCCCTAGAGCTATGTGGATAAGTTTAGGGAAAAAAAAGACTGTCCTAAATTTATTTGGAAATCACTATGGATAGTAGCTAAATAACTATGGCCACACATATAGCCATGGCACAAAGTGCTCTATACCTATATTATACATCAGCATGTCTGAGGATAACAGCTCTGAATATATTTAAAAATGTTAAATGCCATAGCTGGCATTCAAAAAAATAACACTGACCTCATTGTTTGGATATTATCTTGCCATACCTCCAGCACAGAGGTGTAGCCAGGACAGATTTTTTGGTGGAGCCTGGGATTAGCATGGTTGGCCACAGACTAGCTTGAATGTTGACAATGCCTCTAGTTGTCCTCTCATTTGAATGTTCTGTTGACGCTGACTGGGTAGACTTGATGCCAAACTTCAGGAACCATAACCACCCATACCCACCCTTGGCCATGCCTCTGCTACAACACACCTCAGATGCCTCCTGCTTTCAATAAATTATTTTTTGACTAAACATTAAGCTGTCCAAGCAAAATACAACTAGAGTAATTGCTGGTGTGGAAAATTTAAAAGTGGAGATTCATTTTGTTAGCTCCCAAAGTTATACTCACAAATCTTATGAAAACCAATTACACAGGTAGTTAAAAAAAAGAAAAAGAACATTTAAAATGTTGGGAGTCTGCATATAAAACTTATTTTAATATACTGTTCTATAGAGACAAATGTTTCTAGCCATATAAAGAATATTTGGATATTGGGACTTATATATAAAAGTTATGAGGCACATTCCAAATGGGGCGTCCAAGTGCAATCTGAGACTTCAAAGTCAGAGCATTTGAAAATAAAGGCAGGTGCGTGCAAGTTAAGGCACAATTCCAGAAACGAGGACATGCCCGATATGCACATGTGTCTAATGTCTATATAGACGTCCCCAGGAGAGTTTTTTAGAATCAAAACATCTAATAGTATAATGGTTAGTATAGTGGCTAGGGTTCAAATCCCAGTGTGGGACTTTGTAATCTAAAGCTAGTCACTTAATTCTCCATTTTCTCTACTGTATACTCTCTGGATGTTTTAAGGTGAAAACACTTTCCTGATACCTATTTGTGCCCGAAGCAGGAATAAACATGCTCATGCCTGCTGCTTCTGGGATTGAATGGGGACATATAAGCCCATTGCCCCTCCCCGACACAACTTTGCAACACACCAGTGCTACATGAACATCCTCATACTGGAGATGCCTGCGAATGGCATTTGTGGAATGGTTACAGAGACTTGTCTGTGATTTTGACATTTACCTGGTTTTGGCACATCTGAGTTAGATGTATAAGCTATACTTATTATATATACATATAACTTGAATATATTCAACAGTACTAGCTATAGGTATAGTGCCACTGAATATAGGAATGGTATGAAATACTGCATCTAGATTAGACATTTCAAATTATTCTCCTGACATTTTAATGAATATTGACCTCTTAGAATGTAAGTTTTAAGGGGACAGGGAAATACCTACTGAAACTGAATGTATTCTCACCTTGTATTCCACTCTGTATGCCCTGTGACTGAGAGGAATATAAATACAGATATTAAATATTTATATGATTCATTTGATTCAATCTCTTGCCCATTTTTCACAAGTGTACTAGATAGGAAATACATACAACATACAATTCAATTAAAAACCAATCAATTCAATCAATAACATCAATAAAATCAATTAACATTTAACACCTGCTATCTTTCCTGTATGAAAACAGAACTTACTATAAACTACCAAAAATCTCTGTTTGAAGAGAAGTCATTAATCGAAAAGATAGTTAATTATGCAGCAGATTACAACTAATTATTAGGGAGTATAAAACATGCTAAACAGCTTTATCTTAATATATTTTATAATATGATAATGTTATTAATCATGCGTCTCATGATAATTGATTCCAAAAATGTGATTTCACAAGGAAATGCCTCATCATGCATTCTAGTGAATCTGATTATCTATACAGAGGGTATTCTCAGAAGACTTTCTTTTCTCAAGAAAGGGAATTTTGTTATTAGTATTCTTTCTAGATACCCTCAACAAATGTCCTGCAAAGCTTTCAAAGCAAGTGCTAGTTCTTTGAATTTCACTTGAGATATGATAGAAAGCCAATGAAATACCCTTTAACCTCAAGCATGATTCTGTCTCAAATCTACAGCCAATCAAGAGATTAATAGCTGATTGTTGAATTAGTTTTAGTCAGCTAGCATTTACATATATTGGAATCTAGAGTTACCAACTGAATCTATAGTAGCTTTAAAAAGCCTACAGCACTTTGAATATTTTTCCCATTTGTTGTGTCAGTGCATCAGACTTATATGCATTTCAATGATGAAGTTTGTTTATTTCCATTCATCAACACACAATACTCCACACCTTTCAGGGAAAAGCTATTTTATTGTCTGTTAAAAATATATTCCAGAACCTGAAATCGAATGCAATAATTTGTCTCCACTCTTGAGTCAATTCTTGATGGAAACACCTTTGGCAAGAATTACAGCTATAGCTCTGTAGGGATAGGTCACTACCAATTTTACACGCCTAGATTTCTAAATGTTAAATACTTTTTTCTTTTTAAAAATTGTTCAAGCCCTTCCAAATTCATTGGATAGCAATTTTCAGGTAATGCTACATATGTTTGATTGTATCAAGGATGGGTCTCTGACATATATAAATTTACTGTCCTATGTGTCTTTATAAAATAGTGCTAAATGGCAGAATGCAGATGTGGATATGTACAGCTACTCTAGAGACAGTGTAAATGTTCCTGCTGATATCGTTGAAGTACATGCATAAATGAATGTACTTCATAATCTACATCTGTACTTTGTGACTCTGCCCATACCTTTCCCTAGACTGTGCCCTCTGGCAAAATAAACACATATTTTTAAGCTAGTTGGTATTTTATAAAGAACTTTCTATGCATTTATGTGGCCACATACTAAAAAAAAAGACTTTCTAAAGTTACCCCCTATGCATGTACTTCCATATTTTATAAAATGCATACATGCTACTGCATCCTAGCTCTGCCCAAAAAAAAAGCGCAGCCCAGCCTGGCTGAGCACCGGGCTTCATAAAACACCAGCAGCCCGTGAAGGCAAAGGAAACCCAGGCTTGCGGGGGTAACAGAGGCAGCAGGCCTAGGAGGTGAAAGGGCAGGGAAAGTGGGCCAATGGCCTCAGGATCGTACCAAGGGCTGTGTGAGTGGTGAAGCCCCATAGGGTAAAAGTGCAGAAAGGGCATTGATATCATCACTGGGCTTCCAGAAAGCTCAAAAAGAGTGAGTCACTGCACATAGCTGGGGTGGAGAGGTGCACCAGATTTGTTAGTCTCTCGGGGAGCATTTCTAGCTTGAGTCTCTGGTTCATGGTCCTGAATGGCATGAGTGATAAGGGAGCCAGAGGACAGGGAGGTAGTGAAGGAGAAACTAAGGGAGAGGAGGCACTTTTTAGATTGGCGGGCATCAAGTAGATTTAAAGTTGCAGGTCGGAGAGCATCCTGATTTTAAAGTGATTGCAAGCTGATTAAGCAGGAGTGAGTCTGTGGTCTGGAGTTTATTTGTGGTCCAGTCCTAGTCCTGAGCATCAGCCACAAAGGCAAAGTGTGCGGAGTCTGGGCCAGACAGGAATTCAGTCTCGGTAAGCAGTACAGCTCCAACCCATCAGATGAAGAACAACTGGTGAGGAGTCATGGGTTTCTGGGAGTGACATGAACCCCCTCCTGCTAGCAGACCCTCACCGATAAACCAGGGATACAATTGAGTAAAGAGGCAGCCCGTGGGCATTGTAGGGGTACCTGGGTACAAAGTAACAGGGGCCCAGGTGTGAACAAGAAGCTCCTGGGTTCAAATATGGTGGTGGGAGCCCAGATGCAGAGGGAGGGTTCATGGGCCAAGGTCAGTGGGTCATGTGTCAGCAGGAAGTACCTGGGCTGAATCTATTGGGAAGGCTCAGGTAACATAGGTAGATACCTGGGTCCAATTAGAAGGGAGAGCCAGGGCTAGGCTGGCTGCAGTGGGTGGCAATCAGCCAAGACTGCAATGATCCTCTTGGCCATGGAGTGGGCCAAGAGGGAGAACTCTGGTTTAATCATTCAATAGGTAATAAATTACATCAAGAACCCCCTGGGAAAAGAGCAGATGGGTAGCAGTTTATGTTAAGCATTTTCTGTTAAGTTGCAAATAAAGTTCTTGCCGAGCAGTTAACTGAGTGGTGTGTTATTAAAGGCAAGCAATCCGGAAATCGAAGGTGCAACATGGCGGTATTATGCCCTGGAAATATCTTCATGCAATCTGCATAAAAGTAGGTACCCTTTTTCTGTGCTTCTACTTTTTATGTTTGCATGCCCATGAGCAACTTAATACGTGCCTCTTTCAATTCTACATGCGGAAAAAGTTGCTTTATAAAATTACCCAATGCATGTATCAAGGAATAGGCTAATTCAGTATTGGTTTGAGCCTAGAAGTCTATACATGCAATAAAATAAAACCACATTGGATTAGTCTGTTCTTCCTGGCATGAGGGCAACTGGGAACTATTTTAATCACATGATTTTTAATCACTCTGTATGGCACATATTTTAAAATGTGATAGTTTTTAAGTCAAAGTGTTTTGAGGAATGTGACTCAGCTCAGCAATTGAAAATTCCACACACACTATACATGTTTCAGATTCTTAGGCTTTTGTCATTTGCAAGTGAAAAGGGTTTTGGTTAGGCAAAATGAAAACTAACTCAAGATTATTCAAATCTAAAAGCATGTCCAATCATTTCAAATTACTCTGTCTAGAGTTCCTTTCACTTACAAATCTGAGCACTCTGAAAACTCTAAAGTGCTGCGATAATTTTAAATTATTGCATACCCAATTCCTAGACTTTGTACTTTGTATTATATATTTGTTTAATCAATGGTATTTTCCACTGCAAACCTTCAGCGGGCACATTCACTATGCATCAGTTGTCTGTACTTTTATTCTTTCTGTCTGAGGCTTCCATGATAGAAGGGTAATTGTCTATGAGTATAGCATTTCCTTTATTTTATGAACTGGATTCACTCAAACTCAGTTTTGGCTTCTGTAGGACAAAGGGAAGGGAATATTCAGATTTAAACGAATAGTAATTGCCATAAAAGGACATATTCACCACAAAAAGGTAATCATCATAGCCTTAAAAATGTCATTCATCTCATGCAGAAGGAGATGACTTTCTACTTATACTGTTTACTCCACTGACAGGCACCACAATTTATCACGTTTTATTCCATTCTAAGAACTTCTCAAACTTCCACATCTCCTGTCCTCATCTCCATTCACATACATATTTTAATGTAAACAGTATAGGAGGAAGGTTTGTATTTTTTTTTTTTACCTCTGAGGAGTATAAGTGGCACTCCAGAACCCCAAATAACTGCACGTAGGAAGCAGAAAGAGTCCAATGCCCTTCAAACTACAGGACATGTCATCAGAGGAGCAAGGAGAACTCCTCCCTCTAGAGAGGAAGAATGACATCAGCAACCTTAAAGAGAGCTTCACAGATAAAGATCAGGATGAGTGACAGGCCCACGGAGGCAGAGCCTGCCATTGAAGAATACAGAAGGCATGTGCAGGCATATGCAGAAGAGGACAGGAGATCAAGGAATCAATGTCCTGAAAGAGCAGAAGCCCATGGAAATGGGAGGAGTTGAGCTGAAGAGAGAGAAAAAAAAAGAATCCATCGCCCTCCCTCTTCAGAAGAGAGATGAGACGCCCACAGAGCAGAGAAATGACAAAAAAAACCACCCCATAAACAAAAAACAGAAGGAGCTACCTAAGTGGAAAAGGCAGATCCTGGCAAAGACTGTCAGAGGGTCCAACAGACCTGAAACCCAACTCAAGAAGGTAAACACTGAGTGCAGTACTGCTAAAACAAATCAGGGAAGAAATGGAACTTCTAGTTGTCAGCTGAAGTTGAGAAACATGGAAACATAAAAAAAATGACGACAGAAAAAGACCACATGGCCTATCTAGTCTGTCCTTCCATATCAACAACTACAACAGTCCCCTTTTCTCCTTTAGAGATCCTCTGTGTTTGTCCCATGCTTTTTTGAACACAGGGCAAATTATCACGTGACACAGGCACACAGTCCAAAGCATGATAAGGTGGAAAAACACTTTATTTGAAATCTCAGACCTAGCAACCCGACACAGGCCGTGTTTCGGAGACCTTCATCAGGGGTTGTCTACATAGGTACTAAAGACATAAAAACACATAATATTAAAAAATAAATAAATAATACTGAAAGAACAAATACTCATAGACATTCAGTTAACTCTATTGTACAGAAATAGAAATAAGTATGTAATAATAAATAATAAAATTATATAATAATAGTATCCTCATATAAATAATTAAAAAATAAAAAATAATAAAAAATTAAAAATTAAAATGAATAAATAGTATATAGTAAAAATCAAATACCCGAATCACGATACTCAAATAAATATAAATATATAAATAGTGCGATAGAAAATACAACAAAATAGACCACAAATAAATCCATACAGACACATTTAAATACAGTCCTTGTGAAGATGATCAACATCATACTTGTATTATTACTACCTTATTTGTAGAGATATATGCAAACCTCTCAGGAGGTACACAGCTTCTATGTAGAAACGATGGCACTCAGTAAATGCAAGGAGTAAAAAACTAAAATGAAGAAGACATAAGAAAAAGCATCTGTATACCATTGGAGATAAATTATATATATTTTAATATATTTTAAATAACTGGAAAATATTTATTATAAGTCTTTGATAAATAGGAAGTACAGTGAAGTATATGTCTCTCTCTAATCGACTTCTGTGTATCCAGACCCTCCTTTGACCCCACACGTTTTTTAAAGAATTTTTCAGGAGTATGTTGTTTATTTCCTGTACTGATACTATTGACATTTGCTGCTAATGATTTTACCTCAGCTGCTCCTGCGATGTAACCTTGGCCTCACTCCATGATATTTTTAAAAGTATTTTTATAAATAAAATTTAATCCTCAATATATATTTTTTTAGACAGAAGTTGGAATTAATTGATACGTATAATTTTTCCCACCAATTGTTTCTATAGATGGATATGATTACTTGAGTCTCTCTCGGTCATTTACTCCTCCCACATCCGACCTAGAGGTTTGCCTGCTGCGTGTTCTTGGTGTTCCTTATTTTCCAGTTATTTAAAATATATTAAAATATATATAATTTATCTCCAATGGTATACAGATGCTTTTTCTTATGTCTTCTTCATTTTAGTTTTTTACTCCTTGCATTTACTGAGTGCCATCGTTTCTACATAGAAGCTGTGTACCTCCTGAGAGGTTTGCATATATCTCTACAAATAAGGTAGTAATAATACAAGTATGATGTTGATCATCTTCACAAGGACTGTATTTAAATGTGTCTGTATGGATTTATTTGTGGTCTATTTTGTTGTATTTTCTATCGCACTATTTATATATTTATATTTATTTGAGTATCGTGATTCGGGTATTTGATTTTTACTATATACTATTTATTCATTTTAATTTTTAATTTATTATTATTTTTTATTTTTTAATTATTTATATGAGGATACTATTATTATATAATTTTATTATCTATTATTACATACTTATTTCTATTTCTGTACAATAGAGTTAACTGAATGTCTATGAGTATTTGTTCTTTCAGTATTATTTATTTATTTTTTAATATTATGTGTTTTTATGTCTTTAGTACCTATGTAGACAACCCCTGATGAAGGTCTCCGAAACACGGCCTGTGTCGGGTTGCTAGGTCTGAGATTTCAAATAAAGTGTTTTTCCACCTTATCACGCTTTGGACTGTGTGCCCATGCTTTTTTGAATTCAGATACTGTCCTCATCTTTACCACCTCCACTGGGAGACTATTCCACAGATCCACCCCTCTTTCCGTAAAGAAATATTTCCACATATTACTCCTGAATCTTTCCCCTTTCACCCTCATCCTATGGCCCCTCAGAGCAGAACTTTCAATCAAGAGACTCTCCCCTTGTGCATTTATGCCATGAACGTATTTAAACATCTCAATCATATCACCTATATCCCATCTTTCCTCTAAGGTGTACATATTAAGATCTTTAAGTATGTCCTCATATGCTTTATAACAAAGACCACAAACCATATTAATAGCCACTCTCTGTACTGACTCCATCCTGTTTATATCCTTTTGAAGGTGCGTTCTCCAGAATTGCACACAATATTCCAAATGAGGTCACACCAAAGACTTATACAGAGTCACTATCACCTCCTTTTTTCTGCTAGCCATCCCTCTCCCTATGCACCCAAGCATCCTCCTAGCTTTTGCTGTCATATTTTCTACCTGTTTAGCTACTTTAAGATCATTAGACACAACCATGCCTAGGTCCCCCTCTTCTTTAGTGGACAAAAGTACTTCACCCCCTTTTCTATATTGCTCCCTTGGATTGCCGCAGCCCAAATGCATGCCCTTGCATTTTTTAACATTAAATCCCAGCTACCAAATTCTACACCATTCTTTAAGCTTATCTAGATCCCTCCTCATGTTATCAACACATTCCTGGGTTTCTTCTCCATTGCAGAATTTGGCATCATCCGCAGAGGCAAACCTTACTCGACAAACCTTCCGCTATATCGCTAACAAAGATGTTAAAAAGAATCGGAGCAGATCCCTGGGGCACACCACTGGTAACTTCCTTTTCCTCAGAGTGAGCTCCATTTACCTGTACCCTTTGTCGCCTCCCACTCAACCAATTTCTAACTAAATCAGTAAATTTAGGGTCCATCCCTCGGGTGCTCAGTTTGTTTATAAGTCGCCTGTGAGGAACGGTGTCAAAGGCTTTATTGAAATCTAAATACACCACATCTGGAGCTTTCCCTCGGTCCAACTCCCTGGTTACCCAGTCAAAGAAATCAATCAGATTTGTCTGACAAGACTTGCCTCTGGTGAATCCATGCTGCCTTGGATCCTGTAATCTGCTGGACTCCATAAACATCACTATTTTCACTTTCAGCAGTGTTTCCAATAATTTATTCACCACCGGTTAAACTGATTAGCCTGTAGTTTTCAACCACATCCTTACTTACACTTTTGAGTAAAGGGACCACATGGTCTTCTCTCCAGTCATTTTGCACCACTCCTGACTCCAACAAGGCATTGAAAAGGTCAGTCAGTGGAGCCGCTAGAATGTCCCCAAGTTCCCTCAGTATTCTAGTATATATCCCATCTAGTCCCATTGCTTTGTCTACTTTAAGTTTAAGGGATGGATCAGGTTCTCATGAAGATTGTTCAAGATGCCCCTCACTTCTGTTCCTGTTTGTGGGTATTTTCTGAGGTCCTGTTTCTGGTTCTTCATCTGTGAACATAGAAAAAAAATATTTGTTAAGCAATTCCGCTTTATCCTCATCAGCTTCTACATATTCCTCCCCTTCACCCTTGAGTCTGACAATACCATTTTTGCCCTTCCTCTTCTCACTAGCATATCTGAAAAATGTCTTATCCCCCCATTTTATTGCATTGGCTATTTCCTCCTCTTTTTGAATCTTTGCTTTCCAGACTACTTTGCTAGCTTCTCTAAGTTTTTCCAAATATAGATATGCCTGTCTTCCTCTCTCTCTGATCTCTTGTATTTCATGAAGGCCTCCCTCTTTTTCTTCACCTTTTCAGCTACTTCTTTTGAAAACTATAGCTGTCTCCTGAAGAGAGGGGCAGAAATGGTCAGCAGCTATTTTAAAGCAAGGATAAACCAGAGAGCTTGAATCAGAGAGGCCTGGGGCAATAGAGTCTAGAAGTCCTGCTAGTGGAAAGTGATCCAAGCTGTTCAGGATCCTAATGAAGAACAATTCCAGGTATGTGGCCCATCCATGAAGGAAGACTAAGTGGAGACAGACTTCAGTGTCAGCACCTGTGGGGAGATTATAGCCTGAGTTGTGCTTTGAGAGGCAACCAGCCCTCAGAACCTCCAGCAAATATATGTAGAGCCTGAAGAAGATCAGAATGCTAAAAATCCATGCAAGAGCATTGGGGGCATTAGTACACCACATTGATCCTTCGAGTCCAGTGGCTGCAAGATACAGCAAGTCTCTTTCCTATTAGGGACAAAACTCTTAGGGCTATGTTTACTAAGCAGCATTAAGGGAGCAAAGGTGCCTTTGACAGGCATTATCAGCACCAATGAGTGGCTAATGCTGCAGAAAGTGTCGATAATGCTTGAATAACGTGTGTTAGCTAGTCCCTTAGCATTAAGGTGAAAAGGCAAAAAGTCATGGGAAAGGAGGCAGTGTACTACTGTGAAGCAGGAAGTGGTTAAAAGATAGAAAGAAGAGGGTAGGGCTAAATGGCCAATTTCCCCAATGGAAAAAGGTGAATAGTGTACCCAAGAGATCTGTGCTGGGTCCCCTACTTTTTAACATATTTGTAAATGATCTGGAAATGGGAATAATGAGTGAGGTAATCAAATTTGTAGATGACACAAAATTATTCAGTTATTAAAACCCATGCGGATTGTGAAAAATTGCAAGAGGATCTTGATAAATTGGAAGACTGGGCATCCAAATGGCAAATGAAATTTAATGTGGACAAGTGCAAAGTTAAGCACCTAGGAAAGAACATCCCAAACTATGGTTACACGATGCAAGGTTCCACTTTAAGAACCACCACCCAGGAAAAAGATTTAGGTTTCATTGTGAATAACATGTTGAAACTCTACATCCAGTATGCAGCGACAGCCAAGAGAGGAAATAGAATGGAAAGGAAAGAAATGGAGAATAAAACAAAGGATATTATATTGCCCCTGTATCGTTCCATGGTGTGACCACACCTTGAATATTGTGTGCAATTCTGGTCACCATATTTAAAAAGGATATAGCATTATTAGAAAAGGTATAGAGAAGAGCCACCAAAATGTTAAAGGGGATGGAAGGATACCCCTATGAAGAGAGGCTAAAAAGGTTAGGCCTCTTCAACCTGGAAAAGAGACAGCTGAGTGGAGATATGATAGAGGTCTATAAATTAATGAATGGAATGTGATAGTGTTTTGTCATTTAGTAATTTGAAAATGATAACCAGGTTTTTATATTTGGTTCGAATGGCTATTGGCAGTCAGTGGAGGCTCTGAAGAATTGGTGTGATGTGATCCATATTATTTGCATGCATTATTATACGTGCTGCTGTGTTATGTGCAAGTTGGATGTGTGATAGTGTTTTGCATTGGGAGACCATGGAGGATGCTATTACAGGTAAACATAGATCGCTTGTTTATGACATCAAAATATAGAAAGACTAGGGGGACATGCAATGAAGCTATAGGGTAAACTATTTAAGACTAATAAGAAAAAATATTTTTTCACTCAATGTATAATCAAACTCTGGAATTTGTTACCGGAGGATGTAGGAAAAGCTGTGAGTGTAGCCGGGTTTAAAATGGGTTTGGACAAGTTCCTAAAGGAAAGGTCCATAAACCATTATTAAAGGAGACCTGGGATATCCACTTTTTGGCCCAATATAAGCATTGTGGAACCTGTGTCTTTTGGGAAAACTGATAGGTACTTGTGACCTAAATTGGCCACTGTTGGAAGCAGAATACTGGGATTGATGGACCTTGGTCTGACCTAGTATGGCATAACTTATGTTCTTTTGTTCTTAAAGGGGTGGAGAGTGGATGTTAATGGGGCGGAGAGTGGATGGGGATAGGATGTGTTACATTACCGCTGGTTGTTGTTACGGTGTGTTAGAGACACAGCTGACAGGAACACCAACGCCAGCTCAGAGCTCGCGTTAAGGGCTACCTTTGAAAGGAGAGAGCCATTTACATCATGCAAGCAGCACACAGGGAGCCTATTTAGCTGTATGCAATGTGTTACTCCTACTGTACCACTAGAATTAGTGATAGTCATGCTCTATTGGCAGTAACAACATGGTGTCCTAGAAATTTATTTTATTTATTTATTTCACATTCTTATATACTGCCTTATCTGGTAATCAAGGCAGTTTATAATTAACAGAACAAAGTACATTAAATAATTAACTATGTACAATAACAGAGTCACTATAACTATTTACATAATTTGGTCTGAGAGGATTATGTGCTGTAGTGTTTATATATGACTTGAAGGGAGAGGTTGAAGGGACAGTTCTATGTTGCTTGAGTCAGGGAGGCAGGTGGTGTTAAGGTTCTTTTTGGCTTGTGGTAGGAGATTGAGGGTGGGAATGACCATAGTGTTCATTGAAAAGGAATGTCTTTAATCTTTTTCAGAAGTCAATGAGGTCTTTTATTTCTCTCATATCTGATGGCAATGCATTTCAAAGTGTTGGTGCATAGTGTGAGAATGCTCTTTTATTTGTGGTTTTGGTTGCTTTATGGAAGATGTCTGGGTGGCATAGAGAGTTTTGGGTGCAACTCCTTTTTAGTCTCGTGTTCTGGGTTTTTGATATTAATGTGGTGATGTGTGATAGTGTTATGTCATTTAGTAATTTGAATATGATAGCCAGGTTTTTATATTTGGTTCGACTGGCTATTGGGAGCCAGTGGAGGCTCTGAAGAACTGGTGTGATGTGATCCGTATTATTTGCATGCATTATTATGTAGTGGTGTCAGAAGTGTGCTTTCAAATGTACCTAGAAATACTAGGCCTGTGGCCTAGCTGGAATGTCTTTGTCTCTTTTGTTTCACTGTAGCCTGCTTAGTAGTAGAACTGTGCAGTAAGAAATGCATAGTTTAGCAGCTTCTCACCTTACATAACACGCCCTAACTGACCTCCATTGGTGAGCGATCAAGTAGCTAGAATGTGATAACAAATTATTAGTTTGCATATAGCTAAAAGTCTATAAATGAAACTGAAACCTTTGTTCAGGGGGCTCAGTCTTTTTGGAAGCTATTCCACTGAGTTCTCACATGCTATTAAAACTGTTTGATTTCACAAAGGCCTCAGGTGTCTTTTCTTGGTCTGGTAATTTACTACATTTCTTGGTTCCCTGACTGAGAAAGGAAGACTATTTTGTCTTGGAGTGATGAGCCATTCATCTAGCAGGCTCCAGGAGTCCTGAGAGGTCTCGAGGTGCCACCGGATTGTTTCCGGACGGGACTTTATGACAGTCCTGGAGCCCGTGGGACTGATCGGACTCACTCATGAACCTAGAAGGGGCCTGGAAAACAAACCTGTCCTTTTCACCGGATCCGGTAAGTCTGATTTTGGTAATTCTTTGTATCTGGTATTGTTATCTGGTAATTCTCTGTATCTGGTATTGTTATCTGTAATTGAAAGGAGCGTGATCAACTCCTGGGATTGGTCTTAGTATGTCAGGTGGTGGCTGAACCCACCGGTTTCCCTTCTGGTATACTGTAAGATTATTCTGTTGGGGGGGAGGGGGGGTTTGAAGGCCTTATAAAGGTGGGCCAGAAAGCGATGAATGTGGAAAAACATCTGAAGTCCTGCAAACCCCTGACGAGAGTCCTGGCCAGTTTTATGAAAGACTCTGTGAATCTTTCCGTGTTTATACTCCGTTTGACCCTGAAGCACCTGAAAACCAGCGGATGTGAATACAGCAGAGGGCAGTTACAGGGGGGACATTAAAAATAAAACACATCAGATTGAGGGATTTGCTGGAATGAATATAACTCAGCTGATGCAAGTTGCTATGAAAGTGTTTGTGAACAGAGATCAGGAGATGAAGCGTGAGTGTGAATAAAAGATGAGAAAAGAAAACTGATACATTAGCAGTGGCGCTAGTCGAGAAAGGATAAGGAAAGTTAATGTGGGAACCGAGAAGCCAAGGCCGGGGTAGAGGAACCCGGCGAGGATCATTGGAGCAAGGACTATTGGAACAAGATCAATGTGCCTATTGCAGAGAAATGGGCCACTGAAAAAGGAAAAAACAAATGTCCCAATTATGTCAGGCAATATTCCCTGCCCCGAAGAGCTGTTGAGGGCATTCATAAACATCTCCAGCGATTACTCAAGTTTGGACTCCTGAAACCATGCCAGTCACCTTGGAATACCGCTTTGCTGCCAGTTCAGAAACCAGGTACTACTGATTACTGACCTGTACAAGATCTGCGGAAGGTCAGTGAAGCTGTTGTTACCATTCATCCTGTTGAGTCAAACCCTTACAATTTACTGAGTTTGATTCCTGCACAAGCTACCTGTTTTACTGTTTTGGACTTAAAGGATGACTTTCTGTTTGAGATTGGCCACTCCTTGCCAGCCACTGTTTGCGTTTGAATGGGAAGACCCTATTACTGGCAGTAAGAGACAATTGACATGGACCGGGTTACTCCAAGGATTCAAGAACTCCTCCACACTGTTTGGGGATGCACTTAGTCAAGATTTGTGTCAGTTCCAGTCATGTCCCCTTCAACGTGTATTGCTACAATACATGGACAATCTACTCATCGCCACTGTTTCCCCAGAAGAATGTATTGCCGCCACTTCAGAACTTCTGCACTTTCTTTGGATGTCTGGCTATCGGGTGTCTCAAAGTAAAGCCTAATTGTGCCAGACTGAAGTCAAGTACTGCCCGACGTGGAAAAACCATTCCATCTATACGTCCATGAAGAAAGGGGGTGGCCTTCTTGTCTCCGCGCAGTAGCAGCAACAGCTCTCCTGGCAACAGAGGCTGATAAATTGTCCCTTGGGCAAGAACTGTATGTTAAAAGTACCACATGCAGTACTGACACTGATGGAGTACAAAGACAATTGGTTTACCAACGAGCGGATGACAAAGTACCAAAGCAAGCTGTGTATGAATCCTCGGGTTCACATGGAGATAGTGAAAAACACTCAATTCTGCCACTCTACTCCCTGTAGCACCTGGGCTACCCAAACATGATTGTATCCAGGTCATGGATGAAGTGTATTCCGGCCGCCCATATCTGAAAAATGTACCACTGGCCTTTCCTGATGTTCTGTATTTTACTGGTGGCAGCAGTTTTGTGGAAGATGGACAGCGGAAGGCCGGATATGCTGTGGTCACTCCTGAGGTTGTTGTGGAGGCTGAGCCCTTACCCCTGGGGACCTCTGCCCAGAAAGCTGAGCTCATTGCCCTTACTCGAGCCTTCCAGTTAGCTGCAGGTCTGAAAGTAAACATCTACACTGACACTAAGTATGCTTTTGTTACCCTACATGCCCATGGGGCCCTGTATAAAGAATGAGGTTTGGTTACTTCAGGGGGGAAAGCTATTAAGTATGCCCCAGACATCATGGCTCTAGTAGATGCCATCTGGGAACCCAGGAAGGTTGCAGTCATGCACTGCCAGGATCATCAGTCTGGGGATAGCCTGACTGCCTTAGGAAACCGGAAGGCAAACAAAGTAGCAAAGGAAACAGCCCTCCGCCCAATAAGGCCCAATCCGGCATTGGCTATAACAGCCCCACTATTCCCAGTGCCAGTGAAGTATCCCCGCTACCAATCGCACGAGCTAGACTATTTCTGTACCCAGGAGGGAGGGACACTGACTGAACAGGGATGGATCAGCTGCCACCTCTCCAGAAAACTGAACCTAGCCGTATTGTTATCCCTGACACCTTAGCCCCGCATTTTGTCCAGGCGTTCCACCAGGTTACTCACATGGGAAAAAGCGCAATGGAGCAGGCCCTTCATCCCTGGTTTTATATTTCAATGTTAGGACTCCTAGCCGCATCAGTTTCACGCCAATACCTGACCTGTGCCTGAAATAATCCCCAACAAGGGAAATTACCACCCCCTGGTCTCCTAGCTGTAGGGACTGCTCCCATGGAAAATTTTCAGGTAGATTTTACCGAGATGCCCAAGGTTGGGGGTCATAAGTACCTTCTGGTGTTAGTCTATACCTATTCAAGATAGGTTGAAGCTTTTCCCACCAGAACCGAGAACGTTTGTGAGGTCGCCCGAGCCCTCATCAGAGAAGTCATACCCCTATTTGGACTCCTGTCAGTAACAGGATAAGACAATGGCCCAGCTTTTGTCTCCCAGGTCACCAGACACCTAGCCCAAGCTCTACAGATAGATTGGAAATTGCACACTGCCTACCGCCCTCAGAGTTCAAAATTTCCAAACTCTGTCAGCAGACCCGTCTCTGTTGGCCGTCTGTTCTTCCCATGGCCCTGTTGTACATACGGTCCTCTCCTCGCCAGGATTTGAATCTGTCCCCCTTCGAAAAATCCTGTATGGACGACCCCCTCCCTTGATCAAGGGGGTGCTAGTAGACATGGGTCAGATTGGATCTCTTCTGACCTGCCAAGAACTGGTAGCATTGGGTTCTGTATTGCAGAATTTTCACTCCTGGGTTCAAGAACGACTACCAGTAACCCTTGTTGAACCCATTCACCCACACAAACCAGGTTATGCTGTCTGGATTAAGGAGTGGAACCCTGACCCTTTGACACCCCGCTGGTGGGGGCCATTTATGGTCATACTGTCCACCCCCACAATTGTGGAGGTTGCCGAACATGTGCAATGGATTCGCCATACTTGAGTCAAGCCAGCAACCCATCTGACTGACAGCACCTGGACTGCCAGAACGGATCCTGACAACCAACTGAAGCTCATCCTGTCCAGAACGACTCAGCCTGCATGTCAATCAGCGCAACGCCCTACCTCCGTCAACACCGGAAACTGACGGGTCTACATACAGCCGAAGACTGAGGATCGACAACTGCGAACAAGGAACCCAAGGACCTGTTGTTTATAGTCTGTATTTATACCAACTGCAGTATTATGTATACTGAGTTTGTGGTAGTTGTGTTTCTGATGGTAACCATGAGTTCTGTTGTAACTGATCCACTCCCCTGCACCCCCTGTTTGAAAGTAACTAAGGCTGACCACAAAATCACTCAGACCCTGGTATATCATACTTATTATTCCTGTTCCAGTACTAAAACAGACCAGGAAAGGAGCCTGTGTGTTTTAATCCTAAAGTGTTTCCTGTTTATTGGATCCTGGAAGTACGTGCCGACAATTTCCAGGGACCGCTCCTTAACTCTACCACATTTGAGGATAGCCAGCCTAAATCCTTGTTTTTCGTTGCGTGCCTCGCAATTGGAAAAACCTCTTATTCTGGTGGTTGCGGGTCCCTCAAATGGGAACACATCTATTCTACAAATAAGTACATGTGCCCTCAACGTACCTATAATTGGGGCCAGTGCACGGGCCTCAATGTGCCCAACTACTGGGTAGTGGCTGCGGCAGGGTCATATTTCTGCCCCCAGTGGGAGTGTATATATTTTGCCTCTTGGCCAGGAGTGTCTACTGGCCACCAAGGGGATGATCGCAAAACAGTTTTAAAGAGGATGTCGGCCTACCCCCATTGTCAAACTTCCACCTGTAATCCCCTTAATCTCACTATTTTGAACCCTTGTCAGGCCAACTGGCATACGGGGCAACTTTTTGGCCTACTCATTTATAGCCAGGGTACAGGCCCCGGCACTTATCTTTATGTCTGGGTAATAGCAGAAAAAAACCGACAATCCCACCTGATTAGTGTTTTCCACTTCTTCTACGAGGAAATGGCGACCCAGATAGACCCCATACCCACAGCTGTTATAAATTTATTCCTTGAATTAGCTGAGACTGTGACTACACAACTGAATGTCACCTATTGTTACTTCTGTGGTGGCACCAATATGGGCGATCAGTGGCCCTGGGAGCTCAGGAGTGTAATTATTCTTCATCCTCCTATAATCAGTCCCAGTTTAAACCCAAGGCTAGTGAATGGGTATTGAAGACCTCCATTATAGTGAATATATGTCTCTCCCGGATCGGCCCAGGATTCACCACACCGATAGGGAATGCCCCGAGCGCATTATACAGAATTATGGCCCTGCAACATGGGCCGAGGATGGATCTTATGATTATCGTACCCCTATTTACATGCTGAATCGTATTATTTGCTTGCAAGCTGTTCTAGAAAATTATTACTAATGACACCAGCAAGGCTTTGACCCTACAGGCAAAACAAAACACTCAAATGCGCACAGCTATTTATCAATCGGCTGGCCCTTGATTATCTTTTAGCCGCAGACGGAGGGGTCTGTGGTAAATTTAACCTCACTAATTGCTGCCTACAGATATATGATGCTGGCAAGGTTATTGAAGACATTACTGATCACATGCGGAAGTTAGCCCATGCTCCTTTTCAGACCTGGAATGGTCTGTCAGTTGACGGCTGGTTTGGGAATGTTTTTAATGGGTTAGGTGGTCTGAAATTCCTTATGGCCTGCCTTGTTTTGCCTTGCCTGATACCTCTCTGCCTGCGTGGTTGACACCCTGCCATTGACAGTGCCGTTGACCACAGATCCGCTGCCCATGTCATGACCTTATGTCAGTATCATCTGTTCCAAACACGGACCCAGCACATGGTTTACATCCTGCACCTGCTTATAATTCTTGGCACCCTGCTGGCAAGGGTGCTGAATTAAAGGGGGGGAGTGTAGTGGTGTCAGAAGTGTGCTTTCAAATGTACCTTGAAATACTAGGCCTGTGGCCTAGCTGGAATGTCTTTGTCTCTTTTGTTTCACTGTAGCCTGCTTAGTAGTAGAACCACACAGTAAGAAATGCATAGTTTAGCAGCTTCTCACCTTACATAACACGCCCCAGCTGACCTCCATTGGTGAGCGATCAAGGGGAACTTAATATGTGCCTATCATGAAGTAGCTAGAATGTGATAACAAATTATTAGTTTGCATATAGCTAAAAGTCTATAAATGAAAAGGAAACCTTTGTCCTGGGGGCTCAGTGTTTTTGGAAGCTATTCCACTGAGTTCTCGCATGCTATTAAAACTGTTTCATTTCACGAAGGCCTCAGGTGTCTTTTCTTGGTCTGGTAATTTACTACAATTATACGTGCTGCTGTGTTCTGTGCAAGTTGGATGTGTGATAGTGTTTGCATTGGGAGACCATGGAGGATGCTATTACAGTAGTCTAAGTGGGGATTGAGCATTGCTTGAATGACTGTTCTAAAGTCTGATGGCTCGAGGAGTGGTCTTAGTTGCTGGAGCATTTTGGTTTTCCTGTATATGGCTTGCACTACATTTGAAATGTGTGCAGTAAGTGTTAGGGCCTTGTCAATGATAACTCCCAGGTATTATATCTGATCTTTTATTGTGATTGCTGCTGCTCCAAAGTGTATCTGGGGAGGCGGGGTGAATTCTTTATCTCTTGTAATGAACATGGCTTCTGTTTTGTTAATGTTTATTGCCATGTTGTTAGAGGCAAGCCACTCAGAGACTTCATGATAGCATGCCGCAATTTGCTTTAGACTAAACTTAAGTATTGATTGGGAGGTACACCATGATATCGTCTGCATAAATATGGCAGCAAACTTTGTATTTTTGGAAGATTTTGCATACTGGTTGAAGGTAGATATTAAATAGGAGGGAAGATAATGCAGACCCTTGGGGGATTCCTGGTTTTGGCTAAAAGGTTGTGAAGTTGTGTGATCCATTTTTACCTGTTGGGTTCTGTCATTAAGATATGAGGCGAACCAGGCCAAGGCTATTCCAGTGATTCCAATTTGTTGTAGTCTTGCTAATAGCATACAGTAGAGTGATTAATGGAATCAAATGCTGCTGCAATATCTAGGAAGATCATAAAAACTGCATTTTGGGGTTTTTCAATACTTTTGGTGAGTGTGTCAATTAGGGCTATGAGTAGGGTTTTACACCATGGTGTGTTCTGAAGCCATATTGTTGGGTATGAAGAGGAGAGTTTAAATCTAGGTGGTCCTGTAGGTGGTTTTGTATATTTTCTTCTATTAATTTTGTTAGATAAGGTAGGTTTGATATTGGCTTATATGAGCTTGGTTGTAGTTTGGGTTGGATAGTTGCCTGTTTAAGAGGTTTGGGCATGTAGCCTTTGGTCAATGAAAGGTTTACAATCTTTTGTATTACTGGGGCCAGGGCATCATGTGACATTTTAACCCAAGTAATGGGGCATGGATCCCCTGGGGCTGTTATAGTGTTTATTGCAGAGACAATCTTTTCTAGTTGGGTTATGGGGATTGTTGGGAATGAGTTTAGTTTTGGGGAATCAATTGGAAGTTGTAATAAGACTTTTGGAGGAATGTGTGAAGTGGAACATAATTTGGCACTGTAGTAGTCTGCTAGGGTCTGTGGGCTAATTTGGGTAGATGGGTCAGGGGTGTCAGTTGACATAGTTAAAGATTTTACAATTTGGAATAGGTCTGTTGGTGTGTTAAGGGGGTTCATTAGTATTTTTGTGTGGTTTTCCTTTTTGACTTTGTTAGTGGATTCTTTATATATTTGCAGTGTGGTCATGTATTGTTTGTCTGTTGCGGCTTTGGTTTTCCGCCATTTTCTTTTTATTTTTTGGAGGAGTCTTTTTAGTGTTCTAAGCTCATCATTATACCAGATATTAGAGCTTCTGGGGGTTTGATCATTTGTGGCTAGTGGGGCAATTGTTGCTTCTGAAATCGCCGTGTTCCAAGAGTTCAGGAGTGAATCTATATCTGTTCCATAAGATAATTGTGGAAGGATAACATTAGTGAATGTATCCTTGTTAAAGTGTTTGAAGCGTTTGTTGGGTTATATCTTTGGTTTCTGTTTTTGTATTGTGATATTATGTGATATTTTAAAAGTGATATTATAATGGTCAGAACATGGGATGGGCTGGGTATAGACGGGTAGGGCATGTTCTTTTAGTGTTTGTAATAGGAGGAAAATAAGGTCCAGTGTATTTCCTTTGCTGTGTGTAGTGGTATTTATAATTTGTGTAAAGTCCATTTCCTTCATGGCTTTAATGAAGGAGAGTGATTGGGCATTTTGAAGGGAAGCTAGATTAAAGTCACCAAGCATTATTAATCTTTTTTTAGGATTATCATGGGTGCATACTGTTTTCAGTATTTTGCTCAGGGAATTGTGGTCTTTTGTGGATAAGGTAGAATTTAGCCCCATTTGTCTGGATTAGGATGGTGTCAAGACCTTCATAACATGTGGTGTCTAGTAGTGTGGGTTTTAGGCTCGACTTGACTAGTATTGATACATGCTTGTGGACTATGTTGTTGGGGCCAGATTGCCACAAGAGGTGGCATAGGAGTGATGCAGTGGGACAGGCTAGTCCTCTAGGCTGTCCAGGTGCCCACCTAGGATGTACATCTGTGATGTCTGTTGTGACTCTGCCGTTACAACTGTAGCCCACATACATGCTTCTGCTATCTGAAATGAGTTGGCCCACAGCCACTGTCACCATACAACCATGTTAGCATTGTGTGCAGGTGAGAGTGGCTGTCACAGTCACTTCTGCCTGCTGCTGAAAAAAGCCTAGTCCTGGCCCTGCATGTCAAGTGCAGTGCCGCTGTGTCTACTGTCCTGGGCTTTCCAAACATGTCACTGGCAGGTAAAGCAGAGGCCATGGTAAATCCTCTCGTCCTTGCACTAGCGAGGTTCAAGGCAACAGCATATGTGCTCACAGCTCCTGCTGGAGGGGGGTCAGGAGCGGCAAGCTGTGACTAGCTACATGTATGCCGCTGCCTCAAGGCCACCTTCAGCACTGAATTGTTGCCTGTGCCATGACTGTAAGTAGTGAGGGATTGGCTGGCATGACATCCACCCAGATTGGTGGACCCAGCTACTGCCTAGGTTGCGCACTCGATGATCTATCTCTAGGTACTGTGCCATAAGTAGCTGAGTTAAGACTGCCCCTGCATTTCCTAAGGAGAGAACATTGTGTGTGTGTGAGAGAGAAGGATCAAGACCAGCCAGTAGATCAGGAATAATATGTCCAGGTGGGTTAACTTTATCCTACATTTTCAGAGCTTTATTAGCTATATATTGTGGTAAGGAGAGTGCAGCTCAGCATGGAAATAAAAGAGAAAGAAGAACTTTTTCTTCTTTTCGGGGGATGGGTGCACTAGAACACATACACCACAGCAAAATCCCTGAGAGAAACCAAGAGGGTAGAGCTAGGGTTAAGCCACTCCCAGACTCCATGACAACCCCAGGTAAGAGTAGGAGGTACAAGTGGGTGGAGTCAGAGAGGGAGGTGCCCTGCTCAACGTTTAAGTTTGAGAAAACAAACAAAGTTGGGAGAAGCAGCCAAGCAAGGAGCAGCCAAGAGGGAGGCAGCCAAGGGAAAGGCAGCCAAGCAAGAAGCAGCCAAGAGAGAAGCAGCCACAAAGAGAGCAGCAGCAGAGACAAGAGCAGCCAGCATTGCAGTCAAGGAAGCTACAGAGAAGGTTCCAGGCAGAGGACCAAACAGACTGGCAAGAGGGAGAGAGAGAAAAGGTTGGCTTTGAGAAGGCTAAGGCAAGAGTGCTTAGAGTCCTCTGATGAAGGGTCTGTCTGCAGGCAGCAGAAGCCCCAGGAAGGGAAGTGGAGATCTTACCCGGATTCCCTGTCTAGCTCAGAGGTAGAGAAAGTCACAAGTCACAGAAGCCTCAACCAGGAAGGTGCTGCAACAAGACTCCAAGGTAGGAGAAAGAAAGCAGTAAACCCAAAACCCTGTGTTTCTTGCTCTGACTCTAAAGAGAGGTTTAGGCCTGAGAAAACCCGGATTAGGAAGAAGGGGTTTTCAGGAGAAACTGAACAGGAGAAGCCCGTTGAAGTCCTACCTAGAGGAGAAGGGGCCATTCAGTGGAATAGGCTGTTTAACCTGTTAAAGGCCATTAAGCATAAAGTGCCAGAGCGTTTTCAAACTTTGCCAAGATACAGCTCAGCAGAAAGCATGGAGGTAGAAAGTAAAGAAAGTGACCTGACTTCAGCTTGTTCTGAGATGGACTGTGATATGTGCATTGTGGCTAAGTAATGAAAGCCTGTGAGCAGTGAGAAGTTAGGAATTGTAAATACCTGTGCTTTATGATTACAGAATTGAGAAGCATCATAAAGGGAAAAGAAAAGAAAGCCTGTATAAATAATTCTACTACAACACTGGTTGTAAGCTTTGCTTTAATGGGAGAAGATTATCCTTTATTTTCTTTGACTTGAGTGTACAACTGCTTTAAAGATTTGTTACCCACTTGCCACGGAAGCTAATAAAATTCCTGTGTACTTGAAACAACCACTTGGTTCATTTATCTCTATACACAACTACAATCCTTGGTAAAGAGGAATTCAAGATGGCTTCCCGTCCCTACTAGGCGACCGCCTGGTAGGGGCGCGACCGCTACAATATACATGCAGTGGGTGATGACTAGTAGACTAGTTTGTGAGTGGCTGATACAGCCCAGTGTTGCCCAGCATATGCAAGCTATCTGTGATTGATCTAGCTGATTAGAGTTCTCAGAAAGTGAGGCTAGCTCTTCTTGGACTGGTGGCAACTTGCTGCTGACTGGTCTTGGCAGATTCTGCTGGTTGATGTCATTACCTCCCTCCTCCTACTGTCTAGCCAACACTCGCTCTTCAGGTTCCTTGGAAACAGCTGCCACAACCTTAGGAAATGATAGAAGATGTTATAGGAGAGTCCCTGGCCAGCAAGTGCAGGACACAAGGGTCAAATAAGACATACCCCTCCTACATGCTGCAATAGTACAGAATACCAAATGACTACCATCACACACTGCAGGCAATAGCTATAGCACGCTAGCAGTGCAATAGATCTGTTCTAGGACGTGGAGCATCCATTTATTGTAGTGCTTGCTCTGGGGACCAGGTGATGTGTGCCTTTCCTCACATTTAGAGTGACTGGTGAAAAAGGTAATTTGCATATGTGGCAGCTGTTATATGCAGGAAGCACACAATATCCCTGCTATTACAGAGCTGATGTGATGGATTGCTGCATTCTCCATATGGACAAATTACATATACAGAGCTACTATCATAGGCCTCCAGGCCTACTTAACTACATCCTTGGATCCAAATACACAAAAAGTGCTGAAATATGAGAGTAAATGTCCAGGAACTGTATCCATCATCAAACTTGGACAAGTGCTCAGACGACTAGAAGGAATGAGTGAAAATCCACAAGCATGCACAGGAAGGGAAGCAACAGAATTTGCAAAAAAAAAAGAAATAAAAGAACTCTTCAAGGAATTAGATCAACAAACAAGGAAAGACAAGTGGCAGATGCACAAATACAGCAGGAAATACAGGAATACTTTGTCAATCAACAATGGATACATGAATGGTTAAAGAGGGGTGAACTGAAACCGAAGGATGAGAGGATGATAGTTGCAGTCTAGGACAATGGCTTACGGATGAGATGGTTTACAGCGAACATTGAAAAAACTGGCAACACAGACATATGTTGGTTCTGTAAGAAAGACCTAGAAATGGTGACGCACCTCGTAACTGGCTGTGAAGTTCTGATGACAGAAAATTTCTATACAGAAAAACATGATAAAGTAGCACACCTTATCCATTGGAAACTCTGTAAACACTATAACATCACTGTGACCAAAAAGCCACCATTATCTTAAGAGAATTACAGAGAATGGAGAGGTTATGATCACCTGGGATACTCCCATTCTGACCGATAAAAAGCTGAATGCGAGGAAGCTGGATATAGTGGTTAAGGAGAAAAACACCAGAATGGCATTGATAATAGAGATGTCAGTTCCAAAAGACTACTCTGTGAATCACATGGAGAGGCAGAATATTCTGAAATACCAGGAAATGCAGTCAGAGACCAAGAAAATGTGGCAGAAAGATACAGAAATATTTCCTATCATGTTGGGTGCCACAGACTTGATAAAGAAGAATTTCTAAGCACATCTTAACAAACTACCCATACATGTTACATCTTACGAACTCCAGTAGGAGGTTCTCTTTGGCACGATGCAAGTACTACGCCGAGCCTAAGCAGTGAATTTGAAAGATTGAGATCATACTCCCCATGCCCTGGCTTAGAAGTGAGGTTCACGACTGTCATGGTATACGCGAAATTAATGTTAACACACAACACTGCATGAAGGGAAAACAAAATCTACTACAACCAAAACAATTCCTTGAATCTGCCTAAACTTTCCCATAAAGACATAAGCACATTTAAACAATATAATCTAACAACACACTCCTATAACTACTCCAAGAGATACCTTTCAGGGAGAAAATAACCTCAGGATTATTCTTCACTCCCACCATGCGGCAAAATTCATCACCATAGGGGATTTCCAATATCTTCCATCATAAGTCCAACAACTCCCACTTTTTAATATATAAATTTTTTTACCAATATAAAAAAGTACTTTTTCAATATACTTGATATCTACTATAATTTCATTTATAAGTAATTAACTGCTGGCACCATTTTAGTGCTTTTGTATACACTTATAATGACCTCCAACCGATTCTGCAAAACAAAGCCAAATAGCCTTATTAATGAATGAGCTTTTTCACCAACCAAAATATACATAATTCACTTATCTGCATCAATTCACTCCTGCAGATGCAAACATCATTGCCTGCTCAAATGTTTCCAATTCTTTACACCCAACAAAGATCTTCATTTCTCCTTCACCAAGGCTACATCAGGGGTATATTCATGCTACAGATGTTGGTCTCAGGAGATAACGATAGCATATGACCTCACCAAATTGAAACACCAATCTACCATTGCTAAACACCTTCATTTGTACACTTCTTCCTAGGAGGTGTCCCCAATACAATTACGGTAGGTTATGCCAAATCCACACTAATACTGCCATAATACTAATCCCTCTTACCCCACCTACCTTAAAACATATAGAATAGAGCTCCACAGCCACCTATGACAGTACTTACAATACATAACACACTATACATTTCAAAAAAATTAAAAGAAAAGGTTCCATTCCATCTTATCATTAAGTCCATTGGGTTCCAAAGTATCCAATCTGAAAATCCAATGCTGCTCCTGTTGCAACAACGCTCTTCATCTATCTCCTGTTCTCAAATCTTGCAGACCATAATCAATTACAAAGCAACGTAGCTCTTCAAATTTATGATTGAATGCAACACTGTTTCACTAAAGAAGTTTCTACTCAAATCTTTGAGAGACTGTACTTATGTTCTGCAAGTCGATTTCTCAGTGGTCTAGTAGTCTTGCCAATATACACTTTCAAGCAAGAACATCTTAAAACATATACCATCATCATCAAGACTGCTATTGTTACTCTATTTGCCTGTGTTTTCTCTCATTTAGAAACATAAAAACATGATGGCCAAAAAATACTATATGGCCTATCTAGTTTGCCCTTCTATATCAACTACTATAGTCCCTTTTTTCCTTTAGTGACCTTCTGTGTTTGTCCCAAGCTTTCTTGAATTCAGATACTGTCCTCGTCTCTACTACCTCCACTTGGAGACTATTCCATGCATCTACTACTCTTAGCATGTCCCCTCATTACAGAGCTTTCTTTAAATTGCAAGAGGGTCTCCTTCTGTACATTTATGCCATGGAGGTATTTAAACATTTTTATCATATCTCCTTTCTCCCACCTTTCCTCTAAAGCAGTGGTGCTCAACTCAGTCCTCTAGGACCACCAGGCTAGTCAGGATTTCAGGATATCCACAATGAATATGCATGAGATAAATCTTCATGCACTGCTTCTATTGTATGCAGATCTATCTCATGCATATTCATTGTGGATACCCTGAAAACCCAATTGGACTAGGGGTCCCAGAGGACTGGGTTGAGAACCGCTGTTCTAAAGTATACATATTGAGATCTTAAGTCAGTCCCCATATAGCTTATAATGAAGACCACAGAACATTTTGGTAGCCACCCTCTGCACCGACTCCATCCTGTTTATATCCCTTTGTAGGTGTGGTCTCCAGAATTGCACACAATATTCCAAATGAGGTCTCACCAAAGACTTATACAGAGGCATTATTATTTCCTTTTTCCTGCTGGCCATTGCTCTCCCTATGCACTCAAGCATCCTTCTGACTTTTACTGTTGCCTTTTATACCTGTTTAGCCACTTCAATATCATCAGAAACAATCACACCCAGGTTCTGCTCCTCTTTTGTGGACAGAAGTACTCCATTCCCTATACTGTACCACTCTCTTGGATTTTTGCAGCCCAAATTCATGACCCTGTATTTCTTAGCATTAAATCTCAGCTGCCAAATTCTCATTCTTCAAGCTTGGCTAGATCCTTCCTCATGTTATCTACTCCTTCCTGGTTGTCTACTCTATTGCAGATTTTGGTATCCTCTGCAAAGAGACAATCCTTACCTGACAGTCCTTCTGCAGTATCACCAAGGACAGATCCATGCTGCACACCACTGGTAACATCCTTCTCCTCAGAGTGAGCTCCATTTACCTCTATCCTTTGTTGCCTCCCACTCAAACAATTTCTAACCCACTCAGTCACTTTAGGGTCCATCCGTAGGGTGCTCAATTTATTTATAAGTTGCCTGTGTGGAACGGTGTCAAAGGCTTTACTGAAATCTAAGTACACCACATCTACTGTAGGGTTCTCCCTCGGTCCAACTCTTTGGTTATCGAGTCAAAGAAATAAATCAGATTTGTCTGATGAGACCTGCTTCTAGTAAACCTATACTGACTCAGATTCTGCAATCCACTGCACTTCAGAAACCTCGCTATCCTCTATTTTAGCAGCATTTCCATTAATTTACTCACCACAGAGGTCAGGCTAACTGGCCTATAGTTCTCAACCTCATCGTTTCTTCCACTTTTGTGTGAAGGGACCACATGCGCCTTTCTCCAGTCCTCTGGGACCACTTCTGATTCTAAAGAAGCATTGAAAAAGTCAGACAGTGGAGTCACTAGAACTTCTCCAAGTTCCTTCAATACTCTGGTATGTATCCCATCTGGTTCCATTGCTTTGCCTACTTTTAGATTAGTTCGTTTTTCATCAACACGGTCCTATGAAAATTGTTCAAGATCTCTTTCACTTCTGTTCCTATTTGTGAGTATTTTCTGAGGTCCTGGTCCTGGCCTTTCTTCTGTGAACACAGAACAAAATACTTGATAAGCAATTCTGCTTTATCCTCATGAGCTTCTACGTATTCCTCCCTATCACCCTTGAGTCTAACAATACCGCTTTTGCACTTCCTCCTCTCACTAACATATCTGAAAAATGTCTTGTCCCCCCATTTTATTGTATTGGCTAATTCTTTTTTTTTTTTGTATCTTTGCTTTGCTGACTACTTTCCTAGCTTCTCTAATTTTTCCAGATATTATGCTTGTTTTCTGCTTTCTGTGATCTCTTGAAGGCCATCCTCTTTTTTGTTTCTCCTTTTCAGCTACTTCATTTGAGAACCATGGTGGCCTCCTTTTCCTTTTATATTTATTTTCAGCTTTCTAACAAAAATATC
Organism: Ichthyophis bannanicus; assembly: GCA_033557465.1. Classification (NCBI taxonomy): domain Eukaryota; kingdom Metazoa; phylum Chordata; class Amphibia; order Gymnophiona; family Ichthyophiidae; genus Ichthyophis; species Ichthyophis bannanicus. The sequence goes on from CM066036.1 coordinate 218,193,272, forward strand.
CCATTTCAGCTGTGTCCATTGCTTTTCTACATCCCCTAGCTATTTCCAACCTGCTAACGACTCCTTGAGGTATTGTCTCATTCTGGCAAAGTTAGTTTTCCTAAAGTCTAAGACCCTCACTTTTGAATGGACTTTATCAGCCCTAGTCCTAATACTGAACCACACCACTGATGATCACTAGATGCAATGTTTTTGACCAAATTGGTTCTAGTACTCTTACTCGCTATTCACCTACCTTACTTAAACATTAAAGTATTTTTAAAACACCTCGTTCTGATTTCATGTCTTTCACACTCCCCCTATTCTTTTGCAATAACCAAACTATTTCCCTCCAGTGCCAGTCTCTCACCCTAACCTCCAGAGAAGCCTATTATGAATGTTTATTGGACCCTCATGGAGAATTGGTGTCTTCCTTGTACCTCACCCAGCAAGAAGGGGTCAGGATCATGAGAAGAAATCAAGTCACTGGTGACATTAAGAAGAGGAAATAAGAACCTAGATTGCTTCCCCACTCTCTTGGCTCGAGAAACATGAACTAAAGTTGAGGTTGATGAAGGTTTAGTCTGAAGAACTTCCAAAGTCAGGTAGCTCCCATTAATTCTTGTGGAGATATTTTATTTATTTATTTATTTATTTATTTAACAGGTTTTCTATACCGCCTTTTCCTTAAATCAAAGCGGTTACCAGACACAAGAAGGGAGAACAGAGACAGGGGGGCATACACTGACTAAACTAAAGAGTGAAGGTAAAATTGGGATACGCAACATCAAGGAACCGTTACAGTAAAACAAGTTATATGCAGGCTATAATAATAGAGACTGTTAGATGTCTGTGCCATAGTACTCAGTGAAGAGTACAAATTTCAGTTGTTTTCTGAACTCCTTTAAATCATCCATGGATCGCACATCGGGAGGGAGAGAGTTCCATATAAGTGGGGCCGATAAGGAAATTGCCCTTTGTGTAGTACATTTACACGCTTTTCTGAAACTACTTGGGGTGCTGAGGGTGTTTGATGTAGTTATTCGTCTTGGCCTGTTGTTATTCTGGAGTAAGAGGTTATGAAGGCTAAAAGCAGAGCATTTATGTCTGATCTTGAATATATTAATTACTATCTTGTATTTGACGCGCTGGCTTATTGGAAGCCAGTGGAGCTCTTTGAGAGTAGGGGTAATGTGATCTTGAGATGCTGAGCCAGCAATAATTCTGGCTGCCGTGTTCTGAGCCATCTGAAGAGGTTTAAGTGAGTGTTTTGAAAGACCGTAGTAGATAGGATTACAAAAGTCCAGAATAGGAGTTATTAAGGCTTGGCAGACAGACCGGAAGTGGTCATATGAGAGTAAGGGCTTGAGGCGTCTAATCACTTTCATTCTGTAGTATGCAGACCTCACAGTTTTTCTGATGTGTGACTGGAGGGTTAGACCTTTATCGAGGGTAATTCCAAGATATCTAACTTCATCCTTAACTGGTATTGTAATGTTGTTGTATTTAATGAAAGGTGGGGGGTTGAAGTCGGTGTTTCGAGTGACAATAAGCGCCTCTGTTTTATTGTAGTTTAAGGCAAGGTTATTGCATGTGAGCCAGGAAGACATGTTGTCAAGGCAATTTGTGATCTTGCTGTAGTCGGGGTTAATGAGATCAATCGGTGTATAAATCATGATGTCATCTGCATAAATCGTATAACTTATTTGATGGGCTGCCATAATTTGACAAATTGGCTGAATAAAAATGTTGAATAGAAGGGAAGAAAGCGCAGATCCCTGAGGTACTCCTTGCTTGATATTTGTAGGCTGTGAAGTGTTGTTTCCAATTTTAACCTGAAACTGCCTGTTTGTTAAATAAGAGTTAAACCAACTAAGGACAGTACCAGAGATACCGATACTTTCCAATCTTGATAGGAGGATAGTGTGGTCAACTGTGTCGAAAGCCGCTGAAATATCTAAGAAGATCAATAAAGATCCTTGCCTGTAATTGTCTATGGTCTGGGTGATATCATTGAACAGATATAGCAGCAGTGTTTCAACTCCATGGTTGGGGCGAAAGCCATGTTGATGTAGATCGAGTGGGGCATGGTCGTCAACATGGTCTTGGAGTTGTAGCTGTACTGCTTTTTCTATTACTTTGGCTAGGAATGGTATGCTAGAGATTGGCCTATAAGCCGCTGGATTGTTCTTATCCAGGTTTGTTTTTTTGAGGATAGGCCTTATTGAGGCTAGTTTAAGTTGTTCGGGTATTATTCCTTGAGATAGGGATATGGATACGATATTGTGTATATAACTGAGGAAGTTATGCTTGGTTGCTTTGAGCCATTGAACTGGGCAAGGATCAGTAGGGGCAGTGCTAGTATTGACTATTTTACCATTTTTTAGAAAGTAAGAAATCCAGTTCCAACAAATAATTGCTACTTCTCTATCCAATAAAACCTCCAGGACATTTAGGGGCATGTTCATTAAAGTGCAGTAAGGTTTTGTACTCACCCCACCTTAAATGCAAATCTTATGATAAATGCAAAAACCTCTGTAGTAAATGCAGGGGACATGCTCAGTATCTACCTTGCATTTACCACACAGGCCCACTTTACATCCCTTGGTGATATGCAACAAGGCATCTAAAGTGGGCTCCTTCACCAAATATTTAAAAAAAAATCTCATGACTGCAGCCTCAATCAATCCTCCCAACCCAACTCACCCCAATCCAATCTCCAGCCCACTTTCCCAATCCAATCCCTCCACAAGAATGTCTATACTAGACTACAAGGGAGCACTTCTGTATTTGCAAGGAAGTTGGGGGATTATTGTAGTTATTTATTTACTTGAGTATTTATTTTCTGTACTATACAATGCCCTAGATGGATTGTAAACTGAATATATATAAAATACAAATAAAAAAACCCAACTCAATAATGCAAATGGCAAGTAAAATAACAAGTAAAATACAATAAAAATCAAAACATAAATTAAAAACAATGCACAAAGGAGGTCATTTTAAAAGCCTTAGTCATCATTTGGACATCCAAACATCATGCATGAAGATGTCCAAATCATAGAGACATCCCAGAACCATTTTACATAAAGACGTTTCTAGTATGGTGATGTCCGGTTAAGCAGGAGACATGCAAAGGAATGTCTCTGGCAATGCAATGGACTTTGGACATCCTTGTTCAGTTTCAGGGATATCTGCAACTCTGTCTGAGTTTAGACCCGTGCCAGGCATGTATAGGCATTGGGAAGGTGGTGTAGAGAAGATGGCACACCACTATTCCTAGTATTCTCCACATTCACAGTAATAGAGCTGGTTTCCCTGGTCCTAGCCCACTACTCTAACCATTAGGCTATTCTTAGATGTCCCCATCAATGTAAGCGGCCCCTCCAATGTACATATTTGGTGTGTCCATGTTTGTGAAATCATGCCTGAACTTAGCCAGTTAGAGTTGATTTTTAACTGGTTATGTTTTAGCTGAGACATGTTATTAAAGTGAATCTAGATGGTCAAATTTTAATGACTAGATTTAGGCAAGGTTCCAGTTGAAAATATTGAGGCTGTGGCAATCAATGTTTTTTTTTAAATGACAACTACCACGGGTAAAACAATCTGAATATTCAGTGGCAGTATCCAGATAGTGGCTGCCGCTAAATATCTGGATAAAATGGTGAGGTGTCCATAGTATTTGAATACTTCAAGCCTCCACACTTGCTCCACCCCCAAAATGCCCCAGCATTCACTGGATACTGTAGTGCTGAGGCAGTTTGTGAAGATAGTGCCACTGAATATCTCTTACAGCAGGATTTATCCAGTTAGTGGATGCTACTTAATTATTGACTCCATAATCACCCAAGTTCAGCTAAAAGTTTGCTAAAAGATAACCAGTGAAAATTTATTTATTAGGGTTTTTTTATACCACTTTATCATTTCCGTCAAAGCAGTTTACATTGTAACTTAAACTTGGCAATCTACTGTACATTAAACAGGAGGTAATGAAAAGTTAAGTGACTTACCCAAGACCACAAGGAGTACTAGTGGGAAACAAACCCTGGTCACTTAGCTCCCAAATAAGTGTGTTAACCATTAGGCTACTCCTCCACTAAACTATCTCTCTAACTCAGCAACTCTTAGAATAGTTATCATTTTCAATATACACATTAATAAATGATTTCAGTGAGTTTGTAGTGAGATGCAAATGAGTCATACATCACCTCCATAAATGGGCTAATGAAAGTGTGCTATGAGCTAGAATGAACATATATGGTGACTAACGTGCATTGCCTGGCTCCTGAATCCCACATAAATAATGTTACATGCCATGCAATTTAATATAAAGCGTGTCTTGTTATAATTAGGTCTTCTTAGGTGTTTTATTGGTGTTTATTCATTAAAATATAAAATCAGAAACCTTAGTTACAATCAATAAAATATATCAGTGCAAAGCTGGCAACACAAACACATGCCATCACTAAGCAGATTTTTTCCTTAAATGGTTTCAATCAGTAATGATCTCTAAAAAATCCATATGTCCAGAGATCTGCTGCCAGATTCTCATCAGTGAACTCTTGCTTGAAAATAATTATAAATCTGAATATGTCACAATATTTTTCTAATAGTATATCACCTTTCACAATAAAGTCATTTACAATTAAAATCATAAAAACAGTAATGTGCAGGGGAATTTAAGAAGGGATGTCCAAGTCCAGTCTGGGACATTTAAGCCAGAAAATCTGAAAAAAAAGTGAAGGCATAATCCAGGTGCAGACAGAGTTTCACAAACATGGACGTGCCCATGAGGGATGTCTGTGGGGACATTTGCATAGACATCCCCAGAATCATATTCTTGTTACTACACTTCTAGGGTAGCCTAATGGTTAGAGTAGTGGGCTACAGCCAGGGTTCAAATCCTACTGCTGACATTGTGCTGAGTATTTCACACTTTCTGGATGTTTTTTCAGCTAGAATGAGCAATTTCAGGTGCCTGTTCAATCTTGGAGCAGGTCTGTACTTTGATGTGATGCGAGACATCCATGATGTTTCTGAGATCAGGCAGGGATGTTGAGGTTTCTGGGAATGCCCTGGCCATTCCTCCACTATGCCCTCATTCAGACTTGACGTCCCCTGAACCGGCTTCTAAAATGGATCTGGAGATGTCTCTATGCCCATGTTTGGATGTCCAAAGCATGAATAGGGCTTTAAAAATGACCTCCACGGAAAACAATGGCAGATAAAGGCTATATGCCTATTCATTCTGCCCACCCATAAGAACTATTAAGTTTTACAATTCCTTCCTGTCCCGTGATGTTTGGAATTCAGATACAGTTCTCATATCCACCACCTCCACTAGGAGGCTATTGCATGTAGCCATCATCCTTTCTGTAAAGAAATATTTCCTATATCAACTCCTGAATCTAACCCCTTTCACCTTCCCACTATGATCCCTTGTTCCAAAGCTTCCTTTCAATTAAAAGAGGGTTACTCCCATAAACAAAGAAGAAATAATCTTTATAAGAAAATTATTAAAGCATCAGAACATCAGCATATCAATTTTCATCCTAGTAATTCTCAAACCTATCTTAAGAACATAAGATATGATATACTGGGTCAGACCAAGGTCCATCAAGCCCAGTATCCTGTTTCCAGAAGTGTCCAAACTAGGTCATAAGTACCTAGCAGTTTTCCCAAAAGACACAGGTTCCACAGGTTCCACAGGTTCCACAGGTTCCAGGAACTTGTTCAAACCTTTTTTTAAACCCAGTTACACTAACAGCTTTTACTATATCCACCACTAACAAATTCTAGAGTTTGAGTACAGATTTTTTCTTATTAGTCTTAAACAGTTTACCCTGTAGCTTCATTGCATATCCACTAGTCTTTCTATATTCTGATGACGTAAACAATCGATCTACATTTACCCGTTCCATTCCATTCATTAATTTATAGACCTCTATCATATCTCCCCTCAGCCGTCTCTTTTCCAGTTTGAAGAGCCCTAATCTTTTCAGCCTCTCTTCATAGGGGTATCTTTCCATCCCCTTTACCATTTTGGTGGCTTTTCTCTTTACCTTTTCTAATAAGTCTATATACATTTTAAGATACGGTGACCAGAATTGCACACAATATACAAGGTGCGGTCGCACCATGGAACGATACAGAGGCATTATAATATCCTTTGTTTTATTTTCCATTCCTTTCTTTGATACCTAGCATTCTATTTGCTCTCTTGCCACCACTGAACACTGGGCAGAGGGTTGTAACATGTTATCCACAATGACACTTAAATCTTTTTCCTGGGTGGTGGTTCCTAATGTGGATCCTTGCATCATGTAATCATAGTTTGGGGTTTTCTTTCCTAGGTGCGTAACTTTGCACTTGTCCACATTAAATTTCATCTGCCATTTTGATGCCTAGTCTTCCAATTTATCAAGATCCTCTTGCAATTTTCCACAATCCTCTTGGGTTTTAACAACTTTAAATAGTTTTGTGTCATCTGCAAATCTGATAACCTCACTTGTTATTCCCTTTTACGTCACACCAGGTATATCTTCACAAACCAAACAAGTTTATTGAGGGAACCCAACTTGGCCACGTTTTGGCACTGAGGTCTACATCAGGGTGTCAGTCACATATATTAGAAAATTCCACTTGCAATGACAATGCAAGCAAAATATAGTCATGTATAAATACAGCTAAGTGTGAACAGACACAATATGACAGTAAAAGTTTATCACAATGCTGTTTCAACCAGGGTTGGATGGCTCGTTGCCATGGTGCTAGAACACACTGCCCCCTCAACCCCAGCAGTGTTGTTCTGGCATGGAGATGGGCAGCTCCCTGTATGTCAATCTCCTCAGCATATGGGGAGTACCCGTATGTCTATGTCCCTGACTGTGCCTTCACGGGTACATCCAGGTTTATCCCCGGCACATCCAGGTTTTGGTCGGGCACTGCAGCCAGAAATGCGGGGACTTGCATTGTCCTCTAATTGTTTTGCCTGAAAAGCAAGTATTGTCCAAACAAAAATATAGATTTATCACAAATGCAGTCAAAGATGTGCATGTATTTTAGTAATTTATGGTTTAAATTGAGATCCCTTCTCATTACAACTCGTATATCCTTAGAACTTCCAAAGTCAAGGTTGTATGTACTGACCTAGTAGTGTTAATTGAAAACTAGAGGTAATAAACAATTTCAAGCATCATTTTCATTCTCAGCATCCCAGACATAGTAAAGTGTGACCACAAAAGTGGTAATAGGGAAGAAGTGTCAAACTACAGGCCAGTAAGCTTTTCCTCAGTGGCGGGAAAAGTAATGGAGGCGCTCCTGAAAGAGTGAATAGTGGACTTCCTCAAAACCAACAGTTTGCATGATCTGAGGCAACATGGTTTTACCAAAAGATGATCTTGCCAAACAAATCTGAGTTCTTTGACTGGGAAACCAGAGAACTGGATCAAGGGCATGCGATGGAAGTGATCTACCTGGATTTCAGCAAAGCCTTTCATACTGTTCCTCATAGGAAGCTTATCAATAAACTCAGCAGTTTGGGGATGGGTCCCAAGATGTTGAACAGGATCAGAAATTGGTTGACTGACAGACAACAGAAGATAATGGCAAACTGAACTCACTCAGATGAAATGAAGGTGATTAGCAGCATGCCCCAGGGTTCAGTCCTGGGACCGATACTGTTCAATATATTTGTGAGTGATACTGCCGAAGAACTGAATGGAAAAGTCTGTCTTTTTGCAGATGACACGGAAATTTGCAACAGAGTGGACTCCCCTGAGGGAGTGGATAACATGAGGAAAGATCTACAAAAACTGGAAGACTGATCTAATGCTTGGCAGTTAAGATTTAATGTGAAGAAGTGCAGTGTCATGTACTTGGGAAGCAGAAATCCAGGGGAATTGTATACGATAGGGGGGCGAGAGTTTGGTGTACAAATTATTTTATGTGCATAATGTTTATTTAACACATGCTAACACAATAGTAAGATGTATTAACACATTAGCAAAGTTTAGTAAACAGTCCTGAAAGAGTAAATACAATTGTGTTTTGAATTCCTTCTATGTACAAACTTATTTTATTTTTATTTTATTTATTTAACTGCATTTATATCCCGCTTTTCACCGGGTCAAACTTAGGGGCATAGTTACTAAACTGAGTTGTTTTTCATTGAGGATTTTAACATGAGTTAAGTGTTTCATTAGAGAAAGGCATCATGCATGGCAAGGTAGAAGGTCAACGCAAAAGACGAAGGCCACCAATGAGATAGATCAATACAATAACAGCAGGTATAGGTACCAGTCTGTCAACAATGAGCTGCCTGATTGAAGACCAAACACAGTTTAGGACAACTATCCAGAGGGTCACCATGAGTCGTTACCAACTTGACAGCATTTAACAACAGAAAGAGGCCAATTCCATTCATGCATGTCTAGCCCCCTGTATGGCTGGGCAGAATCGGGCATGCAAAGACCTGGACCCGATTCTATCCAGCTGTACATCTCAGCAACTACCTGGCTAACTCAGCCGGTCCATTGAATGGAGCCGCAATCCTGGCCTGCCGAATCCGGATGCCTCTTCCCTGCAGCCCGACCCCCAATCCAGTCTCCCAAGGGGTCTGGGGTCACAACCTGCCCATGCCCCGCTCTCGTTCTGCCTCCAGAACGCCCCTCCCTCCCCTGTCTAAGCCTCTCCTACAAATCTGCTGTACATACGAGGAGGGTATTGATGCGGCCAGCAGGGGGACAGAATGACCCCTCCCCCCAAGTGTTTATCATGAATTAAATTTTTTAAAATATATGCATTAAATACCTTAATGTGGAATGTGCAAAAGGGGATGGGAAAGGGTCTGAAAAGTGGGCAAAAGGTGCTCACTGCAGTTAATCTATGTTACCATAATGAGTGCTAGCTGACATTTGATTGTGTTTAATATGCTTGTTTTTAATTTTTTTGAGGCTTATCCCCCTGAAGAAGGCAAGTTTGCTGAAATGCATTGTTTTTTTTTTCTAAAAAGGTTGTCTCTAATTTACCTTGCTACTATATGTTCCAAAGAAATAACCTCTCCGCATTCAGAACCAAGCAAACAGATCTCAGATCACCACACCACTCACATAGATCTTTCCTCTTCAAAATCCCTGATGGTCTCTGACTAGGAGCTAAATGTGTTGTTAGAGTAATGGTGCTGATTCTGGAGTATTTCCATGGTGTCTCTATGGAGTCTCCAAGGAAACACCAAAGGTTAGCTTCCCTAGCAGCTTAGGATTCCACAACAGTCAGTGATGGGATGTTTGATGTTTTCAATAGTTCTTATAGCAAATAAAATATATATTAAAACAGCTCAAAAATTATGAAATGATTCTCAAAATACCTTTTTACACCCTCCCATGGTTCCAATATTCCAATTTAGGCCCCTTGCTCAGCCCGTCCTGCCAGAGTGCTAAAAGAACTCCACAGCAGTTTTTACCTTTCTTAACACTTTCTCTAACCCACTCTGACCAGCACTGCTGACCCTAATCCATCCCCCTCTGGACACTGACTGGAATTTCTACACTTTTTATTATGCTTTGGCACTTTGACTAAAATAAGGTACTGGTCCTTTAAATCTCTGTGCTGATGGGTTACTGTTCTACAGTCCTGTTGGGATATGTGAAATCTTCATGACCTTCTGCATCTTCCACAATCAAGAACTGCAGCACCGACAACCACCCACTTAAAAACAGGACACAGCAGACCAAGACTATGATGCTGATGCAGAAAGGCCAAGGCACAGTAAGACAGGCAATCACACCAACAAGATATAGCAGCATAAAACAATCTCATATACAGGCAGTTTGTACAAACGTGGGTGTCTATTAACAGATGCACACAATATTAACAATGACATGTCCTTCATCCACAACCACCCTATCCACCACATGCTCCTCCAGCCAGAACCCTAACCCCCAACATCCAGCAGCAGCAGCTCTGTGCAACCACTCCCCCCCCCCCAATACTTCCAACCTTCACCACCTCAGAAGCCCTCATTATATCCATGCCTCCCATCACCCTTTCAGTCTTTTCCTCAATGGTCATGAGTACTTGTTGCTCAAGCATAGTGAAGATCTATGGCTGCCTATCTGGTCCTCTCTCTTGGGCTTTGGACCTGGTATTCCTCTTGTCCTCTCTCCATTTATTTTTGAGGTCCTCAGGCTCACAGTCTGGTGGTGGCTACATTGCCATTCCCTCGATCTTATGTGGTGATGTCACCCTCTGCACATGCAGTGGGCACAATGACTGCTCATTGTGGGTGCATGAGTAGTGCTGCACTGCACGGCGGATTAGTGCATAGCCAATGATGATCTACATAGCTAGTCACACTGCTGTTGTTGCTGTGGCCTCCAACGCAGAATGCAGACAGTCATGGTTGACCATTGCCAACCTCTGCCACAAGAGCCCTGTTCTGGCCTGTAATGTGGGCTGGGGTAGTGAAAAGATGGGGAAGAATGATGTGCATCCCCAGGCATAGTGTGCACATTGCCACGGGATGGGCGACTCCCCTCCAAACAAGTGCCTGCATGCAAGATGTATGTCACTCTGGGCACATCTTCACCCCGCACCTTCCTGCAGCAGTGTGACATGGGGAGGGTATACCCTGTAAAGGAGGGGGTGTATAGCTAGGGAATGGAAGGATACCCTTTGAGGAAAGACTTAAAAGATTAGGGCTCTTCAATTTGGAAAAACAAGGTGGCTGAGAGGAGATTTGATAGAAGTCTATAAAAAACTGAATGGAGTGGAATAGGTAAATGTAGATCAGTCATTTACTCCTTCAAAAAGTAGAAAGACTATGGGACAGGCAACAAAGCTACAGTGTAGCACATTTGATGTGTAATCAAAATCTGGAATTTGTTAGTGGATGATATAGTAAAAGTTGTTAGTATAGCTGGGCTTTAAAGTGGTTTGAAAACGTTCCTGGACTGGAAAATCCGCTGATTACCCCAGGATTAGCAGCATGATATCCAACTACCTTCTGGGAACTTGAGGGGTACTTGTGACCTGGATTGGCAATGTTGGAAACAGGATACTGGGCTTGATTGTCTGAAGTAGTATGGTATATCTTATGTTTGTCTGCTCTTATGTACCTTTGTCTTACAAGGGTTAATTTTCAAGCCACTTTGGCTCAACCATAGTTTAGACCTTTCCATGGCATCACCAATTATATCATAAGCCTCATCAAGCATATTAGTAACAGGTATAAATATTAGTACATCATTTGCATATTTAAACTGAAGTAACCCTAAATCATCTAACATTCTACAGCATGCTGAGATGTATATGTTAAACAAGATAGGTTAAAGAGGTGACCCTTGTGAGATTCCCTACTTCATAATCCAAATGTCTGATATATTGTCTTGTAACCTGACTCTACATGACCTCTCCTTCAGAAAAACCTTATATTGGTGTAGTCTACAGACCTCCAACTTAAATGAAAGAAATGGATAGAGACTTGATCATTGATATTGCAAAGGTAGCCATGAAGGGAGATGTGATCATATTGGGTGACTTTACTGGATATGGATTGGAGCATTCCTTCTTCAAATCTGGAAGGATGTAAAAAGATTGTGGATGCCTTCTAAGAAGCATTGCTCAGACAAATAGTGATGGAACCAACCAGGGAAAGTTCAATGCTGGATTTAGTACTCAACAATGGAGATAGTGTGTCGAATGTATGGTTGGGTGCGCATGTGAGCAGCAGTGATCATCACAAGGTGTGGTTTGAGGTAAAAGCCAAGGCAGAGTCCAATCACAGCAAACTCAAAGTCTTAGACTTCAAAAACATTGACTTCAGTAAAATGGCAAAGTGCCCAAAGGAGAAGTTGGCAGGATGGGAGGAGATAAGGGGAGTGGAATTGCAGTGGGCTAAACTAAAAGAGGCAATAAAAGGGGCAGCAGATATATATGTAAGGAAAATAAATCAAAACATGATGAAATGAAAACATATATGGTTCTCCAAATAAGTGGCTGCACAAATAAAGGCAAAAAACCCACAGCTTTCTCAAAATTCAGAAGATCGCAAACAGAGGAACACAGAAAAAAATACAAAATAAAACTAAAAGAGAAAAATAAGGATAGCAAAAGCAAAGATGGAAGAATTGATGGCTAAAGATGTAAAGTATATATTTTGGGAGAAGTGGATGATCAGAGGTGGAATTGCAAGACTCAACAGTGCCAAGGACGGATTCATGGAAAGTGACATTGAAAAAGTGAAAATGCTAAACAAATACTTCTGTTCTGTATTCACTAAAGAAAATTCTGGAGAAGGACCATGTATGATTGACCAATATACAAATGAGATTGGGGTAGATACCACACCATTCACAGAAGATGATATGTTTGAACAGTTTGAAAAACTGAAAGTAGACAAGGCCATGGGACTAGATGGGATACATCCTAGAATACTGAAAGAGCTCAGAGAGGTTCTGGCAGGGCCTTTAAAGGAGGTTTTTAATAGATCCTTGGAGACAGGAGAGGTTCTTCAGGACTCAAGAAGGGATGATATGGTACCTCTTCACAAAAGTGGTAATAAGGAAGAGATGACAAATTTTAGGTCAGTAAGCCTTACCTTGGTGACAGGAAAAGTAATGAAGGTGCTCCTGAAAGAGAGAATAGTGGACTTTCTAGAAACCAATAGGTTGCATGATCTGAGGCAACATGGTTTTACATGCCAAACAAATTTGGTTGAGTTCTTTAACTGGGTGATCACAGAACTAGATCAAAGGCATGCGATGGATGTGATCTACCTAGATTTCAGTAAAACCTTTGATACTGTTTCTCATAGGAGGCTTATCAACAAACTAAGCAGCTGGGGATGGGTTCCAAGGTGGTGAATTGAATCAGAAAATGGTTGACTGACAGATGAAAGAAAGTGGTGGTAAATGGAACTCACTCAGAAGAAAGGAAGGTGAGTAGTGGTGTGCCCTAGGAATTGGTCCTTGGACCAGTACTGTTCAATGTATTTGTGAGTGATATTGCTGAAGGATTGAAGGGAAAAGTCTGTCTTTTTGCAGATGACATGAAAATTTGCAACAGAGTGGACTCCTCTGAGGGAGTGGACTCCTCTGAGGGAGTGGACAACATATGGAAAGATCTACAAAAGCTGGAAGAATGGTCTAATTCTTGGCAGTTAAGATTTAATGTGAAGAAGTGCAGGGTCATGCATTTGGGATGCAGAAATCCAAGAGAATTATATGAAATAGGGGGCGAGAACTTGGTGTGCATGGACCAGGAGAAAGAATTTGAAGTGTTTTTTTGAAGATCTTAAGGTGGTGAAACAATGTGACAAGGTGGTGGCCAAAGCAGAAGGATGCTTGATTTCCCTACAGAGAGGAATAACCAACAGAAAGGAGGACGTATTAATGCCCCTGTGCAAGTCATTGATGAGGCCTCACTTGTAGTATCATGTTCAGTTTTGGAGACTATGGGGCTTGTTTACAAAGCAGCGGTAGCGGTTCGCGATCGTTATCGGAGCTACGGCCCCATTGAAATCAATTTCAATGGGGCCGCGGCTCCGATAACGGTCGCAAACCGCTACCGCGCCTTTGTAAACAAGCCCCTATATCTCACAAAGGATATAAAAAGACTTGAAAATGTTCAGAGGAAGGCAACTAAAATGATTTGGAGCCTTTGCCAGAAGATGTATGAGAAGAGACTTGAAGACCTAAATGCTGTATGTATACCCTAGAGGAGAGCAGGGACAGAGGAGATATGATATAGACCAGAGGTACTCAAATCCAGACCTGGAGGGCCGCAAACCAGTCAGGTTTTTGGAATATCCCTAATGAATATGCATGAGATAGATTCAAATACAATGGAGGCAGTGCATGCAAATATATCTCATGCATATTCATTAGGGATATCCCGAAAAACTGACTGGTTTGCAGCCCTCCAGGACTGGATTTGAGTACCTCTGATATAGACATTTAAATAATTAAAGGATATCAATGAACAAACAAACCTTCTTCAAAGAAGGGGGAGCTGTAACATTAGAGTGCATAAATGAAGCTGCAAGGAGGTAATCTCAGGAAATACTTTTTAACTGAAAGGGTGGTGGATTCTTGGAATGCCCTCCCGGTGGAAGTTGTGGGGACAAATACAGTGATAGAATTCAAAATGGCATGGGGCACAGTGAATCCCTTTATAGCAAGAAAATAAAATCAAAATAAACGTAACTATTTCTTATACCTCAATGTATAGAGAGGTGTAACCTTCACAGAGCAATGGGTACAACCCTAAACAAAGACATAGAGGGGCGGGTACACCTACTCTAGTCACTTTACTCAGCAGACTAGATAGACCATTCCGTTCTTTATCTAAGGGGTGTGTTTACTAAACCGTCTTAGGGGTATGTTTACTAAAGTGTCTTAACATCGCAGCGGTGGTATTATTGCGCAATATCGCGCGATAATGTCACTTAGCGTGCGATAACGTCACTTAGCGCGCGATAACGTGGCTGCGGCGTTAAGGCACACTAACGCTGTGAAATCTGGCTCTGAAGGGTGCAGAAAGGCTTCCCAGAGGGCGAAGAGAAGGGGTCAATGGTGGAGAGTGAGAGGGCAGAGGCTCCAGGCACACTAACGCTGTGAAATCCGGGTCTGAACGCTAACGCCAGTGAAACCCTCGCGTTAAGGCACATTTGCAGGAAAGAGAAATCATTTCAGTCAGCAATGTACAGCAAAGCCAGAAACCCCAAAAACATGATAGTAGTGATAAATGTGCACGGAACAAAAAGGCAAATAAACACAGAAAATGACCTGAACCACATTTAAAATACCAATAACCAAGCTGGCCAAAAGTGATATTAATGATAAACATAAAGCAACACCACTGACAAAGTTCAAGAAATAAGGTATCATGTTTGGAAGGGTCTATTCTCTGTCCCCCTACAAAGCGAATGATCCCATATTGAAATAGTGCTGATCAGGGTTTATTCACGTCTATATTGGGCAGGTTTGTTATGGTGTGCACATGTGCAGTAACAGCATGGTGGGCATGTAGGAAAGGGCAACTGTACAGATGCTGGAAATGGGATATAGAGGGCTGCAGATGGCACATGCTGTGGTCCATCTGGGGCACAGTGCATGTTAGGCAGATGCCTAGGTGGCACATAGGAATGCTGAAACTGTAAAGCAGCAAGACAGCAACTGACGAGGGTCCAACGTGGGCACAAGTGTGTGTCCCACAGTGTCACAGGGGAGATTATCCAGCAGGTACCCCCAAGGGCACAGAACATTGGCAGGTGGTATGTGGGGGGAAGTGTGCATGTCCATGTAGGCACCCCTACCCGAGAACCCACACCATAGGCAGCTGCCTACCATAACATTGGATGTCCTGGGACTGTGTACCACCAGCACCACCGGCATAATGGCATGGCAGCATGGTGGCAGAGGGGTGCTGGTGGCGGAGGGGGCAGTGGCATCTGCCCACAGCAGACCATCGCCATCCCCCTTTAGGTGGGTGCCGTGCACTGCAACAGACATCGTCTGTCTGACGAACAGTCATGGTATCCCCAGGGAATGAAGTGTCCCTGTGGCAAGAGTGTGGAGCAGTATACACAGCCAGTGAGTTCATGAGCAGAAGGTCACAAGTTCAAGTCCCAGCTCTGGCTCCTGACAACCCAGCCCCATATTTTACCCAGTACTAAACCATGGTAATAAAGACAGAACCTTTATTGCAAATAACATAAACATGCCTGAAACGCCTATATTTTATCCTACAGAGCACAGACACCATAAATATGTGCAATACCTAGAGCAGAGTTTCCCAACTGCAGTCCTGGAGGCCCAAACACCATTCAGGTTTCATGCTCTCTCTAATAAATATGCCTGTGCTGCATTTCTATGTGCCGCCCCATGGTATGCAAATGTATGTCATGCATATTCATTAGGGACAGCATGAAACCCCGAACAGTGTTTGGCCCACCAGGACCGGAGTTGGGAACCTCTGCCCTAGAGCAGCGGCCAACAGGGGCATAAACACCCACACCCACAGGCTCCACTATCCAAAGCCTCATGAAGAGTCAGGTTGTTGGGCCCTGCGCGCAGCAGCATCTCCCAATACTAGCACTTGCATACCTTAGCAATGCTACCCTAAACTTGGGAATACGTTACACATGTATCAAAAGGTTGCTATGATTAATGGCAGATAGCAAATCCTAAGTTAATCACAATTTGCTGATAGAGCTGCATCATAGCAACCTTTCTGATATCTGTGGAGTGTGTTTCAGTTTTGTTTCTAACAATGTTTACCACCCCGGGGAGTGACCCCAACAGTATTGCATACCATAACCATGTCTGCACTGTGCCCAGGACTGATGTGGTGGCCAGGGCTGCCAAAAGCCTCTATATTTGCACAATGCTGGCATAGGTGTGGGAGTGTGTGTCTGTCTATCCAGTGTGTTGTGGCTGCCTACACCTTACTCAGCGCAAACTTCTTGCACTGTTTCCAGTGTTAGCCTGCCAATGTGCATAATGAGGAGCAAGGTACTGTGGGTATGGCCCGGACAGGGTGTCCTGGGCAGGATGCATATGCACAGGGCATAGGGCAATGTCTGGGACATTGTAGTGCCCGGCCACCACCTGCACAGAGCCATTATGCCGGTGGTGCTGGTGGTGCGCAGTCCCAGGCCATCCAGTGTGCCAGTAGGCAGCTGCCTATGGTGTGGGTTCTCGGGTAGGGGTGCCTACATGGACATGCACGCTTTCTCCCGGCACCGCCTGTCAATGTTATGTGCCCTTGGGTGTACTTGCTGGGTAATATCCCCTGTGACACTGTGGGACACACACTCGTGCCCATGTTGGACCCTCGTCAGTTGCTGTCTTGCTGCTTTACAGTTTCAGCATTCCTATGTGCCACCTAGGCATCTGCCTAGTCCGCACTGTGCCCCAGCTGGACTACAGATTGTGCCGCCTGCAGCCTCCTGTTCCCATTTACAGCATCAGTACAGTTGCCCTTTCCTATGTGCCCACTCTGCTGTTGCTGCACATGTGCACGCCATAACAAACCTGCCCAATCTAAATGACAGAAACCCTGATCAGCGCTATTTCAATGTGGGATCATTCACTTTGTAGGGGGACAGAGCATAGACCCTTCCAAACATGATATCTTAAGTTTTAAACTTTGTCAGTAGTGTTGCTTTTGTTTATCATTAATATCACTATTGGCCAGCTTGGTTTTTGGGATTTTAAATGTGGTTCTGGTCATTTTATATGTTTATTTGCCTTTTTGGTTCCTGCACATGTATCACAACTATCACTTTTCTGGGTTTCCCTGCCTTTGCTTAACATTGCTGACTTAAATGGTTTCTCTTTCCTGCAAGGGTTTCACTGGCGTTAGTGTTCAGACCCGGATTTCACAGCGTTAGTGTGCCTGGAGCCTCTCCCCACCCACTCTCCGCCCATTGACCCCTTCTCTCCGCCCTCTGGGAAGCCTTACTCCATCCTTCAGACCCGGATTTCACAGCGTTAGTGTGCCTTAACGCCGCCGCCGAGTTATCGCGCGATAAGTGACGTTATTGCGCGATAAGTGATGTCATTGCACAATAATGTTACATTATTGCGCGATAATGTGACTTATTGTGCAATAATATCACCACTGTGACATTAAGACAGTTTAGTAAACATACCCTTAAGTGGTCGCTGTTCATTTTAGTGCATGGTAACTCTTGGCACTGGCATGATAGTGTAAAGCAATTCCTGTGTTAACTGCTCATCATATGAAGCAGAGTTGCCAAGTTACCCAGTTCCATGTGTGAAATTTTTTTTCATTTCTGGTTTTAAAATTTGCATTGCAATGCAGTATGGTATTTGTAGTCCCTGATTGTATCTATTGTAATTAGCGCTGCAGGGCCCATAATGCTTCAGGATGAGATTGTCAGAAATCCAGCATTGGCTTTAAATCTCACTCCTGGAACTGGGTAACTTGGTAACTCTGGTGAAGGGGCGGGTTACTAGATGGTTTATGGGCAAAGAGTAAGCATGGACTGCACATTGCAGTTAGTGCACAATACTTACCGTGCACTATCAATGTTTTAATTAGCATGGGTACACTTATCGCCACTTCAATAGATAGCATTAAATGCATTCCCAGTAATTGTAAATGAACTTAATGCATGGTAAGGGACTTTTCCCTACAATAAGTGCATGGGACATTCTGGTCAGAACCCTGAGGGCTACTTCATGGTTTTTTTGCACTTACCACACACTGGGGTTTTGCTGCTAGCATGTGGTAAGCGCAAAAACTTACCACACTTAAATAAAAGGGTCCCAAACTTTATTATTTGTTAGAAATATCCTAATATTAATGGCTTTACCAAAGTGTCAACCGTTTTAGAACACATTTGTATTCCATTTATTAGGGGATATATCAGATGATACTGTACCACACATTTTTAAAAAGATCCATATTAGTGGGGGACCCTGAAATGTAATAAGAAAAATTTGCCAAAACCTGTCCTTACTCCATTTACCCAAACTATGGTCGTCTATCGATAGGTTGTGGAGATTGGTTTTGGAATTTTTGAATTGTAGATAACAAATAGCAAGAAGTTGATAAGGATAAAATTGTGGGCCTGGTTGGATTCTACTTCTCACATACTGCTATTATTTCTGGAAAATGCCCCTTAGATAGTTTTTCGTGTGTGTGTCTTGACAAAAAAGGAAGGGGTGTGAAAAATGTTTTGTAATGAAAAGAAGCATGATAAACAATTGGATAAATATCTGAGAAGAGTTAGATGTTGGAAAATATTATTTAATTTCCTTTTTATGGTTTATCAATCCAAATATATTTTTGTAGTCAAAAGTTCACCACTTTCTCCTTTCCAAATCCATTCCATATTATGCAAAGCAATGCAATGTTTGCCTTTGAGTGAATGCTGATTCCTGGCAACCCAGTAGTCCCTGGGTTTTCTTAGCAAGGTGTGACCAGAAATAGATTGTCAGGCCTTTCTTCCAAGGAAATGGAGAATAAAATGACTTGTCTAAGGCCACAAGGAGTGCAAATGGGACTTAAACCCTGATCTTCTGGTCACTGTATTAATTACAAGGCCGCGGGGCAGGGTCCCCGATGGCCGAACATAACTGGGTGCGCGGCCCGATGTGGGGACCCTGCGCGCAGCTGGCGGCGTGGTCGCAGCATCAGGGGCATCTTTCAAACCCATTGGCTCTCCTGTGAGTGATGGCCAGGAGAGCCAATGGGTGGAGATTCAGCCCGGGGCAGCGTGGGGGGACGCGCGGGTGTTGCTGGTCTTCAGCGGCAGGGGAGGAAGGATGGAGGTGCTGGCTGCCCACCCTCATGCCCTCTTTTTTTATTTTGGGTGGTGGGTAAGTAAGAATGGGTTGTCTCAGCTGGAGGGGGGGGGTGGTGGGATCCCGGAGGTTTCCGGGTCTGGAGCCTTAAACTAATTGGGGCGGGGGTCGGTTGCCCCCAATCCGGATAACTCCTGGCCGGCTTTTGCTAATAAAGGTACACTACCAAAAAACTGCCTCCAGTTTTGCAACTGATTCCTATAGATTTTGGGGTGCTGAATCCAGGAAAAATAGCCAAAATGTTCCATCACGTCACGTTTTCTTGCAAAATTAGATTTCTTACCCATATAAGGAATGTTGACATAATTTCTTTTTAGCCGACTGCAGTTTATTTTCTTGGCCCAAAATAGAGGTTGTAATGGTTAACTAACTAGAAACACTCCCTCATGATATTTTAGAGTGTTTTGTATTCATTTTATACATTAACAGGACAATTGGGAGGCGGGGGGCTAAATCCAGTACTCGCGCTGGCGCATGTTCTTTCCTGTTCGCCTCGCCTCGTTCGCTCGCTCAAACACGGTGGTTGCGACATGAACGTTCCTGTCAAATTTCAGTTTCTTGCAAGTTCATTATTACCTTTTGTTTGCTCAGTCGTAATCCAGCTTTATTCCGAAGTGGTTCACTGCAGTTGTAGTTTGCAGTGCTGTGTATTTGTGATGGCTCACAGAGCCAGAGGTTGCATCAACTCTCCGGACTGTTTTTGTTTTATTTGTGGGGAATATACCGTGAAAAAGCGGAAGAAGAACATTTCTGCATTTATTAGAAAAGTATATTTCGCCTATTTCGGTTTGAAGTTAGGCGATCAAGACAAACCGTGGGCTCCTCCCAAAGTGTGCAAGACATGTGAGGAAGATCTACGCTTATGGATGAAAGGAAAAAACAAGCATTTCGTTTCGGAATACCTATGATGTGGCGTGAACAAAGAGACCACAGCAGTGACTGCTATTTTTTCTCTTGCATTGTGAAGGGATACAACTTAAAAAATAAGAACGTAATAAATTACCCCAACCTTCCCTCAGCAATTAGGCCTATGCCTCATAGCAACGAAGTACCTGTGCCTGAACCACCAAAATCTTTGGATCATATTTGTGTGGACGGTTCTGATCATGATGAGACTCTTCAGATGGCTTTTCCCGATGAGTCCAGTACTTCCGAGTTTGAAACTGAACCAGATCCGAAACCTGAACTTTTCTCTCAAGCTGAATTGAATGATTTAGTCCGGGATTTAGGACTCCCAAAAGATGCTGCCCAACTGCTAGGTTCTCGGCTTAAACAGAAAAATCTATTGTCACCAGGAACAACTTTTTATTGGTACCGCAACCGCGAGACACAATTTTTGAAGTATTTCAGCAAAGAGGAAGATTTGGTATTTTGCAACGATATATACGGAGTGATGGAAAAGTTTAAACTCAAGTATGATCCTGCTGAATGGCGGCTGTTCATTGATTCGTCAAAAGACAGCATAAAAGGTGTTCTTCTTCATAATGGCAACACATTCGCTTCAGTTCCTATTGCTCACTCTGTTATTCTCCAAGAAAAATACGAGAATTTGGCCCTGATTCTTCAGAAGATTCGTTATGATGAGCATAAGTGGATGATTTGTGGAGACTTTGTGAGGAGCCCACGGTTTGTCTTGATCGCCTAACTTCAAACCGAAATAGGCGAAATATACTTTTTTAATAAATGCAGAAATGTTCCTCTGCCGCTTTTTCACGGTATATTCCCCACAAATAAAACAAAAACTGTCCGGAGAGTTGACGCAACCTCTGGCTCTGTGAGCCATCACAAATACACAGCACTGCAAACTACAACTGCAGTGAACCACTTCGGAATAAAGCTGGATTACGACTGAGCAAACAAAAGGTAATAATGAACTTGCAAGAAACTGAAATTTGACAGGAACGTTCATGTCGCAACCACCGTGTTTGAGCGAGCGAACGAGGCGAGGCGAACAGGAAAGAACATGCGCCAGCGCGAGTACTGGATTTAGCCCCCCGCCTCCCAATTGTCCTGTTAATGTATAAAATGAATACAAAACACTCTAAAATATCATGAGGGAGTGTTTCTAGTTAGTTAACCATTACAACCTCTATTTTGGGCCAAGAAAATAAACTGCAGTTGGCTAAAAAGAAATTATGTGAACATTCCTTATATGGGTAAGAAATCTAATTTTGCAAGAAAACGTGACGTGATGGAACATTTTGGCTATTTTTCCTGGATTCAGCACCCCAAAATCTATAGGAATCAGTTGCAAAACTGGAGGCAGTTTTTTGGTAGTGTACCTGTGTAATTTATCTTCTCTAAAAGATGGATAGCAGGTAAATACTGAGGCCTCTTCGTTACTTCCACATTGCTCCATGTCTCAGTTTCCAAAATGGTAGGCCCACATGTGGTTATAGCGGCATATAGACATGCAGGTCCCAAAATACTGTCTCTGACATATTTATGTCTCTCGGTCCCTCCACATTGATCTTTTACACTTGTATGTTTCTAAAATCTATCATCTCCCTGCATGTGTATGTACCTATAATCTGCACATCTCTGTTTTCTGAGACGTTGATGGAGAGATTTATCTTTTGGGGAGGGAACGGGCTGATTTTACAGAACATTTGTCCACCATCTCTACTGCCCTTCCTATGGAATTTTGGATGCTTTGATTTGTACATCCCAGGAGGCACCTAAACGGTCTTTCTAAATTATGCCTTCACATGAATATCTACATATGCGTAAGTGAAAATGAATAGAATAATAAAATATCATTCTGTCTATTCAGATCATGTCAATGCTGAAACAGTGGTCTCAAAGTCTGTGCTACTTTTCCAACAATTCATACATTTAAATTCAAATTTTATGTAAATAGCATGGTTAAAGCAACTGATTATTCCTTTCTTGCTTGATTGCTATTTAGTGAACTGTTTGGAATTTTTTTTATTATTTTTCTAGAATTTCAAATCTCTTGCAGTATTAACAGGTAGTGTTTCACTGAATCATTCATCTCATGTCATTTTGGAACTGAAGAGTTTACATATACATCAGTAATGAGTGCTACTTTGAAGTTGTTCTGTACAGTAATCACCAATAAATTCCAGTGAAAAATAAGGAATTAACAAAAGAGGGGTCAATTAAATTATCACATTTCTGTCAGTAAATCATGAATCAAACAGCAGTATACAGTTTTAAACATATTATTGAAATAATTCTATTAGCTAAAATTGTTTCATAAATTATCCATTCCTTCATTGATGTTAATGAAATGAATATTTATTGGAAAAATCAAAATCTGTTTCCCTATCACTGATACAGAATTTTGATACTAACACCATAGTATAAATATAAACATATGTATATGTGCAGTAATACGGAATGAATACCTATCTAAGGAACCCTTTTACTAAAGTGCATTTGGTTTTGCACCTAATGTGCCAGTACCATGCAAAACCATGATTTATTATGTGTAACACTACAGAGCTAACTGTCATGGGTGTGGACAGTATGTTCCTGTCAGTTAATGTGCTGCATTGTACCATCGCATGCCAAAACTAGTGCAGGTGTACTTACTTCCACCTATTGAAATGACGGTAATTGCACCCATGCTAATTGTGAGCCATGCAGTTGGTGCAGGTATGCCGTCTACAAGGTGTTCATTATAGAAGTCATTCTGAACAGCGAATAGTCCACCAGGATGTACAGGGTAGATGTTTTCATAGCAAAAACGCCCACCACCGTATACAGAATCATCACAGCCTCACATGCACGTAATACTTGTGTGGAGATCTCAGTACAAGAGCAAGAGGGGGCGTAACGGAAGTGTGGTCAGCCTCTGCCATGTACAACCCAAATTTAGGAATGGCTTGTGTACATTCCTGGAGATTCCCATGGATGTACATCTCATATCTGCAGAAATGAGGAATACAGGTAGGACGTTTTGCTCAGCAATGCATGGCATCCCATAAGGAAGCATGCCCGTGGCAACTGTGATTGTAACCAGTGTGCCCAAAGTCTGGGAGGGAGCTGGATTGGGTGCTGAGTGCAGAGACAATATGTGGTCCTGGGATGCCATGCCGTAGTGTTGTACCAACTGTGCTGTACAGGTCCATGGCATCATTGAACCAGATGTGTGTTGTGTGTGTGTGCATGTGATGGGATGTGTGCATGCAAGTGGTGGGATGCCCAGCACCTGGCCTATACGTAGGACCAGGTTGTGACCAGCTGACAGTTTGCACACATGGGAATTGATACTGCAAGCTCTGGCATCTTCGTAAGGATAACTGTGGGTGCTCTTGGCTATGCATTACGGTTGTCTACACTTTTGCATGCTGCCATTCAGGGACCTTTAGATATAGTAGCGATTTGGAATGACAATCAGCTGTAGGGATCTTCCTTAGCTGTACCCTGGTAATACAGTGCCTTCTACAGATAGTTGTCCGTGGTGACCAGTGACATAGGTGACCTGGTGTGCCTCCCCCTGCCATTCCTACATTGCTGAAAGGTGTGTCAAGATGCCCGTGTGCACCAGATGTGTGCTTATGGCCATTCTGCAGCAAATCTACTGTACCCTCAGCAGTGGAGCAATGTGCAATGGCACATCTTGTTTCGGAGGCGTGACCCCACGGGGTTGGGTTGGGTTGGCTTTGTCTATCTTCA
Source organism: Ichthyophis bannanicus (assembly GCA_033557465.1). Lineage (NCBI taxonomy): Eukaryota > Metazoa > Chordata > Amphibia > Gymnophiona > Ichthyophiidae > Ichthyophis > Ichthyophis bannanicus. Next base: position 218,217,235 of record CM066036.1, read on the forward strand.
CTGAATACGCTGAATGAGTGTGTGGCTATGTCCCTGATTCCAGAATAGTGGGAGCATCTAATCCTGCTGTTTCTGAATCGGGTATACTTCGGCCACATCTCTGAGTTCAACGTTCATACGGACCAGGCATGGATGTTATGAAATAAGGTTCTGTGCCCACTCTTTGCCCCAAAACTTCCCGCTTTTTTATCATCTCAACATGGGAAGCACAGTTATCACAGAAATTTGGCCACACTTACTGTACTGACTGAGTGCTAACAGTTATTGTGGGCTGCAGCACACGGGTAGCAGGCACAAAACCACACACTAACTGAATAGCGGACTTTAGTAAAAGAGCCCCTAAAATTCCTTTATCTGAGAATACCCACTATCTCAAGAAAATTAAAGACTTTGGCCAATATTCCCTTATAGAAAAACAGAGGCATGATTACTAATGTGTGCAATTGATTAATGTGTACTTTAGCATGTGCTAAGCAATTAATAAGGGATCCTGGTAATTGGTAGCACACAGTAAAATGCTCACTGGGGAGGGAAATGGGTAGGATAGGGGTAGAGAGTGAGCACTGATTGCACATTACAGTTAGTGTGGAAGTTATTAATGTGCACTAAGTATAAATGTCCCTCACTTGGTTTGCAGCTTGTCGTGCTATGAGGGCTTGTGTGCATCAGTGATGCTGAGAGCTAAACTATTGGTAGTTTGACTACTGGCAGGGTCTCCCAAGATGGACAGGTCTCAGCTGAGGTGCCAGACCAAGACAAACCACCCATCTGGGCAGCAGCAGAATGGGATAGTGTTGACGGCGGAGGATCACATTTCTGTGACAACGGCAACAATACCAAACTTAAACTGCACGGAAGAAAGACCCGGCTGCGAATCACCGCGGCCGGACACAGACGTGCGCGGGCGAGCCGAGGGTGGGGAGGGGGGCGGGGGGGGGGGCGGCGGGGGGCGGGCAAGAAGCCCAGGTATAAAAAGCGCGCGCGGGGCGCGGCTTCGGCCTCTTTTGCCGCTCTCCCCCCCCACCTTGCAAGAGGAGGATTGACGGAGGAACGACAGGATCGAGATTAGCACAACTGACGGAGATACGACGCTCGCGGACAAGCGAGACGACTGAACGGCAAGCACCACAAAGTAGAACGGGGAACGGAAGTTAGCAGACAAAATCCTGATTACAGATAGAGGGAGCGGGGGAGAGCATAGCTGCGGGTCCCCGGGACCGGGTCAGCATGCGGTGCAGGAAAGGATACTGATAATCGCCAGCCTCAGGCACACAAAACCGTGTACCGGGAGGCGAAACCGATGAGGGCAGCATCGGACAGAACAGTTCAGTTACAATCGCTGGCGATCCTGATGTCGGGGTGAACTAGGCGAGCCACGTGGCTCATGCGAATATGCTGCAGGCACACGGGGCCATGCACAGCTCAGCCCGTAATAGTTAAATAACCCAAAATGAATAAATAAATAGGAATAAAAATAAAAGAGCATAAAATAAAAAAAAATAAAAAAAAAAGCAGACATTAAGAGTAGCTTAACTTACAAACTTGGAGGAACACCTACCGGAGCGTGGCTGCCATCTAGTGGATATGGGCAATAGTGCATTAAAATGTTTCTGTTTTCGTGCTGTTAGGTTAAGAGGACAGGGAAAGGGATATGTGCATCTGAGAATTATTTGATTGGTAAATGTTGAAATATTCCGATATATAGATATATGAGGTAGACGGATGTAAGGGGATATAGGTATATGAGACTGATGCGAGGGAAAATGTGTGTGTATATATATATATATGGATGCATAGATATGTGTGGTATAGATGATGTATATGGATATAGATAGAGCAGTAACTATAGCTAACAATGCTATCAATCCCTATTGCCTCATACATATGCATGTGGAGGGGAGCGCGGTGGACATATATTAATGACACTCTCCATTACCTCTGCATAGTAATTTGTTCTAGTTTAAAGATGCCAAGAAAGGAGACACAAAAGGCCCCCGGGGCGCGGGGCAGCAAGGCTACACAGAAGGCGGCTACAGCACCGAGGGCACAGGCGGAGGCTAGTGCAGGCAGAAGAAGAGCGCGGAAGAACACCCAGGACGCACCTAGAGGCGTGGCAGCATGGAAACCCAGATGCAGCACTAGGAACAAGGGGCCACAGGACACCGCAGCCCCTCCGCAGAGCACCGCAGCCCCGCCACAGAGGCAGGGGCTGGACGACCTGATCCAGAAAGTTCGGGAGCAGGTGGCGCAACATGGCCTGACCTCAGTTGGACAACGACTGGGACTGCCAGGCTTCACGGGAGCGGAACTGCCGACAACGAGCAGCTGCGCAGCAACGTCTAACTCAGCTCAGGGTAAGTCCAGGTGTGAGAAGGGGGTGCCAGAGTGGTCCACCTCATCATCTGATGATGCCTCGTCAGATAGTGACGGGGACACAACATGGACACAAGTGATGCAATATGCATTAAAAAAGTTTAAGAGGAAGAAGAGCTCAAAGCAACCAAATCCCCTAAGGCAGGCATGGTCGGGGCAGAGTCAGAGGGGGGAGCGCCAACTGGGGCATTCCAAAGAACGCAGATGGATTGGCTCGATTCCAGTCGTGATCCACGATGCGGAGTGAGCTCCCTGGCGGTGTCAGTACCCAGAAAGATAAAAAAGCGGATTTGGAGACGCGAATTTATTGACATCTTCTCGCTCCTGCTTAGGGATCAGGAAGATGAATCTAACAATGGAAAAGATAGGGATAAAAGAAGCGAGAGAGATAAGAAACCAAAAATTACCAAGTCAATCAACAATTGGGTAACAGCATTCCATAGCTTTATGAGCGTGGTAATGGAGAAGGAACCCGAATCAGGTCCATATCTGACTAAGTACCTGGACACCATCACCAGGGCACATAAGCAATACGGGGGATAGGCCTGGCTGAACTATGATCTGAGGTTCAGGAGAAACATGGCCGACGATCCCACCATAGCATGGCATCACAGGATTCTGGACATGTGGACGGAAGAGATGGCGCCCAATAGACCCTTGTGGCAAGACGGGCTGCCACAGCACTTGCAGAATACGCAATGGCAGCAGCCTGCGCCGAACACGCAATGGCGGCCAGCCCATCAATGGGCAGGAAAAAAGACATGCCGACAGTACAATGCGGGGAGTTGTGCATGGCAGCCTTGCAAATTCAAACATTCATGCTCAGTTTGCGGAAATGCACACCCCGCCTTCACCTGCAGGGCATCAAGAGAACCCAAGCCATTCAGAGGGCTGCAGCAATGCGCAGCCGAGGGAGTTGGCCCCAACACCCATCAGGCTTGATAATATGCAGCCATGGCTGAGAGCCTACCCTAAGCGAGAGATGGCTATCAGGATTGAAGATGGTTTCGCGAAGGGTTTCCGCATCCCATCCATGATAACAATAAAGAAAACACAAACCCGCCGTCTAAATAACCCACCATCAGTCCAAAAATACAATGACATCGCGCACAGCAAGATAGCAAAGGAAATAGGCATGGGGCAAATAGCGGGCCCTTTCCAGTCACCCCCATTTCGGGACATCATCATCTCCCCATTGGGGGTCATTCCGAAAAAGGAGCCGGGCAAATTCCGGTTAATTCATAATCTATCATACCCGGAAGGCAGGTCAGTTAATGATTATATCGATCCGGCTTTATGCTCGGTAAAATATGCAACCATTGATCAAGCAATCATGCTTATACGAGGTAAAGGGCCGCGAGCACAGCTGGCGAAGGCGGACATTGAGTCCGCGTTCAGGCTACTGCCGGTACACCCTGAGTCCTTCCCCTTATTGGGTTTCTTGTTCAATGGGCAATTCTTCTATGATAAATGCTTGCCCATGGGATGTGCAATATCTTGTGCATATTTCGAGCAATTTAGTACATTCATACACTGGGTAGTGGAGGACCTGGCGGGCCCCAACACGGTGGTGCACTATCTGGACGACTTCCTCTTCATTGGAAAAGACTATAATGACTGCAAAAGGATACTAGATATCTTTGTGCGAATAGCGCAGTCGTTCGGGATCCCATTAGCGAAAGAAAAGACAGAGGGCCCGACGGGGATCATCACTTTCTTGGGCATCCAGCTAGACGTGTCAGAGCACAGGTCACGCTTGCCGGCCGATAAGGTGCTGAAGTTGAGGGGCGATATGCAACTACTGCACAGCAAGCGCAAAGCGACATTGCAACAATTTCAGGCAATGTTGGGCCTGCTGTGCTTCGCATGCAGAGTGATACCCATGGGTAGGGTTTTCTGCCGCCATATGGCATGGGCAACGAGAGGTGTCACAAAGAGGTACCATCGCATAAGGGTCACCAGGGAAATCCGGGAAGACCTGCAGATCTGGCTACAATTCCTTCGCACCTTCAATGGCCTTGCCTTCTGGCAAGCGCGGCCAGTATCTAATGCCGAACTCGATTTCTTCACCGACGCTTCGGGGGGAATAGGTTTCGGCATTTACTATAAAGGGGCGTGGTGCTCGGAAACATGGCCCAGGGAATGGCAAGCGGAAGGGACCACCAAGGATATCACGTTCCTGGAGCTCTTCCCGCTGATGGTAGCCCTGCGCATCTGGGCACCCGGGCTGGCCAACAGGGCCATCACCTGCCATATTGACAATCTAGCTGTGGTATGGGCAGTGAACAGTATGAGAGCTAAGACGCCAAGGGTAGTAGCACTATTAAGACAAATAGTGTTGCTATGTCTGGTACATAATATAACCCTGAGAGCGGAACATATTGAGGGCGAAAGTAATAACATTGCCGATGCTCTTTCTCGTTGTAAGATCAAGCTCTTTCACCAACTGGTGCCCAGGGCGGACGCGGTCAAGACAGCGGTGCCCGGGAATATCTGGGAGTATGGTCCACCGAAGTATGGGAGCTCCTGTTAGGCTCCTTAGCGGAGAATACCAGACGCAAATATATCACAGCATGGGAACAATACCTAGCATTTTGCGGAGAAGCCCTGATAAGACCAGAAGACAGACTTGAAGTTGAAACGATCCTAAACTGGATTTTGCATTGCAAAAACAACGGCTACACGAAGGCAGCAGTGCAAGCCCGTTTGGCCGCAATATCATTTTTCGCAAAAGCGATGGGTAAACGGGGTCCAGCAGCAGAGTTTGTCATAAAGAAAGTAATGACAGGTTGGTCATTGGGGCAGCCACGGAAAAGTGACCAACGCCGCCCGATCACCCATATGATGCTACAACAATTCATGGTAGCGACTAGTCAAGTGTACTATGATGAGTACGAGACGAGGCTCTTTAGATGTGCCTTTTCCTGGGCCTTTTATGGGGCATTTCGGGTAGGGGAGCTAGTGGCTGCCTCATCCGCAAAACAAAGGACAGCTGGGGGGGGGCATGGAAAAGCGCGATGTGAGCATACTCATAGGGGCGGTAGTACTCCGTTTGCGCAGATCCAAAACGGACAGGCAAGGGAAAGGGGCACAGGTGGTTTTGCAAGCATTGCACAACGACCCCTCAAGCCCGCTAAGAAATGCCTTAGCCTACCAACAAGTGCGAGCACAATCAGAAAATCAATGGTTCATGCATGACGACGGCGCCCCCCTATCACGCTTCCAATTCAGCAGAGTACTTAAACTGGTAATAGAACTCACAGGACGGGATGCAAGCTTTTACGGCTCACACTCCTTTCGCATTGGCGCTGCTTCAACGGCAGCCAGCATCGGGATGTCCAGGGAACAAATCATGCAAATAGGACGGTGGCGCTCGGATAGATACAAACTGTATATACGTCCGGCGCAATGAGGTTAGATAGGATAGATAACAAAAAAAAAAAAAAAACTTACATAAACAATATAAATAAGTAAGAGAAAACATTTATCAGGCAATGTGGTAACATTTGTATAAAATCATGGTACCAGTGTGCGGTTGTTATAATATCTTTTGATTATGATCCAATGCAGGAACGAGGGGCCGCCTATGGCCGCATGAAGCATGGATATGTGGCCATTCATTCGTTCACTGGGCGCAGAAGTGGACACGGGGCAGGCCACAGGGGTTGAATTTGGGATTACCCAGCGCCGAGGTTTCGGTGGTGTGGCTGGGACGACGAGGTATGATGTGGGACCAGCTAGTACCGTCCCTGATGCAACGGCAGAGATCTTACGGGAACACAGGGATGCTGGTGATCCACCTGGGGGGCAATGACCTGGCGTCCACACGCAGCGTGGAGCTCACCAAAAAGATGCAGAGGGATATGCTGACACTAGCAAACACCTTCCCAGGGACGGTGCTGGCATGGTCGTACATCGTACCGCGGCGTGTTTGGAGGGGCGAGAACTCACACAGGGCATTGGAGAGGACGAGACAGAAAGTGAACAAGTGGATGACCTGCTTCATGGCGGCGATAGGGGGATACAGCATCAAGCATGACCTTATAGAAGAGAGATGCCCGGGATTGTATCGAGCTGATGGAGTTCATTTGTCAGATATAGGAATGGACATCTTTCTGTGCGACGTACAGGACATGGTGGAACTTTTATGGCGGAAGCAGGTGTTGGCCACAGCGGCATGTTGTGAAGTGGGGCCCCGTCAACAAGCGAGGGTTCGCTGTTGGCAGGGTTGGCAAAAAAACGCACCCGGTGAGAGAGAACACAGCCTAGGCTTTAAGTAAAGGGGGAGAGGGGGCAGGAGAGAAACACGGACCTGCCCCCCGGAGAGAGTGAGAAGGCGACAAGAACACCGTGCAGAGGGCCCCTTCCCTTGCTTTGACGGCGGGCAAAAAGGGCGGTAAAAGTAAGAAAGGCTGCCAAGTCTGCTTGAACGGCAGGCGTAACAGCTTTTCGGATGAAGGAGATAGAGAAGAACGAGGACCGTGGAAAAGCTTTGACGGCAAATTTCCTCCTGCCACTTACAACGACTGTGGGACATGGGCTGTGTCTCTCGAGGGGGCAGAAAGAAGTGGGACAGTGTTTTGTTGATGTTACGTGCATGCTGTGGTCAACAGTTTGGATTGTACTGTTAATAACCATTGTTGACAAATAAATAGAAATATGTTGTTGAAAGAAAAACATCTGGAGAAGTGTGATGACTTATTGGGGGGACGGGAGGGAGGGAGGTGACGGGGTAGGGGTAGGGGTAGACAAGAACCCGAGGCGGGCATGCCAGTCGCACGGCTGAGACCCGGCTGCGAATCACCGCGGCTGGACACAGACGCGCGCGGGCGAGCCGAGGGTGGGGAGGGGGGGGGCGGCGGGGGGGTGGGCAAGAAGCCCAGGTATAAAAAGCGCGCGCGGCGCGGCTTTGGCCTCTTTTGCCGCTCTCCCCCCCACCTTGCAAGAGGAGGATCGACACCCTCCCGACCCACCCTAATTATAAAAGGGGGGGGGGAATAGTCGCGGCATGTGCGGCAGCAAAAAAAACGCACCCGGTGAGAGAGAACACAGCCTAGGCTTTAAGTAAAGGGGGAGAGGGGGCAGGAGAGAAACACGGACCTGCCCCCCGGAGAGAGTGAGAAGGCGACAAGAACACCGTGCAGAGGGCCCCTTCCCTTGCTTTGACGGCGGGCAAAAAGGGCGGTAAAAGTAAGAAAGGCTGCCAAGTCTGCTTGAACGGCAGGCGTAACAGCTTTTCGGATGAAGGAGATAGAGAAGAACGAGGACCGTGGAAAAGCTTTGACGGCAAATTTCCTCCTGCCACTTACAACGACTGTGGGACATGGGCTGTGTCTCTCGAGGGGGCAGAAAGAAGTGGGACAGTGTTTTGTTGATGTTACGTGCATGCTGTGGTCAACAGTTTGGATTGTACTGTTAATAACCATTGTTGACAAATAAATAGAAATATGTTGTTGAAAGAAAAACATCTGGAGAAGTGTGATGACTTATTGGGGGGACGGGAGGGAGGGAGGTGACGGGGTAGGGGTAGGGGTAGACAAGAACCCGAGGCGGGCATGCCAGTCGCGCGGCTGAGGCCCAGCAATCTACTTCTTTATCTTGCCATGAAAACCCAGTGGATAGTTACAACAAAACAAATTGTGCTATGGTTCTGGAAGATGACACCCCCAGGTCGGAAGGCACTCAACTAGCTACTGGGGAAGAGCTGAAGACTTCTCAGAGTAAAGCCAGCATTTATGATGTGGTTGGATCAAAGCCCTTGGGATGTCTGACTGCTGAAGTAGCTGCGCATGAAATGAGAGTCAGAAGCTGTAAAGATGTCTTAGGCATTAGAACATGGAACGTACGAAGCATGAACCAAGGGAAGTTGGAGGTGGTCAAGAATGAAATGGAACGTGTACAACTTGATCTGTTGGGTGTCAGCGAACTGAAATGGACTGGCATCGGGCACTTTGCATCAGATGATCACATGGTCTACTATGCTGGAAATGAAAGACAAAGAAGAAATGGTGTTGCATTTATAATAAAAAAGAAACTTGCAAAAACTGTAATGAAATACAATGCAGTCAGCGAACACTTAATCTCTATTCGTCTATGAGGAATGTCTATCAACACAACTATAATTCAAGTATATGCCCCAACAACAGCTGCAGAAGAGAATGAAATTGAAGAGTTCTATGAACAAGTACAAGCTGAAATTGACAGAACATGCAAACAGGATATCCTGATAGTCATGGGTGACTGGAATGCAAAAGTTGGCAACAAAGAAGAAGGCAAAATAGTTGGAAAATATAGACTTGGCAACAGAAATGAAGCTGGAGAAAGACTGATAGAATTCTGCAAGACCAACGATCTATTCATCTCAAACACCTTCTTCCATCAACACAAGCGGCGACTGTACACATGGATTTCACCCAATGGATTGTATAAAAATCAAATTGACTACATCTGTGGAAGTCAACGATGGAAAAGTTCTATAACATCAACAAAGACAAAACCTGGAGCTGACTGTGGTACAGATCATCAACTACTAGTATGCAAACTCAAGCTAAAGTTGAAAAAGAGCAAACCACTCATGAATGCAGCAAAATATAACCTTGAGAATATACCACTGGAATTTAAAGACTGCCTGCAAAATTGATTTGCTGCTTTAGATACAAATGACAGAGCTCCAGAAGAGTTATGGAATGACATCAAGAAGGTTGTGTTGGAAGAAAGTGAGAAGTCTCTACAAAAGGTGAAAAAGCAAAAATGGCCAAAATGGATGACGGAAGAAACTCTGAAAATTGCCCAGAAACGCAGAGAAGCTAAAGCCAGAAGAGAAAGAAAGACAATCACAGAACTCAACAGAGATTTCCAACGTGCAGCAATACATGACAAGGAAAAGTTCTACAACGACACATGCAAGGAAATAGAAGCAGAAACTATTAGAGGAAGAACAAGATTGGCTTTCCTAAAGCTACTAGAGTTAAAGAAAAATTTCCAGCCTCGAATTGGAATGTTACAAGATGCTCAAGGTTCTATGTTGAATGATGCTGAGAAGATCAAGGAAAGGTGGAAGGAATATACAGAGTTTTTATATGATAAAGATCAAGTGGACCAACAGCCGTTTCAACCTGTACCTTATGATCGGGAACCATTGGTGATGAAAGAAGAAGTTAAAGCAGCATTGAAAGCCTTATCAAAGAACAAAGCACCAGACATTGATAGCATTCCCATAGAAGTATTACAGCAATCTGATGCAGCTGTTACCATACTTACAAGGCTCTGCCAAGAAATATGGAAGACAACATCATGGCCAACTGACTGGAAAAAATCTGTGTTTATACCAATACTAAAGAAAGGTGATCCAACTGACTGTGGAAATTATCACACAATCGCTCTTATCCCATATGCCAGCAAGATTCTACTGAAGATTATTCAAAAGAAACTACTACCATACCTGGAACAAGAACTACCTGAAGTGCAAGCAGGGTTCAGGAAAGAGCAAGGAACGAGAGACATCATTGCGGATGTGAGATGGATCCTTGAAAAGACTAAAGAATACCAAAAGGATATCTATTTGTGCTTTATTGACTATAGCAAGGCTTTTGACTGTGTAAACCATGAGAAACTCTGGGCCACATTAAGAAGCATGGGTATACCAGAACACCTGATTGTACTTTTGCACAATCTGTACATTGATCAAGAAGCAGCAGTTCGAACGGAACAAGGAGAAACAGAATGGTTTAAAATAAGCAAAGGTGTAAGACAAGGTTGCATACTTTCCCACTACCTGTTTAATTTATATGCAGAACAAATCATCAGAGAAGCAGGATTGTATGAAGACAACAGAGGTGTTTAGATAGGTGGAAGACTCATCAACAACCTTCGCTATGCTGATGATACCACATTATTGGCTGAAAGTGAAGATGATCTGAAACATTTGCTTCTCACAATCAAAGAACATAGTCTCAAAATGGGCCTGCACCTTAATGTAAAGAAGACAAAGATCATGACAACTGGCATAATCAACAGGTTCATCGTTGAAGGAGAAGAAATTGAAATTGTGAACAACTTTAACCTACTTGGATCAACTATCAATAAAGACGCAACAAGCAGTCAAGAAATCAGACGATGCATTGCTCTTGGCAGAATGGCTATGAAAGACCTAGATAAGATTCTCAAGAGCAGAGATGTCTCTCTCCATCCAAAGATTCGACTTCTTCAAGCCATGGTATTTTCAATAACATCATATGGATGTGAAAGCTGGACAGTGAAAAAGATAGACAGGAAGAAAATTGATGCCTTTGAATTATGGTGCTGGCGGCGAATACTGTGTATACCATGGACTGCCCGAAGAACAAACCAGTCAGTACTAGAGGAGATCAAACCTAAGCTTTCTTTAGAAGCTCAGATGACAAGACTTCGATTTTCATACTTTGGACACATCATGCGACGAGAGATATCATTAGAGAAAGACATCATGGTTGGCAAGATAGAAGGTCAGCACAAAAGAGGAAGGACAGCAATGAGATGGATCAATACAATAACAGCAGCTACGGGTACCAATCTGTCAACAATGAGCCGCCTGACTCAAGACCGAACACAATTTAGAATAGCTATCCAGAGGGTCGCCATGAGTCGACTCAGACTCGACAGCACTTAACAACAACAACAACAAGTATAAATGTTGGAGTTAGCATGGGTGCACTTCATGTCACCTCAGTGGGTGGCGTTAAATGCACCTACATTAATTGTGAATGCTGCTACCACATGGTAGAGAACTTATCAGTGCAGTAACTGCTGGGAACATACTGGACCCCCCCCCCCAACATTTAGCACAATGATATCTCAATTATTGCGCATTAATTTTTAATCCAAATTCATGTTAAGTGCAAACCCTTAGCACACTTTAGTAAACATGCCCCATAGTCTCATTATTTTAATTTATTTTTCCTTTAAAATGTCAAATGCTTGGCAAATTATGACTCAGAGTAGCTTGTATGCTAATGGGTGCATAAAAAAAGACATTCCTTTTTGAAGTCCATGCTTACATATTGGATCATTTACATCCAGTATCCTTTTATTGTACAGAAGAAGAGGGAGGGACAACTAGGATTCTACAAGATAAGTCATTCCCCCAGAGGAATCTAAGCTTTCAGTTATTTTTGAGTAAGCTTAGCTTTAATTATTTGAAAATTATTATGCGTGGTTTTTTTTAATATTTGGATTTTTTTTATTTAATGCTGATGAGCTGTATGTGCTGCTGTTTAAAATATATTATGGCTGTTTGGCTCTAATTATATATTAGGAGGCTGTTTACCAAAGTTTGCTAAGCAATTACTGCATGAACTAGCAAATGGAAACTGTTAGCACGTATCCATGATAGATGTTATTGCACGGATGTGATACTTAGCATGTGCTAAGTCACATGGGAAATGATTACTGGTAAAAAGGAAATAAGAGAATGTGTGGTTATGGTCGTGAACAGCACTTTGTAGTTATCACATGGTAAGTTACTGTGTGCTGTTACTGCTGTTCTTACCGCCTAAATACAATACCCCTCTTTGTTAAATAAATATTTCTATGATAGAAAAGCAACTTCTCTCATTAAACATCACAGTTTTCAGGACCTCAGGAATTCTAGAATAGCAAGAAAATGACTCGTCATATTAATCTATTTTCATACATTCTTATGTTGGATATTAGAAAAATTTAACATCACACTTGAGGATAAGACTTGCAAACCATGCATACCCTACAGCTAACTCATCCTTACTGTTTTGGGATCCACATATAAGTGGCAATGATCAGAACTTCTTTCATTTACCATTGTAAAAAGTAAAGCCCTTCTGAGAGCTCTACAGTTATCTTAAGTTCTTTTTTTATTACCATCTTTTTGCTTTGGCTTGAATGGGGAAGCATAAGGGGCAATCTGGCCAAAGTCCTCTTCAACCCCTGAGAGACCTCCATGCTGGAGACATACCCTCATGCTGGAACTCTATGGAACCATACCTATGGCAGTGTTGGGTCTGCAATCCATTGTGGGATTCAATGGAACCATGGTATGCTTAGATCATGAAACACCTCTACTCTCGATGATCCTGTTCTGCTCAGATCTCCTAAGATCTCAGCCTAAGCTGAAGAGCAAGCACCCTAAAATATGAGGTGTGATTCCTCTCAGAGAGGAACAGAGGAAGATGTGGCCCTGCCATTTACCACAGGAATAGCAATATTTCAGAGCACTGCTATGCAGGAAATACAGGCAAAGGAGCAAATGCCTGGATCTCACAACCAGGGCCATACCGACGGTGAAAAGTGCCCTGTGCAAGATGACCATCAGGTGCGCACCCCCCTCCTGCACCTCCATCTAGCCACTTTATGGGGGAAGGAGAGAAGAGGCACACACCCGATGTGCAACTCGCTGGCACACTAAGCATGTCTGGACCCTCCAAGAGAGACCAGACCTGCTTAATGTGCCGGCGAGAAGACTTAAGGGGCGCATTTCGGCTCTCTGCTGCTGCCTGCTGCCGCTAAAGTGGTGGCAGCAGGCAACGGCAGAGAGCCAAAATGTGCCACTTAAGTCTTTGCGCCCTGTGTGACTGCACCGCTTGCACAGGGCTCGGTACGGTCCTGCTCACCACACTCAGGCAGTGCATCTCTTGGAAGAACAGCACAAATTACCGGAGCACTTGGAATGAGTACTGTATACAGTGCTACTTCCCTGGAGTTATTGGGGGCCATACCCTTTTAGAAACAAAAGTCTTTGACAGTTAAACCAGCTGTTAAAGCCCTGGGCAACTGTGTGGTGGGACGGAGAAGGCTTTCTCTTCATTAGTCAAATTAACTTTAGATATACATGCAAAGTTACAGTGTCAAGACAATAGCATGAAACTCAAGACAAGCAGGATTGAAAAATGAAAACAGATTCCGTAATAAATCCAGTGGTGCATCATGGTTGGAAAATGTTGAAAATACTATCAAATCTCTCAGTCTGAGACTATTACATTTTTCCCAACATGCTGTGACATCTCTGGGGGATTTGTTCTGTAGGTATGTGAAGAAAGTTTTAAAGATACTGGAAAAGGAATCACTTCCCCTAGGGAAGATCTTTTATACTGTATAATAACTGCAGTGAGAGATGAACATAGGAGGAAGGATAGAGACAGAAGAGACTTGTCTATCAACAACTTGGATTGTTCAGCTTTTTGGAATGAGTCCAAGGATGAAAAATTAGAGAGGGACACCCTATTGGTGGCTTTTAGTTTTCCACAAGATAAGGACTTTATCCTTAGACTGTATTTTAGGAATCAACAAGCTTTATTTTTTGGGCAAAGGGTTTGCATTTTTCCTGATCTCTCTTGTGAGACAGAGAAAAAGGAAAATATTGTTGGAGATGCAGCCTGAGGCTTTGGCTTTAGTTGACATTTTTCCATGCAAATTTATTTTCTGATATGAAGGTATGAAATATAGAGAGCATGTTCTGCAGTGGCGGCCAGCACACATAAAGCAGCTGGCCATTGCCACTTTAATTCACCCCAGATATTCAATACCGGGGCTATATCAGGGCACCAACAATGAATATCTGGATTGTCTAGATTGCCATTTTGCAATCCAGTCAGCAGTGATATTCAACCACTGACTGAATTTCAAAAGTAGCTATAGGTTTTATTGAACCCTCTCAATTCAGTTTTTATCTTGATAATAAGCAGACATAGGGACATGTTTACTGACATGCATTAGGTGTTAATGTGGCAATAATGTGGGAAAAGTATGCCACAGTTGTAGCTAATGGGGACCAAATGCAGATAGTGCAGGGAATAGTCCACATTATCTGCATACTGCATTAGGGCATGAGTGGGCAGGATGTGGTTGGAGAGTGGGCATAGTTTCCACAAGCAGTTACTGCGGACATCTATAGCATCTGGTAACCGCACATTTTGCAAACATCATGGGTGTACCTAACATCACCTCAATCGCTGGGTTAGCTGCATCCATGATGTTGCCATGCCACAATCTCGGCATTTTTGCTGTGTTATCTGTTGAGGAAATATGCCCCATAGAGTTCTCAGGATGGGAGTTTAGATGCTATGTGTGGACTAATAATGATTTAGAATTATTTATCTCCCTACTATTAGAATTGTCTTTTTCTTTTTTCTTTTGTGTTTTTCTGCTCCATGGGTTTGTTTCCTTTTAGTTTCTCTTCCTGTATCGTGGACATGAGGCAATATTTTTGTTCCCATTATATGTTACTTGCCTATATATTTACTTGTCATTATTAAGAAAATACTTGACTGACGAGATGCAAATAGTTACAAATTAAAAAAAGGTGTTCTGATTTTTAATGCCGGCCCTGTGCAATGCGGTTTAAAATACATCTGCTGCTCACAGCATGCATACCTTATTTATGTAAAATGGAGAGAAACAGAACACATGGGCACTTTGCACCCAAACTATGTATGCTGGCCATTACTTTCCAAGGGAAATTTAGCAAGGAATTTCCTTCTAAAAATGAGTTTGTAGCCTGAGGGAAATAGCGTCATTATTGCCCTCCCCATTAACAATGTCAGATTTCCAGATTTTCTGTATAGTTATTGTTTCCGGTAGGTTTATTTAGGGATGATCAGGCTAGATGAACATCTTTTCACCATTGCTTGTGAAAACAAAGGACACTGCTTTGTCCTGAATCAGCATAGATGGGGTTATTCACCCAGCCCCCTGTATATAAGGCAAAGTATTTAAAAGGATGCATTGCTGTTCGCGTCACCAGCAAGCCACATAAACCATGGTGATCCTGATATTCTGTGGCACTAACCGTTGAGCTGCTGAATATCCCCCACAGACCTGCTTGAAAACATTTGGTTAGTTTCATGGCAGTCTGTGGGCAGAGCTGGGCAGTGCTCATAAAATTTCTTATTATTTATGGTTATAAAAATTCACTTGTTTTCTGTTGATCCAACATATCATCATGTTTCCAGCTCACACTACTTAAAGAAAGAACTTAAGAAATGTTATTTTGGGTCAGACCAAGGGTCCATCAAGCCCAGTATCCTGATTCCAACAGCAGCCAATCCAAGGGGTATGTTTACTAAACCGCGGTAATCGTGAATAACGCGCGTAATGTACGATTAACGATTGTTCGCACGTCATAACGCGCGTTCTGACATGCAAACGATTGTTAATCGTACATTACGCGCATTATGCATGCTCTCTGCAGTCAGCCAGATGCTTGCTAGCAGCTATAGAGCTGTAGCCCAATGGTTACTTCACTGCCTCTGAAGCCAGAGGTCATGGGTTCAAACCCACAGTGGGGTTATTTGATAGGGTTGTCCAACTCCGTTTTGTTTTTAGTGTACATATTTTGATGCCAGCAAAAACACCCTCCGCGTACTGTACCCATAAGGTGCCTCTGAGGGTGCTTTATAGGGCGCCCTATAGGGCACCTTATGGTTCCCGTCCATACAAGGTGCAATATACAATATCCTGTGACGCAACCTATAGGGTGCCCTATAGGGGACATTTTAGGGTGCTGTGGCAGACAGTGCAATTTATAATGTGCCCTATGGAGTGCCTTATAGGGTGCCTTATACGGCACCTTCAATTACGGCACGTGAGGGCGTGTTTGCTGACAGCAATTAATAACATGCAAATAAAGTGCTGCAGGACAAAATATGTACAATGCAAAGCTGATGCCACAGCCAGACTTATGTATTAGGCACACTGGGGAGCAAACTCATGACCCCTGTGTCAGCAGTCATTGCCTTAACCATTGTGCTCCACTGCTGCTCCTCCTTGCCTGTCAGCGCACCTACTTATGCTTTTCATTCCTTAAACTGCACAGTGCTGCCATACAAAACAGTACACTGACCTTGCGGTACCTCATACTGCTCCCTCTAAAGCGTCCTATAAGCAACATTCTAGGGTGCCTTGGCTGACAGTGCACTTTAAAATGTGCCTTATAGGGCGCCTTATGTTAACACGCTTTGAGGGTGCGTTTGCTAGTAGTGATAATTAAAATATGAATAAAATGCCTCCTAAAGCAATCTTCCCCATAATATGTTATCCCTCAGCCAGCCTTGTTTATTGGGCACTTTGGGAGATTGAACCCCTGATCCCTGCACCATTGGTCAGTGTCTTAACCATTGTGCTGTGGTTCTGTTGCTGTGATTTTATATCAGCGCGTTGCCTTATGCCGCCCAATATTAAAAAGCCTCCTAAAACATTAGCGCGCCGCCTTATGCCCATCAGTGCGCCGCCTTTTGCTGCCCATCATTTAAATGCCTCCTAAAATAATGCCTCAGCCAGCTGTCTCTATTGGGCATTGTGGGGGATTGAACCCCTGATCCCTGCACAATTGGTAAGTGCCTTAACCATTGTGCTGTGACTTTGATTTTCTTCCTGCATATCAGCACGCCACTTATACTGCCCAGTATTATAATGCCTCCATAAACATCAGCGTGCCGCCTTATGCGGCCCAGTATTAATATGCCGCCAAAAACATTAGCGTGCAGCCTTATGCCGCCCAGTATTAATATGCCGCCGAAAACATTAGCTTGCTGCCTTATGCCACCCAGTATTTCTGCACCTCATAAATTAATGTCTCAGCCAGCTGTCTTCATTGGGTACTGTGGGGGATTGAATCCCTGATCCCTGTACCATTGGTAAGTGCCTTAACCATTGTGCTGTGGCTCTGCTCTTTTTCTTGCACTTCAGCATGCCACTTATGCCTACCGCGCAGCTATCTCATGTGCTAAGGTGTGGGGCGCACATGGGCGCCGCGCACCTTAGCGCATATGTAAATTCTGGCTTTTCTTTTTCAGGACGGAACGCCCACTCCTTATATGGCACCCGCACACTACCGGGGCACGCACTTTACCGGGGTTTTAGTAAACATACCCCTTAGGGCAGGGGTGGGGAACCCTGGTCCTGGAGAGCCGCAGACCAGGCAGGTTTTCGGGATATCCCTAATGAATATGCATGAGATATATATGCATTAGAGATATCCTGCAAACCTGACTGGTTTGTGGCCCTCCAGGGCTGGATTTGGAGACCCCTGCCTTACACCTCTGTCATTTAAGATTGTGAGTGGGCAAGGTGCAGATGTCCTAGACATCGAAAGGGTATATAGAATGTGTCATATTCCTCCTCGATTCTCACCACCACCAAAATGTTGTCTAATAGACAATATTTTGGTGGTGGTGAGAAGTGAGGAGGAATGTGACACATTCTATCTAACCTTTTTGATGTCTTGGACATCTGCACCTTGCCCACTCACAATCTTAAATGACAGAGGTGTAAGGCAGGGGTCTCCAAATCCAGCCCTGGAGGGCCACAAACCAGTCAGGTTGGCAGGATATCTCTAATGCATATATATCTTATGCATATTCATTAGGGATATCCCGAAAGCCTGACTGGTCTGCGGCTCTCCAGGACCAGGGTTCCCCACCCCTGCCTTAGGGGTATGTTTACTAAACTGTGGTAATGTCATTCGCGTTAGGTTCCGCGATAAAGGTAGAGATGCCCATATAAAGGCGTGGGTGTTGCATCTTTACAGCAAGCTGTAGCAGCTAACACGCGTTACAAGGTGCCGTAGACTAACGAGCGTTACAAGGCGCCTTGTAAGGCACCTTGCAAGGCATCTTATAGGGCGCCTTGTAAGGTGCCTTGTAAGGTGCCATGTAAGGTGCCATGTAAGGTGTCTCATAAGGCGTCCTATAGGGCCTCCTAGGCTCAGCGCCATATTAGGCACCCTTGGACAAGGCACCACAGAAGGCACCCTGGGCTATGGAAACATAGGTTAAGGTGGCCTAACAAGGTTATAGTGTCCTAGGTTAGTGTGCCCTAGGGACTACAAGGTGCCTCAGGATGACATACATGACCTGTGCGGAACAGAGACAGATGTAGCTCTAACACTAGATAGAGCACTCAGGAAAGGCAATGAACAGGTGAGTGAAGGAGGGAGAGGTGGGAGCCGCTGGACCTGCCGTATCTGCGGGCATCCCATGTGCCTGCCAGTACTGATGACAAACATGGTGGGGCAGCTGTACCACAGCACAGGGTGTTGGCAATGTAAAGTATCGGAAAAACAGTTGGTGACAGACGATGAGAATATGTGTCCCCCAGTGGAGGCGGAGGTGGCAGGATAGTTACAATGATGGGTGGACAGAGGAGTGGTGGTGCCATGCAGATCAGGCACAGGCGAGGCAAGCATGAAGAGGCACAATGCAGGAAAGGGTAGCAGTGCATGACTTGGGGTGGCATCCTGCACTGGCAGACAGGACTCTACACAGCTGACAGACGCAGATAGACAGACCGAGGGAATGTTGGCAATTGTGGCGAGGGTATTATGGGCTGGAAGCACAGATCTGCAAAAATATGACCTCTACAGGCATGCACAGTATTTGAGTAGGACAGGCATGAGAGGAGGGAACAATGAGGAACTGAGCCCATAAACACTGCCAAAAATGGTATTGTATTAACCAGTAGGCTATACCTCCATGGTGTATGTCACAGCAATGTCTGGGTATAGAAGGACTGCAGGTCACCGCACAAACTGTCTGCTCTGAGTGCCAGGATAGGGTAACCTCACCAGTACCCATGATGCAATGCACATGCTGAATAGCAGTCTACAGCTGATCACCAAATGGGGTCAGCACCTCTCCGATACCTCAGCTTGGAAAGACGAACTGACAGTGTGTGATACTGGCACAGAGTAGCTACAGACCATGCCATTGTGCAGGTTCTGTGTTCACCCTGAGGGATAGGATGGGTGCCCAGCACTAGGTCTGAAGTACATGTGGTGCTAGAGATAGATCCTGCTGTACATTCCTATCACTGCCAGTGTGTGATAGGTGTTCCTTACAGTGCAGCTGAAGGTAATTTGGTGTCCATCTGTAGCCTGTCGTGACATGTGGCCCTTTGGGACCAGACACCAGCCAGATTGGTGCATACCTGTGTTAGGGTCTGGCTGACATGGGCAACTGTTATCAGGGCAGAGGGGTTCCTAGAATTGCATGAGGTGTGTGTAGCAGTGCCTTTATAGGTCACAGTAGTATACACTACATCCCCCAAAGGGTCAACATCACCCTTTTTGTAGGTAAAGAACAGGTGCCCCTGCCCCAGTGAAACAACTTCCATCCTGTTTGTATGAGACAGCCCTCCATGGTTGGTGGGCCAGAGCCATACCTATGACTGGAGCAGTGGCAGACCAGAAGCAATGCTGGGGGTAGGTCTGGAAAACCCCAACTGCCTCCTACCACCGTCTGCCAGTCATCAGCAGACAACACAGTCAAACTGTACCTTATAGGTGTTCTGACCAGGCACACTCCTACAGCCAGTCCATAGTGCATGCTCACAGAAGAACTATGTGCCACAAGCAGGCAGCTCAGTGATTGGGGAACATAAATATATCACTGGAGTCAGACAGTGTCAAGTGCTATGTGGGAACCTAGACCTGCCATGGTCACTGCTCGGTCAGAGTGAGTACCCTCCCAGCATGCCATGCTGTGGCCACCCTATCCATGCAGATGGTGGTCAGGCACTACAGTGTCCCAACCATTGCCCCACACCCTGTGAAGATGCATCCTGGCCAATCTGCCCTGTCCGGGCCATACCCAAAATACCTTGCTCATCATTATGCACCTATTCAGGCTAACGCTAGTAACAGTGGGACATTTTGGGCCCAGTGAAGGGTGGGCAGCCACAGAACAATGGATAGACATACACACACGTTCACTCCTTTTGCAGCATTGTACAAAGATAGGGTTGGTTGGCAACCCTGCCCGCCACACTGGTCCTGATCACAGTTGCTCCGAGGTTATGATTTCCAAAAAGATCGCTGTCCTAACAACAGTGACCTATTGGTTTCTTGCACATTTACAGTGATATTTGGGCATAAAACTTTTCCTCTCCTTTGCCTTTTTACGTTTCTGGCACTCCAATGGTTTTGTTCCCTTTTAGTGTATAAGTGGTTTTACCTATTTATTAGTTTTTAAGATATTTATTATGTATGGTTATCTATTATGTATTTATTTATTTATTCTAGTTATACCATCATTATTTTTCTTGAGGACTACAGAGTCCCTTGAGTCTACGCATTAAGGTACCAATTAGTTTGCTCTTTTGCACAATTACAACGACGTTTCGATATTTATACTTTTTATCCCCTTCCCCCCCTTTTTCGCTCCTGCTGCATCTCTAGTCCTCTTGCTATTTAAATGGGTTTGTTTCTTGATTTCAAATAGCCCCTTTTTAGTGGTCATTAGGTAGTTTTAACTATTTATTAGCTTTAGGATATTTACTATGTATGTATATTTATATGTATGTCTAGTGGGTATTCTTAAGCTGTATTTATTTATTTTAGTTATTTCCTTCCGAGGGCCACAAGTTTCTTGGGTCTACATACAAAGGTACCTCTGTAGTACATAATTGCTTGTCACACCCGGTTTTGTTTTCTTTTATTACAATTCTTAACTTATGTGTTATTAATATTGTGTTTAGATCATGTTTCTGTTTTAACTTACTTTCATTTAGCGTATCCACACTTTTTAGTTTTCTATCATTCTTCTTTGGTTTATAGTATATTTATTGTTTTACCTTTTATGAGTTTTATTTCGTTATACATTTGCATGTTTTATGTATTGTGATTTTGGATCTGTTCTTTCACATTTTTTAATTATGTAATTGTATTTAATATTTATGCTTTTTAAGTTTTTAGTACCTTACCTGATCAACCCCTGATGAAGGTTTGCGAAACACGGCCTGTGTCGGGTTGGTTATAGGTCTTTGTTAATTTAATAAATTTGTTTTTCCACCTACCTCACGTTTTCGACTGTGTCCGTGATCACAGTGCCGACATTTCTAAACTGTGCAGGGGTTAGTAATAGTGTTCTGGTGATAACTTCAGCTCAATGCTGGGGCCAACAGCCTGACTCTCCGTGCATCTTTGGATTGTGGAGCCTGCATGGGTTGGTGTTTGTACCCCTGTTTGCCGCTGCTTTGGGCTTTGCACATGTTGCTGTTGTATCTGCATTGTAGGGTAAAACATAGGGACATGCTCTGCAGGAACCACAGCTGGGGCTTGAGCCTGTGACCCTCTGCTTCTGGACACACTGGCTGGGTGTACTGCACCACACTGTTACCACAGATGCACAATAGTCCCTGGGGCTACCTGTACTTTTCCTCAGCAGACTTTGTATGTTGCACTGCACACCACGTACTGATGCAGAGCATGGCCTAGGTCCACTGCAGGGAGGTGGCACTGCCCCCTCCATCAGGGGCACACCCCCCCCTGCCAAGCTGACATGGCCATTTGCTGTCGGTGCTGGTAGTGCGCAGTCCCAGGCCATCAACTGTGTAGGTAGGTGCCCGCCTAGGGAGCGGATCCCAGGGTGGGGGGCATACATGGATATCCTCACATCCCCCCCCATCACTGCCTACCAATTTTATGTCCCTTCCACATGGGGGCGGGATGGCTGGGGGGATGTCAGGTCAGTGCCCTAGCAACTATTGGCTAGGGTGAACCAGTAGATATAGGTGGATTGTGTTTAGCCTTGGTCAGCTGCTGTTTTGCTGATTTCCGGTTTCTATGTTCCTATGTGCCACCTAGGCACCCACCTGGTTCACCCTTTGCCCCAGCTGTCCATGCTACATGTCCCGCCTGCGGCCCCCTATGCCCCATTTGCACCATCGCCTTAGTGGCCATTCATACTTTGGCACTATGGTGTTGCTGAACATGGAGCACTACTATCACATTTCTTGGGCTCCCTGCCTAGGCTGTACATTGCTGACACTTAAATGGTTTCTCTCTCCTGCAAATGTGCATTTAACGGCAGGTTTTCATTCGCGGTAGGATTCAGCCCTTCAGTTCAGCACGTTAGTGTGAAAGGGGCCTCTCCCCACCCACTCTCCGCCCACTGACCCCTTCTCTCCGCCCTCTCTCCACATTCTGCGGTGTTTACCACGGCCGGGGACGTTAACAATCGTTAAGTAACGTTAACGCATGTTAACGTTACATACCACGTGTTAACGTTACCTAAAGATCATTAATGTTACATAACGCGCGGTATGTAATGTTACCGCAATTTAGTAAACATACCCCTTATAATTGAGTAGATTTTTGACATTTATGATTATACTGTAAATCACTTTCATGAATAAGCCCCCAGATGTAGTCTCCCATCATGTTCTCGTTATACTGTCCTTGGTAGCGGCGTTCAAATTCCAGTATATCCTGGTGGAAACATTTGCCTTGCTACTCTGAGTGCGCTCCATGTTCTCCTTGAATTTATCAAGATGAGCATCAAGGATATGGACTTTGAGAGACAGCCCATTTTGCTGTAATTCTTAACCAGAGTTTCAACCAGCTCTACATAGTTTTCGGCTTTGTGATTTCCCAAAAAGTCACAAACCACTGCAACAAAGCTGTTCCAAGCCGCTTTCTCTTTCTTAGTAAGCAGCTTGGGAAATTCCATTCAAGAATCTTTTTTATTTATGTTTATGTTTATTACATTTGATATACCGCTCAGGCCAAAGCATTAGAGCGGTTTACAATACTACATAAATGATACTGAAAATATGAAAAGAACGCCATTAACAAGATAGGACAGAGTAAGAGATAATGATAGTCAAAGAAATAGAAGAGACAAGAGGAAAGGTTCATTATAATACCAGAGAGGCAGAATATCATACCACCACAGCTCAGTCCTTCCAAACAGACTTGACCATAATCGCTGCTCATCACAAATTCAAGCCAGGCAGAAATACGCCGCAGAAATGGCTCCAACAAAGACACTAGCTTTGACCTTTGCCTCAGACAGTTTAGGGAAGAAGTCTTGAAGGTACCTGAAGGCTGGCAACTCTTTCTCTAGAGTTGTGACAAATTGTTTCATAAGGCCCAATTCGATGTGCAGTGGTGGCATCAGCACCTTTTGTGGTTCCACCAGTGGCTCCCACTTCACGTTCTTTGTCCCAAAAGAAAATTCAGTTCTCTGGGGCCAGTACCTCCTGTGGTAGTATGCCACAGTGTCCCTGCTGTCCCAAAGACAAAGAAAGCAGGGGAGCTTGGTAAAACCACTTTGGAGACCCATCAGAAATGCCACCATTTTAAAGTCTCCGATAACCTCCCAGCCGTACTCAGCATACTTCAAGGCCTCTAGCAAGATCTTGACGCTGCTGTAATCTTCTTTGAGGCTCACTAAGTGAGCTAGAGGAAGAGACGGGTGCTTGTTCCCGTTTTGTAGCAGCATGGCTTTAAGACCGGTCACATTGTGGTAAAAGCAGAGCCCAACTTGACTAGTGAAGAAGCTAGAAAAATTGTGGTGACACTTCCTATGACCTATGACTTGCACACTTTCATCCAACAAGTTCCACTGCTTGAACCTGGATATCGAAAGCTCGGCATTGGACTTGGTGAGACCAAGATCTCTAACCAAGTTGTCTTTTTTGGTTCGGGTAGTAAGGGTTTCTCTCCTCAGCTTTACCTTTTATATTATAATCTTGATCTGCAATGTCTTTGTTTTGTGAATTGCTGCTTTCTTCTGAAGACAGCTGCTTTCTCTGTGGAGGAGTGGGTACAGGAAGCTCTGAGCAGTGTGGCACCAGAGCAATGGATGAAGGAATGCTCAGATATGTGACAGAAGGAACATTCTTGCAGGCCCGAAGTTTGGAAGGATCTGCCATGCAGAAATAGCGATTACTCAAGTGGTCAGTGGGTTCCTGCCAAATTCTTGGAGTAGCGAACTTCATGACTCTTTTCCTCTCTGTACTATCCTGCCAAAAAAAATAAAAATGTGAAAATAAAAAATAATTATATATATTTATAATTATGATGATATAATTAATTTAGATTAATGATGTTCAAGCTACATATTTCATACCTTATGTAAAAATTCAGTAACAATTAAGATTGTATAACATAAAATGCCACAGTCTAAGCCAGCATCAATTGTCCATCTTACCTTCCAGAATTTTCTTGCAGTGCCCGCAAGTGAATTGGGGTGCCCAGGGTTTGTCCTGATCTGCAACAGGCATGCCAAAATATGCCTTATAAGCTTTACACATCTTGGCAGATGCTTCCACGGAGCACTTTTTCGCTCTTGTTTTTTGTTTTTTGTTTTTAACAGCTTTATTTAACTTTTCATCAAACAACTACAGTACAAGCATCCCACAACACAAATCTATCTATATAATACCAAATCAGAATACAAAATTAAAAGTCCCCCCACCCTATATAACCCCCCCCCCCCCCACTAAGCTCACTGAGAAACATGCCATATTGATAAATTAGTAGGTCCATAAAAAGAAACAGAAAAAAGGGAAAGAAAAGAATAAATGCTATTCCTGGAGGTACCCACTGTGCTTTAATGAACCTGGGAGCGAGCCACATAAGCATCTAGGGGAGTCCACCTGCGCACATTGAGATCATTCCTTTCCGGATGGTGAAGTCTGCTGTATAGTCGTTCCAATTTTGAATAATGACAGACCAAATTCCACCATCCGTCTTGACTTAAGCTACTAAAGTTCTTCCATTTCCACAAAATCATCTTCAGAGCGATAGCCACCATGAAATTGAATAGAAAGGAGTGATCTCGGGGCACTACAGAAGGTGAAGCAGCAGATCTCAAAAAGATCCATCTCCAATCCAATTCCGCAGTAAAGGACAGGATCCGCTGCATCTTGGACCATATCTGCTTCCAAAAATTTTGGACTAAGGGACATTCAAAAAACATGTGCAAGAAAGTTCCCTTAACTGCGGAACAAGACCAGCATAATCCCGAATCATTAGAACCCCACCTGGCCATCTTAGACGGAGTGATAAAGGCCCTGTGCATGAAGAAAAAAAGGGACTGAGTGATTGCGGCTGATCTGGATACTCGAGAAACTGGACCCCATAAGGCTGACCACTCAGACAATGTTACATCTCGAGAGATATCAGATTCCCAGACCCGAGTTAATCCAACGGGTATATTGGAGATGCTCCTCCTCCAAAAAGCATATATCTTGGAGGTAGCGCCTCTCTGTGTCGCTGCGGCTGTCAGCCAGCAGGGTAACGTGTCACCCGCATCCGGCCCGGGAATTTGCAATGAGAAACCAGAAGCCATAATGCAATGTTTCAACTGGAACCACCTGAATAGACAGGAGCCGGGCAATGAGAACGTCCTTTGTAATACTGCAAAGTCCTTCCAGCCATTATTATCGACTAAGTGTCCCAAAGACCAAACACCCCGATCCTGCCAAGCTCTCCAGGCGAACCTACGTCCACGAATCCGAAACCGGGGGTTCCACCACACTGGGATCTGCGCAGGGACCGAACCTTGACCGGTAAGCCTCAACAACGCAAGGTAAGCAGCCTGCGTAGATCTAATAACTCTGCCGACCGGGGACCACTCAGGATGCAACGCCCCTAACAGGTATTTGAGAGGGGTGGGAGCGGCCAAGTTGATTTCCACCGCTAACCAGGTCGGCCTATGCCCACAATCATCTGCGACCAACCAAAGTGAGCCCTGTTTAACCAAAAGCGCCTGATGGTACTGATAAAAATCAGGGAAATGCACTCCTCCTCTATCCTTAGCAGCTTTCAGCTTCTTAGTAGCGATACGGGGTTGTTTCCCGTTCCACAGGAAGGAAATGAGAACACGCTCAATCTTATGGTACCATACTGAGGGAATAGAAAAAGGGAGCATACCAAAAATGTAATTGATCTTAGGGGTAAGCGTCATCTTGATTACCTCAAGGCGACCCCACCACGAAAGATGAAGAGGAGACCATGCTACTACCTTCGACCGTATGAAAAGAAGGAGATCTTCCATATTTTTCACAATCATATCGTCCACAGAGGCATTATACCATGCCCCAAGATATTTAATACTGCCCACCTCCCATTTGAAAGGAAAGTCCGCTATGTCTGATGAAATTGTAAGATGGTTAAGGGGAAACGCCACAGACTTTGACCAGTTAATCTTGTAACCCGATACACTAGAGTAGCTGTCAAACAAAGCCAGTATAGAGCGTACCTCCTCCGGTTGCGTAAAGAGGAGCAAGTCGTCCGCATAGGCGGAGAGTTTCACACAGGACGTCCCGATTTGAATCCCCTTAAGGTCCACCCGCTCTCTGATTGCCAAAGCCAGGGGTTCCAGAGCTAAATTAAATAAAAGAGGGGAGAGAGGACACCCTTGCCTGGTCCCCCGATGAAGAGAAAAAGGATTTGAAAGTAGGCCATTCACTAAAATACTGGCAGAAGCATGAGAATAAAGCGCCTTGACCTTATGGATAAAGCCGTCCCCTAAGCCAAACCACTGTAAGACAGAAAACATGAACGGCCATTCCAACCTGTCAAATGCCTTTTCAGCATCTAGGGCCAGAGCGAGATACGGACAGGTGGCAGAGGAGGCAGTCTCAAGCAGGTTACATAAGAGACGGGCGTTATCAGAAGTGGACCTCCCAGGAACAAACCCACATTGGTCCGAGTGGACCAAATCTCCAATCACTAGGGCTAGCCTACGCGCTAGAATACTCGCATAGATTTTGTAGTCGGCATTTAAAAGAGAAATAGGCCGATAATTCGCAACGAGAGTAGGGTCTCTGTCCGGCTTCGGCAAAACTACGATGGTGGCGTCTGAAAATCTACCCGTAGAGCCCCCTTCTTTGGCGAGCCCATCATAAAATTCTAACAGGAACGGGGCCAACTCAGTGCTAAAGACTTTATAAAATTCGGTAGGAAGGCCATCCGGGCCGACCGCCTTTCCAGAGGGCATAGCTTGGAGAGCTGAGAGGAGCTCATCGTTGAGGAAAGGTCTGCCAAGAGCAGAAACCTGTTTCTCCTCCAAAACTGGATGATTAAGATCTTTGACAAAATCAGAGAAGGAGCCCGTATCAGCAGAGATCTCAGAAGAATAGAGTAAACTATAAAATTCGGAAAATTCACCCGCAATCTGTACATCTTTAGTTAAGTTCTCTTGTTTGCTAGATAGGATGGAAGCGATTCTGGGTTTGTTCTTCTGTCCCCTTATGGTGTGGGCTAATAGCCTACTGGCTCTATTTCGTTCTACATGAAACCGGGCAGATTGCTTTAACATGATTTGCTCAACTTCGGCACTTAAAACTTCATTATATTGAAACCGAAGTCTCTGCAAACGAAGAAGCAATTCCGGCCTAGGTTGACGAGTCCAAAGTCTCTCACCGGCACGGATTTGCGCATCTAAAGTATTTAGTTGCGCCCTCTGACGTTTGGCCTCCTGTATTTTAAAGCTGGTGATCTCTGCACGGATGGAGGCTTTGAAGGCCTCCCACCAAGCCCAGTCAGCAGTGTCTCCTTTCTTATTCCAAGTAAAATAGGAGGTAATAGCACGGCGAATGACCTCTTGAAAAGCAGGATCTGCCAACCATGATCTATTGAAAGACCATGTCTGATTGGGACAAACAACATCCTCCATAATCACATCAAGAGTTATGGCTGCGTGATCAGAAACCAATCTGCTCAAGATTGAGGTATCGCTACATCCAGAGACCAAGGATCTAGAAATAAAAAAAAAGTCTATACGAGAAAGAGAATTATGGGCCGGAGAAAAGAAGGAAAAATCTTTCTCTTTAGGATAAAACAGACGCCATGCATCTACGAGATCACAAGAATCAATCAGAGAGGAGAGCGCGAGACGAGCACGAGAAGGACGTTCAACTCTGCCAGGACTTCTGTCCAATAAGGACTCAATGGAGTAGCCTAGTGGTTGGGGCAAGGTACTTCAGGCCGGAAGGTCGGAGGTTCAAATCCCACTAGAGGACAGCAACCTTGGGCCAGAAGGACTGGGGTTTCTAGTCCCACAGATGCTCCTTGTGGTCTTGGGCAAGCCACTTAACCCTCCATTGCCCATGTTCCCTGTAAGTGTTAGTGTATGTGTCTCATATCCCTGCGTGTTAAATGTATCCCCCAATTGTGTTGTGACCGCTTTGATTGAAGGATAAGGCGGTATACAAAACTGTCTAAATAAATAAATAAAATAAATAAAGTTATAGTCTCCCCCCACAATTATTTTAGCTTCTGGTTCCTCGTGTAGCAACCCGCTGAGATCAGAGAAAAAAAAGGGATCATCTATATTAGGTCCATAGACGTTTACAATGGTCAACAGACCATGCCCAATTTTCAAAATGGACTTTGCCCATCTCCCAGCTTCATCATGCGATGAATTAAGCAGTTGGGAATCTAAAGTGCTTTTTATTAAAGTAATAACACCATTTTTCCTATGCACAGCAGGGGAGCAACCAGCCACAACATATAGTTTATCTGCCAATTTACAAGCTCCCAACGCAGATAGATGCGTCTCCTGGAGCAAAATAATGTCAGCTAATTGGCGCTTACAATACAATAAAATTTTCTTACGTTTGATAGGCGACCGTAACCCTTTCACGTTAAGGGATAAGAGCCTCAACTTGTTAACCATCTTTTACAACTGTAACCAGGCTAAACACTATAGGACCTTTCCAAATGACCATGACACTGCGAATCTCAGTGAGCCAAGACCCCCCCCCAAACAAACAAAAAAAGATCAAGCAGGGTAAGACAGCAGAAACACATTAATTGCATGAAGTAGCCCCTTTTAAGTACCATTAACCATAGCCCGACCACCCACCAAGTTGACAGTACATATCATATCATACCCCGGGAGCAAACATGCCCGTAATTTGAGAGTGCTGACCAAAATGCCAGCTGCCCGATACAGGGCTCTGTCCGACAGCATAGATCATCAATTAGACCGCAACATCAACTCTGCTGCATTCGAAGTTCCTCATGCTCTTCAATGTACTGGCGCAGCAAGTTCGGATCCTCAAAAGACCTAGTACGATTATCCAATGTCACCTTGAAGCGCGCTGGGCTAAATAGGCCAAAACGGGCCTGCAGACTACGGAGCCTGGGTCTGAGGTCCAAGAACTGTTTCCGTTTCTCGACTGTACGTTTACAATAGTCCAGGTAAAAGAAGATCTTTCGTCCTTCATATTGAAGCGGCTGGCTAGATTTGGCAGCGGCGAAAATCTGCAAAACCTGTTGATGCCGCAGGAGGCTCATGATGAAAGGACGAGATCGTGTGCCCTGGGAGCTGGAAGCTGAAGGAGACGCTGGAATCCTATGAGCCCGCTCAATTTCTAGCGGGGGGTCGAAGTTTATTTTCAACAACTTGGGTAAGAAAGATTCCATAAATCGGATGGGGTCCGTCCCCTCCGCCCCTTCCCCCAAGCCAATGATGCGAATATTATTCCGCCGGGCTCTGTTGCTCATATCATCCATGTGCATCTCAAGGCGATCGATCTTGCGCGCCAAAGAGGTGACGGTCTTAAGCTTGCCGCCATGTTCCTCAAGTGTTTGTTCCACTTTCTCGACCCGAACAGAAAGGGCTTGAAATTGAGAGCCCAGGTCTTTTATGTCGTCTTGAAGGGCTGAGAGAGTCTCTCCGTTGGAATCCACTCGGCTTCTTATCGCCCGAACTTCCTGTAAGAGCTGTCTGAGATCCTCCGCTGAATCAGATTGAGGCCCAGGTTTGTGCGGGGACAGCGGGTCAGATTTAGATCTCTTAGATCCCGACGCTGGTAATGTTGGGGGAAATTCAAGGCGCGTTTGCTTGCTCCCCGACATCTCCTGCAGCAGCCCTAACGGATTCAGCTACCGGGGAACGATTATGATCGGGTAAGTCTCAGGATTCTAGCACAAGGCCTAGGAGAAGAGGACTTACACGTCCATGCCGGTTTCAAGCTGGCTCCGCCCCCCTTTTCGCTCTTGTTTTGATAAAATCACCACAGATGCTTACAGCCTCTTGATGCCACGTCAGTCCACTTAGGAAACTCGAATGAAAATAAACTGGTGAGCTTAAGACACTTGGTTTCCAGTCAGTAAGGAGGCTGCTGAACAACTATGCTCACTTCTCTATACTGTTCAAGATCATGAGGCATCCGAGCAATGTACAATAGCTAAAATATACTAATAGAAAAGAAAGCCATTTTCAACAGGAAAGGAAGAGAGAGGAACTGCAGGAAAAAGCAGGAAGCCACTAATCTAGGCTGGGCAGTCTCCAAAAGCCTTCTTGAAACAGTGTGTCTAGAAGTGACTTGAATGTATTAACAAAAGGCCTCATTGAATATATTCGAGGGGGGAGCATTCCAAAAGGAGAGGGATAGAAAATAAAATGCCGAATTGTGTGATGCTTCCATACGTGCAGCAGAAATGGAGGAGCTAACTAACAAATTTTTATTCTGAGAGTGGAGTGTCTGAGATGGCCTGTAAGGAATCAGGAGATCAGAAAGGTAGAGTGGAAGATTAATATAGAATACCTTGTGAGTAAGCACATAATATCATGAAAGGTGGTATATAAGAAATGTTAAATAAATAAATAAATACATAAATAAATTCTGTATTAGTCAAAATGGAATCTGTAAGGAAGGGTTAGCCAATTATAACAAAGGCACAACAGAGAAACATGATCAATTCTAAAAACATTGGCAAAAAGAAAAATAGCTATATTTTGAATGAATTTTTTTCTGGTTCGTGGACCTTAGGCCACAGTAGATAGAGTTATAGTAATCAATACACGAGACTACAAAGGCCATGGATGGCAGTATGTAGACCACTAATGGAGAGAAAAGTTTTAACGAAATGGATTTTTTGAAGTGGAAAAAAACGAAGGCTATACTGTTATTTAATGAGTTATATAATATCAAAAGGACATTTGGTAGAAGAATTAAGATGGATAGTGACTGAAATTTTTGAAATTGTTTGACATGGTGGGAATCAGGAGTGCCACCTTAATTACTGAAAACAATTTAGGATTTTTAATTTGTGGACAGTGCACTCTGAAGGATTAAATACAGCAATTGGATGGATGTCACTGATATAATGGAGCAGTGTGTGATTGGTTCATTTGAATGCAGCTTGTTGATTGGACAGATTGTATCATCCAACTATGCTTAAAAAGACCGATGCATTTTTCAATGGGAGAATAATGGATCACAGCACTCATTAGAGGATTTGCAAAGTGAGCTTGAAACATAATATAATGTTGGATTGATAGCAGATAAGTGGATTTTTATAACCATAAGTAATTAGAAATGTGATATATATACACACACATACATATAGATAGATATGAACAAAATAAAATTTTGAAATTGGACCAATGATTACAAGGAATGGTAAAGTCAAAATGATTGATAAATATCTTTCAAAGTGATCTTTCATATATGATGGCCGATCAAATTTTAGTTTGTTACTGGAGAGATTTTTTGTTGAAACATTTTTATGATGCAAGGGTGCAGGTGGTGTTCTCCTCTATCCTCCCTTTTGAGGGTCAGGACTGGGGCTGAGAGGCTCACATCCTGAAGATGAATGTTTTGAGGATGGTATCATTGACAGCATAATGCCTTTCTGAACCATGGCATGATTTTTCGAAGGCTGCTGAGCAGAGATGGCATTTGTCTATTGAAGAAGGGGAGAAGTGTCTTTTGCAACAAACTGGCTAATCTACTGAGGAGAGCTTTTTACTAGGATCATCAGGGATGGAAGAACAAAGCCCCCAGATAAGAAAAAGACCTTAAGTAAGTAAAACAAAAGATGGTACAGAAGTGAAAAAAGGGAAATATTTGTAGAGCTGCATATACTAATGCCCATATTAAGCAAAACAAAGTTCCACATTTAGAAACTGTAATGGAAGAGACTGACTTGGATATAGCGCAGTCATGGAGAAATGGTACGTGGAAAACTATTCAGGAAAGACAGGGTAGGAAGAAAATAAGGGCGTGGCATCATATGTTAAAAATAATATTAAAGAAATAGAACTCCAGGACTTGTCTTCCTCCTTGTCCTCAGTTAAGAACATAAGAACATAAGAAATGCCATACTGGGTCAGACCGAGGTCCATCAAGCCCAGTATCCTGTTTCCAACAGTGGCCAATCTAGGTCATACGTACCTAGCAGTTTCCCCAAAAGACACAGGTTCTGCAGTGCTTGTACTAGGTCAAGCATTGATATCCTGGGTCCCTTTTTAATAGTGGTTTATGGACCTTTCCTCCAGGAACTTGTCCAAACCTTTTTTAAACCCAGCTATACTAACAGCCCTTACTACATCCTCCGGTAACAGATTCCAGAGTTTGATTACACATTGAGTGAAGAGATATTTTCTCTTATTTGTCTTAAATAGTTTACCCCGTAGCTTCATTACATGTCCCCTAGTCCTTCTATATTCTGATAGCGTAAACAATTGATCCACGTTTATCCGTTCCACTCCATTCATTAATTTATAGACCTCTATCATATCTCCCCTCAGCCGTCTCTTTTCCAGGTTAAAGAGCCCTAACCTTTTTAGCCTCTCTTCATAGGAGTAGCCTTCCATCCCCTTCACCAATTTGAGGGCTCTTCTCTGTACTTTTTCTAATAACTCTATGTCCTTTTTAAGATACGGTGACCAGAATTGCACACAATATTCAAGGTGCGGTCGTACCATGGAGCGATACAGAGGCATTATAATATCCTTTGTTTTATTCTCCATCCCTTTCCTTATGATACCTAGCATTCTATTTGCTTTCTTGGCCGCCGCTGCACACTGGGCGGAGGGTATTAACATGTTATCCACGATGACTCCTAAATCTTTTTCCTGGGTGGTGGTTTCTAATGTGGAGCCTTGCATCGTGTAACTATAGTGTGGGTTGTTCTTTCCTAGGTGCATAACTTTGCACTTGTCCACATTAAATTTCATCTGCCATTTGGATGCCCAGTCTTCCAATTTATCCAGATCCTCCTGCAGTTTTCCACAATCCTCTTGGGTTTTAACAACTTTAAACAGTTTTGTGTCATCTGCAAATTTGATAACCTCACTAGTTATTCCCTTTTCCAGGTCATTTATGAATATGTCAAAAAGTAGCGGACCCAGTACAGATCCCTGGGGTACTCCACTATTCACCTTTTTCCATTGGGAATATTGGCCATTTAGCCCTACCCTCTGCTTTCTATCTTTTAACCAGTTCCCGATCCACAATAGTACACTGCCTCCTATCCCATGACTTTTTAGCTTTGCCAAAAGTCTCTGATGGGGGACCTTGTCAAAAGCTTTCTGAAAGTCCAGATACACTATATCAACCAACTCACCTTTGTCTACCTGTTTATGCACACCTTCAAAAAACAGATCAGATTAGTAAGACAAGATCTTCCTTGTCTAAAGCCATGTTGGCTGTCTCCCATTAGGCCATGACTATCTACATGCTGTGTAATTTTGTTCTTTATGATGGTTTCTACCATTTTCCCTGGTACTGACGTCAGGCTCACCGGTCTGTAATTTCCCGGGTCACCCCTGGAACCCTTTTTAAAAATTGGTGTTACGTTGGCGACCCTCCAATCTTCAGGTATTACAGATGATTTTAATGAAAGTTCACAGATTACCAATAGCAGGTCTGCAATCTCATATTTCAGTTCTTTCAACACTCTGGGATGTATACCATCCGGTCCAGGTGATTTGCTACTATTCAGTTTATCAAATAGTTGTAATATATCTTCCCGGTGTAGCGATATTTCTCTCAATTCCTCTGCAGTATCACCTTTAAATACCACTTCAGTCTTGGGTAACATCCCTACATCTTCCTCAGTAAAGACCGAAGCAAAGAATTCATTCAGTCTCTCTGCTATAGCCTTGTCTCCTCTTACTGCCCCTTTTACCCCTCTATCATCTAATGGTCCAATTGACTCTCTCACAGGCCTTTTGCTACGAATGTACTTGAAAAAGTCTTTATTTCGTGTTTTTGCTTCCGTAGCAAGTTTCTTCTCAAATTCCCACTTTGCCTGCCTTATCAATGCTTTGCATTTAACTTGCCAGTGCTTGTGCTGTTTCCAGTTTTCATCATTTGGCTCTTTTTTCCATTTCCTGAAGGTTGCTCTTTTGGCAGCAACAGCCTCTCTGACCTCACCTTTAAACCATGCTAGCAGTTTTTTGGCCTTTCTTCCACTTTTCTTAATGCGTGGAATACAGCTGGTCTGGGCTTCGAGGATAGTATTTTTTAAATAACACCCAAGCTTGCTGTAAGTCTTTAACCTTTGGAACCGCTCCTTTTAGTTTTTTCCAAACTATATTCCTCATTCTATCATAGTCTCCCTTTTGAAAGTTAAAAGGTAGTACTGTGGATTCCTTTACTATCTACTTCAAGATCAGATCCCTCAGGCACATACGCCCTCTACTCGAGCTGAGCGACTTCCGTACCATCTTCCAAGCCCTCATCATCCCTCATTTTGACTATGCAAACGCCATCCTACAAGGACTCCCCCAGACAACCTTACATCCCTTACAACTCGCCATGAACTGCGCTGCGCGAATCCTCTTTGGAGCACCAAGGAGAGAGCACATCACACCTCTCCTGATGCAGCTTCACTGGCTCCCCATCCAAGCCAGGATTAGCTTCAAGACCCTAGTGATGACATTCAAAGCCATCAACGGGTTATCCGCCTCTTCAATATGTGACCACATACAACCACCCACACCCAACAGGATAAGAAGAACCTCTGCAGCCAACATGCTAGCAATACCAAAAGTTATGACAAGATGCGCCATATCAACTTCAAACAGAGCCTTCAGTCTGAGTGCCCCAAGCCTCTGGAACTCCCTACCACCACACATCAGAGCTATCCCCAACTTGAGCCAGTTTAGGAAGGCCTTAAAACACTTCCTCTTCATTAAATACCTCACAGCCTCCCCCGAACCCCAGCCACCATGTATGAGCAACACACAATAATTCCATCTTTCATATATACAGTTACCTTGTTCAATGTTCCACACATGTAGATAGTTTCCCCTGTTATCCAAGTTTACTGCTCCTGTTCATTGTAATGACCTGACTCTTGTTTATTGTCGGATATTGTTTGTTCTATGTAAACCGCGCTGATCGCAAATAGTGCGGTATATAAGAGATGTAAATAAATAAAATAAATAAATAAATATCTGTTCTCCACTGATTAAATCAAACATGATCATACTATGATCACTATTGCCAAGTGGTC
This sequence comes from Ichthyophis bannanicus, assembly GCA_033557465.1. Classification (NCBI taxonomy): domain Eukaryota; kingdom Metazoa; phylum Chordata; class Amphibia; order Gymnophiona; family Ichthyophiidae; genus Ichthyophis; species Ichthyophis bannanicus. Next base: position 218,252,603 of record CM066036.1, read on the forward strand.
CCAACACCCTTATTTCTTGCACCAGATCTGGCGTTCCACTAAGGACTAGGTCCAGTATGGCTTCCCCTCTGGTCGGTTCATGAATCAGCTGCTCCAAGAAGCAGTCATTTATTTCATCTAGAAACTTTATCTCTTTAGCTTGTCCTGCTGTGACACTGTCCCAGTCGATACCGGGGTAATTGAAATCACCCATTATTACTACTCTGTTGTGGCTTTTGTTAGCTTCCTTGATTTCTTTGAGCATTTCATCATCCATTTGTTCATTCTGGCCAGGCGGTCGATAGTATACTCCCACTGCCATCACCTTCCCCTTCATAAATGGAATTTCAATCCATAGAGATTCTACAGCAAATTTTGTTCCCTGCAAAACTTTAATCCTTTCTGACTCAATGCCCTCTCTAACATAGAGCGCAACCCCTCCACCAATTTGTTCAGCTCTATCATTACGATATAGTTTGTATCCAGGTATCACAGTGTCCCACTGGTTATCCTCCTTCCACCATGTCTCTGAGAGTGCAATCATATCTAACCTCTCATTTAGTGCTATATATTCTAATTCTTCCATCTTATTGTTTAGACTTCTAGCATTGGCATACAAGCATTTTAGAGACTGTATTAATCTGGCTATTGGTAGGCATGGGTAATTGGGAATCTTTATGCTCTGTCTGCTCCTTACTCAAGGGCATTTGGGCTACTGTACTCCCTTTTGGAACCTCACTGCTTTTGGTAGCATCCTTCAAGGATACCTTTGTCCGAACCATGCACTCTTGGGTGACTGTCGGCTTTCCCCTATTTTCTAGTTTAAAAGCTTCTCTATCTCTTTTTTAAAGGTTAATGCCAGCAGTCTGGTCCCATCCTGATTAAGGTGAAGCCCATCCCTTCGGAAGAGCCCCCCCTTTCCCCAGAATGTTCCCCAGTTCCTAACAAATCCAAAACCCTCATCCTTGCACCATTGTCTCATCCACGCATTGAGACTCAGGAGCTCTGCCTGTCTTTTGGGTCCTGCACGTGGAACAGGAAGCATTTCGGAGAACGCTATCCTGGAAGTTCTGGATTTCAACTTCCTACCTAAAAGCTTAAATTTAGCCTCCAGAACTTCCCTACCACATTTTCCTATGTCATTGGTACCAACATGTACCAAGACAGCAGACTCCCCCCCAGCACTCTCTATGATCCTATCTAGGCGGTGCGTGAGATCTGCTACCTTCGCACCAGGCAGGCATGTTACCAGGCGATCCTCACGTCCACCAGCCACCCAGCTATCTACATTCCTAATGATTGAATCACCAACTATAACAGCTGTCCTGACCCTCCCCTCATGGGGACATGGCCCTGGAGAAACGTCCTCGGTGCGAGAGGGTTTTACATCACCTGGAGGACAGGTCCTAGTTACAGGATCACTTCCTGCCACACCAGGGTGATGCTCTCCTGTCACGTGACCTCTCTCCTCCATGGCAACAGGGATGCTGCCAGACTGGAGGTGGGACTTCAGGACTATATCCCTGTAGGTCTCGTCCATGTACTTCTCTGTCTTTCTTATGTCTTCCAGGTCTGCTACTCTAGCCTCTAGAGAACGGACTCGTTCCCTGAGAGCAAAGAGCTCCCTGCACTTAGTGCATATGTAGGACCTCTCACCAACTGGGAGAAAATCATACATGTGACACTCAATGCAAAAGACCGGAGAACCCCCATCTCGTTGCTGGACCTCTGTCTGCATCTTAGTTTAAAGCTTGTGTTTAGGTCTTTTAAATTCGGTATATAATAAGGATTGGTGTAGATGCTTATACTAATAAAAGTGTATCTAATACCCCTAATACACCCTGTGTATCTGAAGATTAATTAATCTCAGGTCCTCTGTGTATGACTGATTTGGATTAAGAGCTGCACCTGAGAGCAGCCCCTTTCCTCTAAGATGTGCAAGTACCTATAAAACTATAATTACCCCAGGGGTGGGTGGGTGCTGGGGAGGGAGGGAGGGAGATAAGTCCTATTAAAGAGGGCAGTTACAAGGTACCCTGTCCTGAACCCTCAGCAGGGGGATGGGGGTACCACACAAAGCCCAGTTAGTTGAGAGAGGCAAGGTAAGTACAGCTGAGAAGGCTGAACTAGCACACCACTAAGACAAACAATAAATAATTAAACAAACAGTTAGACAAACAGTAAATAATTAAATAAACAGCTAGAACTCACAGTAAGATGTCCCAGGAGGCAAATATCCACTCACTAGCAGAGCTCTGTAAAAGTACAGCTCTTCTCTGATCAGAGAAAAGCAAACTAAAACAGACTATGCACACGTGGAGAAAACAGGAAGAAGGCTACACAATACCTCAGGGGGAGGGGGGGGAGGATTCACTCAGGCAGGCAAGGACAGGAAAAAAGTTTAACAAACAGCAGGTTCTGGGGAGAGAGATTTAATTCAAAATGGCTACCACACAAAGCCCAGTTAGTTGAGAGAGGCAAGGTAAGTACGGCTGAGAAGGCTGAACTAGCACACCACTAAGACAAACAATAAACAATTAAACAAACAGTTAGACAAACAGTAAATAATTAAATAAACAGCTAGAACTCACAGTAAGATGTCCCAGGAGGCAAATATCCACTCACTAGCAGAGCTCTGTAAAAGTACAGCTCTTCTCTGATCAGAGAAAAGCAAACTAAAACAGACTATGCACACGTGGAGAAAACAGGAAGAAGGCTACACAATACCTCAGGGGGAGGGGGGGGAGGATTCACTCAGGCAGGCAAGGACAGGAAAAGAGTTTAACAAACAGCAGGTTCTGGGGAGAGAGATTTAATTCAAAATGGCTACCACACAAAGCCCAGTTAGTTGAGAGAGGCAAGGTAAGTACAGCTGAGAAGGCTGAACTAGCATACCACTAAGACAAACAATAAATAATTAAACAAACAGTTAGACAAACAGTAAATAATTAAATAAACAGCTAGAACTCACAGTAAGATGTCCCAGGAGGCAAATATCCACTCACTAGCAGAGCTCTGTAAAAGTACAGCCCTTCTCTGATCAGAGAAAAGCAAACTAAAACAGACTATGCACACGTGGAGAAAACAGGAAGAAGGCTACACAATACCTCAGGGGGAGGGGGGGGAGGATTCACTCAGGCAGGCAAGGACAGGAAAAAAGTTTAACAAACAGCAGGTTCTGGGGAGAGAGATTTAATTCAAAATGGCTACCACACAAAGCCCAGTTAGTTGAGAGAGGCAAGGTAAGTACGGCTGAGAAGGCTGAACTAGCACACCACTAAGACAAACAATAAACAATTAAACAAACAGTTAGACAAACAGTAAATAATTAAATAAACAGCTAGAACTCACAGTAAGATGTCCCAGGAGGCAAATATCCACTCACTAGCAGAGCTCTGTAAAAGTACAGCCCTTCTCTGATCTTGAATGCCACCCTTTTTCTTCCTTTCATTCATCCCTCTCCGCTCATCCTCATTTCCACCATTCCATCTCCTCTCTGCCTCACACTCTTCTCTTCCTTCTCCTTCTTTCTTCTGGTGATATTAATCCTAATCCTGTCCCCCTCCCCTAGACTATTCTCTCACTCTCATTCCTCTCTCAAACATTTTAATCTCATCTATATTTCTCTCCTCCCTTCCTCTCTCTCTTTCTTTTATCTTTATCTTTATCTTTATTGCACATTTTATATACCGCCCATTGTCGAAACATGAGGGCGGTTTACAATAAAATAAATGTAAATGCTGGCATTAAAAGAAAGGAACTCCATTAAAATAAAGAGAAAGAAGGACCAAAGGGGCCACCGGACAAAACAGTAAAATCAAACAATAACCCAACAGTAAATTCAATAAATAACAATAAATTCAAACAATAACCAGACAAATCCAATGTCAAAAGACCAATAAGGACAACAAAGTCAAACAATAATCAAACTGGGTGGTAAGACAATAAACATACAGACAGACAGAGAACTATACAGGACACTCAAGGGGGGAGGTCAAACGCCTGTTGAAATAAGTGGGTCTTCAATAATGTCTTGAAGTTCTGGTAAGAGGGTTCTAGCCGGAGGGAGGGAGGAAGTGAGTTCCATAGGGAAGGTCCTAGGAAAAAGAAAGCAGCGTGACGTGTTTGTTCCAGATGAGCTTGTGTAGGGGACGGAAGGGATAAACGATTGGCATGTAAGGTGCGAAGCTGTCGGTAAGGAGTATGGAGAGAAATCAAGTCAGCTAAGTATAGGGGATTGGAGGAATGAATGACTCTGTGGGTTAGTATAAGGAACTTATATCGAAATCGGAAGCGCAGAGGAAGCCAATGGAGGCGATACAGAAGAGGGGTGATATGATCAGATCTACGGGCAGAGGTAACCAGTCGGGCAGCTGTGTTTTGCAAAAGCTGCAGGCGTTGGAGCTGGTAAGCCGGAAGATTTGCATAGACTACATTGCAGTAGTCTAGTCTTGATATGACCAGCGCAAGTACGAGAGTGATAAAAGAGTCAGAGGGCAAAACAGAACGAACAGAGCGGAGCTGACGCAATATAAAGAAGGAGCGACGGGAAAGATTGGAAATGTGCTCATGGAAAGACATGGAGGAGTCCAGGGTAACTCCTAAGTACCGGAAAGAGGAGGTAAGTGGAATGTAGACAGAATTAATCTGGGGTGCAATGTCTGGACAAGATGTACCTAGCGAGACCCACATGGCTGTGGATTTGGAGGGGTTAAGGTGGAGAAAATTGGAGGAAAGCCAGTCTGCAATATGAGTGAGACAGGTATTAAGTGGGGAAATGTCAATACTGAGCGGAGAGGTGTGAAAGAGGAAAATGATATCATCTGCGTAGATATAAGTGGAGACCGGAAATTGTTGGGCTAAAAGGGGGAGAGGGGCGAGAAAGATGTTAAAAAGCAGAGGAGATAGGACTGAACCCTGGGGTGCATTATGGAATGCACATTCCATTTCTAATAAACTCCCCTTTACTCATGATCTTTTCATTTTTAACTCCTTCAATCTTCTAGCTCTTACTGAAACCTGGCTCCTCTCCAATGACACTGCTTCAGTGCTGTTCTCAGTCACAGTGGATACCAATTTTCACACACTCCTCATGCCATTGGCTGTGGTGGTGATGCTGGGTTTCTACTTTCTCCTTCATGCCATTTCCAACCCTTCCTTCTACCTGCATTTCATTCCTTTTCCTTCTTTGAAGTCCATTCCATCCATATTTTTAATCCATTACCTATCCAGATAGCTTCTATTTATAAACCCCCTGATAAGTCCATCTCTACCTTTCTCACTGTCTTTGACTCCTGGTTTTCCCTATTTCTAGATTCCCCATCACTCATTCTTGGTGAATTCAATATTCATCTTGATAACCCCTGTGGCCACTATACTTCTAAACTCCTTTCCCTTTTCAATCTCCAATTTTGCTCTTCTGCTCCTACTCATCAGCGTGGTCACTGCCTTGACTTGGTTTTCTTCTCAAACTCTTTAACCTTCAATTTCATACCTCAGTTCTTCCCTTATGTGATCATCACCTCCTAAGTCACATACTTCATCACTTCCCACATCAACCCTACTCTCTTCTCCTACCTTTTTAGGAATCGTCATGCTATTTATCCATTGGATCGTTCCACAGTCATATCATCACCTCTTTTTTCTAATTCTGTTGATGAGGCTATAGGTTCCTATAGTACTGCCCTCCCCTCTACTCTTGCTCCACCCATCTCATGCTCTGTAAGATGCACTAAACCCCAGCCCTGGTTGTCCTCAACCACCCATTATCTCCGTTTCTGTGCCTGCTCAGCTGAACATATTTGGCTCAAATCTCACACCTTTTCTGACTTTCTTCAATATATATTCATACTTACCTTCTTCCAGTCATCCTTAGCACTTGCTAAGCAAAACTACTATTTTCACCTGACAACTTCTCTTGCCACTGACCCCTGCCATCTTTTCTCTACAGTTAACCCTCCCCTCCAATCCTCCTTCTCTTTCTGCCCAAACCCTAGCTGACGTTTTCCATAACAAAATTTACAAGATTACTCTCCAGTTCCCCACTAGAACAATTTCATCCCTTCTTCCTCCTCCTCAATACCAACTTTTCCCATCAATCTCTATTACTCTTTCATCCTTTCCCTTGATCTCTAAAGATGAAACCTCTCATCTTATTTCCTCCTCCAAACTCACTATGTGCTTTTCTGATCCTATCCTTATCCATCTCCTTACCTCCATTTCCTCCTGTGTCATCCCTTCCATTTAACATATTCTCAACCACTCCCTATGCACTGCTACTGTCCCTGCAGCCTTCAAGAATGCTGTGGTCACACCCCTACTCAAGGAACCTTCTCTTGATCCTAGCTCTTGTTCTACTGTAATTAGCATCCCATCTCCTTTCTTCCCTTTGTTTCCAAACTTTTTGAGAATGCAGTCCTCCATTGTTGTCTTAAATTTCTTTCTTCTCAAGCCCTTCTTGATCCTTTTAAGTCTGTTTTTTTCCCTTACATTCTACTGAAATTGCACTTGCCAAAGTCTCCAGTGACTTGTTACTGGCTAAATCTAGGGGCCTCTACTCTATCCTTAATCTTCTTGATCTTTCTGCTGCTTTTGATACTGCTGACCACCACCTTTTCCTTGACACATTATCCTTATTTGGTTTTAGGGATTCTGTCCTGTCCTGATTCTCTTCTTATCTCTCCCATCACTCTTTCAGTGTTTGTGCTTGTGGTTCCTCCTCTACTTCTACCCCACTCTCAGTTGGTGTACCCCAAGGGTCTGTTCTGGGCCCTCTCCTTTTCTCTCTTTGGACCCTTTCCTTTGGTGCTCTAATCTCTTCCCATGACTTTCATTATCATTTTTATGCTGACAGTTCTCAGATCTATCTTTCTACACCTGATATGTCTCCAACACTCCAGGCTTGTATCTTTGCCTCTCTGTCATCGCCACCTGGATGTCTCATCACCGTTTGAAACTAAATATGAACAAAAGCAAACTACTTATTTTCCACCTCAACCTTCCTCCTTTCTCTATCTCTGTTGATAACACTCTTCTACTTTCCTGTTTTTTCAGCCCATAACATTGGTGCCATTTTTGTCTCCTCCTTTTCCTTCTCCACACATATCTAACAGATAGCTAAATCCTATAATTTCTTTTTCTATAATATTAACAAAATTTGCCCCTTCCTCTCAGAACACACTACTAAAATACTTGTCCACTCTCTAATTATTTCCCATCTCGACTACTGCAACCTCCTTCTTGCTGGTCTCCCTCTGAGACATCTCTCTCCTCTTCAATCTATTCAGAATTATGCTGCGTGACTAATCTTTTGCCAGCCTCAATATACTCATATAACTCCTCTTCTCAAGTCACTTCATTGGCTTCCCTTCTGTTTTCATATCCACTTCAAACTTATCCTTCTGCCCTTTAAATGCTTTCATTCTTCTTCTCCTCACTATCTTTACTCTCTCCTCTTCCCCTATACCCCTCCTTGTGAACTTCGCTCTTCTACTGGCTTGCTCCTCTCTTTGCTCTTTTCTTCCACTGCTATCTCCAGACTTTGGTCCTTTCACCTTGCTGCTCCTTATGCCTGGAACAATCTTCCTGAATCTGTAGGTCAGGCTTCATCTCTGCCCCTTTTCAAATCTATGCTAAAGGCTTGCCTCTTTGAGGCTGCTTTTGGTTCCTGATCCCTTAGTCCCTTGTGTCTCCTTACTCTTTCTTATCTTGACTAGATTGTAAGCTCTGATGAGTAGGAACTGCCTCTATCTGTGTTTGTACAATGCTGCGTATGCCTTGTAGTGCTTTATAAATATTTAATAGGACGAGTAGTAGTAGTAGTAGTAGTAGTAGTAGAAGGGAAGAGAAGGCACTTTGGGTTATTCTGGAAAGAAGGAATGGAAATCTGTTTACATAGGTGTGACAAACAGACCTCACTCACAGGAAGAAGAAATAGAAAGAGATTTAATTGAAGAGATTCATAATATTGCTATGAAGGGGGAATTACAATTGGTACAAAATTCAATTTGCCAGATGTTGATTAGGATATCTCTACATCAGTGTCATCTAGTAGGAAGATCCTGGATTCTCTATAGAGAGAGGCATTCTGGCAACTGGTAATGGAATCCATGCAAGAGGACTTGGTGCTTACAGATGAGGAGAATGTTTTTAATATTGTAGTGGGTGATCATCTGTTAGGCAGATGATCACGAGATGGTGAGTTGCAATATTAGGACATGGATGGAGATCATTTATTCAAAGGCAATGGTCCTAGACTTCAGGAAAACTAATTTTGCAAAGATGAGGGAATACCTCAAAGGGTCATTAGCTGGATGGTAACATCCAGGAAAAGTAGAACAACAGAGGGCAAAACAGAAAGTAGATATTTTCAAGGCAACAAACCTTTTTGTTAGAAAAATAAATAAAAATAGGAGGAAAAAGAGACCACTATGGTTTTCCAAAGAAATAGCTGAAAAGGTAAGGAAAAAGAGATCCCAGAAGAGGAAGACAAACAGCAATATCCGGAGAAGCTAAGAGAAGCTGGTAATGTAGTTAGAAGAGCAAAGATGCAAAAGGAAATAAAAATGGCCCATACAGTAAAACATGGGGACAATACATTTTAAGGTATATTAGTGATAGGAGGAAGTGCAAAGTTGTCATTGGGAGACTCAAGGATGAAAAGGATGAATATGCTGAGGCTGATAATGATAAAGCGGAATTGCTTAAATATTTCTGTTCTGTATTCACAGAAGAAGATCTGGCAATGGGCCTCAGAAAACAAACACAAATAGGGATGGAAGTGAGGCAGAACTCAAATGATTTTTATAAGACTGTGTTTGAAAGGAGCTAGCAAAACTAAAAATGGAAAAAGTGATCGGGTTGGATGAGATTCATCTGAGGATATTGAAAGAACTTAGGGAAGTACTGGCAGCAACTCTGGCTGACCTTTTAAATGCTTCTTTAGAGTCAGAAGTGATCTTGGAGGACTGGAGATAGGCAAATGAGGGCCCTGTCCACAACAGCAGAAGTAAGGAAGAATATGGTAATGATTGATCAGTTAGTCTGACCTCTGTGGTAAGTCTGACCTCTGTGGTAAGTAAATTATTGGAAATGCTGCTAAACAGATAATGATGCAGCTTCTGGATCCTAGTTACAGGATCCAAAACATCATGGCTTTGATTTCTTTGACTTGGTGATTAGATAACTAGATGGGAGAGAGTTCTAGTTGTGGTATATTTAGATGTTATCAAAACCTTTGATACCATTCTGCATCAGCAACTTATAAATAAACTGAGTGTTCTTGGGATGGACCCTAAAGTGACTGACTGGGTAAGAAACTGGTGGAATGGGAGGTAAAAGAGGGTAGTAGTAAATGGTGTTCACTTTGAAGATAGGGGAGTTTCCAGTGGTATATTTCTCAGGGATCAGTCCTTGATCCTGTTCTTTTTAACATTTTCATAAGTGATATTGTGGAAGGTCTGCCAGAAAAGGTATGCGTCTTTGCAGATGATACCAACATCTGCAAAGTGGTAGACACATTAAAAGGTGGGAATGGCATTAGAATGGTCGAGAACTTAGAAGCTAATATTTAATGTTAAGAAATGCAATGTCATGAATTTGGACTGCAAAAATCCAAGGGAAAGGCACATTATAGGAGGTGAAGTAATTCAGTGCATGAAAGAAGAATGGGACCTGGTAGTGATCATATCAGATGATTTTAGTAGCCAAACAAGTAGAAAATGTGACATCAAAAGTCAAGGGGATACTTTGGAGACTGCACCTTCAAAAGAATGTAAACATGATGGAGTCGGTCCAGAGGGCAACCACTAAAAGGCTAAGTGATCTTCATCATAAAGCATATGGGGATGGGTTTAAAGAGCTCAATATGTATACTTTGGAGTAAAGATGGGAAAAGAGTGACATGATAGAGACATTTAAATGCTGTATCTGCATGGAATAAATGCACCAAAGTGGCTCTCTTCCAGTTGAAAGAAGCTCTTGAATAAGGGCTCATAAGATGAAGGTGAAATGAGACAGTCTGAGGAGAAATCTCAGGAAATATTTTTTTATGGAAAGGGTGGTGGATGTGTGGAACAGCTGCCCAGTGGAGATGAGAACTATAGCTGAATTCCAAAAAGCACAGTAAAAATACAGAGGATCTCTAAGGGAGAGGGATTGTAGATTGTAGAGGGATTGTAGTTCCTATTGATGAGCAGACTGGATAGGTGGTTTGGTATTTGATCTGCTGTCATTTGCTTTGTTCCTATACTTCTATGCATATCCCCAGCACAAGCACAGCATATTAAAATGAAATAAATGAACCAGATGTGTGTTTGAGTATATGAAGCAGCTAAAAAAAATTATTTCCAATGATAATGCTTCAGAATTGTATTAGCCTACAGGTGGTAAAAAATTACTTCCACAAAGTGAAACTATTAGCTGGCAGCTTCCAAATTATACCGCGAAAGTCCACGCTCAGATATTTTAAAGCTTATACTGTTTAGGTTTTTTTAAATGTGAAAGAATTATCTTCCAAAACAAATCTCAAAGTCACTTGCAAAAAAAAAAATTCAGATAAATAAAAGGCAAAAACCACGTCCCTGATTCATTGTTAGCTGCTGTATCAAACAGCCGGTATCCAGGGGTGAGCAGCTGACATTCAGTACTTAGACTGCCTCTTCTCAAAAGACAAAAACTTCTTAGGGCAACAACAACCACAATTTTCAGAGGCAAGGAAATGGATTGTTTTTCCATTTCCACTTGAACTAGCAAAGATGGATATGCCTTTGGGCTACACCTCAGTAGTTCTAAGAGTTGTTTTTATCCTTTTATGCACAGTGTAAGAGACACCATGCCCCCTGCAGCACATCTTTCACCCAAGTAAAAATTTAGTAGATTTGGGAAAGAAAGAGTGAGTGCCTGAGTAAAAGACTGCCATTTCCTCACCCCTTGATAACTTATGTGAACACCTGACTCTCCAAATCCACTAACATCACAACTTACTTGATAAGAGTTTCGTGTTATTTGGCTATTGATTTCTTCCAGACCAGAGGAATAGCTCCAAATACCAGACCTTAGATGGCTAAGACGATGTGCAAATTATCCTTATGTAATGTATCCTGTTGGAAATACCATCCACAAGATCTTATACTACAAATGACAAGACCCTGTGCATTTTGCATGAATACAAATTTTACTATGGCCTAATAATAAATCAATAAGTATAATTAGTAGTAATTTCAATTGTTTAGAAAGGCTGTGCTTGTGAAATTTGGGACATCCAAGTCAGAATGTCTGAAATTTAATGAGAGGAGCAGCAAAGAAGGTGAGCACATGTAAGCCCTTTGTAAAATTGACCTGTCTGCACTCTGACAGACACACATGTCTGCCACATAAAAAGCAAAATGGGGCCATGTTGAGTAATGGGTCAAACACATGCAAGCTTTTGTCCAATTTCCAAAATTTGCAGGTGTTGGATATGGACCCCTGCTATTCTGGGAACATAGATGTGTCTGTGGCACAATTTCAGAACATGCCCATTTGTATCTTTCCTTTCATAGGTCCCAGCCTGCCATTTTGCAACCAGCGATGAACAGTAAAGCAGAAGCCAGGAAAAATGATTTTTATATATTTGGAAATATATAAAAAAGCATATATTTTGGAAAGAACAAAAAAAAATCATGGAAGTGAGAGGGCCTTTCCCTCATCATCCTACAGTGGTTGGTTTCCTGAAATTAGCACTTTTCAGAGTCCTGTTCATGCCCTGTAACAGGTATTGCCATTGATGTCCCCGACAGGGCTGCCTAAACTCACGTAAGAACATAAGATATGCCATACTGGGTCAGACCAAAGTCCATTAACCCCTGTATCCTGTTTCCAACAGCGGCCAATCTAGGTCACAAGTACCTAGCAGTTTCCCAAAAGACACAGGTTCCAAATAACTTGTATTGGGGCAAGCAATGGATAACCCGGGTCCCCTTTAATAATGGTTTATCCAACTTTCCTCCAAGAACTTGTCAAAACCTTTTTTAAACTCAACTACACTAAGATAAAGGGCACGGGCAGGGTCCCGGCGACCGGTGTTAACCAGGTGCTCGGCCCGGCGTGGGACCCTGCGCGCTCTTGAATTAAGCAGGGGGAAAGGGGGGGAGAGGGCTGGTTGGGAGGTGGACGCCGGCGCGTCCTTTAAAATGATTGGCTCTTGGCACGCGATCGCGCGCTCAGGAGCCAATCAGAAGAGGCCCGTGCATGTGCTCGGCTGGTGGAGGGGCGGCTGAGCACATGCGAAGGGAGCCGGGTGTGTGACAGACGGGAGACTGCAAGCGGGAGACAATTCAATGGCAGTTGCAGCGGTTTGTACTGAACGGGGGCCCACGGAGCGAGACTTCCTGAGTCAGGAAAGTTGGCGGGTCGGCTTGAGCACGCAGGCTTCCTGAGCAGGCGAGTGGGGTGCTGGGGTCTTGAAGAGTAATATTTGCTGGAAATTGGCTAGGGGGGGGGGGTCGGGCCCGTACACAACAGTAAAGAAAGAGAAGGCAGAGAAGAGGAAGAAGGAAGAAGCCAAGATTGTGGACACCTAAAGGAAAATCTATATAAAAAGTTATATTTAAAAAAAAACAAAAAAAAACAAAGGCAAACAGGTAGCTGAGGAAGGGAGAGAGAGCCAGGGTTCTGAAGGATATGGCACCTAAGCGGCCTCCGGTGAGGGGAGGTAGGGGAAGTAGAGGGGGGGGGATAAGAGGGGAGGTGGTAAAAAGGGTCAGGGGGCGGACCACGGTCGAGGGGTGGGTACGCGGACGGCAGGGGAGCCCCCATTAGTTCAATGAGCTGGAGGGGCGACTAGATGTCCTGCCCGTGGACGGCGTGCTGCTCCAGGTGGAGACAGGAGGGGCACTGCAATTAGGGGTCGCGAGGCTTGGCCACCTTCCGGGAGAGGAGTGGCTGGGTAGTTGGAGGAGGGCAGGGGAGGGGTTAGTCATGAAACCTCCTCCGTAGTGGGGACATCTGAGCCGGGTAGGGGGGTGATGGTTGAGCCGAGGTGGGGGATGGGGGCTGGTCATAATTTTGGGGCGACCGGAGCCTGGAGTGGTGGTGACCTGCTGGGGTATGGGCCTGGTGGCAGCAAAAGGGGGGGCCCCTTGACTTCGGGAGTTGGGGTGTCAGTACCCATGGGGTTTGGGCTGGCTGGTTATCAGACCCCTGCTGAGCAATGGGCGAGCGGGGGGCAAGGATCTTCGAGAGCAACATGGGTAGGAGCGTGGCAACCAGCATGGGCCATGGGGTCTTCTTCTCCTGTTTTTCCTTTTTTCTCTTCACAGGTCCCATTGGTGGCATCACCTGGATTCACGCCTAGTACTGCGGAGCCGTCACGGATGGCGTCAAGGGAGGCGGGACCCGGGACAGTGCAAGAAGAGCGGGAGGTGTTGCAAGACGATGGCACGCAGCAGCAGAGTGAGAATCTGCAGCAGAACAGGTGGAGCCAGTCCATGCCAGAGGTGGCATTGGGAGCGGAAGCAGGTGAGTCAAGGATGGAGGAGGGGGTGGGACAAAAAGGTGTTGGTACGAGGAGGGAACGCTCTGGAAAGGTCAGCAAAAAAAGGAAACACGTCTGTCGTCGACGGCATATTTCGGAATCCTCTTCCTCATCGTCGTCGGGCTCGTCTGCATCATCATCGAGCGAAGAGGGTGCAATGGTAGGTTCTCATGGGCGTGAAGGGGTGACGGACATCTCTGTCGGTGGTACTTCTACTTCAGCAATGTTGTCGGAGTTATGGGAGGGCGTCCCGAGGAAATTACGGCGTAAAATAAGAAAGAGGAAATATATAGATATTTTCCGTTTGCTTGAGGGGAGGTAACGCTTGGGAGAGAGTCGGAAAAAGCAGAAAGAGGATGAAAAGGCGGGGAGGATCAGGAAAGTTTCTCGGTCGGTAGTGAATTGGGTTAGGGCTTTTTTGCGGTTGGCAAGTGTTTGGGGCCATCAACGTCTGGACCAGTATGGTGTCTTACTCGCTTATGCGGATTCAATTCTGGAAGCCTCGCAATCTCATGAGGGATGGGCATGGCTTAACTATGACGAAAAGTTTTGGGACAAGATGGAGGGGACTAAAGGATTGATGTGGGGAATGCAGGATATCATTCTTTGGCTGACGCAGATGTCGGCCAGAGCGGGGTCCGGTCAGGTGAGTGGGGGAAAGGGCGGGTTGGGGTCCACGGCGGTAGTGAACCGTTCCTTTCGGGGGGAGTCCCATGTTGCAGGTTAAGCCAGCGTGAAATGGAGGTGCGGACCTGTGTTGGCGGTATAATAAGTCCGTTTGCCCCTTCAAGGACTGTAAGTTCCGGCACGCTTGCTCGAGCTGTGGTGGGGCACATTCAGTGGCAAAATGTGTTAAGAAAGGAGGGGGGCCCCACCAAGTGCGTCAGCCAAGTAGTGAGGGGGGATTTGGTAGAGCCCCATCCCCCATAAGGGTGGAGGTGTTACGGGAGTGGATGGGACAATACCCGCGGAAGAGAGATAGGGCGGTTTTGCAGTTAGGTTTTCAGTTTGGTTTTGTTATCCCAGTTCAGGGTGTTGTTTCAGGTTTGTTGACATGGAACTCATCGTCGGTGTGCCGCTGGGCAACTATAGCATGGGAAAAGTTGGCGGTTGAGTTGCGTTTAGGTAGAATAGCGGGCCCATTTCAGCATCCGCCTTTTACGCACTTTGTGTCATCTCCATTGGGGATTATACCCAAAAAAGAGCCTGGCAAATTTTGTTTAATACACAATTTGTCGAGCCCTATAGGGGCATCGGTTAATGATAGCATACCGCGCGATTGGTGTACGGTTAAGTATGCCTCTTTTGATGGAGCGGTGGATTTACTTAGGAATGCGGGTCTTGGGGCATTGATGGCGAAAATGGATATCGAGTCTGCATTTCGTTTGCTCCTGGTACATCCTTTATTTTATTTTATTTTATTTACATTCTCTTATATACCGCGCTATTCTGCATCAGTGCTGTTTACATTGAACAAACTGAAATTACATTGAACAGGGCATTACAACTTGGAGATAACTATTTTACAGGGAACATGGGCTATGGAGGGTTAAGTGGCTTGCCCAAGACCACAAGGAGCACCTGTGGGACTAGAAAACCCAGTCCTTCCGGCCCAAGGTTGCTGTCCTCTAGTGGGATTTGAACCCCCGACCTTCCGGCCTGAAGTACCTTGCCCCAACCACTAGGCCACTCCTCCACTCCATTGTTTCATTTGCTAGGCTTCCAATTCGAAGGAGGGTTCTATTTCGATAAGTGCATGCCGATGGGTTGTGCAGTCGCGTGTGCGTATTTCGAGAAGTTTAGTTCCTTCTTGCATTGGATGGTGGTGCAAAGGGTAGGGTGGACGGAGGTGGTGCATTATTTAGACGATTTTCTGTTCATCGGGGCGGCGCAGTCGACTGGTTGTGGGGAGCTCCTGGTAGGGTTTATGGAGATGGCGAGGGAGGTAGGCGTCCCTTTGGCTGAGAATAAGATAGTGGGCCCGGTGACCAGGCTTACATTTCTAGGGATTGAGTGGATTCCGATGGAATGATAGCACGGCTACCGGACGATAAGGTTGACAAGTTGCGGGTTTTGGTAGCTAATGCCATGGCTTCTATGAAGTTGACCTTGAAGGAACTGCAGGCGTTGCTAGGGTCGCAGAACTTTGCATGTAGGGTGCTCCCAATGGGGAGAGTATTTCTACGGAGGTTGGCGGCAGCAACGGCGGGGTTGTGTAAGCCTCATCACCGCATACGAGTTACTAGGGCTATGCGGGAGGATTTACGGGTGTGGGACAGGTTTTTGCGAGGCTTTAATGGTATTTCAGTTTGGATGGAGGCAGAGATTTCCAGTGATGACTTGCAGCTTTATTCGGATGCCGCAGGAGGGGTAGGCTTGGGCATTTACTTTGCGGGAGCATGGTGTGCTGACAGATGGCCACAGGCCTGGCATGTAAAAGGGTTAGTGAGTAATATTACCTTTCTGGAGCTGTTCCCTATGTTAGTTGCATTAGAGTTGTGGCCAGATTGTTTACGGAATCTTCGGGTGAAATGGTGGTGTGACAATGAGACAATGGTGAGTGTAGTGAATAATTACGCCCCACATTGCCTCCAGGTAGCTTCGTTGATACGGGCCATAGTTTTGACATGTCTGCGCTTGAATGTCAGGTTGAGGGCGAGTCATACTAATGGAATTGCTGATGCTCTTTCCCGTTTGCAGATGGAGCGCTTTCGGAGATTGGCACCAGAAGTGGACAGGGTCGGATGCCTGGTACCGTGGAAGTTGTGGACGGGTGGCTGGCTGACATGAGGAGTCTCCTGCGCAGTTTGGTGGCAGAACGGACATGGGAAGCTTATCGGCAAGGTGGGCGTAGAGTGTCTCAGTTTTTGTTGTCCCGGGGATGGAAAGGCGGGGCGGTAGCTTATTTATTTATTTATTTATTTAACAAGCACTTATATACCGCAGCTTCCAGAGATCAGTTGCGGTTCACAAATAACAACAGTCAACAAAGCATGGTTTGTTTTACATATAACGTCATATAACAATAAACAATATAAAGAAAACCGAACATGTTGAACAGATTAGCACAGAACAGTGCAACATTATATACATTATATACATTATTTACATGTATGTATTAATTGGGTATGTTCGTAATGAGTAGTTCAGGTGAAGATGGGGGTTATCTTTTTCTATTATAGTAAGCTATTAGACAAGAACTGCTTAGCCTTTATCTAAATCTTTTGATGGCTGGTCTAAACTATTGTAGTGAATTGTAAAAAGGTGGGTTTTCAATTTTTTGCGGAATTCATTAATCTCTGTTAACATTCTTAGTTCAACTGGGAGAGAATTCCAGGCTATTGGGGCTGCATGTGAGAACGCTCTGTTGCTTGTTGATTTATTTGTTTTTATGAAGTCTTTGGGGGTTTTGATTTTGTTTAGTTGACCTTTTCTTTGAGTAGGTTTTGAATGTTCTTTAGTAATTAAGTTACTTAATGTACAAGGTGTCATATCAAATAGTGTTTTAAATACAGTTATTAGTGTTTTGTATGTTATCCGGATTTGAATTGGTAGCCAGTGAAGGGATGATAGTATTGGTGTTATATGTTGATGAGAGTGTGTTTTCGTTATAATCCTAGCTGCTGAGTTTTGTGCAATTTGAAGTCTTTTAATGTTTTGTTTTGATGTACCTAATAATATAAGATTAGCGAAGTCAAAGTGGGGGGTTATGGTGGCTTGAATTATACTGATAAAGTCATGTGTGTATACGAGTGGTCTAAGTTGTTTAAGTATTTTGAGTTTATAGTAAATCTTCTTTGTGGTGTTTCTGGTATGGGTATCTAATGTAAGGTGTTTATCTATAATAACTCCTAAGTATCTCACTTTGTTTTTTATTTTAATTTCCTGGTTTTGAAGTGTTATATGTGTTGGTGGGGTATAGTCCTGATTTTTAGTGACAATTAGTACTTCGGTTTTTGAATGGTTTATTTGAAGATTGTGGGCATTTAGCCATAAAGTTATTTCATTAAAACAATCCGATAGGAGTTGCAACGGTATGTTAGGGATTGTAAATGGGATGTACATCATAATATCATCAGCATATAGATGATAGAGTACTCCATATTTTTTAAAGATATTGCATACTGGTTTTATGTATATATTAAATAATAGAGCTGAGAGCGCTGAACCCTGTGGTAAACCTGTTTCAAATTTATATGATTCGGATGTTTGATTGCTTATTCTAACATTTTGGGTTCTATTACTCAGATAAGAGGTGAACCATTTATGAACTGTAGAGAATATTCCTATGTAACTTAAATTGTTAAGCATTATTGAGTGGTGTACACTATCGAAGGCGGCAGATATGTCAATAAATAAGAGGATGAAGGCTTTTTTGTGGTTATCTATTCCTCTTAGTAGTGTGTCAGTTAGGACAGTCAGAAGTGTTTCGACGCCATGCTTGGGGCGAAATCCGTATTGTTGGTCATCAAGAGGGTATGATGAATCAAGAAATTCTTGTGTCTGTATTTGTACAGTTTTTTCTATGACTTTTGCTAAGAATGGTATACTTGAGATAGGTCGGTAAGATTTTGGGGAGGTTTTGTCAAGTGTGTTATTCTTCAGGATCGGTCTTACTCGGGCAATATGTTGTCAGTGCGAAGAAGCAAGGGGTCACCAGATCAACGGTGCGTATCCAGTTGGCAGGTTTTGCGTTTTTTGTGAGGGCGGTGGGTTGGGGATCTGCGGGTGGCGGGTTCCTGGTGAGAAGGTTATTACAGGGTTGGGAACGTTTGTGCCCGACCCCGCCTGATCGGCGTCTTCCGATCACGCATCAGTTGCTAGTGAGGTTGTGCGAGGCCTTGCCGCAGGTGACGGAGTCGCAATTTGAGGCAGTACTTTTTCGGGCAGTGTTAAGCCTGGCTTTCTTTGGGGCCTTCAGGGTGTGCGAATTGGTGGCGGCCTCGGTTAAGGTGGGAGCAGGTAGTTGTTTGCAAGTGAGTAATAGGCAGTTGCTAGTGTTTTTGGCACGATCCAAAACGGATCAGCGTGGTAGGGGACAGTGGGTGGTGCTGAGGGAGATAAAGGGGTCGACATGTCCAGTGGCGCTGATTGTGGCTTACCTGGGCATTCGGCCGGAGTTTGAAGGCGGGTTTTTCATCCACCGTGAAGCGCGGGTGATGACGCGGTTTCAAGTAGTGGCGGTCTTGCGGATGGTCCTGCGGTTTATAGGGGAGGACCCTTCCCGGTTTGCGGCTCATTCCTTTCGAATTGGGGCGGTGACCAGTGCGGCGGAGGCGGGGCTGTCTGGGGAGCAGATACAGCGGATAGGCAGATGGAGATTGAATCCCTTCCAGGGTTATGCTCGGGTATAATGATTGCTTATACATGAGGAGTTGTAATAAATTTTTTCTTTTGCAGATGGGGGACAGGATGTTTGGAAGTGTTGACTGTTGGGGCATTCCTTCGTGTTCTGGGCTGGCGAGCGAGCAGCAGTGTGGCCAGTCAGGCGAAATTTCAGGCTGGATCCAGCAGTGGTGTCGATATCATGGCTGGGTGAGCGTTGGCTGCGATGGACTCAGCTGCTGCCTTTGCTCCAACACCATCAGCGCATACGAGTACAGCCGGAGATTATACTGTTACATTTAGGGGGTAATAACTTGGTAGCCTGGACTTGCAAACAACTGATCAGAGCGGCTAAGAGGGATTTGGCTTTGGTGTTGAGGATGTTTGACGGGGTGGTGCTAATTTGGTCTGATATTGTCCCTCAGCCAGCGTACTGGGGGCAGCGCCGGTGGTCTCGGGGGTTGACAAAAATCAACAGACAGCTCGGGCGATGGGTATGTGAACATGGTGGTTTTCAGGTTATGCATTCATGGGCGGAGGTGGGGTGTGGTGGTTTGTATAGGATGGATGGAGTGCATCTGTCGCTCGTGGGTGCCAACCTCCTACTGAATGATTGGCAAGAGGTTTTGGAGTGTGTAGTGCAGGGTGGCAGGACTAGGTCGCAGCTTGGGAATAGGGGGGGCGGCTCAGGTGGTTTGGATGGCCCGAGCCGGTGGCGGGATCCCGGAGGTGTCTGGGGTCCAGAGCCTTAGGCCAATTGGGGCGTGGGCAGGGTGTCCATGGTCCGGACAACCCCGGGTAGACTTTTGCTAGTGATATGGCAAAGTCGGACAGGGGCTTTAGAAATTTGGTCGACGGAGGTGAACGCGGCCGGTGCGGAGGCGAGGTCACTTTGCTAATAATACGGCTGGTGGCACATCGCTCCGTTTGAGGGGGTGGTTGTGGCTGTTTTGATTCTTCTTGATTAAGCTGTTTTTTACATGTGATAAATGTTAATTTGGCAAATAAAGCTGCGACCAGTTTGTTACCCAATAATGGTTGTCTGTTGTATTTGAGAATGGTAAGAGGGAGTGGGGGGGGGGGCGGGGGAAGTGTCTGTGAAAGGGGGGGAACTAGATAAAAGGGGTGTGCGAGAAGCAGACAGGGAGCGCCGGGTACGACTACCCGGTTAGATAGAGGGCGCGGGCAGGGTCCCGGCGACCGGCGTTAACCGGGTGCTCGGCCCGACGCGGGACCCTGCGCGCTCTTGAATTAAGCAGGGGGAAAGGGGAGGAGAGGGCTGGTTGCGAGGCGGATGCCGGCGCGTCCTTTAAAATGATTGGCTCTCGGCACGTGATCGCACGCTCGGGAGCCAATCAGAAGAGGCCAGTGCATGTGCTCGGCTGGTGGAGGGGCGGCTGAGCACATGCGAAGGGAGCCGGGTGTGTGGTGACCCACCCGCCCACCCTTAGGGGAAGCGGGGGGTTTGGATGTTTAGGGTTGTTGCAGCTTGGTGGGGGGGGGGTTGCGGCGGGATCCCGGAGGTGTCCGGGGTCCGGAGCCTTAGGCCAATTGGGGCGTGGGTGGGGTGCCCACGGCACGGACAACCCCGGGTAGACTTTTTCTAGTGATATGGTGAAGTCGGACAGGGGCTTGTGACGTGGTAGCATCCCCAGAAGCCATGGAAACAGATAGTGACCCTGTGGAAAGTATTGGTACTGCAGGTGAATGCAGGATTTTCTCTGCTCAGAACACGAAACACATGGCTAATCAGCTAACACAGCTCACCTCGGGGGAGGGGAGAAGCAGAGTTACTGATTGGGCACGCCCTAGCAGGAGGCGGGCTGTCCAAAGCAGAGGCAGCTTGTTAAGCAGACAAGGAGCAAAGCAAGAGAGAGCAAAGCAAGGGGGAGCAAAGCAAGAGAGACCAAAGCAAGGGCGAGCGAAGCCGGAAGGAGAAAGAAAGAAGCAGAGAGGAAGGCAGGAAGTAGCCTTTGACTCAGAAATCCTTGACTTGGAAAGAGAAACACTGCCCAGCTGTAATCCAAGGAGAAGGGATTCAGACCCAAGAAGCAGGTACCAGGGATACTCAGAGGCTGATAGAATCTTCTGCGAACAGGAGAGGTTTGAAGCACTGAGAGACCCAGGGATAAAGCCCAGGCTTCTGGAGGGGAGAGCTGACCCGTGGAAAGGAAGGGTGAGTGGCAAGGAATTCTCAGACAAGCCTCAATACAAGGTACATGGTGTGTTTGATACAGATGACAAGTTTTATAATGAGAAGCCAGAAAGAGTGAATGTTGATTTTAAAACTCAGGATAGACTCAGTCAATATGAAGGCAGTTGGCTGTAGCCTGGAAATCGTTTAAACAGTCCCAGCTATTCTCACCAGACAGCTGAAAGCTTTAGCAAGCAAGCTAATAGAAAGAAAACAGCTGACCTGTATGGCAGAGAAATAAGCCAGGAGAAGTTAGACGGTCCTGCGTTTGAAGCTCTCTTTAGAAGCACTCCTCATACAACCGAAGTTGGTAAACCGACACTTACTTTCAGAGACAAGTGGGGGAGGGGTAACTCCAGCACATTGAATGATTGTTTTACCAGAGACGGCATTACTAGCTATCCTGAAATAAGGACTGCAAACAAATGCTTACCTAAGGAAGGAGCAGATCCTCAGCTTAGCCCAGTTAGAAGACAGGCTGAATTACTCCTTAGGGAATTTAAGGAATTCTTAGACAAACGAGCAATTTCTGACCAGAAGCTAGCGCAACCAGAAAATAGTCCTGAAGCAGAAATGCCCTTGGCTTGGCCTTTGCCAATGATAGAAGTAGACCAGCCAATGGACTGCTCAACCTGTCTTATTGACAGAGATAAGTGAAGCAAAGCTTGAATGGTCATATGCTATAATATACTAAACGTATCCTGTATGAATACCTTGCTGAAGAGCATATGAAGAAGTAAAAATAAGCTAAAGTATATCTTGTTCACAACTCAGGAACATTCTTGTTTTGCCAGTGTTTGTTTGATTTAAAAGCAGAGGTCACATGACTGAATGTGAATCCTAGCGTTAAAGGACATTTGAGCACAGCATTGAAGAGCCTGTTTTTGCTTTATTCTTACTTTGGCTAAAATATTCCTTTATGTCTGTTCCATTCCACCGCGGAGCGGGAGAAATAAATCCTTATGTAAAAAAATATTCTTTTGCCTGCCTTATCACTTGACCTTTCACAACTACAACCTCAACCTCAAGGCCAACCCCTCCTTAAACCCTCAAGGTTAGGGAGCGGGTGGGTGGCAGGCTTTAGAAATTTGGCCGGCGGAGGTGAACGCGGCCGGTGCGGAGGCGAGGTCACTTTGCTAATAATACAGCTGGTGGCACATCGCTCCGTTTGAGGGGGTGGGGTGGCTGTTTTGATTCTTCTTGATTAAGCTGTTTTTTGCATGTGATAAATGTTAATTTGGCAAATAAAGCTGCGACCAGTTTGTTACCCAATAATGGTTGTCTGTTGTATTTGAGAATGGTAAGAGGGAGTGGGGGGGGGGCGGGGGAAGGGTCTGTGAAGGGGGGGGGGAACTAGATAAAAGGGGTGTGCGAGAAGCAGACGGGGAGCGCCAGGTACGACTACCGGGTTACAGGTTTTACGACATCCTCCTGTAACAAATTCCAGAGTTTGATTATATGTTAAGTAAAAAAATATTTTCTCTTATTAGTCTTAAATAGATTACCCTGTAGCTTCATTGCATGTCCCCTAGTCTTTCTATATTTTGATGGTGTAAATGATCAATCTACGTTCACCAGTTCCTCTCCATTCATTAATTTATATGAGTAGACCTCTATCATATCTCCCCTCAGCTGTCTCTTTTCCAGGTTGAAGAGCCTAACCTTTTTAGCCTCTCTTCATAGGGGTATCCTTTCATCCTGTTTACCATTTTGGTGGCTCTTCTCTGTACCTTTTCTAATTCTGCTATATCCTTTTTAAGATACGGCAACCAAAATTGCACACAATATTCAAGGTGCGATCACACCATGGAACGATACAGAGGCATTATAATATCCTTTGTTTTATTCTCCATTCATTTCCTTATGGTACCTAGCATTCTATTTGACTATCTACATGTTTGGTAATTTTGTTCTTTATAATGGTTTCTACCATTTTTCCCAGTACTGACATCAGGCTCACCAGTCTGAGTTTCCCAGGTCACTCCTGGAACCCTTTTTAAAAACTGGTGTTACATTGGCCATCCTCCAATCTTCACGTATTACAGATGATTTTAATGATAGTTCACAGATTACTAATAGTAACTGGTCTTCAATCTCATATTTCAGTTCTTTTAACACCTTTGGATGTATACTGTCCGGTCCAGGTGATTTGCTTGTCTTCAGTTTATCAAATAGTTGTAATACATCTTCTTGAGGTATCAATATTTCTTTCAATTCTTCTGCGGCATCAGCTTTAAATGCCATTTTAGTCATGGGTAACATTCCTACATATTTCTCAGTAAAGACCAAAGCAAAAAATTCATTCAGTCTCTCCACTATGGCCTTGTCCCCTCTTAGTGCCCCTTTTATCCCATCTATCTTCTAATGCTCCAACTGACTCTGTCACAGATTTTTTGCTACTAATGCACTTGAAAAAAGTCTTTATCATGCATTTTTGCTTCCACAGCAAGCTTCTTCTCAAATTCTCTCTTTGCTTGCCTTATCAGTGCCTTGCATCTAACTTGCCAGTGCTTATGTTGTTTCCAGTTTTCATCTCTTGGTTCCTTTTTCCTTTTCATGAAAGATATTTTTTTGACAAAAGCCTCTATGACCTCACCTTTAAACCATGCTGATAGTTTTTTGAACTTCCTTCCACTTTTCTTAAAGCATGTAATATTGCTGGTCTGGACTTCCAAGATAGTATTTTTAAATAACATCCATGCTTGATGTAAATCTTTAACCTTTGCAACTGCTCCTTTTAGTTTTTTCTTAACTATTTTCCTCATTTTATCATAGTCTCCCTTTTGAAAGTTAAAAAGTAGTACTGTGGATTTCCTTACCGTCCTTCCTCCATTTATTAAATCAAACACGATCATGCTATGATCACTATTGCCAAGTGGCCGTGACACCCTTATCTCTTGCACCATGTGTACACATGTATCTTTCTGTCCCACCCAGGAATGCTCCTATGTGACTTGGATGTGATCATGCTGAATACAAATATATTCAGGGGTTTCTAAAATGGCTCTGGGGATATCCATGTGATTTCAATGTCTGAATGTATATTTTCAGATGTGGAAATCATGAATGGGGCTTCGGAAATGAACCTCCATAGTGGCATAGAAACAAAAGAAATGAATTTGATTTCAGTAAGTACCCAGCTCAACCATCTCAATCTAGCACCTAGCCCTGATTCCCCTATCTGATCAGTTCTCAGTCAGTGCAACTATGACCACTCAGAATTTCCAAAGAGCAATATTTCCCCCCTCATGGTATCTGACAACTCTCCTTGATTTTATTAGCAGCTCATGTGGATCTGATCTTCTTCCTGGTTTCATCAGTGTTTTATGGACAGTGGGCAGGGGTTTTAAGTAAATGATAGGCACCAATTTGGGGGGAGTTCTGAAGCATTCTTGACATTGGGAAGGCCTACGTTTGAAGACCTATGTCACATTGTCCTTCTTGCTCCCCTCCTTGAACCCATTTTTCTTGGAATAATTTCTAAGCTGCAAAACTGATGTGTGGTAGGCAATTACAATGTGAATTGCATGTGGTGACTGTTAATGAATGATTGCTTACTTAACAGTGCACACTAATTCACACTAATTCATAATACTTAACTGAATATCTTGTTATGGGGAGGGGAATGGGCATGGATTGTGTACTTCGCTTAGTGCACTGTAAATTTCCACACGCTGTCTCTCTTGCAGCTACATAGGTCTTCTAAATTTACACCTACCCGCATACCTACCTGAACTGATATCTACAACCTGTAAATATGTAAACTATATTTTAACCTGTAAATAGTTTTATCTGTTATAAGCTATATAAAGTTGCTTAAAGCTGTATATAGTTTGTTGATAGTTACCTACTGTTTCTTTGTATTTCACATTTGTTCTCTGTATTTCGACTTATGTTCAATGTAAACCGCCACTGATCTTAGGAAGTGGCGGTATATAAAAATGTTGCAAATAAATAAATAAATAAATAAATAAATGTACTACATCAGAGGTTCCCAACTCCAGTCCTGGAGGGCCAAACACCATTCAAGTTTTCAGGCTGTCCCTACTAAATATGCATGAGATGCATTTGCATGCACTGCCCCCCATTGTATTCAAATGCATCTCATGCATATTCATTAGGGACAGCCTGAAAACCTGAATGGTGTTTGGCCTCCAGGACTGGAGTTGGGAACCTCTGTACTACATGGTAAAAGTATATTCTGTGTGGTAGTTGTTTGAAAGATGCTAGGACTGCTAACAACATTTACCACACAGCTTTTGCGCTTGCTATACAAAGTGTTGCCATACTTTAGTAAAAGGGCTTCTAAGTGTCCCTGTGTAGGTGGTAGTTATAGTTTTTGTTTGCTTGTTTTGTTTTTGTTTTGTGAAGCCTGAGCCCAGCTACATCTGCAAAAGGCTTCTCACCCAGAGACAAATCTGTTGCTACACCAGTGACTTGGAACTTTTCCTCTGCTTATACCTTGTTCTTTACTTCCTGTTTCTTGCTTAGCTTAAGCACAACAGATATCCTTTCTAGTGCTGAGTTACAATTCACTGTCTTTGTTCTTACAAAAGGCAGGATGCACTATCTTTCTTCAACTTGAATGTCAGTTCTTGTCCTTGGTTCACATTTTATTGTTAGCGACATGCAATGGATGCCAAGATGTTATGCTTCAGCTTATCAGTACATACTTCCTATCTGGACTCTTAACATCCCACATAAGCTACACAATCCCTATTTCAATTTCAAATTTTATTTCAAATATTTTATTAAGCTCAACACTCCAGATGGTACAATGCCAGAACAAAAACAATGCATGGGAGTTAATGAAGAGGGAAAAAACCCACAATAATATACAGCTTCCTTGACTATACAGATAGAATGCCATACACTACAACATTGTTAACCAACCTAATCCATCCGCCATCTCTGGCAGAAGATCTCCTAAACAACTCCAGAATAAAAAACAAAAGAACAAGTAAGCCATCTATCAAACAAACAAAAGAAAAAAAAAGAAAAAAGAAAAATACAACTCTCTTCCATCTCTCCCAAACCAGCTTACCCCTCCTACCTATTCTCACCCACAGCTATTAGTCCAACAGACAGAAAAAAAGGCAATTGATGTAATGTAAAAAGAAACAAAAGAGCATAAGGGGGCACTAAAATATAGGGTTGCCATAATCTCACTTAAGACTGAAGGGATGGACCCTTAAACTGAATAAAGGGGATCCAAACTGGAAGAATCACCTTATCATGAACCTCACCATTAAACTTCTCTAACCTAAAAAAGTCCCAAACCTTCTCCAACTACTCTGAAGACATGGAAAGATGGTCACATAACACCTTGCCACTAATTTCAAAGGGGGAAAGGAACAACCCATAGCCAAGGACCAAAACAGAAATATTTATTTTTTATTTTTTTAGTTATTTCTATACCGCTTTATCTTGGAATGAAGGAGGTTTACATTTAACAGAACCAATTACAATGAACATGTTTCTAATTGAATTAAAAAGGGGAAGTAGAGGTATAACAATTTTTAAAAATAAAAATAAAAATGTAAATTGCTCATATAACCTTAATCAAGCCTTCTGAATTCCCTCCTCATTTTCTGATAAAAGCCTGTGCCATCCACCACATGTATGGAGAGTACAAACTTAAAGATTTCACTATGTACATCTTATCCTATACATTATCCACTGTTAACAGATAAGGGTAGTCCATTTAGTCCCTTAGGACAGCCTTCTAAATTATAAAAACCAGGGCACTCAATGGATGCAATCAGATTAACTCTGCTTCCTTTCAAACCCATATTCTATACAACAACAATGTACTAAGGGGAAAACAGAAACATTTGGTTTAGAAACTGTAGTGATTTATTTATTTATTTATTTATTTACATTTCTTATATACCGCACTATTTGACATCATGTCTAATAGTGGGCCTAATAGTGGGTCTAATAGTGATGAAAGCTAGATGAGGAGAAATAATAAGGAGGCACTGATAAAATCGTGACCTTCCCATTCCTAAATCACCATATGCTTTTTAGAAAGCAAAGAATCTTATACAGAGACAAACAGAGTTACTTTTAAAAAAATATGGAGTTGGAGGAAGCATTGAGGTGGATAACGAGTACCTGGCACAAACCATGCAATTCGGAACAAAGATAGATAGAAGAAGCATAAACATACCTGTGGGGGCCATTTTAAAACTTTAGACATGATTCAGATGTCTGAAAATGTGCATGGTACAAGAAAAGCAGGACTCACACGCCACTGGATGGACAGAGAGCTTAATTCTGCAAACTGCAATAGGGTGTGCCATAATCTCACTTAAGATTGAAGGGATGGACCCTTAAAATGAATAAAAGGGACCCAAACTGGAACAAATCATGGTAAAGTCCCCAGAGTCATTTTACAAATGGCTTTTAAAGATGTCTGTGCTATAGGGACGTCCAAGTAGGCAGGAGGCATTGTGGAGATGTGTCCGTGGTAGTGCAATGGATATAGACATACTCTCTTGATGTCAGAAAAGTCAGGAGACATCTTTGATCCCGTCCACATTTAAACTTGTTACAGGCATGAATAGGCATTGGGAAAATGCTTGTTTTGGCAGTAAAACATCCAGAGGGTGTAGAGAAAATGGAGAGCAGGGCCGGTCCATCCATTGTGCAAGAATGTTGTTCGCACAGGGCCCCATGCTTCAGGGGGACCTGTGTGAATTTCATTTCCACATGGTGTTCACTTTGCAATGCCAGCTTCAGAGGAGCCAGGGAGGCCCGCCCGAGGTTCCAGCTCACCTCTGCACAGCTGCCAGTGTGAAGAGGGTCATTCTCCCTCACGCTGGCAGCTGTGTTCTTGTAAAGCATGCGAGTGCCGGGAAACAGGAAATACCCTTTAACTTTTCCTTTCTGAGGTCTTTTCTTCAGAGTGAAGAATTATTGTCAAAATCTAAACAAACTTCTCACTCTATTCCTAGTTCTATCTCTCAATAGCAGTAACAAATCTTATTTGTTTTATTCTAATTATAGTTTCATAGCACAACTTTAACTTTTCCTGGCACTCGGCATGCTTCACGAGAACACAGCTGCCAACGTGAGGGAGCACACCGCTCTTCACACTGGCGGCTATGAAGAGGTGAGTCGGGGCTTTGGGCCTCCCCAGCTCCCTCTGAAGATGATCAGACAGGCGCAGAGCTCTTCAAGGAGGTGGGGGGGGAGGGGTAAGGATAGGACTGGAAACGGGCTGATGGGAAGCCTAGGACTGGAAATGGACTAATTAGGGTTGAGGCTTGGACTGGAAATGGGCTGATGGGGGGGAGGTGTGGACTGGAATAGGACAGATTGGGGTGCTGGGACTTGAAATGGACTGACATGGGCCTAGGACTGGAAATGGACTGATTGGGGAGGGGGGGGTTTGGACTGGAAATGGGCTGATGGGGGGCTAGGACTTGAAATGGGCTGATGGGGGGACTAGGATTGAAAATGGACTGATGAGGAGCCTAGGACTACACGCTGGGGGATCGGAGGAGGCTGTCATTGTGGCAGTCACAAGCAGTCAAGTCCAGTGGGGGGGGGGGCAGGGGGTCTGGGAGGGCTGGTGGGGTCACGGGGAGGTGATCATTGCAGTCGGGTGGGGGTCCAGAAGGGGAGGAGGCAGTGGGCACGGATCAGGTGCTGAGGGCATCGGACAGGCAAAGAGGTAGGGGAGATGGAGCCGCGGTTCCCACAGGGCACTGGGAGGGGTGCTGGAGCAGCACATGGGACAGGGGGGAGAAGGAAAAAGGCTTGGGGGTCTCGCTCAAGGGCCGGACACTGGGGGGGGGGCAGAAAGGTGAGAAGTTGGTGTGTCAGGAGGTAGAGTTTGAGGGTATGGATGCAGGAGTGGGAAGGTGGGGTGTACCGGAGGGGGTGGTGGTTCCACACGGCTCCAGGGTGGGGGGGGGTATGGAAAGGTGGGGGGTAGGAGTGCTATGGGTCAGGCCTATGGCAGTGTCCAAGGACACAGTCTCCACTCGTCGGCATCAGGGTGGGTGGCACCAGGGGGTGCTCATCTGGCTGGGAGTTCGGTGTCATGGGAACATTGGCTAGGAGGGGGACAAGGTCCATCTGGGACAGAGTGGCTCGGGGCTTGGCAGCCTGTGTGGCATTCGGTAGTCCCTCTCCCAGTGTTTCCATTTATGTCTCCACAGGGACTGACAATGGTTATGTATCCTACAATGCCAGGAAGAGGAAAGGAGCAGCCTGAGGTTCACGGGACGGCATGTCAGACTGGAGGTGTGGAGCTGTCCAGCGTGAGACCAGTTGAGCGGCAGCAGCCGGTTGGAGAGGACAGTCAGATGGCGACGATGTCACTTACTGGGGGCGCAGTGGATGTGAGGGCCACTGGTGAGTGTCATGTTGGCAAGGGTTCATTGCGGAGGGGGGAGTCGTCGGGGGAAAAAGGAAAGGCACACAAGAAGCAGTGGCGCGGGTGTAGAAGGCAGCATGGGTCAAATTCCTCATTGTCTTCGTCATCCTGGTCATCGTCGTCATCGGCGAGTGGTGGTGATGTGGGGTTGGCGGTGGAAGTTAGTGGAGAGGGGCTAAGTAAGCAGGTGGGGGGAGCTCCTTCTTTGGTAGTGTACGCAGAATTATGGAAAAGTGTTCCGAGGAACTTGCGTCGTAAGATTCAGAAACAAAGATATATTGATATCTTCCGTTTGTTAGAGGGGCGGAGGCATTCGGGGGATAGTAAGAAGAAGAGGAAAGAAGATGAGAAGGCGGGACGAGTGAAAAAGGTGTCCCGGAATATGGTGAACTAGACCCAAGCGTTCTTGCGTCTGGCGAGCGTATGGGGGCATCATCAGCCGGAGCAGTATGGGATGTTGTTGGCATATGCGGACTCTATTTTGGAGGCTGCGCAGATGCAAGAGGGCTGGTTGTGGTTGAACTACGATGAGTGTTTACAAGATAAAATGGAAGAGAACCGGTTTTTGTTGTGGGGTTCGCAAGATATTAATCTGTGGCTAACGCAAATATCGGCAAAAGCGGGTGGAGAGGGATTGGGTGGTGGAAAAGCGAGGGCAAATGCCGTGGGTACGGTTCATTCCTTTTGGCCTACAGGAGCCATATTGCAACAGATAGTGGGGGGTACAGGTACAGGGGATGTGTGCTGGAGATTCAACAAGTCCTCGTGTCCCTTTCTGGATTGCAAGTTCCGACATGCCTGCTCCAGTTGTGGAGGTGGGCATTCGGCGGCAAAATGCATCAAAAAAGTGTACGTCCCGCCTAGCGGTTCTGTCACGAAGTAGGTCGGCGTTATGCAGTCTAACCCTTACCCTGGTAAAGTTGGAGGCTTTGCGGGCTCGGCTGCTGCTATATCCGAGGCAAAAGGACAGGGTAGTTTTCGAAAAGGGGTTTCAGGGGGGTTTTGTCATTTTGATGCGTGGCAAGCTCGCTGGTAGTGCATCGCACAATTCACCCTCAGTGCAGAGTTTGGTTGGTGCCCATAGTGCGAGACAAATTGTTAAAGGAATTAGAGTTGGGCAGGATTGTAGGTCCGTTTGATGAGAGGCCGTTCCCGACTCTAGTGGTTTCACCACTGGGACTAATCCCTAAAAAGGAAGTGGGGAAGATTTGGTTAATTCATAATTTGTCATTTCCGGAGGGAGAATCCGTTAATGATCATATATCCCTAGGGAGAAGTGTATGGTGCGATACGCCTCGTTCAATCGGGCGGTTGAGTTGGTGAGGTGGGCGGGGGGTGGTGCGTGGATGGCAAAGGTAGATATTGAGTCGGCGTTTCGTTTGCTGCCGGTGCACCCGTCTAGTTTTCCGTTGTTAGGTTTTTGGTTTGAAGATAGCTTTTCTTTTGATAAATGCATGCCTATGGGTTGTTCGGTATCTTGTGCTTACTTTGAAAAATTTATTACATTCCTGCACTGGGCGCTTGTGAAGGAAGTGGGCTGTGAGAACGTAGTACATTATTTGGATGATTTTTTCTTTGTAGGAGCAGCGCATTCTCCAGCGTGCCAGAGTCTATTGACCGGTTTTCTGGAATTGACAAGGGGAATCGGTGTGCCCTTGGCAGAGGGAAGACCAAGGGTCCAACTAGGCTTTTAACTTTTTTGGGGGTAGAATTAGACTCTAGGGAGATGGTTGCTAGGCTTCCACAGGATAAGGTCATGAGGTTGAGGGTGTTGGTGGCCAACGCTATGGCATCCAGCAAATTGAATTTGAGGGAGTTGCAGGCGCTGATTGGTGCTTTGAATTTTTCCTGCTGCGTCATCCCGATGGGTAGGGTTTTTCTACGGAGGTTGGAAGCGGCTATGGCAGGGGTGAGAAAACTGCATCACCATTTCAGGGTGTCAATGGTGATGAGGGTGGATTTAAGGATTTGGGATATCTTTTTGAAGGAATTTAATAGGACGTCTGTGTTGATGGGAGGGGAGATTTCCTCGGAGGACTTGCAGTTCTATACGGATGCAGCAGGGGTAGCAGTTCTAGGCATTTATTTTGTTGGGGCCTGGCATGCCAACAGATGGCCAAAGGCATTGCATGATTCAGGTTTAGTGAATAATGTGGCTTTTTTAGAGCTGTTTCCCATGCTAGTAGCTTTGGATTTGTGGTCAGAGCGCCTTCGTAATCGGCGGGCATTATGGTGGTGTGACAACGCAGTGGTGGTGAGCCTGATCAATCATTATACCCCGAGATGTGTGCAAGTGGCAGAGCTGATGCGTGAGGTGGTGCTCGCTTGTTTGTGCTTGAACATGGTGATCAAAGCGAGACATATCCCTGGATGTACTAATGAGGTGGCTGACGCTCTTTCGCATTTTCAGTGGG
This sequence comes from Ichthyophis bannanicus, assembly GCA_033557465.1. NCBI lineage: Eukaryota > Metazoa > Chordata > Amphibia > Gymnophiona > Ichthyophiidae > Ichthyophis > Ichthyophis bannanicus. Next base: position 218,284,417 of record CM066036.1, read on the forward strand.
ATCGGTTCCCGAAATTGGCGCCGGGAGCAGATGCAAATGGATTGCTGGTCCCAGAGCGATTATGGCGGGTTGGCCAGAGGAGATGCTGAGTTTGCTGCAGAGCTCTGTGGTGCAAGCTACATGGTCGGCTTATCATCAAGGCTGTGACAAGGTGGAGGAGTTTTTGGCAGTGCAAGGATGGTAGCCGGACTCAGTGTCCAATCGGATGTTTGTGCAATATGTAGTGGCCACAAAGGAGAGGGGGATTTCCAAGTCTGCTGACCATGCCCATCTCGCCGGGTTCTCTTTTTTTGCTAGGGCGATTGGATGGGCTATGATGGTGGGGGGGGGGGTTGATGCAGAGGCTGTTGCAAGGGTGGGGGAGGGTGGAGCCGAGGACTAGGACCTCAGGAGACCGATTATGCATGACTTGCTGGTGCAGCTATGTGCAACTTTACCATTGGTGGCATCGTCCAGATATGAAGCGCTATTCTTTAAAGCTCTATTTTGCTTGGCATTTTTTGGCGCTTTTCGTATGGGGGAGCTGGTAGCCACCTCGAGTGGGTCGGGTGGAGTTGGAGGACTGCTACACCAGCATATGTATGTTGAGGGTGGCCGAGTGCGGGTCTTGTTGGCACGCTCTAAGACTGACCAGCAGGGGCGTGGGTGGTGGGTAGTGTTATGGGAGATGCCGGGTGTTACAACGTATACGGTGGGTGCATTGCAGCAATATTTGTGGTTCCGGCCAGTAGGGAGTGGTTTTCTGTTTCTACATGCAGATGCTCGTGGAGTGAGGAGATTCTAAGTGACAAAAGTGTTAAGAATGGTCCTGCGGCAGATAGGTGAGGAACCGCATCAGTTTGCGGCACATTCCTTCCGCATAGGGGCAGTGACTAGTGCTGTGGTGGCGGGGTTGTCGGCACAGGACGTGCAGCGTATTGGGAGATGGCAGTCTAAGGTCTTTTGGGGTTATGTCCGCTTATACTGAGGATTCAGAAGGTGGCTGTGCATGGCTAATTTTGTTTTCTTTTAAAGAGAGAGGGTGATGACTGTTGGCTGATTGGCCACTCATTTGTGCACTGGGCCGGTCAGCAAGCGGCTGTGAGGCCTTTGGGGTCTAATCTGGCCCTGGATCCGGTGGTGGTGACCGTTTCATGGCTAGGTGAGCGAGGTCTGCAATGGACATAGCTGCTCCCTTTGCTTCAGCACCATGGGTGCCTTCGGACTTCACCGGACTTGCTGTTAATACATTTGGGAGGCAACGATTTGTTGGCTTGGACCTGTAAGCAATTGATCCGAGCGGTGCAGAAAGATTTGGGGGAGGTGCTGCAGTTGTTCTCGGGGGTAATTCTAATGTGGTTTGACATTATTCTAAGGCCGAATTTTCGGGACCAGCGCCGCTGGTCGAGGGGCTTAACTAAGATCAACCGACAAATCGGCTGTTGGGTATGTGCCCATGGCGGGTACCAAGTTATGCATTCCTGGGTGTATGTGGGCTGTGCAGGATTGTATGGCAGGGATGGGGTACACTTATCCCCTTTGGGGTGGGATTTATTATTGAACGACTGGCAGGAGGCGGTAGAATAGGTAGCTCTGTGGGATGCTCATTGGTTGCAGCTTCGGGGGGGGGGGGGGCGGCGCAGGGATAATGAGGTCACCCACCCCAGTGGCGGGAGCCCGGAGGTTTCCAGGGTCAGGAGACTTAGGATAAGCTTGGGACGGGGGTGGGGTACCCCCGACCCAGACAACCCCTGGCTGGCTTTTGCTAATGAAGGAACAAAAAGAGCGGAGCCTGGACTGCCAAAAAATGAATGAACTTTATTAATTGCGCCCCAACGCGTTTCGGCCACTGGCCTTCCTCAGGGGGTCTTAAAGAACACACCTCAAAAACAATAAACATAGACATATAGATTAAATAAACACAATCTAAATTTCATTGTAAAACAACTATAAAAATATATGAATTATGAAAAATTAATTAAAACATAATATTGAAAACTAATATTAAAAACATAATTACAACATGTAAAGGACAATATATTAATTCACGATATTAATTGAATAAACAATGAAAATTACTAAAACCATAATAAAATGATAATAATATATTAAAACATTAAAAAAGGAAAAAGGAAAAAAGAGAGACGAGGACATGCAGAAAATGATTAATTAATAGGTACCTTATTGTGATCAAGTTGAGTGCTATCCCGGCTTGAGCATATGGGATACTAATTACTTATTGTAATCAAGTTGAGTGCTATCCCGGCTTGAGCATATGGGATACTAATTACTAACAATGAATAAATAAATAAGAAATATATAGTCATAGAACAACGCAAAGAATACCAATGCATATTAATAAATACAATTAATAATAAATAAATAATTAATATACATAAATAAATATACATATAAATGAAAAAACACTTTTAAAAATAAAAGTATGTATATATGTAATATTTCAAATAAAATCATATCAAAGGTACTTCAAGGGACACAAAGACAATGCATGTAAAGAAACGCCCAATTGAGAAGGGAGGAGGAACAACTAATTCTAACTTGTCAAAAATATATTGTAAAAGTGTATTGCATAAATCAATAAAAATAGACTAAAAATAATTAAATAAAGAATAATTAAAAAGGTGGAGACGCTTTTAGATAAAAGAACAAGTAATCCAAGGGCCATTGAAGAATAAATGTAGATGAAATGTATTGTGCACGAGGCAGCAGTGAACATATTCTGCACCAGACATCAATGAGGGAGAGTAAAAACAAGATGAGTCAATCTTTCATGGAAATGACGTTAAAACAATCAAAGGAAGATCGTATCTTAGGCCCCAGTATCCTTTAAGTGGAGGAACGGTGTTTAGTAAAAATCTAAAGTATCCACAATGAGTGCTCTATCAGGGTCACATAAAAATAGAGTTACCCACTTCTCTTGGATAAAACGACTGCTGCATAATTATATAAACATGAACTTTGTCTATACATTAAAGTGTAGCTTAAAAAGGGCAATGTTGGTATAAGTGAGAGACGCTTAAGCCAAAGATACAGTGTGCAAAGCCCGTCTTTTCCAAAGGAACTAAAACTGCACTGTTTGTGTATGCGAGAGGCGCTTAAGCCAAAGTTGTGGTGTGCAATGCCCATTCTTTCTCAAAGCAACTAAAAAACGCTTACATAGGAAACAAAATAATAGACATTAAACCGCAACTGCAGTGCCCTGCGGCTTGATAACCAAACTACCTACCGTCAAGAATAATAACACACTAACGTTAACAGAGCTAAAATTGTAAATTTATATTACGCAAAGTTTATACATATATTTGCAAAGCCCGTCTTTTTTTAGACAAATAAACAAATATGGTGCCCTGCTACTGTCGCCGTCAGAAAAATGAAGTACTTGCAAGATTATAAATTTGTATTGCCCGAAAAAAAGTTAAGCTTACCAAACAGCAGCGTCCTGCTTTGCTACGCTGCTGAACAACTAATGGGATGTGCTGAAGTCGGTTATTCAAATGTTGGCGGATTTCCCGCCTGTGCAGGTTAAAGGGCAAAAATTATGTAAGGATATGAATTAGAAATAAAGATACTTATTTAATTAAAATATATATGTGTTTATTAAGAAAGCTGAAAATTAAAACTAGAGTGATAAAATTAAAAATGAACTAAATGAAAACGAATAGCATGCATAAACTATTCTTATAAGTAAATGACGTCATTTTCCGCCTATGGTGGTAAGTACAAATGCTTTGAAAAGCCAAATGAATGTTTCCTTGCCAATGTTAATTAAAAGGCATTACCTCAAGATAACCAAAGAATAATAGAAGTGGCTCGCCAAACAGAATTGAATAAATGAATAGTAAAAAAATGATAAATTGAATGAACCCCAGAGGGGGAGGGGGGGGGGGAAGGGGGGGGAGGGGGGAGGGGGGGGATAGAAGCTGCCCCTTTTTAAGCTACACTTTAATGTATAGACAAAGTTCATGTTTATATAATTATGCAGCAGTCGTTTTATCCAAGAGAAGTGGGTAACTCTATTTTTATGTGACCCTGATAGAGCACTCATTGTGGATACTTTAGATTTTTACTAAACACCGTTCCTCCACTTAAAGGATACTGGGGCCTAAGATACGATCTTCCTTTGATTGTTTTAACGTCATTTCCATGAAAGATTGACTCATCTTGTTTTTACTCTCCCTCATTGATGTCTGGTGCAGAATATGTTCACTGCTGCCTCGTGCACAATACATTTCATCTACATTTATTCTTCAATGGCCCTTGGATTACTTGTTCTTTTATCTAAAAGCGTCTCCACCTTTTTAATTATTCTTTATTTAATTATTTTTTAGTCTATTTTTATTGATTTATGCAATACACTTTTACAATATATTTTTGACAAGTTAGAATTAGTTGTTCCTCCTCCCTTCTCAATTGGGCGTTTCTTTACATGCATTGTCTTTGTGTCCCTTGAAGTACCTTTGATATGATTTTATTTGAAATATTACATATATACATACTTTTATTTTTAAAAGTGTTTTTTCATTTATATGTATATTTATTTATGTATATTAATTATTTATTTATTATTAATTGTATTTATTAATATGCATTGGTATTCTTTGCGTTGTTCTATGACTATATATTTCTTATTTATTTATTCATTGTTAGTAATTAGTATCCCATATGCTCAAGCCGGGATAGCACTCAACTTGATTACAATAAGTAATTAGTATCCCATATGCTCAAGCCGGGATAGCACTCAACTTGATCACAATAAGGTACCTATTAATTAATCATTTTCTGCATGTCCTCGTCTCTCTTTTTTCCTTTTTCCTTTTTTAATGTTTTAATATATTATTATCATTTTATTATGGTTTTAGTAATTTTCATTGTTTATTCAATTAATATCGTGAATTAATATATTGTCCTTTACATGTTGTAATTATGTTTTTAATATTAGTTTTCAATATTATGTTTTAATTAATTTTTCATAATTCATATATTTTTATAGTTGTTTTACAATGAAATTTAGATTGTGTTTATTTAATCTATATGTCTATGTTTATTGTTTTTGAGGTGTGTTCTTTAAGACCCCCTGAGGAAGGCCAGTGGCCGAAACGCGTTGGGGCGCAATTAATAAAGTTCATTCATTTTTTGGCAGTCCAGGCTCCGCTCTTTTTGTTCCTTTGTGTTGTGCGGATCCTTTGCTCCTTTTTGGTACTACGGCTTTTGCTAATGACATGGTGAAGTTGGGGCTAAGAGGGGAAAGGAAGTGGGCAAAAAGCGGAGGCGATCTCACTTTGCTACTGATATGGCTGGTGATATATCATTCCGCTATTGTATGTTATTGGAGTTGATTGTTGATTTGTTTAATGGTTAATAAAGCTGTGACTAGCTGTTTTCCAAGTATTTGAACAGTGTCAGAGTTTTGTGTTAAGGGGGGAAGTTGGGAGGGAAGGGAAGGGGGAAGGTGAGGGGGTAGGAGTGGAGCCTCGAGTCCGCCCTACCTCGGTTATGTAGAAATCTGGCAGTCTTTCTTTATTCAGACACTCATTAAGAGGCATGTTTACTAAAGGTTGGCACACGTTAACATTATGCAAATTAGGCCCTGCAATGAGTCTCTGCACATGGCCCCGCATCCCCCCTTGGGTCGCCCCTGATGGAAAGTTACTGTAAGTGACTTTCCCAAGATCACAAGGAGCAACAGTGAGATTTGAATCTTGTCCCTGGCATATTACTCTAAACATTAGGCTATCAGATGTCCCTATTCTGGAATTCTGTTCCGGAGACATCTGTGTAGATATCCCCATAAATGTCTATATCAGGCACATCCGCATTTGTGAAATTGCGCATGAACTTGGACATGCTTGCTTAGAGAGAGGCTAAAAAGGTTAGGGTTCTTCAACGTGGAAAAGAAACGGCTGAGGGGAGATATCATAGAGGTCTATAAATTAATGAATGGAACGGAACGGGTAAACGTAGATCAATTGTTTACATCATCAGAATATAAAAAGACTAGGGGACATGCAATGAAGCTACAGGGTAAACTATTTAAGACTAATAAAAGAAAATATTTTTTCACTCAACGTGTAATCAAACTCTGGAATTTGTTACCGGAGGATGTAGTAAAAGCTGTTAGTGTAGATGGGTTTAAAAAAGGTTTGGACAAGTTCCTGAAGGAAAGGTCCATAAACTATTATTAAAAGGGACCCATAAACCATTATTAAAAGGGACCGAGGATATCACTGCTTGGCCCAATACAAACACTGAGGAACCTGTGTCTTTTGGGTAGACTGCTAGGTAATTATGAGCTAGATTGGCCACTGTTGGAAACAGGATACTGGGCTTGATGGACCTTGGTCCGATCCAGTATGGCATAACTTATAGAAACATAGAAACATGATGACAGAAAAAGACCGCATGGCCTATCTAGTCTGTCCTTCCATATCAACAACTACAACATTCCACTTTTTACCTTTAGAGATCCTCTGTGTTGGTCCCATGCTTTTTTGAATTCAGTTACTGTCCTCATCTCTACCACCTCCACTGGGAGACTATTCCATAGATCCACTACTCTCTCCGTAAAGAAATATTTCTGCATATCACTCCTGAATCTATCTCCCTTCACCCTCATCCCATGTCCCCTCATAGCAGAACTTGCTTTCAATTGAAAGAGGCTCTCTCGCTGAACATTTATGCCACGGAGATATTTAAACATCTCAATCATATCACCTCTATCCCTCCTTTCCTCTAAGGTGTACATATTAAGATCCTTCAGTCTGTCCTCATATGCTTTATAATGAAGACCACTAATCATTTTAGTAGCCACCCTCTGCACCGACTCCATCCTGTTCACATCCTTTTGAAGGTGCGGTCTCCAGAATTGCACACTATACTCCAAATGAGGTCGCACCAAAGACTTATACAGAGGCATTATCACCTCCTTTTTTCTGCTAGCCATTCCTCTCCGTATGCACCCAAGCATCCTTCTAGCTTTTGCTGTCGCCTTTTCTACCTGTTTAGCTACTTTAAGATCATCAGACACAACCACGCCTAGGTCCCGCTCTTCTTTAGTGGACAAAAGTACTTCACCTCCTATACTGTATTGCTCCCTTGGATTGCTGCAGCCCAAATGCATGACCTTACATTTTTTTAACATTAAATCCCAGCTGCCAAATTCTAGACCATTCTTCAAGCTTAGCTAGATCCCTCCTCATGTTATCTACACCTTCCTGGGTGTCTACTCTATTGCAGATTTTGGTATCATCTGCAAAGAACTTATGTTCTTATGTTATTTTTTCAGACACTCTGTCTTGGACATCCTAGATAGTACTTAGATGTTCTTTGTAAAATGTGCATGATTGGATCAAAATAGATGCCCAAATCAACAATGCAAAAAAAACACTTAACTTAATTTAATAAATATACTCATTTATTAATAATATGTAATTACATACCATATAAATGATGCAATTATTAGTGTGTTATAATAGAAAAAAATTGTATTACACTTTATTACACTTTTCTCATTAGATTCAATTTTTATGGGATGTGAAATTACATCAAGTGACCGTTTAAGGCATCTATAAGGGGTGTTTTCCGTGATTAAGAATGAGGGACACCTAAATGGTGGAACGTCCAGCATCTATGTTTTCTTTGGCTGGATGATTGAGTGATGGCGATAAGTGGAAGATTCTATTCTGTGAAATACCATGGTCAATAGTTGGAGGATATATAATTTTGCTATATGAGATGTTTGGGGGAATATGAAATCTTTGTAATATGAAAGAAGGAATATGAAATGTTATTTTCATGTGTATAAATTTAATATATGTAATAGTGATAGATATGTTAAATTAGGTAAAAAAAAATTATTTTGAATGCCTTTTTTACATTGAAAAGTGTTATTGACAATAGAAAATTTGATATTATTTGTGGGGACTTCCGTTTATGCTAATTTGTGGGGTTATGTAATTAAGAATAATACTGTTTGATGTAACATAAGATTTTTAAGTGTAATAAAACAATTTTTCTATAATAACACACTAATAATTGGATCATTTATATGGTATGTAATTACATATTAATAAGTGAGTATATTTATTAAATTAATTTAAGTGTTTTTTTGTATTGTGTATTTGGGCATAAGTTGATTATTTGCAAATTAGTGGTGATTTTGTCAATCAAAATAAAAGCATATAGGTGTCCCATATAGTCATAGCTATTGTATAAATTAGAGCACAGAAAAACACTACCATAGGATCGGATACACTTATGCCTACTTTGCTTCCTGTTCATTGCTTATGTGCCTGTTTTATAAATGTACACATATCACTGCTATACGTCAGTATCAGGGAAAATGGTAGAAACCATCATAAAGAACAAAATTACACAGCATGTAGATAGTCATGGCCTAATGGGAGACAGCCAACATGGCTTTAGACAAGGAAGATCTTGTCTTACTAATCTGATATGTTTTTTTGAAGGTGTGCATAAACAGGTAGACAAAGGTGAGTCGGTTGATATAGTGTATCTGGACTTTCAGAAAGCTTTTGACAAGGTCCCCCATCAGAGACTTTTGGCGAAGCTAAAAAGTCATGGGATAGGAGGCAGTGTACTATTGTGGATCGGGAACTGGTTAAAAGATAGAAAGCAGAGGGTAGGGCCAAATGGCTAATATTCCCAATGGAAAAAGGTGAATAGTGGAGTTCCCCAGGGATCTGTACTGGGTCCGCTACTTTTTGACATATTCATAAATGACCTGGAAAAGGGAATAACTAGTGAGGTTATCAAATTTGCAGATGACACAAAACTGTTTAAAGTTGTTAAAACCCAAGAGGATTGTGGAAAACTGCAGGAGGATCTGGATAAATTGGAAGACTGGGCATCCAAATGGCAGATGAAATTTAATGTGGACAAGTGCAAAGTTATGCACCTAGGAAAGAACAACCCACACTATAGTTACACGATGCAAGGCTCCACATTAGAAACCAGCACCCAGGAAAAAGATTTAGGAGTCATCGTGGATAACATGTTAAAACTCTCTGCCCAGTGTGCAGCGGCGGCCAAGAAAGCAAATAGAATGCTAGGTATCATAAGGAAAGGGATGGAGAATATAACAAAGGATATTATAATGCCTCTGTATCGCTCCATGGTACGACCGCACCTTGAATATTGTGTGCAATTCTGGTCACCGTATCTTAAAAAGGACATAGCGTTATTAGAAAAAGTACAGAGAAGAGCCACCAAATTGGTGAAGGGGATGGAAGGCTACTCCTATGAAGAGAGGCTAAAAAGGTTAGGGCTCTTTAACCTGGAAAAGAGACGGCTGAGGGGAGATATGATAGAGGTCTATAAATTAATGAATGGAGTGGAACAGATAAACGTGGATCAATTGTTTACGCTATCAGAATATAGAAAGACTAGGGGACATGTAATGAAGCTACAGGGTAAACTATTTAAGACAAATAAGAGAAAATATTTTTTCACTCAACGTGTAATCAAACTCTGGAATCTGTTACCGGAGGATGTAGTAAGGGCTGTTAGTATAGCTGGGTTTAAAAAAGGTTTGGACAAGTTCCTGGAGGAAAGGTCCATAAACCACTATTAAAAAGGGACCCAGGATATCAATGCTTGACCCAGTACAAGCATTGTGGAACCTGTGTCTTTTGGGGATATTGCTAGGTACGTATGACCTAGATTGGCCACTGTTGGAAACAGGATACTGGGCTTGATGGACCTCGGTCTGACCCAGTATGGCATGTCTTATGTTCTTATGTTCTTATGTTCTTAGACAATGTCCCTGTCTCAAGATTCAGCTAACTGGATACCTCCCACCCTGCAGTAGTAAAACGTAAATACTTTCAATGTCTTAGTCTTTTATGTGGATTCTCCTGCTAAGCTTTTTTGTTTTCTAGCAAGCTTATCAATCTAACTACACAGCGGTTTACACTTGAAGCAGGGCCTGGTCAGCCCGAAACACGTGTGTTGTGTGTGTACAGTTCTATGCTAGCGATTGGAGGACTTTCGGACACTCTGTGATTAAGCTAAGTTTAGCTAAGTTAAGTTTTGGGTTTTGCACCATTCATGCACTGATTAAAAGGGGTCTCGCAGACATTGGGATTGAGCTTTTGCCTACTCTTCTCTGGTCTGCTGGGCCCGACAAATATTTCAAAATTACAAATGTGTATTAGTGATTTACACTGCTTGCAGTTGAAACGATCTTTTGCTTTGTATTGATATTACAGTGATTGCTTTGTCTTATTGGGGTTCTATTTTATAGGAGTGGTAAGATATGCATCAGAAGTGGTAGAGGAAGAATTTGCACTCTCAGAGCCCAGTGTGGTTCAGGGATGGCCTTTTCTTCATCATCGTCACTGTTGGCAGCTCTGACTGATGCCTCTCAGGTGGAGCATGCTGCAGGCCAGGAAAACATGCCATCATTTGGAAAGGTCCTATTGGAACTCTCCTGTAGATCTGTCTAGGCACCTGAAGCATCTTAAAAAAGCTAAAGGATATTTCAATGACTGCCTTTGGCTGCCTGTGAGCCTTGCCTTAGCGCTCTTCTAATGTACTTTAGAGGGTAGTGGGAGGGGTCATAAAGCAAGTCTTCTGGGGCTTGCCGTTGTCACTTGTGAGGGAGAAGGAAAAGGAAAAGAACGTGAATAATGTAAAGATAGCGTGAGAGGCTAGCTTGCCTTTCTGAAATTCCCCTGGTTCATCCGCGGCTGAGTTTAGAAAGGTCATGACAGAGTTCTGTGGAGTAGAAAAGAGGAATATTTAGGTCATGAATGCTTGTATGATATGGTTGTCTACATAGAAATCTTTCTTAATTATTTTACTACTTTCAAAGCAATCATGAATATCAGACTGTGCTAGAATGTAGATATCATGAGTAAAACATGGACACATATCAGTTATAAGACCTGTGGTGTTGCAAACTATGCACCTGCTGTTAAGGGCATTAAAGACATCAAAGTTTCTGTAGCTGTCCTCCATGCAAGTGGCCTGATTTCAATGTGGGTTTAATTTATAGGGGTATTCTGGCAAAACAATTTCTTTTTGTTTGTAGTTCTTTTTTCATTTTATTTTGTCTTATTTTAATACATTTTTATTTTGTTTCAATTTGTTTTTATAAATTGTCATTTCAGGACAGTTTTATTAATTAAAGAGGTAGCTGTGGCTGCTACCTAAATGAAAAACATAGCTGAAAGGTTGCTTAAGGTTTCAAGCAAATAAAAACCTCATCTGACTTTTTGTCCTCATAGTAAGAGACTGGCCTTAAACCAGTGATCTTTCAGTTAAGAGCCAAACAACTTGCAAAAACACTACCAGGTCTCCACAGGAGTTGGTTCTAGCCAAGCTGCTGTATTGCTGTTGACCTTCCTTCCTGTTTCCTTATTGGTCCAAAGTTTGTTTGATCTGTAGATTCAAGGAAAATCCTAGAGGAAGTGGTGGTATTTTCCAAGTGTTCTTTTGAATGTATTTCATTTGTAAAGTCATATTTAACTGGCACTTTCTTTTTCATCCTTTCATTCTAATTGATAAGAAGAGTTTGAAACAATCAGACCCCTGATGTAGGTATATTCACTGAATTTCAGCTGCACAGGGTCCATTAATAAATTATTGATTGATGAACTCTGTGTTATGGCCATGGCCATTCTCCATTTTTCTTTTTTTCTTTGTATTTTACTCACTATAAATAGGCTGACATTGGAGCTGGGGGACTGGAAATGAGCTGATAGAAGGGCTGGGGGCTGACTGATACTAGAAATGGGATGATACTGGGGCTGGGGGGATGTATTGGAGATAGGCTGATATTTGAGCTGGGGGGAACTGGAAATGGGCTGATACAGGGGCTAGGGTCTTGGGATTGAAAGGGGGCTGATGCTGACAAAGCTAAGGTAGAGTTAGGAAAATAGAGAGATGCTGGAGGATGAGAAGGGAGAGAAGGACAGATATTGTGGAGAGTGGGGAAGAAGCAAAGTCAACCAAGGGAAAGTTGAGAGGTAGGGGTATAAGAACACATGCTGGGGTTAGGAGGAAAGACAAGGTTAATGAATATTAGAGAAGGAGGTAAATGGGTGGGTGATGGGGAAGGGAAATAGGAAGCAAGAAGACAGGTATTAGAGGCATGGGATGTTGGAAAACAAGTATTCTGATAGGTGGAGGTTGGGTAAGAAAACAGAAGAATGACTCTGAGATAGGCTGGACATTGGGAGTTTGGGTGGGATTATGAATGGGGCTTGGGAGTTGCTTGGGGGAGATAGTGGGGACTAAGAAATTGACTAGAGATTGGGAGGACATTGGGGACAAGGTGATTGGGTGAGGAAGTAAAAGGAGGGTAGAAATGGAAGAAGTGAAAAGGGAAATGGAAGCCTGGATGGGGTAAGAATAAGAAAGGGCTTGGAGGTGGAGAGAGGATGAGTGCTAGAAAATGAGCTGGGTCTGGTTAACAGATGAAAAGTAGAAGGTGGTAAATGAGACCGGGGAGAAGATGAATACAGAGGGCAGAAATGGAGGACTAGAAAGTGGGTGAAAGGGGGGAATAGAATGTTTGCAAAGGAATAGACAGATGTAAAATGGAAGAACTAGGGAAGTAAGCTTAGGAAATTGAAAGCTGGTAAGTAGGTGAATGGTGAAAAGAGGAACACTGAAGACTGAAGGAAGGAGAAAGAGGAATGGAATGAAGCTATAGATAGGTAAAAGGCAAATGAGAAAAACAGAAGGATAAATGTGAGAGAGAGATGTATTGAAAGAAAGGGCAAAGAAGAAGGATAGTGTGAAGAAACAGATAATGGAAATGGGATCTTGGAAAAGGACAAAAGAAAACCATCAAGATGCAGTAGAAAAGAGAGACAAGGACCAACTCAACTGGAAAAATATGTAAGATGATCAAACAAGAAAGGTACAAAAGAGTGTCTGTTTTTAGAGAAACACCCCACTTCTGCTCTGCATCTGTTATTGAGAGAGTTTTATTGGTGACTCTGGGAGTGTTCTATATTTATGAATAATTATGCCCTATCAGACTGATATTCAAAGGCAATTAGATGTTTGCTGGCAAATGCATAATTCACCTGTGTATTTTCAAAAATATAGATAACATCGGGCTTTTAAATTGCTGATACATATATTATCTGTATACTTGTGTGACATGTTGTGAGAGAACCAAGCATAGGCCATAAAATTATCCAGATAGTGGCAATATTCAGCCTATATTCACTTAAGTTACATGTTTAGTTTAGATATGCAGAATGTCAGGCCTAGACTAAACAGATAAAACAATGACCATGTCATCACTCTGTATATTCACCGTGCTATCTGTATGAATAGTGACACAGAATACATAGATTAACTGGAAGGTTGATGTTTAACAAGCCAGCGGGCTGAAACTTTACCCCTGTTTCTGTAGTTTGTACTGTAAAATCAGACCCCCGAGGTGGAATAAATCTGTCGATCGGTGGAGATTGGGCCAAGAACCTCTTACCCTCACATGGCACAGAGACAGGTAGGCCCCTGCAGTCCGATCCTAGCCCTGGCATCTCCCTCCAAGGGTTGGGTGGTAGGGGAACTGCATGCTCACAATGGTGGGCTGGCTGTGTTCCTGCATGGTGTCTAGTGCCATGGCAACGAGACACCATGGCACCAGGGCTCCAGCAGGAGCACAGGGAGGGATAGCCAGGTAAGTGGATGCACATTACTCTCTGCAGAATCATAGCACATCCAGCCCGTCCAAGTGCCCCGATTCTGCAACTGCAGGAATGTATAGCTCCTGCAGTTGCAGAATCAGGTGACTTTGGGCATATCCACTTTTTGACGTCCAGACTGCCCGGACGGCCCCCGATCTAAATTGACCTCATCGAGAAAACCCCCTATATAAACCACTACTCTCCATACAATCCTCTTCCTGCACACATGAACACATACTCCATATAAACTGTTCAACCACTAACATAAATCCCCATATACACCACCCCCGGTATCTGTAAATGATAAATGTGTCATTGTATAACATTGTAGGGCTGATGCCGTAAGCTGTACTACCCTTTAACACAGCAGTTTGCTCTATTTCTTCATGCTAATCTTTTTCCTGATGCAGGAAGAATGGTTAACATGACAAATTAGCATAACACTACTGTACTGAAGGGCAGAACAGGTGGTATGTAAAACACATGTAAAGTGATGCATAAAAAATTGCTCCCAGTGTAAAAAAATGCACTAATATCTAGTACAGCCTTATAATCTTTTTTTTTTTTTGTAGGGAAGAATCTTTATTCCAGCTCAGATAGGCTTGAAGATGCAGCACACGAGCAGAAAGTGATCTTAGGTAGTGTGGAACGTCACTTCAAATCATGCAAGTTCTCTGGTGACCTAAGCTGCCTCTCTGGAGCTCCATCCACTCCCAACCTCACAATTCCTACCTGTTCCTTGCTGGATCCCTTGATACCTGAACCCATAAAACTGTCACTGCTGGCCCAAGTAAGCCCTTTGACCTCCCACCTGCGACCCTACAATTGTGCTGTGACTCCATACCCTCTAGAGATGCTGAACTCCTCCCATGCATCTCCAAATATTGAAAAGCAGAAGTGATGCCCACTCTCTGCTGCCTTCAGCACTGCCATCTTGCAAAATAGTGGCACCTGACTACTAGCAGTGTGTCTGCATATACTGTACCACTAGAGTTCATTCTTCCAAATAAGGCAATGCAAGGGAAGCATCATCTCATATGGTAGACTGACCCCTAGTGGTCCATCCCAATGCACCACTAGGGGTCAGGTGCCACTATTTTCCAAGACAGTGGTGCTGAAGGCAGGAGTGAGTAGGTATTGCTTCTGCCTCCTAACATTTGGAGATGAGCAGAGGAAGGACCACAGGCTCTTAGCCAGCTACAAACTCTCTAGGCAAAGGCATTCCTGAACAGGGTTGCCTTGATCCAGTGGAGTCCAGGTCAGGGGTGCCTTGATACAGGAATCCTGGACTTAGGGTGCCTTGAACTGGGGTACCATGACCCAGGGTGCCTAAGTCAGTGGGACTCTGGACCAGAAAGTCCAAGGTGATCTGGGGCGTTACAGGAGAGAGGAGAGAGGAGAAGGTCTCTGCTATCAAAAGTGTTGTGGGGATCAGGAAGTCCATCAAGGCCATAAGGTCACTTTTTCACAATGAGAGGAGTATGTGGTCCGGGTCTCCTCAGGCAACCAGAGACATTTTACAGAGTGCTGGTAGGGGATGGGAGTTGTGGCTGTTGGGTATTGTGGCTGTATCTGGACTGTTTTTGAAAATGTCTCTTTCTCTGTCAATTTGTGCACCAGTCTTTACTCACACACTTAATAGGGAGTGGAGAAGTGCCCTAGTAGGGCAGCAGCCTAGAGCTGGAAAGACCAGGGTTCAAATCCCACCAATTCTCCTTGTGGCTTTGGGCAAATCACTTAACTTTACCATTACCTCAGATACAAACTTAGATTGTGAGCCCTTGGGGATAGGGAAACATACACAGTACCCAAATGTAACTCAGCTTGATCTTCTCCTAGAAAAGCATGAGTTAAATAAAATAAATATTTACTCAGAAGGCATCAAATGGATATTGTAGGATTTTGGAAATCAATCACCCTGGGATTTTTTTTCCTTTTTTTTAATTTTATGAAAAATAGATATGTGTTATGATGAGTTATTGTCAGTCTGTGCCAAGTTATTTCTTCTTATTATGTATACAATTTGTAACCTGCCCAAAGCAGTTTGAGAGGACAGGATAACAATCAAATAAATAATAAACAAATGTTGTTAAGTGCCTTTGAGTCGGTGTTGACTCCTCACAATTCTTTGGATAGTTGACCTAAACTTTGTTTGGTCTTCAGCCATGCAGCTCATTGTTGATAAAGTGGTATCCATAGCTACTGTTATTATATCGATCCATCTCATTGCCGGCCTTTCTCTTTTTATGGTGACCTTCTACCTTGCCAAGCATAATGTCTTTCTCCAATGATCTTTCTCTTCGCATAATGTGTCCAAAGTATGAAAGTTGAAATCTTGTCATCTGCATTTCCAAGGAAATTTTAGATTTGTTCTCCTCTAGTACTGACTGTTTTTTTCTTCAGCAGTCCATGATATGCACAGTATTCATCACTAGCGCCATAATTCAAAGGCATAATTTTCTTCCTGTCTATCTTTTTCACTGTCCAAATTTCACATCCATATGATGTTAATGAAAATATCATGGTCTGGACAAGTTTTATTTACATTCTCTTATATACCATGCTATTCTGCATCAGTGCAGTTTACATTGAACAAGGCATTATAACATGGAGATAACTATTTTACAGGGAACATGGGCTATGGAGGGTTAAGTGGCTTGCCCAAGACCACAAGGAGCACCTGTGGGACTAGTAACCCCAGTCCTTCTGGCCCAAGGTTGCTGTTCTCTAGTGGGATTTGAACTCCCCAACCTTCCGGCTTGAAGTACCTTGCCCCCAACCACTAGGCCACTCTCTCCACTCCAAAATTGAATCTTTGTATGGAGAGAGACATCTCTGCTCTTGAAAATCTTGATAGGGCCTTCATAGTCATTCTGCCAAGTGGAATACATTGTAGGATTTCTTGACTGCTAGTCCTTTCTTTATTGATTGTTGATCCAAGTAAGTTAAAGTTGTCAACTATTTCCATTTCTTCTCCATGAATGATAAACTTATTGATTTTGCCAGTTGTCATGATCTGTATCTTCTTAACGCTAAGGTGCAGACCAATCTAAGATTATGTTCCTTGATCTTGAGAAGCCAATATTTCAGATCATCTTCGCTTTCAGGCAGTGATGTGGTATCATCAGCATAGTGAAGGTTGTTGATGAGTCTTTTGCTAATCTTCACACCTTGGTTGTCTTCATACAGTCCTTCTTCTCTGATGATTTGTTCTGTATATAAATTAAAGAGGTAGGGGGAAAGTATGCAGCCTCATCATTCACCTTTGTTGATTTTAAACCATTCTGTTTCTCCTAGTTCTTCTCAAAGTATTGCTTCTTGATCAATGTAAAGATTGTGCAAGAGAACTATTAGGTGTTCTGGTATACCCATGCTTCTTAATGCGGCCCAGAGTTTCTCATGGTTTTAACAGTCAAACGCATTGCTTCAGTCCATAAAATATATATAGGGGCTTGTTTACAAAGCTGCGGTAGCGGTTTCTGATCGTTATCGGAGCCGCGGCCCCATTGAAATCATATAGATATCCTTTTGGTATTCTTTTGCCTTTTCAAGGATCCATCTCACATCCGTGATGATGTCTCTCGTTCCTCGCCCTTTCCTGAACCCTGCTTGCACTTCATGCAGTTCTTGTTTCAGGTATGGTTGTAGTCTCTGCTGAATGATCTTGAGTAGAATCTTTGGGCGATAATTTCCACAGTCGGGTCACCTTTCTTCAGTATTGGTATAAACACTGATCTTTTCCATGAATTTATCTTCCAACTTTCCTGGCAGAGCTTTGTAAGTATGACAACAGCTGCATCCGATTGCTGTAATACTTCAATGGGAATGTCATCAATGCCCGGTGCTTTGTTCTTTGATAAGGCTTTCAATGCTGCTTCAAATTCTTCTCTCATCACCAACAGTTCCTGATCATAAGGTATGGGTTGAAATGACTGTTGGTCCACTTGATCATTATGGTATAATGACTTTTCTAAAGCTACAAGAGTTAAAGAAAAAAATCCAGCCTCGGATTGGAATGCTAGAAGATGTTCAAGGATCCATGTTGAATGATGCTGAGAAGATCAAGAAAAGGTAGAAAGAATATACAAAGTCATTATATCATAAAGTTATTTAAACAAATGATTGCCTATTAATGCAGTAGGTTGTGTTGTTTTTTTCTGACAGTACACACTTGTTAATACTGTGACAATTTGCATCCCATTAATTTATTGCATCTGCAGTAAAAATGTGTTTTGACGTGTTAGAACACTGTGTGCTGAGGTTTAGTGTAGCATCCTTACACAGCGCTTACTGCATAGATGCCTGTGTGTGTATTTCACCAGTACTTTACAAGTATTTATTTATTTGGCCAGGCTTATATACCGCTTTTCACATTTGAGCTAGATCCATAAGTTTTATTGGAAAGAGTGATGTTTTCTATTTTTAGTAACCAGGGTAGCCCGGACACCTGGCCTCTCCGGGCACTCCCTCCCTCCTATATTCCACCCCAACTTGCTTCCTTTTTCCTCCCCTGTTCAAAACCCACAAACGACAACACACTCATAACTGGTGAACAAAACATGGTCGCAGCTTTAAATGTTTCAAGTCCCAACCCAAGTCAACCACAACTTATTAAAATATACATATTCCATCCGTACTCCCTTACTGGACAATACCCCCACTAGCCATATTATTAGCAAAGTGGTGTGTCATCCTCTTTCTCACCCCCCCCAAACCGCCAACCTTGCCATATTATTAGCAAAGGCCGGCCCCTCGCCTCCCTGCTCTGGGCGAAGATCCCCACCGAGATCTCTGCCCACACACCCTTCCCCTTCCAGGAGCTAAGCTCCCTTACTCAGCCTTTAGGCCCTGGTATCACAGCATCCATTGACTCGGGACCTCGCCTCCTCCAGCTGTGACAGTCCAGTCCCCTCTGAAACCCCTTATACTTGAGGGGAGGGCAGGAAGGCAGTGATCCATCACCTGTCTGCTCATGGCTCAATGAAGGACTGAGCCGGTGGGCTTACGAAACCCCACAAGCCCTGCCCCCCCAGATGCGCATCACCACAGCCACAATGAAATTGCCATACATTGAGACACAGGGCAATTTAAAATATTGCAGGCAGCCCAATGAGCAGCAACCCTCCCCCTTCTCCCTCCTCTTTTGCCGTCTACCTTCGCTCTAGAGGCCTGTGGTGCCAGGGCACCCAGTTACCACTCACCCCCGGGATCCTGGCCCTGTTTTATTTTGATTTCCATAATTATAAAGATATATCTGTCCTTAATGTTTTCTTTCTGCTTGTGAAATGATTAGGGAGATAACTTGTCCACAAATAGAAAAACTAAATACCTTGTTTCTTTTAAATGCAGCTATATATTTATACATATACCTAGATATGTTCATAAGGTATGATAGTGAAGAAAATACAAGTGGACACATACATGATATTGTGTGACTCATGAAATGTATATGATAAGAAAGCCAGGCCCTGCAAATTGCAGCATACCAATTACAACAGCTTGAAATAACAAAAACAAAAGATGCATGATTGTGTAAAGCTGTTTGATTTCAATGTTGTAGTCCATTAGGAGTAAACTTTCAAAATAGCGAGCACAAATCCTATTAATTGTCAATATAATGTTTCTCTCATGAACCATTAAGAAAACATACCCTGTAGGGATCTATTCATCAACATTAGACTTGAATACACATTTTTCTCATTTATTTGTGTATACCACCATTTTATTGGATGTTCAGTAAGAAAGCAACTGAAATACATCTACTTATAATTATATAGGATTTGAATAATTGAAAGGTTTTAAATATAGACTTTTTTGTTCTGGTATACTGCATAATTTCTTATGTATGATACTCATCCAAAGAGAATAGAAAAGCTGCCCTAATGTATTCTGTTTATGATCCATAAGTGCCTCTTCTATACTTCTGTGTTTCGCTAGACACAGCTCAGACTTTTCAAGTAGAATAATTTAAGTACAGATATTAGAAAACATGAAATTAGGATTAAAGAACGTGTTTTTAACTGAGTTCATTTGACTGTTCCCAGCACAGGATTAACCCTTCAGTAGACCCACAGCAAACAAGTACATTAGGCTCTTCACTATAACAGAAATACAAACTGAAAAAACAGTATCTTAGTCTCTACAGCTAATCAAGCTAATTACATCGTTAATGGTGGCGAAACTGAATTTGTGGTGGTTTAATGAAGAAATATATCAAACTATATGGAAATTGCAAAACAGTTTATAAACATTCAGTCCAATATTCAAATGAAGTTATATGTTCACCTGAAATTCAAATTAAGTTATATGTTCGGTGAATGTATAACTTTGCTATCCATATACTTTAAAAACTTATACAGATAGTATTAGGCTAAAAATCATACTGATCATCCTAATACTATCCATATAATATGGGATCAATTTTGGGGAAGAGTGAAAGCAAGCATTAAAAATATACTTTTAGCATTGATGTTCACCCATTAAACTGATCATTTCTGTTTAGCATGACTAATTAAAGGGATAGTGCCAGCATGTTGACCACACTGTCAGTGACACTTCCTATACTGATAGCAGGGCTGAAAATATGTATATTAATTTAAGTGCTGGAAACTTAAATTAATGTGGTCACTTGGATGGCTCAATATCGAGCCTGTTATCTTTACTCAGAATATATACTATACTAAAACACCACTAACTTGCAGGGCTCAAACACCAGTGACTCTACTTATGAAAATGCAGCAATGCAAATATTACACCAGGTCCTATAACCCAAATACATCTCCTACTGGAAGAACATAACAAGTCAGACTGTACATTTTTATTTTCTAGTTGCTTTGGTCCTAGTATTTTTCTCTGTTCCTCTTTTTTGTTATTTTCCTATGACCTTTTTCAAGACTTCCTTTCCCATTTTCTATTTCTAATATCTCCTGTCATCGTTTCTTCCTTCTCTATATTTTGTGAGACTGATCCTTCCTTTTCATCCTTTATCCATTTCTTTCTTCTCTGACCCTCTATATATTCATTGCTGGATTTTAGCCCTCCTTTTTGGTGAGCCTGCATTGAAGCAGTCTTCCTGAGACAAGAAGCACAAACTGGAGAGGGAACATAGTAATAGATAGACAGATGTTCTTCAGTAGAGGTTTCTTTGAAGGACCCGACTCAGCCATGTTTCAGCAAACACGCCTGCATAAGGGGTCTACAAATCATACATATAAGGAAGAGGAAATTACAATTATAAGGAAGGAAAAAAACAAGAAAATTAAAATAAAAAAAAATAAAAAACATAAAACTACTTTCAAATAATAGAAATATTATCGAAACAAATATATTTTTTTGAAGTTAATTTAAAAATTTTCACCAAAGAACAATACAATACAATCTTTCAAAATTATCTAATTAAGTAATTATAACCCCCCCCCCATTTAAAAACAAAGGAAAACAAAAAACAGAGGTCTAAATACCATGAAATCATGAGCTATTTAGATGAATATCTAAAGATCTCCATATTATTTCTATCTTCTCTATACAATTTGAAATAACAGAGGCTGCCCCTTTAAGCTTATGGGTCTGGCAGACAACATGCCACCAGATGGTAATATTTAATGATGAGGTATCTTTACAACACCACATGACATGTTGGATTGCAATGGAAAACAGAATGTCAAGAAGCTTTTTGTCAAATCGGCTACGTTCCTTATTCAGACACAATGATCTGAATAATACAATTTATATTTTCAAGGGGGTATCAAAGTGAAAATTTCACTAATATATCCCCAAACTCCAGTCCAAAAGTTTTAATAATAGGGCAGTCATAAAGCATGTGAATCAATGTTCCAAAATCCGCCACACAGAGCCAGTAAAAATTGGAATTCCCCCCTCAGCGGCTTTCTGACAAATCTGGAAAAGTTCTGATGTCTGGATTCTCCTTTCACACCATATGGATGATTGTGTCAAACCCCTGATCAAGCCATCTATTTTGGAACACTGCAATGGTGATAAACCATTGTGCAGAAACTACAATCTCCTTCAAAACGTTGGCCTACTTTGTCAATATTTTGTCAATACATCTCTTCCAAAAATATTGTCTTCCTTTTGATTTGAATGACTGGATTAAACCATAAAGAGGAGGCCTCAGAACCCGAATATGGAATGAAACAGTAAGAATCTAGCTGTTTAGGGGCTTTAATGGTCTCAGTCCAATGGTGGGGGATTTTAATCTACTAATCGGAACACTCATCGTAGGTAATTCTGATAATCTGAATAGTATGACTAAAGATCTTTTCATTAACCGGGTAAGGCGGACACGTCGCCTCTCGCCCTTCTCCACCACCCCCACCAATTTCCCCTCAAACCACTAAATTCAAAGAAAACACATGACAATAATCTTGGACTTAAACTGGTCGCAGCTTTAATAACCTTTTAACAAACCAAACCAATACAAATTCACACATTATAACTCCCCCCCCCCCCAGCAGAGCGAACCCTCACCAGCCCTGTTATTAGCAAGGTGACGCCGCATCCGCTTCCGCCGGGTACAAGCCCGACAATTTTCCACGCCCTCCCTCTTCCGGCTTCGCCATATTATTAGCAAAAACCTGAGGGATTAACCGGGTCGGGGGTACCCCACCCCCGCCCACATGCGTGCCACCGGCGCCGGACCCCGGAAACCGCCGGGATCCCGCCCAACCCCCCGCCCCCCAAGCTGCAACAACCCACTACCCCGTAGCTCGAGCATCCCCCAGCAAAGGGCGGGCGGGTGGGACGTCCGGCGCCTCCAGCTTCCCACTGCCAACGGCCGGAGCAACGCCGAGTCCCCGCACCACCCCCCCTCGCTGCCCAAGGACCCAGCCCTCTCATTGGCTCCCGCGCATTTCCAAAACGCCATGGGAGCCAATGAGGCCGCCGGGCCATGCGATAAGCCCCCAACCCGCGCGCCGCCGGAGCGCAGGGGGGGGTGAGATCGGACTGCCGCCCCCCCGGTTAGAAGCGGCCGCGGGAACGGGGGCCCGCGGCCTTACATTAACCGGGTAAGGCGGACACGTCGCCTCTCGCCCTTCTCCACCACCCCCACCAATTTCCCCTCAAACCACTAAATTCAAAGAAAACACATGACAATAATCTTGGACTTAAACTGGTCGCAGCTTTAATAACCTTTTAACAAACCAAACCAATACAAATTCACACATTATAACTCCCCCCCCCCCAGCAGAGCGAACCCTCACCAGCCCTGTTATTAGCAAGGTGACGCCGCATCCGCTTCCGCCGGGTACAAGCCCGACAATTTTCCACGCCCTCCCTCTTCTGGCTTCGCCATATTATTAGCAAAAACCTGAGGGATTAACCGGGTCGGGGGTACCCCACCCCCGCCCTCATGCTTGCCACCGGCTCCGGACCACGGAAACCTCCGGGATCCCGCCACCGGCTCAGGTCAGCCACGACCAGAGCCGCCCCCCAAAAAGGTAAGCTGCGACCAGCCCTCGTCCCCATCCTCATACCTTCCAAGGCCTCCTGCCAATCGTTAAGAAGTAAATCTAACCCCACACCGGGGCAAGTGCACTCCATCTGACCTGTAGAGGCCAGAGCACGGAATGTGCACCCAAGGGTGCAAAATTTGACCGCCTCCCTTCTCCCCCACCCATCTGCCAATTTGACGGTTAATCTGCGTCACACCCCGTGACCACCGTCACTGAGCCCAACAGGCCGGCCTTGGAAGGATAGCAGACCAAACCCATATGACACCCGGAAACATCCCCCCCCCCCAAAGTCCTTTATAAATGCCCGAATCAGCTGACAGCATGTCTAGGAAACCATATTGTTGCCACCTAAGTGGAGCAGCAAGACGTCTGGCGATCCTCTTGAACGCTGGTGGTGCCGAAGCAAAGGAAAGCTGGATCCACCGGAGTCCGCACTCCCCAGCCCCTGTGACAGTCACCGCACACTCTGGAAGTCCCAAGTTCGGCCCCAGCGGGCGCATCGCTGCACTCCGGCCATCCCAGAACACAAAGGAGTGGCCAATCCACCAACAATATGGTCCTGGCCCTGCCTCTGCAACAGAAAGCATAGAAGAGTTAGCACCCCCCCCCCATACCCCTACAAACGCACGTAGCTGCGGAAGGCCTGCGAACGCCAACTCCTTATCCGATTTATCTCCTGTTCAGGCAGTCCAGCAGCCGCTGCACTAGTCGCCAACCCAATCCGGAAGGAGTGAGGAGCTAACGCACCAGGATCCTCACCAAGCACAGCCGCAGCACCGCCGCAAACTGAAAACGCGAAAGCATCCACGCATCCTAATGTATAACAAGGCTACAGCCGGTATCCGGATGCAGGCATAAGTGCGCCTGCAGCAAAAACCAGAGGACATGAGGGAGAGCCCCGCACAGCTGTCAATTCCACCCACCTACCTCATCCCGCCCGAACCGTCATAGAACGGGCAATGGGAGCCGCTCCCAACCACGCAAAAGCGTACTCGTTACAAAGGCCCCCACTCGTCCCCCCCCCCATCCTAGGGCCCGCGCAAAAAAGGAGAAGCCTGCCACATTCTGCGGACAGTAGTCAGTGACAGTCCCGCAGCCCTCGCTGCCGACACACCCTGACCAGCTGATCCGAAGCTGGACCTTCCAGCCATCCGTGAAGAACCAAGGCGGAGACCACACTGCTCCATCATGGCAAGAGGCCCGCCCGCCAAAAATGCTCCAGGACCAATGTGCCCACTTCATCCGCCTTTGGCGCCAAGGTCCAAAACAGCTCCCACCCAAAACGGGAAGGAGCAGCAGCAAACGTGTTATGACTCCCCGCACGAGATTCTACAGTAAACAAGCGAAACCCACCCGCCGCATCAGGTCGGCTATAGGCCTGCCTCTTGGGGAATAATTACTGAGCACTGACACCACAGCATCAGTGTCGCACCACCAAAGAACTTTACAACCACCAAAATGGGGAACCACTCGAGGAAGGTAATATTCTTCGTAAGCCCTCCTCCGCGCACCCAGAGCCCCCAATTTAAATCCCCAAGCCCAAACCCCCAGCCGCATCAGTATACAACTAGAGATCCGCCGAAGACACTTCCCGCTCTGAACCATGGTACCCTTGACGTTACTTAAGAAATCGTCCCAGATCCTCAAGTCTGCCCAAAGGCTGCATGACATCCGCATCCGATGATGAGGCCTAGTAACACCTGCAGCAGCAGCCGCCAGCCGACGCAAGAATACTCCCCCCATCGTGATTAATCCGCAAGCAAAATTAAGTGAACCCACTAAGGACTGCATCTCTAGCAACGTCAGCTTGCTGGAAAACCGCGCATTGGCACCAACACCCGCAGCTGCATAACTTTCACTTCCGGCAGGCGGGCTACCAGTGTCACGGAATCCAACTCACTACCAAAAGGAGAGTAGTCACCGGACCCTCAGTCGTACCCGAATCTAAGGGAACACCCCACACCTGGGCTAATCAGACAAAACCGTCCAACAATGCCTTGCACTGCCCCGTATGCGCAGGTCCAACAAAGAGAAAGTCGTCGAAGTAATGCACCACAGTGCCGCACCCCACCCAGTCCACAAATGTCCAAGGTAACAAACGAGCTAAACCGTTCGCAATAAGCACATAAAATCGAACCACCCATAGCCATGCTCTTAGCAAAATAAATTGTCCTTCGAAGCAAAAACCCAACAAATGAAAGGCCGCCGCGTGCACGGGCAATAAACGGAAGGTGGAGTCCATATCCACCTTCGCCAGCCAGCACCCAGGCCCACATGCTCGCACGAGCTCGACAGCCAATTGACCGAGGAACCAATGGGAAAGGAAGGATTAGGTATTAAGCGATACTTTCTCGGCTCCTCCTTTGGAAGGAATACCCAACGGAGATACCACAGAATCAGCGAAAGGCTGTTCTCCGAAGGAGCCCGCTACCCTACCCAACTCAATCTCAGTTGCCAACTTATCCGGACCCACAGCGCAAAAAACCGAACGGCAGGCGAATTCCCGGCCTTGGTCGCCCCTAAGCCACCTACCACCGGACAGGAAACCCCACCTGAAACCCATTCTCTAAAATGCAACTTACCAGTCTCTTCGGATAGCTCAGAAGCCATGGACCTAAAAAACCTCAATCGCAACGGGAGCGGGGGCCAAACTCCACAAGCCTCGACTACTTGTGGGGCAGGAAGACTTGTCGAACCGCCAGCACAAACTCCCAGTCGTCCCCCCCCCCCCGGAGCTCCCTGTGAATCGGGGGGCACGCCCAAGCGGAAGGGCCATTCTGCCGTTGCGGTAACAGACGTTCCGCCTTTTTCGCCCGCTCACAACTCCGCCTACCGGACTGATCGCAATCTGCGGAAGCCAAAGATTAATGTCTTATGTTCCCCATAAAAGCAGGTGATTCTCCACCTTATCATGGAATTTCGCATCATAGTCGAGCCAAGCCCAACCTTCCTGCATACGTGATGCCTCCAGGAGGGAATCCGCGTAAGCCAGAAGCATACCATACGGCTCCGGATGTGAATGCTCCCGGACACTAGCAAGGAGCAGGGAGGCGCGAGTCCCATTAACAACATTCCGCGCTACTCTTACCCCTACCAACCTTATCATCCTCCTTTCGCTTCTGCCGACTATCCCCAAACCGCTTTCGACCTTCAAGTAAACGGAAAATATCTAAGTAGCAACGCTTCATAATCTTCTTCCGAATATTCTTCGGTATTCCCACCCATAACTCGGGGAAAACCACCACTGTTGGCGCCGCTCCAACCTGTCCGACACGTCCCGCCTCTCCGCTAGCCCCGCGACCCCCCCCCCCCCCAATTTGTCCGAATTAGAACCGGACGAAAGCTCAGGAGGTGGCAGAAGAGGAGGATCCCGAACGCCTACAACTATAACAAGAATGCCGCCTCCTCTGAGTCTCTTGCCTCTTGCCCCTATCGACCGACCGAGTACCACCGCTCCCCGCAGCCCCAGCATCCCGCACCGCAGCGCCATCCTCGCGCACCGCAGCACCAGCATCCCACTCACCTGCATTAGTTGATGCCACCTCGGTAGCCGCGCCTGACTCCCGTCACATCGAGGCCCTAGCTTCAGGTCCTCTCTCGGTTCCGCAGGCAAGGCGCCACCGCCTGCGCTCGCCGCTATGCCCTCCGTCTGTCCAGCAGCAGCCATCAAAGGATGTCCCCAGTCGTGCTTCCGGTAAAACATGTGGAGAAAAAACAGGAAAAGGCGAAAGGACACCTGCCATAGCCCACGGTGACTGCCATGCACCAAGCCATGCTGCCCTGGAAGAGCCTTAACCCAGCCCTGCCTGCAGCAAAACCAGAGGACACGAGGGCCAATGTGCCAAAGCTGGCGAGGAACCTAAGGACCCGGGCAACACCCGAGCCCCCGAAGGACCCGTGATCCACTCCCAGCCCCAAAGCACCTCTGGCCGGCCCCCCAGACCTGCCTCGTCTAGCCCGAGCTACAGGGTCAGCTGACACCCCCCTCCGCCCCTGCCCCTCCTGCCCAGAACCTCCTACAGAGCTAGCGCCCCGAATGGACGCCCCGGGACGGCTAGGAGCTCTGCCCCTAACACCCTCCCACCCTCTGGGGCTGTGTATGGCTGGCCCCTGGTGCCCACCACTATACCCCGACACCCCTCTGCCCACCTGATCCCGTCGCCCTTCAGGCCCCGAGGAAGCTGCCCCATCTGCCCCAGTACATCCCATGCTGCCCTTAACAGACCCTTGACTCTGTCAAGGACCCCCCTTGATTTCCTCTGCCCGACATGTCAGCCATAAAAACCGGAGGCACCTTTTAAATTTGTACAAAGGCAATTATATATTAATATTGGCGCCACGTGGTTTTTTTTTTTTTTTGTATATACTTAATTACCCTGACCGAAACAGCCTACTATAAACCATAGATGTTAAATACTTTTTATAGAGAGAGAAGTTTTAGAATAGCAAGAACCACTTGCCTGCAGGAGTAAACTCCTGCTGCTCAGCCCGGGCTGCAGCCGTCAGCCTAGAAAAACCGCCGCCACCGAAAACGCTGCAATTCACTTCCACAGCAGCGGACAAACTGCCCGAAAACCTCCTTCTTCCTCCCGCCGCACCACGAGGTAAGATGCACCACAGAATCGCCAGCCAGCTCCCACAAAACACGTCCGGCGCCTCCAGCTTCCCACTGCCAACGGCCGGAGCAACGCCGAGTCCCCGCACCACCCCCCCTCGCTGCCCAAGGACCCAGCCCTCTCATTGGCTCCCGCGCATTTCCAAAACGCCACGGGAGCCAATGAGGCCGCCGGGCCATGCGATAAGCCCCCAACCCGCGCGCTGCCGGAACGCGGGGGGGGGGGGGGCGAGATCGGACTGCCGCCCCCCCGGTTAGAAGCGGCCGCGGGAACGGGGGCCCGCGGCCTTACATTTCTAGCCAAGGTGTGTCAAAATCATTTTGTAGCCAGCCAGACCCATACATAAGAACATAAGATATGCCATACTGGGTCAGACCAAGGTCCATCAAGCCCAGTATCCTGTTTCCAACAGTGGACAATCTAGGTCATATGTACCTAGCAGTTTACCCAAAAGATATAGGTTCCACAATGCTTGTATTTGGTCAAGCATTGATATCCTGGGTCCCTTTTTAAAAATGGTTTATGGACCTTTCCCTTAGGAACTTGTCCAAACCCTTTTTAAACCCATCTACACTAACAGCCTTTACTACATCCTCCGGTAACAAATTCCAGAGTTTGATTACATGTTGAGTGAAAAATATTTTCACTTATTTGTCTTAAATAGTTTACCCTGTAGCTTCATTACATGTCCCCTAGACTTTCTATATTCTGATAATGTAAACAATCAATCTATGTTTACCCGTTCCACTCCATTCATTAATTTATAGACTCTATCATATCTCCCCTCAGCCGTCTCTTTTCCAGGTTGAAGAGCCCTAACCTTTGTAGCCTCTCCTCATAGGAGCAGCCTTCCATCCCTTTACCATTTTGGTGGCTCTTCTCTGTACATTTTCTAATAGCACTATATCCTTTTTAAGATACGGCGACCAGAATTGCACACAATATTCAAGGTGTGGTCGCACCATGGAATGATACAGAGGCATTATAATATCTTTTGTTTTATTTTCCATTCCTTTCCTTATGATACCTAGCATTCTATTTGCTCTCTTGGCTGCCACTGCACACTGGGTGGAGGGTTTTAACATGTCATCCACGATGATGCCTAAATCCTTTTCCTGGGTGGTGGTTCCTAATGTGGAACCTTGCATCGTGTAACCATAGTTTGGGTTGTTCTTTCCTAGGTGCATAACTTTGCACTTGTCCACATTAAATTTCATCTGCCATTTGGATGCTCAGTCTTCCAATTTATCAAGATCCTCTTGCAATTTTCCACAATCCTCTTGGGTTTTAACAGCTTTATATAGTTTTGTGTCATCTGCAAATTTGATAACCTCACTCGTTATTCACTTTTCCAGGTCATTTATGAATATGTCAAAAAGCAGCTGACCCAGTATAGATCCCTGGGGTACTCCACTATTCACCTTTTTCCATTGGGAAAATTGGCCATTTAGCCCTACCCTCTGCTTTCTATCTCTTAACCAGTTCCT
The DNA here is from genome assembly GCA_033557465.1 of Ichthyophis bannanicus. Classification (NCBI taxonomy): domain Eukaryota; kingdom Metazoa; phylum Chordata; class Amphibia; order Gymnophiona; family Ichthyophiidae; genus Ichthyophis; species Ichthyophis bannanicus. The sequence goes on from CM066036.1 coordinate 218,313,660, forward strand.
GATCCACAATAGTACACTGCCTCCTATCCCATGACTTTTTGGTTTTGCCAAACGTCTCTGATGAGGGACCTGTCAAAGGCTTTCTGAAAGTCCAGATACACTATATCAACCGACTCACCTTTGTCTACCTGTTTATTCACACCTTCAAAAAAACATAACAGATTAGTAAGACAAGACCTTCCTGCCATGTTGGCTGTCTCCCATTAGGCCATGACTATCTACATGCTTATTAATTTTGTTCTTTATGATGGTTTCTACCATTTTTCCTGGTCCTGACGTCAGGCTCACCAGTCTGTAGTTTCCTGGATCATCCCTGGAACCCTTTTTAAAAATTGGCGTTACACTGGTGATCCTCCAATCTTCAGGTATTACAGATGATTTTAATGAAAGTTCACAGATTACTAATAGCAGATCTGAAATCTCATAGTTCAGTTCTTTCAACACCCTTGGATGTATACCATCCGGTCCAGGTGATTTGCTACTCTTCAGTTTATCAAATAGTTGTAATACATCTTCCCGGTGTAGCGATATTTATTTCAATTCCTCTGCAGTATCACCTTTAAATACCACTTCAGTCATGGGTAATGTCCCTACATCTTCCTCAGTAAAGACCGAAGCAAAGAATTCATTCAATCTCTCCGCTATAGCCTTGTTCCCTCTTACTGCCCCTTTTACCCCTCTATCATCTAATGGTTCAACTGACTCTCTCACAGTTTTTTTGCTACTAATGTATAGTACTTTAAAAAGTCTTTATTACACATTTTTGCTTCCGTAGCAAGTTTCTTCTCAAATTCTCGCTTTGCCTGCCTTATCAATGTGTTGCATTTAACTGCCAGTGCTTGTGCTGTTTCCAGTTTTCGTCACTTGGCTCTTTTTTCCATTTCCTGAAAGATGCTTTTTTTGGCAACAACAGCCTCTCTGACCTCACCTTTAAACCATGCTGGCAGTTTTTTGGACTTCCTTCCACTTTTCTTAATGCATGGAATACAGCTGGTCTGTGCTTCCAAGATAGTATTTTTTAAACAACACCCAAGCTTGATTTAAGTCTTTAACCTTTGCAACTGCTCCTTTTAGTTTTTTCTTAACTATTTTCCTCATTTTATAATAGTCTCCCTTTCGAAAGTTAAAAGGTAGTACTGTGGATTTCCTTACTATCCCTACTCTACTAATTAAATCAAACACAATCATGCTATGATCACTATTGCCAAGTAGCCCCAACACCCTTATCTCTTGCACCAGATCTGGTGTTCCACTAAGGACTAGGTCCAAAATGGCTTCCCCTCTGGTCGGTTCATGAACCAGCTGCTCCAAGAAGCAGTCATTTATTTCATCTAGGAACTTTATCTCCCTAGCATGTCCTGCCATGACACTGACCCAGTCGATACCGGGGTAATTGAAATCACCCGTTATTATTACTGTGTTGTAACTTTTGTTAGCTTCCTTGATTTCTTTGAGCATTTCATCATCCATTTGTTCATTCTGGCCAGGCAGTCGATAGTACACCCCCACTGCCCTCACCCTCCCCTTCTTACATGGACTTTCAATCCATAGAGATTCTATAGCTAATTTTGTTTCCTGCAAAACTGTAATCCTTTCTGACTCAATGCCCTCTCTAACATAGAGCGCAACCCCTCCACCAATTTGATCATTTCCATCATTATGATATAGTTTGTACCCAGGTATCACAGTGTCCCACTGGTTGTCCTCCATCCACCATGTCTCTGAAATTCCAATCATATCAAACCTCTCATTTAGTGCTATATATTCTAACTCTCCCATACCTTAACAATGATGCTTCATAATGCATTGAAAACTCAGGAAAACCAAGCCCACCCTTCCTTCTGGGGAGTTTCAATTTGGCTAAGGCTGTACGAGCCTTTTTACCTTTCCATAGAAAGGAAGTTAGTAATTTATCCAAATGAGAATAGAAGCTTTGCTTGCAAAAACCAAGGAGCATACCCAGTTTGTAAACTACACAAGGGAGGACCATCATCTTAATGGTTTCAAGTCTGCTCCACCACGAGAGCTCTATAGGTGACCAGCTCTGTAATGCTCTTTGCATATCATGTATAATACTTTGCAATTATGTGATTTCATTTTTTATTTTGAGCAAAAGGGGCTCGAGTGCAAGGTTAAATAAAAGCTGTAAGGGTGGACAACCCTGCCTTGTCCCTCGAGTAAGAGGGATGATATCAGATACGTGACCATTCACTGCTAATTTAGAGCAGGGAGAGGAGTAGAGTACCTTAATCCAGCTAATAAAGGCTGAACCACAATTGAACCATTCTAATAGTATAGGGCCATTCTATTTGATCAAAAGCCTTTTCTGCATCTAATGAAAGGGCAACAACTGGATCACTCATCTCCAGTGATAATGACAATACATTATGGAATGTTTTGCCAGTTTCCAATATATCTGCCTTTAACAAATCCAATTTGCTCTTTGCCAATTAAATGTTGGACCACACGATTCGATCATTTGACAAAATTTTAGCTAATATTTTATAGTCAAAGTTTAGTAAAGAAATGGACCTATAGTTATTCATAGAAGTTGGGTCACAACTGTGGCCTTAGAGAAGTTGGATGTTTTAAGATTGCATGTGAGAAGGCTTTGATATAGCAAATATAACTTAGTAGTTAATGTAACATAGTAACATAATAAATGACGGCAGATAAAGACCAGCATGGTCCATCTAGTCTGCCCAGCAAGATGGCAAGAGTAGGTGCACCTGTTGCTTTGTGCAGGCCACCCCTCCCCATGTCTTTGTTTAGCTAAAAAGATCCAGCAGCCATCTTCAAAGCTCCCCGGTCGGGGTAGAGCACAGGGGGAGCATCGGTTTCCCGCTCCTGCATTCCAGCCCAATCGGGGTTGTGGGAGGTCCCAGCGGCCTGTTTAAAGGGTGCCGCCAGCAGGAGAGAGCAGCTAAAAAGATCCAGCAGCCATCTTCAAAGCTCCCCGGTCTGGGTAGAGCACAGGGGGAGCATCGGTTTCCCGCTCCTGCACTCCAGCCCAATCGGGGTTGTGGGAGGTCACAGCGGCCTGTTTAAAGGGTGCCGCCGGCAAGCGCACCCGCGCCTTGCGGGCCCGCGCCTCAGGGCCTCGCCAGAGGGCCCTTTGGCATGGCCCTTAGGCAGTGGCACGTCAGCAACTCCACGAGCGAAACCAGAACTCTCACCTGCAATAGAAGCAGTCTCCCGCATCAGGAAAGTATCAGAATAATAACCTGAGACTCTGATTTACCCTAACAACTAGCCTAGGTAATCCACTTCTACTCCATCTGTAAGGTAACAGTAGACCTGAATATACTAGATAGAATTTCACACCTTGTTACTCTGTTACAAACAGATCTCCCTTGAAGTAAGATTTGCTACTGTATCCCTTGAAGTAAGATTTGCTACTGTATCTTGTTAACAGAGTACATTGTTCCTACTAGATAGGCCTTGCTATTATACAATTGTTTGCCTATTACCACTGCTCTGTACCCTAACCAGATAATCTGCATTTACTGTTTCTACTGACCCATATTACTCTACATTGTATCCTCCCATTGTTGTAACCATGGCTATCTCTCTACTTGCATTAGTTAGCCTCTATCTGTTAACTAACACCACTCAAAATACAGCAGCATTCCCTCCCACCTCACACAATATCCCCATATTGCATGGACTAGGAAGAAGATATCATTCCTCCTACCATCACTCAGCTCCACATCCACACCATATTAGGCACTCTCACCTACTATATATCTCCCTTAACACTATTAGTAGTTCCAAACTCAATCCTGTTCCCTCACATACTAACTTAAACTGTGCACTCATCAACACTCGCTCAGTACGTAAAAAGTGGCCAGCCATTACAGATCTCATCACAAAGCTGAAGCTAGACATCCTCCTGGTCACAGAATCATGGCTAGCAGACACAGACAATGTCCTCAAAAACCAACTCATTCCCCCAGAATACTAAATACACACATGTCACAGAACAGACCGAAGAGGAGGTGGAGTCCTCATTCTTTCAAGAACTAACCTTCAATTTAGTCTACTTTCCGCTAAAAGTACCACACACATGGACCTAGTTACTATAGCTAACAAACATATCATCCTAAATCTCATATACAGAGCCCCATCCTCACCACCAGAAGATTTATCTAGTATAATAGAGCTTGCATGCAACCCAGAAAGCCCACACAAATCCAACTGGTTAATGGGTGACTTTAACCTCTCCTCACTTCACCATAGCCATTCTACCACATTCCTTGATGCCATGGCTGACCTCAACTACTCACAGCTAGTTAGCTCCCCTACACACCTCAAGGGTAACACCCTTGACCTCATTTTTGTGCCTCAGTCTACAGTAATCACCAACTTTAACCTATCCCATACCTCTGTCCCATGGTCTGATCATAATTTGTTATCCTTCCAAGTCCCATATCAGCAAAACAGTATCCCAGCAAGACAGACAAATATGGTCTCATCAGGATCAACAACCCGTTTCAAAACGCTCAACAAGGATGACTTCATCAGCTGTACTCTTCCAACTCTTCGTCTACCAACCAATGACCTTGATGAGCTGATCAACAATTGGTACACCACTCTGAACTCCTCTTCACAGCTACCTTCCTCGAGTAGACCACCAGCATCCAGCACATCACTAAAAAGTAGAAGCCCAAAACCATGGTTCTCCACTGAACTACGACTATCCCTCCAGAATCTAAGAAAACAGGAGAGAAAATGACGCAGATCATGTTGTCCAATTGACCAGATGGATTACGAAAATGCCCTAAAGAAACACCGGGAGAAAATAGCTGAAAAGATGAGGGAACACCATACAGAAACCCTTCTCCGATCACTAAACAAACCACGAGACCTCTTTAACATCGCTAAATCCTTAACCAAGGCACCATCCTCCAACCAAACAATATCAATTCAGCCTCAGTCTTTTGCCGACTACCTTCAATCTAAAACCATTAACACGAAATCCACACCAAGTTGTATACCCAACCCCGTCTCAATTACTCAGCCTCTAAAAAGGTTTGTCGCTCCCACGGTGAAATCCATCACTGACCTTATTGCTACCTTGAATACTACCACAGCCCCAAACGATCCATGCCCTGCCTACTGGATCAGAGCAATGCGTGCTGAACTGAGCCCCACACTTGCCCTTATCATGCAACTTTCCTTCACAACCGGATCATTTCCATCATCTCTCAAGCAAACTTCAATACGCCCTCTCCTGAAAAACAATAAACTCGACCCAGCGAAAACTGATTCATATCGTCCAATTTCAAGTATACCCCTTCTAGCCAAAATCATCAAGAAGGTGGTACAAATCCAATTGCAGCAGCACATAGATATTTCAGCCCCTCTTGAACCCTGCCAACATGGGTTCCTTGAATCCCACGGCATAGAGACCCTACTCACATTACTTATCAACACCTTATCAAGAGGGATTGACAAAATTGAAAATGGGTTCAACCTCATCTTCCTCGACATCTCGGCAGCTTTCGACTCGGTTAACCATGTAAACTTCTTCACCGTCTTCAAGAAAAGGGAGTCCAGGGATCAGCTTGGGAATGGTGTAGATCCTACCTAACTAACCGCTGGCAACAGGTGCGGATAGGATCCTCAACTTCTGATCCCTTCCAGCAACAACAGGGTGTACCCCAAGGATCCTCATTATCAGCTCTTCTATTTAACATATATATGCAACCAATCTGTGAAATCATCAGAACATTCAACGCCTCCAGCTTGATCTATGCAGATGACGTACTGATATTCACTCCAATAAAAATCAATGCCCCCGACTTCTCCCCAATAATCGATTGCTTCAACGCGATTACAGACTGGCTCTTAACCCAGAACTTGCGAATAAACTTCAAGAAAACGGAAGTCCTATTCGTAACCAGGAATAAGAAATTTCCTCCCCCCCCCCCCGCAACATTGAAGGTGAGAGATGCGGAACTACCATGTAAATCATCAATTCGCTACCTGGGAGTCACCATCGATCAAGAACTGACCTTCAAAGATCACATAAAGCAGACCGTCAAATCCATTTACTACAAATTAAGAACGCTGAAACCCTTAAGACCTCTACTCGCCCCTAATGACTTCCGAACAATCTTCCAAGCCCTTGTAACACCACATTTTGACTACGCTAACGTCATCCTGCATGGTCTACCCAAGAGCACCCTCAACCCACTCCAATTGGCGATGAACTCAGCAGCCCGCATCCTCTGCGGTACCTCCAGTAGAGACCACATCACCCCCATACTAACAGAGCTTCACTGGCTACCCCTACAAGCCAGGATAACTTACAAAGCATTACTGCTGTCCTTTAAAGCAATCAATCAAATAGCCCCACCTTCCCTCTCCTCACTTATTATTAACACCCCCACGAACAGACTGAGAAGATCCACAGCCGCTAATACCCTTGTCGTACCAAAGGAGTACACTAAATGTAACCAAGCAACCAGAGACAGGGCCTTTACCTTATTCGCTCCAACTTGCTGGAACAATCTCCCTCCTCATATCCGATCAATAAAAGACCTCTCTCAATTTAGAAAGATCCTTAAACACTACCTATTCTGTCATCACCTTTTAGGCCCTAAATCTACACCTCCTCCCCCCATCTCGCAAATCACACACACAGCCTCTGACACTCCAACAACTTAGTCATAACAGAACACGAACCAGATTCTCTGCACACCCAAAGTTATGATCCCAACTTGAACTGTAAATATTCCAGAGGTGATATATCTTTCTGTATATAGTTTGTATATAGTTTCCCCTGTTATCTCCAAGTTACTGACCCTGTTATAATGTAAGCAAAGGATTGTTCTAATGCGAAAATTTGTTATCTGTAAACCACACTGATACCAAAGAGCACGGTATATAAAAACTGTAAAATAAATAAATAAATAAAAATAGGGGTGAACCCACCACTCCATGTAGGACACCCCTATTTGAGACGTTAGATGGTTCAGAAGTTAGATGGTACAGAAGCTAGATGGTACCGTTTATTTTGTTTTTATCCTGTTGCTGTAAAGGGATCCACTGTGTTTGTCCCATGCCATTTTGAATTCCGTCACCATGTTTGCCCCCACCACTTCCATCAGGAGGGCATTCCAAGCATCCACCACCCTTTCAGTGAAGAAATATTTCCTAACATTGCCTTTCAATTTACCACATTGCAGCTTCATGTTATGCCCTCTAGTTTTACAGCTTCCCTGTCTTTGGAAGAGGTTTGTTTGTTCATCATTTCTCTTTAAGTATTTAAAGGTCTGAATCATATCTCCCCTGTCCCTCCTCTCCTCCAAAGTGTACATATTTAGGTCTTCAAGTCTCTTCTCATAAGACTTCTGACGCAGGCTCTAAATCATTTTGGTTGCCTTCCTCTGAACAGTTTCCAGTCTTTTTACATCTTTTGCAAGATATGGTCTCCAAAACTGAACACAGTATTCCAAGTGAGGCCTCACCAGTGACTTGTACAGTGGCATAAGTACCTCTTCCTTTCTGCTGGTAATCCCTCTTTGTATGAAGTCCAACATCCTCCTGGCTTTTGCCACTGTCTTGTCGCACTGTTTTGCCACCTTGAGATCATCAGAGATAATCACACCAAGTTTTCTCCTGAACCGTGCATATCAACCTCTCACCCCCTATTGTGTACATTTCCCTTGGATTTCTGCTACCCAAGTGCATGACACTGCACTTTTTCACATTAAATCGTAGTTGCCAAGCATTAGACCAGTCTTCCAGCTTTTGTAGATCTTTCCTCATGTTAACCACTCCCTCAGGGGAGTCCACTCTGTTGCAAATTGTTGTGTCATCTGCAAAAAGACAGCCTTTTCCATTCAGTCCTTCAGCAATATCACTCACAAATGCATTGAACAGTGCCGAGCCCAGGACCTGGGGCACCCCGCTAATCACCTTCCTCTCATCCGAGTGAGCTCCATGTACCATCACCTTCTGTCATCTGTCAGTCAACCAATTTCTGATCCAGTTTACCATCTTGGGACCCATACCCAAGCTACTGAGTTTATTGACAAGCCTCCTATGAGGAACAATATCAAAGGCTTTTCTGAAATCCAGGTAGATGACATCCATTGCATGCCCCTGATCTAGTTCCTTGGTCACCCAGTCAAAGAACTCAATCAGATTTGTTTGGCAAGACCGTCCTTCGGTAAAACCATGTTGCCTCGGATGTAGTTGCAAGTTGTTTGTAAACTGTGAGTCCAGCTGGGCCTGGCACCTCATTAATGATCATCAGTTTAATAGCCGAGAGGATCTACCTTCACTTGCCCCCCTAAAATATTCTTCTTTTGATCAGATATTCTAGGATGTTCTAACGATGACAAAAAATGCTGTACATAAATCAGCAGTGTCTGTGTTTCAGAAGAAAAATATTTTACTGTTAAATGAATCAAAGGCTTTGCAAATATCTTCTGAGCTAGAAATGATGGAGGAATCATCCTGATGAATTAAAGATATATGATTTCTTGCTTGCTGTAATTTTAATAGCTTCACAAGTAATTTACCTGACTTATTTGAACCAGCATAATATCTTGTTCTTTAGCATGTTAATCTCTTTCAGAGCTTGTTCAGCTAAAATATTATTATGCTCATAGCACTGATGAAGCAATTGCTTAAAGGTGTCCTTATCATTTGTCCTGATATGATGATCTTCCAAACACACAATTTCACTTTCCATCTCTGAAGATTTTACGCTTGGTGCTTACGTAGCCAAGAAGGGTAACAACATTTAAAGATACCCATCTACCCCCATCTGATTTTTGCTGCTCAAATTGAAGTGGGATACCCTTTAGAAACAGAATGGAAATCCCATGTTTTTTGTTAATAACTGGGGAGAAATTATGATGTTATAACCATCCAATACAGAGTTTGACACAATATGTATGATTCAAATGAGTTTCTTGTAGAAAAATTACATCAGCATTCAAAGATTTAAAATAACAGAAAATCTTTTTACATTTAATGGGATGATTTAACACAATAACATTTAAGGAGACCATTCCATAAATCATTTTAAAGGGAGGTTTAAGGGCCAGGGAAATTTTTCATATATACAAATACATTGCATAATAAGCTGACCTCTACCCAAACACCAAAAATGAAAATATGAAAAAAAAAATTAAAATGAACATGAAAATCCATCCCCCTTCCCCAGACCTCAAACTCGCCCATGCCCCACTCTGCACTCCCAAACAACAGACCAGAGCCACATAAAATTAGCAACTGCCAACCAATAGCCACGGGGTTCTTTAACAAAATAATCCACATCCAGTTTTGTAATTAAAAATAAACTATTACATATGATAATATAACACCTATGCAATCTTATTTGTAATGAAGCAAGGTGTATAACATAGTGCTTTAAAAATTTCTAAAGAGAATAGCATATCCTAGACACCTAGGAGGTTTGTCAGTTAAGCCAAAAAAGACAACTATTAAATAATAATTATTGCAAATTGTTGTGCTGTAATTGCAACATCCCACACTCAAAACAAGAAGTAAATAGTCTAGGTTGGAGCCAAAACTTTGTCAGCTGTAATGAAAGCCTCTCGTTTCTCTTGAAGAAGAACAAGCCCTTCTGCATAATTTTTAGGGAGAACATTAAAGCAGGAGCTCTTATGGATAAAACATGTCTGATATTCTAAGAAGGAACTATTTACTCCTGTTCTAATACTGATTGACAGCTTATATGTATTGGACTGCAACAATGTAATCAGAAGCACATAGTAACAAAGTTACCTCCCAGCACTGCAGTATGATTGCCCAGAAGACGGGCTGCTGCAAAGAAGTTCATGTTGAATTTTCAGACTTCAGGCATACAGGAAAAGGAATATAATATTAATGACACAAAGGGGTATGTTTACTAAACTGCGGTAATCGTGAATAACGCACGTTGTATAATGTTAAAGCTCGTTAGTGCATCATAACGCGCGTTATGACGCGCTAACGAGCATTAACGTTATACAACGTGCATTATGACGCGCTAACGAGCGTAATGCTCCGTGGCACGGTAAAACACCGCAGAAGGTGGAGAGAGGGCGGAGATAAGGGGTCAATGGGCGGAGAGTGGGCGGGGAGAGTCTCCCCTCACACTAACGCGCTGAATTTCAGGGCTGAATTCCAACGCGAATGAAAACCTACCGTTAAAGGTACATTACAGGGGAGAGAAACCATTTATGTGTCAGCAATGTACAGCACAGGCAGGGAAACCAAAAAAAAAAGTGATAAGTGTGATACATGTGCACAGAACAAAAGGGCACAGAAACACTGAAAATGACCCCAACAAACTGGAAAAAAACAATAACCAAGCTGGGCAATAGTGGTATCAATGAGAAGCATCAACCCCTCCCCCCCCCCCGAGTAAGCCCCATAGAACAGATATAAATCGTGGAAGGGTCTATACGCCGTCCCCATACAAGGTGAATGAGCCCACAGTGACATAGCGCTGCGCAGGGTTTTCACCACCATCGGACAGGTGTACATGTCCCACAACATCAGGGCGGGCATGTCGGAACGGCAACTGGACAGATGCCAGAGAAGGGGATGCAGAGGGCCGCAGGCGGCACATGCTGTGGTGGAGCTGGGCCACAGTGCGGACTAGGGTGATGTCTAGGTGGCCCATACGAATGCTGAAACAGCGGAGCAGCCAGACAGCAACTGCTGAAGGTCCAACATGGGCACGAGTGGGTTTCCAAAAGTGTCACAGGGGATAGTACCCAACAGCTACCCCCAAGGGCACGGAACATTGGCAGGCGGGACTGGGGGGGAGCGTGGACATCTATGCAGGCACCCCTACCCCAGAACCCGCACCATAGGCAGCCGCCTACCTGCACACTGGATGGCCTGAGACTGCGCACCACCAGCTCCACCAGCAGAAGGGCATGTCAGCATGGTGGCTGAGGGATACTGGTGGTGGAGAGGGCAGTGGCAGCTGCCCAGAGCAGACCGTGGCCTAGCCCTGTGTAGGTGGGTGCCATGCACTGCAACAGACAGGCCCTGTCTGACCAACAGTCATGGTATCACCAGGGAATGCACCTTCTCTGTGATAACATGGTGGTGCAGTGCACAAAACCAGTGTAAGCAGAAGGTCACAGGTTCAAGTCCCAGCTGTGGTTTCTGCCAACCCAGTTCTCATATTTTACCCACTACGATAACGTGCTAATACAGACAGAACCTTTCGTGCAGATGACGTAAACATGCCCAAAACACCTACATTTTACCCTACAGGGCACAGACACCATAAACATGCACATTACCTAGAGCAGAGCCTCCAAAATGCAGTCCTGGAGGGCCAAACACCATTCAGGTTCCATGCTGCCTCTGATAAAGATGCCTGTGCTGCATTTCTATGTGCCACCCCCATGGTATGCAGATGTATCTCATGCATATTCATGAGGGACAGCATGAAAACCCGAACAGTGTTTTGCACCGCAGGAATGGAGTTGGGAACCTCTGCCGTAAAGCAGCAGCCAACAGGGGCAGACACACCCGCACCCACAGGCCCCATTATCCAAAGCCTCCTGGAAAGGCAGGACTTTGGGCTCTGCATGCATCTCCCAATACTAGCACTTGCATACCTTAGTAATGCCACCCTAAACCTGGGAATATGGTACACATCTATCAAAAGGTTGCTATAATTACTGGCAGATAGCAATTCCTAGGTTAAGTACAATTTTCGGAGTGAGCTGCATCATAGCAACCTTTCTGATGTCTGTGGAGTGTGCTACAGGTCTTGTGTCTGACAGTGTTTACCAATCTGGGGAGTGACTCCTACAGTATTGCATACCATAGCCATGCCTGCACTGTGCCCAGGACTGGTGTGGTGGCCTGGGCTGCCTAACACCTCTATAGTTGCACAATGCTGGCATAGGTGTGGGGAGTGTGTGTCTGTCTATCCAGTGTGTGGTGGCTGCCAACACCCTCCACAGCACACACTGCTAGCACTGTTGCCAGTATTGGCCTGCCAATGTGCATAATAAGGAGCAAGATACTGTGGGAATAGCCTGGATAGGGTGGCCTGGCCTGGCCGTATCTGCACAGGGCATAGGGCAATGGCCGGACATTGTAGTGTCCGGTACCACCTGCACAGACAGGGTGGCCATAGCATGTCCTGCTGGGAGGTCACTCTCACCCTGACTGAGCAGTGACCATGGCATGGCTAGGTTCCCCCATAGTGCTATATGGTATTTCTTTTATGTGATATTTATGGGTTTCCTTTTGGGGCCCAATCACTGACTTATCTGCTTGGTGTGTATGCTGATATCCCCGTTCTGGGTACATGCATTTCCTCCAGGACCATGCACTATGGCCTAGCTGGCGGACTGTCTGCAGCTAGTATGTGTCTTGCTGGAACACCGTGCAGGGTGCAGCGGCTGGAGGCTTGCTGCTGTAGAATGTCAGATAATGGTGGGGGGCAGATGAGCATTTCCAGACCTACCGTCTGTCTGCTATTGCATTATGGATGTGTACTGCTCTGCATTGCCTGCCCTGTAGGGTGTTTGATCCTTAGCAGGACTGGGGTGATGTTCCCCTCTACTGCCACCATTGCAGGGGGGTAGAAAGTGGATCTGTTGGCGTGAGATCCTGTCCCCCACCCTGAGCCCCAGAGGGTGGGTTGGGTGGTGGTATGTAATCTCCCTGGTAACCACAGCAGAATGTGGGTGTGGTGCCGTGCAGTTCTCCTGTAGCCAGCCGGGTGTTTATTAGCAGCTCTAGCCCACTGGTTACTTCACTGCCCATGGAGCCAGAGGTCATGGGTTCACAACCCACAGTGGGGTTCATCGATAGGGCTGTCTTAGACATTGTCTATTTTTATTGTATATTAGTGCTGCCAGCACAACCACCCTCAGGGTACTGTCACCTTAGGGTGGCTCATACGTCGCCCTATAGGGCGCCTCATACGACACCCTATAAAGCGTCTTATAAGGTGCCTTATATGGTGTCCTATAGGGGATATTATAGGGTGCCTTGGCAGACAGCGCACTTTATAATGTGCCCTATGGAGTGCCTTCTAGGGTGCCTTATGTGGCACCTTAGGTTACACCACTGTGAGGGTGTGTTTGCTGGCAGCACTTTTAACGTACAACTCAACTTCCTCACAGCCCAATACTTAATCCTTTCCAGGCCAAGCCCAAAACCTTCGGGATCCAAACATCTGCCTAAATATTCCTATCAAATGGTATATAATACATGACCATGGCAGAGGGAATTTCACTATTGGAACATATTGAATAAGACGGGTACAATTTTCCTGACATATGCAAACATTAACCTGGCTGCAGACTGTGGATTAAAATATTATAGTAGGCTTTCAAAGGGTTACACATGACGCCTCAGCTAGCCTTATTCATTAGGCACACTGGCGAATTGAACCCATGACCCTTGTACCATCGGTCTGTGTAGTAACCATTGTGCTACAGCTCTGTTTCTGTATTTGTGTGTCTGCGCGCCTTCTTATGCTTAATGCGCAGTAACGCGCCCTGTAACGAACGTTGCTGCGCTGCACGTTATAGCGCGCGTTATCACTAACGATGTACCGCCCATGTCCTTTTTTGGCATTTCTTCCACTAACGCGGCTCCTAACGCGAATCACACTAATGCAGTTTAGTAAACATACCCCAAAATGTTAAAATCATAAAAATCACAGAAATATTTTAATAAAAATAGCCATATACAATAAATAATTCAAACACCATATATATAAAGAGGACATGCATTTTTGGTGAACATTGGGTGACCATCCTGAAAATGTGTATACTACATGATAAAGTCCCAATCTTGGATGTTATACAAAGAAAAGATACCAACTGCATATCTGCCAAAAAAAATAAACAATACAGTTATAAAGACTAAAACAGGTGATAAAATGAAAAAAGTTAACAAAATGTAAAAAATAATGATAAAAATCTGTGCACCGACATTCCAAAGTCCGACACCTCCAAAAAATGGTGCCGTAGTAGTTTAGCGGTTCCCACCTGTGTCGGGTTGGAGATCGACAGATATATACAAACATGCTGTTCTCCCTGGAAGAACTAATGTTATCATGTGAACATTATAGAGATGCTGATGTCAATGAATGGGAGTGCATCGTTGGATTCTTTAAAAGCTAATGGGTATGTTTGCTAAACAGTGGTAGTGGCTTCCTTGTGATATCGGAGACGTGGCCCCATTGAATTCTGCTTTATCCTCATCAGCTTCTACATATTCCTCCCCTTCACCCTTGCGTCTAATACTACTTTTGTCACATATCTGAAAAATGTCTTATCACCCCATTTTAAATTCTACATAGATAAATGTCAAAACATATCCTTGTCACTATTAAGAGATCCTCAGAATGAGAGCATTCAACAGTGCAAACAGCACCAATACATGCCCAAAGGCATCATCCCTGCTCTCTTGTTTTGAGTGTGGGATGTTGCAATTACAGCACAACAATTTGCAATAATTATTATTTAATAGTTGTCTTTTTTGGCTTAACTGACAAACCTCCTAGGTGTCTATGATATGCTATTCTCTTTAGAAATTTTTAAAGCACTATGTTATGTGCACATTTGTAGAGACCAATAACATGTGTGGACTGCCTTTCACATGGAAATGCCCTCTTAGGTATCTTGTTGCTGTCAGGAGGCATACCACCTTAACATTCTCCAGAGGGATGGTGTGGGCAGTCTGAGGGAGAGTCTTGGGCAGGCCCATGGTGTAGACATAGGTTCCCCTAGGCATATATCATACTACGATTGCATTACATGTACATTCGTCCCGCAGACATGTCAATATTGGACATGGGCACCGTTTGCACCTGATTCCACATCCACAGGTCTGCATGTGCCCACGGGACCAGAGACCGTGTTTTGAGGGCTCGTGCAGGTGCTATTCATCCGCCCCATGCCTTGGACACAGGGAATGGTTTGGGACATCCCCACGCACACCGTATTTTGGGACTTCAGATGTTTTCGATCCTGCCCATCCCTACGTTGTATCTGCCCATGCCACACCCCTCAGGTAGAACATGCAGCTCCTAGGCTGCCTATCACAAACAGCAGTGTGCTAATGCACAGTAGACTTTGTGATATTACAGCTGAAGCAGCCTGGACCCTCATGCTCTGTGGAGCACTAGCTAGGCCCAGTGCACACTTATATGGGGTTCCAGAATGTAAATGTCAACATATACGAGGACATATCTTACATCAAATGGTATGTCACATTCTGAGGCAGCCCCAGTGATTCCTGCCCTGGCCAACTTTACAGACACACCTTAGATGACTTGGGATGGACCCTGCAGGTCCCCAGAGACTGCCTACTATTGCTGAGCAAAACATGTTTGCCCTTACTGTGCCTCTGGCCTATATGTGCACACATTTTGCTGCTCTGATCTCCCATACCCATCATATCTCTCCCTATACCCCTTCCCATGAACACTGCCTCTATCTGTGACCTTCTCTTCTACAGTCATATCTGGACATCGCTGCCCTCACCCTGCTGCTCCATATTCCTAGAACACAGTACCTGAGTCTGTCAGACATGCCTTGTCCCTGGAGCCTCTCAGATCCCAGCTGGGCACCCACTGCATTGGTGCCAATTTAGGGTCAGATCTGCCTAGTCTTCCTTATGTTTCCTGTCCATTCCCCATGCACATATCATGCTCACAGCTGTTGTGCAGTCTGTGCCAAATAGATTGTATGCCCCGCTGGGCAGGAGCCATCTGTTATATGTGTCAGTGCAGCACTGCACACACCTTGTAGTGCTATAGAAATGATCAATGATGGTTGCTATGGCTGTTGTGAGGCCTTCTTGCTATGGCATCTGAGGCACTGCATTCTCTACAGCAGCTACACTTGTCCTATCTGGGGTATGTCAATCTGTATACATCCACTATCTGTGGGACAACCATGTCTGCCTTCCCACAGCCAGCTTTGCACTGTTCCCCTGGTTAGGGCTATGTGGACATGAGGGGGTGGGCCCTGTGCCATCATGCCAGATAGCCAGACCCCAGATATGTCACCACTCTCTCGGTTCTCATGGATCCTGGCCTGGATAGGGGTGTGTGCCGAATGGGATAGTCTGGGGAATGTTGGTACTGCATCAGTCGTGTCTACCGGTGGCAGACACTGTAGATATGTGGCTTCCCTATCACACTGCCGATGCTATCTGCTGTACATGGGGTACCCTGTGTAAAATACTCCAAATGGTACCAGCACAGGTTCCCATGTCAGGAAATATCACAATTATTACTAGTGTTCCTCAGATTATGGACATTCAGGTATACATAGAGTACTACTACATGCTCAACAGCACACTGTGCATCATGCACATGCATTAGTGCTGTTTGCACTGTTTGGTGACCCTATTATGGGGGTCCCTTATCTTTGCTGGGCATATGTTTGGACATTTGGCTATGGTGGGCCCTCTCTGTCTTTGCCTGCCTCATCACACTGGCACCTGGTGACACTGTGGAAATCCATATGGTCCAGGTACTAGCCAGGCTTTCATATCCCCCCTGCACTGCCGTTGCCCACACCAGCTCTTCCCTGTGCACCCCTCAGACCATACACACACACACACACACACATACACACACATTCTCACTTTCTGCGACAGCAATATGGTTCTGCTAGGGGGCTGTCCTGCACCTGTACATATCAGCTACTGTATGACATAACATACACACATAGGGCTATGAGGGCTACATATCTGTTCTCCCATTCTCCCCCCAAAAGGTATACTTTCCCTGCAAACATCCATACTCTCCCTGCATCAGCAGTCACATCTTTATATGCATAGTTTAGTTGGGGTCCTGTAGATTGTCTCCTTTGGCACATACAGTGCATAGGTGCATGGCCTGATTGAAAACTGTTGCTCTTCTTAATATTGCTGCAAGTGTGTTTAGATATGTTTCTTTAAACTATAACATTCTATCAGTTCTGCTCCCTATACCTTATGACTGCATCTCGTATTTGTCCTGACTGCAGTACCACCACTTCAAAACCTACGTGTCACATCCATTTACCTATATGAGACACATTGCAGGGCAGAGCTGAATAATTTCTAAGTTTGAGCCTTATACCTGGTTTCAGCAGGTATAACATGGAAGTTTCCGGATTACACCTCTTACATACATGGCCGTTTTGGAAATACGCTTTCTACGTCTCTGCGACTGACCATACCCCTGTTCTGCTATCTCCCGCCCACGTTCTTAAGTCCCCGTTCTACCGCCCTGGATGTGCATGTCAGCAGTGTTTTGGTATGTGTCCACTTACACATCCATGCCACATGTGGACATCCCTTATTCATGTTCTAGAATGACTTCCCATAATGTATCTGGATTTTCAGAAAGCCTTTCACAAGGTCATGCATGAGAGACTCTTGGCAAAATTAAAAAGTCTTGGGATAGGAGACAGTGTACTATTGTGGATTAGGAACTGGTTAAAAGAAAGCAGAAAGTAGGGCTAAATGGCCATTTTTTCCAATAGATAAATGTGAATAGTGAAGTACCTCAGGGATTTGTGCTAAGTCTGTTGCTTTTTAACAAAGTGCAAAGTTATGCACCTAGAAATGAACAACCCAAACTATGGTTACACGATGCAAGGTTCCACATTAGGAACCATCACCCAGGAAAAAGATTTAGGCATCATTCTGGATAACATGTTGAAACCTTCCATTCAGTGTGCAGCAGTGGCCAAGAAAGTAAATAGAATACTAGGAATCATAAGGAAAGGAATGGAGAATAAAACAAAGGATAATATAATACCTCTGTATTGTTGCATGATGCGACCGCATCTCAAATATTGTGTGCAATTCTGGTAGCTATATCATAAAAAGAATATAACGGAATTAGAAAAATTACAGAAAAGAGCTATCAAAATGGTAAAGGGGATAGAAGGATACCCCTATGAGGAGGGACTTAAAGGGTTAGGGCTCTTCAACCTGGAAAAGAGATGGCTGAGGAGAGATATGATAGAGGTCTATAAAGTAATGATTGGAGTGGGATGGGTAAAGGTAGATCGATTGTTTATGCCATCAAAAAGTAGGAAGACTAGGAGACATGCAATGAAGCTACAATGTAGCCCATTTAAGACTAATAAAAGAAAATATCTTTTCACTCAACACACAATCAAACTCTGGAATTCATTACTGGCTGATGTAGTAAAAGCTGTTAATGTTCCTGGCTTTAAAAAAGGTTCAGACAAGTTCCTGGAGGAAAGATCCATAAACCATTCTTAAAGAGGACCCAAGATATCCACTGCTTTTCCCTATACAAGCATTGTGGAACCTGTGTGTCTTTTTGAGACCTGCCAGGTACTTGTGACCTGGATTGGCCACTATTGGAAACAGGATACTGGGCTTGATGACCCAGTATGGCATATCTTATGTTCTTAATGACATATAAGATGCTCTTTAAAATGATCATGATCTCTGATCAAGTTTACTACTCAGGTATGCCATATTTCTGACTAGCTCATTCATTCCACATGTTCCTTAGTGGATGCTCCTCTTTCCCAACATTACTTATTGATAATTCCCTCCCAGCTAAAGAGTGATTTAGTGCGCACTAGGAATTCTTCTTTTGTGTGGTTGGATCCACCTTATGGAATGATCTGCCTTTGGAAGTAGGAGAATCAAAACGCCAATGGAGGAACAGAAATTTTATTAGCGTCAAGGTCTGCTAGACATGTGTTTCAACACTTTGGCCTTCTTCAAGGGCCTATGACCTAAAACAAACAAATAATATACATCTAGTGTTTGTCTCCCCATTTTATTATTCATTTGTTTACTTATAAACTCTTTAGATGTATAAGTTATGCTGTATATCAAATAAAGACATTTGAAACTTTCTATGTGGAAGTCTGTTACCATAGCTGGGAACCAACTACCAATGCCAGCTCAGGAGAAAGCTACTGCAAGTCCTTCTGGGGCTCAAGGAGGAGTTTCAACTTTTTCTCATCACCCCAGTGGGGATGATACAGTGACAAATATTCTGGAACAGCTAGGACAAAAGGCTGCTACCATGGAGGAGGAGATCAAGAAACTAGGTGTGACCAGGGCTGGCCCGTCCATTAGATGGGCTAGGCAGCCATCTAGGGTGGCAGACCTCAGTGGGTGGCACAGCATGGTGCCCACAGAAGGTCATGTGCTTTGGCACACATGGCCTGCCATGTCTGACCCTGCTCCGACAGGAATTTGCATCGAAGGTGGGTCAGAAGCAGCAGGCCATGTGTGTCGAAGCTCTTAGTCTGCCACGGGCAGCAAAGTAGTGGCATAAAGTCATCACTTTTAAACTGTCACCACTGCTGAGCTGAGCAGCAGGGAAGGGGGTGGGCGCAACTTGCTGGCACAACCTGAGGGGCGGCATGACCGGGAGGGGTGTGGGGGTGGCACAGCCAGGGCTTCTGCCTGGGGCATCAGAAGCCCTTGGACTGACCCTGGATGTGCCTCTATTCTCAGCAACGGATATTCAATCCCATAACTATGATTATGTCAGTTCTTGAATATGAGGGTATTTCCTCATGGCCTCCTTTAGCCAATCCTTACCTCCCTGGATTTTTGTTCCTCATTTACTTCAGATCCTCTGTTTTCACTCCTGTTTGAGATCCCAGTGTCTTTTTTTCCTTCCTCCCATCACATCTGTTCTTAAAAAATAAATGGAGCTTTGTTCCTTCACTAGATACAGCTTCCTAATAGTGCTTTTATTCTGGATTACAAATAGACAGTTTAGCTCAATCCACAGCCTCAGGTTCCTGGAACATCACTGTCCTTTGACAGTGCAACCATGGTATCCTCTTTTCCTCTTCAACACCTCAGTTCAATTCATGAGGAGAACTGAAGAAGGCTAGATGGTGCTGTATATAATACTGAAAAGAGACACAATCTGGTCTTTCCTTTTGGAGCTGTCCAATAACACAGGTACACTACCAAAAAACTGCCTCCAGTTTTGCAACTGATTCCTATAGATTTTGGGGTGCTGAATCCAGGAAAAATAGCCAAAATGTTCCATCACGTCACGTTTTCTTGCAAAATTAGATTTCTTACCCATATAAGGAATGTTCACATAATTTCTTTTTAGCCGACTGCAGTTTATTTTCTTGGCCCAAAATAGAGGTTGTAATGGTTAACTAACTAGAAACACTCCCTCATGATATTTTAGAGTGTTTTGTATTCATTTTATACATTAACAGGACAATTGGGAGGCGGAGGGCTAAATCCAGTACTCGCGCTGGCGCATGTTCTTTCCTGTTCGCCTCGCCTCGTTCGCTCGCTCGCTCAAACACGGTGATTGCGACATGAACGTTCCTGTCAAATTTCAGTTTCTTGCAAGTTCATTATTACCTTTTGTTTGCTCAGTCGTAATCCAGCTTTATTCCGAAGTGGTTCACTACAGTTGTAGTTTGCAGTGCTGTGTATTTGTGATGGCTCACAGAGCCAGAGGTTGCATCAACTCTCCGGACAGTTTTTGTTTTATTTGTGGGGAATATCGTGAAAAAGCGGCAGAGGAACATTTCTGCATTTATTAAAAAAGTATATTTCGCCTATTTCGGTTTGAAGTTAGGCGATCAAGACAAACCGTGGGCTCCTCACAAAGTGTGCAGGACATGTGAGGAAGATCTACGCTTATAGATGAAAGGTAAAAAACAAGCATTTTGTTTCGGAATACCTATGATGTGGCGTGAACAAAGAGACCACAGCAGTGACTGCTATTTTTGCTCTTGCATTGTGAAGGGATACAACTTAAAAAATAAGAACGTAATAAGTTACCCCAACCTTCCCTCGGCAATTAGGCCTATGCCTCATAGCAACGAAGTACCTGTGCCTGAACCACCAAAATCTTTGGATCATATTTGTGTGGACGGTTCTGATCATGATGAGACTCATCAGATGGCTTTTCCCGATGAGTCCAGTACTTCCGAGTTTGAAACTGAACCAGATCCGAAACCTGAACTTTTCTCTCAAGCTGAATTGAATGATTTAGTCTGGGATTTAGGACTCCCAAAAGATGCTGCCCAACTGCTAGGTTCTGGGCTTAAACAGAAAAATCTATTGTCACCAGGAACAACTTTTTATTGGTACCGCAACCGCGAGACACAATTTTTGAAGCATTTCAGCAAAGAGGAAGATTTGGTATTTTGCAACGATATATACGGAGTGATGGAAAAGTTTAAACTCAAGTATGATCCTGCTGAATGGCGGCTGTTCATTGATTCGTCAAAAGACAGCATAAAAGGTGTTCTTCTTCATAATGGCAACACATTCGCTTCAGTTCCTATTGCTCACTCTGTTATTCTCCAAGAAAAATACGAGAATTTGGCCCTGATTCTTCAGAAGATTCGTTATGATGAGCATAAGTGGATGATTTGTGGAGACTTTAAAATTCTATCCATGCTATTAGGGCAGCAATCCGGTTTCACCAAATATCCCTGCTTCCTTTGCTTGTGGGATAGCCGGGCCCGCGACCTACACTGGGGGAAAAAAGACTGGCCAATTCGGGAGTATTTGAGACCCGGTGAGAAAAATGTTCTTCATGAGAGCTTGGTACCTCGTGATAAAATTCTATTACCACCTCTCCACATTAAGTTGGGTCTCATTAAGCAATTCATCAAGTCCCTTCCAAAAGATGGTGAGTGCTTTCGGTACCTTTGCTCAAAGTTCCCCCGACTTTCTGAAGCAAAGCTAAAGGAAGGAGTGTTTGTTGGCCCTGATATAAGGAAACTCATTACAGATGGAGCATTCGCTGAAACGATGTCTGAGAAGGAAAAAGAAGCCTGGGATTCCTTCAAGGATGTTGTTCTCAAATTCTTGGGGAACAGGCGGGATGAGAACTATAAGGATATTGTTGCCAGGATGCTCAATGCCTTCAAAGAACAAGGCTGTAACATGAGCCTGAAAGTCCATTTCTTGCATTTCCATGTGAACTACTTTCCCGAAAACTTGGGGGCGTACAGTGAAGAACAAGGTGAAAGGTTTCACCAGGACATCAAGGACGCAGAGAGAAGGTACCAAGGAAGATGGAACACCACTATGATGGCTGATTTCTGCTGGTTGCTGCTGCGGGAAACCCTAGATGAAAAATACGCCAAGCAGCGCACCAAGAGAAGCATTCGGGGGAAGAAGAAACGGGCCCACCAGGAGATTGATTGACCCAAGAATGACTTTAAAATCTAAACTGTGTTGACAAATATTGTGTTTTTACTAAACTTTGAAATAAAAATTTGCTAGTTATTACCACAGTGTCGGATCTCATTTATTAGAATTTTATTTTCACACCATCGGGTGTTTGTCTTCATGTATTGCAATGGTGCGGTTTGCGTTTTCTATTCTTACATACATACCTGTACAACATTTTTTGCACATTTCTTTGCTTTGCTTTGTGTCTAACCTCGCTCTTATATGCTCAATGTTTGTGCACATGTATGTGGCTGTTTTAAGTGCAGACAATTTTGCTACCATCACAGTGTGTTTTGTTGACATTACTCTATTCTTATGTGCTGCCTTGTTACAATTTTCTTTATTCTTATTTGAATAACTACTAAACAATTAGTATAAAGAATTCATCCAAGAAACTTTTATATCGATCGCACTCAATCTGAAACGTTCACCTCAAACTGCTAACCTAATGTAGCAAAAAATCTGTACGTGATGGAGCAAATTGGTTACCAGATTTGGATTCAGCGCAGCAAAAAACGTAAAAATCAATCGAAACATTAGAGGCAGTTTAAAAAAATTTTTTTTTAGTGTACCTGTGTAATCAATCAGGTGGTATAAAGAAAGCAAAAATCTTTTGCCTTGGGAATTCAGCCACAGCGAACTGCATGTCCTAGTGAAAACACTTCAGAAATATATGCTCAGCTTGGTTAATATAAGTATAAAAAAGTTTAAAAGAAAATTTGGCATCAAAAACAAAAATTGCATAAAATAGCAGCGAGCACTTAAACTTTTCAAGTGCCATCATGTTCCCACAATGTAAGAGAATATATGTGCCCAAAATCTTTTATATTCAATTATAAAAACATTATGCACTTATCTGATATGTGACATCTAAAATTTAATCAGGAAACAGTGGAGGTGTAGCCTAATGGTTAGAGCAGTGGGCTAAAAACAGGGCTTCAATCTCACTGTGGCTCTTTGTGACTTTGGGCAAGTCATTTAACCCTCCATTGCCTAATGTACAAACTTAAGGTCCCGTTTACTAAGCTGGGCTAATAATTAACATGTGCTATTGTAACTAGGTCCCAAACCTGCCACTATTGTATAATAATCTGTTGGACATACCTAATAGATTTAGAAAAAAAGGAGATAATAAAATGAAATAAATATTGGCTAATGTATGATAAAGATATCCATGGCCAAAACAAAAAAGCTATCTCTCTTTAGAAAAATTTTTGCGTTAAATTCTTTAGTACTGAAGAAAAAAGATGTTGTGCTGCTCCCATTGTAAGATGCAATTATAAACACCCTCTCATAAAGAGAGGAATTGTAAATCTTAGCATATCAAAAACATGTGCTTGTTCAACAATGAGTCACAAGATTTGCTGATCCAGCTCTTAGGTTCAATAAGTTGCATGTATGGGCAGTGTTGCTTTATCAACGTACATAAGTTTAGAAGGGCAAACAATGGCTTAAGTAACCATAGAGGTAAAAATTGCTGGATTAATTTAAATGAAAAAGGATGGAATCGGACCTCCAAGATGGCGGATGAGCTTGAAGCTCTGTCGGTGGGGTTTTAGCGTGCTCCGGTTAGAGACGTGCAAATGGGGAGAAAGAGAAAACAACGTGCAGAGAAACCCCCCGTAACCTCTATTCCTACCGCTGCCTCGTCTCAGTCGGTGATTCTGGGCTTTTTCCCCCCGATGGCAGCTGTTGCGGCTTCGGCGGATCAGTCGAGGACTTCGACTGACCTGAGCAATGGGGTTGATTTGAGCCCCCAACAGGGCTTGCCGCCGCAACCCAGAAGAGTTTTGGAGACCGGTTCGCCTGCTGGTTTGGCCCCAGATGACGGGAGTTTGCCCGCAGTGGGGGGTGCCGCCTCGACCCAGAGGGAGAGTTCTCCCGCTGTTCTGCCTGTTGGAGGAGGGTTGTTGCAGATGGCAGCAATAGGCGGTGAGTCAGAGTCATTAGATCTGAGCTCCTCCTTGCCTCTGGGTTCCTCCGTGGTGCAGATTTTGGAAAAACCGGCAAGGGTGACGATGGAGAGCTTGTGGGACGCCATATCTTCCCTTCAACAGTCCCTCTTAACTGTCGTGGCTGTACTTTCTAAGGAACTATCTCAGTTGAAGCTACAGAGTGTTGCCGAAAGCTCGAGAGTAGATGGACATGCTGAGAGGCTCTCGCGATTGGAAACCCAGACTGAGGAATTGCAGGACCTGGGAGCATCCCAGGCTAAAGGTAACTTGATTTTGGCACGACGTCTGGAGTTCCTGGATAACCAAGCGAGGAGGAACAATCTGCGACTGCTGAACTTTCCCAGATCTCCTTTGTTGGATTCTAAGGAGCTGGTTTGCCGGTATCTTACTGAGATTCTCCTTATGCCTTCTGATAATTTGCCTCCTATTGTTCGGGCCCAGTATGTTTCTATTTCCTCCTCAGAAGAGTTGGGTGGGAGAGTCCCGGTAGAGCCTGGGGGGCCGCTTCAGATGGATCTTACAGGTTTTCTGGAGAGCTCGCTTGACGTGGTAACTAGTCGAGCGACTTTACTGGTGTCCTTTGCTTTTGAGTCTGATCGGAACTCTGTATTGCGATTATATTTTCTTAAAATGAATGTTTCTCAATTTATGGGTTCTAAGATTTTGATTTTTCCCGATTTGGCAAGGGATACCCAAAAGAGGAGGAGGGAGTTTCTGGCCTTGCGCCAGCGCTCTCTTGCCTTGGGGGCGCAGTTTAAATTGAAATATCTGTGTAAATGTGTGATATTTTATAATTCTAAACAGTTTCTTTTCTTTGAACCCATTCAATTAAGTTTGTTTCTTGAGGGTAAAGAGAGGAGTGGTATGGAACCTGCACTGGCTGCCGCACTTAACGTCTAAGCTCTTTTAGACATCCTTGAGGTGTCTTTCTTTATTTCTTTTTAAAAATGTTCTTTTTTCTTGGAACCGTATTGTGGTTTATATTTTTGTGGTCTATACCAAGTGTATTTATTTTCTTGGATGCTTGTATTGCTTTGATGTATTTCTATATTCGCTTTATGCCTAGTTTATTCTTGGTGTATATGAATAACTTTAATAAAGAAAAAATGAAAAAAAAATGAAAAAGGATCACAATGAGATAATGTAACTTCTTTCCTCGTAAGGGCAATAGGACACAATGAACAGTGTGGACAAAGGTGAAAACTGCTTTCCAAGAGGGCTTAACCAAGGGCTCAGATGGAAAAAAGAATGACAAAAATGCCATCCAAAATCCTACCCCTATAAAATTAAAACAGGAGGCATCTAAAGCTCCCAAATCCTGCAAATACTGTAAAGATATCTGCTGGAAATACCTAATAATTTTAGAAAAAAGGTAAAAGAAAGTTACACAGGCCAATGAAAAATGTGGTTCAGGTTCATTTTAAACACATTTTTCCCAATTTGAGGTTATATTTTTTTGTTCATTTCACAAAATCATTAATCATGCATTATATGTGTGAAAGAACTTTTTTATATATACAAATCAATTGTATGTGTGTTACTTGATAAGCATAAACCGTCAAGTCATTTCTGTGCACTTAGAATTTTTAAGCACCCAAACAAACCAAATGCCTGCTCACAAATGCACACCTTTAATGTAGAGAGGCATCCTGAAAGCTGTCTTAACAGAAAAAGGTGGTACCCATGAGGCAAACATCTTTAAGCCATATGTTGTGCTTGAATCTTAAAATGATCAGAGGAGGAACATAAGAATCAAAGAAAGTAAAATTGCTTTTTTAAAGTGAACAGAATTGCAGCTACTGTGATAGACCTAGGCTGGCATGCACAGTCCCGAATAGCAGGGTCTGATATCCATCCTGGACATCCAACCCCCGCTATGCCATGGGACCCAATTCCTGCGCCAAAACTACCCTCATGAACAAGGCTACTGTGCAGGGAGCTCTGGATGGGGGTCGGGGGGTGGCAACTGGAGGAAAGTGAGTAGAACGGAGGTGGGACCCTGACCCCAGACATACAGGGCTGATCCTGGTCAGAGCCCTGTACATCCGGGGCAGCAGAAATGGATGAGGAACTTAAGTCCCCCCGAAGGTGGAAATCGGCACCAGTGGATCTCCCAAAACTGGTAAGAAGCACATGGAGGTTCTCCACAGCCCATCCCTGACCTTGGCAGGCCCTTTTGGGGGTTGTGAGGCGGAGAGAAGCATATCTCAACTTGTGTGGCAGATTGAGGCTCCTGCATGGCATCCCGGTGCCATGATGATGGGATGCCACGTCATTGCAGTGACGTGGCATCCCATGGGGGTTATACGGGAAGGGAGCCAGGCCTGCAGTGGCAAGGAACTGGGGCACAACCTGCCCAGTGCCCATCCAGGCCCTTTGCACCCAATTCTGATCCCACAGGAACATTTTGGACATCCAGACAGGCCTCATTATGCATCAGGCTCCTAGGGAATATTTAAAACAAGTAATTATTGTGATACTGCGGACCCTCTGGCACAAAGAAAAGAAGTTTTAAATCTTGAAAAAAACAAGATTTACATGCAATTTCCTGAAGGTCCACATAGAGGGAGCAGGAGAGCAAGCCTGGAAGCAGAGGAACCACGCCTCTATGGGCAGGACCTTGAATAAGTTAGTCCCGATTTAAGCAGGGACAGAGCTGAATCATGCAGAGCAGATCGTAGAGACAGAGACGGCGCCAGAGTGAGCGTCAAAGCCGGACTGGAAAGAGCAGCTCGGAGAGTTGGAGTCACTGTCAGACCGAGAACAGCTCAAGGAGTTGAAGCAGCTTGGAGAGCAGGCCAGAGAGTAGGCCGAGAAGCAGACCAAGGAATAACTCGTAGAGCAGGCCGAGGTGAAGGCCCAAGAGCAGACCTAGAGGAGGGCCAACTACAACTGGAAGGAGGTGCTCTCCCTTCCAGCCTGAAAGGAAGCCCTATCCAG
The DNA here is from genome assembly GCA_033557465.1 of Ichthyophis bannanicus. Classification (NCBI taxonomy): domain Eukaryota; kingdom Metazoa; phylum Chordata; class Amphibia; order Gymnophiona; family Ichthyophiidae; genus Ichthyophis; species Ichthyophis bannanicus. The sequence continues at coordinate 218,340,740 of CM066036.1, forward strand.
GGAGAAGGACTGGGATACAAGCTAAGGAAGAGATATCCGGTTACAAGGAATACCCAAGGAGAAAAAGGTACTTTTAAAAGTTTTTATAAAAGTAACCTGAAAGAGGAATGGAAAACTCAGAGGCCTGGGGAACAGGGAAGTGCTGAGAGGGCGCGGCCAGTAGCCAACTGCCACAGGGGTGGAAGTGGAGGACAAGCACCACAGCAGCAGCCATGCCTCAGAGGAGTTACTCCCCATTCTAAAGGAGGAAAGACACCCAGGGAACACTTGAGCCTGCAAGAAGTGGAAGACATTCAGGCTAGGCCTCAAGCCTTTCCCAAAAGAGACTGCAGGAACTTTAAAGGTGAAACAGTGGTTGCCTGCAAGTGTTTACCTAAGCCTAGCACAAGAGAGAAACAAAGAAATAACTTTTATCTGTATGATAAGGACACTTTTATGCCAAAAGTACCAGATAATCTCTCTAGGAGAAAGGCTACTAATAATAAAGGCTGGGATAAGCGAACTTTTAATCCTGGAGCAGAAGAAAACCCAGGGTTCTACAATATAGCTAAAAGCCGACGCCCCAAACTGACACGCCAACATTGGAACACAGTATGGCATGCTTTTAGAAAGCCTGAATTCAGCCTTCCTGAGGTTTCAGATTCAGACCCCTCAGAGATGGAGTGGATGCCAGGGGAATCTGAGGTTAATGAGGCCGTGGAACCCATGGATTGTAATTATTGCACAATAGGAAAGTTTTAAGTTATTTGGAGCAACCAAATGTATGAAGAGAATACAAGATGCCTTATGTTTTGAGTTTGTGAAGATTAACAATGTTACTTTGAATGTTTTTGTGAATTGCACTTGATACAAGAAAGGATACAGCCCTGTTATGTTTCTTAACCGCATATTTTTGGACCATTTGCGTAAAGGTGAAATAAATGCCTTTTTCTTTTTCCCTACACTTGGCTAAAAGTTGATTTATTGGGAAGTTGACCACGAGGCTGACACAGAGAGCCGCTACCTCATGACCCTCACAACAGGTCAGCCCTAATACCCCTATTCTTATGAGCTCCCCAGCCCCGTGGAACCACTACGCCGCCACCAGAGGGGGCTGCGGGGGACATTATCCAAATGTTTGAATAATAATATCCAAAAAGAAATAAAATCTAAACTAATTTGTAAAAGAATACTGTATAACATAAATTCATCCATTGAAAAAAATATATCAAACCCTTATCCCAACCCCCAAAAGCCCCCCACATCATAATCCATATGCCCTCCAATCCCCCATTAGACACCTTACTCATCTCATTCCATAGCCTCACATATACAATTCATCAAATTCCATACCCCTCTGATCCCTGACCCATCAGTATCCAGGTTCCACTTCTTATCCATGACCCATAAGAATATAGGCCCTCCTTAAAATCACCCTCCTTATCATCAAGGGCCTCCACCATCTCCAAGGAGGCCCCTGACCAACCCCATCCCTCAGATCTCCTCCCTTTCAATGCAATTCACAGAATAATCACCCCTCTATAATCAGTGGGGTGTCCCCAGAATGTTGGTGCTCTAGGCAACTGCTTAATATTCCTAATGGTAGCACCAACCCTGACTACAAGGCAGATCCTGGGCATGCTCTCAATAATTCCTGAACCGGTTTTACACCTACCACATGCTAAAGTTTGCACTTAATGTGCAGTTAATTCCAAAAACTTACTATGCTTTAGTAAAGAGGTCACATAGAGGCACATTTCACAATGGGATGTACAAGTGTGATCTGGGATGTCAAACCCAGAATGTCTGAAAATAAAGCAGGCACGTGCAAGTTCAGGTATGTTTTCAGAAACGTTGACATGCCCAATATGCGTGTATATCAAACGTCTATATAGACATCCCCAGGATAGCATTTCAGGGATAAGACATCTAATAGCATAATAGTTATCATACTGGCTTAAAGGCAGGCTGGCTAGGGTTCAAATCCCAGTATGGGCCTTTGTGATCTATGTTAATCACTTAATTCTCTATACTGTCTGGATGTTTTAAGGTGACAAGAAGCTCTTTCCTGATGCCTATTCATGTCTCGAACAGGTAAAAACATGGATGTGCCTGCACATGTCTCTGCCATTTCTGAGATCAAATGGGGACATGTAAGTCCATTGCTCATCCCCAGACATGCCTTTGCCATACCCCAATGCCCACTTGGACATCTCTGCATCAGAGACATCTACTAATGTCTTTTGTGGGATGGCTACAGAGACATGTCCATGATTTTGACGTCCATGTGCATGTGCACATCCAAATCATGATTAAACCTTTTAAAATGGCTCTCTTAATTGAATTAATATGTGATAAATACAAATTAACAAGAGCATTTTCCATTTGCACCTATCAAAAGGTTCTAATGTGAAGTTATTTTTTTTTAAATTAAAGTAAATTTATAGAATGAAGCAAAGACATCTGAATATCAGGAAAAAGTCTGAAAATTTTGAAAATGAACTGATCTTTTTTTGCCTAGGCATATACCTATGTTGAAAATATAATTGAATGCATAAAATGTGAAGAAACATTCTGAATAGATGAGACAGGTCAGATGTGATAGACAAGAATCAACTCTTAGACATAAGATCATATATCAAAGATCAGTAAAGGGGGGCACTTTCATGAAGGAGTATTTTTCAGAACCAGACAACTGCACCAATGACTTTATGATCAGGATAATAGAGGAAAATTAAAACGATAAAGGAGTAGATGACTTGAATTTAAAATAATCGGATGCGTTGGAACTGCAAGAAAGATCTTGGATTTCTGATTCAATATTAAGTGGATTTTGGAAATATCTCATATGGAAATAGCAACATTTATATGTTAGGTTGCATACATGTGTGAATGACAATTTCAGAAAGCTGCTATTTACATCCCCAAGACAGAGAGGCAAGGAATGGATTTAGTTGGATGGACCAAAAATGTATACATGTATTCTTCATCTTACAATGTGGGAGGAGTGGCCTAGTGGTTAGGACAAGGTACTTCAGGCCAGAAGGCCAGGGGTTCAAGTCCCACCTGGGGACAGCAATCTCAGGCCGGAGGGACTGGGATTTCTAGTCCTGTAGGCACTCCTTGTGGTCTTGGGCAAGCCACTTAACCCTCCATTGCCCATGTTCCCTGTAAGTATTAATGTATGTGTGTCATATCCCCTCATGTTAAATGTATCTCCCAATTGACCGCTTTGACCTGGTGAAAAGCAGGATATAAATACAGCTAAATAAATAAATAAAGAATGCACAAAGGGGTATGTTTACTAAAGGTTAACATTTGTTAAGCAAAGTTAATGCGTGTTAAGTGCTTCCACTGGCCATTCATTCCTATAGGCCATTGCTGCACTCAACGCGCGCTAGCTTTACTTAGCGCTCGTTAAACTTTACTAAACATACCCTATAGATTCATATAAATTTTACTACCAGGTTTTTCACCAGCTCAGAGACAAGCACAGATTTTTATAAAGTGCTCATTTTAATCAGGACTTTACAGAAGGGATTAAGGGTATAACCCTGCTTTTATTTCCTTATTTATAAACAAATATGCCATTAAGCAACAATTACATGTGGAGACTTATTTTAGTACATGGAGATCGGAGACATTCAGGTAATGATGTACACAATTACAGAAGTATTTTAGAAAAGACTGTCCCAAATGTGGAACCTTTTTAAAATACAAATAAGAAAGTGCAGGACTATACGTGTATGTTCTGGGACATGGAACCAGAGGAGCTATTTTGCAAATGTACATGTGGGGAACATCAACAGGACAAAGTCAGCAACTTACACATGCACTGTACTGTAGGTGCCAGTACTTACATGTATAAGTTGGTATTTCACAACTTCAATGTGTAAGTTCCAGCACTAGCAAGTCCATATTGGACATTTTGCAAACCTACATACAATATATAAATATTGCCAATAAACTGCAGGTGACACTATCTTTAAATCATTTCAATTTGAAGTGGGTAATAAACAGTGGGGATCAAGGAAGATAAACCCCCTTAAATCCTTCAGTAAAGACCCGGCCAAAACTAGCACTTTTTTTTTTTAATTCAAGTATTTAATGTATACTACAACCAACCATAGACAAAGGACAATCAAATAGAAAAAATACATAATAGTTACAGAAAATCAAAAGAAAAGAAAAATTAAGATGATAAAGTCCACATTACGGAAACCAAAGTGTGATAGATACAGGAAATCAGTCAAAGGAAAAACTAGGCTCTTCAAGCCAACATCCTGAGAGGTTAAATGAATTTTTTTCAGACGTTGCCCATTTGGAGCAATTTATTGTGGATCGGCAGGGTGTAGTTCAGGCTGATGGGGTTGAGTAATTCATTTAACCTCTCAAAACTAGCACTTTATAAAAACTTAAATATGATGGGGAGCAGGTATAAATCCCAATTTGGACAATTTTGATCATACTCGTGTTTTCCCTATAACTAAATGGGAATGCATGTATAGATTTATGACCCACCCAGACCATTCCCTATCCATTCCCTAGATATCTCTGCTTGCAAATTCTACATAATAATGGCATCCATGTATAAATTCAGCCCTTTGTAAAGTGTCCTTTTACAAGTAAATGCCATTTCCTCATATAAATGCCTGATTTTACAAATGAAAACTGCAAATGGGGCTTCGAAAATAACTTCCATAGCCTTTTGCAATTGATTTTTCTAGCTTACAAAGCAATGTTAAAGGTTCAAAAAAATGTGAAGAGTACCAAAGTCTGAAAGTTTTGACGAAGGTCTACAGGGCTGATTTATTAGCTTATGGGTTTTCCCACAGATTACTGGTCTGTTTCAAGTGGAAGTTTGCTATATATGCAAATGAGTTCTGTAGCAAACCTTTGCCAGAAATTTAACTATGAGACCCAACTGAAAAAGAAAATTTTATCTAATTAGGATGTAACTATCTTTTATTCAAAAAACAGCAAACAATGAAGCCTTTACGCACTGTATTTTTCTATTGATTCTGAAGGAATATAAGCTGCTGATTTTGTGTCACAACATCTCATTAATTCAGAATTTTGGTAAACTTTAGCAAATAGCAAAGTAAATTCAAAGCTTTACTACTTGTAAATAGAAAAAACGGAGAATTATTTGCAAAAGGGTTCAATGCATTAACACCTCAAGCTGTGCAAAACAATAAAACTTTGGTGTCTTTATTTTACATGTTGGAACATTTTGCTAAATAATTCAAAAAATGACCCCTTCACAAATCATAAAATTTAAAACCTAGTTTACTATAGGGCATATGGTTATGGTTATTTATTTGATATACTGCCCTTCCTTAGCAAACAGAGCAGTTTAAAATTTACAGACAATTAGAGGTAGGCACAAGCTCAGAAAGGGAAAAGGAAATTACAATTGTTGATAGGACAGGCAGAGAGAGGCATACAGGACTATACATAGGGGGACATGATCAGACAAAAGGGGAAGGAAGGTCAAAAGCCAGAGAGAAGAGATGTTTTTTTAGGTTTTGTTTGAAAGTGTTGTGATGGGGTTCTAACCTAAGGGAAGTGGGCAGTGAGTTCCAGAGAGCCCGGCGATGAAAAAGAATGCAGAGGAGCGTGTGGATTGGAGGTGAGAGGGGGAAAGGAAGATGAAGATGGTTTAGGTGGAACGAGCGGGGGGGGGGGGGGGGTGTCTGGGGGCGTGGAATGTGATGAGGTCTGCCAGATATTGTGGAGTGCTAGTGTGAAGAGCTCTATGAACTAGAGTAAGTAATTTGAAGTGAGTACGAAAAGAGATGGGTAACCAGTGTAGATGAAGGAGAAGAGGTGTGACATGATCCCGCTGGGAGGAGGAAGTGATAAGACGTGCAGCAGTGTTCTGAATTCATTGTAATCTACCTATTTGTGATTTCGAGAGGCCAATGAAAACAGAGTTTATTTATTTATTTAGACAGTTTTGTATATCGCCTTATCCTTCAATCAAAGCGGTCACAACACAATTGGGGGATACATTTAACATGTGGGGATATGAGACACATACACTAATACTTACAGGGAACATGGGCTATGGAGGGTTAAGTGGCTTGCCCAAGGCCACAAGGAGCATCTGTGGGAATAGAAACCCCAGTCCTTCTGGCCCAAGGTTGCTGTCCTCTAGTGGGATATGAACCCCCGACCTTCCGGCCTGAAGTACCTTGCCCCAACCACTAGGCTACTCCTCCCTAGTTAGAGAGTTAGAGAAATCACCCTGTGACATAACTAGTGACAGAAGAAGAGTGGTAAGAGCAGGTGGAGTAAGAAAGGGGCGAATTGCACGAATCTGGCGCAGGAAAAAGAAGGAGGTTTTGGTGACGTGTGAAACATGGGCTTGAAAGGAGAGATCTGAGTCAAAGAGGACACCCAAGTAGCGGAAACAGGAAACTAGGGGTATGGAGTCCTAAGAAAGAGGGTGCCAGTGCTGGGGAGGGACTACCGTGGGTGAACCAAATTGCAACAGTTTTGGTTAAGTTAAGATGAAGACAGTTTAGGGTAAGCCAGTCAGTGACCATTGAGAGACAGGTATTGAGAGAAGAAAGGTCAGGGTGAAGAGGGGAAGTGTGGTGGAGAAGAACTAGATCATCTGCATAGTAAAAAGTGGAAATCCCAGATTGCTGTATTAGTAAGCGAGCGGTGCTAGAAAAAGATTAAAAAGAAGAGGTACCAGAACAGAACCCTGGGGGACCCCACAGGGTAAAGGGAATGGATCGGAGGGGTGAATAGAGCAGGATGGACTGCACAAGACCGAGAGGAGAGGAAAGAGTGGAACCACCGATAGACTGTGCTGCAGAGGTCGGCCTCACGTAGACAAAGGAGAAGAAGAGAGTGGTCAACTAGGTCGAAGGCTGAAGATAAGTCCAAAGATACCGCCACTGAGAAGTCACCATGATCGTGAGCCACATGGAATGCATTGGTGAAGGCAAGCAGAACAGTTTCAAAACTGTGGCTTTGTCGGAACCCTGACTGACGGGGGTGGAGAAAATTGGTGGAGTCCAGATGGTGAGAGAGCTGTGCAAAGACAGCTTTTTCGAGAAGTTTAGAAAGGAAAGGGAGGTTAGAGACAGGGCAATAGTGTGCTGAAGCTAGAGAGTCGAGTGAGGGTTTCTTGAGGATAGGGCGAATAAGGGCATACTTCCAGGAGCGAGGAAAAGTGCCTGTGGCAAGACTTGTATTGATCATAGTGAGGATAGGAGGTATGAGTGCCAGAGAGGGAGTAAGTATCCAAGAGGAGAGGATAGGGTCAAGGGAGCAGTATGTCTTATTGGATGAGTTCAACTGTAGTGATTGGATAGAATGTGGCCCATGTGTGTGAGAGTTGTGAGGTGGGGGGGGGGGGTGAGGTAGGAGGAGGGGAGTAGATAGGGGAGGGACAGGAGGGCAGTGATGCCCTGAGGGAGGAGATCTTGGTGCTGAAGAATGATGCAAGTAGTGGAGGGGGAGGAGTTGGTTGGACGGATGTGACGGTGGAGTTAGGGCAGAGAGATGTGAGAGTTTTAAGAGTAGAATAGAGATGGGTCTGGTTAGGGGCAGAGGAGATGGCATTAGAGAAGTATGTCTGTTTGGCAAGATGAACTTTAGAGCGATAGTATGACTGATGTGTTTTAAATGATGATTGTATGGCTGGGGAGGGGGCTTTTCACCATAGTTGCTCGGCTCGGCGGAGGTGAGTGTGTAACAGATGCAGACCATTGTGGTACCAAGGTTGTGAAGGGCATTGGCAAGGGGGGCAGGGTTGCAGGGGGGCTAAACAGTCGAGAGCTGCGGAGAGATTAGAAGCCCAAAGAGAATCTTAAGAATCAGGGGAGAGGGAAGAAAAATCAGGAGGGAGGAGTTCGACTGCAGTTGGAAAACATTGAAGGGTGAGTGGGTTTATGCAACGAGAATAGCGCAAAGGGGGGATGTGCCAGGGAACATTGGAGGAGGAGAGGATAGGGAGGGTGGCTTTGAGTGGGAACAATGAAAGAACAGGCAGAGGTGGTCAGTCCAAGGCAGATGAGAGGAATGCAGGTTTTATAGCAGGAGGGTGGAGGAGACAGAGGTGATAAGTAGGTCAAGGGTGTGACCTGCAGAGTGTGTGGGGAAAGAGATGTGTTGCAAAAGGGATAGGTCATGCAGGAGAGAGGCAAATATATGATTCCTGGAAGAGGAAGGGGAATCAAGGCGAAGGTTGAAATCTCCTGCAATGAGCAGGTGGGGGAAGGCCAGAGAGAGGTCGGAAATGGTCAGAAGAAGAGAGTCCCATAGATTGAGGCATAGTGCAGGAGGGGAGTAAATGAGGAGGACGTATGTTGGGGGAGAGGTATGTAGATGAAGGAGAAGAGCTTCAGGGTAGTGTAGAAGAGGAGAGAAATTTTGTGTGAAAGGGAGGGTTGGGTGTATGATGGCCTCGACACCGCCACCTATGCGACTTGTACGAGGAACGGAAATAGATGAGAAACCCAGTGGAAGGCAATGGGCAAGAAAAGCATCCTCCCTGTCCTTCAGCCAGGTTTCGGTAAGAAGAGTGAGATTTAGAGATTCACGGACAATGAGGTCTTGAATAAGGAGGGTCTTGGATCTTAAGGACCGGCAGTTGAGAAGACACGCTTTAATGGAGGTAAGGGGGACGAATGAAGAAGAGTGGGTGCGGTTGGTAGCTAGGCATGGGCGGAGGTTCACAGAGCAGCGAAAGATTGAGCTGGTAGATTTTGAAGACCTAAAAGAGGAGTTGGAGGAGAAAGAATGATTGCCCCACAGCACCGGTATGGAAGCCATGAGGTAGCAAATAGATAAAGAGGCAGAGGACACATGAAAGGAAATACTGTAATGATAGGAACGTACCTGCAGTGGTAGAGTCCAAATGTTGGTGGCAAAGCTGAGTAAAGTGAGTAGGAATATTGTTCCAAATAAAAGGAGAGGTGTACACAGACAGGAGGCAGTATCCTTGCTTCCGGAGTGGCCCCAAGGAGTGCACCAAGGAGCTCTGCTTTTATGGGGAAAGCTCAGGATACCTCTCAGCACGGCCGCGGGAAGGCAGCCACATCACTTCCTGGGGGGGAGGGACCAGGCACAGACCGGGCAGGAGCAGTTGGAACAGGAGAGGACAGGCTCTGTGGAGACACAATAAACAACAGCATAGTACAGAGAGGCAATAATAGAGGAGCATCAGCAACAGTGTTCAGGCACCGCCGGCGCTCTGCTTTTATGGGGAAAGCTCAGGATACCTCTCACAGCGCGGCCACGGGAGGGCAGCCGCGTCACTTCCTGGGGGGGAGCGACCAGGCACAGACCGAGCAGGAACAGTTGGTACAGGAGAGGACAGACTCTCTCACAGCGTGGCCATGGGAGGGCGGCCGTGTCACTTCCTCGGGGGAGGGACCAGGCACAGACCAGGCAGGAGCAGTTGGTACAAGAGAGGACAGGCTCTCTCACAGCACTGCCATGGGAGGGTGACTGCGTCACTTCCTGGGGGGGAAGGGACCAGGCACAGACCAGGCAGGAGCAGTTGGTACAGGAGAGGACAGGGTCTCTCACAGCACGGCTGTGGGAGGGTGTCCATGTCACTTCCTGGGGGGAGGGACCAGGCACAGACCGGGCAGGAGCAGTTGGTACAGGAGAGGACAGGCTCTGTGGAGACACAAAAAACAACAGCGCAGTACAGAGAGGCAATAATAGAGGAGCATCAGGAACAAGGGCATTAATGCCTAGCATTGGTTATAGTGTGCAATATGCGGTTAGCGGAGGGCTGTGGTAACATAGTAACAGTTAGCTCCAGGCAAGATGGGCCCACTTGGACCCAATTCTGGACCATGGGAACAAAATATTCCTGTGGTAGCCAGAATTGGGCCCAAGGATGGCCCAGCTTGCCCCTGCCGCCTGTGGGGACATCCTCCCCGCAGGCGCCCCTGACTCTGGCACTTCCGGCCCCCCTATTCCCTGCTGCCCAGCCCATGGCTAACTAGCTGGGGCCTGGATTAGGTGTTGGGGGTTTACTACCACCTGCCTGGACAGAATGAACAGATGATGAAATGCTAACAGAAATTAGGGAAGCTAGCAAAGGTTACAATGTAGTGTTAATGGGAGATTTCAATTGCCCCTGTATTGACTGGGTTAATGTCACATCAGGACACACACACAGTGAATTTCCCTGCTATCTTCCCTCCATTTATTAAAACTAATGTGATCATGTTATGATCATTATTGTGAAGAGGTCCCAAAATCATTATGTCTCACACTAGATCCTGCATTCCATTAAGGACTACAGTAGGTCTAAAATAGCTTCCCTTCATTTCAGTTCCTGAACCAGCTGCTTCATGAAGCAGTCATTTATTTCATCTAGAAACATTATCTCCCTAGCATGTCCTAATGTGAAACCGACCCAATCAATATGAAATTTCCCATTATCACTGTGTTGTAAACTTTGCTAGCTTCCCTAATTTCTGTTAGCATTTCATTATCTGTCTGCTCATTCTGGTCAGGTGGGAGGTAGTAGATCCCCACTGCCCTTTCCTTCATCTTTTTACATGGAATTTCTATCCATAGAAATTCTACAGTGTATTTTGTTTCTTGTGAAAAGTTTATCATGTTTGGCTCAATGCCCTCTTTAACATATAGAACCATCTCTTCACCAGTATGATCTACCCTATCATTGCAATATAGTTTGTAGTCTGATATGATAATGTCCCATTGGTTATCCTCATTCCAGCAGGTCTCTGAGATGTCAATTACATCTAACCTTTCATTCAATTCTATGTATCCTACCTCTACCATCTTGTTTTAGACTTCTGAAATTTGCATGCAGGCATTTCAAAGCTTGTTTAACATTATTAACATTTTGGCTATTGAATGACAAGGGTAATTTGGAATATTTCAATTCTCTCTGATGTTTACTTAAAGGCACCTGGGTTGCTTTTACCTTTTTGGAACCTCTCTATCAGGATGCCCTGACTTATCTGTTTTTCTAGTATCCTTCAAAGATACATCATTCCGAACAATGTGTTCTTGAGTGACTGTAGGCTTTTTGCATTATCTAGTGCTCTATCTCCTTTTTAAAGGTTAATACCAACAGCCTGATTCCATCATAATTAAAGTGGAGCATATCCTTTTGTAAAAGCCCTCACCTAGAATGTTGCCGAGTTCCTAACAAATCCCAAACCCTCTTCCTTCCACAATCATCTCATCCACAAATTACGACTCCGGGGCTCTGCCTGCCTCTTGGAACAGGAAGCATTTCTGAGAATGGAAGTTCTGGATTTCAGCTTTCTAGCTAAAAGACTAAATTTGTTATCCAGAAACTCCTTCCCAGACTTTCCTATCTCTTTGGTACCATCATATACCAAGACAGCAGGATCCCCCCCCCCCCCCAGCACTGCCTAAAACCTTATCTTAGCAGTGTGTGTGAGGTCCACTATCTTTACACTAGGCAGGCAAATAACGAGGTGATCATCACATTCACCAGCCACCGAGCTATCTACATACCTCATGATCAAATTGTCAACTATAATAACCATTCCATTCTTTGCCTGATGGGCACATGGCCCTAAAGATACATCCTCAGTATGAGAGCAGATTTCATCACATGGAGGATAGCTCCTAGCTACAGGATCATTTCCTGCCACACCAAGGTGATGATTTCCTTCCACATTACCTCTCTCCTCCATGGTAGCAGAGAGGCTGCCAGACTGGAGATGGGACTTCTCTACTATAGCCCTGCAGGTCTCATCTATATACCTTTCTGTCTGTCTCAGCTCCTCCAAGTCTGCTACTCTAGCCTCCAGATATCGGACTCATTTCCTGAGAGCATAAGATGTCCCACCAACTGGGAGAAAATCATACATTTAACACTCAGTACAAAACACTGGAGAGCCCCAATATTACTGATGGACTGCTGCCAGAATGAACAAATGGATGATGAAATGCTCAAAGAAATCAAGGAAGCTAACAAAAGTCACAGCAGTGTAGTAATAATGGGTGATTTCAATTACCCCAGTATCAACTGGGTCAGTGTCACGGCAGGACATGCTAGGGAAATAAAGATTCTAGATGAAATAAATGACTGCTTCCTGGAGCAGCTGGTTCATTAACCGACCAGAGGGGAAGCCATACTGGATCTAGTCCTTAGTGGAACACTAGATCTGGTGCAAGAAATAAGGGTGTTGGGACCACTTGGCAATAGTGATCATAGCATGATCGTGTTTGATTTAATTAGTGGAGGAGGGATAGTAAAGAAATCCACAGTACTACCTTTTAACTTTCGAAAGGGAAAATGATAAAATGATAAAATGAGGAAGATAGTTAAGAAAAAACTAAAAGGAGTGGTTGCAAAGGTTAAAGACTTACATGAAGCTTGGGTGTTGTTTAAAATTACTATCCTGGAAGCCCAGACCAGCTGTATTATACGCATTAAGAAAAGTGGAAGAAAGTCCAAAAAACTGCCAGCATGGTTTAAAGGTGAGGTCAGAGAGGTTGTTGCTGCCAAAAAAGCATCTTTCAGGAAATGGAAAAAAGAGCCAAATGACGAAAACTGGAAACAGCACAAGCACAGGCAAGTTAAATGCAAAGCATTGATAAGGCAGGCAAAGCGAGAATTTGAGAAGGAACTTGCTAAGGAAGCAAAAACACGAAATAAACACTTTTTCAAGTACATTCATAGCAAAAGGCCTGTGAGAGAGTCAATTGGACCATTAGATGATAGAGGGGTAAAAGGGACAGTAAGAGGAGACAAGGCTATAGCAGAGAGACTGAATGAATTCTTTGCTTCGGTCTTTACTGAGGAAGATGTAGGGATGTTACCCAAGACTGAAGTGGTATTTAAATTTGATACTGCAGAGGAATTGAGAGAAATATCGCTACACCGGGAAGATGTATTACAACTATTTGATAAACTGAATAGTAGCAAATCACCTGGACTGGATTGTATACCTCCAAGAATATTGAAAGAACTGAAATATGAGATTGCAGACCTGCTATTAGTAATCTGTGAACTTTCATTAAAATTATCTGTAATACCTGAAGATTGGAGGGTCGTCAATGTAACGCCAATTTTTAAAAAGGGTTCCAGTGGTGATCCGGGAAATTACAGACCGGTGAGGCTGATGTCAGTACTGGGGAAAATGGTAGAAACCATCATAAAGAACAAAATTACACAGCATGTAGATAGTCATGGCCTAATGGGAGACAGCCAACATGGCTTTAGACAATGAAGATGTTGTCTTACTAATCTGATATGTTTTTTTGAAGGTGTGAATAAACAGGTAGACAAAGGTGAGTCGGTTGATATAGTCTATCTGGACTTTCAGAAAGCCTTTGACAAGGTCCCTCATCAGAGACTTTTAGCAAAACTAAAAAGTCATGGGATAGGAGGCAGTGTACTATTGTGGATCGGGAACTGGTTAAAAGCTAGAAAGCAGAGGGTAGGGCTAAATGGCCAATTTTCCCAATGGAAAAAGGTGAATAGTGGAGTATCCCAGGGATCTGTACTGGGTCTGCTACTTTTTGACATATTCATAAATGACCCGGAAAAGGGAATAACTAGTGAGGTTATCAAATTTGCAGACGACATAAAACTGTTTAAAGTTGTTAAAACCCAAGAGGACTGTGGAAAACTGCAGGAGGATCTGGATAAATTGGAAGAATGGGCATCCAAATGGCAGATGAAATTTAATGTGGACAAGTGCAAAATTATGCACCTAGGAAAGAACAACCCACACTATGGTTACACAATGCAAGGTTCCACATTGGGAACCACCACCAAGGAAAAAGATTTAGGAGTCATCGTGGATAACATGTTAAAACCCTCCGCCCAGTGTGCAGCGGCGGCCAAGAAAGCAAATAGAATGCTAGGTATCATAAGGAAAGGAATGGAAAATAAAACAAAGAATATTATAATGCCTCTGTTTCGTTCCATGGTACGACCGCACTTTGAATATTGTGTGCAATTCTGGTTGCCGTATCTTAAAAAGCATATAGCATTATTAGAAAAGGTACAGAGAAGAGCCACCAAAATGGTAAAGGGGATGGAAGGCTACTCCTATGAAGAGAGGCTACAAAGGTTAGGGCTTTTCAACCTGGAAAAGAGACGGCTGAGGGGAGATATGATAGAGGTCTATAAATTAATGAATGGAGTGGAACGGGTAAACGTAGATAGGTTGTTTACGCTATCAGAATATAGAAAGACTAGGGGACATGTAATGAAGCTACAGGGTAAACTATTTAAGACAAATAAGAGAAAATATTTTCTCAATCAATGTATAATCAAACTCTGGAATTTGTTACCGGAGGATGTAGTAAGAGCTGTTAGTGTAGCTGGGTTTAAAAAACGGTTTGGACAAGTTCCTGGAGGAAATGTCCATAAACCATTATTGAAAAGGGACCCAGGATATCAATGCTTGACCCAAAACAAGCACTGTGGAACCTGTGTCTTTTGGGGATACTGCTAAGTATGTATGAGCTAGATTGGCCACTGTTGGAAACAGGATACTGGGCTTGAAGTCTTGGTCTGACCCAGTATGGCATATCTTATGTTCTTATGTCTGAATCTTAGATTTAAAGATTTTGTTTAGCTATATATATATATATGTTGTTGTTGTTAAGTGTCGTCGAGTCGGAGTCGACTCATGGCGACCCTCTGGATAGCTATCCTAAATTGTGTTCGGTCTTGAGTCAGGTGGCTCATTGTTGACAGACTGGTACCCGTAGCTGCTGTTATTGTATCGATCCATCTCATTGCTGCCTTCCTCTTTTGCGCTGACCTTCTATCTTGCCAAGCATGATGTCTTTCTCTAATGATCTCTCTCTTCGCATGATGTGTCCAAAGTATGAAAGTCAAAGTCTTATCATCTGAGCTTCTAAAGAAAGCTTAGGTTTGATCTCCTCTAGTACCGACTGGTTTGTTCTTCGGGCAGTCCATGGTATACACAGTATTTGCCGCCAGCACCATAATTCAAAGGCATCAATTTTCTTCCTGTCTATCTTTTTCACTGTCCAGCTTTCACATCCATATGATGTTATTGAAAATACCATGGCTTGAACAAGTCGAATCTTTGTATGGAGAGAGACATCTCTGCTCTTGAGAATCTTATCTAGGTCTTTCATAGTCATTCTGCCAACAGCAATGCGCCGTCTGATTTCTTGACTGCTTGTTGCTTCTTTATTGATAGTTGATCCAAGTAGGTTAAAGTTGTTCACGATTTCAATTTCTTCTCCTTCAATGATGAACCTGTTGATTATGCCAGTTGTCATGATCTTTGTCTTATTTACATTAAGGTGCAGGCCCATTTTGAGAGTATGTTCTTTGATTGTGAGAAGCAAATGTTTCAGATCATCTTCACTTTCAGCCAGTAATATGGTATCATCAGCATAGTGAAGGTTGTTGATGAGTCTTCCACCAATCTTCACACCTCTGTTGTCTTCATACAATCCTGGTTCTCTGATGATTTGTTCTGCATATAAATTAAACAGGTAGGGGGAAAGTATGCAGCCTTGTCTTACACCTTTGCTTATTTTAAACCATTCTGTTTCTCCTTGTTCCGTTCAAACTGCTGCTTCTTGATCAATGTACAGATTGTGCAAGAGTACGATCAGGTGTTCTGGTATACCCATGCTTCTTAATATGGCCCAGAGTTTCTCATGGTTTACAGAGTCAAAAGCCTTGCTATAGTCAATAAAGCACAAATAGATATCCTTTTGGTATTTTTTAGTCTTTTCAAGGATCCATCTCACATACGCAATGATGTCTCTCGTTCCTCGCCCTTTCCTGAACCCTGCTTGCACTTCAGGTAGTTCTTGTTCCAGGTATGGTTGTAGTCTCTTTTGAATAATCTTCAATAGAATCTTGCTGGCATGTGGGATCAGAGCGATTGTGCGATAATTTCCACAGTCAGTTGGATCACCTTTCTTTAGTATTGGTATAAACACGGATCTTTTCCAGTCAGTTAGCCATGATGTTGTCTTCCATATTTCTTGGCAGAGCCTTGTAAGTACAGTAACAGCTGCATCAGATTTCTGTAATACTTCTATGGGAATGCTATCAATGCCTGGTGCTTTGTTCTTTGATAAGGCTTTCAATGCTGCTTTAACTTCTTTTTTCATCACCAATGGTTCCCGGTCATAAGGTACAGGTTGAAACGGCTGTTGGTCCACTTGATCTTTATTTATTTATTTCTCTTATATACTGCACTTTTCTGCATCAGTGCGGTTTACATTGAACAAACTGAAATTACATTGAACAGGGCATTATAACTTGGAGATAACTATTTTACAGGGAACATGGGCTACGGAGGGTTAAGTGGCTTGCCCAAGACCACAAGGAGCACCTGTGGGACTAGAAGCCCCAGTCCTTCCAGCCCAAGGTTTCTGTCCTCTAGTGGGATTTGAACCCCCAACATTCTGGCCTGAAGTACCTTGCCCCAACCACTAGGCCACTCCTCCACTCCATATAAAAGCTGTGTATATTCCTTCCACCTTTTCTTGATCTTCTCAGCATCATTCAACATTGAACCTTGAGCATCTTGTAACATTCCAATTCGAGGCTGGAACTTTTTCTTTAACTCTTTTAACTTTAGGAAATCCGATTTTGTTCTTCCTCTAATAGTTTCTGCTTCTGTTTCCTTGCATGCGTCATTGTAGTACTTTTCCTTGTCCTGTCTTGCTGCACATTGGAAATCTCTGTTGAGTTCTGTTATTGTCTTTCTTTCTCCTCTGGCTTTAGCTTCTCTGAGTTTCTGGGCAATTTTTAGAGTTTCTTCCGTCATCCATTTTGGCCATTTTTGCTTTTTCACCTTTTTTAGAGACTTCTCACTTTCTTCCAACACAACCTTCTTGATGTCATTCCATAACTCTTCTGGAGGTCTGTCATTTGTATCTAAAGCAGCAAATCGATTTTGCAGGCAGTCTTTAAATTCCAGTGGTATATTTTCAAGGTCATATTTTGCTGCATTCATGAGTGGTTTGCTCTTTTTCAACTTTAGCTTGAGTTTGCATACTAGTAGTTGATGATCTGTACCACAGTCAGCTCCAGGTTTTGTCTTTGTTGATGTTATAGAACTTTTCCATCATTGACTTCCACAGATGTAGTCAATTTGATTTTTATACAATCCACTGTGTGAAGTCCATGTGTACAGTCGCCGCTTGTGTTGATGGAAGAAGGTGTTTGAGATGAATAGATCATTGGTCTTGCAGAATTCTCTCAGTCTTTCTCCAGCTTCATTTCTGTTGCCAAGTCCATATTTTCCAACTACTTTGCCTTCTTCTTTGTTGCCAACTTTTGCGTTCCAGTCACACATGACTATCAGGATATCCTGTTTGGATGTTCTGTCAATTTCAGCTTGTACTTGTTCATAGAACTCTTCAATTTCATTCTCTTCTGCAGCTGTTGTTGGGGCATATACTTGAATTATAGTTGTGTTGATAGGCATTCCTCGTAGACGAATAGAGATTAAGCGTTCGCTGACTGCATTGTATTTCATTACAGTTCTTGCAAGTTTCTTCTTTATTATAAATGCAACACAATTTCTTCTTTGTCTTTCATTTCCAGCATAGTAGACCATGTGATCATCTGATGCAAAGTGCCCGATGCCAGTCCATTTCAGTTCGCAACACAATTTGTCTCTGTTGTTACTTTTGGGAAGGTGTACAGGCTCCTGGATTGCATACTGTATATGACTTGTTATGCTGTGAATCAGCCTTCCAAGGAGATGGTTGGCATTTCCAAATATCTCCTACTCACCTCTTTCATGATACAGTTTACCAAGAGGTGCAGAACAAAGTGCCTTGGACTGCTTCAGTATGTGAGCTGTGACATTAGTTTCATTGTGCAGAGTGTTGAGCAATTTAGAGTCCACTGCTTTTGCCGAGTATGGACACATCTGCAGTGCCCAAAATGCCTCCATTTGGGGAACTGCAATGGAACAGCAGAAAGGGATCAAGGCTTCAATCTCATATAAACATTCCTTACTTTCTTATGTTGAGAGGTATAGCTAGAAATATGTATAGAGTAGTATAAGAGGGTTGCAGGACTTGGATCACTTGACAAGAAGCTGCCGTCATGCTGATCCAAAAAAGGAATGATTGTGAACTTTGGGCTGGGAACAAGGTCCTGTCCTTTAATTAGGTTTTGCACCCACATTTTCTTCTTTTCCCCTTCTAGGACAGCTGAGTCAGAATGTCATGTATTCAATGCAATAACTGTGGTGCTTTCATTCTAAGAAGAATCATTTGGATCCTAAGAACTTGCCCTATATGCCTCAAGTTAGCTGCTATGCATAAAAAATTGACTCTTCTAAGGAAAGAATTGGCTGCAATTAAACACACTACCTCTAGGTTACAAACTGAAAAAATAATCCACCACCGCTTCCACAAAGAATCAAACAGCCCAGGAACAAATGGATCATAGTGGGCTCTGGTAGGTTGCGATCTGTAATGCAGAGACACCCTATACATCAAGTGATATATGCCTGCATAATGCCTTCTCTGCCTTGGATAATGAGGGTGTCCAATTGATGGAAACTGAAATACCCTTAAATGATAGACTTAATGCCAATTCTACTGATAATGTACCTAATAGGAAGAAGATATCACGAAACAGAAAACTACTACTCCATGGAGATTCCATCATCAGAAGCATCAACTTGGGAAGACAGCTCAAAGGAGAGAGGATGGTTAAATGCCTCCCAGGCTCTTCAGCCAACAGGAATACAAAGCAAATTGTTGGCATAGTTAGTGCAGAAAGTGAGCACTCCAAAACTGATATAGTCATCCACTTGGGTACAAATGACCTGGCTAGAAACAGTGCTTCTGCAGTTGAAATGGACTTCCAGGTTCTGGGAGGAAAATTCAAGCCATTGCTAAAACTATAGCATTCTCAGAAGTTCTACCTGTTCGTGGTAAAGGGGTAGAAAGGCTACATAGCATAAAAAACTTTAATACATGGCTCCAAACCTGGTGCAAACAAGAAGGATTTAGATATATAGGCACCTGTGGAAACATATGGATCAACAAGAGACTATACTGTATTGATGGACTACATCTCTCTGATGCAGAGAAAAGGATCCTAAGTGAAAAATTCAGGCATTATGTGGACAGGCATTTAAACTAGGGAAAGGGGGCGTTAGATGGAGAAGAACAGGTTCAGTACATCACTCCCAGCAAAAGCAAAACAACATTGGAAACAGCCACACTTTTGAACACATCAACGGCAAGCAGGAAGGGGAGTGTAGAATAAAAACCATATAAAAGGCAGGCAAGTCATTCAACAAATGCTGGAAAGCAATGAGTATAAATGCTCGAAGCCTAGGCAACAAAGTTCCTGATCTGGAAGCCCTAATGGCGGAAATGGACATTGCGGCCATTACAGAAATATGGTTTAACGAGTCACATAAATGGGATATAGCTATAGCTGGCTATAATCTATTTAGAAGAGATAGAGAGGGTAGAAAAGGAGGAGGAGTAGCCCTGTATGTCAAAAGTAATATTAACACCACTGTTTGGTCACTTGTGCGGCGTCTGAAGTCAGATCGGGAGAACCCCATTTGAACAGCAATTTACCTACAAAGCATAAGACGGACGTGGGCAGCATCTATATACAATAATGAGCACAAGGAAACATGGAACACACTTAAATTAAGAGGTGATCTCCTGACAAAACTGCGGCAATGAAACGCCTCAGTGGTGCCCAGAGAGAGCGTTGAGATCATCAAAAAAGTGGTAGAAGCTCCTAGGCTTAAAGAAAAGTTAAGTAAAATAAGTTATCCAACATACTTGTATGCAAGAAATGAAAGTATAACAGTGTTTACAAGGAGCAAACCCTAAAAATTAACACAGTGGTATTGATTCTATCAAAGGTCGTTGATGCTATTAGGCACCACGAGAATAAGACGGAAGTCTGTAGTGGGTGCTGTGTTTAGTCTGAGACCTTTTGCCAACTGTGGTGCTTGTACGTTAATAAGAAGCAGGATAGCAAAACTAAATTTTCCACAACTTGTTTCGGTTGAACATATTTACCTTATCTCACAAAAGCAATATTAAAGCTGCTGAAATGCAGGGGATGTGGGGAAAAGAAGCCGCCTCTGGATTGTGTTGGAAAGAAGAGATGGCACTGTCATCCATATTGGTGTGGTCTACAGGCCTCCATCTCAAACCGAAGAAATGGATAGTGAATTGATTGTTGATATTGCAAAGATAGTCATGAAGGGGGAAGTGATCATATTGAATGACTTTAATCTACCTGATATGGATTGGAGTGTTCCTTATGCAAATCTGGAAAGAAGTAAGACAAATTGAGGATGCTTTCCAAGATATGTTACTTAAACAAATGGTGATGGAACCGACCAGGAAGAGCTCTGTGCTGGATTTAGTGCTCACCAACGGAGATAGTGTGTTGAATATCCAGGTGGGTGCTCATGTGAGCAGCAGTGATTATCACACGGTATGGTTTGAGATAAAAGCCAAGGTGGAATCCAATCACAGCAAACTCAGTCTCAAACTTGAAAAATGCTGACTTCAGTAAAATGACCAAGTACCTGAAGGAGGAGTTGGTAGAGTGAGAAGGGTTAAGGGAAGTGGAATTTCAATGGGCTAAACTAAAGAAAGCAATAAAAGGTGCAACAGATACATACGTAAGGAAAGCAAATAAAAACAAGAGGAAAAGGAAGAGGAAAAGGAAAAGGAAACCTATTTGCTTCTACACTTGGGAAGCAGAAATCCAAGGGAAATGTATGTGATAGGGGGTGAGAGATTGGTTTGCACGGACCAGGAGAAGGACCTCAGTGCGATAGTTTCTGATGATTTCAAGGTGGCGAAACAGTGTGACAAGGTGGTGGCAAAAGCCACAAGGATGCTGGGTTAAATACAGAGAGGAATTACAAGCAGAAAGGAAGAGGTACTAATTCCACTGTACAAGTCACTGGTGAGGCCTCACTTGGACTATTGTGTTCAATTTTAGAGACTGTATCTCGCAAAGGATATAAAAAGGCTGAACGTGGTTCAGAGGAAGGTGACCAAAATGATTTGGAGCCTGCATCAGAACACTTATGAGAAGAGACTTGAAAACCTAAATATGTACACTCTGGAAGAGAGAAGGGACAGGAGAGTTATGATTCAGACCTTTAAATACTTAAAGAGTATTAATGGACAAACAAACCTCTTCCAAAGATGGGGAAGCTGTATAACTAGAGGGCATAACATGAAGCTGCAAGGGGTAAACTGAAAGGCAAGGTCAGAAAATGCTTTTTCACTGAAAGGGTGGTGGATGCATGGAATGTCCTCCCGATGGAAGTGGTGGGAGCAAACACAGTGTCAGAATTCAAAATGGCGTGGGACAGACATAGTGGATCCTTTTATAGCAACAGGATAAAATCTAAATAAGAATAATTATCTCTTATATCTGAACAAATAGGGGTGACCTACATGGTGCGGTGGGTGCACCCCTAACAAAGGCATAGTGAGAGGTGACCTGCATGGAGCAGCAAGTGCAACTACTCTTGCCGCCTTGCTGGGCAGACTAGATGGACCATACTGGTCTTTATTTGCCCTCATGTACTATGTTACTAAGATGGAGTGCTTGTATCTTTTCCTCTCTGTAAGCTCTTGCTGTCTCCGGGCTTTTTGCCCAGAGGAAGTGGGGTCCTTTCTAACTCTCCTCAACTCGCAAGATGTTGTGGGCCCTGAGCTTGTGAATGTGAGCCCACTGAAGAGGGAAACCCTTCCAGGGAAGAGTCTCATAGCCTTTGAGCCTATGAAGAGCAATCCCCCCCCCCACCTCCCGTCATGATCCCTTTAGAAACAAGGAGTTGCTGCCAAACTCACTTTTCCCCCCTTTAGGCTGCTGTTCACTCAAAAGGGTCGCTGTTTGCCTCCTAATCAATGACTGTGTGGCTTCATCTGAATGATGTGTACTGTCTTTCTAGAAGATGAGGCTGCTCCTGCCATTCCTGTTACAGGGTCCCCCTTGCCTGTGGAGACTACCATGCTTCAGAGCAAACCCTTCCTTGTCAAGAAGGTTTTCTATCATTAGAGATCCCACCCTTGCTGTTTCCATGCTCGGGAAATAGAGTTCTTTATGATTCTAGCTCTGTAAGACATGTGGTTGCAGTTCTACTTCCCCAGCATTATGGAAACCCCTTTCTCTCAGCCATAAGCAAAGTGGTTAGAGGATAAATATATTATAAGGTGTATGTCTGTCATCATAGAACATGAATCTTTAAATCTTTACACATGCCCTAGGATCAACTACTCTTCAGAGTCAGGAGAGTGATCTCACTTTCTAGTGACCACAGTCCTGCAACACTCTGATGAAGTGCAGTAAAGAGTATAACCTAGACCTCCAAAATTTTGAAAGGATTGTTCTAAGTGGTGGTATTGCAATCTCTACCTATGGGACAAATTTATATGCCCTTCCCCCTGCCATACTCTCAGCACATCTTTCTTAAGATTTGCCATACTAGGGCAGATCAATGGCCCATCAAGCTCAATATCCTGTTTCCAGGAGTGGCAAGATCCCAAAAATTAGACAGATTCCATTCTGCTTACCTTTGAGATATGCAGTAGGATATTGCCCAGTCCTTTTTAATACTGTGTTATTGACTCTTCCTCTAGGACCTTGTCCAAATCATTTTTAAGCCCAGCCACATTAAGAACTCTTACTGCATCCTCCAGCAATGAATTCCAGATCTTAATCATATGATGAGTAAAAAAAAAATTCTGATTCATTTTAAATGCATTACTTTGTAGCTCCATTGCATGTTCCGCAGTCTTTATACTTTTTGAAGGAGTAAACAACCAATTCATATTTACTTGATCTACCCCTCTCATTATTTTATAGATTCCTATCATATCTCCCCTCAGTCGTCTCTTCTCCAAGTTAAAGAGTTTTAACATAGGGGTATGTTTACTTAACAGTGGTAGCGGCTTCCATGCAATATGAATTCAATGGGGCTGTGGCTCCGATATCGCATGGAAGCCGCTACCGTTGTTTAGTAAACATACCCTATATTAAGCCTTTCCTCATAGGGATATCATTCCAACCCCTTTAATATTGGATAACCCTTCTCTGTGTTTTTTCTAATTCCTGTATATCTTTTCTTAGATCCAGCAACCAGAATTACATGCTCAAGGTACTGTCTCACCACGGACTGACAGAGAGGTATTATAACATATTTTGTTTTATTCTCCATTCCTTTCCTTATAATTCTTAGCATTATATTAGCTTTCTTGGTTGCTAGTGAACACCGAGCTGAGGATTTCAACGTATCATCTGCAAATCCGATCACCTCATCCATTGTTCCCATTTCCGGGTCATTTATAAATATGCTTAAAAGTAGTAGGTCCAACTCAGATCTCTGTGATACTCCACTATTTACTTTTCTCTATTGAGAAAATTGACCATTTAGCCCTACTGACTGTTTCACTTGGGAGACTGAGTATTTTGGGATTAAAAAGATTTCAAATAATTACATGATCCAATCTTTCAAGCAACATATGAGAAACTAGTTGTTGATTACTGTTGTTGGCTCTTTCCCAGAATGCAGGCTAGGTGTATAGTGGAAAGGTTTGGCTCTTGCTGAGTTTCAGAACCCTAAGCCAGATCTGGTATGATGTGTTACTCATGCTCCTCCCTTCCACATAACTCTCCACAAAAAGGAAGAGGCCAGGTCTTGCAAAGATGTGAAGAGGGCCAGGGACCAGGGAAGGCTGCTCATGAGTATGTAGCATGTAGTGTATGGATGCACATGGTAGACAATCCAACCTGACATTTATGCCAGTCAAGCTGCTGTCATGTATGGAGCATGGACAACACACGGGATTGGTCTGCTTACAGCTGACTGTTGACAGAAGTATTGCAAGGGCTAGTTGTGGCTTGTCCTGCATTGAAGGAGTATCTCTGAGGAGACATATGCAGAAGCCTATCCAGGTCTAGGTATAAAGCTAGATAGTCATAATTTAGGAGGTGAGAGATGTGGCAACACCAGGATGCCAAGTACCAACACCATTGCAGTGTCTATGTAGCCATTCCAGATTCTACCAATGGATAGAAATATAGGCAGATGTCTTAGGCACACACATAGGGATATGGCATATCCCTATCATGTCTCACTGTCTATCCTACATATTAGCAACTAACCCAGGATGATGATTAGAGGACAGCCAGGTATTTGTGAGCAATCTCATTGAGCATGTAATGCTACGGAGGTCATTTTATGAAGTATGCTTTCAATGATTAGCCAAACTACCCAGCTTTGAATTAATTGTTGCCAACTGGGAGTAGTTTTTTCTTCTTTTCTTGGGGGCTCTTTTATTCCTCTGCTACAGACCGATAGGTCTTCTGCAGCAGAGGAGTGGGAATGCAGGATTCTCATGCTCCTCTGCTGCAGAAGACTTATCAGGGCCCCAAATCCACCAATGAAACCAGCAACAGGATTTAAAACAAAGGAGTGCTTAGGTGCACCTGTGCCTGGTGGGTCCATGCCCGAGGCTACAAAAAGCAAACCATTCGCAATGCCAGCTCAACAAAACCTTTGACCAAGACACCCTCCAAAAAGGGAAGCAGTGAACTACAATGATTAACGGACCATAATTAGAACAGGCAACATCACATAGACCTCCAGAAGAAAGCACCAGCAAACAACTACATCCAGAAGGTAAAACTCAGAAAATGCTCACCATTTACACTCTTCTCTACCTGCTGCTAGCACTTCTACTACTCACCACTGCCCACAGTACTCCACCCAACACAGCACCCCTACTATGGCTCACAAACCAGCTATATAACAGAGAAAACACTCATCTCCCACACAACACTCGCTAAACCACAAGACAATTAATTCACATACAAAACTCCACACCACAAGCCACCCAATTATCACTCAACACTTTGCCCACATACTCCTTATAATGTGCCTTAATTAATTCCTGATCCATACGAAACAAAATTCAAATCATCAAAGACCTCTTGGGATCAAAAAATCTGGACATACTCTGTATTACCGAAAGATGGATCACAGAAACAGACAACATATCCCTTAACAGGTTTACACCAAATAGATATAACATATACCAATGTCCCAGAACCCAGTGACAAGGAGATGGAGTAATGGTCATAGCCAAGAAAAACATCAACCTCTGGCTCCAAGTACACAACAGCACCGATGAATCTTACTCCATCACCTTCTCCAACAAAATAACCACAAACTGCCTCATGTCTAGGACACCGACCTCCAACACCAGCGACCTATCAGCAATACTGGATACAGTTATAACAGCAGAGAGAACAGGAAAGGAATAAATGGTTCTAGGAGATTTCAACCTCCCCTCCCTACACCAAAACCACGCACAGTCCTTCCTTGAAGCCATGACATCGATGGACCTAACACAACTAATAAATGCTACCACACACACAAAAGGAAACACATTAGGCTTAATAATCTTCATTAGCCATAATGCCCAGCCAAACCCCCCCCCCACACACACACACTCTATACAAGTACACCCAGTCCCATGGTTGGATCACAAATTCATCGAATTCTCATTCCCACAAAGAGCCACCAATATAAGTCCTAACCAGCAACCAGAAGATTAAAACCATTCAATAATGAGAACTTCATCATGAAACCATTGAACAAATGCCTTCTGACTCCATCAACCCAGAAGTACTCATAGAAAATTGGAACAACACCATCAAAACAATCCAAGACTGACTGGTATACCCCAACCCTTCGACTTCTAAAGAGACAACTCCGTAGACATGAAAGAAAATGGTGAAAGGCAAAACAAGACAGAGACAAAGCACAATATCTACAGCTGATGAAGGAATACCATATCAAATAGACAAAGTAAAATGAGAACACAGCACCAAACTACTAAATACCGCAATCAACTGACCAAGATAACTCTTCTCCATTGTGAAACAGCTGACAAAAACACCAGCCACCAACATCCAAGACTTCAAGATCACCCACTAACAACTTTCTCAACACTACAAATAGCTACTACTGCAACAAAATAACAACATCCCGCCCTCTACTATGGATGCACTCACGGACACCTGGAGCTCTATCGAAACCATGGATGATCACATAGACATCTGGAGCTCCTTCAGTCAAATAGAGAACACCATAACATCCCTGAACACAACAACCTCCTCCCTCAACCCCTGTCCCACATCATGGATAAAAGCAGCCAAAAAGGAACTCAGAAGAATAATCAACAAATTCACACAAGAGATACTTCAACAAGGCATCATGCCCACAAGTCTAAAAATCTCCTCCATTCGTCCCATGCTGAAAAAAATCAACCCTGAACACATCAGGCCCAGCATCATACAGACCCATTGCAAGCCTGCCCTTTGCAGTGAAAGTCATAAAGAAAACGGTTCAGTACCAACTACAAGAACATATTGACAGTCTCAATCTCCTAAATCCCCAACAACATAGCTTCTGACCATAATATGGAGTGGAAACTTTATTAACCACATTAATAAACACACTCATGCAAGGAATGCAGCGGACCAACCAAGGCTACCTATTAATCTTCCTAGACATCTCATCAGCCTTTGACACTGTGAATCACCAAATACTGCTACAATGCCTTCACACATTTGGAATACAGGGAACTGTTCACAAATGATTCACATCCTACCTCACTGATAGATATCAGAAGATAAGGATTGGAAACAACTCTTCAACACCATACAAACAAACCCAAGGTGTGCCACAAGGATCCATCCTCTCCACTATGCTCTTCAACCTATACCTCCAACCACTCTGCACTATCATAAGAACACACAAACTAAACCTACACATCTATGCTGATGACATTATGATTTATGGACCAATCGACATACACCAAACTGAAATAACAGCCCATCAAGAATGCTTCACCAAGGTAACAAAATGGCTAACCTTCAAATAAACTATGACAGAGGCCCTCTACATAACAAAAGACACTGCATTCACCTCACCTCCCAATAGCACTAAATAATATCACAATGAAAACTAAAACAAGGTGAAATACCTAGGAGTCACCATCAAACAACACCTAACCTTCAAAAAGCACATAGGCAAAACCACTCAAACAATTTACTTTAAGGCAAAGACACTCCAGCACCTCTGACCACTCCTTGAACCAGAAGACCTGGACTACTGCAATGCCATCTTACAAGGACTACTACATTCCACATGCCTACCGCTTCAGACAACTTTCCACTCAACAGCAAGAATCCTACAAGCAGCAACGAGAAAAAAATATATCACCCCTATACTAATCTTCACTGGCTTCTCCAGCCAAGCTACATAACATACAAAGCCATCATGCTAACACACAAAGCAATTCATTCAGACCCCCCCCCCCACACACACCTACAAAACCTCATACAGTCCTCACAACCACACAGAACCAGACGTACCTCAACAAGGAACACTCTCAGCATTCCTCACGTCAAAGTCAAATTAAATCAACAGACATGGAAAAGAGCCTTCCAACTCTACGCACCTTCCATATGAAACAGACTGCTGGACCAGATCAGGAACATCATGGACCACACGACCTTCTGCAAAAAATTAAAGACACATCTCTTTACTGAACACTTCCACAGCAGTGAATAACCCCCCAACAGAAGAACAATGCACACTCACCTGTATATAAAGAAACCTGTATATAGTTAAGAGCCAACGCTCTTTGATTGCATGCTGTAAATAGTTAATGCTAATGTTTCAATGTAAGTTACATTATCAGTTCTATGTAAACCACCTTGACCTGGAGAAAGGTGGTATATAAATACAGCTGAATAAATAAATACTAAAGGGTGGAAGGATTTTGCACCTACTGTACATTTAGCACTAAAACGAATGCACAGTAAGTGTAAAGACTTCATGGTAATTGTTAGGGGCAAGGTCATCATAGGCCTGACAGTTACCACACAGGCAAGCCCCTAAACACATGTTCTGGCCATTGACACTTACCATGAGGTGGTGATAGATGTACCTGTATTAATTGCAACACTGATATTTAGTACATTATATTCTCCCGCGCTAACTGCAATATATTCTCCATGCCCACTCTATGCCCTTTACCTGCCTATTCCCTGCTCTATCACATGATTTGTGGTTATCGTGGGAATTAGCATGCAGTAACTGTTATGCCTGTGTGGTAAAAGTTAAAGTGTGCTAAAACACGCATTGACCGTTTAGCACGCTTTACTAAGAGGACCCTTCTGTCTGTTGTTCGTTTGGTGGAAAAAACTCTCATCATTTAAATGCATGCAAGTATTAAACACTGATACAACAAATGTGAAATTGT
This sequence comes from Ichthyophis bannanicus, assembly GCA_033557465.1. NCBI lineage: Eukaryota > Metazoa > Chordata > Amphibia > Gymnophiona > Ichthyophiidae > Ichthyophis > Ichthyophis bannanicus. The sequence goes on from CM066036.1 coordinate 218,369,024, forward strand.
TCAATATGGTATAGATTTTCTATAGCCACTGTATCTTATGTGTTGGGGGGGGGGGAGGAGAGAAAGGGAAGGGGTGGAGGAGAAGAGCAGTGGGAGAGGTTCATAAAAATAGAAGAACATACCATAATCTTTGAGACCAAAGGTTCTTCAAGCCCAGTATCCTGCTTTCAGCAGTGGGTATGTGCCAGAGTAAATGTCCCATTGAGTCCATTAGAATGAGGGATGTTGAACCAAAGCATGCATGGAAAAACAATCTTAACACTTGGTTCATGGCATGTACTGTATTAAATTTTGCCTTAACTGGGAATAGGCTGCTTACTGCATTTTTTTCTCATGGTCCCGGTAAAACTTCCTTTACTTAATGAGTATCCTTATTTTAAAACAATGTAGGTAAGTATTAATTTTGGCAATTACAGATGAATGTGATGGGAAGGCTGCCTTTTGGGCATGTTTACTAAGCTGCACTATTAGCATGGGCTTGAGCTCATGCTAACCAACAAACATTGAACCATCCTAACAGCACTCAGGCAAGCATGGGGTTTATCTCACACTATCTGCCTTGCATGGAATGGGGAGGCAAATGGCTGGGGCCTGGCAGACAGTAGGAATGCCAGTAGGTAACAGAAAGCTTGTAGGATGTTGCCGTGCACTAGCTGTCATGATTGCCAAAAACACAGCTGCACTTAACGCCACCTCAGTAGATGTCCATTGCGGTAGACAAAAGCAAGTATTTCCATGGTGGCATCCCCTTTCTCTTCACCATATAAACCACTCTCCATCATCCAATAGCTCCACATTAGCCTCTCCCCCCCCCCCAACATGTCTCATCCTCCCTCAGCAGCCTTTCCCCACAGCATTCAGTCCCCTCAGAAGAGGATCTGACCCTGACATCCAATCCTCATTCCAATTCAAGGTCTGTCTCTGATCCACATTCCCCCTCCAAAGAAGGCATTCCCAGTTCCCAGTAGTTCTCCAACTCACCAAATCCCCCTTCCTGGGTACTAAATGGTAGCATCCATGAGTCTAGCATCAGTAGCACAATACTACTGCTAGGGGTCAGAGCTGCCATTTTCCACCCAGGCAGCAATGGAGCAGGAGAGGAGGGGTATCATTTCTGCTCTGACCACTAGACACAAGAGATAGCTATTAGTGAGCAGTGAGCACCCGGAGGGTCGGGGTGGGGGGCTACCGCAGAAGGCATTGTGGTCCTTGGATCGGGGATGGGATTGGATGCTGAGTTGAGTCTTCTAGCAAGGGGAAACAGATGCCGGAAAGGAAGGTTGTCAAGGGTGAGGATCAGGTGCCAGGAGAATAGATGCTTGCAAAGGGATCAAATGCTGTGGGGAGGGGATCCCTATGCTCCAGCATGCCGTAAGGTCATGTAACGCAGCTCCCCTGCAGTAAGTGCAAACCCACTGCTCTAAATACAGGGCATATGCTGGGCACACCCCTACATTTACCATACTGAGTTTCCACTTTCCTCACGTTCATTTCTGCTATCAACAAGCGGTAAGAGCAATTCCTTACTGCAACTTAATAAGCATGCATATAAAACATATTAATGGTTAATTAAACTTTATCGTATAAGCCACTTTGTGAGCTGGATCTTGTGTGACATGCAAAGCTCTTTTGCCTACTCTATAATTATATTTATTTATTGCACTTGATTATTCAGTCCATCAAAATTGCTTTCATTGAAGAATGTTGAATGCCCACTATCAGTTTAACTGCAGCATGGAATAGGGTAGCTTTTTTTTTTATAGTTAAAACTTCAGTTTAAATAGGTTTTGAAAAAAACTGATGTAAGGATGGAGAAGCATATATGAAACAAGCTTTAAAGCATTAAAAGGAAGCTGAAGATGATAACTAGTTTTGACCTTTTTGCATCGTAATGAACGAATCTGATAAAACATTTATGATAATGCATTTTGTTTAATGGAATGAAAATTGGAACTTCTGTTTCTGAATGCAGTAAAGTCCTTTTCTGGGGGGAATTGTCAGGATTGAGGCCATTCTGGATTATGAATCTTTGAATAAAAGGTACTATAGTATATTGGCATTAGCTTGTCATGTTTGCAATGCTATAAATTAAAATTTCTTTTCCTTTTGCATATTAGAATTTATCATGATATATATATACACTAAAAGGTAAACAGATATTTTTGTATGCCAATGACTATTTATTCTCTGATGTAGTGTATCCAGAAGTTTAGTTTAGTTTATTTAAAATTTGATAAGCCACTCTTCGGACTAGCAAAGCAGTTTACACTTAAAAGAAACAATTAGAGAAAGGAAAGGAACTCCAGTTATTGACAGGCAGATGACACCATTCACTACAGAAAAAGAAAAGAGCGAAAGGGAAGGCAACAGATGGATTAAACATAAACCATTCAAAAAAGCCAAAAGCAGAACTTTTATAACTATTATAACAAGCATCTGCTATGTACTGTATCTATGGTAAGATAAAAGCTTGCTGAAATAGCTTGATTTTAAGGGAGATTTTAAATTTGGGGTAGGAGAGTTCTAAGTGAAGTTGAGAGGGAAGTCTATTCCAGAGACTAGGGGCAAAGAAATAGCAGAGTGCAGATAATGGGGGTTATTTTAGAAATATTATTCACAATTTCAATGTTTTAAAACCGAGTATTTACACTTGGAAATTGCAGACACATGTAAATGGAGATTTTAGAAAGGGCTAAATTTACCCATGTATGCCCATAATACATAGACATTGCAAGGAGAGTGTTGGGGCATGGTTTGGGTGTGGCCTGGATGGGTCAAAAATCTGCTGGAGTTTTTATCATTTCATATAAGGAATGCACATGTATGACCAAAATTGTCCATGTTGAGATTTACAATGGTTCTCTAGCACATGTAAATTTTTAAAAAGTGCTTGTTTTGGCCAGTCCTTTAAAGAAGGGCTATCCTCCTTAATCCCCTGTTGTCTCCAAATTGAAACTGAATAAAGATTGTGTTCTCTGTAGTTGATTGGAATCATTTATATTTCTAATTTTGCAAAATACCAACTTACATGGGTAACTTACATATCTAAGTTATAGAATTCCAACTTGCATGTGTAAGTTGTAAATTGCCAGCTTACAAGTATAAGTTGCCAACTTTCTTCTGTTCATTTTTCTTATATGCAAATTTGTAAAATGGCTGCTCTGCATGTCAGCAAATACATGTGCACTCTTGTATGTTCTTGCACGTATTTTTGAAAATCTCCATGTTTGGCAGAGTCCTTTCTAAAATATTGGTGGAAATATAAATGACTGTCTTTTTTTTTTTTAAACTTTTATTTTCATTTTGCAACAAACAAAAGAAACAACACACCAAAAGAGACAAAACAAGTATACAATAAGGAAAAGTAAACCCATTACCCCCCACCCCGGTGCTTCTTCTCTACCCGTTTGTATCAGCATGTGAGCGCTTCCAATTAACAGTGATTATACATCAAACGATCAAAAAAGTATCCACAATACAGCATGATCATGAGACAGAGATATATACAAAGTTAGACAGTCAGATGAGAGCTTTTAGCAAAATGTACATATTCATTGAGCATCTTCCATTGAGACCAATGAGAAGGAGTCTGAACGGAGGAAGCGAACAGACGGGGTATTTGTTCATATTTACTGTTGAGACAGGCATGATTCCACCATTCATTGAGGCTCAGATGGGAACTAATTTCCCAGTATTACTTAATGAGGGAAATAGCAATGCCAAGCATAAAGTTCGAAAGGAGATAAGCCATTTTTGGGAGAGAGGGGATCCCCGCAACTGGGCGAAGTCCCACTATCCTCCAAGAAAGGGACTCCTGAGAGTGCGATATAGACTAAATACGACCCCAGACCCGACGCCAGTAATACTGTAGTGCGGGATATTCATGCATAACATGAAGCAATAAACCAATGGCCGCAGGACGTGTCCAGCAACCATTACCCTGAGTAGTGTTCCATTTGTCTAATCTGTGAGGAGTGTAAAAACACCGGTGGGCTAGAAAGAAGAGGGTCTGAGTGAGTGAGGCGGGTCGGGAACCCGTGTCCCTCTGCTCCAGATAAGGCTCCATTGCTCCGAGGGCAAAGTCACATGCAATTCTCTCTCCCATACTTTCTGCGCTATAGAGGTATCTCTAGTGATAGCATTACATAAGGTTTAGTAAAATTGGATGCTACACCCGGTGAACTACCGAGAGATCGGAAGTCGCCAATCAACCCTATGCAGAGAGTGCCGATGGCGGGAGTACTCTAGTGCTCCGAATGCAATGCTGAAGCTGCACTGACCAGAGTCGGGAGTCGAAAGGTTGCATAAGAGTATTAAAGGCACCTAAGGTGTCGAAAAGCATTGGTGGATAGTGGGAGTCTAATGGGAGAGTCATACCAGGGAGTAAGGTAAGAGAAATCGGTTAGCAAAGGCCCGCTACTATATCTAGCCACACAGGTCTGCTCGGTACTGGATCTTCCAACCAACGAGCACCTTGTTTGAGAAGAAAAGATTGAGGGAACACTTGAGTAAAATCGCCACCAAGTATTAATGGAGCATTGGCGGAGGCCGAGGCCAACTGCGCAAAACTTGCATAGTAAGCAGGGTTGTCCACATTCGGGGCATAGTGCAAATACACGTGAATTCACTATCTCCAACCTCAAGGTGTACACGGGCCCATCTACCCTCCATGTCAGCGCTAATATCAGGTACAGTAGCATGCAAAGACTTCTTAACCAGAATGGCTATCCCGTACCGTTTGGAAACGGTGGGAGAATAGGCAGCGACCATGTGAGGCCTAGCATTGAGTTTCAGTGTTTCAGCAGAGTGTAATGCGTTCCCTGAAGAAACACCAAATCAACATGCTCGTGGCTAAGATAGCTAAGGAGTTTCTTTCCTTTGAGTGGACCAGTAATGCCTTTGACGATGAATAATAAGATTTTACATAAGGCCATTCAGAAAAGTTAAAATTCTGAGCATGATAGCACACATAATTTCACTGTGTCCCTCAAACTGACTGTATCTGGCTGTACACATGACATAGGAAAAATAAGCTAATATAATACAATGAAGCGCCCCACATTAACAAAGAAAACCGCAGTACGGTAGAGGAGAAGCAAAACCCCAAAATTACTGGCGACCATGTGTCTGCGGGGAGAAACCCCAGAGAAGGCCGAAATTGAAAAAAACACATAACCTGTAGGACTGTGCGTGCTCCGAATCCGACCGAGGCACACATCATGAAGGGATAGGAGACCAAAGACAAAAGTCATACAGAGAAAGAAAGAAAGTCCAGGCTATTTCTGTGCTGGGCTATGACCGCCGCATCGGGCCCTTCAAAATGGCGGACAGAGCCGGCAGATAAGAGTCCAAGATTTGGGATTAGCGCATCTGCTCTGCTTCTTTGGAGTCCAAAAATGTTGATAGTAGATCAGGATCCTCGAACGTCCTGGTCTGGTTGTGGAGAGTCACTCGGAGCTTCGCTGGATACAACAGGCCAAAGCGAGCCTGTAGCTGTTGAAGTCGAGGGCGAAGAGCAAGGAGTTTCTTCCGACGGTCAACGGTAGGTTTTGCCAAATCAGGAAAGAAGGAGACCTTACGACCTTCAAATTCCAAATGATGATTCGCTCGGGCAGCATGTAAAATTTGTTCCACTTGTTGATATCGTAGCAAGCTAAAGATAATAGGCCGGGGGGTCGTACGGTTGAGCGCCATGCGGGCAGGAACACGGTGTGCTCGATCGATTTCCAGTTCTCTGTGAAAAGTGATCTTCAGCAAGGAGGGAAGAGTTTTGAGCAAGAATTCTCTTATATCTCCTGCTTCCACCCCCTCCGGCATTCCGAGGAGCCTCACATTATTGCGACGGGCTCGATTATTGCTATCTTCCAACTCCTTTTGAAGATTCTGTATCTGGCGCTCAGCCTTGTCCAGTTTGCCCAAGCGCACCTCGTTCGAGTCGAGGACCCCCGCCATATTGTCCTGCCGTAATGAAAGACCTTCAAGTCGGTCCTGGAGCACTCCAAAGTCTTCTCGCATGGCTCGAAGCGCTTCTCCATTGGACTGCACCAATTCCTTCACGCCGCGTATTTCCTCCAAAATCTCCAGGTGCATTGCGGGGTTTTCACGAAATGGAACCATCTTCTGTGGGGAGGACACCTCTGTTTTGGAGCGTGTTCCGTGAGAAGAAGAAGGAGACCCGAAGTCCAAGCGCGCTGGTTTATGGGCCGCCATCCCCCCCGAGGTGCCCCGGTCAGCTCGGAGCGAAATAGTAAATTTATATAGGTATTAAGTCAGGATTCTGAGTAGGCCTCTCGGGAGCTTCAACGCAAAGCGTCCTACCCGCTGGACATCAGGCTCCGCCCCCCATAAATGACTGTCTTAATTCTGATCTAAAATTTGCTTTCAATGCACGAGGCTGCGGGCCGGGTCCCACGGCCATCAGTAATCTGGGGCCCGGGCCTGGCCTCAGCCTCCTGCACGTGATTGGGGTGCAGGGGGGGGGGGGGAGAGAGGAGGCTGTGGGATCGCTCCACGGCAAGGTGTATCGGTCTTATTGGCTCCTACGCTGAAGGGGCGGGGATTGTATTACCGAGGAGCCGCGTGGCCAGTCTTTTTGGCATGGCTCCTCGGCTTGGACGGCCGCATTCCCACCCACCCTCCTGTGGTTTTGGGTTGGGGTTGTTGCAGCTGGGTGGGGAGGCGGGGTAGAGAGCCCGCGCTCGCCGACGCGGTGGGGCTTTAACTGATTTAGGAGCAGTGGGGGAGCGAAGGGCTCCCCGGGGTGGGGCGAGACATCCCGGTTGGGGGTCTCGGCCCCGTATAAGGGTGTGGGGCCGGCCTTTGCTACTAGCATGGTGAGGCAGGTGGCAGGGTTTGGGGGAGAATGCTCCGCCTTGCTACTAAGATGGCGGGTGGGGGCATTGTCCGGTGCTGGGGGTGGGATGGGGTTATGTTGGGGATGTTGAATATGTTGGCCCATGTTGGGCCGGTTATTACATGTGTTAAATAAAGCTGCGACCAAAGTTGTACCATGATATAGTCTCCAGGGTGTTTTTGTGGGCCTGAGAAGTGGAAGGTATGTGTCGGGTGGAAAGGTTGCTAAAAGGGGGCGAGGAGGGCCTCCGGGTTACCAGGATTACATTGTATACATATCTGTTTAACTTTAAGTATGATTTTGACTTATAGTTGTAATGGATCAGATTTCAAAACCATGAAGCTGCTGTTCAGACCAGCTGATATTTAGAAGCCATTGTGGTTAGTTGTGAAGCTTAAGTATTGGTGGAATATTCAGCAATTAGGAGCTGCCTCTGAATATCCCAGCTGTGCAGTGCCTACTGAATAAGAGCTGACACTTATCTGGTTAGACACTTAGGACAGCAACTTGGGACTGCCTTTTAGGTGACCCAAGTTGCCCCTAGAAGTCTTGGCTGAATATTGGGCTAACTGGATAAGTTCTGGCACGTTATTGCCAACATGCTAACACACAGGCCCACCCATCAGAGGCGTAGCGTGGGGGGTGCCGGGGGGGCCGGCCGCACCGGGCGCAACATGGGGGGGGGCGCTCGCACTCGCAGCTCTCTGTTGCCGATGAGGGGGAAAGGCAGGTCCCTATGATACATGTTGGCGCGTATGCCATCTGGTGGTGGCACTGCAAAGAGGTTTGCACTATAGCCCTCGAGCCCGCAGTCCTGGGAGTCGCATTGTTCTTGGCAAACCCTTGGCAACAAAGCGCAGGCGATGCGATTGACCCCCTCTAGGTAGCTATTTCACACAAGCTGCCGGGGCGGGGTGGGAGGGGGACTGTTTATTGCGTCGTCGCCCCTTGATCTCAATGTAAAGCTGGGGTCGGGGTCGGATCGCCCTGTGCGCTCAAGAAGGCGGAGCTGCAGGGCGGCATTGCGAGTTTCTGATTCCGGATCTCCTCCTCTTCCCTGCTGTTGGGCGTTTAACCATGCTTGTTGGGCTCTTGCTGCTGTGCTGTTCGTTTCCCTGGACTCCGGCTCAGCGAGGTCAGTGCTGACGATCGCTCCCTTCCGGGGTAGGATCACGGTCGGCTCCCCCGCGCAAAGAAGCTCCCCGGCGGCTAAAATCCACGGGTTAGGGGGCGCAAATTACTTGCCTTGCCCCGGGTGCTGACAACTCACGCTACGCCACTGCCACCCATAGATCATCCCTGCACTAAACAGATAGTATCAGGGTCAGGGCGGGCTGTGGAGATATTTTTTGGTGCTATCCAGATAGTGCCACTAAGGGGTATGTTTACTAAACAACGGTAGCGGCTTCCATGCAATATCACATGGAATTCAATGTGGCCGCTGTTCCGATATCGCATGGAAGCCGCTACCGCTGTTTAGTAAACATAATCCTAAGTATCCCTTTAAGCACGATGAGCCAGCCAGCCCCCCACTGGCCAGCTGGCTAAGGGCTTTGAATATTGAGCTTCTGTTTTTAAAAAGTTCAAAATTGAGAAAAACATTTTTTAAAAAATTCTTTCAAAGATTTTTGAACAGAGGCCACAGTAGGTTAATCCTGTTTGGGTTGTTGGGGTTTTTTTTGGAAGTCTGATATTTTATCTGTTTTATGTTACATTTATGCAATTTTACATTATAACATTTATTTATTTTATTTATTTATTTAAAAGGACTTATATCCTGCCTTCTTTAATCAAGGCGGTGTACACAGCAACCAATCAAATTATATTGACATTTGTGTTATCATGCAGTGTTATACAGTGTATGTGTGTGTGTGTGTGTGTGTGTGTGTGTGTAGATTGGCGTAGATTCGTTGTGGGCTATTTACAGCATGAGCTACATTACATTGTTATGTACATGAGTGATAAAGGGTGGGGGGCCGGTATTAGTCCAGGGGCTGTCAGGCACTATTATGTGCTATCGCTGTAATGCTCAATGAAGAGCATTGTCTTGAGTTGTTTTTGAAATTCCTTAATATCTTCTGTCGATTGTAATTTGTCAGGGAGGGCGTTCCATATTGCAGGTGCTGCCATCGATAGCGCTCTTCTTGCGGTGTTCTTGCAAGCCTTTGTGAAGTTGTTTGGTGTGTTGATGGTGTCAGAGGTGCCTCTCCTCCTTGGTCTTGTGTTGGTGTCTGGTTGTATGAAAGTCCCGGCTGAGAATCATCTTGGCCAGGCACAGGCAGGCGCCTGGGAGCCGAAGGGTTAACCTTGGGGGAGGGAGGGAGGGGCTGGGGGGTGGGGGGGGGGCGGGCGGCGACACCGGCCAGAATATAGAGCAGGGCCGGGCCGCGGCTCGCCCTCTTTCCTCCCCCAGCAGAGCGGTCGAAGACGCAGCAGAAGTAGAGCATGCAGCCGTTTGGGCCTACCTGTGGTTTCCTTTTTTCCAGGTCGGGGCTTGAGCGCTGCTACTTTATTGTGCCTGCCTGTGTTCTTCCCGGTCGGGGCCTGAGCGCGGCGGATCGAAGGAGATCAGCAGTTTGATTTTCTCAACGGCGGTTGTAAGGTACGAGGTTTCTACCCGGCGCGGGTAATTGTTCAAGCTTGGCCCATGGGGAGGGAGGGAGGAGGAAGGAGAGATGGCCCCTTCAGCCGCCGCCGGTGCGGTCCGCCGCACGCCCCACTCCTTGCCATGTGGTTTGCCGCCGGTGCGGTCCGCAGCACGCCCCACGCCGTGCCATGTGGTGCGCCGCCGGTGCCGTCCGCAGCACGCCCCACGCCGTGCCTGGTGAGCGGGGTGAAGAGGAGATGGCACCCGTTTGTTCATCGCTCAGCAAGGTGAGCGGGGAATTTCGCCGAAGGCTGCGATCAGGTCCCGGTCGTCCATTAAGGACAGCGGACAGCGGACCGGCACTCCCTCCCAAAATAATTATAGTAATGAAATAATAAAAGAAAAGGTAAAGACCTCGGCAAAAGGGGGGGGGAAAGGGGGAAGATAGCATGTGGTACAGGGTGAGAGGGCACCTCCTGCCTCTCTAACACCATGGTTTTCTTACGTTGGTGCTAGGGTCTTGGGGTGAGAGAATCAGCAGCCGACGCGATTCCTTTCAGCAGCAGGGGGTGAATGATGTCTTTACAGTGCAATTGTGCAGGGTTGCCCCCTAAAGGGTGCGGGACCCTCGTGTTTCAAAAAATAAACAAAGAAAAGGACGATGAAATGTGATATTAATGCCTGATTGAACTCTCCTTTATGGCCATCGTTAGAAATATGGTTCTGGCTATTGGGAATGCAGAATCCGAATCAAATGCTGCCATCTGCTGGGCAGCAGTGGCAAGGCATACTATACAATTTTCTCAAAAGTTATACCACGCAGGTTACATCTACAATGCACCTGATGCATGCTGGATAATGCTGAAATAACTGCAAAAAAAAAAAAAAAGTGTATATATATATATATATATATATATATATATATATATTCATTATATATATATATTTATATTTATGGAAAGTAAACAAACAATAAGGGTGGCGGAAAAAGTGGAGCCCGGGCAAGGGACACGTTGGGAAGGGCATGATAACCTTGGTTTTATCTCTCCCCCATTGTTTTCGCATAGTAATATTTCCTGATACAGCTATGCTGCGAAAGAACAGCGCCGAGAACAGAACATCACGCGGGGCGGTGAAAGCATCACGCGCAGCGTCTACAAAAAGAAAGCAAAAGGGCGGCGACGCATCTCGCAATAAGGAGATGCCCAGGACGACGCGACGAAGTATGCGCGCTGCGTCTCAACATCCGACAACACCCAATCAAGAACTGGAGGAATTGATTACGGAGATTCGGCAGCAAGTGAATCAACATGGCTTAAGCGCCTTCCGGCAGCAACTAAGGGTGGCCAATGACAGACTGGACGGACCACAACCGGTGAGCGCCGTCATGGCACCGCAACCCTCGAGCTCCGCCACAGACATCACCAGCACGGCCAGTGGTAAGTCCAGGGGCGAGAAAAGGACACTTGGGTCTCTATCTTCATCATCTGAAGACTCCTCATCTGACACAGAGGGGGAGGTATCACTAGCATCCGCAATGCATACTATTTTAAAAACATTTAACAAAAAGAAAAAAACAGGCAAAAAATCTAACCAGCTAGCGCGCGTGTGGGGGGCTCACAAGGAGGCACCCACACAGGGAGCCAACCTAGGAACAGACGGGTCAGTCGGGCAGACGACCTCAACCGCCCCGGGGACATTGGGCCCGGCGGCAGTTAGTGGGGATCCGCGCTGCGGGGTGAGCTCGCTGGCCAGCACAGTCCAGCGGAGGATCAAAAAGCGCATATGGCGCAGGGAATACATTGATATATTTTCCCTATTGATCAAAGATCATGAAGGGGAGGCAAAAGCAGCCAAGGATAAGGATAAGTACGGGGAGCGGAGACCCAAGATCACGAAGTCCATAAACAATTGGGTTTCTGCCTTCCATATTTATATGAGCGTAGTCCTGGAACGGGAGCCCGAGCTGCACCAGTACCTTATCAAGTATCTGGACACCATCACCCAGGCGCATAAGCGGCTAGGGGGTTGGGCCTGGCTCAATTATAATATTAAATTCAGAGAAAGCCTAGCAGAAGATCCGACCATGACATGGCAACACCGGATAGTGGACATGTGGCTGGAAGAGATGGCTCCCAACCGTCCGCTGTGCCTGGAGGGGACATCCCAGTCCTTTCAGGCGCCGCAATGGCGACAAAACCAGCAGATGCCGGTTCGCCGAGCATGCCAACAGTACAACGCGGGGAGTTGTACTTGGCGACCGTGCAAATTCCGTCACGTATGTTCCAGCTGTGGAGGCGGACACACGTCGATCACCTGCAGGTCCGGTAGGGATAACAAACCATTTCGCACAATGCAGCCACGTGGGAGTGACAGCCACGGCCAGAACTCCCATCAGGCTTGATCAAATGCGGCCGTGGCTGAGAGCCTACCCGCTGCGGGAAAAAGCCATGGACATTGAGAATGGTTTTGCACGGGGTTTCCGCATCCCAGCCGCGGTACAAGCACGGCACCTGGTAATAAACAACTCCCCTTCAGTCAAAAAGTTCCACGCAGTAGTACAACAAAAAATAGAGAAAGAAGTAGAACTCGGCAGGGTTGCAGGTCCCTTCAGGGAACTTCCTAACCCCGACCTGGTAATATCCCCGTTGGGAATTGTGCCCAAGAAGGAGCCCGGAAAATTCCGGCTCATCCATAACCTGTCATACCCGGAAGGAAAATTGGTCAATGATAGCATCGATCCATCCTTATGCACCGTGAAGTATGCGACAATCGACCATGCTATTGATATTATTCAAAGGCATGGATGGCAGTCGCAACTAGCAAAAGCAGACATCGAGTCCGCTTTTCGACTACTTCCAGTGCATCCGGACTCTTTCAAACTACTGGGCTTCTACTTCGATGGGGAATATTATTATGATATGTGTTTGCCCATGGGTTGCTCAATCTCATGCGCTTATTTTGAGCAATTCAGCGCATTCATACACTGGGTGGTGGAAGACATAGCAGGTACCAACACAGTCGTTCATTACCTGGACGATTTTTTATTCATAGGAAAGGATAGGAGGGATTGCCAAAGAATACTGAATGTATTCCAGCAAGTGGCCCTGTGCTTCGGCATCCCCTTGGTGGGTGACAAGACATGTGGACCCACTCAGGTGATCACCTTCTTAGGCATAGAACTCAATGTGCGGGGACAGTTGTCTCGCCTACCTGAGGAAAAAATCATGAAACTAGAGACTGCAATGCGAGGCATGCAGGAACGCAAAAAAGCAACATTGGAGCAATTCCAATCGTTGCTAGGACTGTTGTGCTTCGCTTGCAGAATCATGCCAATGGGACGGGTATTCTGTCGCCGCATAGCAATGGCTACGAAAGGGGCCAGGAAGAGGCAACACAAAATTCGGGTCACAAAATGGATAAAGGAAGACCTCTGCATGTGGGTGCATTTTCTGCATTCCTTCAACGGTCTTGCATTTTGGCAAAAACACCCGGTCCCGAATGAGGAGCTTGACTTGTTCACGGATGCCGCAGGTGGGACTGGTTTTGGCATATATTTCAGAGGGGCATGGTGCACGGAAGAATGGCCTCCCGAGTGGCACTCCACGGGCACCACAAGCAACATCACGTTCCTCGAACATTTCCCGATCTTAGTGGCCCTAGGCATCTGGGCCCCTCACTTGAAGGACAGGGCGATCACATTCCACACTGACAACGTGGCAGTGGTCTACGCGATAAATGGAATGCGGGCCCATACGCAAGGTGTGGTAGCCTTGTTAAGACAAATTGTTATTTTGTGCCTCACTTACAATATAACCATCAGGGCAGAGCATATTCCAGGGCGGTGTAATAACCTTGCCGACGCTCTCTCTCGCTTTCAGATCTCGCTGTTCCAGTCGTTAGCACCAGGTGCCGACATGACCAAGACGGCTGTCCCAGAGAGAATATGGGAATGTGGTCCGCCGAAGTATGGGACCTTGTACTAAGATCATTATCAGCGAAAACCAGGCGAAGATACCTAAAGGCGTGGCAGGACTTCCAGGTGTTCTGCCAGAGGCGCAGGTCAGCAGATAACGAGCCCACGACGGAAGCCATCCTGGAATGGATTCTATGGGCCAAGAATAGCGGAGTTAGGAAATCAGCTGTCAAGGCAAAACTCGCAGCGATCTCGTTCTTTGCAAAAGCAAGCGGCAGAAACAGCCCAGCGGCAGATTTCATCATCACGAGAGTGTTAAAGGGCTGGGTGACGGAGCGACCGCGCACGCTGGAAAAAAGGCGGCCGATAACTCATTCGATATTGCAGAAGCTAATATCAGCGGCGGGTCGGATCTGTTTTAACGACTTTGAGGCCAAGCTCTTCAGATGCGCATTTTCATGGGCTTTTTACGGAGCATTCCGAATAGGGGAGCTAGTGGCCCCGGCAAGCCGGGCGCACGAAGAAGGGGGCATCAGGAAACGTGATGTTACCTGGCAGGACGGAACACTGTCATTATATGTCCAGAAATCCAAAACGGATCCGGAAGCGAAAGGGGCACAAATTGTGCTTCACCCGTTACCAGGAGATCCGTCTTGCCCAATTAGAACCTTCACGGAATATAGTCAACTCCGCCCGTAAAATGCCGAGCAATGGTTGGTACACGAGAACGGGGCCCCGCTCTCGCGCTTCCAATTTGCCAGGGTACTCAAGCTATCCTTGGTGGCAGCCGGCTTGGAGGCGTCCTTGTACGGGACGCACTCATTCAGGATTGGGGCCGCTTCAACGGCGGCCAGCTTAGGTATGTCAAGTGTGCAGATCATGAACCTCGGAAGATGGTGCTCCAACAGGTACAAGCTGTATGTACGCCCGGTTTAACGCCGGCCGTGCAAAGAACGCAGTATTGTGCCAAAGCATATAGACGTGTATATATATATATATATATATATATATATATATATATATATATATATATATATATATATCGATATGTAGATATATACATATACAATAAATGAATAATAAGGCAAAAATCATTGATAAAGAATGTTTGTTCTTAGCTACTCTTAGACTCCATATGTCATATATAGAAGTATTATGGGTTAAAGGGGGATGAAATCGCTGTGCGTGTCATTGTCGAGCGGATATGCGCAGCGACATGACAATGATGTATGTGAGTGTTGCTACGTTCCAGTGCTTATATGTCATGAATAATAGGTGCCAACGCCCGTCGAGAGGCATGGATATGCGGCCACTCATTCATCCATTGGGCAGAGAGGAGGGCAAGAAACAGACCGCAGGGAAGCAATCTGGGTCTCCCGAACGACGAAATAAACGTGACCTGGCTGGGTAAGAGAGGGATGGTGTGGTACCAGCTACTGCCCCTCCTTCTACAGAAGAAAAGGGATGGAGGACAACCTTGGGCAATAATTGTGCATCTGGGAGGGAATGACCTTACGGGTACACGCAGTGTGGAATTGACGAAAAAAATGCAGAGAGACCTGTTAACACTGCGCGATGCCTTCCCGACAGCGGCCCTTGCCTGGTCACATATTATACCCAGACGGGTGTGGAAAGGGGAATGGTCCCATAAGGCAATTGAGAGGACACGGCGAAAAGTCAATAAGTGGATGGCACGTTTTATGGAAGCAAGGAGCGGCAGCAATATCATTCACGACCTCATAGACGAGACGTGCCCCGGTTTGTATCGGGCAGACGGGGTACATTTATCAGATATTGGATTGGATATATTCATTTGTGCATTACAGGAAACACTCGAGCAGTACTGGCAGAGAGTCAAGTTGGCCACAGCAGCGGGAAAGGGTGGGGACCCTCTCAGCACGCGAGGAGTCGCAGCTGTGAGGGGTGGCCGGAGAGATAGGAACCACCCTTAGGAAAGAGCGCACAGCCCAGCCATGGAAGAGGGGAGAGCGAGCATACTAGAATTCAATTGTCCCCCAACAGCACGCAAATGGAAACAGGAACAGTGTCCAGAGGGCCTTCCCAAGCTTGCACGGCACGGGAAGGGGAAGGGACGAGCAACCTAGCCCTGCTCACACCTTTGACGGGCCGTGGGTGGTGGCAAAGCAGGACACTGCGGCGAACGGGAGGGGAGCAGAAAAGGCCTGTTGCGGCAGGCGCCCCTTCCTAGGGTATGCCCATAGGAACCGGGGGGCAGTGGGAAAAAGGCTTAGACGGCAATTTTCCAGACATCACTGCCGGGCCTCGTAGAAATGAAGAGGGCGGGCTGTGCCTCTTAGCAGGTGTAAGACATGAGCGGTGTGGGTTATGCATTAATGTTGTTAATGTTGATAATGTGTAGTTTTCATGCTGTGGCCAACAGTTTTGTATGCTGTAATCCCAAAAGTATGTTAAAATAAAGGTATTGTTGGTTGAAGAAAATGGTAAGAGTATAATATGTGGGCAAGGAAGAAGGGAAGGGGAGGGGGAGGGAAGGGGTGGGCGGGGGGTAGTGGCTACTGACCCGAGGCAGACATACGGGTCGCCAGGCTGAGAATCATCTTGGCCGGGCACAGGCAGGCGCCCGGGAGCCGAAGGGTTAACCTTGGGGGAGGGAGGGAGGGGCTGGGGGTGGGGGGGGCGGGCGGGCGGCGACACCGGCCCGAATATAGAGCAGGGCCGGGCCGCGGCTCGCCCTCTTTCCTCCCCCAGCAGAGCGGTCGAAGATGCACTCTCCCAACCCACCCCGAGGATTAGGCACCGTCACAGCATGGCGGGAGAGATAGGAACCACCCTTAGGAGAGAGCGCACAGCCCAGCCATGGAAGAGGGGGGAGCGGGCATACTAGAATTCAATTGTCCCCCAACAGCACGCAAATGGAAACAGGAACAGTGTCCAGAGGGCCTTCCCAAGCTTGCACGGCACGGGAGGGGGAAGGGACGAGCAACGTAGCCCTGCTCACGCCTTTGACGGGCCGTGGGTGGTGGCAAAGCTTGACACTGCGGCGAACGGGAGGGGAGCAGAAAAGGCCTGTTGCGGCAGGCGCCCCTTCCTAGGGTATGGGTGTGGGTTATGCATTAATGTTGATAATGTGTAGTTTTCATGCTGTGGCCAACAGTTTTGTATGCTGTAATCCCAAAAGTATGTTAAAATAAAGGTATTGTTGGTTGAAGAAAATGGTAAGAGTATAATATGTGGGCAAGGAAGAAGGGAAGGGGAGGGGGGGGGAGGGAAGGGGTGGGCGGGGGGTAGTGGCTACTGACCCGAGGCAGACATATGGGTCGCCAGGCTGTGGTTGTAGGCTGAGTGCTGAGGTCCAGTGTTTGATTTTGAATATGTTTAGGACTGTCTTGTACCTGATGCGGGAGCTGATTGGGAGCCAGTGGAGGTCTTTTAGAATGGGGGTGATGTGGTCTTGTCTTGATGAGCCGGATATTATGCGTACTGCTGTGTTTTGAACCATTTGCAGTGGCCTGAGTGTCTGCTTGGTTAGGCCGAGATAGATTGGGTTGCAGAAGTCTAGGATGGGAGTTATTAGAGCTTGACAGACAGTGCGGAAATGTTCTTGAGCGAGGAGGGGTTTGAAGCATCTGATTAGTCTCATCTTGAGGTATGCATTTTTAGTGGTTCTGCTGATGTGGGACTGTAGGTTTAGTTCTTTTTCAAGAGTCACTCCAAGGTATTTCACCTCTGGTTTTATGGGTATTGTTATGCTGTTGACCTTGATTGAGGGTGGAGGAATGCAGCTGGTGTTTCGGGTGATGAGTAGTGCCTCCGTCTTATTGTAGTTTATGGTGAGGTTGTTGTCTTAAAACCAGCTGGACATGTGTTTGAGACAGTCTGTTATCTTGGTGTAGTCTGGATTGTCGAGGTTGACTGGGGTATATATCATGATGTCATCGGCATAGATTGTGTATTGTATTTTGTGTTCCGTCATGATGTTGCAGATTGGTTGAATGTAGAGGTTGAATAAAAGTGCTGATATGGCGGAACCCTGTGGGACGCTTTGCTTGATTTTTGAGGGTCGAGAGGTGTTGGGGCCAATCTTGACCTGGAACTGTCTGTCCATTAGGTATGAGTTGAACCACTTCAGGGTGGTGCTGTGTAGTCCAATGCTCTGTAGCCTTGCTATCAGGATTCTGTGGTCCACTGTGTCGAACGCTGATGAGATGTCTAAGAAGATCATAAGTGTTCCTCTCTTGCAGTTGCCTATGATTTGAATTATATCGATGAAGAGGTATAACAGGAGTGTTTTGACTCCATGGTTCAGGAGGAAACTGTGTTGGTGGATGTCCAGTGGGGCATGTGCATCATTGTGGTCCTGGAGTTGATGCTGCACTGCTTTTTCTATAATCTTTACCAGTAGGGGTATGCTTGAGATGCGTCTGTAGGCTGCTGGGTTGTTCTTGTCTAGTGGGGATTTCTTCAGGATTGGTCTTATTGTAGCTAGCTTTAGTTGGCTTGGCATGACTCCTTGGGACAGTGACCATGACCATGTTGTGCATGGTGTGGATGAAGCTTTTCTTCGTTGCTTTAATCCATGTCACTGGGCATGGATCTGTTGGTGTGGTGCTCGTGTTGAGCACAGTGATGATGAGTGAGAGTTTCTTTGTAGATGGAGTGATGAATTTGTCCCATGAGCTTCTGGTCGCCAGGAGTCAGGACTGACTCGAAGGCACACATTGCATTTAGAGGGTGTGGTTGGTTTGGTGGTTGTGCGTGTCGTTGGTTGTGGTGTGGTATCCAGCTTTTCCTGTAGGTGGTCTGCGAAGGATTGTGGGTCTATCTGTACGTCTCTTTCGGTGTTGGGTTCGTTGGTAAGATTTTTCACTATTTTGAATAGCTCTTTTGGTTTGTTGTAGGCTTTGAGTATGATGTTTGTGTGGTATTCTCTTTTTGTCTGGTTGACGAGTTTGTTGTATTCCCTTTGCTTCGTTAGGTATAGGGCCTGAGTGGAGGGGGATTTGTTGCGTCTTCATCAGCGTTCTAGTTTCCTTAGGTCTCTTTTAGTGTTATGTATGTCCTTTTAGTACCAGGACGTGTGATGGTTTTTGATGTCGTGAGTCTTCTTGCCTTTGTGTTCCTTGGCTATGGTGGCAGCATTGATGATACTGTTCCATTTGTTGGTTTGCTCGTCTAAATCCTCTGATTCAAGGTCCATGTGGGGTAGAGTGTCCTGTAGAAATTGGTCCTTGTCTAAGCTTCTGAATCTTCTTTGCACGAGTGGGTTGTCTTGAGGCTCATTGTGTTTTCCTCCTTGTGGCACAATTTTTATTTTAATTCTGTGATGGTCTGACCAAGGTACAGGTGTGACAGAGGGTGTTGATATGCAACCTCTGTCAAGTAGGTAGTTGGGGGCAAATATGAAGTCTGGTGAAGATCCGCATCTGTACATCAGTGTTTTGATCAGTTGAGTGTATTGTAGGGTGGTCAATGCTTGCAGGACGTTTTCTGTATCCTTGATGGTAGCGGATTTGAGATTGAAGTCTCCTAATAGTAACAGTGGTTTGTGGTTGCTGTTGATCATACAGATGGCCTCTAGTGTGGAGGCTAGCTCATCTGGTGGAGCATGGGTGGGGGGGCTCTGTAAATGAGGCACAGGGCCATCTGTTTGTTTTCCACAATGATTGTGTTGCATTGGTCTGTGTTTGATGAGCTTCGGGACTTGAGCTTTAGGCTGTTTTTTGCGATGATCAAAACCCCTCCTCCTCTCCTGTGTGTGTGTGGGCAGTTGAATGCTGCATACATAGAGGGAACTAATTGATTAAGGAGTACATTGTCAGTGGGGATGAGCCATGTTTCTGTGATGCTGAGGATGTCGGGTTGTTGAGCTTCTATGTGATCTGCTAGCATGTTAATTTTGTTTCGTATGGATCTGGTGTTGATGAGCTCTATGGAGATAGCAGTTGGCCTGTTTACTGCTCTGGTGGCTTTTTTTGGGTTTGTGTGGGTGTTGGTCTTGGGGTCGGATTGTTTATTGTGCTTGGTTTTCTTGTGAGTGCTCCAGTTTGTGTACTGGAGGGGGTGTAGACTGGTAGGGTTGTTGGTAACCATAAGGTGTGTGTGGCTAGGTAGTGGGTGGTTGTGTGCTCTGGAAGGAGTTGGGTAAGGAGGAGGCATATAGGCAGATACATGGTTGCAGTCATGTTGATTCCGGATGCGCTTACTTTAGGGTGCTCTTGTTGCTTTTGGAGTTTTTCGTTGCTCTTGGGGTCAACTCCTGTGGTCTGGGGTTGTCAATCTTTTGTAGGGCTGCTGTGGGAATGCTGCTGTGGTGGTTCCTGTGGCCATGCCTAAGGGCCACGCCAAAGGGCCCTCTGACAAGGCCCTCAGGTGCGGGCCCACCAGGCGCGGACGCGCCCGGTTGGGACACCGCTTTTAAGTGTGTCTCCCACTGCCCCGATTGGGCAGGAGCTTCTGAGCAGGAGGATTTCCCACTCTGGTGCTCTACCCCGATCGGGGGAGCTTCTGCAGGACGGCGGGGAGGAGTGGGCTGTGTGCGGTGTCCCTGGTTGGGATGCCACTTTTAAGTGTGTCTCCCACTAACCCAATTGGGCAGGAGCTTCTGAGCGGGAGGATTTTCCACTCAGGCACTCTACCCCAATCGGGGGAGCTTCTGCTGGTCGGCGAGGAGGAGCGGGCTGTGTGCAGTGTCCCCGGTTCGGACCCTGCTTTTAAGCGTGTCTCCCACTGCCACGATTGGGCAGGAGCTTCTGAGCGGGAGGATTTCCCGCTCAGGCGCTCTACCCCGAAGTAGAAAGACAATGCGCATTCAGAACCTCAGAGGTAGAATTACTTCCCCGGACATTTTGCAAGGCCCTGGACATACAGGGTCGACATTAGAATCGGCCTTGTATGTCCAGGGCCGACGACCGCCCACTGCCTAAACACTCTCTGCCCCCGGGCTGCCCATTCCCCACCCCCGTCTAATTATTATTATTAGTGAGAAGAGGAAGGGCAAGAGTGGTATTGTCAGACTCAAGGGTGCAGGGGAGGAATATGTAGAAGCTGATAAGGATAAAGCGGAATTGCTTAACAAATATTTTTGTTCTGTGTTCACAGATGAAGAACCAGGAGCAGGACCTCAGAAAACACCCACAAATAGGAACAGAAGCAAAGGACATCTTGAACAATTTTCAAAAGACTGTGTTTGTGAGAAACTATCTCAACTTAAAGTAGACAAGGCGATGGGATTGGATGGGATACACCCGAGAATACTGAGGGAACTTGGGGACATTCTAGCAGCTCCACTGACTGACCTTTTCAATGCCTCATTGGAGTCGGGAGTAGTGCCAAAGGACTGGAGAGAGGCTCATGTGGTGCCTTTACACAAAAACGGAAGTAAGGATGTGGTTGAAAACTACAGGCCAGTTAGTTTAACTTCGGTGGTGAGTAAATTATTGGAAACGCTGCTGAAAGAGAAAATAGTGAGGTTTCTGGAGTCCAGCGAATTAGAGGATCCAAGGCGGCATGGATTCACCAGAGGCAGGTCTTGTCAGACAAATCTGATTGATTTCTTTGAATGGGTGACCAGGGAGTTGGACCGAGGGAGAGCCCTAGATGTGGTGTATTTAGATTTCAGTAAAGCCTTTGACACTGTTCCTCACAGGTGACTTATAAACAAACTGAGCACCCTAGGGATGGACCCTAAAGTTACTGCTTGGGTTAGAAATTGGTTGGGTGGGAGGCGACAAAGAGTACAAGTAAATGGAGCTCACTCTGAGGAGAAGGATGTTATCAGTGGTGTGCCCCAGGGATCTGTCCTTGGTCCGATTCTTTTTAACATCTTTGTTAGTGATATAGCAGAAGGGCTTTCAGGTAAGGTTTGCCTCTTTGCTGATGATACCAAAATCTGCAATAGAGTATACACCCAGGAAGGGGTAGATAACATGAGGAGGGATCTAACTAAGCTTGAAGAATGGTCTAGAATTTGACAGCTGGGATTTAATGTTAAAAAATGTAAGGTCATGCATTTGGGCTGCAGCAATCCAAGGGAGCAATATAGTATAGGGGGTGAAGTACTTTTGTCCACTAAAGAAGAGCGGGACCTAGGCGTGGTTGTGTCGTATGATCTTAAAGTAGCTAAACAGGTAGAAAAGGCGACGGCAAAAGCTAGAAGGATGCTTGGGTGCATGCGGAGAGGAATGGCTAGCAGATAAAAGGAGGTGATAATGCCTCTGTATAAGTCTTTGGTGCAACCTCATTTGGAGTTTAGTGTGCAATTCTGGAGACCGCACCTTCAAAAGGATGTGAACAGGATGGAGTCGGTGCAGAGGGTGGCTACTAAAATGATTAGTGGTCTTCATTATAAAGCATATGAGGACAGACTGAAGGATCTTAATATGTACACCTTAGAAGAAAGGCGGGATAGAGGTGATATGATTGAGATGTTTAAATACCTCCGTGGCATAAATGTTCAGGGAGAGAGCCTCTTTCAATTGAAAGCAAGTTCTGCTACGAGGGAACATGGGATGAGGGTGAAGGGAGATAGATTCAGGAGTGATTTGCGGAAATATTTCTTTACGGAAAGAGTAGTGGATCCATGAAATAGTCTCCCAGTGGAGGTGGTAGAGATGAGGACAGTAACTGAATTCAAAAAAGCATGGGACAAACACAGAGGATCTCTAAAGGTAAAAAGGGGACTGTTGTAGTTGTTATGGAAGGACAGACTAGATAGGCCATGTGGTCTTTTTCGGTCATCATATTTCTATGTTTCTATGTTTAATTTCCCCACACAACCGGCAGGGAAGTTATTTGTAGTTCAGAATAACCCCCTATGTGAATTATTAATGCACGTTAAGTGCAAAACCTCAGTTTTAGCTGTTGAGGGGTATGACCTGTATGTTCCCAGCAGCAAGTGCATGTTGGGGTACCAGTTAAGATGAATTTCAGCAGTTGGTAGCTGGCCTGCCCACTTGCTAAAACCAACATTAACTGGTTTTCAGCATTTATTAAAAGGATCACTTTATGAATATATCAACGGAAGAAACCAAATGAATCCTAGAAAAATTGATCAAGCTTAAATTACATCAGCAGATCACATTTGATAGGTTCGTCAATTTATTATGAAAAGAAATATTATCTTTAACCAAGGTACTGTGCACCTCCTTTTGCCTCTCTAATTTAGGGGCCCTTTAACTAAAGCCCACTGAGCAGTTAACATGTATTTTAGCATGGTAACAGCACACTGTGACAGGGCATGACAGCTAAAACGTGTTAATTGCACATTGCTCGAAATGGAGGGTATAGGCATGTAGAGCACATTGCAGTTACCTCAGTGGTACACATCATGCAATTAGGAATCAGCATGGGTTTACCTAGTGATACCTACAGTATAGAGGTGGCATTAAATACACCAGTGTTAATTGTGCCATGCATTACTACAAGAAAAAAATGGAGTAAAATGGACCAAGAGGGCACGTATCTAAACTAGCTATTAAGTACTGGTTTGGTTTAATTTAGTCCAACAAAAAAAAACAATTTTTAAGTAATCTGCAGTGCTGAGAATGCTATTCTAATGTATGTTCATTGCAATACCCTGATGGGCTTTAGTAAAACGTAAGAACATAAGATATGCCATACTGGGTCAGACCAAGGTCCATCAAGCCCAGTATCCTGTTTCCAGCAGTGGCCAATCTAGGTCATACGCACCTAGCAGTTTCCCCAAAAGAAACAGGTTCCACAATGCTTGTACTGGGTCAAGCATTGATATCCTGGGTCCCTTCTTAATAATGGTTTATGGACCTTTCCTCCAGGAACTTGTCCAAACCTTTTTTAAACCCAGCTACACTAACAGCCTTTACTACTTCTTCCGGTAACAAATTCCATAGTTTGATTACACGTTGAGTGAAAAAATATTTTCTTTTATTAGTCTTAAATAGTTTACCCTGTAGCTTCAGTGCATGTCCCCTACTCTTTCTATATTCTGATAACATAAACAATCGATCTACGTTTACCCGTTCCACTCCGTTCATTAATTTTTAGACTTTTATCATATCTCCCCTCAGCCGTCTCTTTTCCAGGTTAAAGAGCCCTAACCTTTTTAGCCTTTCTTCATAGGACTATCCTTCCATCCCCTTTACCATTTTGGTGGCTCTTCTTTGAACCTTTTCTAATAACGCTATATCCTTTTTATGATACGGCGACCAGAATTGCACACAATATTCAAGGTGCGGTCTCACCATGGAATGATATAGTTTGTACCCAGGTATCACAGTGTCCCACTGGTTGTCCTCCTTCCACCATGTCTCTTATAATCCAATCATATCTAACCTCTCATTTAGTGCTATATATTCTAACTCTCCCATCTTATTTTTAGACTTCTAGCATTTGCATACAAGCATTTTAGAGACTATATTTTATTCATATTAATCTGGCTTTTGGTAGGCATGGGTAATTTGGGATCTTTAAGTTCTGTCTGTTCCATACTCGAGGGCATTTGGGCTACTTTACTCTTTTTTGGAACCTCTCTGCTTTTGTTAGTATCCTTCAAGGATACATTCTTCCGAACCATGCACTCTTGTGTGACTGTCGGCTTTCCCCTATTATCTAGTTTAAAAGCTGCTCTGTCTCCTTTTTAAAGTTTAATGCCAGCAGCCTGGTTCCATCCCTGTTAAGGTGAAGCCCATCCCTTTGGAAGAGCCCGTCCTTTCCCCAGAATGTTCTCCAGTTCCTAACAAATCCAAACCCCTTACCTCTGCACCATTGTCTCATCCACGCATTGAGACTAGGGAGCTTTGCCTGCCTTTTGGGTCCTGCACGTGGAACGGGAAGCATTTCGGAGAACACTACCCTGGAAGTTCTTGATTTCAACTTCCTATCTAAAAACCTAAATTTAGCCTCCAGAACCTCCCTACCACATTTTCCTATGTCATTGGTACCGACATGTACCAAGACAGCAGACTCCTCCCCAGCACTATCTAAGACCTTTTCTAGGTGGCGCATGAGGTCCGCTACCTTTGCACCAGGCAGGCAAGTTACCAGGCGATCCTCACGTCCACCAGCCACCCAGCTATCTACATGCCTAATGATCGAATCATCAACTATAACGGCTGTCCTAACTCTTTCTTCATAGACACATGGCCCTGGATAAACTTCCTTGGTGCGAGAGCGTTTTACATCACCTTGAGGACAGGTCCTAATTACAGGATCACTTCCTGCCACACGAGGGTGATGCTCTCCTGTCACGTGACCTCTCTCCTCCATGGCAACAGGGATGCTGCCAGACTGGAGGTGGGACTTCAGGACTATATCCCTGTAGGTCTCGTCTATATACCTCTCTGTCTTTCTTATGTCTTCCAAGTCTGCTACTCTAGCCTCTAGAGAACTGACTTGTTCCCTGAGAGCAAAGAGCTCCTTGCACCTAGTGCACACGTAAGACCTCTCACCAACTGGGAGAAAATCATACATGTGACACTCTATGCAAAAGACTGGAAAGCCCCCATCTTGCTGTTGGACTGCTGTCTGCATCTTAGTTTTAAGCTTGTGTTTAGATCTTTAAGTTCTTTACTTACTAAGGATTTCTATGGAGATTTATACTAATAAAACTGTACCTAATACGCTTAATATACCTTGTTCACCTGAAGCTTAATTAATCTCTCTGCTGGGTTCCAATTTTAACCAGAGAGCTCTCTTCTTGTTTTAAATTTAAACTAAAAGTACTTTGCTGATACTAGGCCATGAGTGACTATTAAATTGAAACTACAAGCTCTCTGTTGGGTATGAAATGTAACCAGAAAGTTCTCTTCTGTTTTGTAAATTTAAACTTAAACTGCTGCTACTAGGCCCTGACTGATTTAACAAAAAACAACGGGTTCACAAATTAATTAGCTTTAATACAAAGAAGTCCTTTCAGAAAATTCCCAGAAGTATATACTCACAATTGCAGATCTCTCTCCAGAAATAGCAGTCCCTTTTTCTAGTCCTTCAAGAATCCCTTAGTTTCTAAAGACAGACTCATTATCTTACAGTTAGCCAATACTTCCTCACATGCTGTAATTTTACCTTCATCTGCTTTTAAGCTATTATCAAAACACTTTCATCTTAACTGATTTTACTAAATTCTTATGGCTAACTGGAACCCTCCAGAATAAGTTTCACATGTAACATAGTAACATAGTATATGATGGCAGATAAAAACCAGCATGGTCTATCTAGTCTGCCCAGCAAGGTAGCAAGAGTAGGTTCGCTGCCACTCTGTGTAGGTCATCCCTCCTCATGCCTTTGTTTAGGAGTCACCTCTACTTGTTGAGATATCAGAGACAGTTAAGTTTATTTTGAATTTATCCTGTTTCTATAAAAGGATTCACTGTGTCTGTTCCATGCCATTTTGAATTCTGTCACTGTATTTGCCCCCACCACTTCCATCGAGAAGACATTCCAAGCATCCACCACTCTTTCAATGAAAAAATATTTCCTGACATTGCCTTTCAGTTTACCCCCTTGCAGCTTCATGTTATGCCCTCTAGTATTACAGCTTCTCTGTCTTTGAAAAAGGTTTGTTTGTTCATTAATACTCCTTAAGTATTTAAAGGTCTGTATCATATCTCCCCTGTCCATCCTCTCCTCTAGAGTTTACATATTTAGGTCTTGGAGTCTCTTCTCATATGTCTTCTGGTGCAGGGTCCAAATCATTTTGGTCGCCTTCCTCTGAACCGTTTCCAGTCTTTTTTATCCGTTGTGAGATATGGTCTCCAAAACTGAACACAATATTCCAAGTGAGGCCTCACAAATGACTTGTACAGTGGCATTAGTACCTCCTCCTTTCTGCCGATAATTCCTCTCTGTATGCAACCCAGCAACCTTCTGAATTTGGCCACCACCTTGCACACTGTTTTGCCACTTTGAGATCCTCAGAAACAATCCTTCTCCTGGACCGTGCACACCAACCTATTGCTCTCATCTCATACAATTCCCTTGGATTTCTGCTTTCCAAGTGCTTGACACTTGTGGTGGCAAAACTGTATTAGAACCAATGGAAATAGATAAAAGACAAGCATTTACCTTCAAGCAAAGGGATAGCCCAGAGAGCACTGACTTTCAAAGTACAGCCAAAGTGAAAAAAAAAAACACACACGGGGCTGCTGAGCTCAGACCACGCCCAAGCTCCAAGGCAACCAAGAGAGGTAATGAGAAGCACCTGGGGGAGGGGTTCGAGGCTGTAGGGCAGCCCCACTCATTTAAGCCTCAGGGAAAAGGAAGAAGGGAGGCCACCAGGGAAACAGAGGATGAGGAGATCACGAGGCAACCAGAAGGAAAGGAATCTTTCAGGGAAGCTGAAAGAGAGAGGTGCTCCAAAGACAGCCTCAGAAGGGATTCCCATTGCAGCCAAAACACAGGAAACTACAGCCCTGAAGGAAGCCCGTGTTGTAGAGGAATTACAGCTTGCCCTGGATACAGGAGCGTTTGGCCTGAGGAAGCTGCAGAGCCGGTGGGGAGAGTTTCACTTCTGGAAAGGCCCGTGAAAAGAACTGTTGCTAGAAAGAAGGTGAGCCCATGAGAAGCCTTGAACAGTTTATTGAAAGATAAGGATCTCCATAGCCCATCAAAAACCCCTGAACCTAGAGAGAGGTCTCGCTGGGAAAAGGTTTTAAAATTGTTAGAAGAAATTAAGCCTACGTTCCCACAAGCTGATTCCAGTCAGGAGACAACAGATCCTGATTATGAGGGCATGCAGATAGATAATTATGACTCTGATAATGCCTCTACAGAATCTCAAATGGATTGCTCTTTTTGTATAAAGACAGAGTGAAGGGTTTAAACGTGGAAAGACC
Organism: Ichthyophis bannanicus; assembly: GCA_033557465.1. Lineage (NCBI taxonomy): Eukaryota > Metazoa > Chordata > Amphibia > Gymnophiona > Ichthyophiidae > Ichthyophis > Ichthyophis bannanicus. Next base: position 218,396,170 of record CM066036.1, read on the forward strand.
CAGAAGCTGTTATACCAGTATGTCTTGTGCCTAGAGTGCTGATAATGTTTGAAATGAAGTTGCTGGGTATTTTAAAGCTACAAGCAGCTAGAAAATATTCAAAGGCTTGATTGAATGTTTAAGAAAGAACTATCTGAGTGGGCAGCAGCCAGAAGTAAAAGAAGCTTTAATTTGAATATTGCACAGTTTGGAAAAGCAGTTGTTTAAGCCAGAAGTAAAGGAACTATCAAGCTGCATTATGTAACAGCTGAAGAAGCAATTGCAACTTTTGTCACTGTGAAGTTCTGGATCTGGAAATTCTTTTTCTTTTGTGGGAGAAGTATCCTAATTTTGTTATTATGTGTTTTTGGTGCAAAGGAAGAGAAAAATAAAATTTTCCTGTGTTTTGCCTTCAACCCTCGGCCTATTCATTATTTCACACAACTACAAGCCCCAGAAGCCTCGGCTCTGGGAACCCATACAAAAAAGGGACATTAGGAGGTACGCCCCTGCCTATAGGCAACCGCCTAGGCAAGTGGGGGCGCCACACACTGCACTTCTTCACATTAAATGTTAACTGCCAAGCATTAGACCATTCTTCCAGCTTTTGCAGATCTTTCCTCATGTTATCCACTCCCTCAGTTAATGCTGGTGTACCTATCCCACACTGTCAATGTGGCAATTAGAATAGGTGCATCTAATGATGCCTGTATGAGTGGCATTAGGTGCACCCACTTTAATTTTGTAATGCAGTAACTGCCAGGAACATGCTGCCATACCCCCAACAGCTACCATGGAGACTTTTCACTAAAAGCATGTTAGTTTTCATGCTAAATGTGTGTTAAGAGAAAAACTCTAATGGACTTTAGTAAAAGTACCCTTAAGTCTGTATCTGAAAGGTTCCTAAAAGTGTCAACCCCCATAGCCCAGTAGGTTGAGTCTTGATTGGGAGTCCTAAAAATCTCCGTCAAATTCCCCATGTGTGCCTGCAGAGAGGAGTCTGAAGAAACGTTCCTAATGGACTCAAAAATACAATATAACCTCTCAATAGCAGGCAGAGCCTGGAGGTACCTGTGCAAAATAACTACTAACTACTGTTTTAACATTTCATGGGCAGAAATATCGAACACTAATAAAACACAAATTATAAGGTTTCTGAGAATTTTCTAACTTGTTCCATTTTGTCCTCTAATAAAAGTTTCACTTTCAAAGGTGCATTATTTGAAGTTTCCAATACTGACATCTGTTTACAGTGGTCCTCAGCCATCCATGCTTGTTGACCTAAGTTCTTTTCTAGGTCTGTCTCTCCAGAGACAATGGAAATTGTATATGTATGTGGATGATGTGCAAGTGTTGGTAGTTGTGTAATCTACTGGGGATAATGTAAGAAAGGTGATCATAAAACTGCCACTAGGAGGTCAAAGGCACCAATGTGGAAAGGTACCAAACAGGGCAAGATGGATTAAGAATCACTCCTGGATCCCACTAGAGGCTAGAGAATCCTCCTGGTAAGAGTTGGTAAGAATTTGAAGGGTGGGGAGGGAGTTATACACATTTTTGGGGGAGGAGGGTCTGGGGTAGCGATAGGGTTGTGATTAATTGTCATACCCCACCCTCTTCCTTAGGCTTGGAGGGCTGAGGTAGCCATTATTTTTCTCTATTGAAGGTTAAATCAACCAACTTTCCTCTCATGATGCATGCTGGGAAAAGTAGTTTTCCTTCTGATAGAAAATAGTCATGAAGCCATAGTTATAGGCAAAACTATAACAAAGTTTATTTCTCCCAAAAGCAAAGGTTCAAAGTAAGTTGCACCAGGATACTTCTCCAGTATTTGTTCAAAAAGGTTCTTTATACAAATGTGCTGGCTGAGCTTTTAAATTCATTCAATCCAAATGCAGCTGCTTCTAACGTATACAGAAAAAGAACAAAACATGGCAGCTTCCTTTACCAAAGAAAATATCTTCTTTTCTTTAGGTTACACTCAGCTTATACTATACAGTTTAGCAAAGGCTTTCAATACTGTCTGCAAAGCACAAAGTACAATCCATTGGTTGTTCTGGCTGTAAGGAATCACTCTCTTTAGAGTCCAACTGCATTGCTTCAGGTTCTTGTGCTGCACTGCCTTGCTTTAAACTACTGGCAAATGCCTCAGGGTGTTTTCTCCCTAAAACTCCCTGTGGGTCTTTTAAACACAGCTCTAGTGAATAGGGATAAGCAGTACCTGAGCCTGAGGAAACTCCTCTCTGCAGCTGTGCGGCTATCTCTTGCCAGCTCTGAGGAAACAGTCCCTTGTCCCTTAGTTTAGATTCCTCCCTGGAGCTCTGCCATGGTTCTCCGTTCAAGACTGGGCTCTGCAGACTTCTGCACTGAGTCTTAGGCACCCACCTCTGAACTCTCTGAACCTTTTCCTTCAGTGCTGGAGTTTGAAGGTTTTCCTGCTCTTTCTTTCTGAGCACTCCAGACCACCTTCGTGTCCTCTCCCCTTCTGCTTTGCTTGCTTCAGTTCCTTTCCTCCACATGGCTTCCTTCCTCCAGCTACTGTGTTTCCTCCAACTGTGCTCCTGTCTGGACTGCCTTCCGTGCTGCTCTCTCTCATGCTGCTCTTGCTCGGGCTGATCCCTCTTGGGCTGCTCCCTCTCGAGCTGCTCCCTCTCGGGCTGCTCCCTTGACTCACTCTCCAGCCCTGGTTTATATCCCTGTTTTCTGATCAATTTCCCTGACTCTCTAGACAGGTGTTTGTTATCAGTTTCCAAGCCTGTTGCTACGTCATCAGGGCTTGGGTGTGTCAGCTTAGCTTTTGAATCCCTTGTTTGTTTTCTCCAGAGAACTGCTGGAATGTGTGCTTTGCAGGGCTGTGACCTTTCCTAAAGGTAGAATCATTCTTTTCTTCTACTTCCATGGGTACACTAGAGTCTTCCTTATCACATAATATCAGGAGATCCAGAAAAGAGTGACAGTGGGTTGAGATTGAAGTCAGGGAGGTTCAGGGAAGGGTCAGAGTTGGCTGAGATCGGATTTGACTTGGGGCCCTCAGTCTTGCTGCAGCCATCATCCTACCATGTTCCTGGCTGCAGCAATATTAATGGGACAGTCTTTTCTCAGGGTTTTATGGGGGTTTTTTTCTTTTTCTTTTTTAAAATCACAGTTCTCACTGCATATGCCAACAAATACATGCATATATCCACATATCCTTGTACATATTTTACAAGAGGCTATTCTTGCCAGTGCCTTCTGTAAAATACAGGGGAATTTAGCACATCTTGAGCTAGATGTCTTAATTCCTCCCTCATCATCCTTTGCAAAATGTTGCTTTATATGATTTTACAATTATAAATAGTTTAGTCACATTCTCTGTTCTACATTTTCACAACAGTGGGTAATGCCTGCAAAATCTGGCTCTTGCCGTGGAATCACCAATCCCTGTGGAATAATGGGAAACTAATGACCTACTGTGATCAGGTACACTTCTTCTTAACCCAATGGTATAAGCCAGGGCTACTCAAATTGTTTGCGTGGCGGTCCGGAAATTTGTACAGAGACACGACTGGGGTCCGAACCAAAAGGTTCAAGTTAATTGACATCAGCACCTTGGAAAACCAGTTCACAAATTTATTTATAGACTTTGTCATAATGTTATAGTAATTTAAATAAGAACACTACAATAAAAAATTAATTAGTTTTTTTTTAAAATTTTATTTAAGTTTTCTTGAATAACCATACATATTATATAGGAAACAGTCGAAACATAGCAAAGGATACAAAATTAATTAGTTTTACCGCTTCATCTCTGAAGTTTAAAGTAAGATGAATATTTTCCATAGCATTTCAGCAATAAAAATCATTTCAGTGTGATGTATGAAATTTGTCCTTAAGCTTCATAATGTACTTGTAATCTGGCAGGTACGGTGTTTCAGCAATCCTCAAAGCCTGACTCAAATGTTCATTTGTTAGAGAACTTCTGTATTTTGACTTAATAATATTCATTGTTGAGAAGGCTGATTCACATGTGTACGTCGATCCAAACATAGACAACTAATGGCAAGTTGGTTAATGCATTAAAACTGAGAATCATTGATAAATCGACACCAAAAAATCAATTAAATCCACTTCCTGAAACTTCAATGTTAATGTTTCTTCTGCCTGAAGTTCAACAGTTTCAAGCTGAAGCCTTGCAGGTGATATGGAAAACGTTTCCTCAGCTACACATATCCATTCACCAACAGGAGAAACTGAAAATGGACAGGCAACAAACAGGAATAAACACTCCAAATTGTTTAATTCCATGAAACGTTGGTCAAATTAGTGTTCGACCTTTTCCACAAATTCTGTGGCAGCTCTTAGTAGTTGATGTGTGGGGTTGATACTTCTTGTTGTTTGAAAATGCAACAACTGACCAATGGCCAAATCATCTGAAAAGATTACCAGTTTAGCTTGAAAAGCACGACAGGTAGCCACAAGAGTTATTACTGTCTTGTCTCTCCCTTGTAAACTTGGATTAAATGCATTTAATTATCCAGTTATGTCAACTAGAAATGCAACAGCTGCCATCTGTTCAGAATTATGCATAAAGTCTGAAAACTCGCCAGCCTTTTTTGATGGTATCGTGTGAAGGAAATCAATTACTGCATCGCGAAGGTTCCAAAATCGTTCCAAAGCTCTCCCTTTACTCAACCAATGTATGTCATTGTGGAGAAGAAGATCATAGTATTCTGAAGAAGTTTCTTCAAGCAAGCTTCTAAACAGGCGATGTTGGAGTGAAGAATTGCATCTTATAAAATTAATCAACTGCACCACAATGTTCATAACATTTGCAAACTCTGTATTAAACTTAGAAGATAACACGGACTGATGAATAATGCAGTAGTAAGACAGCAAATTGGGATGCATTTCTTTGAAACAATTTATCAGTCCCTTGTCCCTTCCTGTCATGGCTGGAGCTCCGTCTGTTGTTATTGAAACCAATTTAGTCAAGTTAATATTATACTGATCAAAAAATTTCATCAGCGTGCTAAAAATATCTTCACCTCTGGTCTGTTTGAGCATTGGGAGCAATGCCAACAAATTTTTTACCATTATAAAAACATACATAAACACACAATTGTGAAATGTCGGTATTGTCGGTCAACTCATCACAAGCTAGTGAAAAAACATGAGTCTTTTGTAGGTCCTCAAGCATCTGTTGAAACACATTTCCTGCTAGGTTCTCAACTGTGGCGATGGAATCAACTATTTTCTTGTCATCGAAAAGAGATGCCGCTACCTCGACCATGCACTCTTTGACAATCTCTGCATTCTTCTTCCCAATGTCCATGTAACATGCAGGGAAGCCTCAGTAGCCTTTTGCTGTATGGTGGTGTTTTTTTTCATCATCATCATAGTCTTTTCCAAAGACGATGTCATAGATTTTACTTTATCCAGACAAAGACTGGACCCTGGCGGATATTTAACATTAAAATCTGGGTGTTTTGTTTCGTAATGTCTCTTAATATTTCCACTTTTTATCACTGCCACAGTTTCATTACAGATTAAACATACCGGTCTCGCATTGGGCCTATCTGGCAAAATAAACAAATACTGTTCCGTCCATTTCTCCTGAAACGAACGATTTTCGCTATCAATTTTATGTCGCATCTTCTGCTTTTCCATTTTCTAGCACTCAAATTGAACTTAAATTTATAATTGTTTTATACACCGCCATGTGTTGCTGTTAACAAACCGGAAGTGAATTTTGTGCTCGCTGGTCCAGCGTAAAATTTTATAGCACAAGCGCAAACATACATGGCTTATTAATGCAAATCATTAGTAATTTTTGGACCTCAGCGTGGTCCGTTCAGAAAGCCTCCGTGGTCTGGACTATGGACCATGGTCCGTGATTTGAGTAGCCCTGGTCTAAGCTACCTAATCTTCCCAAAGACTTATTTAAAATGGCAAACAGAGAACTGTGGTGCTTCATTCCAGGTTTTCCTTCTTCTACAATATCCACTAGACCCATGCCAACATGGCTTCAGAGAACTCCATGGAGTCGAAACTCTCCTCACCATACTCTTCAGTAAGTTGATCTCTGGCATAGATAACATCCGCCAAGGTTTTGCCCTCATATTTCTGGACATCGCCGCAGCGTTTGATTCAGTAGATCACGAACTCCTTTTAGCGAGACTAACTGAGAAGGGCATCACTGGAACAGCGCTTGAATGGTGCAGGTCCTATCTATCCGGAAGATGGCAGCATGTCCGCTCAGGAGGCAGAACTTCTGAACCCTTCCACCTAAATCAGGGAGTCCCTCAAGGCTCCTCACTTTCTGCCCTCCTATTTAACATCTACATGCAACCACTCTGTGAGATCATACGGTCATTTAAGGTTGACTACATGCTCTACGCCGATGATGTTCTTCTTTACACCCCAATCTCCACTGAACATTTGGATCTCTCCCCTCTAATAAACTGTTTCAATGCGGTTTCTGACTGGCTTCTCTCTCAAAACCTCCGTATACAACATAAGAAAACGGAGGTCCTCTTTATCACAAGGAATCCCAACTTCAACCCACCTCAACATCTCAAGACTAAGGAAGCTGAATTGCAATCCAAACCCTCAATACGTTACCTTGGAATCATTCTGGATCAACGCCTAGATATGAAATCCCACATAGGAAACACCGTCAGAACCATATACTACAAGATCCGCTCGTTGAGACATCTACGCTCCATGCTGGAACCAAAAGACTTCAGGACAATATACCAAGCACTGATTATCCCCACTTTGATTTTGCTAACGTCATTCTTCAAGGTCTTCCTCAATCCACCTTAAACCCGCTACAGCTGGCAATGAATGCCGCAGCCAGGGTACTTCAGGGAGCCTCCAGAACTGACCACGTTACCCCTCTGCTGATTCAATTACATTGGCTACCCATTCAGGCCAGAATTATCTTCAAAACCCTATTGCTCACTTTCAAAGCTCTTAATAACCTCTCTGCTACATCCTTATCTGACCTTATTCACTCTACTGTACCAAACAGAGCGAGAAGATCCTCAACCATCAACTCCCTAAAGCTCCCTATAAGGCCCTTACAAGCTGTGCATCCTCTACGGCCAACAGAGCTTTTATCCTTTGTGCCCCTAGGTGCTGGAATGCACTACCCCCTGGCATCCGGGCTATCAACAGCTTATTACAATTCAAGAAAGCCCTCAAATTCTTTCTCTTCAACAAGTTCCTTATAGAGTCATCCACACCTATTGACCTCTGTGACCTCACCCAATTACCCAACCCCATGATACCTCAATAGCATGCTTGGCTGATTCCATATAACAAGTGAATATATTCCTAGCACCTGTTACTAGTAACATGTTACTATTTAGTTATACCACATATGTAAATAGTCTGTATATAGTTTCCCCGTTTGATCCAAGTTCCTTCCCTTGTTATCTGTAAACTCATGCATGTTGACTGTACTGAGATTTTTGTTCGATGTGAACCGCGCTGATGCCGAATAGTGCGGTATATAAGAGAATGTAAATAAAATAAATAAAAAAAAAAATATGGGCCTGACTGCTTTGAACAATGTGGTACTATGGTACCCTATTCTGTTTAACCCATGACTATGCCCTCTATACTAGAAGGAGGTAGATTCATCTTGAAGAACTGCTATTTTCCAATGCATCATGTCAGCTAAAAGAAAAAAAAATGAAATGGGGAGGAATTAATCCAGGTGCCCAAGGAAAAAAAAAATGTGAGGGGGGGGGGGATCCTAAGCCCCAACTTCAGGCTACTTCATGTATGATGCATATTGAGGACACATTTATTTATTAATTTGAATGGATATCTAGAATAATTATTTGAAAAGGATTTTAAGATTTGGTCAAGGACTTATACAGAACTGTTGCAATTCCTTCTGCTTGAGGCAGATTTAGACCTCCTTTGGTATGGGAACCTAGATCAGTTCCCTGTTTGCATGCCCCTTAATACCATCCCTGTAATTGGGAGGAGAAGAGGGAATTGATCTGAGTGATGGTTGGGGAAAATAAAGTGGGAGAAATGATGAGGAGGAAAGAAAAAGAATGGAGAGGGGAAGAAGGATGGAGAAAATAAAAGGAGAGAAACAGGAAAAAGGGGAGAAAGGATCAGATACAGGAATGTGGGAGGGAAAACATCAGGCACGATTGGAGAGAGGGATAGGACTAGAGATGGTTGGTAGAGAATGGCAGAGAGGAACAAAGATGGGAATGGGGACAAAGATATGAGAATGGGAGAACAGAGAAGCGGATATTGGGGATGGGAAAGAAAAATGAGAGATTGATGAGTTAAGGTTGGGATCAGCGGAGAAAAGAGTGTGAGAGATAAACAATAAATGGTGGATCAGCACAAGAAAAAGAATAGGAATAAAAATGGAAAACCGAAGAATGAGAGACTGAAAGGAGGAAAATACTTCAGGAGTAATTAAATCAAACTGAAGAGAAAGGGTCTAGGTAAAAAGAAAAGAACTGAGAAGTACGTCAGAGTTGGCAGTAACCAGGATAAACTGGAGGCCCCCTCTCCTCATGCCTGAATGAAACACCACCCCCACCCACTCCCCCCCCCCCAAGCTTAACATTCTGCACCACACCTCAATATAACAAAACACACTTAGACAAGATTTTGGAACAACTGTTGGTCGCAGCTTGTGATAAGGAAGCTTATCATAGCTCAGGAAGGAGCTATAGTAAAGGTGAAGTGACTCTGAACAAGCAACCTGTCAGTTCTGGTAGAAATAAGAAAACAGAATTTTGCCATAAAAGACTACCAGTCCCAGAATGCACCAGGTTTCCAACAGCCATTAGAGGAGCTGAAGTGGGGAAACGTGTGTTCAAGCAAGAGGGCTATGAGGTAATCCCCAAGCACTCATCTCAAAGGGCAGGGCCTGATTCAGCACAGAATAAAGCAGAATAAAGCTAGAGTTTATTCTACAGAGAATTATCCTCATCCTCAGTTTCATCTGGGAGATCCTCAGAATCAGCTTGAAGATCCTCATCTTGGACAGCTTCATCATCTGGAGGATCATCAGAAGCAGACGCCAGACCAGACGGACAGAGAGGGCAAGAAACCCTTTGGAAGAAAGAAGAGAAAAGCATTTGGGAGGGCTAGAGGAGTCCAGAGCAGTACGTATACTGGGGGACATTCAAAAGGCCAGCATACACCATTGGACTGGGGAAAGCCAGAGGAATGGTGCTGCAGAGCTAGGAATCTCAAGACGGTACCTGTGAGGGAGACGGCTGCACGTGGAAGGGATCCTAGGACCCGTTCCAGAAGGTATGTGAAGAGAGATCCAGTGTCCAGGGATCTGGATTGGAAGGCTGGACATAAGAACTGGACTACATACTGGCCAGGCTATTTAGAGAGGAACTCTAACAGCAATGGAAGCTCAGGTATGAACACTGATCTATGCCCTAGCTATAACCTTGAAAGACAGCAGGGAAACAAGTATTCTCCTGAAAGTGCTACATTGAGAGATTCCTCTCTGCCAATCCCTGATATTGAACCCATGATTGTTGAAGAAGGGGAAGGAGAAGTCTTAGATACAGGTTGTGAATACATGGATTGCTCTCTGTCTAAACTCCTTTGGTAATTTTCTGTTGCAAAGTGCAACAACCATCACAAAGAAATACAAACTTGTTCTTTAATCTACTCAGAAAAGCTCCTGAAGTAGGATTTGAGCCACGCAGTAGAAAGCAAGCCAGCTAAGGGGTTTCTGCTAGCAATTGAGCCTTACCTAATTACTTGTGAGCTCTGAGGAAATCACTTCTGAGTCTATGTGTGAAGATATAAGAAGTTAACCTGAAAAGAACAGTTTTTCCCTTCTTTGTGGGTTTTGCTTGTTGTTTGAAACACTTCTAAGAAAATATTAGCTAAAGCCTACAGAAAAGACCAGTTTGTTACCAACCAGGTCTTTATTCTTTTCATTTGATTGCCTGACAAGTTCAGATGTTGTTTTCCTGATTTTGTTTTTCTAAGTTTAACACTGAAAGCAAGTATCCTGTTTTATGTGCTACTAAGCATATCTGTGTTGGGAGAAATAACCCCATAAATAAATATCTTATTGGCTTTACACTCAAGCACAACTAATTATTGTGAGCAGCTGTGTCTGGTGTGAATGGACTGCATTTCCCACAATCCCTTGCAAATCATATTGATATATGCACTTGCCAAGACTGTGAACATTCTCACCCAGGCAGCCATCTGACAAATGGCGTAGTTTTTCGGATTGCTTTTGCGCAGAAGGATTTACTTGCTAAGGATTACAACTCAAGTCTGAAGGAAAAGACAGTTCAAGCTTAAAAGCTGAAAGAAAAGATTTTCCCTCAACTGCACTTTGGAGGAGAGGTGGCTGTTCCAGGTAGCTGTTCCAGGAAGAAAAGACCCTGTGCAGAGCTGGATTCATCACTGGCATAAGGTAACAAGTACCTGGGCATGTCTAGTGGTGGATGGGAGTAAGGCACAGGGGTAATTGAAAAAAAAAAGAGTAGAAAAAAAAACACCTGTTTGGAAGGTGGTGCACTGTGGGGGTTTTTTTGTGTTTTCTTGCAGGGATCAAGATGGATCCAAGGGAACTAGCTGATTGGATGGCAGCCCAGTTTAGCAGGCAACAGGAGCTAGCACAGCAGGCTCAGGACACTGCTATGAAAGCCTTAATGGACCAGCAGAAGCCAGTGCTTGATCTGGTGCAAGCCCTAGTTAAACTGCAGAACCAAAGTGGACCAGATGCAAGACCAGCAGTAAATACTGGTACACCACATGTGGACAGTGTGGGACTCAATCAAGGAATTGGGGCATTTAGTTTTGGGAAGCTAACTCCAGATGATAATGTTGATGATTTTCTAGAGTCTTTTGAGAGAGTGGCACAAGCATTAGCATGGCCAGAGACCCAGTGGGCAGTAAGGCTGGCAGCCTCATTAACTGGAGAGGCTCTTGCAGCTTATAGAGCAATGCCAGCAGCCCAGGCTTTGAATTATAAGGATGTAAAGGCTGCTATTAGAGATCGCCTAGGGTTGTCTATTTCAGAGTATAGGCGAATGTTTAGAGCTACTACATTGAGAGTGGGTGAAACACCCAGGGCTCTGAGTCAGAGAATCAGAGAATTAGCTGTAAAATGTTTGGAGCCTGAGCAAAAGACGGTAGAAATGTTATTAGACATTATTAAGCTGGAACTATTTATGTCTGCTGTGCCTAATGATTTGCACACTTTCCTTATACAGCAAAATTGGCAAAATCTTGGAGAGCCAACCATGCTAGCAGAGAGATTCTTGGAAGCCACGCAGGCTTGCCATAGAATGGGTGGCCCTCTGAAGATGGGTGCTGAGGCAAGCTGTGCTGTATCAGAAAAGAAAATGATTAAAAATGTTTCTGGAAATAAATGTACTATGCCAAACCAGATGACACAGTGGAATAGAAAGAAATGTTTCAAGTGTGGAAAATGGGGACATTTAGAAAAGGGATGCCAGACACACACTAGCTTAATGGGTGTGGATTTAAAACAGCCCAAAGAAGGATTTCTTTTGTTGGTTGATGTGCAAGGAATTACCACAAATGCTTTGTTAGACTCTGGGGCGGACCAGAGTATGATGTCAAAAAGGCTTTGGAAGAGAATAGAGGCCCAAGAAGGATTTGTGCCTAGAACCCCTGAAAGCCAAGTTCACATCAGATGCATTCATGGTGCTGCAACATCATATTCCACCTATAGGCTAGAGGTTAAGTGCCTGGGGGAACAAGAGGAAGTCCTGTTAGCAGTGGTGCCTAGGCTACCCTTTGATTTGGTTCTAGGAAAGGACTGGCCAAGATTTAAGCAGGGTCTAGTGGAAGGGCTAGGAAAGAAGGAGGGAGAAGGAGTAATGGAAATAGCTCCTGGGCCTTTCTTTGGAAGTCCTCAGTCCCTAGCTAAAAAGATGGTTAAGCTTCCAGAAGGCCAAACTATAGGTAACAAGAGGTGCCTTGTATCCACCCGCTCGCAGGCTAAGGTAGAGAGCCAGCAGAAGGAGGAGGGGGAGCAGGCAGAGTTATTAGGAGACTTACCCTCTCATGATGATTTAATAACTCCATCATCTGGTAAAGTAAGAAAGTTGAAAGCACAAAAGCGGCGTGAGAGGCTTTGCAGAGCACAGGGTAGGGCTGAGATGTTAGCTGGTCAAAGTTTACCCTGGGTGCCAGCTGAGTTAGTGGCAAAATTTTCTAACTTTCCACAAGAACAGCGAGCTGATCAAGCTCTCACCTGAGCTTTTAAGTATGCTCAGGAGGTCAGGGAGGAGTTGCCCAGATTCAGACTAGATAATGAAATATTATATAGAGAGAGTCAGGACCCCAGGAATGGGACCATACATAAACAATTGGTGGTACCCACAACTTTCAAAGGGCTAGTACTTAGATTAGCACATGATCATCCAGTTGGAGGTCATAAAGGGATGCAAGGAACACTGGATCAAATACTTATGCGTTTTTACTGGCCAGGTATTTTCAAAGAAACTGCCCAGTTTTGTGCTGCATGTCCAGCGTGTCAGCGAGTTACAGCGGCTCACCCACCGGTGCTGCCATTGATCCCCATGCCAATTATCACAGACCCAATTGGTCGCATTGCCATGGATATTGTAGGCCCATTAGTCAAAACGCCCCAAGGTTTCCAATACATCCAAGTTATGGTAGATCAGGCAACAAGGTTTCCCTGGGCCATACCATTGAGGAATGTTTCTGCAAAAACAATAGCTTTAGAGCTAGTAAAATTGTTTTGTGAAGTGGGATTTCCAAGAGAGGTGTTGACTGACAGAGGGTCCAATTTTGTATCCAAATATTTGGCCCAGGTCTGGGATGCCATTGGCATTCATCACGTGAAAACCTCAGCCTACCATCCATAATCAAACGGTTTGGTGGAGAGATTCAACCAAACTCTCAAACAAATGTTGAGAAGGGGGTTAGCAGGAGAGGTAAAAGAATGTGATATGTTATTGCCCTTTGCCTTATATGCCTGCAGGGACGGAATTCAGGTGTCCCTAGGTGTAACTCCATATGAATTGATGTATGGTAGGGCTCCACGTGGTTTGTTAGATATTTTGAGGGAACAATGGATTGATCCTGAACCAGGAAGTCAGGAGGTGCCACACTTTCTACGTGACTTGAGAGCACGTTTGAAAAGGACCTCGCGGGTTGCTGAGAGGAACCTGCAGGACAGTCAAGTGCGCCAGAAAGGGTGGTATGATAGGAAGGCCAAAAGCCGCCAATTAAGCATTGGTGAAAAGGTTTTGGTTCAAGTAGCAGGTACAGCCCCAAAATTTGAAGTACAGTGGAAAGGGCCATGGAAGGTTGTTAAACAAGTGAGCCCAGTGTCTTATATGGTAGAAAATGCAAGAGGGCGTAGGCAGACCTACCATATTAATGTACTTAAGTCTTGGAAGGAGAGGCCTGTAAATAATAATGACCCTGAAGCCAGTCAGGAAGTAAGTGAGCTTCAAAAAGAGAACACTCTCGTAGGTATTACGGACTGTAGGAAAGAAGTTTCACCAGTTACACCAGTCCGTAATAACTTAAGCAGGGGGGTATGTGATAAGGAAGCTTATCATAGCTCAGGAAGGAGCTATAGTAAAGGTGAAGTGACTCTGAACAAGCAACCTGTCAGTTCTGGTAGAAATAAGAAAACAGAATTTTGCCATAAAAGACTACCAGTCCCAGAATGCACCAGGTTTCCAACAGCCATTAGAGGAGCTGAAGTGGGGAAACGTGTGTTCAATCAAGAGGGCTATGAGGTAATCCCCAAGCACTCATCTCAAAGGGCAGGGCCTGATTCAGCACAGCTGCGCTGCGCTAGGGTGGAGCACTCATCAAAGCAGAATAAAGCTAGAGTTTATTCTACTGAGAATTATCCTCATCCTCAGTTTCATCTGGGAGATCCTCAGAATCAGCTTGAAGATCCTCATCTTGGACAGCTTCATCATCTGGAGGATCATCAGAAGCAGAAGCCAGACCAGACGGACAGAGAGGGCAAGAAACCCTTTGGAAGAAAGAAGAGAAAAGCATTTGGGAGGTCTAGAGGAGTCCAGAGCAGTACGTATACTGGGGGACATTCAAAAGGCCAGCATACACCATTGGACTGGGGAAAGCCAGAGGAATGGTGCTGCAGAGCTAGGAATCTCCAGACGGTACCTGTGAGGGAGACGGCTGCACGTGGAAGGGACCCTAGGACCCGTTCCAGAAGGTATGTGAAGAGAGATCCAGTGTCCAGGGATCTGGATTGGAAGGCTGGACATAAGAACTAGACTACATACTGGCCAGGCTATTTAGAGAGGAACTCTAACAGGAATGGAAGCTCAGGTATGAACACTGATCTATGCCCTAGCTATAACCTTGAAAGACAGCAGGGAAACAAGTATTCTCCTAAAAGTGCTACATTGAGAGATTCCTCTGTGCCAATCCCTGATATTGAACCCATGATTGTTGAAGAAGGGGAAGGAGAAGTCTTAGATACAGGTTGTGAATACATGGATTGCTCTCTGTCTAAACTCCTTTGGTAATTTTCTGTTACAAAGTGCAACAACCATCACAAAGAAATACAAACTTGTTCTTTAATCTACTCAGAAAAGCTCCTGAAGTAGGATTTGAGCCACACAGTAGAAAGCAAGCCAGCTAAGGGGTTTCAGCTGGGTAACTGCTAGCAATTGAGCCTTACCTAATTACTTGTGAGCTCTGAGGAAATCACTTCTGAGTCTATGTGTGAAGATATAAGAAGTTAACCTGAAAAGAACAGTTTTTCCCTTCTTTGTGGTTTTGCTTGTTGCTTGAAACACTGCTAAGAAAATATTAGCTAAAGCCTACAGAAAATACCAGTTTGTTACCAACCAGGTCTTTATTCTTTTCATTTGATTGCCTGACAAGTTCAGATGTTGTTTTCCTGATTTTGTTTTTCTAAGTTTAACACTGAAAGCAAGTATCCTGTTTTATGTGCTACCAAGCATATCTGTGTTGGGAGAAATAACCCCATAAATAAATATCTTATTGGCTTTACACTCAAGCACAACTAATTATTGTGAGCAGCTGTGTCTGGTGTGAATGGACTGCATTTCCCACAATCCCTTGCAAATCATATTGATATATGCACTTGCCAAGACTGTGAACATTCTCACCCAGGCAGCCGTCTGACAAGCTTTATTAACCAATTATAACCCCGGCACACAAACCAGGCCAACCAAACAATTATATAAATACAAGGCATGACCCCGCCCCTTCCGCTATTCCGGATAATGCCCCCCACCAGCCATATTATTAGCAAGGTGGTGCATCATCCTCAACCCCCCCCATTGCCGCCCGCCTTGCCATGTTAGTAGAATAGGTCACCTCCACTACCCTCCCCCAGGGAGAGACCCCCAACTGAGATGTCTCGCTCAACCCTGGGGAGCACTCCACTCCCCCCAGTGCACCTTCAGCTGTTAAGCCCCGCCATCTCGGCAAGCGCTAGCTCTATACCCCGCCACCGGCACAAGGTAGCTCACCTGTCCTTGTGCCGCCCCCCCCCCCCACACACACACAAAGCTGCAACCAACAAACCCCTCTACTGCCTCTTTCCAATCATTCAACAGCAAATCCTGTCCCACCAGAGAGAGGTGCACACCATCCGTACAATAGAGCCCCGCACACTTCACATATGCCCAAGGATGCTGCACCTGCAGGACCCCGGTCTGCTGGATCCACCGCCCAATTTGTCTATTGACCTTTACCAGACCTCTAGACCACCGCTGCTAACCCTGGCAGGTGGGTCATGGAATGATGTCCAACCATACGATCAGCACCCCAGGCAACAGCTCCCGTAGCAACACAATGTCACGTTGAATAGCCCAAATAAGCTGTCTGCAGGACCAGCTGGAAAGGTCGTTGCTCCCTAGATGAATAACCAGTCCCACTGGCCGCTGCCGCTGTCCAGCCCTCTGCTGCATGAATGATATTAGCTGCCACCAACGCATGCCACGCTCGCCCATCCAGCACAGCTAGATGCCACAGGTCGTCAGTCCCAGGTGCACTTCAAGAGGGCGCAAGGTGGCCCACCACTCCGCCCAGTAAACGAAGGAGTGACCTATGATCCACCACTCACTGGCATGGGCACCGTCAGCAACACGACAAAGCTGATCACCACTAGCTGAAGACTCTGCAAAATGAACAACATTATTAAACTCCCCCCCCCCACCACCGATACTCCTGCCCCAATGAATGTCTCGCCATCTCAATTGCCCCCACTACCATGTAGCTCCCAGCCACTACAAGATCAAACCCTCTCTGGGTGAACATATCCCACATAAGCCTCCGAACGCCACCTGCAATCTGCTGAATCACCTTCCCCCCCCCCCCCCGAGCCCTGCCGCCGCAGCTCTAGTCGCCACCTTGATTCAAAAGGAATGCGATGCAAATTGATTCTCGTCACAACCTAATTGCCGTAAAGCCAAATGCATTACCGCAGTAAACTGGAACTGTGTTACAGGCTTACCGTCAGCATGCAAAAATAAGTAACCCGGCCCCATCGGCCGGCATCGCAAATAGGTACGCAAATTAAGCACTGGACAAGAGCATAAAGGCGGGATTTCATTAAACATCACCCAGCCCCCTTTTCCTACCTGGTCAGTCTTAGAATGCTGGAGAAAGATGCGCACTTGCTTCGCAGACATGACCACATGTTTGACATACAGACCCCCAAACGCCACCCGTTTTCCAGAGCGAGGGACAAGCTCACAAACCCGAAATGCTCCAAAAAAGGTAGTCACAAACAGTGCCCTTATTAGCACCGACTCAAACTCGGAGGCCGCCACCACAGGCATTACCCCCCAAATACGCAAGAGCAACTCATGCGATATTGGGAGAAGCTGGTCCTGCAACCTGGGATGACCTTTGACCCAACTGGCCAACAGGCGCCTCACTTAAAATGAAATGCAAGGATTACCCCAGCCTGCCACCTTACTAAAAAAGGAAAACCCGGCTAACGCCGAAGTAACTGCCAACCTGGACCAGCCTTTCCCTTTTGCCCAAACTACAAATGACCCCAGCATCCCTTCAGCCACTCTCCCACCGCCCCAACCCTTGGTCAGCAAAAAAACTCGTACCTTGGAATATCTACGCAGATAAGACGACCATGTCCCCTCCGCCACAGAAGCGCACAACAGTGCCATCACTGCAGTGTCCCAATCTACCAGAGATGATCCGGAACCACCAAAGATGCCTTCTCTGTCTCTGGAGCCAACAAACAGACCTGCACCCACTGAAAACGGGATAAAGCATCAGCAATTGAATTCTGAATGCCCAGCACATGACACGCCCTGGTAGGAACATTGAGAAGCAAGTAAGCCAGGATGCCAGCAAAGCGGCACAAGTCTCCTTGCTGGGGACCAACAAAAAAAAATCATCCAAGTAATGGACAATGTTGGAGCACCCCATCTGCTGCCCCACGACCCAATGCAAAAAGGAACTAAAGGCCTCAAAATAAGCGCACAAAATAGCACAACCCATAGGCATACACTTATCAAAATAAAACAGAGTCAAACTGGAAACCCAACAACGGGAAGGCAGATGGGTGAACAGGCAATAACCGAAGAGCAGACTCAATATCCACTTTCACCATCAATGCCCCCTTACCACACTGACATACAAGATCAAGAGCAGAGTCGAACAACGCATAACGCACCGTGCATAACTCGTGAGGAATATGATCATTAACTGAATTCCCCAGTGGAAAGGACAAGTTATGTATTAACCAAAACTTCCCTGGTTCCTTCTTCAGAACCACTCCCAATAGCGAAACAATAAAAGGTGAAAATGGAGGCTCAACAAAAGGACCAGTTATTCTGCCCAAAGCGCACTCCGACTCTATCTTCCCACGGACCACCTCGCTCAACAATCGCATCGAGCTAGAATTTTTGGCCATCGCCTCCACCACCACGCCATGAAACGGAATAGAGAAACCCTGCAAGAAACCTGGCAAAATCACCCTCCAAGCCTTACCCTGCCGACTCCCCCCAAAATTAACCAACCATGGGCACAGCGCTTCAACCTTGATAGGGGCAGGAGCCAGAGTATAACTCCACTTCTCAATTGCCCCCAGCCAGAGCACACGCCACCCCCTTTCGACTACACTTCGTGGCTGCATAACCCCCCCCCCCCCGCCCTGCAAAGGGAACAGGCATGCCAAAACATACAGTCAGGGAAAGGGCAGGATGAGTTATTAAAACGCCAATACAAGTCCCCCCTGCCGGCCCACCAAGATGGCATCGGCATACGCCAACAAAGCACCACATTGGCTTGGGTCATAATGCCCCCACACACTAACCAATCTTAAAAAGGCCTGTGTCCAATTGAGAGTGTTGCAGGAGGCCTTTCTCACCCTGCCCGCCTTCTCGTCCTCCTTACGCTTCTTCCTGCTCGCGCCAGCCCTCTTCCTCCCTTCTAAGATACAAAATATGTCAAGATCACGATGCTTCCGAATCCAGTGCCGCAACTTCCTCGGAACACCCTCCCACAGTTCAGCACAACGAACCACAGTAGGAGCAGAACGCTCACCCTTTTCCCCGGTCGCCACTGCAGAACCCACCGAAGAACTACCTGAAGAAGTGGAGGATGACGAAGAAGATGAATCACGGTGGCAACGGCGCCCATGCCTCCACTTTGTAAATAGGACCATTCTTAGTACAGAGTATGCTGGTCATTTTAGGAGATATTGACACAGTACTAGAACATAAGAACATGAGATTTGCCATTCTGGGTCATACCAAAGGTACATCAAGCCCAGTATCCTGTTTACAACAGTGGCCAATCCAGGCAGGATCCCAGAAGGTAGACACATTCCATATTGCTGATCCTCCAGGGACTTGTCCAAACCTTTTTTAAATCCAGCTATACTAACAGCTTCTATTACATCCTCTGGCAACACACTCTGAAACTTAATTATGAGTGTAAAGGGGCAATTTATAAAGGACATTTAGATGTGTTTGGGGATGTCTAGTCCAAAATTTCCCCCAAAATGGCTGGCGCGTTTAAATCTGGAGACAATTTCAGAAACATAGACATCCAACATGGATGTTGTTGGGGGGCTTCTACATAGATGTCCCCACAGTGGTATCATAGACCAGAGACATATCCCAGTCTGTGATTCTGTTAGTGGAAATGTCTTGCAGCTTGGGAAACACACAGCAGGCATCCCCAAATCCTATTATTTTTACTGTTATGAACTATCCTGAGGATGTTAGAAGGTCATCTCCTCTACAACCTCCAAATGCTGTTCTGAGAAAATGAACACTTTTCATATGCCTATTAATGCCCTAGAGCAGTAATAGAGTTGGATGGGGGACAGAGACTGTCAGTCATTTCTGAAATTGGGTGTGCACATCTATGGTTTCTAGAGCATCCTGGGCATACCTTCAGCCATGCCCATGTGCAAAATAAATGTCCCAGGCATGGGGATGCCTTTGGAGTCTTTTTGCAAAATGGTTCAGAAGATGTCTCCATGATTTGGACATCTGCATATCTGTTTTCAGACATCCAAATCATTAATAGAGCTTCTAAAATGACCCTCTTATATGGTCATTCCAGAAGCTGAATAAGCATTTGGATGGGCGCCGGGGATGCTTATGTGCCAAAAACATCTACGAACGTATTCCGGTACATGGCGCCCATGCATATTTATCTCACTTGCGCGGGGATGTCCACAGGTATTCCCGAGGGGAGCGGAATGGTAGCGTACCTATGCGTGGAGACTTGTACAGCATATTCTCAAAAGCTCCATGTAAATGTATGGCCTTTCCTGGAGACATGCCCGTTATTCTTGCTGGAGATGTGAAACAATGCCAGGACTTAGAAAATATTCTCCTGTGTCCTACAAATCATCCCTGCAAATGACAGAGTGTGTGTGTGTGTGTGTGTGTGGTTTTAGAGTTGCACAGGAGGATCTGGTGTGCTGATCTGTAAGTACATAAGAACATAAGATATGCCATACTGGGTCAGACCAAGGTCCATCAAGCCCAGTATCCTGTTTCCAACAGTGGCCAATCTAGGTCATACGTACCTAGCAGTATCCCCAAGAGACACAGGTTCCACAATGCTTGTATTGGGTCAAGCATTGATATCCTGGGTCCCTTTTTAATAATGGTTTATGGACCTTTCCTCCAGGAACTTGTCCAAACCTTTTTTAAATCCAGCTGCACTAACAGCCTTTACTATATCCTCCGGTAACAAATTCCAGAGTTTGATTACACGTTGAGTGAAAAAATATTTTCTTTTATTAGTCTTAAGTAGTTTACCATGTAGCTTCATTGCATGTCCCCTAGTCTTTCTATATTCTGATAATTCATGGAGGACATGACTGCCTGGCCAGTACCTGGACCTTACAGATGACCGCAGTGTCACCAGGTTCCACCGTGATATGGCAGCCATACATCAGCTGTGTCAGGCACTGGGAGACATGACTGATATTGTGCCAACATTCCCCAGATTATGCCATGAAGCCTATATCTTTACCCAGTCCAGGATCTATGCAAGCTGTGAAAGTGGTGATATAGCTGGAGATTGGCTACCTGGTATGATAGTACAGGGACTTCCCTTCCCATACCCACACAGGCCTGACCAGGGGAGCATTGCCACAAAGCAGACTGTGGGAATTCAGGCAGGCTTGCTCCACAGATAGTAGATAATAAGCCGACAGAGAGTAGACATTGTATGGGACAGGTGCTGTGAGAAATATAAGGAGCTGCTGTGAGAAATTCCATTACCCAGATATGTGGGAAACAGATGCCATAGCCAGAAAGCCATAGTCATTTAAAAAAAGCATACTTTTGTAGCTCGGCAATATTATGCATCCTTCGGAGAATTGTAAAGTTTGTTTAGCTTGTTGTGAACCTGGCAAAAATCCATATTTAGCATTTTAAAGAGTGTTTTTAGAGGTGACCAATGCAAGAATAACTGAAGCATTTTTATACTGTCATAACAAACATGTTAATATTTACTTTGTCTTCTAATATATTAGAGTGCACTAAGATTTTCTGGGCATGAAAAAGACTAGTATTAGTTTAGCTTGCATCAACATTTATTATCATCGGTTTTTATATCTAGTTTGCCTCAGCAAAATACTGTCAGTGAGAACAGCAGTTTAGGAGATACAGTTTTTACCTGAGGAGGCGTGGTTGTCGGAGGCATCCATGAGTATGTCAGGAAGACAGGCACCTTTGGAAATATGCAGTTGTCCAGAATATGGTAAGCGTGGAGATGTCCAAAGCCATTTTGGCATTTTCCCATGTCCCATAATATTAGCGGGAACATGTTTATCTGCTTCATTGCATGGCCCAAGCTTGCACCCATGCACGGTTCTCACTGTGTGTACGCGCACAGGCCGGCTGAATAGTGTGTTGCCTGTGTTGTGCCGGACACATCTATGAGCCGATTCCAGAAACATGATACCCATGGATGAGGAATTAGCATGGAATCACACCCATATCCGATTTAAACATGTCCATGGGAGATAGCTGGCCTATATGGAATCTCTCTCTATGTGAAAAAAATATGTTCTCTGATTAGTCTTAAATGTACTACTTTGTAGCTTCATTGCATGCCTCCTTAAACAAGTGATTCACGTTTACTCTTCTACTGCACTCATTATTTTATAGACCTCTATCATATCTCCCCTCAGTTGTCTCTTCTCTAATCTGAACAGCCCTAACCTTTTAAGTCTTTTCTCTAGAGGGATTCTTCCATCTCCTTTATCATTTTTAGTCACCCTTATCTTTAGCTTTTCTAATTCTGCTATATCTTTTTTTAGATACAGTGATCAGAACTGCACACAATACTCAAGGTGTAGGCACACCAGAGAGTGATACCTCATAACTTTAAAGAACGTTGCAATATGTTTAGATTTGTTGAAGTCTTTTCTTTAAAGTTATGAGGTATCATTTGTAGGCTTCGATATAGGCTTTATAGTTTTTGTTTCACACCACAGAGTGATACAGAGGCATTATGATATCCTTTGTTTTATTATCCATTCATTTCTTTACAATTCCTAGTGTTATGTTATCTTTTTTGACTGCCACTGCACACTGAGCAAAGGATTTCAATATACTATCCTTGATGAAGCACAGATCCTTGTCCTCAGTGGTGACTCCTAATATGGAACCCAGCATTATGTAGCTATAGGTTGGGTTATTCTTTCTTTCTTTCTTTATTTAAAGTTTCTTATATACCGTGCTATTCATCATCAGCGTGGTTTACATGGAACAAAACAATCTCAGTACATTTGAAACACGTATGAGTTACAGATAACAGGGCAAAAAACTTGGTTAACAAGGGCAACTATCTACAATACCATAACGATTGACTATTTGCATAAAATCAACTAACAGAGCATAGAGTGTACAGATGTAATTACATCAAAATTTCTTAGTTCAAGGGTGTATGTCTTGTGGAGTGTTTATGCTTATGGCTATGAGTCTGTCTTTTGATATATTAGATAGCATTACGGTGGTGGCTGGAAGTACTCAGTGAAGAGGTAGTGCTTGATAGCCTTTCTGAACTGCTTCATGTCTCGTATTGCTCTAATATCTGGATGAAGTTTATTCCAGCATCTAGGTGCATAGGATTTAAATGCTCTGTTGATCGTTGATTGGGACCAATTTGTGGATTCACTCGTAATGACTAGGGTGTTTTCGGCAAGTGATCTCCTAGATCTTGTCTTGGGAGTTAGACTGATAAGGTCTGAAGTCGTTGCTGGCGATAATTTGTTTAAGGCCTTGAATGTAATGAGGAGAGCTTTATAGCTAATTCTACATTCTATAGGGAGCCAGTGAAGATCCCTAAGGATTGGTGTAATATGGTCTCTCTTTGATGCTCCAACTAGGATGCGGGCCGCAGCATTCATTGCTAGTTGCAGGGGGTTAATGGTGTTCTTTGGAAGCCCATGTAATACAATATTTGCATAGTCAAAGTGAGGGGTGACTATTGCTTGGAATATTGAACGGAAGTCGTTGTATTCTAACATGGGTCTTAGGTGGCGTAATGTTTTTATCTTGAAGTAAATCGTTTTTACAGTATTTTTTATGTGGGAGGTAAAATCCAGTCGTTGATCAAGGACCACACCTAGGTAACGAATTGTATTCTTGATTGGGAGCTCAGCGTCCCGTACCTTGAGATATGCAGGGGGGGGAGAAGAGCTTGTTTCTTGTGACCAATAAAACTTCAGTCTTTTTTAAATTGATTCGCATGTTTTGGTCTAAAAGCCAATCTGCTATTGCATTGAAACAGTTGGTTAAGTTAGAGTAATTTGGACTCGTTATATCAATCAGGGTGTAGATAAGCACGTCGTCCGCGTAAATAAGGCAGGAAACATTAAAGGATTTGGTGATTTGGCAGATTGGCTGCATATATATATTGAAGAGGAGTGTCGATAGGGAGGAGCCTTGTGGAACCCCTTGCGTTTGGAGGAATGGTTCCGATGTTCTGGTGTCAATGCGAACATGTTGCCAACGATCTTCGAGGTATGATTTGCACCAGTTCCATGCTAGGCCTTGTATACCCTTTTCGTAGAGACGCGATAGTAGTATCTTATGGTCTACTGAGTCAAACGCCGCGGATATATCGAGGAAGATCATGGCGACGCCAGACCTTATGTTGTTGATCCCACAGATGAGCGTGTTGATTAAGGAGGTCATGAGAGTCTCGACTCCATGCATTTCCCTAAATCCATGTTGGCACGGATCAAGAGGGGAGGATGTGTCAATATATTGCTGAATTTGGCGTTGAGTCTCTTTCTCCAGTATTTTGGCAAGAAGCGGGATGCTGGAGATTGGACGGTATGATTCTTCCTTCTTCGGGTCGATCTGGTTGTTCTTTAATAGGGGACGTATTGAAGTCTGTTTGAGTGCAGCTGGGAAAGTTCCAGAGGAGTAGGAGAGGTTTGCAATTTTTGCTATGCATGGACTGAGCTCTGTGCGCATTGATTTGATCCAGTGTGCTGGGCATGGGTCATTGGCTTAAGAGCGCAATTCTATAACATCCATATCCGGCCGGCCGAAACATCTAAACTCAAAACATGTACATTATAGACACAGCCACGATTCCAGAATCAGGGAGATATACATCTCCAGTGCAGCACGAACAACACATCTGGGAAAACACGGACCCTAATGGGACCCAGGTATATGCAGCAAATGGCCTGTATGTCCTCATGCTCACCATATTCTGAAAAGCTATATGTGTCAGATGCTTCCCGTTTCCATGCAGCCACACCGCCACTGGAAAATCGTACATGCCCTAAGCTGATGCCAACACTGGCAGTGTTGTGTGCATGCAAGCAACGCATTAATACTGATGAAATAGGTATGTTCATGCAAACTAGACCATACTAGCAGGTTGCATGCCCAGAACACTACAAGGTTATCTAAGTGCACCAAAGCTATTGTAAAAACAAGTGGAAAGAGAGATGCTTGTCCTAACAGCAAAACATATATGGCATTTGAAGAACACTTTAGATATTCCTGCAGAGGCCATAACTGCAAACAGTATTTGCAATGCTAAGTATGGGCCAGAAAAATTTGAAATGGGTATATACAACTACATGTCAAAATATATCCCTGTCAATAATAAGGAACCATCAGGATGAGAACATGCTACAGGTCAAGCATGAGCAATGCATGCCCAAAGTACCATCATCTTTCCTTACAAACGTGCACAATGTTAGAGATATCTGATGGTGCAGTTGGATTTGTATTAGTGCTGTTTGCACTGCAACATGCCCCCACTATGTTGATGTGGAGCAGCTTTTCAGACTTTACTGTCCATTCACACTGGCACATGGAGATGCTGCGGTCAGCCCTACAGGTTCTGTCAGAGTTGCGGATCAGCACACCAGGGCCTCTCCTGCAACCCTCATACCACACACAATCTTGCTTGCAGTCACAAACAACATACTTCTGCCAAAACCATGCCCTGCACCTATAAACAACTGATGGAAATTCATAATTGCATGGCCTCTCAGGACTACACATCTGATCTGTATTTCTCAGCCAAACACGTACCATCCCTACAGCTACATTCCTATTTTTTCAAAGAATTTCTTAGGGAAGCCTAGAATAGCCCCTTTAGCACAAACAGCAAATGACAGCATTGCCAGAATAATGACTGTTGCAGTGCTTTACATTTATTTAAGGGGTATTTTTTATTGTTAGTCAGTCTTACAAACATCCCTCACCTGTGCATTCTAGTCTTTACAACTGCACCTTGTGCTCTCCCAGACAGCAGACACACCAGTTCAATACAGCTATTTCATAACTATTCATGCCTATGGAACACGTTGGCGATCAGAGCAGAATATTTTCTAACTCCAGCCCTTATTCTATGTTTCAGCAGGTATAATGTGGACATATACAGGCCTTTCCTGAATATGCTTTATACATCTCTGTGGCTGACCACACCCCCGTTCTACCCCCTCCTGCTCACGTTCTGTGATCCTTGTTTTAGTGCCCTGTACATACAGGCCGTGGGTATTGCAGAATATGGTCTTAGATGTTTTTGTGAGAAAAACGTCTAAGCTGCATATCCGAACAGATTACTCCTGTTCTGCAATGACCTCCTAAGTGTATTATTTTGCACATGCCCACATTAAATTTTATCTGCCACTTGTATGCCCAGTTTCCCAATTTCTCAGGGTCATCTTGCAATTTTTCACAATCTTCTTGTGATTTAACAACTTTGAAGAATTTTGTGTCATCTGCAAATGTGATCACCTCCGTCATTTTTCCCATATTCAGGTCGCTTATGAATATGTTAAAAAAGCAGTGAGCACAGATCTCTGGGTACTCCAATATTCACCTTTCTCCACTGAGAAAATTGACCATTTAGTCCTACTCTCTTAGTCCTACTGTTTTCTATCTTATAAGCAATTCCCAAGCCATAATAGGGCATCACTCCCTGTCCTATGATTTTGCTTGAGGAATGGTCTAGAATTTGGCAGCTGGGATTTAATGTTAAAAAATGCAAGGTCATGCATTTGGGCTGCAGCAATCCAAAGGAGCATATAGTATAGGGGGTGAAGTACTTTTGTCCACTAAAGAAGAGCGGGACCTAGGCGTGGTTGTGTCTGATGAACTTAAAGTAGCTAAACAGGTAGAAAAGGCAACAGCAAAAACTAGAATAATGCTTGGGTGCATACGGAGAGGAATTGCTAGCAGAAAAAAGGAGGTGATAGAGCCTCTGTATAAGTCATTTGGAGTATTGTGTGCAATTCTGGAGACCGCACCTTCAAAAGGATATAAACAGGATGGAGTCTGTACAGAGGGTGGCTACTAAAATGGTTAGTGGTCTTCATTATAAAGCATATGTGGACAGACTTAAGGATCTTAATATGTACACCTTAGAGGAAAGGCGGGATAGAGGTGGTATGACTGATATATTCAAATACCTCCATGGCATAAATGCACAGGGTGGGAATCTCTTTTAATTGAAAGCAAGTTCTTCTGCAAGGGTTAATGGGATGAAGGTGAAAGGGCATAGATTCAGGAGTGATATGCGGAAATATTTCTTTATGGGAATAGTGGTGGATCCGTGGAATAGTCTTCCAGTGGAGGTGGTAGAGATGAGGGCAGTATCTGAATTCAAAAAAGCATGGGACAAACACAGAGGATCTCTAAAGGAAAAAAGGGGACTGTTGTAGTTGTTGATATGGAAGGACAGACTAGATAGGCCATGTGGTCTTTTTCTGTTGTAATTTTTCTATATTTCTATTTCTTTAAGAGTCTCTCATGAGGGATTTTTTCAAAGACCTTCTGAAAATCCAGGTATACTATTTCAACCAGCTCACCTTTATCTACCTGTTTATTCACACCTTCAAAAAAATGTTGTAGATTGCTGAGACAAACTTCCCTTGGCAAAGTCCATGTTGGCTTTGTCCTATTAAAACATGCCCATCTATATGTTCAAAATCATCATCCAATGATCTTATTTGAAAGGCTATACTTAATACTGTCATAACCCTGCCTCTTATCTCATTCAAATCTATAGAATATGTGTTTCCAACCTGCAGCACCGAATTACTAAACATTTCAAAAAATTGTCAAAATAGACCATCATCACATTACACATTACATGATTACATGGTCTCAACGTGCTGTTTGTCTATTATGTGTTTTTTAAGTGTTTTATATAATGCGATAAAATATCAAATATAAATGTTTCAGCTGTTAGAGTACTTAGACTGCTCCAATTGCTAAAGTGATTCAGCATCATTGTAACATACTGTCATTACATTCAGTGTTCCAAGAGCTTTCAATGATTGCTTATCGACAAGGACCCAACATTGGAGATCTCTAAGCAGGATCGAAAAGATTTTCCATGAATCAGTGTAGTGAGCAAATATGTCATGCATTTCAATGGTGTTCTAAGTCTATTACAGGTCCTTCATGGACTCATGCACAGTCTAACCAAGTGTACTGTATTATTCTCAACAGAATCTCACATGCAATTCAAGCTTTATAATATATGTCTTCTAGTGCAGTTGTCCTAAGCTATGCACGGGACTGACGAAGACAGTAGGCTGAATACTGGAACGTTGATAGCACCATTTTATGGCAAATAAGCACCATGCAGGTGATTTTACTTGGAGGATTCTAGAGCATGTGAGTGATATTTGGCACGGTGGTGATCTTGAAGGCCAATTAAATTATAAAGGGCAATACAGGATTTTCACTCTCAACTTGGTTTCACCAGCTGGTTAAAAAATGAAATTGAGTGGATGTCATTGTTGCAGTTGAAAACAACTAATTGCCAGGTACATAAATACTGACGCCTTTCCTTTGTTTGACAGCTGCACATCTTGTGAGCATAGACATGCTGTGAGTGCTGTGAGTTGGAATTGTGAAGACTCCCCTGATGCAGAGCCTTTTAGCTTGAAACATGAATTCATGTTGGGACTCAGAAGTGGCTTAAGATAAATACCTTAAAGCTTCCAGTCTGCTACTGAATATTTCATTCTATTATATTTAAAAAAATGTGTACAAAAATAGACAAATGGGCATGTTGAGACTGATGCCTGGGGAGTATATTGTGTAAGGTGAAGCATATCAATACACACTTATCCCCCTCTTCAGTCAATTTTTGAAAAGTTTACTAAGTTGGCATTATAGATTGGAAACACATATTCTATTTATATGTTCAGTCATTTTGTTCTTTATAAGGATTTCTACCATTTTTTCTGGCAGCTTACTCCTGAATCTATCATCTATCATCTCTCACCTTCATCCTTTGACCCTTGATTCCAGAGTGTCCTTTCAATTGGAAGAGGGCCACCTCCTGTACATTTATACCATGGAAATCATGCTGTATTGAAACCAGCATGACCTTGGCAAGTTGGTGCAATAACCCATGCCAAACCACAGGCATGTGATGTCATCCTGCTGTATAAAAAGGTCAGCACTCTAGATTATATCACTTTTCAATGTGATCCCCTTGAAATAGCAGTGTGTT
The DNA here is from genome assembly GCA_033557465.1 of Ichthyophis bannanicus. NCBI lineage: Eukaryota > Metazoa > Chordata > Amphibia > Gymnophiona > Ichthyophiidae > Ichthyophis > Ichthyophis bannanicus. Next base: position 218,424,625 of record CM066036.1, read on the forward strand.
TGCTTTCTTTTATATTCTTCTGCATGTTTGCTATATATTTACAGTTCAAAGGAGACAAACCACAAAAATAAGAAAAGTCAGAACACTGTGACCATCTCTTGATGCCACTACAATACAGATTGCTGTTAAAATCCCCAACAGGTTTCTGTGGCACAGTTAGATTCCCAATTACAGGAGCCTCCCAGAGCTATAAGAAATGAAAAGAGCAAATAAATATACTGACGCTTTAAAGATCTATCCAAACCCAGACTAAAATTTAACAGCTCAAGTCTTTTTTTTTTTTTGCATCTTTATGGCATGTTAACTACAGAAAATATAGATTGTTCCTCATACATGGTTTTACTGTCAACTGAGTAATAAAGGGAAACAAGAAACTGTTGACAGGTTGGACAACTTAAAGGCAGATAAGATGCTAATCACAGGTCACATTGAAGCTTTGAAAAGAAATGAGTATTACTTTCTGTCCCACTTTTGTAACAAAAGAAAATCTATTTATGCTCTAGCAACAGAAGAAAAACAATGTATGTCCTATGTCACACTGAGGCCTATGTACTTACCAGCATTAAAGGGGGAGGGGTGATTTTATAAGGAGCCACACGTTTTAGGCATCAACAATGAACCTAAATGTTGGTATTTTAGTCATTTATGCACATAAATTACCTCTTATGAAATGCTGACTAGAGTAAAAGTGCATATATTGTTTGCCTCGTGCATACACTCACTGTGGGTATGCACATAGGTGAAGTTTGGGCAGAGCATGGGCAAAGCATGAAAGTATGCACAATGAATATATTCACAAGTAGGCATGGTAATTTAGACCAGCTCTAGGGCTGCTGTAAGTCATCAGGGTTTAATCTAAAGTGTGTTCTCTGCCACTTACGGTAGTAATTTATAAAGTCAAGTATGCATATACTTGACTTTATAAAATAGGCATAAAATACAAACGTTAACTAGTCACAACTTTTTTAAATTACCCTTCAAAAGTCGCTTGATCATATCAGTCAACATAGGCATTAGAACGGGGTGGGCCACACGGGCCCTGGCCCCACCAAAATTTTGCACGCCAGCAGAGAAAGAGCAGCCACGATCACAGCAGACTTCTTCTCTCTGCCTGCAGGAGATTGGATTCCTGTGGGCAGGAGGGGAAAGCTTCCCCAATTGCGGCAAAGGCTCCTTCTGTCTGCTCGTAAGGATCCAGTCTTCCACGGGAAGACAGGAGGAGCCTTTGCTGCAATCACGGCTGCCTTCCCATCCTGCCCATGGAGATCCGATCTCCATGGGCAGACAGAAGGCATCTGCCACGATCGTAGCCATTCCTTTCTCTTCTGCCTGCAGAGATCAGATCCCTGTGGGCAAAACAGGAGGGAAGTCCATGGGGGTCTAGGGGCAGAGTTAGGGCAGAATCAAGGGTAGAATCAAGCTGGAGCTTGACTCCCCAATCAGAGAGGCATTCTGTGGCCCCAGCATTTTGCTTTCAACTCCTACTGTACTGAAATAATGAAATGCACAATGTGGCAGTGATACCATGGATGAATAAGAACAGATTTTCATGCAATAAAAGTCACAAAATTAAAGGTCTGATAGAACTGCTTCCCAAATTCCCATGCTCCCCCCCTCCATCAAGTTGATAAGGGGCTCTGAGCACAACCAACATTGATATCAACCTCCAGTCTGTTCAGAGCTTCCAAGGTAGACCATGATCATTTATTTTTTATTTATTTATTTACATTCTCTTATATACTGCACTATTCTGCATCAGTGTGATTTACATTAAACAAACTGAAATTACATTGAACAGGGCATTATAACTTGGAGATAACTATTTTACAGGGAACATGGGCTATGGAGGTTTAAGTGGCTTGCCCAAGACCACCTGTGGGACTAGAAACCCCAGTCCTTCTGGCCTAAGGTTGTTGTTCTCTAGTGGGATTTGAACCCCTGACCTTCTGGCCTGAAGTACCTTGCCCCAACCACTAGGCCACTCCTCCACTCCAATTGCAGCATGTTCTGAAGTTGAGAAGCTTTCTGTATTATCCCTCTCCACCTTCTCCAGATGATGAGGACCTCTATGGTTTACCCAATATTCTATCAACCCCAGAAGTAACTCATATGCAAAATTATGAAAAATTTGATGGCATGGTGGGGCTGTTATTTATTTATTTATTTATTTACATTCTTTTATATACTGCGCTATTCCACATCAGTGCGGTTTACATGGAACACAAATTTACACATTCCATTTGGTTGATCTGTGTTTACAATGAACGGGTACATGAACTTGGATCAAAAACTTGGGTAATTATTTACATCTCAACAGGCTGGTATTGCAACATTCATCTGTACGGCATTGACTAGTTCATTGATGGGGGTGTTGCGGTACTAACTTCCGGGTAGTACAAGAGGAAAAGGTGATGTTTTAATGCTTTCCTAAACTGGGCTAGGTCAGTGATCGCTAGGATGCTGGGTGGGAGGTTGTTCCAGCATCTCGGCGCACAGAATTTGAAAGCCCTGTTTGCTGTTGCCTGTGTGCACTGAGTTATTGCTTTCGGGACTATTAGGGTGTTGACCGTTACCGATCTTCTCAATCTGTTAGGTGAGTTGCTCTGTATGAGCTCTGTTAGGGATGAGGATGAGAGCCCATTGATGGCTTTGAAGGTCAGCAGTAAGGTATTAAATGTGAGCCTGCCTTGTATAGGGAGCCAGTGGAGCTGTTTCAGGATGGGCGTCATGTGTTCCCTCCTGGATGTTCCCTGGAGAACTCTTGCTGCTGAGTTCATAGCGAGCTGCAGCGGGTGTAGAGTGGATTGAGGGGGTCCCTGCAGTATGGCGTTTGCATAGTCAAAATGTGGTAAGATCAACGCCTGGTAAATCGTCCGGAAGTCATCAGGCTCAAGAAGGAAGCATAGGTGCCTGAGAGATCGGATTTTATGGTATACTGCTCTTGCTATATTGCCTATGTGAGTCCTCATGTCTAGTTGCTGGTCTAAGGTGACTCCGAGGTATCTGATCGTGGGTTTGGTAAGAAGGTCCGCTTCCTTGACCCTAAGAAAGGGTGGTGTGATGAAATTTGGGTTCCTTGTGATGAATAGGACTTCTGTTTTCTTATGCTGAATTTGAAGGTTTTGGGATAGGAGCCAGTTGGATATTGCGTTAAAACAGTTTGTCAGTGGGGACAGGTCTGGGTTCTCTGTCGAGAAAGGCATGTAAAGGAGAACATCATCAGCGTATATCAAGCAATTCACCTTGAAGGACCAGATGATGTCACATATAGGCTGCATGTAAATGTTGAACATCAGCGCAGATAGGGAGGATCCTTGTGGGATGCCTTGGTTCTGGTGGAAAGGTTCAGATGTCAAGGCCTCCGATTGTACGTGCTGCCATCTGTCTGCGAGATATGACTTGCACCATTCTAGAGCTGTATCACATATCCCCTTCTCCTGAAGGTGTCGCAGGAGGAGCTCGTGGCTTACTGAATCGAAAGCGGCTGCTATGTTCCTTTCCTATCTGTAAAGATTTGCACAATGTGGTGGTTAGTTGGGTCTGAGGATGGGGATGTGATAGGAGTATTGCTGTTTTTTGCTATGCGTGTCCTTATAAACATGGGCAGGGGTGGAAGGTGGTGATCAAGAGAATCTATAATGAGGAAAAGGTTTAGGCCTGAAAGCACAAGTTAATGTTGCCTAGAAGTCAATCAGTCTGCATGGACTCCATTAAACACTCCCACTCCCTTCCCCACACACACCAAATAATTTTAACTTTGAAGTATACACAATTTGCCAAATAAAAACTTACTCTCAGTCTGTACTTTTTTCCTATGCAGATAATTTTTCTGAGCTAAACAATGTGCATACTTTTGAACCAACAAAATGTATGGGCAAAGTTTGATCTCTACTCCTTCACCACCTCTGTAGCAGCTCTTCAGTCTATGACTAACAACATGGGTAGATGTACTCATAGACATGCTGAACAATAATGAAAACCATGATTTCAATGGGTACTTTATCCATGGAAAGAACTCCTTATTTCTTTCTATGGCATTCTAAAATTATCTTTACCCTTGAATTGCCATTAACTTTTGCAACATTATTTATTTATTTATTTATTTATTTATTTAGACAGTTTTGTATACCGCTTATCCTTCAATCAAAGCGGTCACAACACAATTGGGGGATACATTTAACACGCAGGGATATGAGACACATACACTAATACTTAGAGGGAACATGGGCAATGGAGGGTTAAGTGGCTTGCCCAAGACCACAAGGAGCATCTGTGGGACTAGAAACCCCAGTCCTTCCGGCCCAAGGTTGCTGTCCTCTAGTGGGATTTGAACCCCCGACCTTCCGGCCTGAAGTACCTTGCCCCAACCACTAGGCTACTCCTCCCTCCATTAGGATGTGATAATCCTTTTTGTTTGCCCATTGTTGATACTTAATGATCTAATTTATTTTTCCAATTTGTGCCTTTTGTATACATCTTAACATTCCTCCTCAGGAGCCATCAATAAAGCTAATGTATATACAAATGTATTTACTTGGCAGATGCATTTGTCTTTGTCCGAATGTGGTTTGTGGTTCATCACAGCAACAACTAATCGAGTGTGCATGCTCCGAAAATTTTCATGAATTGCCATTCATGTTCTTTGTTTTCATTAGGAGGAACGAACAGAGCAAGAGATGTGGGTTGGAACCAGACTGCTTTATTGAAAATTAGTCCCTACGCGTTTCGGCTTACGCCTTCTTCGGGGGACATACAGCTACCAGAGAATAAATAACAAATAATATTAAAATAGGAGAGGACAACATATTTCACAATGAGTAATTAATATATAGATACATTCAAAACAATAAATCAAGAAACATCAAAACGCATTACCAAATATATATTAAAAAATATATATATATTTGAAACCATATTGAAAATAAATTAAATTAAAAAAATAATTATTAAAATTAAATTAAAAATAAAATTAAAAACAGAAGGGCCGAGACAAAAACCAATAATCGTATTGACCATTTACGGATTATGGTGCGAAATCTGATATACATATATTATACATATAAACATAATAAGAATAAGAAACAATAGTGAGAACAATTAAAAAATGAAAAAATGAATGTGTAACAATCATATATGCTAAGCCAAGATCAAAAGAAAATGAATTAAAAATTTAGATTACTCCAGATATATAAATAATATGTGGTAACAATAAATATAAATCTGATAAAAGAATAAATAAATAAATAATACAATCATAGATAAAACAAAAAATAATAAGAATAATAAATATAATAAATACATAAAATAATGATTTTTTTTTTTTTCAACAACTTTCATTGAAAGACATATGTAGGAAATACAAGAAATAAGATACAATCCAATATATACCATAAGGTCACAAGTTTTAAACACCAAGCCCACAAATGGAGTGTGTCAATTACATAGAATAATCTATAAATCCAGAGTTGAGAGAGAACAGAAAATACTACAATCCCACATTAAACTAAGCACAAGCCAACAGAATAGATCAAGTCAAATTATTGAGAAAAGTTTCTAATTGAGAAGAATCAAAAAAGATATAAGATTTCCCCAGATGAGTGACGACACAAAATAATGATTATATTAAAAGAGATAAATATAGATATGAATATAACATAGCGATAAAAAGTAAAAAATAGTGGCAAGAAAATTATTAAAATTATATAGAAAACCTACCAGTGCTGTGTCAGATGGAGTGTCTCATTAAGACAGTTTTTCAAATCACTCTGATAGCTGAAGAAAAAAGAGCTTAAACCTTTTAGAGTGAATTATGCAACCAATAGTAAATAATCTGAAGTTGAACAATGCATAAAAATACAATTATAGAGAGGAGTGCAAAATACAAAAAAACATGTATATATATGACACTAATTAGGATATTATAGTCTGGAGATGAATTTTGTAAAAGATGGAAAGCTAAATGGATCTATATATAAGGCTGAGTAATCTATTATCATCCAATTTTGGATACATATTGCAATAAGTAAAAGAAATGCAAGACTTAAGAGAGATAATGTGATACATAACTGTAAAAAAGACAAATGGTAAGAGACAACTCTAATTTCAATACATGTCGAATATTAAAGAACTATAACGGACCAACATTAGAAGAAGAGGAGTGGTGTGCTCATCCTGAGTGATAGAACAATTTTAGTCAAAGCATGATAACAATGAAGACCAACCTAGTTGTAGGAATTAATACTGGTGAAAAAAAACGGATCATTGTCCCGATGTTAAAAATGAAAGTAAAAACACTACCTGGCCGAAGTGTCAGAAATGTAGAAAACTGAAGGTGACGTGATGAGCTAAGTGAATTCATGTAAATCAAAGTGCACGGTAAAAATAGAGTATGTGAGATTGTAGGTTAATTATTAATATTAAAGAACCGGCATGTAAGACTCAGTGTAGGAGTAGCTACAAACAATCGATCATTGCCCCGATGTTAAAAACGAAAGTGAAACCGCTACTTGGCCGAAGTATCAAAAGTGTAAAAAAACTGAAGGTGACATGATGAGCTTGGTGGATTATTGTAAATTAGAGTGCACTGAAAAAATAAGAGATACAATAGGTGATATTGTAAGTAAATTTTAATACATGTAAAGCTCAACTGAGTGCAAAGGAATAGCTACAAACAATCGATGTGAGATGAAGTCTGTAAAAGGCAGAATGAAAGAAACACAATGCATACAAGTCTGTAATAAAATTGATATTATAGACGAAACGTCTAAAGAGTCTAAAATAAACAGATCTGAACATAAACTCACTTTTTATCGTGGATACGACGTATGTGATCTTTCTTGTAAGCCACAAAGACTTATGTGCTGAGTACAGACACGGCATACAACCAGTTAAGAGAGAGAGCTCAAAGTGACATCCAGTCTATATAAACGCTGTGTTTCGCGCCTTTTTGGATGACGTCAAGAATGTGGGTGGAGTCATGAACACAACGAGGAAGGGAAAGCAAACCACAACAAATCAAATCCAATTGACAAAAGGATAACTGATGAGCAGCCGATGGGGAAGGGAGAGATATTGTTACTGACTTCGATGTAGTGAAAGGAATAACACGAGGTATTAAGAAAACCTATGGGGATTCTATTTCAGGAAGTGTCACATAATGAAACTAGTATATAACTAGTTGGACATTAGTTGATAAAATATTATGACGTCAATATAAAATCTATCAGTGTTACAAAAAATCGTGGTAAAAATAAATAATAAATAAATAAAAAATAAATAAATGAGAAATAAATAAAGAATAAAAATAAAAATAATAAAAATAATAATAATAATAATAATAATAATAATAAAAATAAAAATAATAATAAAAATAATAATAATAATATAAAAATAATGATAATAATAATGAGAGATAATGGTATATAAGTCATATGCCAATGTGTGCCATTTCTGTTAATGTAATAATGATTATAAAATTGCTAAAATTAAAAATAAATAAATTATTTTAATTAAATCTAAACACTAAAATATTAAGAAATTAAAAATAAAAAAATAATTAAAAAACATAAAATAAAAAATAAAATATATAAATAATATTAATTAAAACATAATAAAAGTATAAAAGATAAATTAAATAATGTAAAATATTTTGAATAATAAATAAATTAAAAAATAAATTTAAAATAAAAATAAAAATGGGAATGAAGAAACCACTATTGTATAATATACCCAGTCAAATTTCCAAATAGAAATTAAATAAAGAATAATAAAAATAATAAATAATAATAAATAAAAAATTAAAGGCGAATAATAATTAATAAAAATAAAAATAAAAATAATAATAAATAAATGATAAAAAAATAATAAAATAATAAATAAAAAATAATAAATAAAAATAAAAGATAAATTATGAATAAATGAATAACCACGTATATTCCATAAAAAAGTACTTCATAAGTATGGCGTTTGCATAGTCAAAATGTGGTAAGATCAACGCCTGGTAAATCGTCCGGAAGTCATCAGGCTCAAGAAGGAAGCATAGGTGCCTGAGAGATCGGATTTTATGGTATACTGCTCTTGCTATATTGCCTATGTGAGTCCTCATGTCTAGTTGCTGGTCTAAGGTGACTCCGAGGTATCTGATCGTGGGTTTGGTAAGAAGGTCCGCTTCCTTGACCCTAAGAAAGGGTGGTGTGATGAAATTTGGGTTCCTTGTGATGAATAGGACTTCTGTTTTCTTATGCTGAATTTGAAGGTTTTGGGATAGGAGCCAGTTGGATATTGCGTTAAAACAGTTTGTCAGTGGGGACAGGTCTGGGTTCTCTGTCGAGAAAGGCATGTAAAGGAGAACATCATCAGCGTATATCAAGCAATTCACCTTGAAGGACCAGATGATGTCACATATAGGCTGCATGTAAATGTTGAACATCAGCGCAGATAGGGAGGATCCTTGTGGGATGCCTTGGTTCTGGTGGAAAGGTTCAGATGTCAAGGCCTCCGATTGTACGTGCTGCCATCTGTCTGCGAGATATGACTTGCACCATTCTAGAGCTGTATCACATATCCCCTTCTCCTGAAGGTGTCGCAGGAGGAGCTCGTGGCTTACTGAATCGAAAGCGGCTGCTATGTTCCTTTCCTATCTGTAAAGATTTGCACAATGTGGTGGTTAGTTGGGTCTGAGGATGGGGATGTGATAGGAGTATTGCTGTTTTTTGCTATGCGTGTCCTTATAAACATGGGCAGGGGTGGAAGGTGGTGATCAAGAGAATCTATAATGAGGAAAAGGTTTAGGCCTGAAAGCACAAGTTAATGTTGCCTAGAAGTCAATCAGTCTGCATGGACTCCATTAAACACTCCCACTCCCTTCCCCACACACACCAAATAATTTTAACTTTGAAGTATACACAATTTGCCAAATAAAAACTTACTCTCAGTCTGTACTTTTTTCCTATGCAGATAATTTTTCTGAGCTAAACAATGTGCATACTTTTGAACCAACAAAATGTATGGGCAAAGTTTGATCTCTACTCCTTCACCACCTCTGTAGCAGCTCTTCAGTCTATGACTAACAACATGGGTAGATGTACTCATAGACATGCTGAACAATAATGAAAACCATGATTTCAATGGGTACTTTATCCATGGAAAGAACTCCTTATTTCTTTCTATGGCATTCTAAAATTATCTTTACCCTTGAATTGCCATTAACTTTTGCAACATTATTTATTTATTTATTTATTTATTTATTTAGACAGTTTTGTATACCGCCTTATCCTTCAATCAAAGCGGTCACAACACAATTGGGGGATACATTTAACACGCAGGGATATGAGACACATACACTAATACTTAGAGGGAACATGGGCAATGGAGGGTTAAGTGGCTTGCCCAAGACCACAAGGAGCATCTGTGGGACTAGAAACCCCAGTCCTTCCGGCCCAAGGTTGCTGTCCTCTAGTGGGATTTGAACCCCCGACCTTCCGGCCTGAAGTACCTTGCCCCAACCACTAGGCTACTCCTCCCTCCATTAGGATGTGATAATCCTTTTTGTTTGCCCATTGTTGATACTTAATGATCTAATTTATTTTTCCAATTTGTGCCTTTTGTATACATCTTAACATTCCTCCTCAGGAGCCATCAATAAAGCTAATGTATATACAAATGTATTTACTTGGCAGATGCATTTGTCTTTGTCCGAATGTGGTTTGTGGTTCATCACAGCAACAACTAATCGAGTGTGCATGCTCCGAAAATTTTCATGAATTGCCATTCATGTTCTTTGTTTTCATTAGGAGGAACGAACAGAGCAAGAGATGTGGGTTGGAACCAGACTGCTTTATTGAAAATTAGTCCCTACGCGTTTCGGCTTACGCCTTCTTCGGGGGACATACAGCTACCAGAGAATAAATAACAAATAATATTAAAATAGGAGAGGACAACATATTTCACAATGAGTAATTAATATATAGATACATTCAAAACAATAAATCAAGAAACATCAAAACGCATTACCAAATATATATTAAAAAATATATATATATATTTGAAACCATATTGAAAATAAATTAAATTAAAAAAATAATTATTAAAATTAAATTAAAAATAAAATTAAAAACAGAAGGGCCGAGACAAAAACCAATAATCGTATTGACCATTTACGGATTATGGTGCGAAATCTGATATACATATATTATACATATAAACATAATAAGAATAAGAAACAATAGTGAGAACAATTAAAAAATGAAAAAATGAATGTGTAACAATCATATATGCTAAGCCAAGATCAAAAGAAAATGAATTAAAAATTTAGATTACTCCAGATATAAATAATATGTGGTAACAATAAATATAAATCTGATAAAAGAATAAATAAATAAATAATACAATCATAGATAAAACAAAAAATAATAAGAATAATAAATATAATAAATACATAAAATAATGATTTTTTTTTTTTTTCAACAACTTTCATTGAAAGACATATGTAGGAAATACAAGAAATAAGATACAATCCAATATATACCATAAGGTCACAAGTTTTAAACACCCAGCCCACAAATGGAGTGTGTCAATTACATAGAATAATCTATAAATCCAGAGTTGAGAGAGAACAGAAAATACTACAATCCCACATTAAACTAAGCACAAGCCAACAGAATAGATCAAGTCAAATTATTGAGAAAAGTTTCTAATTGAGAAGAATCAAAAAAGATATAAGATTTCCCCAGATGAGTGACGACACAAAATAATGATTATATTAAAAGAGATAAATATAGATATGAATATAACATAGCGATAAAAAGTAAAAATAGTGGCAAGAAAATTATTAAAATTATATAGAAAACCTACCAGTGCTGTGTCAGATGGAGTGTCTCATTAAGACAGTTTTTCAAATCACTCTGATAGCTGAAGAAAAAAGAGCTTAAACCTTTTAGAGTGAATTATGCAACCAATAGTAAATAATCTGAAGTTGAACAATGCATAAAAATACAATTATAGAGAGGAGTGCAAAATACAAAAAAACATGTATATATATATGACACTAAGTAGGATATTATAGTCTGGAGATGAATTTTGTAAAAGATGGAAAGCTAAATGGATCTATATATAAGGCTGAGTAATCTATTATCATCCAATTTTGGATACATATTGCAATAAGTAAAAGAAATGCAAGACTTAAGAGAGATAATGTGATACATAACTGTAAAAAAGACAAATGGTAAGAGACAACTCTAATTTCAATACATGTCGAATATTAAAGAACTATAACGGACCAACATTAGAAGAAGAGGAGTGGTGTGCTCATCCTGAGTGATAGAACAATTTTAGTCAAAGCATGATAACAATGAAGACCAACCTAGTTGTAGGAATTAATACTGGTGAAAAAAACGGATCATTGTCCCGATGTTAAAAATGAAAGTAAAACACTACCTGGCCGAAGTGTCAGAAATGTAGAAAACTGAAGGTGACGTGATGAGCTAAGTGAATTCATGTAAATCAAAGTGCACGGTAAAAATAGAGTATGTGAGATTGTAGGTTAATTATTAATATTAAAGAACCGGCATGTAAGACTCAGTGTAGGAGTAGCTACAAACAATCGATCATTGCCCCGATGTTAAAAACGAAAGTGAAACCGCTACTTGGCCGAAGTATCAAAAGTGTAAAAAAACTGAAGGTGACATGATGAGCTTGGTGGATTATTGTAAATTAGAGTGCACTGAAAAAATAAGAGATACACTAGGTGATATTGTAAGTAAATTTTTAATACATGTAAAGCTCAACTGAGTGCAAAGGAATAGCTACAAACAATCGATGTGAGATGAAGTCTGTAAAAGGCAGAATGAAAGAAACACAATGCATACAAGTCTGTAATAAAATTGATATTATAGACGAAACGTCTAAAGAGTCTAAAATAAACAGATCTGAACATAAACTCACTTTTTATCGTGGATACGACGTATGTGATCTTTCTTGTAAGCCACAAAGACTTATGTGCTGAGTACAGACACGGCATACAACCAGTTAAGAGAGAGAGCTCAAAGTGACATCCAGTCTATATAAACGCTGTGTTTCGCGCCTTTTTGGATGACGTCAGAATGTGGGTGGAGTCATGAACACAACGAGGAAGGGAAAGCAAACCACAACAAATCAAATCCAATTGACAAAAGGATAACTGATGAGCAGCCGATGGGGAAGGGAGAGATATTGTTACTGACTTCGATGTAGTGAAAGGAATAACACGAGGTATTAAGAAAACCTATGGGGATTCTATTTCAGGAAGTGTCACATAATGAAACTAGTATATAACTAGTTGGACATTAGTTGATAAAATATATTATGACGTCCATATAAAATCTATCAGTGTTACAAAAAATCGTGGTAAAAATAAATAAAAAATAAATAAAAAATAAATAAATGAGAAATAAATAAAGAATAAAAATAAAAATAATAAAAATAATAATAATAATAATAATAATAATAATAATAATAAAAATAAAAATAATAATAAAAATAATAATAATAATATAAAAATAATGATAATAATAATGAGAGATAATGGTATATAAGTCATATGCCAATGTGTGCCATTTCTGTTAATGTAATAATGATTATAAAATTGCTAAAATTAAAAATAAATAAATTATTTTAATTAAATCTAAACACTAAAATATTAAGAAATTAAAAAATAAAAAAATAATTAAAAACATAAAATAAAAAATAAAATATATAAATAATATTAATTAAAACATAATAAAAGTATAAAAGATAAATTAAATAATGTAAAATATTTTTGAATAATAAATAAATTAAAAAATAAATTTAAAATAAAAATAAAAATGGGAATGAAGAAACCACTATTGTATAATATACCCAGTCAAATTTCCAAATAGAAATTAAATAAAGAATAATAAAAAATAATAAATAATAATAAATAAAAAATTAAAGGCGAATAATAATTAATAAAAATAAAAATAAAAATAATAATAAATAAATGATAAAAAAATAATAAAATAATAAATAAAAAATAATAAATAAAAATAAAAGATAAATTATGAATAAATGAATAACCACGTATATTCCATAAAAAAGTACTTCATAAGAAGACAGAAAGGTCACTCTCTTGGTTAAGACCCGCAGGTTCTAAGCTATTGAATTCAAAAATGAATCGTTGTTCCAATCTGAGAAGAGTATTGTTAATGTCACCTCCACGCCAGTGCGGAATAGCGGTCTTAATGACCAGGAATTTAATATCACTGATCTTATGGTCCTTTTCCAACCAATGTGATACGAGTGGCTTTTCAACAAGTTGTCTCTGGATATTACTTCTGTGTTCAATTATGCATGTCCGTACTTGTCGTAAAGTTTTGCCAATATAAATCCTGTCACATGGACATAAAATGAGATAGACAACATTGATAGTTTTACAATTAGAGTAATGATTTATGAAAATCGTATGGCCCGTAGATTGATGTGTGAAACAGTCTTTAGTTATAATGGCATGAAGACAGACAGAACAATTACCACAACTATAATGACCTTTTACCTTGAGAGTGGGACGAGAAACAGTCAGAGCAGAGGGAACTAGGAAATGACACAAATTGAATGACCGTTTGTAGGATATCATTAAACGTTTAGATTGAAAGGCAGGTAAGAGGGAGAGAAGACTCCATTCTTGTTTAAGAATGTCCGTGATGGTCTTAGAGTATGATGTAAAAGTGAGAGGACAGGTGACACTGTCAATTTGTGGACGTACTGTGTTCTGTAGAAGTGTTGGGCGATTTGTGGCAGATGCTCTCTTGTATGCTCTATGGATACAGTCTTTAGGGTAGCCACGCTGTTCAAACAGGCGGTGTAAATCGGTGGCATGTTTTTCAAAATCAATATTGTTGGTGCATAATCGTTTAATTCTGAGGAATTGGCTAACAGGGAGATTCTGTTTAAAGGCAGTATTGTGACAGCTATCATACGTGAGAAAGGTGTTTCTATCAGTAGATTTCCTATATAGATCAGTGATAAAACCCTTATCTGATTTTTTAATCATAATGTCAAGGTATGGGATGGAATCTAAGCTGTATGTACCCTCAAATTGCAGATTGGGATCTAGTGTGTTAAGCCAAGTATAAAAAGAATGTAAGATATCTTCAGGGCCATTCCAAATAACAAGCACGTCGTCTATATAACGTTTCCAAAGATAAATGTATTTTTTATATGGATGAAAGGTTAAAAATTTATTCTCAAAATCGGATACGTAAAGATTAGCAATGTCAGGCGCCATGGGCGAACCCATGGCGACGCCTTTTACCTGTTTATAAAAAAGACCTCTAAAGATAAAATAATTTTCTGACATAACTAGAGAAGCCAACTGAGTAAGAAAAAACGTGGGAGTGCGAACCGGTTTTGGTCTTTGGATTAATACGTTGGCAAGAACTTCTAATGCTGCTTGTTGGGGGATGTTTGTATAAAGAGAATTAATGTCCAATGTTAATAAGATGAGACCTTCATGGTAACCTTGAAATTCATTGAGGATATTTATGATGTGAGTAGAATCCCTGACATAAGAGGGTGCTTGGGAAACGAATGGACGCAAAAACTGGTCTAAAAATTTGGAAAGAGGTTCAAAAAGTGAACCATTGGCTGAAACAATTGGTCTACCGGGAGGATTTTGCATGGACTTATGTACTTTGTTTTCATTAGGCCTGATTCTGTCCTACACGGCTATCCCCTTTGTACGTCCAGTCTGAGCCAGACATACAAAGGGGATTGCGATTCTGATCCCACGGGGCACATCTAGCCCTGCGGGATCAGAATCGCAATCAGGCCTGTATATGCAGGCCAGGAGTGTGATTCAGTCCCGGCCTGCACATACAGGCACTGTCCAGATAGCTCAGTCAGGCTTTTAAATGGAGCCATGGCACCGCAGCTCCATTTAAAAGCTATGATGCTCGCCGCCACAGAAAAAGATTTATTCCCCATAGCCTGACCCCCAATCTGGCCTCCTAAGGCCAGGGTCGGGTTGTGGGGACTAAACCCTGGCAACCCCGGCCCCTTACACACCCGGAGGTGGGAAAAAAAAACATCCATGGAAGTTATTCCACCTCAGAAGTGGAATAATTTCCCCGGCCATTTCGCCGGCCCTGGACGTACAGGGCTGACATTAGAATTTCTCTCCGCCCCCGGGCCGCCTCTTCCCCACTCCCAATTAACTTCCCCGTGCAACAAGTGGGGAAGTTAGTCAGGGGCTTCCGCCAGCATAAATAGCGGGGATCCCCGCTATTCGTGTCTCAGAATAACCCCCATTGTGTGCACATGCCAAGATGCACTACAGCCAATCTCAGAGGGGAAGCAGGTCGAGTAGCAGTCACCAACAGCCAATATGAGGCACTTGAACCAATCCTGCTTCAAGTACTTGACAGCCAGCCAGAGAAACCCATCCTTATGTCTGACTTCTACAATTCCCATGGCTGATGAAGTCACACACAGCCAATACAAACAGCAGGGAACCTTTTTGGAGCAAGTGCTGGTGTGGGCTTTAAGATTCTAAGGAGGAGATAAGAATTTGGCTGTGGATGGGGTAGGACTGAAAAGAGGAAAGCAAAACATATCAGGAGCAATTCTACTTATGACTTGCGGGAGAGGTTAGTGGAACAATGAGTGGCCCTACATCAGATGGCATTGGAGACCAAGATGCACACTGACAAACCTCCTTTAAGAAAGTCATGGAGGAAATGAGGTCCACAAGGGTTACCCTGAACCTTCCCATTCGGTAGTGACTATTTTACAGGCCAAATTAGAGGGGACAATATTTAATGACTGAAGCCCTAGCTACAATGCTAAGTTGCAAAGATCATCCTGTCACATGTCGGACTCCTGCATGGGTTTCAGTGATATTCTACCTTGTAGAGACCATTGAGGCCATTCACATAGATTCTTTGGCAGTGAATGTATATTCTCCAATGCAAGGGATATTATGGTTCCCATTCATTCATAGTTACTACCAGTCTTGATGGGAAAAACTAGTATGTCTGAAAAGAAACCTCTGCTTGCTTAGTTTGCTTTCATTGTTATATGACAGAGTTAGAAAGAATGTAAAGCTGTCTTTGCCTTCAGTGTCTACTAGTTATGCTCTTGACATCTCTCCAGGGTGGTTCCCATATTCAGTGTCTACATTTCAGCTCCCCATGCAAAAAACAAAATCAAAACGTATGAAAAAAATAAGAGATTCAGAGGGAATGAAGGCAGCATTCCTGGCAAATTTTAGTCAAAGGGTACTGGTACCACTTTCACATTCTGGAACTCTGCCATGGAGAATATATGTTCACAGAGCACACTGGTTGGAAGCCAGGATAGGAAATGCTGTGCAACCGTGGTGAAGTCTGGCCAGACTGCCCAGTATGTCAAAGGATCTGTGTTCATGACCTTGATGAACTCTGCAAGGTAACATGTCACTGCAATCTGTGAAGAAGTCAGATTTTAGCCAGACTGATATTTGCAGCTTAGCATCATAGCTAGGGCTTCAGTCACCAGAGATTTCCCCTGGCTGGGGCTCACAAGCATGTAAAGCTTGGGGGGAGTGGTAGGTGACAGAGTGGTACTCATGCTAGCAATCCTGCTGGCCAGCATGCCTGGTATTTTCCTGCTGCATAGCCACCACCGCAGTCTCCTCCTTGTGGTGCCCCCCATCCTCCACCTCAGTCACCAACTTTCCTTCTAGAGGTCAGTGAGCTGCAATGCACAACTAAACTTCCATTCATCTGCAGGACACAGAGACCAACTAGCATATAAGCATCATTTTTCATAAGGGGTTCCAACCTTTTTCCCACTTGATAATGCAAGATGTTTACTATCACTAAAATCTCTTCCCTGAATCGCTGTCACTGCCAAAAATCTTCTAACTTTGCCTCTAAAATATTTACTACAAAGATGAGAAGGCTCAGGGTAGTCCTTGTGCAACTCAGTCCTCTGTGCCATCCTTAAAGGGCTTTAGGACTTTGATCACACTGGTCAACAATTTTTTACAAAAGTCATGTTACTGAAATAAAAATAGTTATTTCTTAACAATTTTTATATGCTGAACACGAATATGACAGTGAAATTGCAAAGTTGGCTCTAGTTTTTTTGTAATCTACAAGAATTAATGTTTACATCACAAAATGCATGTCAATAGTAAATATAATAGGCCTTCGGTTAATACCTGTAAAAAACCAAGTCATAGACTACTTCTTAGATTTTTTTGCCTGTCTCTTGTACAGCTGTTCAGGAGCTTCTGTGGGAAGTGTCCAGAAGTAGTCAGCCAGCATTGTAGTGGACCATTTTCCCTGGTATTTTTGCTCCATCGTTGCGATATCCTGGTGAAAATATTCGCCCTGTTCATCACTAACCATACCACAGTTGTCAGGAAAGAAATCGAGATGGGAATCAAGGAAATGGATCGTTAGAGAGATATTTCAGCCAAGTTTCTGATACTGCATCAGCATGTCTTCTACTAGTTCCTTGTAGTTTTCTGCCCTAACATTCCCGAGAAAGTTTGCTGAAACTAGGAGAAAAGCATTCCATGCTTGTCTCACATCACCCTGCAGCAAGTTGTTGAAATGGTCATCTTTGAAGAGCTCTCGAATCTGAGGACCCACAAAAACTCCCTCTTTAATCTTTGCTTTGCTGAGTCGAGGGAATTTTTCATGCAGGTATCGGAAAGCTGGTGAAGTGCGGTCCATGGCTTTCACAAAGTTTTTCGTCAAACCTAGTTTGATGTGAAGGGGTGGTAGCAGGATTTTGTGAGGCTCAACCAGAGCTGGGTGCTGGATATTCTTTTCTCCAACTGTTAGATTTTGTCTGCAATTCCATTCATTCCTCAAGTAGTGCCAATCCCTTGCTCGGCTATCTCACTCACATAAGAAACACATGTATTTTATATATTCCTGCTGCAGTCCCATTAAAAGGGCAACTACCTTCAAGTCACCACAGAGGTGCCAGCTGTACTTGTTATAGTTAATGGAAATCAGTAGATGCTTTAAGTTATTGTATGTCTCTTTCATGTGGACGGCATGCACTACTGAAATCGATGGAAGATGGTTTCCATTGTTCAAAAGCACAGCCTTCAGACTCAGTTTCAAAGAGTCTATAAATAGTCTCCAGTCTTGTGGGTCATGAGTGATTTTTAAGGCATTCATGAGGCTTTCAATATCGGAACAGAATACCAGATTACTTTCTTTTCCGACTGTGTATAGTACACTGCTGACATCAGATGGTTTCAGCAACCGTCTGGCAGTAGTATTGCATTGCATCAGAAAATGATGCAATCAACTCTGGATGATGTGTGCATGCTGGTATTATGCAATGTGATGCAATATTACATCATTTGAGGCTTATTTGGGATGTTGTTGATGTCCTACTGGATAAATTTACACGGTGAAGCGTCAAAAATGAACTACATGCAATATCTTCAAACGAGAGCCAATAAAACTTTTTTAATGTTATATTTGTGTTCAGCTCACCAAGATACTACAGATTAGGGCCTTTTAAAGTCAGTAATGATTTCAGTGTTGACCAGTGTCACCTGTGTGATATTTGCCCAGTCCTGGTATCTTAGGGGCCTGTCAATTTAGATTTTACTCTGATGCTTATCTGCTTCCCAGTCCCAGGGAATCTCTGACAACCAGATTCAACAAGTGTGCAAAGTATCTGATACTATAAAAGCCCACCTCCATCACTGTCCTGACCATTTTCACCCCACCATCTGTTACAAAGAAACCTAGATGCACTGTGCTCTGTGTGTACCATGAAACATTAGCCTTATTTCTGCTAAGATATGGCTGTCATCCAGTACTTGGCTGTGTTTTACAGTTCATCTGCATCCTTTTGTTATTGCTCTCCTGTTAGTCTTATAGCTTGTTCCTGCCTTGTCCAGTTGCCATTAGTGTGCTATCAGGAAGAGGCAAGCATGTGCAGTATTCTGACTGGTGTTTTTCAGATATTGACATTACTTGATTTTCAGAACACTAATTCACTAATTCACCTGAGTCCTCCCAGAAATAATAGCAAACTAGGTTCTATGGATGTTCATTCATTAGCACATATTTGGTTGATGGGGCATCTTAACATTTTTAGTGTGCACAAGGTCAATTGTACATGCATAAACCTACAAATAAAGGAACATACGATCAATCAGCATGCATTAAAATGTTCTAATGCACATATAAAACTGTTATTAAAATGAATGTGTGAAACAAAAAAAAAACACCCCAAAATCAAGACAGTTTTGAGAAAAAAATCCAAAAAGGAACCAGACTTTTTGGTCATGCATATTCTTAATAGGTTCTTCATGTAAATATGTCTTCCTCATCCCAATAAGGTGAAAAAAGGCAATTCCTACATTAGTACTAATGAACTGGAAACTCCCTAAATGTACTGTAGATACCAACCAATATCATTAAGCGTTAGGAAATAACTCGTACTAATATTTAAAATGTTTATTGAATTGACTGAAACCACATCTTCTATAAAGCAAGCAGTCTTAAAATAAGCATCAATTCATTTTAATGAGCCTAAGTACTTTCTTTCCATACTATGTTTTATCTAATTTTTAATGCTAAAACACTCGCTTTGAGCAAGGAAGATGAAACCCCACTTCACGCTTCCTTTTTCTTCATTGCCCTATTGCATTACCCAGGAAATAAAGCTTGTATTTACATTTTCAATAGCCCTGATACTTATGACCATCTAGTTCCCCTAAATCTCCTATCCTATGGCTATTATGTACAAATCATGGGACGATTTTCAGTTAGGCAGGCTATGCGCCGTGTCGGTAAATAGCCTGCCCGCCGACCCCTTAACCTATCAGGCTGCTACTGAAAAACACCAGACTAGACCCATCCAAAGTTGAATCTTTAAGGCCAATCTCAAGCATCCCCCAGCTTGCCAAGATCATCGAAAAAGCTGCTCAACAACAAATCCAGCATCATATCGATACGGAAGCACCGATAGATCCATCCCAACATGGCATCAGGGAAGCACATGGAGTTGACACCGTCCTTACAACCCTATTCAATGATTTGGTCACAGGAATAAACAGCATCCAACAAGGATTTGTCCTCATCTTTCTGGACATCTCTGCCTCCTTCGACTCTGTGAGCCATGACATACTTCTACAACGCCTGAAAGAAAAGGGGATTCAAAGCACAGCACTGGAATGGTGTAAATCCTACCTATCCAATAGGTGGCAACAAGTCAAGGCAGGAACCAGTCAGAAACCGTGGCAGGAGGTTCAAATTGACCTTTATTATTCCACGGATAAGGTGCGCACCTTATCCGTGGAATAATAAAGGTCAATTTGAACCTCCTGCCACGGTTTCTGACTGGTTCCTGTTGCCCACGTGGCAGTTGCTGTTTCTTGGTGGACCCCAACAAGTCAAGGCAGGCCACACATCCTCAGAACCATTTCTGCAGACACAGGGTGTACCTCAAGGATCGTCCTTATCGGCACTGATGTTCAATATCTATATGCAGCCGATATGTGATTTGATCTGATCCTTCAACGTACAATGCCTTGCTTACGCAGATGACATCCTCCTTTACATGCCGTTCACAATTGACCAACCAATGCTCTCCCCAATAATCAGATGCTTCGAAGCTGTAGCCGAATGGCTGTTGACACAAAACCTACGGATCAACCATGACAAAACTGATGTTCTATTCGTCACGAGGAACCGTAAGTTCATACCTCCCCCATCACTACTTGCCAACAATGTAGAGTTGAAATCCAAATCCACAATCCGTTATCTCGGCATCACACTGGACCAGCACCTGGATATGACAACACATGTGAAAAACGTCACAAAGGCAATATATCATAAGATCAGAACTCTACGTCACCTCCGCCCCCTACTGGATTTTACCGACTACCAAACAACCTTCCAGGCATTAGTCCTCCCACATCTGGATTTCGCTAACATCATCCTCCATGGTCTCTCACAATCAACCTTAAATCCGCTCCGCCTAGCTATGAATGCAGCTGCGAGAGTCCTTTCTGGATCGTCAAGATCTGACCACATAACGCCTATCATGAAAGATCTGCATTGGCTACCTTTACATGCCAGACTCCAATACAAGTCATTAGTCCTTACTTTCAAAGCCCTAAATAACTACCCCTCTACGCCAATCAGCAAGCTAATCCACGGTACCCTGGAAAATAGAAACAGGAGGCCTACTGCAATGAACACCTTAGTAGTCCCCAAGATGATGACTAAGGGGCTTGTTTACAAAGCTGCGGTAGCGGTTCACGATCGTTATCGGAGCCGCGACCCCATTGATTTCAATGGGGCCGCGGCTCCGATAACGACCGCGAACCGCTACCGCGGCTTTGTAAACAAGCCCCTAAGTGTACAAAGGCTACCTCCAACAGGGCCTTCTCTATATTTGCTCCCTTAAACTGGAATGCCCTTCCCCATGAAATCCATGGCATCCAAAGCCTAGTCCTATTCAGAAAAGCCTTGAAACACCATCTGTTCACAAAATGCTACCCAGAAACCATCTGAGGCAAACACACACCCGGCAAGCTTCCCACATGCCCCCGCCGCCCTAGCACCTTAATACAAACAGAAAATGGTTAGCCTACACATAAGCCCAACCGCTAATCATCATACGTGTACCATCCACCCACAAAAGCACATGCAACATCCAAATGAGTTAGAGTATTGTACATAGTATTGAGTTAACTTGTACATAGTTTTCCCGGTTTATCCCATGTTTAATTTCCTGTTCATTGTAAACTCAATGTTGCTTGTATGCATTGTAGTATGTTTTTGTTTGATGTACACCGCGCTGATTATAATAGTGCAGTATAGAAGAAATGTTAAATAAATAAATAAATAACCTGGATTTTCACTTACATGGTGACGGAAGTGAAAATCCAGGATTGGCTGGACACGCCGGCAGCTGTCGAGGCTAAATGGGTAGCAGTGATTTTCAATGCTAACCACTTAGCCCCTGCGCCTGAAAGATAGGTGAGGAAAAACCTTGTCTATCTTTAAGGCACAGAGGGCTAAGCAGGTAGCACTGAAAATCGCTGCTACCTGTTTAGCCCTTTCCTCCGGCCCCGCTCCACCCCAGAATGCCCCCAACACGCCCTGCTGCTAACCACATAGCATTTAGGCGCATTAGGGACTTATCTGGGATTTTCCAAGGCCACTACCTGTGTAGATGCCTTTGGAAATTCCCGGATAAGGCATTTACATGGGTAACTAGGACAGTTACGCATGTAAATGCCTTTGAAAATGCCATCATAATAGTGAAATAGTAAGTCACAGATTTTACTGACAATATAATACTGATCTGCATACGCATGCCAATATTATAACTTTTCATCTGCTCTCCATAGTCTTCATTACACAGTCTCTGTTTTCATCATGCTTTCCATAGCTATAGCCAGGATGATGTAGCTAGGCCTTGACATTTTATCAAATTAGATTATTTTTTCCCCCGGGTGGCTAAAACCATTTCATACTAAATGACATTTTCTTCACACTACTTGAACTCTCAGGTTTTCTGAGCAGCTTCAGCTTGGCTGCATATGCACAGCCCCTCGTATCAGATGTCACATGTTAGGAGCCCCCACCACCAACACCTTCTCCTCTATAATGACATATACTTGGAATCTATTTCTAAACATATGAAACTTGGCTCTCCAACATCTCCTGGCTCAGGTACACCATTCTGTTGTAAGGATTTGATACATATGCAAGCAATTAATTAAGGAGCAAAATAAAACCATACGCACAGATGACTACTGTATAATACGCACATATCTTGTTTAATGTGTACATCAATGGATAAATATAAAATGTTATGATTAGAGAGAAGGGGAAAGGGATTGAATTGGTGTTGGTAGGGCACTAAAATGGTAATTTTATATTCTTTTGCGCTGGTAATGCATAGTTCAGCATGCACTTTACATTATAAAATGAGGACATATACAGGGTGGCCCAAAAAAAGTGAGAACATCTCGTAAATTAAAAGCTTAAATAGTTTACTTATGTACCTTTTTTAGCTATACTGTATAACGTCTTTCTTTCAACAATTTCTGGTGCCATCTTTTTTTTTTTAATTTGTCAATCGTTTACATCTGTCTTTTTGAATTTTTAAATAACTTATATGCTATGAGATGTTCTCACTTTTTTTGGAATCACAATGCTTCACGGTCTCTTTCTGAACGTGTATATGAATATCACAGTTCCAAAAATACGTTCAATCAAAACAGTATAGTGAAGTAGAGCTATTTACTCTCTTCGATGGCAACACTTCAACAAGGTCTCAGTCTTATACTGCACTTTAATCTAGACTTACGTCCATTCATATAGTGCTATATTTACATCAACGACCTTGTGATATATTAAATCTATGTTCACTAGTACTCTATTCAAACTTATAAACGATGGTCAAGGACTTAACTTAATTATTCCACCGAGTCTTGACCAGCTTGCAAAGCGGATCCCGACGCACTGCTAAGGCGCCGCAAAGGCGTTTCAAAATTGTGATTTCATCAGGAGATCCATTCGCATATTCTAAAAGACAAACAACAACTACTTTAAACTGTATATACTAAATAATTATCATGTCACTCTCTACTCTCTACTATCTAAAACATTGAAAATGCTCTTACTTACACACAACAATGCTGCCCGCGTCTTCAATCACTTATCGCCCATATGATTAACAGCTTCCATGTCTACTGAGGACGCCGCGCATGCGGGATGGAACTAGCCACCATTATTTAAACCCCTCATCAAGATTGTATAATATCACGCATCTGTCCCTCAAGCTGTTTACACTATCCCTTCTTTTTCCTTCCTAACGGTACCTAATCATGCTATTTATACTCTAATGTATCAAAAATGTATTATAAAACGAAATATATTAAAAGTTAAAATGTATCGGAAATTAAAGCATCAACCCCAACGTCACTACCATAACCAATGGCTACAGAAACGCTGTATTCACAAAATACCGGTGAGTGGATGTGATCAATCTTGTGGCTGTACAAAGTCATCAAATACAAACCAACCAATCTATAGCTATATTTAATCCCCTCGGGGAGACCGTACCTAGCCGGTATATCCATTTTTGCTCTCTCAGCAAAAGAGTCTCAACTAGAGTTTTACCCCCCTCAGCCTTTGATACCTGTTCTATGACAAAACAGTATAATTGCTCAAACACATGTCCCTGTGCTAGGCAATGTGCTACAATCGGGGCCTCTAATTTACGGCACTTCAATCGGCTCCTATGTTCCCGTAGTCTGATCTTCAGGGGGCGTGATGTCTTACCAATGTACATTAATCCACATGAGCATAAAATGCTATACACTACTGCCTCTGAAGTGCATGTGGTATGGGACCGGAGATTGAAGCTAGCCCCTTGATACTTGAACTGTGATAACTCTAATATCACTTCACAAGTATCACAGTTTCCACATTTCTTATGACTACCATCCGAGGGTTTTGGTTCCAACGCTGGAAGCACTGTTGGGCTTAGATATTCTTTCAAATTTCGACCACGCTTCCATACACAATGTATTCTCTTAGCTCCTAAACCCGGGACCACTGTGAGCAAATTCCTATGTTTAGATAAAAGCTTTTGTATATGATAACTCATCGGGGAAAAAACTGTAATCAGATTAACCACATCTGAATCTGATCGTACTGCCATCAAAGGCGATCTCATTTGTAGCAAACCTGGTCTATGGTTATAAAGCGCTCTCTGATAGGCTCTCTGCACTACTGTTTTAGGGTATCCCCTATCCAAAAAATCCTTTTTAAGATGTTTTGCTCGTCGTTTGAAATCTTGAACATCAGAACAGTTCCGCCTAAAGCGCAAAAACTGTGAAAAAGGAAGGGCTTCTTTCAACTGTCTAGGGTGTTTGCTGGTATAATGAAGAAAGGTATTCCTATCGGTGGGTTTCCTAAATATTGATGTATGCCATTCATGGCTTCCCCTAGTGACCTGCACATCCAAATAAGTAATTTTATCCCTGTGATATTCATAGGTAAATTTTATGTTCTCATCCTGTTGATTAATCCATTCAAAAAATTCTAACAACAATTCTGGGGTCCCTTTCCACAATACAAAGACATCATCTATGTATCTTCTCCATACTATCAGATTTTGCAAAAAAGGAGAATGGGACAACCATCATGCTTCAAAAGCACTCATGTAAAAATTTGCTATAGATGGGGCGCATGTAGCACCCATCGCTACCCCGGCTACTTGCTGATACAATGATCCCTCAAACATGAAATAATTCCGATATATTGCCAAAAGTGCTAAATCCAATAGAAAATTCATGTGTATAGTGGAGAGGTCTCCCCTTAAAGACAGTGTACGTTGAACAATCATTAAAGCTGCTTCCTGTGGTATACTGGTGTACAGGGATGTTACATCCAAGGTGACAAGAAAAGTATCCAGCTGCTCTGACCATTCTGCAATTCCTTCTACAATATTCAAAAAATGAGTTGTATCCTTTAAATAAGATGGTATCGTAGAAAGTAACAGACGTAAGAAGGAATCTAAATAGTTGGATAGAGGTTCTAATAAACTCCCTCTGGTTGACACTATAGGTCTCCCCGGTGGGTTTTGCAGACTTGTATGAATTTTGGGGACGGTGCAAAATTTTGCTGTAGTAGGGGAGATGACATTTAAATAACGAAATTCCTTTTTTGCCCTCTGCAGCCCTCCGGTACCGATACCCCGGTACCGGTGATTCCCAATACCGATCCCAGTCGGTACGGGTATCGGGCTTTGCAAGAGCTTCCCGACAGACGATACTTCGATTCCTCTGATGACTCTGAGGATTCTGAAGAGTCTGTCGATGCCACGATGCTTCTTCCACAGGAGGAGTCTTCTCCTAAATGAAGGATGTCTCCTCCATAGGACTTGTCTTTTCAAGACTTTATCAGAGAGGTGGCTCGGGGCCTCTCTATTACAGTAGCCCCAGAGTCAGAGCCTAGAGCTAAGGAGTTAGATATTCTACAATATCCTAAAACTCCTAAAGAGGCAGCTACCTTGCCTATTCATGAGATTCTGTTTGATCTCATGTTAAGGGTATGGGAAGCGCCTCTAACCACTTCTCCTCATTCTCGCAGGTTGGACACCATGTATCGTGTCCCTCCTTGTCCTGGTTTCCATAAAACTCAGCTTCCTCACCACTCTATTGTGGCTGAGTCTGCAATGAGAAAGATTAGAAGTGCCAAGAGACATGCCTCTAATCCTCCAGGACGTGAATGTAGAACCCTGGATGCTTTTGGTAGAAGAGTCTTCCAAGCTTCCATGCTTGCTGCGAGAATTAATTCTTATAGTCTCTACATGGGAATGTTCTTAAAAGAAGTCACTGACCATTTGCTGACTTTAAGTCCTTTTATGTCTGACAGTAAAAGGCAAGAATTTCTCTCTGGGCTCAAACATGCTCAGGATATCTCCAAATTCTCCAACCGTGCAGCTTTCGACTCCTTTGAATGCATAAGCAGTGCCTCAGCTATAGCTATAGGTGCACGTAGGATTGCTTGGCTTCAAGCATCTGATTTGGAGACCTGGGTCCAAGATGAATTGGGAAATATCCCTTGTAAAGGTGAGAATCTGTTTGGTAAAGATTGGCAAGCAAAAGCCAATCAAATGGATGCTGAAAATTCTGCTTTGGATAGACTATCCAAATCTACTGCTGCTCCTGCTAAGAAAAGGTTGTTCAAGAAAACACCTTTTTCTAAAAAGGGAAGATCCTATCCTGCTTATAGTCAGAGAGCATCTTCTGCAGCTCAGTTTCCTTCCAAACATCAGCAATCCTCCAAACAGACCAAGGCAAAGGCTGCGAGGCCTGCTCCAGCCCAGCAATCTCAGCCCCCTCAGGGCCTTTGACTCTCTTCTAGAGAATTTAGCCTTCCTGGCTCTAGAAGGACCAGAGCCTTCCACCATTCCAGGAAGGTTATGTCACTTTGCTCCCAGATGGTGGCAAATCACAGCAGAGCATTGGACACTCTCCATCATAAGAGAGGGGTACAAACTTCATTTTTCCAGCTTGCCCCCTCTCACAAGAGTGCACCAGTTCAATTCTCCAACCTCCCTCCTCAGCCTGTTAGAGCAGGAGGTTGCCACTCTTCTAGCCCAGGGGGCAATAGAGGAAGTGCCTTCTCAACAACAGGGCACAGGGTTCTACTCCCCCTATTTTCTTATCCCAAAGAAAACAGGGGGCTTCAGACCCATTTTAGATCTCAGAGGGTTGAACAGATTCCTAGTCAAAGAGAAATTCAAGATGGTTTCTCTAGGAACTCTGCTGCCATACCTTCAGAGTCAGGATTGGCTTTGTTCTCTAGATCTCAAGGATGCATACACTCATGTTCTCATCCATCCAACTCACAGAAGGTTCCTTCGGTTCCTTTTCCAGGAGAAGCACTATCAATACAGAGTGCTCCACTTTGGCCTGGCCTCTGCACCAAAGGTGTTCACGAAATGCATGGCAGTGGTTGCTGCTTTTCTGCGCACCCTGGGAATATTTGTCTTCCCTTATCTGGACGACTGGCTCATTCGAGCTCCCACTCAATCAGAGACCAAGACTGCTCTAACCTGCACAATGCATATCCTGCAATATTTAGGGCTGGTAATAAACATCCAAAAATCCAATTTGATCCCTACTCAGTCCCTGGAGTTTATAGGGGCGCTACTAGATACCACAAGGGCACGAGCCTATCTTCCCCAGGCCCGTTGCCTTCGTTTGATGCAGTTAGCTTCTCAAGCAGAGTCAAAACCCCTTCTAACTGCTCGAGAAATGTTACAGTTGCTAGGCCACATGGCATCCACCGTTCATGTGGTACCATATGCTCGCCTTCACATGAGAGCAGCTCAGTAGACTTTATCCACCCAATGGACCCAGGCATTAGGCTGCCTGTCAGACAAAATAGCAAACACAAGTCACCTCATTTTGCCCCTCCAGTGGTGGAATGTCCTCAGAACCTGTTGCTGGGGTGTCCTTTTCAACAGCCTCTACCCCAGGCAACTCTTACAACAGATGCTTCTCCAATGGGCTTGGGAGCTCATCTTCAGGACCTCTCCACCCAGAGCATCTGGTCCCCACAGGAGACTTGTCTACATATCAATCTCTTAGAACTCAGAGCAATATTCCTTGCTCTGCGAGTTTTCCACACCCTGCTCAGCCACAAGACAGTCCTTGTCCACACGGAGAATCAGGTAGCCATGTTCTATATAAACAAGCAGGGAGGAACTGTCTCTCTGTCGCTTTGCAACGAAGCTCTGTGACTGTGGGCCCTCGCCAGAGAGCATCATATTCATCTTCTGGCAGTCTATCTTCCAGGTGCTCAAAGCTCTTGGGCAGACAGACTCAGTCGAGTTCTGCTTCCACACGAGTGGCCCCTACACATGGACCAGGTATCCAGAATTTTTCAAATTTGGGGAACCCCGGACATAGACCTCTTTGCAAGTCCGTGGAATGCCAAACTTCCCCGGTTCTGTTTCAGAACTCCGGCTCAGGGGGCTCAGGCAAGGGATGCTTTCCTCCTCCATTGGGGTCAAAACTTCCTGTATGCCTTTCCACCCATTCCCCTAATTCCCAAAACCCTGTTCAAGCTTCAGAGAGACAGAGGCCACATGATTCTCATAGCTCCACATTGGCCACGGCAAGTGTGGTACCCTCTGCTTCTACATCTCTCTCAAGCTCCCTCCCTAGAGTTAGGGTCTGCTCCAGACCTCCTATCTCAGGAGGACGGAAGGTTGTGGCACCCCAATCCCCAGTCTCTGCATCTCAGGGCTTGGTTTCTGAAGGCCTAGATCTCCAGGATCTTCCTCTTTCTCAACAAGTGTAAGATGTTCTTTATGCTTCCAGAAAACCTTCCACTAGACGTTCTTACACCTTCAAGTGGAAAAGGTTTAGCATCTGGTGTTCTGCAAAGGGTCTTAACCCCCATTCAATACCTCTGGAATCGTTGCTGGAGTATCTCCTGCATCTGTCTAATGCAGGCCTTAAGACAAATTCAGTAAGAGTCCATCTGAGTGCTATTGCAGCTTCCCTCAAGCCTCTAAATGGACAACCTGTTTCCTCTCATCCCCTTGTAGCAAGGTTCATGAGAGGCCTCCTTTTAACAAAGCCTCCCATTAGACAACCTCCGGTGGCATGGGATTTAAATTTGGTTCTTGGTCAGCTTATGAAGCCGCCTTTTGAACCTTTAGCTACTACCTCCTTGAAATACCTTTCTTGGAAGGTTAACTTTCTCATTGCAATCACATCAGCACGCCGCATCAGTGAATTGCAAGCACTAGTAGCTAATCCACCTTATACAAGGTTCCATAATGACAAGGTGGTCCTTAGAACTAATCCACACTTTATGCCTAAGGTGGTCTCACCTTTTCACCTCAACCAAGAGGTCTACCTACCTGTCTTTTTTCCAGGGCCTCATGCATCAAGTGCAGAGAGGAATCTTCATACCCTGGACTGTAAAAGAGCTCTAGCTTTTTACTTACAGAGGACACAACAACATAGAAAGTCTTCTCAACTCTTGGTTGCTTTTGATCCTTCTCATTTGGGACAACCAGTCTCCAAGAGAACACTTTCCAACTGGATTGCCCAATGTATTTCTTTCGCCTTTCAGAGCAAGAACATTTCTCTGGAGGGCCATGTCACAGCTCACAATGTGAGAGCCATGGCAGCCTCAATGGCTCACCTGAACTCTGTGTCTATCGACGACATCTGTCGAGCAGTCACTTGGGCCTCGGTTCATACCTTCACAGCCCATTACTGTTTGGACAAGGACTCCCACAGGGATTCCTTGTTTGGTCAGGCTGTTCTCAAACACCTGTTCCATACTTAATCATCTCCTACCCACCATCCCTCAGGGGATGCCAGAGATCCAGGTGGGGAAGTGCAGCCCTGTCCCAGGGACACACAACTTATGGGCTCTCTCCCTGGCATCAAAAGCTAGGGAGTCCCCATATGTGAAGACTCATTCCTGCTTGTTCCTGGAGATAGCACAGTTACTTACCTGTAACAGGTGATCTCTGGGAACAGCAGGAATAAGTCTTCACAACCCACCCACCTCCCCTAGGAGTTGTCTCTCTCTCTATCTCTCTTCCTTTCCCTCTCTCTCCCTCTTTGTCTCAGCTATAAAACTCAACTAAGGAGAGACAGTTGGAAAGGTGGGAAGGCAGCACGCAGGCTCTGTGGGATGCTCCCAAAAGCTTTCTGATTGGACGCTGGGGAGCGTTCCCATGCAGGCTCCGTCGGTACTGACGTACCCATATGTGAAGACTTATTCCTGCTGTTCCCAGAGATCCCCTGTTACAGATAAGTAACTGTGCTTTATCTCCAAGTTATAATGCCCTGTTCAATGTAATTTCAGTTTGTTCACTGATGCAGAATAGCACGGTATATAAGAGAATGTAAATAAATAAATAAATTATGACCTGCATAATCTTTCTAAACATAGACATTACCTCTCCCTCAGACCCCTGCTTTCCTTGCACAACACCCCACACTTTCTTCGCTGTCTTGCCTTTCCCAGCATGCCCTTTTTCCCCATCACCTGCCCCACCTCCCCCACCCCTTAGGCTGCCCCCTGCAATCCCTTTGCCCCCACTTGCTTGCTGCCTCTTTTGTGTAGTGCCATTTTGCTGTACCTGAGCACAGTACTCACCCTAGGTTTATCTACCCTAATGTGCCCCATGGTGCCATGGTACCTCTGGGTGGGCTGAACATCTCTGTGCCAGGGTGCTCTGCCAGTGCTGATTCATTGACTCATGCAATTGGGCTAACCATTTGCATTTAGGTGTCTCGCTCCATGGACTGCCACTGCCGCTCTGATCTTGTTCACTAAGTCTCACACCATTCTTTTCCACTAAGCCCCTGTCAACTTTCCTGTTAAGGAATTGCTCCCAGGCATGCTGTCGTGGAGACTCCAACTTACAATGTGGGCTGTAGTGGAAGATGTTAATTGGACCTGAAACTTATAATTGAAGAGTTGCACATAAAGGGATCAAATGTAGATTCTACCTCTGTATGGCTCCATGGTGCAACCATTCCATGAATATTGTGTGCAGTTCTGGTTGCCATATCTTAAAAAGGATATAGTGGAATTAGAAAAGGTACAGAGAAGAGTGACCAGAATTATAAAGGGGATTTAAGGATACCCTTATGAGGAAAGGCTTTAAAGGTTAGGGCTCTTCAGCTTGGAAAAGAGATGGCTGAGGGGAGATATGACAGAGGTCTAAAACATTATGAGTGGAGTGGAATGGGTAAACTTAGATCGGATCTTTACTCCTTCAAAAAGTAGAAAGACACACAATGAAGCTACAATGAAGCACATTTAAGATTAACCAGAGAAAATATTTTTTCACTCCACACATAATCAAGCTTTGGAATTCATTGTCAGAGAATGTAGTAAAAGTTACTAGTGTAGATGGGTTTAAAAGAGGTTTTGACAGGTTCCTGAAGGAAAAGTCCATAAACCATTATTAAAGTGTATTGGGAAAATCTGCTGGTTTCCCCAGGGATATGCCTCATGGAATATGTCTATTTTTTGGGAAATTGGCAGACACCTGTGACCTGGACTGGCCACTGTTGGAAACAGGATACTGAGCTTGATGGACCTTTTGTTTGACCAGAATGGGATATCTTATGTCCATATGTTCTTATACTGTCTTATACTGTTTAGAAGGAATGAATGATATGAATTCCAGAAGATATCTATCAAGCTATCAATGCATGAGGGATTATGCAATAAAAAGCACATTAAATAGTAAGCTGTTAGGGACAGAAATCATGTTATACTATTTAACTGGACCGTGCCGAGCCCAGTGCGAGCGATGCGGCTGCACAGTGCACAAAGACTTAAAGGGCGCATTTCAGCTGTCTGCCGTTGCCTGCCGCTGCCACTTTTTCGGCGGCAGGCAGCAGCAGAGAGACAAAATGCACCCCTTAAGTCTTTGCGCCGGCACACTAAGCAGGTCTGGTCTCTCCGGGAGGGACCAGACCTGCTTAGCATGCCGGTGACTTGCAGATTGGGCGTGTGCCCCCCTCCCGCACCACCATAAAGTGTCTAAATGGAGGTATGGGAGAGGGGGGGTGCACGCCCAATGTGCAAGTCACACAGGGTGCATTTCAGTCTCGGTATGGCCCTGATATTTAATGTGGGCCAGTAAAGCTTCATTTGCCATTGACATTATTTTGTTTACATGAGGGTAGGTATTAATTTTACTGCATGCCTCCTAATACACTTGTGGACAGTTTCATCTGGCATGATAAAGCCTTCCTGCTTAGCATGCTGTTTTTGCAATGCACAAAATGTTCTTAATATGCACTGTAAATGCGATTGCATCAGCTCCATAGAAGGGGTCATTTACTAACAATACACACTAATATTGTTATCATACCATTAACTACCACAGATCTTGTTTATGCTAATACCATTGCCGTGGGGCAGTTGCACTTACTTTGCATTAGTAACATAGTATATGACGGTAGATAAAGACCAGTATGGCCTATCTAGTCTGCCCAGCAAGGTGGCTAGAGTGGTTGTAACTGTAGCTCCGTGCAGGTTACCCTCCATCTATGTCTGTGTTTAGGGCTGTAACTGCTGCCCTGGCAAGAGTGGAGCAGTAGCCTAATGGTTAGAGTATTGGCTTGGGAGCCCAGAGACCAGCATTTGATTCCCACAAGCACTCCTTGTGGCCTTGGGCAAATCACTTAACCCTCCCTTGCCTCAGAAAATTCCAAGCTATCAATGTCCCTGTTTAATGTACATTGCCAATTTTAAGTTACAATGCAAACCACTTTGACTGAAATGATAAAGCAGTATAAAAAACCTAATAAATAAATAAGCTTGCTTGATTTCATCCTCTTGCTATAAATGGATCCACTGTCTGTCCCATGCCATTTTGAATTCCATCTCTGTATTTGCCCCCCACTACCTTGATCAGGAATGCATTCTTTGCATCCACCACCCTTTCAGTGAAGAAAAAAAAAATTCTGATGTTGCTTTTAAGTTTACCGCCTTGCAGTTTCATCAGGTGCCCTCTAGTTTTACAGCTTCCCCTTTGAAAAAGGTTTGCTTGTTCATTGATACTCTTTAAGTATTTAAAAGTCTGTATCATATCTCTCCTGTCTCTCCTCTCTTCTAGGGTATACATATTTAGGTCTTCAAGTCTCTTCTCATAAGTCTTCTGGCGCAAGCTCCGAATCATTTTGGTTGCCTTCCTCTGAACCGTTTCAAGCCTTTTTATGTCCTTTGTGAACACAATATTCCAAGTGAGGCCTCACCAGTGATTTGTACAGGTGCATTAATACCTCTTCCTTTCTGCTAGTTATTCCTCTCTGTATGCAGCCCAGTATCCTTCTAACTTTGGCTACCTTCTTGTCACATTGTTTTGCCACCTTGAGATCCTCAGATGCTAGCACCCCCGAGGTCCATCTCCTGGTCCATGCACACCAACCTCTTGTCTCCTATCGCATACAATTCCTTCGGATTTCTGCATCCCTAATGCATGACTGCACTTCTTTACATTAAATCATAACTGCTAAGATTTAGACCATTCTTCCAGTGTTTTTAGATCTTTCCTCATGTTGTCCACTTCTTCAGAAGTGTCCACTCTGTTGCAAATTTTTGTGTCATCTGCCAAAAGGCCCACTTTTCCATTCAGTCTTTCCACAATATCACTCACAAATAAATTGAACAGTATTGGTCCCAGGACCGATCCCTGAGGTACGCCATTATGCACCTTTCTTTCTTCTGAGTGAGTTCCATTTACCACCACCTTCTGTTGTCTGTCAGTCAATCAATTTCTGATCCAGTTCACCACCTTGTGATCTATCCTCAGGCTGCTCAGTTTATTGGTAAGTCTCCTATGAGAGACGAAATGTGCCCCTTAAGACTTCACGCCGGCACACTAAGCAGGTCTGGCTCATGATCTGGATATTGGGGATAAGAAAAAAGAGGACAGCTCTAAGGATGAGGGGAAAAAGGGGTGAGCTGGGGTGCCTAAGATTTTTAATAACTGGTTGTTGGCATTCCATGTCTTTTCGACTATATTGGGTAGAGCAAAACCAGCCCTTTATCCGGGCCTCTTGCGTTAACCTGGACGTGATCCTCCACACTCTTAGGACTTACGGGGTTTGGGCCTGGCTCAGATATGACAAGCAGTTCCGGAAGAGCTTGGCTAAAGAAAAAGGCAAGGCATGATGATTTCGGGATGTGGACATTTGGTTTGCTGAGATTACTCCATCTTGGCCCTTGTTTGGAAAGCCAAGGGGTGCAAGTTTCCTTGGCTCTCTTCTGGGGCATCTTGGTCACAAGGGGCGGGGAGTGGGTGGGGTGGAGGGAGAGCTGGGGGGGCTGGGTTTCTGAGAAGTGGGGGGAATTTTCCTCAGTTGGGAGGGATTTGGAACCCCACAGAGGAGAGTATCTATTTCCAATTCAACATGGGTCAATGTGACCACCCGGAATTTCAGCAGAAGCTTCGGACCACTGTGGGGTGGTCCGGTCCATCCAGGCAGTATGCCTTCCTTAATGGTCCCTGGACAAGACTCCGTCGCCTATTAACCTGCAGGTCGTGGAGGAATGGTTGGAGGGGTACCTGGATGTGGATGCCACCCGGTTGTTATGAGATAGTTTGTTGTACCAGGCTCGTAATGCACCTTCGGTGAAGCAATTGAAAAGTGTGGTCTCCAGCAAATTGCAGAAGGAGCTCAAGCTGGGTAGAATCGTGGTTTATTTGAGCATCCTCCCTTGAGCAACTTGGTGGTGTCTCCATTGGAAATTGTGCCGAAGAAGGAGCCGGGCAAGTATCAACTCATCCACAATTTGTTGTATCTGGCAGGGCGCGACGTGAATGATTTTATTGATCTGGCTCTTTGGTGCAATATGCTTCCTTTGATTTTGTCGTTTACTTGTTGCAAAGAGCAGGGCGGAGGGCTCTGTTGGCAAAGACAAACATGGAGCCTGCTTTTTGGTTTCTCTCTATTCACCCCAGTTCCTTTTATCTGCTGGGTTTTAGTTTATAGGTGCAGTATTTTGTCGACAAATGTATGCCTATGGGGTGTTTGGTGGCCTGTTCCTGTTTTGAGGCCTTTTCCTCCTTTTTCCATTTGGCCTTCCAGCAGGCAGCACAGTCAGATTCCATGGGGCACTATCTGGATGATTTCCTGGTAGTGGCATTGGTGGGGTCACCGGAGTGTGGAGGTCTTTCAGCAGGTGGTGAAGGTCTTGGGTGTGCTGCTAGTGGAGGAAAAGATGGAGGGGCCAGTGACTTCACTCATGTTCCTTGGTATTGAACTAGATTCCATCACCATGGAACCTCGGTTGCCAGCAGAGACGGTCTCCAAGTTGTGGCAGTTGATTTAGCAGGCTCTGTCTGGGTCCAAGTTGATGTTGGGGCAGGTGCAGGAACAGTTGGGACATTTCAATTTTGCTGGCTGAGTAATTCCTACGGGCAGAGTGTTCACATGATGGTTGGCCTTCCTGATGTATAGGGTATGGAAGAAGCATCATTTCCTGTGTTTGAATAGTGGTGTGCAGGCCGACTTGGGCATTTGGTTGGAGTTCTTGAAGACTTTCAATGGGGTGTGTATATAGCAGTCACCGGTGGTGTCCAATCATGATCTTGAATTCTATACGGATGCTTCTGGGGGAATTGTTTTTGGGATCTATTTGGTGCACGAAATCTCGACCCGACATGGAAGGAGCAGGACTGGTTTCAGAACATTACCTTTTTGGAGCTGTTTCCCATTTGGGTAGTGTTGTGGCTGTGGGGTGAGTGCTTCTCTAATCAGCATTTGCTTTTGCATTCTGATAATATGGGAGGGGTGATGGCAATCAACCGGCAGTCGGTAAGCTCCCCTTTGGTGGTGGGCTTACTTTGCTAGTTGTTGCTTCAGTGCTTACAGCTTAATGTATTCATGGGGCAAAGCACATGCTGGGGGTTGATAATTCAATTGTGGATGCTCTTTCTCATTTGCAGTGGGCTCAGTTTCATGCCTTGGTGCCGGCTGCAGATGCAGCCCCTTCCCAGATCTCGAAGACTTGGTGGGATGTCCTTCTGCCGCATTTGGAAACTTGTTATAGGTGGCATTAGCAGTGAATACCTGAAGAGCCTATGTAGTGGGATGGCGGCGTTTCCTGACCTTGATGCCCATGGAAAGTTGTTGGATAATGTGTGATGATGTCTTGAAATTTCTGGAGTTGGCGGTGGAGCATTACTTGTCGCCACATGCGCTTACAGAGGCATTAGCGGCAATTGTGTTGGTGGCGAAGCTCTACAGGAGGCCAGACCCTACAGCATCCTTTGTAGTTCAGAAACTGGTGACAGGTTTCACCAGGGCACGGTCAGCCACAGTAGGACGGCCAGTGTGGCAGCTCATTCAGCATGAGACACTGTTAGCTCTTTTGGCGGTCTTGCCATGAGTGTGTGCTACCACCTTTGAAGTTGAGCTTTTCCATGTGGCCTTTGTGTTCACATTCTTTGCAGCACTGAGAGTGGGGAAGTTGGTAGCCTTTTCCAAGTACTCATAGGTGAGAGAGGACTCCAGTTTGATGATGTACTTCTCTTGGAGGAGGAAGCAAACCCATCATAGTAAGACCGATCACCTGGGTCGGGGCAGGTGGGTCTGCTTGCAGAGCATTCTGGGTCTGGTTTCCTGTCCAGTTTGGTGTGCCTGAAGTTTCTGATGGGCTCGTCCAATGGGGGGTCTATTTTGGCTGTGCCACACACAAGTGATCCGCTCATGCGCTTCCAGTTTGCCACTATTTTGTGGCAGGGATTGGGTGTTGCAAGATTTCACCCTCGGGCATTTGGAACGCATCCATTTGACATTGGAGCAGCCATCCTAGCTGCTGCTCACGGCCTTTCGGTGCCAGTGATTCATCGTGTGGGTCATTGGCACTCTAATGCTTATAATGGATATGTGTGGTAGTGGGAGGAGGGCTCCTATGGCTCCAGTTCTGCCTTTCAGCTTCCTTTTCTTTCAGTTCTTTCCCCAGGCCTGAGGCAACAGGATTTCCTGGTTTGAATGTGTGGCCATGCCATCATGTTCTGGCTTGGAAGAGAGCGGTTGAATCCAAGTGGGGTTGAATCTGGGTCTTGTGGACAATGGAGTGCTGCTGCAGTGGATGGGCCTGCGTGGGATGTGGTGGTCACAATTGCTGCCAGTGTTGCTGGAGGCATGGCAATATAATCAACCCCACTGTATTTTTGTTCATTGGGGGGGGGGGGTGATCTGTGTATAGAGAAAGCAGTGGACCTGGAGCGGGATGTGTTCTAATATGTTGTTATTTCCCTAATGTGACAGTCATTGATCGCAGATAATTCTGTGGCACCTGTGGCACGATGCCCTATGACCACAGGTGATTGAGTGGTTTTGGAGGCGAGTGAACGCGGATGTCTCCAGGTTCATCCAGTCAATGAATGGGTTAGTGTTTGGCTCATGAATTAATTACAGTTGTTTGCCCGAGATTGTTTCGCCAGGATAGGGTGCATTTGTCAGATATTGGGTATGATATCTTACTCTGTTCCATACAAGATGTAGTGGAGGGGTACAGTAAGGTGTTTCAGGTTGCAGACTTGATGGGGGTAGCGGGAGACGTTCTAGGCAGACCCTGCTGTTGGCGGAATATAGAGGTGGCTAACTTCCCCCCTAGTGTTAATTGCTGCCCCACACCTTGAAAGGGCAGGGAGGAAGACAGGGATGGGAGCACTGGGGGGTTTACTGCAGCATGGGCGTCACCGTCATGTGTGGTCCCAGTTACATTAAGACTCCAGAGGGTGAAGCAAGTATCAGCCTGGTGTCACCGCAGGCTGAGAAGTGGGGGGAGGGGGTATTGGCAGGAGGGAAGAGTACCAGAATATGGATTGGAGAGGGGCTAGGACAACACTGTCTAGCCCGACCCATTGTGGAATTTGATATCGATTGCTTTGAGATGTTGTTTTTAAATGTTTCGGATGTTGAATAAAGCTGTGGCCAATTGTTTGCCACTGCACCTCTCTACATAGTGTTATTTATTTATTTTATTTATTTATTTATTTTTTATTTATTTATTTATTTTATTTATTTTTCTTATATACCGCGCTCTTAAATCAGTGCGGTTTACATATGAACAAATATAAACACAATGGTACAAACAGCATTGGTTTTTTACAAAGAACAAGGTACATAAACTTGGTGGAAAACAGGGTAACTATATACAAATAACTATATACATGGCAACTATATACATGGTTATTTTGGTTAATTAGATGCGAATAAGATATCTATAATGCCGTGGATAAGAAGTTAATTAAAGTACAGAATAAATATGCCAAATATAGTGAGAATAAATATGGCATAGTATAGTGAGCAGGTAATCATCATAATTACCCATTCTCTACCGGGTCAAATATGAAAGATCTGCATGAGGACTATTGTCAGATGGAGTAGCTTCGGGGTAGTATGTTAGGAACAAATAGTGCTTCAATGCCTTTCTGAACTTCATCAGACTTGAGATAGCTCTTATTTCGGGTGGAAGGGCATTCCAGGCTCTGGGAGAAGACAGAGAGAAGGCTCTAGAGGCTGTTGATTTAGAACATTTTGTGAGGAGTTTTGGGAGGTCAATGGAGTTTAATGTAACAGACCTCCTGGATCTGTTATTTGGGGTGATATGTATCATATTGCTGAGAGGTGATAGCGATGGGCACTTTGAGGCTTTAAAAGTCATGACCAGGGTCTTGTATAGAGTTCTGGCCTGTAGGGGTAGCCAATGTAAACTCATCAATATTGGGGTTATGTGTTCTGATCGTGGAGCACCTACGAGGATTCTCGCGGCAGCATTCAAGGCCAGACGGAGGGGATTTAGGGTGGATTGCGGGAGACCGTGTAGAATGATATTGGCGAAATCCAAGTGTGGTAATACCAGGGCTTGGAATATAGTACGGAAGTCGGAGTAGTTAAGTAAAGGTCGGAGATTACATAGTGATCGCATCTTGTGGTAGATTGCACTCGTTGTTTTCTTAATGTGGGCTGACATATTAAGCTGTTGATCTAATATAATTCC
This sequence comes from Ichthyophis bannanicus, assembly GCA_033557465.1. Lineage (NCBI taxonomy): Eukaryota > Metazoa > Chordata > Amphibia > Gymnophiona > Ichthyophiidae > Ichthyophis > Ichthyophis bannanicus. The sequence continues at coordinate 218,463,687 of CM066036.1, forward strand.
TAAGTAGTAGATAGTGGGCAAATGGATGGGAGTGTGAATTCCTCAGTTATTGACACATTGCTGCTGAGCGCTTGCTAATTGCCTTTGCTCTGTCCACAATGGGGGTCATTCCAAAACAGGAATAAGCTCTTTGGACGTGCGGCATAGACATTTTTCTAGCAAAAACATCTACGACCGTATTCTGAAACACACGTGGCCCTGCATGTATACGGTGCTAGCACAGGGATCTCAGAACATGGGTGGGAAAGGGCATGGTCAGTAGTAGAGATTTGCAAAGTGTATTCAGGAAAGGCCCATGTACGTTCTGCGTGTTTTTCGGGGATGTCCAAGTTATACCAGCGGAAACATGGAATAAGGCCAAGACTTAGAAACATTGTTGCTCTGCAATGTGTCTCATAGAGATGAATGGTTGTGTCAAAGATGTTTTGAATTGGTATGTCTGCAGTCTAGAAGACCATGAGATGCAGTTGTAAAGAACAAAATGCAGAGGTGGGGGAAGTTTGTATAGTAAAGACACATTACTAAACGCCCCTACAGAAATATTCAGAGGCGCAATGGTGATTATTCCAGCTATGCTTACTATTGCTGTGTGAGATGATCTAGGGCACCCTAACAATTCCTGTCATCTGAGAAGTGGGACTGTTGATGTAGAGACTGTATGTGGGGAGTATAGGACGGATCCATATGTGTGGGTGAGAAACGCAGATCAGATTAGTAGTCCTGGGACCCCATGCCATCATGTTATACCAGCTGTTTCTTAGAGGTGCAGGGTATCTGTACTGCAGATGTATGTTTTGTGTGACTGCAAGTGAGAGTGTGTGAGAGATGCATGGGGGGACCTGGTGTGCACAACTGCAATTTTGGGGGGACATCTGTGCCTGGTCAATACCTAGTCCATAGGACTGACCTCACCATGATAGATGATCAGCTAGGATGCAGCAGAACAGGGTCTCTATGGCTAAATGTCAAAGCATATCCCTGTCTGCAATAAGGGACCCTCAGGATGAGTTCATGCAACAGGGCACATAGCACCATCAGTGATCTCACAAACGTGCACATTTGTATAGACAGATGCTGGTGCTCTTGGGCATCTAGTAGTACTTGCTTGCGCTGGTACATGCACTCAATCTGTGGGTCACTGTTTAATGTCAGGGATATGCTCTGATATTTAGCTGTAGAGGACCAGTTTTGATTTCTTCTGGTCCATACACAGCATTTTACAGACTGTTGTCAGAGATGACCAGTGCAATCACAGCTAAAATGTTTGCCTACTGCCATGCATGTTCTGCTGCAAAGTATGTCAGAACAATATATCACTCTCTGTTTGCTGTTGTAACATCTCTGAGTGCACAGAGATCACTTTGCAATGTCTTGGTTATTCAAAGGACTAGCTTATGTGGTCTATTTTGCATCAGCACATCTGTATCATCTGTTTTCATATGTAGTCGGCATGGACACGACACCATCAGTGTGAGGAACAGCTTTGGGGATGCACATTTTAATTGAGGAAGCGTGGCTGCACGGTGACAGGCAGCAGTAGATCCATGCATCTTTTTGGAATTCACTGAGGGCAGGGACATCCATGCCACTTGCTACATATACCCATGTCCCAGGGTTTGTGCATGCCATGCCAAACACATCTATGTTCCCGATTCCAGATTTGTGGGCATGTCCAGACCCGCGCATGCGGATTTAAGGTCAAACGGGACCCATTTGTTATTTAGACGTATCTGTGGGCCAGACATGCTCATTATGGAATCATGCTCTATGTGATTCCTATGGCCACATTTTACCCCTAACCCATCCACTTTCTCCTAAAATGTCATGGCCACTTATCATGCATTTTAGTGGCTGGTAGCTGACATGTACGCATGTTAGTGTTCTCGGCTGCCGGTTACCGCACCTTAAAATCTGCATTAACCAGTTAGCAGCCTTTAGTAAAAGGGCCCATCAGCTTTTTAGTTAAACAGAAAACCTTTTCATGAGTTTTATTTCTCAAAATATAACACTGTCTACAAACATAAACTGATTTTTTAGTCTATTCAGATATACAAGTGATTCCAAGCTTGCTAGCAGAGTTACGAAAAGACAGTAGTCATTGAAAAGATGATCATAAATGTGCGCACCTTAAATTGAGTTAACTCTTGTACATGTCCTTTTATCCCATGAAATAATGTAGAACTCTAACTCTGCAGTTGAACTCCTGCAGTTCTAAAATAAAATCAGTCGATGTCCTATACTGTTCTCTATCTGCTGGTATAAAATGATACATTTCAGATTCTTTTAGGTATTAAAGAGAATAAAAAAGGAAATCTGAAACAGAAAGCACATTCCCAAAAGTCATTGCAATTATCTTATTACAAATGTGTATGAGAGAGACAGACTTGTGTAGACAGACAATATAGATTTACAGTTAGTACTCATATATCCTCTTTTCTCAAATTAAAATGTAATAGAAAATCTCTTTACAATGAAAAATGGAAAAAAATGCCTCATGTTTATATAATAACTCTTAAAAACTGGCTTTACTTTCAATAAAAGTGGGATTTGACGATAATGTGCTGTTTTTTTGTCCATTTGCAAAAAGTTTGATTATATTTCCACACTTTCAAAAATGCTAACTATATAGTTTTTCAGAAGAAAGATAAAGGAGCAATGGCCCTAACATAAACCTACTAAGGGCTGTTTACTAAAGCGGCAATGTTTTGCACTTATTGCACCTTAAGTGCAAAACATCAGGTTCAGGAAAGTTCAGATTCTGTGTAGTAGATGCAGGGGGCATGCACAGCATCTGCCTTGCATTTGGCACACAGGGCAGACATGGCACAAGCCCATATTACATACCTCAGTATTATCTATTGAGGCATGTAAAGTGGGCCCCAGTGACAAAAAAAAACCTGTCTGTGACTGCAATTGGACCTGATCTCCCTCCTGATCTGATTCTCCTAATGACAGCCTTTGCCATGATCTGACCCCTCCCCCCCCAAATCAACACCTATTCCCAAAATTAAAAAATCCCCTCCCCAAGAAGCATATTACTACCCTATACAATACCCCCCTCAAAGAGAAGGCACCCAACAAGTGCTAACCCCTATCTGATCCCCTTAGTTCAACCCCGCCCCCCCCAAACAGGGAACCTGCCACAGTCAGAATACCCCTTCACTCATCTCCAAGTTGAAATCCTCCTAAAAAGGATGAAGAACCATCAGAATGCCCCTACCCCCGACATATCACACCCTGATTTCCGCCCCCCCCCCCACACCCACACACACACACACACACACCTCTGACCTCTCTGGGGCTTGCCAAAGGTTTTCTCTGGTGTCTAAAGGTCATTATATGGGAGTAAGCCTCCACTTCTGACTGGTGACTTGTCACTTTCAAAATGGCACCAGTGACCTGCTAGGGGTCAGTCTTCCCAAAAAGGAGATAAGTTATGTTATGTAGGTATGATTTTAATCCACCTAGGATTTTAGATAGTGCAGACTATAAATATTTTAAATAAATAACTAAATAAAGGTCTTATATGGAAGACTGACCCCTTAGTAGTTCTACAGAACTACTGTTAGGGCCATTGCCATCATTTTCACAGTGGCTGCCATTCAGGTAGGCGTAGTGGGGGACCGATCCTTCCTGGTGACAACTAGACACCAGAAAAACCACCAGTATGTCCCAGAGCAAGGGTCAGAAAGTTAGGATATGTTTTTTCTCAGGGGCAATTTCTCTAAATGGATTAGTTTTGCACATACCATGACAGTCATGAACCTCACTCCTAAGCCAGACTATGTGGAGTATGATCTTTGTTTCTCAAATTTACTGCAAACGTTCATCATAGTTCTTGCATTGTGCCAAAGAGAGCATCCTTCTTGTGTTCATAAGGTGTAACATGTATGGGTAATTTGTCAAGATGTGACTGGAAGTTCTTCTTTATTGGGCCTATGGCTCCCAATGCAATGGGAAATATTAATGTATCTTTCTGCCACAGTTTCTTGGTCTCTGACTACATTTCTTGATACTAGCAATGTTACCACTAGGAGCGGTACGAGAGTCCTCCACCAACATTCCTAGTGGTGCAACATGATTGTGCTTAGAATTGCAAGGTACAGGAAGGTTCTGAGGAATAGGCAGTTCCAGACTTGCCTATCACTTGGAACTTGCCTGTATTTTGCAATTCAAAGAACATTCAAATTGCAGCAGGAATGCTGGTGGAGGATTCCTATGCAGGCGCAAGCTGATTAGTGGGAACATTGCCCACTAGACATCAGAGACCCCCATTAAGAGCCAGGAATGGGATTGGAAGATTGGAGGCTTCTTTTTTTTTTGGGGTGGGGGGGCAATCAGGGATTCTTGATGATGTCTGGGAGGATTGGGAAAGGTTGTTTGATATCTGGGGGCAATGAAGAGAAGATGACTGATGTTGGGGAGATTTGGAAAGGATGATTGATACTGGGAGACACTGGGGGTGTGGTATCCTCAACAGGGCCGGATTTACCTTGAGTGAGGCCCTACGCCAACAAAAATTGTGGGCCCCCAGAAAAGATAAAAACGAGCACGCAGGATCAGCTGCGCGCTGTTGGCCCTGACGTCATAATTAAACTGGGAATCCCAAAAGCCAAACTTGGAATGTACAACACTGTAGAAATAAAACTATACATTAATTTGCTCTTGTACTAAACAAAGCACAGACGTTAATGATGCACATTTACCAGAGCTGACATATTCCAATTAATAAATTCAAAATAAAGAGATATTTTTCTACCTTTTGTGCATTTTTTTTCAGCTGCAATTGCTCCAGCCACTTTCTTCTGGTTTCTTCGTGTCAGCCCACCTCCAGTCTAAACCCCCCCAGCCCATTTCCAGTCCCAGCCCCCCCCCCCCATCGGCTCAAGTAAACTTTAATAAAAATAAATAAAACGCTGGCCGCTGCCGCATGGACTGTCCCGCGGGGCCCCCTCTGCTGCCCCCAGCTCTTCTTGAGTAAGATTACAAGCCGGGTTTAATTTCTGGGGAGGGGCCTGGAGCCCAGTCCCACTGCTTCTTTCCAGACGGCAGAGCAGCAGGTGTGTCCTGCCCCAGCCCCTCCCTTCCAGGCGTTCGGGGGGGGGGGTGAGGGGCAATCTTCCTAAACCAGCCGCTCATCTCCTGTTCCTCTTGCCCCTGGTGCCTTCCTCCCCGGGCTCCACAGTCCCTTTAGCCTACAAATTACACCCCCGACTCCAAAATTCCAAGAGCAAGCTTTACATTTTTCCAGCTCCCGCATTGTTAAATTAAAAAATAAACCGCTGGCTGCCGCCGCGGCAGCATGGACTGTCCCACGGGGCCCCCTCTGCCCGGCTGAATCCCTCCCTCCGTGCCGGCTGAGCCCCTCCGTGCCGGCTTTGAGAGGCGCGAAGGGAGAGTGTCTCCCTCACGTCTCTGTTAAGCCCGCAGGGGCTGATGGGAAATTGCCTAGAACAGCAGCAAAATAATACTAGGGAGGAGTGTCCTAGTGGTTGGAACAAGTTACCTCAGGCTGGAGGTTCGATTCTTGCTCAGGGACAGCAATCTCGGGCTGGGGGAACTAGGGTCTCTAGACCTATAGGCATGCTCCTTGTGGTCTTGGGCAAGCCACTTAACTCTCCATTGCCTCAGGTACGTATGTAGACTGTGAGCTCTTCAGGGGCAAGGGAATACATTCAGTAGCTGTTTGTAGCATTTGTAAACTGCTTAATCTTTTCAGCCTGGGCAGTATACCAAAAAATTAAAACTAAATAAATAAATAAATCCTAACATTCACACAAATTCATCAGAACACACTTTTGCCTGCAAAGAGCGTGGGGCCACAATAAAGTTTAATATTTAAAAGTATGGTGTCCAATTATATATTTTTATAAGATTGTTGTAGGAAGGTTATGTTGAGATGGTCATGATTCTTACATTTAATTATCAAATCGTAAGGGGGGGGGGGCGTAATGATAAAGGTTCACCTAGGGCACCGAGTATCTTTGCACCAGTCCTGTCTGGCATCACAGTTTACGGCAATCTAATCTAGCAGTCAAGGTAACATCAGGATGACACTTCTGAATAAATGCTAATTCAAATAAATACGCAGAGGGCTTATTTAGCTTTAAAACGCTGTGCATTCTGCAAAGGCAAGAGGTTGGAAAAGACCTGATCATCTCTCCCCAGAAGAGAGTCGGACTCATATTGCGCCAAGACTATCATAATATGCTGCAGCTTTTTCCCGACTGAAAAATGGCCAATGTAGTTTAAGAATGACCCTTTTGCGAGAAACTCCGGCCTCTTACCATCTCCTCCTGCCCGTGGCATGCTGCATCCACCCCGGACCAGGCTGCTGCTGCTGCCCCGAGGTGGGCGCGGAGTTGGCCCGTCCTTCCGCATTCTTCCTCTTGCCCTCCTTGTCGGTTCTCCTACGACTCCACAGGTACACCGCCCCGGCACCGAGGAGCAGCGGCGCACCCACCGCCAGCACCAGCTGCCAGCGCGGCAGGGCAGCCCCGGACTGCGGCTCCACGGGCTTCGAGGCGGCCATGATGCTGCACTCCACACCGACACAGAGACAGGAGGCATGGGGTCACCGGAAACCAGGGGTATGCTGGGAGCCGGCCGGGGCGCGAGATGTTACTTCCGCTCACTAGGAGAGCGGATGATGGTGGAAGCCAGCGGTTTTTGTTTTAATTTGTTCAATTTTTGTGGGCCCTTGCCAGCTGTGGGCCCTACGCCACGGCGTAGTTGGCGTATAGGTAAATCCGGCCCTGATCCTCAACCTTTAAACTTGCCCCTTCAGACTGGCAATTGTGCATGCCTAGGGTAAGTGTAAAAGCAATGTTTATAATTTAATAACCACATGTATTCTTCTTCTAAAATGGTGAATACGAGTCAATATTTTAGGCCCACCCAAACCATTTTCTATGCACACCCTAACCAAACTGCCTGGAAATCAATGAGTGGTGTGAATCACTACTTGTAAATAGTGGATTTCTAAACTTATTGCATTAATAACCAATCTACACATTTAAAAGCAATAGATGTCTATATATATTTATAAAATTGGGTACAAATAGGCATCTTCATATCCTTAAAACCTAGGGTTCCTGTTATAAAATGGCCCTCTTATAGGATAAATATACAGAAAAGATTTGTTTCTTTTATTCTTCTATGAATTGTCTATTTTTCTTGCAAATTCAGTGCATTAAGGGGATAGTTAGAAATGTGCACTAAAGAAATAACTTTTTTTTTTGTTTTTATGCCAAACAATGTATATTACATTTGGCAAACATTTGCAATATTAGCCCTTTAAAACATGTTTGTTAGTGTATTGTAAGTTAAATAATAATGAGATGCAGTGGCATGCAAAGCAGCTCATTATCATGCAAAATGAATAACAAAGCTTTCATTGAATCTCTCAGGTCGTGTTGTTCATGGAAAGATAACTTTGATCTGGTGTCCTCACTGGCAGTACCAGGCCTCTAATGTGCACATTTTTGCTCTCAGGAAGCCTTTCAGAAGTACCATTGCTGGAAATTGTGCACTTCCTACCCTCCCAACCCATACTCCCTGTTCCAAACCTCAAACAAGCTCCCTTTAATCCTCCCCTCCCCATACAATCCTCAGTCAAAACCCCTACCCCTTAAATCCCCCAACCCTCCAATTTCCCTGGAAGCCAGTACCTCCCCATCACTGCACTCATCCCTCTAGTACCTCTACCTCCCTGGAAACTAGGTGAAGGCAGTGGTGATCCTAAGTCATTCCTATCTCAGCGGCACTTGGGTTCAATATCGTAATACCTCTAGGGGTCAAATCGCCAAACAAGAGTACAGCAGGTTTATGATTTTCATAATATATTTTGTTGAAGCAAAATGGGATATTTTATCGAAGCTTAGTAACTACCAGATGTGCATTAATTTTCACCCAAATGGGAACATCAATGAAAATGGTGATTATCGGTTAGTGCCAGCAACTGAGTGCACATGCTCGGAAAACTTTCACAAATCGCATGCATGAATAGTGCATGCTATTTTGTAATAGTTACACTTGTGAAAGAGTATGCGCTACATGGGTCAATGATCCAAAATGAAAGAAAAAATGAAACAAAATAAAATGAATCAAAACAATCATTTTTGAGTTGCATACCCCTAATCATTTCTGAGAATATCTCCCTATATCTTCTTCAGTAAATACCAAAGCAAAGAATTAATTTAGTCTCTCTGCCATGGCCTTGTCTTCCCTTAGTGCCCTATTTACTACTCTATCTACTGTGATTCTACTTTTTGAAAATTATATATAGAAATATAAAGTCATTATGTATGTACCTTCTGAGATGTTTTTTTGAGGCTTTATTTTTTATAGTGGTAATTTTATCAGGGGACGCACATTTTAATCAGTAATATATGCACATATTTGTAAGTATTTTACTCCTTTACATGTATATTTAGCCACATATGCACATTATTGGCCTGCTAGGAAATATAAAGCACATAAAATACATACGTTCACATGGTGGTATATCCTTTGCTGGAGGCATGCACATAGGTGGAGTTTCAGACAAAAGCAACCTCCAAAACCGGAATGATCTCAAAAAAACTCCAAAGGGTATCATCCAATGGGCAGCAGAGCATCAAATAATCATAGTAACATAATAACATAGTAAATGATGGCAGATAAAGACCAGTATGGTCCATCTAGTCTGCCCAGTACGATGTCAAGAGTAGGTACACCTGCCGCTCTGTGCAGGCCCCCCTTCCCCATTTCTTTGTATATAAGGGTGATCCCACCACTCCTTGTAGTACACTCCCATTTGTTAAGGAATTAGATGGTTCCGATTATTTTGATATGTTCTTGTTGCTGTAAAGTGATCCACTGTGTCTGTCCCATGTCAATACATTTATATTTTTTGACATTTTTTGACTGTCCTTCAAGATTATTCTATGACAGCAGCACAACTAGATGTTCAGCTGGTAACACTGGACGTTGTCTCTTTATACACCAATATCCCGCAGGCAGAAGCTATTCTAGTAGTGGATAGGGTATTAAACCAACGTGCAGATATAACAAATTTGAAGAAAGATTTTCTTTTAAAATTAGCAGAGTTGACAATCACCCAAAATTATTTTGAGTTCCACGAAGCTTTATATCAACAGAAGGTCAGGGTGGCTATGGGCGCCACATGCGCCCCGTCAATTGCAAACTTTTTCATGGGGTTTTTTGAAGAACAATGGGTAGCAAATTCACCGTATTTTTCTCACGTAGTGCTATGGAAGCGTTACATAGGCGACGGTTTTTTGTTATGGTGAGGTGAGATTTCCCTGCTTGCAGAATTTGTAAACTGGTTGAATACCCGGGAGCCCACTATAAAATTTACTTACCAGAATCATGCTGAGACATTGAATTATTTAGATGTTAAGATCACTAGGTCTTCGGAGCAATGGGTTACTACAATCTTTAGAAAACCAACTGATCAAGTTACTTATCTACACTACACGAGTATGCACCCGTTGAAGTTAAAATCTGGGATGCCGTTTTCTCAGTTTTTACGATTTAGACGCAATTGTTCTAACCGAGAAGATTTTAAAAGTAAGGCAGCCATTTTACAGAAGGATTTTGTACGGAGGGGTTATCCTGCCAAAGTGGTACGACAGGCCTATACACGGGCACTATATAACCACCGATCCACATTGTTAGAAACTAACGCGATTGATAGGAAGAGAACCCACGTTGATACTTCAGTTAATTTGATCACAGCCTATTCTCCCTTGAGTGGAGAATTACAGAAGATCTTGTCTAAGCGGGGCAGTATTATTAACACCATTCCGGGGTTAGAGGATAGTAAATTTCGATGCGTGTGGCAAAGGGCGTTAAATTTAAAGGATCTGTTAAGTCCCGCTTCAGTTTCGAAAGGTCCTCTAGTAACCTCGGATTTAGGTTCAGGGGGCCATTCACCATGTGGAAAGTGTGACATTTGCTCGATCACTTTAAGTGTAGAAACATTTGAGCTACACGGGATTTCCTTACCTTTAAAGAACAACACTACTTGTGAATCTAAAGGGGTAGTATATGCTATTATCTGCCCATGCAGCTTGTGCTATATAGGACAGACTATTCGTATGTTCCGCACTAGGATGCGTGAACACCGTAGCCACCTTCACTGTAATTATTTAAATGCCCCTATAGTCGAGCATTGTAAACAGAAGACTCATGATTCAACCAATTACGATGTTTATGTTTAGTTCAGGTTCAGAAAGCTGTCCGGGGTAGGTCGTTAGCACAGACACTTCATTTGACCGAACAGCGGCTTATTTTTAAGTTCAATACCCTGGCACCAGCGGGACTCAATAGTCAGATAGAGTGGCTCGCTTGTACATCTAATTAAAGGGCCAGATGGAAAAGTGATGGAACTCTTTTTGGTGAATCTCTGTAGATGATTGGCTCCGGCCGGTTTTAAAAGGTGGCGGTTTTGTAAGGGACGCATGCGCGGCGTTTTTCTACTAGCGCCGGAGTTCCGGCAGCTGATAACAGAAGGAGAGAACGCGGGCAGCATCACTGGTAAAGAGGAGAGATGTTTCTGTTTTACTGGATTTTAAGAGTGTAATTAGTTTCTAATAAATAGGGAGGGGTTTGGAGATATTTAATTTATAATGGTGTGTTTTGTAGTTGTATTTAGGTCCCCTGACGAAAAACTAGAAACGTCAGCTGGTACTGGGATTGAACGTTGGGACAAAGATAGAAGATCGTGAAAAGTTCCTGCACAGAAGCTGAGTATCTTTCAGTATGAAATAAAATGACCAGTTCTATAACAAAGTTGATTCAGAGCTTCTAAAGGGATTAAAAATCGATAAAACAGGCAATGGGTCATTGATGTGATCAAACACGGATGCCAAGTACAGGGTGAAAACCCAGGTATGGCAGTGTTAATTTTCAACTGAGACCCTATTTGCTTGTTTTTTCCCTCACGGAGAAAATTTGAACAATAACTTTTTTGTATTGTATAATACATTTATATTAACTATTGTCGGGCCCAACAGTCGGGAAGGAAGTTGAAACTGCCCGACAATAGTTAATATAAACATATTGATTATTTGGTGCTCTGCTACTCATTGGATGATCCCATAGGTGGAATTTTGGCAAACTATGGGTGGAGACAGAACTTTATATCTCAGAATATCTGCTTTGAGTGATCTGTGGTCGCAGTAGTCTGTGTGGGAATTGACACCTGAATGAGATAACAGCAGGAGAGTACTGCTCCACTCATTTATCCATTGCCAACAGAGTGATGCCAGGCCTTACAATTTAAAACAGCTGTGGTGTGACTACAGGTGCGTGTCCGAAGGTGCGCATGATGAAAAGGGGAATGCCTCTTTGGTGCTCCTTTGAGGACACTTTGGGGTCATTTAGGGCTATTTTATTTGTATGAAGTTATGATTTGGTTTGGCAATAAACCCAAAGAAGGTAAAAGGAAGAGGAAAAATCAAGGAACTCCTGCATCCTTTATGTCCAATGTATTCACAGGCCCTAAAAATAAAAACATGGCAGGGTTTAAGTTGACTCTGGTAAGTTCACCAGGATTGTCTATCTCCTCGATCTTTGTGGCCTTCTTGGGTCCAATGGCTTGGACTCCACCTCCTCCATTGATTGATAAACTGTTAACAATTGCAGAAGGTTTATGATCCCTCCATGGTCAGTGCTGGGGGGGGGGGGGGGGGACGACCCCGCTACAGAATATGGCTAAATCTCTAAATTATTTTCCAATGCTTCCATTACCTCAACTTATAATTTTCTTAGAGACATTCTTTGACTTACCATTACAAAGAGAGGGTGCATTTGTCAAGATGAAGTTATCAGATATTTGGAAAATTGTAGCACAAAATAATGATTTGATTGAGGATACTATTGAGCTGTCTGCACATTTCTCTTGGAAAACAGTAGCTAAGTTACAATAACAGGATACAGGTTGTGCTTGGTTTGGTAGAGGCAGGATAAGTTGGAGTTACAGCTGGGAACATTGCAATCAGCAGGAACTGCCGGAATCATAGATACCCTGTTGTTGCATAAACGGGCTGAATCTTTTGAAAACTTGATGACGTCAAAAACTTTAGGCTGTTGAATTTTCTTAAAACACATTTTTTGTCTCCTTTGCTGTTGCTTAGAAAATATTTCTCTGAGAGTTTGCAACTTTCTAACTTTACATCTATACTTGTTTCCAATTTGTATTGTCTTCCTACTTGTCATTTCAGATGAGGAACCAGAAGCTGCCCAGTTGGGGGTAGTTTCACCCACTGACTTAGATCTTACAAATATCCTGGAATCAGCATAGGATGAAATACCTACTAGTATAACTCTTCTGGTCGTCTTTCCTTACTGAGCTTGATAATAATTTGATTTTGAAGGCTTATTTCCATAGTAAGAAAACTATTTTGTGGTCAAAAAATCCGATATTTCCTGATGTTTCCAGAGCTGCTCAGATGAGCTGAAAGACTTTTCTCAAATTTAAACCTTGGCTGATGTTATTAGAGCTTTCTTCTTTCTGCTTTTCCCATGTAAATATTTGGTTTCTTATCAAGGGGTTAAATATATATTTCATGAACCTTCACAGTTGGAAGGATTTTTGTTAAATAAAAAATGAGGCTCAGCTAGACTGTTTCAGTTTTATACCTTTACTGCAAATTTGGTGCTTTTTTCCTTTACTTTATGAGGATAGGAGTTATCTCAGTATTTATTTATTTAGCTCCAAATAAGTATAGTAATCTAACTCCTTTCTCCCCTTGATGTGGGCTACATATGAATGTTTTCTGGGTCCTAGTTTATTTCTGTATTTCTTGTGCTTTTTATTCATGTAAAAGCAGTAAAATTCAATTTAAAAAAAAACAGCATATAGGAAAAAATGAAGCTTTACTCCAGTGTGCATGGGAGAAGCTTTTTAAAATCACTGCTCCTGATATCCATGCACACCTTGATCCAGCAGCACAAGTTTCCTCCATGCCTTCCCCCCAACCCCCCACAACATTCAGCCACTCCCTGACATCTAATTACCCCATCCGACTGCCTCATGACATCTAAGACCCTCTGACAACCCTCCATATCCAACCTCCATCTACCATGAAATTCCCCAAACAACACCCCCCAATAGTCACCCTGGAAGAGCCCTTCACCCTCCATCCTCCTGATTCCATCTCTGAGTTTTATGAGGGTCCCTGATGTCTAGTGGGAGAAAGAGTGATCACCAACTGCTCCTTCTCATGCCGGCCTCATGTTTCAAAATAGCCACTTGCACTGTACTTACGTTTTGTTGTGACCTAATTGTATAAGAGCCAATTTACATGCATAAATCAGTATTGTATGTATGATAAAGATTTATAAAATGATCCTCTATATCCATATTTATTTTCATATTCAGCCATATGTGCATAAATGAATCCAAATTTATGCTTCCCGAAGAAGAGGTATAAATGTGTGTGCCATCGCATCAATGCTGACTCCTAGCAACCCAGCAGATCTTAGATTTTCTTTGCAAGGCCTGAAGTAGATTGCCTTGGATGAAAGGCCAGGCAATGGAGGATAAAGTGACTTGCCCAATGCCACAAGGAGTGCCAGTGAGAATCAAACACTGGTCTTGGTCACAGGTCACTGTTCTAACCACTAGGAAACTCCTCCACTCCAAGTATAAATGTAAGCTCATAGTTATCCAGAGTTAATTCTTGCATGAACTTTCAACTTTGAAATTCCGGCAAGGTCCACACAGAGAAAATATGGATGTACTTTTTACCAATCTACATTGTTATAAAATTACTGCATAACTGCTTATTTTAATCGCATGGATTATGATAAAGCAAAATTTACCCGTGTAAGTTTTTGGAAGGTCAACACAATCAATTGTTGAAATGTGAAGAGTGTGAGAGGTTCCTAGATTTATTGTCTATGGTCTTTTCTGACCAACTTACATAATTACATAGCATCTGATGCATTAATATGTAAAGTTCCACAGTTTCTCACCATCTTCTTGGTACATCCATGCACGGTGCTTCAGTGTGGCCTGTGGAAAGTAGCACTAGTGAGGTCTGTGTGGATCTGATATTTTAATAATCCATACAATGTCAAAGAAGAGGTGCCTGTGCAGAACATTTTGGAATGAAGAAATCCATCTTATAGTTAAGGGGGTCATTTTAGAAATCTTATTCGGAATTTCCATGTCTGAAAACACCCTTTCAAATTTTAGAAAGGCCCAAATGTGCAGGGGCCAGGCATAAATACATCCAGGTCATACAGGGGCATGACAGAGACGTGCCTGGGGTGTTCCTCCAAATCTAAATATCTGTAAATGATTTTAGAATAGTGCTACATACCTGGAATAGCTGGTGGACTCGTCCAAGGTTATACCTGCTCTTAGGCACAAAGAGGTACCAAAAACATACTTGTTTCAGCCAACAGATGAGGAGAAAGCCCTCTCATTTCCACAGTGCTATAAGCTATTGGAAAGTGAATAAGTCATTGAAAATGCATCGTTGAGTTCTGGAAATATAGAAAACACTAACAACTTTTTTTATGTCGGGCCCCCCCGGCAAGAGAGGGAAGGAAGGAAACCCTTCCCCTCCACTCCGGGAAATCCCTTTTGTTAAACAGAAACAACTTTCAAATTGCACAGAACTATTGAAATAGTGAAGAACCACTTATCTCAGGAACTGGCGATATACATCCATCGTGAGGGAACACCAAAGCATTAGGCACACGACATGCATGTTTCAGGCCCATCAAAAGCCCTGTTTCAAGTGATAGTATCCCGTGTTGAAAATCAATCAATCGGGATACTATCACTTGAAACAGGGCTTTTGACAGCGGTCTGCTGCTTTTTGACATATTCATAAATGACCTGGAAAATGGAATAACGAGTGAGGTTATCAAATTTGCAGATGACACAAAGCTATTTAAAGTTGTTAAAACCCAAGAGCATTGTGGAAAATTGCAAGAGGATCTTGATAAATTGGAAGACTGGGCATCAAAATGGCAGATGAAATTTAATGTGGACAAGTGCAAAGTTATGCACCTAGGAAAGAACAACCCACACTATGGTTACACGATGCAAGGTTCCACATTAGGAACCACCACCCAGGAAAAAGATTTAGGCGTCATTGTGGATAACATGTTAAAACCCTCGGCCCAATGTGCAGTGGCGGCCAAGAGAGCAAATAGAATGCTAGGTATCATAAGGAAAGGAATGAAAAATAAAACAAAAGATATTATAATGCCTCTATATGGTACCATGGTGAGACCGCACCTTAAATATTGTGTGCAATTCCAGTCGCTGTATCTTAGAAAGGATATAGCGTTATTAGAAAAGGTTCAGAAAAGAGCCACCAAAATGGTAAAGGGGATAGAAAGATACTCCTATGAAGAAAGGCTAAAAAGGTTAGGGCTCTTTAACCTGGAAAAGAGCTGGCTGATGGGAGATATGATAGAAGTCTATAAATTAATGAATGGAGTGGAACGGGTAAATGTAGATCAATTGTTCACGTTATCAGAATATAGAAAGACTAGGGGACATGCAATGAAGCAACAGGGTAAACTATTTAAGACTAATAAAAAAAATATTTTTTTACTCAACTTGTAATCAAACTCTGGAATTTGTTACCGGAGGATGTAGTAAAGGCTGTTAGTATAGCTGGGTTTAAAAAAGGTTTGGACAAGTTCCTGGAGGAAAGGTACATAAACCATTATTAAGAAGGGACCCAGGATATCAGTGCTTGACCCAATAAAAGCATTGTGGAACCTGTGTCTTTTGGGGAAACTGCTAGGTACGTATGACCTAGATTGGCCACTGCTGGAAACAGGATACTGGGCTTGATGGACCTTGGTCTGACCCAGTATGGCATATCTTATGTTCTTATGTCCATTCAAGGTGGCATGGACATAGACTGCTCCTTAGATATTTGAATAAAAATGATCTAGTATATATGCCTAAACCAGTTAATTTGAACGGAAAAAGATCCCTGTAACTAGAATGTCACCTTTCAAGAAAGGAGGAAAGGTGAATTTCAAGATAGCAGCTAATGGAAGAAAAGGAATCAAACAAAAAATAAGGGCAAAGGTTCATAACATACAGAACAAGGTCTTCAAAGAGACTAAAATCCAAGTAGTAAAGTGAAATGTTCAAATGCAAAATGCATTCAGTGCTCGCAAATGTCCATATAAACTATCTATCCTAATGTTTCAAGTATGTTTCAAAATGACATTGTAATTGACTTCATTAGTCTTGAATTTTGTCACTGCAAGTCAGACTGGCTGACTGCTTGGCTCCTGCAGTTAGGAAAACAGCATTAGAAAATGCTAATTGTTAAATGAAATTTCTGGCTGCAATATTTTATTATGTAGTGTATTTTTCTTTTTGTTTTCTCTCAAAAAGACAGCAGAGGAAAAGAAAGCGGAAGCATTATGCAAAAAGTAAAACGAAGGAGTTTTCATACAGCATAATAGGATTAGGTTGAATTTGTCTTTATTTACAGTTGCATCATAAGACATGTGTTATATTAAAAATGTATCGTATTAGATTGATGTTCCATAATTATTTTCAGTCTGATACTGGGCTGATATTAAGAATATTCTGAATAGCAACTGTAATAAAATCTGATTTTACAAGTAAATGATCTCCTTTAAAATACTAGCTGGCATAAAAGTATCTGTTTTGGCATAAAGGCATGTACTTTGCTGTGGATGTGCAAATGGGTGGGATTCAGGTAGAGCATGGCTAGAATGCACAAGTGTAGAGGCATACATTATAACATATTAAAATTTACATGTGTACAGTGGTGTGCAAAAGTCTGGAATCACTTGTAAATTTGATGGTTTTCAGCTTCGTGACCTTATATCTTAATTTCTTTTTCCTCCCAGTGGCTTTTTCTGTGTATCTATTAGAGCCAACTTTTAGTATTGGTTTGGCCCTTATTTTCTGAGTTTGTTCCCCATAGTTGTCCTGTTGATAGATTTTCTGTGAAAATCGCGTAATGTACATCATTGGCCAATGATATATTATTGTAAGAATGCTTTAAAATATTATGGACACACGCCAAGTTTCCTTCAAATTAATGTATGTGGTCTTGAAAAAGGCCGTTTTTATGTGTCAGTGATGGCTCAGTATTTTATATTTTTTTATTTTTTTATATTTATAATAATGTTCCACTATTTTACCCGTGTGTATGTATATTTATTTCCATAATCAGTTTTATATGTATATTTATATTTACAGTCATATTTCTATGCATTTAGTTACTGGTATAGTTATGACACACTATTCATTCACACCATTTTTATGATTCAGAATCAATAAGTTTGTTCTATTGTTGTTGCTCTATGTTGGTTTGTATATTTTATTTGGTCTCTCAGCCCTGCCTATGTTTTCTTTATTTATTCATTTTATATTTACAGCATTAGATTATTTTATGTTTTATGTCATGCCGGTGCTTTCATATTTCCATTGTTTTTAATTATTTTTTACTTTGCTTTGATTTTATTTATCATTGTTTATATATTATTTTTTATCATTCATTAGTGCTACTCCCCCGAGGAAGGCGTTGCCGAAACGCGTTGGGGCTCCCTTTTGAACAATAAAGACCTTCCTGTTCTTCCAACATCTCCTGCTTCTTGTGTTTGTTTGGACTACCTGCAGAAGGTTTGCTCCTCCTTGTGTACTCAGTATTTGATGGGCCACCCTTTGTTCTTGATCACCTGACTGCACCTTGTCGGCATTGAATGAACCAGTCTGACAAGGTGATCATTGGTGACAACACGGTTCCAAGCTGCAATGAGTGACTCAATCAGCTCACGCTTTGATGCCAGATACCTCTTGGATATTTCCAAGGCCACCTTGTGCCACAGGTTCTCGACTGGATTCAGATCTGGAGACTGGGCAGGCCAGTCCATTAACTTGATGTTGTTCCACTGCTTCCAGCTGATCACCTGTCTGGAGCGATGGCAGGGTGCATTGTCATCTTGGAACAGGAACTGGCCAGGAAACAGCTGGTGCGCTGATGGCACCATGCACTTTTATAGTATGGTGATCTACTTGGCCCCGTTGACCATTCTATCGATGATGTGAAGACATCCAACGCCACTGGCAGCCATGCAGCCCCAGACAATGACCTTCAAAGGATGCTTCACAGTGAGGTTGAGACACTCAGGCTTGAATTCCTCTCCAGGAAATTTCCTCACATAGGTGTGGGCCTGGTTACCAAACAGGCAGAAGGTGCTTTCATCACTGAATCACACCTTTTTCCACATTTCAGTCGACCATACAACAGTATCGTTATTTCTGACCAATCAGGAGGCTGACCAATCACAATGCAGATATCTCGTCCACATGATCCAGTTGCACCTTTGTATGTCAGTCATCAGTGGTTTATTCTGTGGTTTGCAGCTCCGGAGACCAAACTGCAGGCACCGGCGATGAACTGTTGATGAGCTGACACTGACCTCACTCTTGTCTGACCACTCTCGAAGTAGCTGAGGAGAGGTCAACTTGCAATTAGTCAGTGAAATGCGCCATAGTGCGCGGTCCTGGCGTAATGTCGATGCACGTGGACGACCTGAACGAGGCTTGTCCACCACTGAACCCGTTTCTTTCTTTCTTCTTCTGTACCATCTTAACAGCGCTCTGACTGCAGCCAACTTTCCTGGCTATCTGACGGTTTGAAAATCCTTCCTCGCTCATAAAGGACACACGAACACGCTCCTCCAACATCAGGGTCCGAGTCATCTTCCTGGTCAATCCAGAAAGTGTATGAAATTCAAAAATTCTGTGCGCTTTTAAACATGCACTGTTGGCTAGATATCTGCATTGTGATTGGTTAGTGAAACCAGCCTCCTGATTGGTCAGAAATAACCTGTGCATATTGCATAATCTCGATCCAGTTTTGATGCAGGATCCACAAAAATCACAGTAGCTATCTCCCAATGTCTGTAAAGTATTTAAATTGGAAGCAAGGAATGCAAAAAAGTCAACTCTAATAGCCAAATGTATCCCTTTTAATGTGGTAGAAAGATGAATATGCTGGACTAACGCAAAAATTTAAAAACAAACAAACGTTAGAAAGTATGAAAAACGCAAAACTCACAAGTGATTCCAGACTTTTGCATACCACTGTACTTGAAAAATAAAGGAGTGAGAATTTACAAGAACTCTTTAAGGGTTATGTTTACAAGCAGCGGCCTCCATGCGATATTGGAACCGCGGCTCCGATATAGCACGGAGACCGCTACTGCTGATTTGTAAACATATCCCTAAGGCTTTTGTAAATATCTGCTCCTACAATGTAGGCATAAGAACACAAGAAATGCCTTACTGAGTCAGACCAAAGTCCATCAAACCCAGTATCCTTTTTCCAATAATGGCCAATCCAGGTCACAAGCACCTGGCAGGTTCCCAAAAAAGGTAAGCAGATTCCATGATGCTTATCTTGGGGTAAGCAGTGGATTTCCCTGGTCCTCCTTAATCATGGTTTATGGACTTTTTCTTCCAGGATCTTGGCCAAATGTTTTTAAAACCCAGTTACACTAACAGATTTTACCACATCCCCTGGAAACAAATTCAAGTTTGATTACACGTTGAGTGAATTTTTTTTCTCTTATTAATCTTTAAATGGGTTTTATTGTAGCTTCATTCATGTCCCCTAGTCTTCCTTCTTTTGGATGGAGTAAACAACTGATCTACATTTACCCATCACACTCCATTCATTAATTTATAGACCTATCTCCTCTCAACCATCTTTTTTCCACGTTGAAGAGCCCTAACCTTTTAAGCCTTTTCTCATAGGGGTATCCTTCCATCTCCTTTAGCATCTTGGTGGCTCTTCTCTGTACCTTTTCTAATTATGCTATATCCTTTTTAAGATATGGTGACCAGAATTGCACACAATATTCAAGATGCAGTCACACCATGGAACAATACAGAGGCGTTATAGTATCTTTGGTTTTATTCTCCATTCCTTTCCTTATGATTACCAGTATTCTGTTTGCTTTCTTGGCCACAGCTGACAATGGGCAGAGGGTTTCAATATATTGTCCACGATGTTGCCTAGATCCTTTTCCTGGGTGGTGGTTCATAATGTGGAGTCTTTCATTGTGTAACCATAGTTTGGGTTGTTCTTTCCTAAGTGCATAACTTTGCACTTGTCCATATTAATTTCATCTGCTATTTGGATGTTCAGTCTTTCAATTTATCAAGGTTCTCTGGCAATTATTCATAATCCTCTTGTGTTTTAACAATTTTGAATAATTTTGTGTCATCTGCAAATCTGATCATTTCAGTTATTATTCCCATTTTCAGGACATTTATGAATATGTTAAAAATCTGTGGGCCCAGCACAGTTCCTTGGGGTGTCTACTATTCACCTTTCTCAAATGAGAAAAATGGTCATTTAGCCCTACTCTTTGCTTTCTATCATTTAACCAGTTTCTCATCCACAATAGTACACTGCCTCCTATCCAATGACTTTTTAATTTTGCAAGAGTCTCTCATGAGGGACCTTGTATAAGGTTTTCTAAAAATGCAGATATACTAGAACAACCAGCTCGCCTTTATCCACCTTTTTATTTACACTTTCAAAAAATATCAGATTAGTAAGAAAAAAACATTCCTAGGCTAAATCCATGTTGGATTTCTCCCATTAAACCATGACTATCTACATGTTATGCTACTTAGGCTAGTATTTTATAGAAGACAAGTGGGCTCCTACTTATCTTTATAACAATATGTCAATATATAAATAGTTACCCATGTTCTCCAAGTTCTATTCCCTGTTATAATGTAAACTCAATCAGTCTTCTCTGATCTGAGTATTCTTTGTTAAATGTAAACCGCACTGATAACAAATAGTGCGGTATATAAGAATTGTTAAATAAATAAATAAAATAAATACAATTGGCTTAACATAGGTACCTTGGCTTAACACAGGCACCTTAAAACATGTTTTAATTAGGCATTTGTTCATAAATTTTCCCTTAGAATGTTTAATTCTGCCTAATATATATGCAACTTTGAACTAGTGCTGACTTTATGGCAAAATTCTCATTCAGGTCTACTGTATATACTTTTTGATACTGGAATTATTTTTTAAAACTCACTTCAAAGGTCTCAGCTTTATAAAAAATTTTGTTTCCCTCACATTCTCATACTCTGAAACCCTTTTCTTCCTGGGTTTGTGGGGTGGAGGCAGAGATTATTATTTTGCTGAAATGGACTTCAAACACAAAAGGGCAAGACCTGAACATTCCTGCAATATTATGTGAACCATCTTGACGTGAATCCTGGAAGGAAGGTCTAGGAAGTTTGAGTTGTAATGCAATGTATGCCTTCAAGTCAATGCTGACTTCTGATGACACATCAGCTCCTGCGTTTTATTGACAGTGCGACAGGAAGTAGATTACTAGTGGAAATTGAGCCCTGTTTTTTTGTTTATCAAACCAGAACTTTAACCACCAGGCTACGTCTCCACTCACATTTGTAAGACGTATATGTTAATAAAATGTCTAAATACTGCCATTCAACCATGTTCACACTTGTTTTGATTTTTCTGCAGAGAGGTGAGGGACTGAGGGAGGGAACTCTCACCCACAAACATTCTTCATCCCCAGGTGGAGGTACCAAGTGCTGAATATTCAGAACAATGGTGCCTACCTAAAGCGGGCTTCTTCCAAGTTGGTCCTGGACATAGGGACACCCCAGCAAGGTGAATGGCATAAGGGTGTTATATAAAGATAAGGAAAATCTACTAATCTATGATAATACCAAAGGACATGCTTCCTTGACAGCTAACTGATGAAAACCTAGGTGGGTTGTGGTATCCTCTGGTCTAAATTAAGGCAACTATGCAAATAAAATGCTACTTCCATAGTACCTAGTCAGATGTTCAAGGAATACAAAATAGCAGCACTTCAGGCCAGAGATAGGTCATGGTAACCTCCAGAGTCAATAAACAAGGCATCTGAAAATGGTAGGCAGATGAGCTATGACCCAAGAGGAATCTAACTGGATAGAGGAAGAATCTCCAGAAACAGTTTCTTGGAGCATCATGAATACATGCAATATACTACGCTCATTTCAGAATTACTGTGGAGGATGGAACAAGAGTAGAGGCCATTTTAAGAAATGCTGAGATGACAAAGAGTCTCTACTTAAAATGATGTCAATCACAGCTATTTATTTGTGTCAAAGATAGCAGCAGCACCACACAGTCCTCATCTGCTCTTATACCCTCAGACTAGGTCTAGAAGTTACTGCCACTTGACCAGTTACTGTAAGCAGAGGATATGAGAAGTAGAAACCCTCTAATACCTTCTTTAATAGTGGTATCTAGGGGCTGTTGCAGGTTTAGGAGAAGATACCTTCTTGACTCTTATGGGACAGGAAGAATTATAAAAATGTTTAAAGGCCCTATGATCAGTGAATATTTATTTGTAGTTCTTTTCCTGTCTTTATACATTCTTCACTCACCCAAATGAGATCATATCCAGTTCAAAGTTTGGTTCTGTATGAAAAGTAAAGTCTTAACTGAGTAGTTCAAAATCAGATAAATTTGTTATTTTCACAGCAAACAAATATAATAGGCAAATTAACAAATGCACAGCCCTCATGGTGATGAACCCTCAGTTAATACCACCACCATCGCTGGATCATCATAGATATGACTGAAGACTTCAGAGTCTTCTTTTTCTTTCTCCTCTAGAATATTTGTGATAGAGGTTCACTAAATAGTCTAGTGATTGGATGTCATGTGCAATAATTAATCCTAGTCATTTATCCAGTAATTGATGTACTTGGCAGTTCTACACTATGGGTGTACCATTAGCTCTGAAGCAGTGTAATGCAACGTGCTGCATTAAGTATGCTTTCCGGTTAGCTCATTACAGAGCATCTGCCCACTCTAGCTGCAGGAGGACATGTCAGATATGCCTTCTACAGTTAGGCTGCAACATTTATCATGGAGACACATTCTAACATAGTGCATCCCTTAATAAGTACAACATTAATGTAATATACAGTAGTCTATGAAGTAGTGCATGAACAATTAACTTTTATGCATTAAAAGTGGCATTAATTTTTATGCACTAAAAGTGGCTGTGTTTATCCTTATTCCCTATTGATGTCAGAGTCACACCATTCACCTTACATACTGTAAACACTTAGCGGAGTACAATAGCAACTACTGTCCCCACAAGAGAAGAAGATCTAGCTATCAAAAGCAAGGAAGTGTCACAAACATAAAAACTAAGCCCAATAGTCCACCATTCTGAAGTGTGACAAACTGTGGCCAGCCAGACTTCACTCTGTCACAACTGAAACCAAACATTTGTAGAGTGATTCACACACAATCAAAGCAACACTTGTACAAGGTTTGCCAGAAGTCATACAAGGTTCTGAATATGAAAGCCAGGATTTGTCAGACCCACTTAAGATGTTAATGACATGACCTCTGCCAAAAAAGAGAGTACATTTGGAGTGTTGACAGTCAGTCACTACAGACTCCATACACACCATCACCAACCTTTACCTTCACTATAGAGATCAGAGGTTTGCAAGCAAAACAACATTGTTTTGTTTCATTTGCAGGGTTTTTTTTTCCATTTTATTTTGTTTTGTTATAATACATTTTCATTTTATTTTTATAAATATTCATTACAGGGCAATTTTGTTAATTAAAGAGGTAGCTGTGGCAATTGTCTAAATGAAAATAAACATAGCTGAAAGATTACTAGAGGTTTCAGGCAAATAAAAAAAAGCTAGAGGCTGGTCTTGAGCCAGTGGCCTTCCCATTACAAAGCATTTGTCTTTCAGATGAGCTACCATCAGGTCCCCTGGGGGGGGGGGGGGGCTCACTCGAGCAAGCACTGCTGCATTGTTGGTGATTTTCCTTCCTGTTTCCTAGTTGATCCAAAGTTTGTCTTGACTGCAGCTCTATGTAAAATGCTAACTGTTTTTTTTTGCCTTGGAAATCTATTCATACCTGCTATAGAGATTAACTTATTTTGCCATTTTCTTGTACCAGAAATTCTATGAAACAATATCTAAAAATAATATCAGCGATGTTTACCAAGCCTAATGCAGATCCTGACTGATCATTGGATGAATAGGATCTGCATCAAGCTTGATAAAATGTCTCTGATAGTTAGATGATAGGGCCAGCCTTTATGCCTGTGCAGTTTTTTAAGTTCTTGGCAAGAAAAGGTATTTGTATAACAATCTGTAGGATTTTTTGCATCACATAAAAAATCCTTCAACTTTCCAATCTTCAGACTCACTTTATATGTAGTTGTTTCTCTTTTTTTCCTTCTCCAGAATTGCTCAGCCACTTCATCTGAGTAATACTGGAGAGCTATTTTTTGCTGTTCACATTTTTTTAAATTTCCTCTTAAGAGTTTTAAGGTCCTGAAGGCTGAATCATTCTGCAGCTGTAATGACAACTATAAGATCACCTGAGCTTTTTCCTTCACCCACTAAACTGTTCCTTCTGATGAGTTAATAACACCCACATATAATAATTTTCTAATTAAAGTTCAACATGCTGCACTTGTCTCTTCTATTTTTTCTATGCAATGGTCAATATGGGGAGGGTAATAAGGAAAAGCTAACACCCAAAAAAGTAATTTTGTTTGATGCTTAACAAAAAGAGATTATAGAAGAACCACAAGTAAATGAAAAGACATATACAGTAATGCAATAGATGTAACGATATCAATGGAAGAGAGAATTTACAATGCATGGAACTACAAAATTGAAAGTGAAAGAGGAAATGGAGTCAGAATTTGACACATCTTATGATATTAACAAAATTCTTAGAAGTTCTAGTCACTACATTTATAGCTTTCTTCAATCAATCTTTGGAAAAAGACGTAGTCTCAGAGAGAAGGAAAAGGGCAGGTGTCATTCCTTTTAATAAAAATTATAATAAGGAAAGAGCTGATAACTGCAAGTCAGTCTGACTTCAATGGTTGGGAAATTAAAGGAATCAATATTAAGAACAAGAATAGTGAATTCTTGAACTCGGTGGGATTGCAGGAACCAGGGCAGCATAGTTTTACCAGAGGGAGATTGTGTCAACCAAATATTTCACAGTTTATTTGGAGTCCAGAGAATTAGATCAGGGACAGGCATTTCGATCTGAGCAGTTTTTGTCCTAAATAGAATGAGTGGTTTTGAAATTGGTTGAATGTTATGCAGAAGGGAGTGATAAATGGTGTTCACTTCAAGGAAAAAGGCATTAACTGTAAAGTGACATAGGGATTCATTCTGTTTTCAGTAGTTTTGTGAGACATATGGCAGAGGGAATACAATAAAAGACTTGTCTTTCTACAAATGACACTAATAGCTACAACATAATCCGGATGGAGCAGGTAGCATGAAGCACAATCTAAGAGAACTACTAAAGTGGTTAAAAGGCACATTTTAGAAAGGCCATCAAGATGGCAGTAGGGGATGTGCAAATCAAAATCTGTAGAACACAATGATGATCTCAGAAAGGGCACCATGCGCAAGCACAGCTCATGTTTACTAACGTGTGCTAGTGAGTAGCATGGAGCCAGCATGTGGTATCAGCATATAATCTTTCAATTCAAAAGGCCTTCAATAGTCAATGGGGAGGCTGATTCTAAATACTCTAAGAAAGACCTACCGACCAGAATACATTGTAGCAGTACGGTAGCTTTCATCCTGCACATCTAAGAAATAATCTTCCCTACAGTATTCACACCTATTGTGCTGTCAAAGGATTTACCCCAGTTATATCCAAGTTTTAATCCCCGTTCACTGTAAAGTGGAGAGGAGTGTCCTAGTGGTTGGGGCAAGGTACGTCATGCCGGAAGGTCAGGGGTTCAAATCCCACTAGAGGACAGCAACCTTGGGCCGGAAGGACTGGGGTTTCTAGTCCCACAGGTGCTCCTTGTGGTCTTGGGCAAGCCACTTAACTCTCCATAGCCCATGTTCCCTGTAAAACAGTTATCTCCAAGTTATAATGCCCTGTTCAATGTAATTTCAGTTTGTTCAATGTAAACTGCACTGATGCAGAATAGCGCGGTATATAAGAGAATGTAAAGAAAAGAAATAAATGCAATGCGGCCCGACTGCATGGTATAAGGTTCTGTTGAATGTACACTGCACTGATAAGTAATAGTGCGGTATAGAAGAAAAGTTAAATAAATAAATTAAAGAATTTGTTCTTCTGATTAGGAATATCATTCACAGGCAAATAAGATGTTATCTAAGTTTGAAGATAGAGGCTATCCAGTAAATACATTGCATAAAGCATATGAAAGAGCCTATTACAATCTCTGAGAATGGTTGATAGAGAAGCCTAAGACAATGTTTTCTAAAAGTGATAAGCAAGAAGAAATAACATGTGTTCTTCACTCCTCCTCCTTAGCTTCACGTATTGCTTCAGTTATAAAGAAGAGATGGTCTACTTTTAATGCACATCTAATCTTGTCTTCCGTAAAATCTCATATAGCATACAGGAGAGGAGGGAATTTATAGGACTTTCTTTGTCTGGCGGTTGCCCGTTCTGTGGGAAAGATAACCCAAAGGGCCACTTTAAATGTGGAGGTAGTGTTAGCTAAACCCACACTAATGGCAATGTTGACAGACAGCGATAAATGCAATGTTCTTAACACACTAACTAGCCACCCTTACCCCACCTGAGGTTCCCTCCTCTATAATGTCAGTTGGCAATTACTGTGTGCTGAATCGCATGCTATGTCCCCGTGGGCCCCTGCACAGTCACCATGCATGAAAATCCACATCAATTACTTAGCATGCTTTAGTGAAAGGGCCCCTTAGTTTGCAATAAGCATGTATTTATTATCTATTTAAAGCAGTTATGGTCACATATTGCCAGTATTTCAAGATGGGGTGCAGAGAAAACATGAGACAATAGCAAGTTCACTGAGAGTATCGGAATACAATGCATTTTTGCTAACATTATATGATTTTGCATGTAAGAAGTACTTCACTCCTTTATGAAATTTATAAAAAAATCTGTCCCTAGGCAAAGAGCATCCAGTAGGGTGTTTCACAAAGAATGAGAGCAATAGAAAAGGCACTTGCCCTTATGCCAACCTTATGTATGATTTTCAGTGATGGCACTCCCACTGAGAAAATCATAGGGAAAGAGCAGAAGCAAACGTGCGTAGCATCTTCTGAAAATGAATAGTCTCGTCACTGTGACTTGGAAATGTAAGACCAGAATTTTAAATTTAAGACTTTTCAAGATACTTGTTTAGTTTTCCACAGTATATGGTTTGTAATTTTTTTTATGGAGCCAGTGACTCTGATTTGCATTTTGTCAAAACAAATTGTAATGCAATTAAGGAAATGGTTTCTCTTACGGATCTGTTTCTTTCCTCCAGGAGGGAGAACATCAACCAATGAGAAATATGAAAAGGAAAACAAAGAAAATTAAACTGTTAATAAGACACCAGAGTTCTTTTCATTTAAAGGAATGGTTAATGCGTTATTTCTTGTTTTCTGAAAGATAAAAATAACTCATTCCACAAAATGTGTTGATGAATTGAGCTTTGACATCATTTTTTAATAACACAAATGAGATAATGCAACACAAAGGAATTACTTAATAGTGCATGCAGTTTAAAAACAAACGTTGAAACCACTAAAGGTGCCAAAAGGTTGGCAACAAATAATTGAAATGGAATAAAGTAGTGTCAATTTAACTATACTAGGCTACTGCTAAAACAAAATATGTGTGGCATTACTTTAGAAAGAGCAGAGTAATGGTCTTGACGTTTCATAATAACCATAACCTGCAATAACCAAGGTAGGCCGGACCCAATGCTCACCCTCTACAACCTCCTATCCTTATCCCACCCCCCCTCCCATACCACAAACTACACAGACACCGTTCTTTGGGAAACATCTGGTTGCAGCTTTATTAACCTTTAAACAGATCAACAATTAATTCCAACAGAAACCCTTTTAACCATACAATAGCGGAACGAAGCCTCACCAGCCATGCCTGATAGTAAGGTGACTTCACCTCCTCTTCTGCCGCGGTCAGGCCAAGGCAATCTTCCTTACCTCCCTTTTCCCTGACTTTGCCATGTAACTAGCAAAAGTCAGCCAGGGATTGTCCAGGTCGGAGGTACCCCACCCCCTTCCCAAGCTTAGCCTAAGGCTCCGGACCCCGGAAACCTCCGGGATCCCACCTACCCCCCAAATGCTGCAACACCCCTTCACCCTTCCCTTATCCCCATCAAAGGCGGGAGGGTGGGACACAGGCCGCCAGACCTCCACACACGTTTGAGAGCCGCAAACCGTCATGTCGGTCCAGCTCCTCCCACCTCCCAGCAAGCCACTCCTTCAAATCCATTGGCTCCCCTGCGCTCGTGCACGTGGGGGACGCCAATGAGTTTGAAGGATGCGCCCCATGTCATGCCCCTTCCAGCCAACCCCCGGCGAAGGACGACCTCCAGGACCCACATTGGGCAATGCCACCCAGTTACGGGCAGCCACCCCGGACCCCGCCGTGCGGCCTTATACTAACCGAGGTAAGCCAGACCCGATGCTCACCCTCTCTAACCTCCCATCCTTATCCCCTCCCCATACCACAAACTACACAGACACCATTCTTTGGGAAACATCTGGTCGCAGCTTTATTAACCCTTAAACAGATAAACAATTAATTCCAACAGAAATCCTTTTAACCATACTATAGGGAATGAAGCCTCACCAGCCATGCCACTAGCAAGGTGACCTCACCCCTGCTTCTGCCACGGTCAGGCCAACGGCAACCTTCTCTAACCCCCTTTTCCCCGACTTCGCCATGTAACTAGCAAAAGTCAGCCAGGGGTTGTCTGGGTCGGGGTGCCCCGCCCCTGTCCCAAGCTTAGCCTAAGGGTCCGGACCCCGGAAACCTCCGGGATCCCGCCACCGGCACAGGTGACATCATTGTCCCTGAGCCGCCCACCAACCGAAAGCTGCAACCAGCACGCATCCCGCAGAGCTACCCATTCCAAGGCCTCCTGCCAGTCATTCAATAACAAATCCATGCCACAGGGGAGAAGTGCACCCCATAACTGCTGTACAGGCTAGCACAACCCATCTCTACCCATGAATGCAGGATTTGATAGCCCCCCTGCTCGCAGACCCAACGGCCGATCTGGTGATTGATTTTTGTCAATCCCCGTGACCAACGCCGCTGATCCCAGCATGCAGGCCTTGGAATGATATCAGACCACATTTGTACTACCCCCATAACAAGCAAAGCACCTCCACCAGATCCTTCTTCACCACTCTTATTAATTGCTTGCAAGTCCAGGATGACATGTCGTTGCCTCCCAAATGCCGTAGTATCAATGCCGGCTGACTCCATAGGCACCCATGGTGCCGAAGCAAAGGCAACAGCTGTGTCCATCGGAGACCTCACTTGCACAGCCATAACACGGACACCAAAGCGGGATCCAGTCCAAGATTAGGCCCCACAGACCATGCTGCTGCTCAATGACCTGCCCAATGCAGAAAAGAATGGCCAATCGGCCAACAGCCACGGGGACCCTATCCCCTATCTGAAAAAGAAAATAACAGTTAGCCTCCTGTGATTACCATCCCATTTCACCCTCAAAAACGCATGTAACCCAAGAACACCCAAGAATGCCATCTCCCAATGCGTTGCACCTCTTGGTCAGGCAAACCCGCAGCAGCTGCACTAGTTGCCGCGCCAATGCGGAAAGAGTGAGCAGTAAACTGCTGTGGATCCTCGCCTATCTGCCACAGCACCAGTCTTAACACTGCTGTAAACTGAAAACGTGCCAGCAAACGTGAATCCGCATGTATAAATAGCGATCCCACTAGAGAAGGTTTCAATCGCAAGTAATCCCTCAGTGCGGCCACCGAGCATGTTGACAAGCCCGCCATCTCCTTCAACACTACCCACCATCCTTTTCCTTGCTGGTCAGTATTAGATCTAGCAAGAAGAATCCACACATGCCCCTGTTCTACCTGTACAAGCTGTAACTGCATACCCCCACCGACGCCAGACTTGCCATAGTTAGCTACTAACTCACTAATATGGAATGCCCTGAAAAATGTCAAACAAAAAGACACCTTGAATAATACCGCTTTGTACGGTGACACCGCCACTGTGGGTAGGGCCGTACAGAGTCTCACCAGCAATTGATGCGTAATTGGTTGCCTGTAATGCAGAGGTATTGGCCTCAAACGCTCCCACCCCTGCAGCAACCTGCAGGCTGAGAAACTGCCAGCTGCTGGTCCCCATCCCACTGCTCTCTCAAAAAAGACCAAAACTGGCTAAATGGGAACACACCAATGCTTTAGAGACTCCTTTTTCTTTAGCAGCCACTACATATCATCCCATCATCTGATCGGACACTGGGCCAGGCTGCCATCCACAAGCCACCAAAAACTCCACCACCTTATCGCAGCCACGCTGGTAGTCAGACCATGTTGCCGCCGATACCGAACTCCGCAGTAACTTCAGCATCCCGCTTGGCCAACATTCCATAAGTGCCTGGAGACCACTGATCCTTCTGTGTCCACTTCTGGTGCCAATGTCCAAAACTGGTCCCACTGGAAACGAGAAAGAGCGTCAGCAATCTCGTTCGTACATCCAGGAATATGCAGCGCCTTTACCAAAACATTCAACCATAAACAAGCCAGTATCACCTCTCGCATTAACTCCGCCACCTGAACACATCACAGTGTATAATGATTGATCACGATAACCACCGCTGCATTATCACACCACCACAATACCCTGCGGTTATGAAGCCGATCGGGCCACAACTCCAATGCCACTAACATGGGAAACAATTCCAAAAATGCTATATTGCTGACTAAACTAGATTCTTGCCAAGACTGCGGCCATCTATCAGCACACCACGCCCCAGCAAAGTAAATGCCCAAACCTCCACCCCCCCACTGCATCCGTATATAACTGCAAATCAACCGAGGAGATCTCTTCCTCCATCATCACCGACATCCCGTTAAATTCTTTCAATAAGATATCCCAAATCTGCAGGTCCGCCCTCATGACCTTTGATACCCTAATACAATGATGCGGTTTTTGCACTCCTGCAGTTGCCATCGCCAGATGGTGCAGAAACACCCACCCCATCGGAATGACCCTGTATGCAAAATTAAGAGATCCTATCAATGCTTGCAACTCCCTCAAATTTAACTTGTTGGAAGTCAAAGCATTAGCCACCACCACCCTCAAACTCAACACCTTTGCCAGTGGAAAGCAAACTACCATCTCCCTTGAATCGAGCTTGACTCCCAAAAATGTAAGCCTCGTCGCCAGGCCTTCAGTCTTTCCCGCAGCCAATGGCACACCTAATTCTCTGGACAATTCCACAAAACCACTTAATAGTTTTTAGCACTCCTTCGACTTCGCAGTTCCCACAAACAAAAAATCATCCAGGTAATGAACAACCTTCGCACAGCCCACTTGCCAGACCAGCACCCAATGCAGTTAAGTACTGAATTTTTCGAAGTAGGCCCATGAAACAGAGCATCCCATAGGCATGCATTTGTCAAACTAAAATCCATCCTCAAAATGAAAACCTAGCAACGGAAAAGCTGACGGGTGCACCGGCAGCAAATGAAATCCCAACTCAATATTGACTTTCGCCATCCAAGCCCTGCGACCCTATTGCCTCACCAACTCAACAGCATGGTCGAACGACGCATAACGAATGATGCACCACTCCTGAGGAATATGATCATTTACGGATGCTCCCACTGGAAAAGACAAATTATGAATTAGCCAGAACTTTCTGGACTCTTTTTTTTTAGGTATGATACCCAGAGGGGAAAACCACCAAATTTTGGAAAGGCTGCTCAGTAAATGGCCCTGTGATTCTACCTAACTCCAGTTCTTTTGACAATTTATCCCACACAATAGGTGCAAAGCGCCGCAAAGGGTGAATTCCGTGACTTATACACTAACACATTACCATACACTGGTATGACGAAACCCTCCTGAAACCCCTTTTCCAATACCTCCCTATCCCTCCGCTTTGGGTATTTACGAAGCCACGTCCGTAAAGCCTCTAACCGTATCGGTGTAGGAGCCAGGTCACATAAATCATTATGGCTTAGGGACCGGCACTGCGGCCGCTGATGCCCCTTTTTTAAACTTTTATTTTCATTTTGCAACAAACAAAAGAAACAACACACCAAAGGAGACAAAACAAGTATACAATAAGGAAAAGCAAACCCTATTACCCCCCACCCCCATGCTTCTTCTCTAAGCCGACAGTATCAGCATGTGAGCGCTTCCAAACAACAGTGATTGTACATCAAAACGAACATAAATAGCATCTGCGATACAGAATGATCATGTGACAGAGATTTATACAAATTTAAACAGTCAGATGAGAGCATTTAGCGGTGTGAACATAGTCATTGAGCATCTTCCATTTAGACAGATGAAGGGGGGTCTGAACGGAAGAAGCAAACATACGAGGTATTTGTTCATATTTACTGTAGAGACAGACATGATTCCACCATTCATTGGGGCTCAGATGGGAGCTATTTTTCCAGTATTTCGTAATTAGGGAAATAGCAATGCCCAGCATAAAGTCTAAAAGGAAGTAAGCCGATTTTGGAAGAGAGGGGATCCCCGCAGCTGAGCGGAGTCCCACTATCCTCCAAGAAAGGGGCTCTTGAAAGTGCAAAATAGATTGGATACGACCCCAGACCCGACGCCAGTAATACTGTAGTGCGGGACATTCATACATAACATGAGTTAGGGAACCAATGGCCGCATGGCATGTCCAGCATCTATTGCCCTGGGAGGTGTTCCATTTGGCTAATCTGTCAGGAGTATAGAAACACCGGTGGGCTAGAAAGAAGAGTGTCTGAGTGAGTGAGGCGGATCTGGAGACCCGTGTCACTCTACTCCAGACGAGGCTCCATTGCTCCGGGGTCAAAGTTACATGCAGTTCCCGCTCCCATGCTTTCTGTGCTATAGGGGTACCTCTATTTACAGCATTACTTAAGGTTTTGTAAAAGTTAGATGCTACACCCGGTGAGCTCCCGATAGATCGGATAGTCTCCGACAAGTCTTGGGTATGGGATTCCGATGGCGGGAGCACCTTAGCACTCCGAAGACAATGCTGTAGTTGCACCAACTGAAAGTAGTGTTTCGCTGGGAGACCAAATTCAATTTGCAATTCACTAAAAGTTTTCCAGCGATCATCATGGAACAACTGGTTAGGGGTCCAAATGCCCCTAGTGAACCAGGGGCTCCACGCCATCGGTTTATTTTGTATTTGAAATCGAGTATTGTACCAAAGCGGGAGTCTGTCTAACGGACAGAATCGGGAGTCTAGAGATTGAATAAGAGTATTAAAGGCACCTAAAGTGTCTAAAAGCATTGGTGGATAGTGGGAGTCTGATGGGAGAGTCATACCAGGGAGATAAGTAAGAGGAAACGGTTTGCAAAGGTTCTCCTCTATGTCTAGCCACACAGGTCTACTCGGTGCTAGATCTTCCAGCCAACGAGCGCCTTGTTTGAGAAGAAAAGAGTGGTGATATTTCAGGAAATCAGGGAATCTGACACCCCCATTTTCCTTATCTGCTTGCAACTTATGCTTCGCTATCCTGGGTGTCTTGTTTTGCCATAAGTATCTAGTCAGAAGGCCCTCTAAATCTTTATATGTACGTCGAGGTAGGAGACAGGGCAACATTTCTAAAATGTAATTCACTTTAGGAACAATCATCATTTTTATGGTTTCTAGGCGACCCCACCAGGTAAGTGTTAAAGGAGTCCAACGGTGAGTAAGCGCCCGGACTTTAGAGGTTAAGTCTTTGGCATTAAAGGAGATAGCGTCTTCCGAAGGAGAGCAATAGTGAACCCCAAGGTATTTGACCATGCGAGGTTGCCATAAAAAGGGAAAGGATTGCATATCTGCTTGATGAATCAGAGGATTTAGTGGAAAGGCTACCGATTTGGTCCAATTTATCTTATACCCCGAGAGTTGTGAATATTTACCGATTTGCTCTAGGACAGCCGGCACTGAGTCTAGAGAGACAAAGAGCATAAGGTCATCAGCATATGCTGAAATTTTGATTTCCCTATGAGAGAAGGGGACTCCATGAATCTCCTCCGATTGTCGGATTAGTAAAGCTAAGGGTTCGAGTGCAAGATCGAAAAGAAGTGGAGACAGTGGGCATCCCTGGCGAGTACCGCGTTGAAGGGGAAATGGCTGAGACTTTAAAGCATTAGCACAGATACTGGCTGTAGGCTGTGCGTACATGGTGCGGAGACAACGGAGAAAACCTTCTCCGAATCCGTACCAGCGGAGGGTTGCAAATAGGAAGGGCCATTCTAAGCGATCAAAGGCCTTCTCAGCATCAAGTGAGAGGCCAACAAATGGTCGATCAAGATTAACTGCGGTAGTCAGTACATGACATAGAGTCCGAGCATTGTCAGCTGTTGATCTACCGGGAATGAAACCGCATTGATCTGGGTGTATTAAAGTAGACATCCTATCAGAGAGCCGGGTGGAGAGAATGGTGGCAAATATTTTATAGTCCGCGTTTAGGAGGGAAATTGGACGATAATTAGCTGTTAGCTGCGGATCTCTCCCCTCTTTCTCAAAAACTACTACATTTGCCATTGAAAAGGACCCAGAAGGAGATCCCTCCTCGGCCAGAGCAGAAAAATAAAGTTTCAAAACTGGAGCTAAGTCAGCGTTAAAGGTTTTGTAGAATTCAGCAGGGAGACCGTCCGGGCCTGCAGCTCGACCTGTGGCACATCTCTTGAGAGCAGAATGAATTTCTGATAAAGTGAATGGTTTGTCCATGGCCTCTCTATCTTCGTCAGATAGGGTCGGTCGTTGTACCCCTGAGAGCAATCGTTCAAATACTTCTGGCTCAAAATCACATTCAGATTGATAAAGCCGAGTATAAAAATCACGAAAGAGTTCTAAGATTTCTGTATCTTTAGTGACCAGGCCCCCCCCCCCCCCGACGGATTACGGAGAGCGGTAACACGCTTGGCTTCTTTTTGACCTTTCAGGGCATTTGCTAACAATTTGCCAGCACGGTTATTTTCCCGGTAGTACAACCCTTGTTGTGATTCAATATTTTTAGCAGCAGCAGTATATAAAAGCTGATTGTATTGAAAACGAAGGCGTTGTAAACGGAGTAAAATACACGGGTCAGTACGGGACGTGAGGAGACGCTCCCCAGCTTGTATCTGTTGCTCTAGAATCAGTAAGTGTTGCTTTCTTTGTTTCCCCTGTCGAATTTGATAGCTGGTTATAGTTGCACGGATAGATGCCTTAAAACCCTCCCACCAAGCCCAGCTCGCTGTGTCATGGGGTGAGTTAAAATGAAAATAATCTTGGATAGCGGCCTTTATGTCAACCTGAAAATCTTTTTGATCTAGTAGGGATCTATCAAAAAACCAAGCACGGGGATGATCATCTCGCGTAGTGACATGTAATGAAAAAGATATGACAGCATGATCTGAAATATGGAGAGGATGAGTCCTAGCCGTGTCCACTTGAGAAATCAGTGCTTTGGAAATGAGAAAGAAATCTATTCTAGATTGTGAGTGATGGGGGGCAGAAAAAAAGGTGTACTCTAAGTCGGAGGGGTGAAGCAGCCTCCATATATCTACTAGCGCAAGATCTTGCATCAGAGCTGTAAGGGTAGCAAGACTCTTGGGTGGACTACTCGTTCTAGGCGGTTGTCTATCTATCAAAGGGTCTAGCACTTGATTGAAATCGCCACCAAGTATTAATGGGGTATTGGCAGAGGCCTGTGCCAACTGCGCAATACTTGCATAGTAAGCAGGGTTATCCACATTCGGGGCATAAATACAAATACACGTGAATTCACTATCTCCAACCTTAAAGTGTGCACGGGCCCATCTACCCTCCTTATCAGAGCTAGTATCTATTACAGTAGCTTGCAAAGACTTCTTAACCAGAATGGCTACCCCACACCGTTTGGAAACGGCGGGAGAATAGGCAGCCACCATGTAAGGTTTAGCATTGAGTTTCAGTGTTTCAGCGGAGTTTAGATGCGTTTCCTGAAGAAACACTAAATCAGCATGCTCATGGTTAAGATAGCTAAGAATTTTCTTTCTTTTGATTGGGCTATTGATGCCTTTTACGTTAAGTGATAAGATCTTACATAAGGCCATTTAGAAAGGTTAAAAATTCTGAAAGAGAACATGATAACGCACATAATTTCACAATGTCCCTCATAGTAACTGTATCTGGCTGTACACATGACATGATAGAAAATAAGCTAATGTAATACAATGAAGCGCCCCACATTAAAAAATAAGGACCGCAGTGCGGTAGAGAAGAAGCAGAACCCCAGAAATTACTGGCGACCATGTGTCTGCGGGGAGAAACCCCAGAGAAGGCCGAAATTGAAAACATATAACCTGTATAACTGTGCGTGCTCCGAATCCAACCGAGGCACACATCATGGAGGGATAGGAGACCAAGAAAGTCATACAAAGAAAGAAAGAAAAGTCCAGGCAGTCTCTGTGCTTGGTTATGACCACCGCGTCGGGCCCTTCAAAATGGCGAACAGAGCCGGCAGATAATAAGTCCAAGTTGTTGGGTTAGCGCATCTGCTCTGCTTCTTTGGAGTCTAAAAATGTTGATAGTAGATCAGGATCTTCGAATGTCCTAGTTTGGTTGTGGAGAGTCACTCGGAGCTTCGCTGGATACAACAGGCCAAAGCGAGCCTGTAGCTGTTGAAGTCGAGGGCGAAAAGCAAGGAGTCTCTTCCGACGGTCAACTGTGGGCTTTGCCAAATCAGGGAAGAAGGAGACTTTATGACTTTCAAACTCCAGATGACGATTCGCCCGGGCAGCATTTAGAATTTGTTCCACTTGTTGATATCGTAGTAATCGAAAGATAATAGGCCGGGGGGTCGTTCGGTTGAGCACCATATGGGTAGGAACACGATGTGCTCGATCAATTTCCAGATCTCTATGAAATGTGATCTTCAGCAAGGAGGGAAGAGTTTTGAGCAGGAATTCTCTTATATCTCCTGCTTCCGCCCCCTCCGGTATTCCAATGAGCCTCACATTGTTGCGACGGGCTCGATTATTGCTATCTTCTAACTCTTTTTGAAGATTCTGCATCTGGCGCTCAGCCTTGTCCAGTTTGACCAAGCGCACCGCGTGCGAGTCGAGGACCCCCGCCATGTTGTCCTGCCGTAATGAAAGACTTTCAAGTCGGTCCTGGAGCACACCGAAGTCTTCTCGCATGGCTCGAAGCGCTTCTCCGTTGGACTGCACCAGTTCCTTCACGCCGCGTATTTCCTCTAAGATCTCCTGATGCATTTCGGGGTTTTCCCGAAGTGGAACCATCTTCTGTGGGGAAGACACCTCTGTTTTGGAGCGTTTTCCGTGTGAAGAAGAAGGAGACCCGAAGTCCAAGCGCGCTGGTTTATGCGCCGCCATCCCCCCCGAGGTACCCCGGTAAGTTCGGAGCAAATAATTGAGTTTATGTAGGTATTAAGTCAGGATTCTGAGTAGGCCTCTCGGGAGCTTCAGCACGAAGCGTCTAACCCGCTGGACATCAGGCTCCGCCCCCGATGCCCCTTTTTTAATGCATTTCGCAGCTGAATGTCCTCCCGAACAAACTGAACAAACATGGTGGAATTTGCAGTTGGGGAAATGGGCACAAGGACTTATTGAACCTCCAGCAAATGTCACCTCCTCCACTTCCCCCAGCTCTTGGTAATGAGGAGGCCCCCGCTGCCTGAATGGACCGCCCCAGAACTGTGGTAACCCCGCTCCCCCCATTGCCCCCACACCCACAGAACTAGCCCTAGCTGACATCTACTTAAGCCATAGGTTAATATCCTGCATGGCCCATGACAATAACTTGTTCTCCTCCATTTTGTCCCTAAACTTCCCCATCGTAGTTCAACCAGGCCCATCCGTCATGTGTCTGCGACGCCTCCAGAATTGAATCCGCATACGCCAACAACCTCCCATAATGCTCCAGAGAATGATGTCCCCATGCACTTGCCAATCGCAAAAAGGCTCTTGTCCAATTTGCTAAGTTACGAGACACCTTCTTTATTCGACCGGCCTTTCCATCTTCCTTTCTATTTTTATTGCTGTCCCCCGACCATCGCCGACCTTCTAACAGACGGAGTATATCTATATATCTCCGTCTTCGAATCTTCTGACGCAGATTCTTAGGCACACCCTCTCATAACTCTGAAAAAATGGCTATGGAAGGAACACCCCCCCTCCCAGGCTTAATCGCCCCCACCACATTGATGCCCACATCCTGCCCCGTGCCCTCGGCTTCCGAGGAGGTTGATGAAGATATGGATCACGAGGATGAGGAGGCCATGGAACTGTGACACCTCCAACACACATGTTTCCTTTTCCGGCGCTCTTTACCCCCCACTCCAGCTGGCACGCTACTCAGCTCCAACACTTCCACTTGCTCCGCCCGTAACTCACCTCCCGCTGCCATCTCAATGGCAAGTACTGGAGTTGGACCCGTTGTAGACTGGCGTGTCTCAACCCTTTGATGCTGCCGCTCCACAGGTCTCGCATCAGACTGCTCCCCCGACCAACTCTGTCCCGCCGGTATTACACCATCCAAACGTTCTGCTCCAACACGGTCTCCAACTCCATGCCTCGTGGGGTAATGACTCATTGCAGACACCTGCGGAGACATAAAAGAAACCACAGGGGAGGGAACCACTGAAGGCCATGACTGCTGCCAAGCCCCTAACCACTCCGGCTCCGACGGACCTTGTCCCCCACCTATCCAATGCTGCCATGACACAGATTCCCCTACTGGCAGATAACCTCCTTGAAAAGTCAGCCAAGCCAAAGAGGGGTGAATTCCTTGTCCCCGAAACTGTGCATCGCCATGCCCCTACTGCCTCTACCCACATCACCCCCCAAACCAGAATACCTGAGGCCCAGTTGACCCCCCTCAGCCCTCTCCAACCCAGAGCTGCCTGCTGTTTGCTCCCCTCTACTCAACCCAAATCACCCCCCATGCACGACACTGGCCTCATCAAATACCTCCCTTGGCCCCCTTGTGGAATCACTGATCCCCCTATCCCCCGCATGGGGGACGGACTCAACCCCCTTGCCCGACCTTGCCTTTTGGCTTGAGCATGAGCCCCCGTGTTCTCACTCCGCCCATCCCAGCCCCTTGCAGAATCCTTGACCCCTTACACCCTCCTCCATACCCCTTAGCCCTACTGGATCCCCGACGCAAAGCTGGATTACTCCCTTGAAAGGGCTCCCCCCCCCCTCTGAACTCCCTAGTTCTCCAGTGTTAACCTCCTCTGATGCATGAATAGCTCGCCGCTCTGTGGCCCTACTAGGCCCTCGGACACCACCTTGCTGGCGCCTGCGTGAAGACATCATGCCACACTGCAATCTTTATGTAGAGCTATT
Organism: Ichthyophis bannanicus; assembly: GCA_033557465.1. Taxonomy (NCBI): domain Eukaryota; kingdom Metazoa; phylum Chordata; class Amphibia; order Gymnophiona; family Ichthyophiidae; genus Ichthyophis; species Ichthyophis bannanicus. The sequence goes on from CM066036.1 coordinate 218,503,106, forward strand.
GCTGATTATTAACTCTTACTTAATTCTTTATTTACTTTATCTAATTTTTCCTTTTCTTTTCTTTTTTATTATTTCCCCCCCCCTCCACAGCACTTGCCTGTTGCCCAAGCAGTACTTATGCAAGACTGCAGGCTGTCCTCTCACCAGGCACTGTTGTCCCCAGGTCCCCACCACCGTGGGAGGGAGCCTACCGCTCGTCAACAGAAGCGCCCTGCACTTGTCAGCACCTCCGTCTCCTCCACCTCCCGCTTCCGACGGCGCTGCGTCCCTCCGTTACCCTCACACAGAAATCCCATCGTGCTGTCTTGCTCTCCATGATCCGTCCGCTTCTCTCCCTCTCTGATTCCACACACACAGGCCGCCAGACCTCCACACACGCTTGAGAGCCGCGAACCGTCATGTCGGTCCGGCTCCTCCCACCTCCCAACAAGCCACTCCTTCAAACCCATTGGCTCTCCTGTGCTCATGCACGCAGGGGACGCCAATGAGTTTGAAGGACGCGCCCCACATCACACCACCTCCAGCCAACACCTGCTGAAGGATAACCGCCAGGTCCCGCATCTGGCTGCGCTACGTGGACCCTGCCGCACGGCCTTACACTTTCATGACACACACAAGAGGTTGGCTCCTTCTAGTTTGCATTCCTTTTTTCTCTCTGCCCTCAAACATTGACCTCGAGGCTACCCTTTATTAAGTCTGAGAACTGCAGTTGCAATTTAGCTTGCAAATTCTCTCTTTGGTCTAGACCTCAAGGCTCCTAGCTTAAAGGTATATCTTGCTATGGAAAGCAGTTGTTTCAATATTTTTAGCACACGCTATTGTGGGTATTTTCTATAGCCTCAACTTTGGCGGGTAAGAAAGAGGGACATAATCCACATTTATCTTAGAAATATTTATTTTGAACTGAAGCAAACATATTTCTTGAAAATTGAAAAAGGGTAAAAGAAAATGCTGGGGTGACTTTTCAGTATCTTTGGTCTAATTTAGGTGGAATGCTCTCTTGTTTTGATCCCTATTCATTTCAAATAAATGATTAAATAATAATATGTTTGTGATATCACAAATTACATGTGCATAGGTCATTGCTAGATTTGGGTCCTGTTCTAAGAAATGCATTGAACTTTTCAGAATAAATTTGTAAGGGGTTTACAATATAAGAAAACACAAGAAGCACCATAGCAAATATTTTATATGGACATTAAAATACCGCTTAACAGCTGATGCAAAATGATTTAACATAGCCACAGTAAGATTTAACTTTCATAATGTGGTTATGCTTTTACTATGTACAGGAACCCAAAAGTGCATTGACTAAGTAGTGTGGATAAGTTACAATACCAAGATGAATCTAAATAGCATGATGATAATAAACTGAGGATATTCAGCTCTCCTGATTTTATCTAAATACTTCCTAAGGGTATATAAGTGAGCAAGTTATGGAGGCAGAAAGTTGACTCTTGCCTTCCAATTCATTTGAATAAATATGTTTAGGAAAACACTCAGATACTACCTCATGCCTCCGCTCAAAGTAGCACATGTCACCCTCAAAATTCTATCTGTAACCTATTACCATTGCTGTTTCTGTGCGCTTCACCCTGAGAATCTAGAGTCTTCATACGATTGTTGTCATCTTACCACTCTTCTGCTGCTACGGGATCTTCATTCTAACATTCCAGTGTATTATGGTTCCCTACCAATGTAGGAATTACTTGATCCTTCTGCCATAGGGTTGCCACAACAACAAACTAGGCAGTTGCCCAGGGAAGCAGCTTCTGGTGGAGAAGCAACCAGCAGGATATTCAAAGCTAAATAGATTCTGATAGTGGATGGGGGGGGGGGGGGGTGGCATAAGGCTTACGGTTTGACTAGGGCTCCAATCAATTCCGAGGCTGGCTCTGCTCTTCCAGTGATTTAGGGGGGGGGGGGGTCTTCATTCCAAATTAGTGCTGCTTTGACCATCTTCCAGTACTTTAGGATCTTCATACCAATGGTGCTTCTTTATCATTCTTCTGATACCCGGGAGTCTTGATGCCAGTATTGGTAATATGTTGCCTATTTTACAGTGTCTTAGGATCTTCCTGCAAATGTTAGCGCTGCCTTGTCCCTCTACCAGTTCCTTCATGTTCTCCTGCCAATGTTTTTGCTGATTTGTCCCTCTCTTAATGACTTGGGGTCTTTATTCCACTGTTTGTGTTTGGAATCTTCATGCTGCTGTTAGCATCCTAAACCCTCATTCGTAGCCATTGGGTCCACATCATGCCATTCTTGATGTCTTGTGGTGCCAAAAACAAACCAAATGGGCGAGTGATCCAAAAATGAACCAATTTCCAGTGCGCATCCCTGTAATTTTACCTTTTGTAGCGGCATTGTCTCTCCCTTTGTGGGTGTAATTTCATAACAGCGCACACACAACATTTTCAAAAATAATCTACATATTGCATGCTTATTTTATAAAGAATACCAGTAATATCCATAAATATAGAGAGTGCATCTAGTAAAACTCAACTTTAATAAAACTCTTTCTCAGTAATTAATACGGAGCATTAAGTGGAAAATCAAAAATTAATGTCTCTTAAATCTCATCATTAGTCTGTTTTCTTCTTTTGTCAAAACTAGATATTAATTTAATCCATATTCATATTTGTTCATCATCTCCCAAGTTTAACTCATTATCTCAAATGTTTAAGTTGATAGACATACTATTTTATTTATTTATTTATTTAACATTTCTTCTATACCGTGCTATTATAATCAGCACGGTGTACATCGAACAAAAACATACTACAATGCATACAGGCAACATTGAGTTTACAATGAACAGGAAAATAAAACAGGGGATAACCGGGAGAACTATCTACAGGTTAACTTGATACTATATACAATACTCTAAACTCGTTTGGATATTGCATGTGCTTTTCGTGTGGATAGTACAGGTATGATGGTTAGCAGGGCTAGTGTGTAGGCTAACCATTTTCTGGTTGTATTAAGGTGCTAAGATGTCTGGGGCATGTGGGAAGCTTGCCAGTTGTGTGATTGCCTGGGATGGCTTCTGGGTAGCATTTTGTGAACAGATGGTGTTTCAAAGCTTTTCTGAATAGGATTAGGCTTTTGATGCCACGGATTTCATGGGGAAGGGCATTCCAGTTTAAAGGAGTGAATATAGAGAAGGCCCTGTTGGAAGTAGCCTTAGTACATGACGTCATCATCTTGGGGACTATTAAGGTGTTCGTTGCGATAGGCCTCCTATTTCTATTTTCCAGTGTGCTGTGAATTAGCTTGCTGATTGGTGTAGGTGGGTAGTTATTCAGGGCTTTGAAGGTAAGGACTAATGACTTATATTGGAGTCTGGCCTGTAAAGGTAGCCAATGCAGGTCTTTCATGATAGGCGTTATGTGGTCAGATCTTGATGATCCAGAAAGGACTCTTGCAGCTGCATTCATAGCCAGGCGGAGCGGATTTAAAGTTGATTGAGAGAGACCGTGGAGGATGATGTTCGCGAAATCCAAGTGTGGGAGGACTAATGCCTGGAAGGTTGTTCGGTAGTTGGTGGAATCCAGTAGGGGGCGGAGGTGACGTAGTGTTCTGATCTTATGATATATAGTCTTTGTAACGTTCTTCACATGTGTTGTCATATCCAGGTGCTGGTCCAATGTGATGCCGAGATATCGGATTGTGGGTTTGGATTTCAACTCTACATTGTTGACAAGTAGTGATGGGGGAGGTATGAACTTACGGTTCCTCGTAACAAAAATAACATCAGTTTTGCTATGATTTATCCATAGGTTTTGTGTCAGCAGCCATTTGGCTACAGCTCCGAAGCAATTGATTATTGGGGAGAACACTGGTTGGTCAATTTTAAACGGCATGTAGAGGAGGATGTCCTCTGCGTAAGCCAGGCATTGTACTTTGAAAGATCGGATCAAATCACATATCGGCTGCATATAGATATTTAACATCAGTGCCGATAAGGACGATCCTTGAGGTACCCCCTGTGACTGCAGGAATGGTTCTGAGGATGCATGGCCTGTTTTGACTTGTTGCCACCTATTGGATAGGTAGGATTTATACCATTCTAGTGCTGTGCTTTGAATCCCCTTTTCTTTCAGGCATTGTAGAAGTATATCATGAGTCACAGAGTCAAAGGCGGCGGAGATGTCCAGGAAGATGAGGACAAATCCTTGTTGGATGTTGTTTATTCCTGTGACCAAATCATTGAATAGGGTTGTAAGGACTGTGTCGACTCCATGTGCTTCCCTGAAGCCGTGTTGTGAAGGATCTAGTGGTGCTTCAGTGTCGATATGATGCTGGATTTGTTGTTGAGCAGCTTTTTCGATGATTTTTGTGAGCTGGGGGATGCTCGAGATTGGCCTAAAAGATTCAACTTTGGATGGGTCAAGTCTGCTGTTTTTCAGTAGGGGCCTGATAGAGGTGTGTTTCAAACTCTGTGGGAATGAACCCGTTAAAAAGGACTGGTTCAGTATATTGCACAAGATTTAGCTTAGGTCATGTCACAGTTCTCTGATCCAGCTGGCTGGGCAGGGGTGGTTAGGTGCTGTGCTGGGATTGATAGAAGCGATAATGTTCTCAATTTCTCTATTTGATACCGTAGTGAAATTGCATAATGGTGTTGCTTGGGATGCCTTAGGTGATATGGAGGAGTTACTGACACTTATGTTTGTGTTGGTCTTAATCATCTTTGATTGCAAGTAGTTTGCGTAGTCCTGTGGCTGAGGCATTGTAGGTTGGGCTGAAACCGGCTCTCCTGTTATGGATTTTACTAAACTGAACAAGGCATGTGGTTTATTCATGGAGCGTTTTAATAAATCTGTGTGGTAAAGTTTCCTACTCTGTGTTATCTTCCCACGGTGTGTAATTAAGTATGAGTTGTATGCAGCAAGCGTCTCTGGGGAGTGGGTTCGTCGCCACCGTCTCTCAAGTTTGCGTAGGTGGTGGAGAGATGTACGAAGGTCCATAGAGAACCATGGTGCATGTTCCCGTTTTCTTATTTTCTTTTCAGAGTGTAATGGACAGGAGGAAGCTCTAAGGTTCTCGTCCCATTTGGATATGAGATTGTCTAAGTTGAGGGATGTGTTGGTCATGAGTGGTCGAAGATTCTCTAGGACTACGCTCCAGTTGAGTGGTCGGAAGCGGGCTGTAGGGGTTCCAGATGTATTTGATAACATTCGGCTCTTGTGGGATGTATTAATGGGTATATGGAATCTGAGAAGATTGTGGTCTGACCAAGGCACTGGTGTTACAGACAGTGCAAGGGTTTGGGGTGTTGTGGCGTTGAAATGAGGTGCAAAGATGAGGTCTAGTTTGCCTCCCTTAGTGTGAGTGGGGGAGTCAACATATTGTTTGTAGCCTAGGTCCTCTAGGGCGTCTAGGAATGCTGCTGAGTGGCTGTCATGAAGAGATGGGAGGTTGAAGTCACCAACTAACCAAATTGGAGAGCGTGAAGTGGATGTATTGCACGCAAGCTCAATTATTGTTGGAAGGTCATCTGGTGAAGGAGTGGGTGCCCGATAGAGAAGGTTGATTGTGCAGAGCTCATTAGATATGGTGAGGGAATCAAGATGGGTTGAGCTGGAGGAGTTGCACAGCTTGAAATGTAGATCAGCTTTGGCAAGGATGAGCGTCCCGCCTCCTTTCTGAATGGACCTGTGGCATGTGTATAGATCAAATCCTGGTGGCAGCATCTGATTCAAGAGGATGTTGTCACAATCGGATAGCCATGTCTCCGTGATCATCAAGATGTCGAGATTGTATAGGGGTATCAGGTCAATGGCTGCAGGCCATTTTGATCGTACTGATCTAGCATTTATCAACGCACATTTCAGTAGGCGCTGGTGATGTTGCTTCTCGGCTTGTGTCTTTTTAATGATTTGGAGAGAAATGTTAAGTAGATGGGAGTGGGATGTATGGTTGTTTTTTGCCGTGGTGTGGTGGGTGAATTCAGACCATCTCCTTCCATAGGTGTGTAGGATTGGTATGTAATTGGTACCATGGTTGAAAGCGTTTGAGATGCAGGGGAGACCAAGGGTAAGGAGGGTAATGAATAAAATCAGGACTTTGTACATTCTAGATTGGTAGCAGTACAGTACAGTCAAGTCAATTCGAGACAAGTGTGAGTAGATACAGGTTGCTAGTGTTAGCAAGGTTAACGGTAGAAATACTGACAACAGTACAGGAGGATATTGGATACTAGCAATTGGGATAATTAATTGCAACAGTACAGTGAATGCAAGTTGGTAGCAATAGTGACAATGGTACAGTAAGATTCTAGTTGCTGGTAATCAATAAATTAACTGCAAGAAGACAGTACAGTGAATGCAAGTTATTAGCAACAGTAACAGGGTACAGGAGGATTCAAGTTACTAGAAATTAAGTGATTAACTGCAGAATACACCTAACAGTGCAGATGACTGCAGGTTAATAGTGAAAGTAAGGCTGATTTTTCCAAAGCTGCAGGAAAAGAGGGCTTGCCTACTGCTTACTTTAGTTCTAAAGTATAGAATAGGTAATGCAATATTTGTGTGATCAGCTAACGGATAAGGACTTGCCTTTTCCTGATATTGGTGGCTGGCTCTGTTCCGGGTGTGACTTCTGACTTTGTTTGTGGGTTGTTGGAGTGCCACTGCCTAAGGGCCACACCAAAGGGCCCTCTGGTGAGGCCCGCCAGGCGCAGGCATGCCTGACGGCGCAAACCTTTAAAGTTCGATGAGCGTGCCTCGATTGGGCATTATACTTTCATAACAATATTGAAAACCTCACTAATCTTATTATCTGCTAAAAAACAAAAACAAACCTCCAGTTGTCATCCACTAAACTCCCGATAGGATATTATGTTCAAGAGTATTTGCTCTCAATGACTAAAAAGTTTCATAGTTGGGCTGTCTCTTCAAAACAGCTGTCTTTCAAAACTAAGACTGCACCCTTCAGAAGAGCTCTCCGTTACCTCCGAGGCTGCATATTCTATTCATGCAATAAAAAAAATGTGACATCAGTGTTTAAAGCTCTTCATATAATTAGCCCAGCCAATCATTATTCAAAGCAGCAACAGTCAATCAATATTCAAACTGAGTCCCAACAAGGAACTGTTCTAAAATGAAAAATCCACCATTGTGTAGTCATTCCCTATCACCTTCACACCAGCTAATGATCAATAACTCACCACCGAAGATCCTCAGAAGTATGTCCATGTTTAAGACAATGTTCAATGGGGCTGATTCATTACCCATTGAAATCCCACTTTTATGCTCATTCAGTCTCAGTCTAATTTTCTTTTTAGTTCTCCCTGCAAGGATAAATTGACAAGGACCGATGATGCTATAGAACAAGAAATACAGCACTGCAGTTACCCCATTGTTGCATTTTAAATATTCTTCCTTTATTTGGATAAGTCCATTCCGATCCTTCCATAGTTAACTGACACTGCAGTGATTACATGTAAAGGAAGTAAATTTATTAGGGGTGCATGAAAGGTTACATGCTAGTAATGTGCAGGACTTACAATGTGAAAGGCCCTTTATGTTCATGCTTTAGATCAGGTGTAGCCAACTCCGGCCCTAGCGCACCACAATCCAGCCTGGTTTTCAGGATATCCCTAATGAGTATTCATGAGGTATATTTGCATCCACTGCCTCCCATTGTATGCAAATATCTCATGGGTATTCATTAGGAACATCCTGAAAACCAGGCTGGATCGTGGTGCTCTAGGACCGGAGTTGGCCACCCATGCTTTAGATGGTCATATATGTCCCATCATGTGTACTTTCAGTGTGGATGTGCACAGGGGTGGAGCTTGAACAGATTATAAGTGGGGCCTACATTTATGTGTGTAACTGATAAGTTATTATAACTTCCTTTATGTTTCTGAATGTTTTTGGAATGATCATTTATACCTGCTCTAGAACAGGCAAAACTTTCATGATAGGCCATGATAGGTTAAGGCATGTCATTACATCCCTATTTTATAAACAAAGTACATGCTCGCTTTACTTTATAATATAAGCCCCACATATGTGCCTGGTAATGTGAGTTAACTGCACGGGAGATTATAAAATTGCCCTCAAAATGTCCCGCTTATGAATGAGGTTAAAAATTTGGGGGAAGTATCCTAGTTAGTCACCATGGGTTTGGCCTCTTATATACACAAATTCCACAAAATGGAGTATTGACCATGATGGAAAATGAAAATACTTTGTGGATATATTTTCCCAATGTAAAATTTTGCATAGTTTTGATAATACACAACTATTCATGTTGTCGCTTCCCTTAACCTAATCCCACTTCTGAGCCTATCTTCTTTTTCTATGAGTAAACGTGCATGCATGTCTGATCCTTACAAATATTTTACTAGCATCCAGCAGGAGCAGTTTTCAGACAATTCATTTAGTCAGGTGAATGTTTTGAAAATGTAGGCGTCATTGTGGATGACATGTTAAAACCCTTGGCCCAGTGTGCAGAGGCGGCCAAGAGAGCAAATGGAATGCTAGGTATCATAAGGAAAGGAATGGAAAATAAAACAAAAGATATTATAATGCCTCTATATCGTTTCATGGTGAAACCGCACCTTGAATATTGTGTGCAATTCTGGTTGCCGTATCTTAAAAAGGATATAGCGTTATTATAAAAGGTTCAGAGAAGAGCCACCAAAATGGTAAAGGGAATGGAAGGATACCCCTTTGGAGAGAGGCTAAAAAGGTTAGGACTCTTTAACCTGGAAAAGAGACGGCTGAGGGGAGATATGATAGAAGTCTATAAATTAATGAACGGAGTGGAAAGGGTAAACGTAGATCGATTGTTTACATTATCAAAATATAGAAAGATTAGGGGACATGCAATGAAGCTACAGGGTAAACTATTTAAGACTAATAAAAGAAAAAAATTTTCACTCCACATGTAATCAAACTCTGGAATTTGTTACCCGAGGATGTAGTAAAGGCTGTTAGTGTAGCTGGGTTTAAAAAAGGTTTGGACAAGTTCCTGGACGAAAGGTCCATAAACCATTATTAAGAAGGGACCCAGGATATCAATGCGTGACCCAATACAAGTATTGTGGAACCTGTGTCTTTTGGGGAAACTGCTAGGTGCATATGAACTAGATTGCCCACTGTTGGAAACAGGACCTTGGTCTGACCCAGTATGGCATGTTGTTGTTGTTGTTAAGTGCCGTTGAGTCGGAGTCAACTCATGGCGACCCTCTGGATAGCTATCCTAAATTGTGTTCGGTCTTCAGTCAGGCGGCTCATTGTTGACAGACTGGTACCTGTAGCTGCTGTTATTCTATCGATCCATCTCATTGCTGGCCTTCCTCTTTTGCGTTGACCTTCTATCTTGCCAAGCATAATGTCTTTCTCTAATGATCTCTCTCTTCGCATGATGTGTCCAAAGTATGAAAGTCGAAGTCTTGTCATCTGAGCGTCTAAAGAAAGCTTAGGTTTGATCTCCTCTAGTACCAACAGGTTTGTTCTTCGGGCAGTCCATGGTATACACAGTATTCGCCTCCAGCACCATAATTCAAAGGCATCAATTTTCTTCCTATCTGTCTTTTTCACTGTCCAGCTTTCACATCCATATGATGTTATTGAAAATACCATGGCCTGAACAAGTCGAATCTTTATATGGAGAGAGACATCTCTGCTCTTGAGAATCTTATCTAGGTCTTTCATAGCCATTCTGCCAAGAGCAATGCGTCGTCTGATTTCTTGACTGCTTGTTGCTTCTTTATTGATAGTTGATCCAAGTAGGTTAAAGTTGTTCACAATTTCAATTTCTTCTCCTTCAATGATGAACCTGTTGATTATGCCAGTTGTTATGATCTTTGTCTTCTTTACATTAAGGTGCAGGCCCATTTTGAGACTATGTTCTTTGATTGTGAGAAGCAAATGTTTCAGATCATCTTCACTTTCAGCCAGTAATGTGGTATCATCAGCATAGTGAAGGTTGTTGATGAGTCTTCCACCAATCTTCACACCTCTGTTGTCTTCATACAATCCTGCTTCTCTGATGATTTGTTCTGCATATAAATTAAACAGGTAGGGGGAAAGTATGCAGCCTTGTCTTACACCTTTGCTTATTTTAAACCATTCTGTTTCTCCTTGTTCCGTTCGAACTGTTGCTCCTTGATCAATGTACAGATTGCGCAAGAGAACGATCAGGTGTTCTGGTATACCCATGCTTCTTAATGTGGCCCAGAGTTTCTCATGGTTTACACAGTCAAAAGCCTTGCTATAGTCGATAAAGCACAAATAGATATCCTTTTGGTATTCTTTAGTCTTTTCAAGGATACATCTTACATCTGCAATGATGTCTCTCGTTCCTCGCCCTTTCCTGAACCCTGCTTGCACTTCAGGTAGTTCTTGTTCCAGGTATGGTTGTAGTCTCTTTTGAATAATCTTCAGTAGAATCTTGCTGGCATGTGGGATCAGAACGATTGTGCGATAATTTCCACAGTCAGTTGAATCACCTTTCTTTAGTATTGGTATAAACACAGATCTTTTCCAGACAGTTGGCCATGATGTTGTCTTCCATATTTCTTGGCAGAGCATTGTGAGTACGGTAACAGCTGCATCAGATTGCTGCCATACTTCTATGGGAATGCTATCAATGCCTGGTGCTTTGTTCTTTGATAAGGCTTTCAATGCTGCTTCAACTTCTTCTTTCATCACCAATGGTTCCCGATCATAAGGTACAGCTTGAAACGGTTGTTGGTCCACTTGATCTTTATCATATAAAAACTCTGTATATTCCTTCCACCTTTTCTTGATCTTCTCAGCATCATTCAACATAGAACCTTGAGCATCTTGTAACATTCCAATTCGAGGCTGGAACTTTTTCTTTAACTCTCGTAGCTTTAGGAAAGCCGATCTTGTTCTTCCTCTAATAGTTTCTGCTTCTATTTCCTTGCAAGTGTCATTGTAGTACTTTTCCTTGTCCTGTCTTGCTGCACGTTGGAAATCTCTGTTAAGTTCTGCGACTGTCTTTCTTTCTCCTCTGGTTTTAGCTTCTCTGCGTTTCTGGGCAATTTTCAGAGTTTCTTCCGTCATCCATTTTGGCCGTTTTTGCTTTTTCACCTTTTGTAGAGACTTCTCGCTTTCTTCCAACACAACCTTCTTGATGTCATTCCATAACTCTTCCGTAGCTCTGTCATTTGTATCTAAAGCAGCAAATTGATTTTGCAGGCAGTCTTTAAATTCCAGTGGTATATTCTCAAGGTCATATTTTGCTGCATTCATGAGTGGTTTGCTCTTTTTCAACTTTTGCTTGAGTTTGCATACTAGTAGTTGATGATCTGTACCACAGTCAGCTCCAGGTTTTGTCTTTGTTGATGTTACAGAGCTTTTCCATCGTTGACTTCCACAGATGTAGTCAATTTGATTTTTATACAATCCATTGGGTGAAGTCCATGTGTACAGTCGCCGCTTGTGTTGCTGGAAGAAGGTGTTTGAGATGAATAGATCATTGGTCTTGCAGAATTCTATCAGTCTTTCTCCAGCTTCATTTCTGTTGCCATGTCCATATTTTCCAACTACTTTGCCTTCTTCTTTGTTGCCAACTTTTGCATTCCAGTCACCCATGACTATCAGGATATCCTGTTTGCATGTTCTGTCAATTTCAGCTTGTACTTGTTCATAGAACTCTTCAATTTCATTCTCTTCTGCAGCTGTTGTTGGGGCATATACTTGAATTATAGTTGTGTTGATAGGCAATCCTCGTAGACGAATAGAGATTAAGCGTTCGCTGACTGCATTGTATTTCATTACAGTTCTTGCAAGTTTCTTCTTTATTATAAATGCAACACCATTTCTTCTTTGTCTTTCATTTCCAGCATAGTAGACCATGTGATCATCTGATGCAAAGTGCCCCATGCCAGTCCATTTCAGTTCATTGACACCCAACAGATCAAGTTGTACACATTCCATTTCATTCTTGACCACCTCCAACTTCCCTTGGTGCATGCTTCGTACGTTCCATGTTCCAATGTGTAAGACATCTTTACAGCTTCTGACTCTCATTTCATGCGCAGCTACATCAGCAGTCAGACTTCCCGTGGGCTTTGATCCAACCACATCATAAATGCTGGCTTTACTCTGAAAAGTCTTCTGCTCTTCTCCAGTAGCTAGTTGAGTGCCTTCTGACCTGGGGGTCTCATCTTTCAGCACCATAGCATAATTTGTTTTGTTGTAACTATCCATTGGGTTTCCATGGCAAGATACCGAAGTAGATTGCTGGGCCTTTCTTCCGTGCAGTTTAAGTTTGGTGTTGTTGCCGTTGTCACAAAAATGTGATTCTCCGCCGTCAACACTGTCCCATTCTGCTGCTGCCCAGATGGGTGGTTTGTCTTGGTCTGGCATCTCAGCTGAGACCTGTCCATCTTGGGAGACCCTGACAGTAGTTAAACTACCGATAGTTTAGCTCTCAGCATCACTGATGCACCAGTATGGCATATCTTATGTTATTATTTTCTTATGCCTTCCAAAATCAATGTGTCAGATCAGGATGAAGAATTAGATCACCTAAGAATTCCAGACTAAACAATTTTACAGAAAGAACTGATGCTATCAGCGTATTTTAAGAAAAACTTGAATTGTGCACTTTTTTTTAAACAGGACAGACTGGATTAGTAGGACTGTATACTATCTAGTGAGGGAAAATGTGTGTTGCTCTAGGCATGGCCACACTTTCTTGGGCATGTATGACATGTTTCAAAAAATGAAATTTTACTTGAATATATGGAGTTATTTTAAAAGCTTTATTCATAATTTCCATGTATAAATCAGGGCTTTACATGTAGAAATTGCATTCACATCTAAATGATCATTTTAGAAAGGGTCAAATTTACATATAGATGTTCCTAGTGCATCGAAGTTATGGCGGGGTGTGATCTGGGTGTGACAAAATTCTATACCTGGCTTCTCCTTTTCATATGAGGAATGCACATGTAAATGCAAAATTGTCCACATTCAAATTAGAAACCTGCTCCATCATATGAATAAGGATTTCAAAAAATTTCCTTTTCATCATCCTTTAACACCAGTAATGTGTATGGTTTGGGGATGTAGGCGCATAAATGGGCTGGTAAGTGTTATTTTTATGAAGGCTCTGCGTATGCAAGCAGATTACTAATGGCACCTAAAAGTATGCATGTGCAAAAAGGGCATGTTTGAGATGGACAATAGGCGGACCAGGAAAGTATGTGTGGATGACCTATTCTGTAAGTGTCAGTACATCAGCAAAACTCAGCACTCACAGTTACACCTGCACTGCCCTTTCCGAACTAGCCCTTCTTAGAACACCCCACTGTCAGCCCAATCCTGTCCTCTCCTGTTGTGACATCCGACATCCGTAGGGCCAGGACCACTGCATCTGTCCTGGATTTAGGGATAACTTCACTCATTCTGAAGGCACCAAAAAACATGACCAGCAGAGCCATCTTAAAGATGCGCTCTTCAAACCCATCCTTTGTCACTTTTGAAGCCCTCAGGATGACTTCCTTCATCATGTGCAGTGTAACTGGCCTGTGTTGGTCTGGCCATGGAGTGGATATGATCAGGTTAGGGAAAGGCCTGTCCAAGAATGGGCCCACTACCCTCCCAAGAGCCTGCTCTTTGTTGAGTTTCCGCTGTACTTCCTCTCTATTATCTAAGGCTGATTTAAGATTGTCCACTGCCTGTGGACCCAGAGGACCATTATATGGGATAATGAAACCCTGCACAACAAACCAGTGGGCCAGCCAATCCGCCTTACTGCTGTCATATCCCACCAGGTAATGCAGGAATGTGGCCACATTGACCGGCTTGGGGGCCTTGAAGAGAGTTGTCAGCTCAATGACCCCTCTGGCGGTCTCCTCCCAGCCTCTTGATACATCTGTTCTGAAGGTGGCCATCACTGCAAGTTGAGCACGTATGCCGGTATTTGCATGTGATGCCGAATCTACAAGAGCCCCATTGAGCAGTGTGCAGACTCTTTTGCAGGTGCCATGAGCTGGCAAAGGGGGACCTGTAACCTCCTAACCCCTGAACATGGGCTCCCCCTGAAAGGGTTGTTGCTGTGCATCACCCCACTGCTCTCTGGTGCCCCTGGTGGGCTACTGTGTTGCTATCACTTTTCCCACCCTGCTGCTTTTTGCCCTTGTGTCATCAGCTGAAGCCACAGGTCTATGTCCTTCATTTCCCAGCTGAGCCTATTGTTCCCTGCCAGGTGAAACAGACATACACTCTGTACACCTCATAAATGCAATCCTGGTATTTAAATAAGTCCCTGCACTAGTTGGGGTACTTTTCTGCTATCAAGCTGGCTAGGATACAGAAGGCGACACACCAGTTTGCTATTGTTCGCGGAATGCTGTCCGCCTTACGACTAGCCCGCTTGTATTTACCCTTGCAATCCATGAAATCACAGCTAATGTCACTTTGTCTCACTAGAAAGGTGAAAATATTGATATACTCGCCCTTCCAGATTTTCTCTTTCTGGGTCGGGAGGATGTGGCTATCCGGGGCACTAATGATATAGGTATACTCCGTGGGCCTTGCCTCGGACAAAGGTGCTCTGTCACCAACCATCGCTCCACCCATTCCACTAATTTCCTTTTGTGGATTCTTCCCAGCCATGCCATGGTCCTGGTTACCAGGAAGGGGAGTCACGTGTGGGGGCACTGCCACTGTAGTCTGGTCCCGAGACACAGCTACCATAGCACACTGCTCCTGGAACCCATAGAGTCTCGGAGAAGGGTACACGGCCTGAATGACCGTGGCTGTGGGGGCTGTGCCAGCCTTTGCCACTATGATAACCAATTGCTGTAGCAGGTCCATCATGCCTGCCTGCCCTGCATTGCCCCATTACATATCTGACCTTCTCCTGCCACATCTGTACAGTGTCCGTTATCCCATCCTTCCTTGCCTCATTATCCATGCTGCTGGTCTGGAGTCTCCAACTGCCCTCCTCCTTATTATTACTACTACTACTATTTATCATTTGTATAGCGCTACCATTCGTACGCAGCGCTGTACAGACATAAAAGAGACAGTCCCTGCTCGTCAGAGCTTACAATCTAGTTAAGTCGAGACAAAACACAGCGTAACAGAGTAACAGTTAACATATAATACAAAGTGAAAACACAAAATATGGAGCTTATAGTCTAGACAGGACCAAAGGCAGGGGTCAAGATCTAAAAAGCAATGGTGAGAAGATGGGTGTTTAGCCTGGACTTGAATAGGGCCAAGGAGGGTGCCTGGTGTATAGACTCAGGCAGCTTGTTCCAGGCAAAAGGTGCAAGGAGCAAAGTCTGGAGTTAGCAGTAGAGGAGAAGGGCACAAATAGAAGCAGTCTGTCAGAAGAGCAAAGTACCCAAGAGGGTTTTATTTATTTATTTACATTCTCTTATATACTGTGCTATTCTGCATCAGTGTGGTTTACATTGAACAAACTGAAATTACATTGAACAGGGCATTATAGCTTGGAGATAACTATTTTACAGGGAACATGGGCTATGGAGGGTTAAGTGGCTTGCCCAAGACCACAAGGAGCACCTGTGGGTCTAGAAACCCCAGTCCTTCCAGCCCAAGGTTGCTGTCCTTTAGTGGGATTTGAACCCTTGACCTTCTGGCCTGAAGTACCTTTCCCCAACCACTAGGCCACTCCTCCACTCTGTAGGTTGCAAGGAGAGATAAGGGATGAAAGATACTGAGGAGCAGCAGAGTAAATACATTTATAGGTCAGGAGGAGAAGCATGAATTGGATGCGGAAACGGATAGGGAGCCAGTGGAGTGACTTGAGGATAGGGGTAATATGGGAATGGTGAGGCTGGTGGAAGATTAGTCGAGCAGCAGAATGTTGAATAGACTGAAGGGGAAAGAGATGGTTTGCCTTGTTCCCCAACATCCCCTTGCTGTTCCAGTCCATTTCTCGCCACCTCCTCCTGCACCACTCCCCCTTATCCCCACTTGTCCCACATTTGTCCTAAGTCAGTCAGATATTTAAGAGTACTTACCCCTCTGTCCAAACCCCCTCATCCGCCACTGCAGTGCCCAGTGCCGGCCCCTGCCATTCCAATGATGGGTCCTACATATCCTCCAGTGAACACAGCAGAGCCTGCACCCATCCTGCTCCGTGGACCGCAGCTAGGGCCCTTACTGTGTTCACTAGGTCACACACCCCAGGCTCCTTATAGCTCGGCCTTCGATTTCCTCTGTCTGACACCTGCCGCTGTTGTCCTCACATCGTGATGCCTCCTCAGGAATCTGTTTTCTCCAGCTGGCTCTGCCCTGTGCCACGCCTGCCTCCTGTCTTAGCTGTCTTCTGCTTCTTTGTTGCTTTGTTAGTGCCCTTTGACCCCATGGTCTTTTTCTTCCCACTTGGAAGCCTCTGCAGAAAATTCTCCTTTCCCATCCATTTCTCCATTCGGCTTGCTCAGTCCATGCCTTAAATACTATTTAATTATGCTATAAAATAGCAGACATCATATATTAATTTCATTCACTGGCTGACCTGGTTACTGCCCATGAAGAGGTCCCCTGCTTAACACCCCCCCCCCCAAAAGGATTTATTTATTTATTTGAAATTTATATACTGCATTTTCCAGTAGATCAAATGTGATTTACAAAAAACAACCTTTGAATTGTATGAGAAACAGTACATATCCATTTATATAGAACAGTTCAAACTATATACAGTAACGTTGTTATAACAGTCAATACAAAGAAGAGAAGAACTATAAACATATTTGGTCCTGATGCAGTAAAGGGAGCTCTTGGTGGGGTGCATTCGGGAGCAGGCATGTATAAGTTAATTATGTGGTGGGATAGATGTTGTCAATACTATTGGGTTCATTTTGGTTTCCAAAGTGTTGGATAAATAGGAAGGTTTTGAGTTTTCTGTGGAATGTGCAGAGATCATTTATCTCTCTTAAGTTGTCTGGGAGGTTATTCCAGAGGGTGGGAGAAAAGTGGGAGAATGCTCTGTTTGTCATTTTTATAGTTTGGTGTTGTAAGTTTATTTTTATTACAAACACATTGCGTACGAGTGTTTGTATAATATATGCCATTCTGGATTGGGAGCCAGTGCAGGTTATATAATATTGGGGTGATGTATTCTATTGGATTGGCATTAGATGTTATCCTGGCTAGAAGGAGTGGAGGAGTGGCCTAGTGGTTGGGCCAAGGTACTTCAGGCCAGAAGGTTGGGGGTACAAATCCCACTAGAGGACAGCAACCTTGGGCCATAAGGACTGGGTTTTCTAGTCCCACAGGTGCTCCTTGTGGTCTTGGGCAAGCCACTTAACCCTCCATAGCCCATGTTCCCTGTAAAATAGTTATCTCCAAGTTATAATGCCCTGTTCAATGTAATTTCAGTTTGTTCAATGTAAACCATACTGGTGCAGAATAGTGTGGTATATAAGAGAATGTAAAAAAATATGTTATGTTCTTTGCAGTAGTCTTAAGGTTTGTTTGGGTGGTCCTTGAAGTATGATGTTGGAGAAGTTGAAATGAGGTGTAATAATAGCAGTGATGACTGATTCAAAGTCATAGGGATGGAGGAGGGGGTGGAATTGTTTTAGCATTCTGAGTTTATAGTAAATCCTTCTTGTTTGTTTTATATATGAGCACATGTTAAGTGTGCGGTCAAGAATGACTCTGAGGTATTTTACCTTATTTTTGATAGTGATATTTGCATCTTGAACCCTGATGAAAGTTGGAGGGATGAAGCTTTGGTTCCTTGTTATATAGAGAGCTTTAGTTTTGCTGAAATTGATCATGAGATTGTGAGATGATAGCCATTCTGCTACCTCTGTGAAGCAATCTGTGATTGGTTGAATTGAAGGGTTAGAAATGTCAAAAGGGAGATATATCATTATATCATCCACATATATATGATAGTATACTTTGAATTCTTTTGAAAATTGAGCAGATGGGCTGAAGATAAATGTTAAATAAGAGGGCATAGAGGGTGGGACCTTGTGGCAGGCCTTGTTCCTGGTTGTAGGAATCAGAAGTCTGTTGTCCTATTCTTACATGTTGAGTTCTACCTAATATATATGAGTTGAACCAGTGAAGTACTGTATTCTTGATTCCTATTTGTTGTAACCTAGAGAGCATGAACTGGTGATTTATACTATCAAACGCTGCGGTGATATCTAGAAATAGGAGGAGGAACACCTTTTTGGAGTCATTCATACCACGAATGAGACAAACAAGACAGTGAGAAGGGTCTCTACTCCGTGGTATGGGTGAAAGCCATATTGGTGTTTGTCTAGGGGTGAGAAAGTATCAAAATGGTCCTGCAGCTGGCCTTGTACTAACTTCTCTATTAGTCTGGCTATAAAAGGGAGGCTGGAAATGGGTCTGTATGAAGTTGGGGTGTGTTTATCCATGGTGTTATTTTGAAGAATTGGCTGTATTAATGCATGTTTAGAGGGGGAGGTATGTAGCCCTGTTGAAGAGAAAGGTTGACAATAGGTAGGATGAGAGGGGAAAGTTCTACTTTTCTAGCTTTTATCCAGCTAACTGGACAAGGATCAAGGTAGGAAGTGATTGTGTTTATTTTGGTGATGATGTTCCCAAGTGTGTCCTTTGAAGATGGGGAGAATGTTGACAAGGAGAAGTTTGGTTTTGGGTGTTCTGTGTTTTGAATATTTATAGGTAGGTCTTGCCATTTTAGTTTGTCCTTGTAATAATTAGCTAGCAAGTGAGGATTTATGACAGGATCATGAGTGTCTTTGCGGTGTTATTGATTAGAGATTTTACGATTTTGAATTGCTCTCTTGGACGGTTGAGAGATTTTGAAAGGATGGTGGAATAGTGTTCCTTCTTTTAGGCATTTATGGTTTCTCTATAGTGTTTTAGTTTAGCCATATATTGCGATTGACAAGCTGAAGATTTTGTAAAGTGCCATTTGCACTCACTTTTGCGTAAGTCAGTTTTAAGCTGTTTAAGTTCAGGTCTGAACCATGCAGTGCTTTGTTTTTTTTGTAGTGGGTGAATTGTGAGTGTGTAAGACTGTTGCATTAGATATAGAGTCATTCCAGGTTATTATTGCTTCCTTTAGGTTTGTTGGATCTGGGGGTAAATGTTGAATTGTTTGTCTCAGAAAGTATCTTTGTCAAATTTCTTGAACCTATTGGGTTGTGGTGTGTATGTGGGCTTTGGGTGTGTGTGGTCATATATGGGGAGTTGGAGTTTTATAAGATGATGGTTAGACCAGGGGACAGGTTGTACTTCTAGTATTGTTGAATTGTAGGCACTATAGATTACATTAGGTAGAAACACTAGGTCAAGTGTGTTCCCCTTGAAATGGGTTTTGGTGTCAATTATTTGATGGAAATCCATGTCATTTATGGTAGTTTGAAAGGCCAACATATGGTTGTAGGGTAATAATGCTAGCTTGAAATCGCCCAATAGTATTAGTGGATGTTTGTCAGTGGAGGAGCATAGTATCTGTCAATATGTCCAAATTGTTGGGTTTTGAGTCTGGGGGTCTGTATGCTAAGCAAAAATAGAGACATTTAGGGGCTTGTTTACAAAGCCGCGGTAGTGGTTCGCGATCGCGATCGCAGCCGCGGCTCCATTGAAATCAATGGGGCCGCGGCTCCGATTACGATCGCAAACCGCTACCGCGGCTTTGTAAACAAGCCCCTTAGTTTTTATAGTGAGAATGTCTATGTTCTCTATGTTGTTGAGGTTATTAACGATGCTTTCCATTCTTCTTTTATGATTATGAGGACTCCCTCTCTTCTTCTTGTGGTTCTGTGGGAGTGAAATATGTCAGTCTGGAGCCTTCAGCTAATTAATTAGTACAGGGTCTGAATCTGAGAGCCATATCTCGGTTATGCAGACAAGGTCAAGGATGTTGTCAGTTAGCATGTCTTGGAAAAGTGGTATTTTATTTCTTATAGACCTTGTGTTAATGGGATACCATTTTAAGTTTTTATGTTGTGGTAAGATTATGTTTGGTGATAATGAGGAGTTTATTTTAGTTGGATATTGATAAGTCTATTGTAATTTGGTTTAGTGGTGTAGATCTGTTTGAGATAAGAGTGTGTGGGGGTGTGCCTGATGGGGGTCTAGATGGTGGAATGAATTGGTTATGTGTGGGGTTGAGAGCGTGATTGAATATTATGGAGCAGATTAGTATGTAAATAATAAAGTTTATCCAGGAGGCTGTTTTCTTATCCATTATAATAATTGAGCAAGTAGCACAGAATAGGTTTACAATATGATCTTGGTTAGGTGAATATATTTCTGGGTGAGAAGCAGGACTAATGTCTATTGTGTGAAAGCTGAGCTGAGTGGGGTAGTCAAAGCAGTAACAAGAGTTAGCAGTATGAGCTATACTGTGGGGTTTTTTCTGTAATAGTTTATGGTATGTCTAGGAAGACTGATAGATATTCTCAATTTTTGTCTTGTTCTTCGATGTAGAACCACTCATCATATTTTTGTCATTCAACTCCATAATCTAACTTTTTTTTTTGGGGGGGGGGGGGGGATGATGAATTGTAAAGGGAAACATTCTAGCTCCATTGTTAGAGAATATGGCGTTTGTTGCTGAACTGGAAGTATAGAGTTTTGATTGACAATCTCCAATCCTGTATACAATCCAGACTTTAGTTATAGTGGGATCTAAATGTGTGGGGTACTTTGGAGCTAAAAACTAGGTAAGCAATGGCAGTTATAATACCATCTTCTTTTTTGGTGTGGGTCCAGTGTTGTGACATGAGTCTTGAGAACTGTGTCACTGAGACCACAAGGTTGGCCCTGAGATGGGGGGCACAAAAGCAAATGTTAGCTCAGGAAGCCATAACCCTGAATGGTAGCTCACTTGGAACTACCAATGAAAAGACTGAGCTAATTTAAATATTGTAATAGAATTGTTGACTGTATGACTAAATATAGGCTTTGGCACAAGCAACTATCACAAAAAGCACATTCAAATGATGTAGTGAAATGACCGAAAGTGGCAAAGCATGTTTGGCTTCTTTTATTTAGTTTGAGCAGACATCATGGCAGAAGAATGATCATGTATGGTTGTAGTTCATTCTAGTTTTCGATGACATCAGTAGGGCAATTTTACATATCAAAAAAGGAAGGCAGATCATGTGTATTCACGTCTACCTGTTCCATTCCACTCAGAATTTTATAGACCTTTGTCATATCTCCTCTCAGACATCTCATCTCCAGGCGGAAGAGCCTAACCTCTTTAGCTTTTCCTCATAGGAGAGTCGTTCCATCCCCTTTATCATTTTGGACGCCTGTTTCTGTACCTTTTCTAATGCTGCTGTCCTTTTTGAGATGCAGAGGCCAGAACTGCACACAGTACAATTAAGATAAGTAGACAAAGAAAACCAAAGTGGAAAATTAATCTCAAAGGTTTGTAAAATTAAAAATTAATTTAAACATGGATTGTCAGGTTCAAGCTACCTCAAGTAGAAAACATAAAGAGTGCAATTCTATAACATGTACGTCCAGCCCATGGGCACGTACAAATCTTAGACAGGGCCGATTTATTCCCATTTCCAGAATGTGGGTTTAGACATACCCACTATTCAAGAATCAGGGATATAGATGTACCCATGCTCAGCATAGTTGAAAAGATAGACATAGATTTTTGTTCAGTCTTCCAGGCCCTCATCCTCCCGCATTTTCTATTGCTCTACGTCCACTATCCAACAAGCCTCCAGGGAAACGAGCCAATGCAGCCTGGTACTCCACTGAGCTCAGATCCTCACTCACCCTCCTAAGAAAGCTGGAAAGACGCTGGCGCCGATCGCACTCTGCAGACGACCAAATGGCATATAACTGTCACCTGGTAAGGCACCGCGAAGCAGTAACAGAGAATTTGAAATTATTCCATACAGACACACTAAAACGATCACTGAACAAACCGCACGACTTGTTCACTCTCATCAAGAACCTAATAAAGGAACCAGCCCCCGAACAACCAAGTGAGATCCACCCCCAAGATTTTACTTACAATCAAAGCTTTGCCAGGCCAATAAGACCCCAGCACCCACCGTCGCACTCGAACCAAGCTATCAAACACCCCTGACCATCTTCTCCACGCCACCCATGAAGCACATTGAAGACACCATTGCTGCGATCAACACTACCATTGCACAAACTGACCCCTGCCCTGCCTTCTGGATAAAAGAGCTACGGTCTGACTTTAGCCCTTTTATAGCCAGGCTTATGGATCGATCCTTCGCAACAGCCACATTCCCCCAATCTCTCAAACGCACGTCCATCAGACTGCTGCTAAAAAACAGCAAGCTTGACCCCCAGAAGTTAGACTCATACAGACCGATATTGAGCACACCACTACTGGCCAAAATAACTGAAAAAGAAGTCCAAAGACAAATTCAAGAACACATTGAAGCCTCTGCTGGACCCCTGCCAACACAGTTTTAGAGAGTCTCATGGTGTTGAAACGCTCCTTACCACACTGTTCAGTAACATAATTGCTGGAATTGATAACATCCGTCAAGGGTTTGTTCTCATTTTCCTGGACATAGCAGCCGCATTTGACTCAGTAAACCACGAGCTCCTCCTGGGGCATCTCAAGGAGAAGGGGATCTGTGATACAGCACTAGATTGGTGCAAGTCATATCTCTCGGACAGATGGCAGCACATATGATCAGGGGCTTCAGCATCTGAACCATTCCGCCAGAAGCAAGGCGTCCCACAAGGATCCTCCCTCTCCGCCCTGATGTTCAACATATACATGCAGCCCATATGTAACCTCATGTGGTCTTTCAATGTTAACTGTTTGATATATGCTGATGATGTACTACTATACATGCCATTCTCGACAGAGAACCCGGACCTCTCCCCACTGACAGACTGCTTTAATGCAGTATCCAACTGGCTCCAAACCCAAAACCTCCAAATTCAGCACATGAAAACAGAGGTCCTATTCATCACGAGGAACCAAAACTTCACCACGCCGCCCTATCTAAAGGTCAAGGAATCAGAACTTCATACCAAACCCACAATCCGGTACCTCGGAGTCACCTTAGACCAGCGCATGGACATGAAGGTGCACATAAACAACACAGCGAGAGCAGTCTATCATAAGATCCGATCTCTCAGGCACCTACGCTTCCTACTGGAACCGGACGACTTCCGGACAATCTATCAAGCGTTGATCATACCACACTTTGACTATGCAAATTCAATATTGCATGGACTCCCTCAATCCACTCTGAATCCGCTACAGCTCGCGATGAACTCTGCAGCAAGAGTTCTACATGGAGCATCCAGGAAAGACCACATGACGCCCATCCTGAAACATCTCCACTGGCTCCCTATACACGGCAGACTCGCATTCAAAACCTTACTGCTGACTTTCAAAGCCATCAATGGGCTCTCCTCCACATCATTAGCAGAGCTTATACAGACCACCCCCAACAGGTCCAGAAGATCAATAGCGGCCAACACACTGATAGTCCCAAAAGAAATAACCAAATGCACCCAGGCAACAGCAAACAGGGCTTTCAAATTCTGTGCGCCCAGATGCTGGAACACCCTTCCACCCAGCATTCGGGCAATCCCTAACCTAGTCCAGTTTAGAAAGGCACTGAAGCACCATCTCTTCCTCTTGTACTACCTGGAAGACAGTGCTACAATAGCCTCTTCCTCTATCTAGCCCATGCAGTACAACCAAATCTTACCAAACAAGACACCCATGACTACCACTAGCGAGATCCGATTTGTCTTGTAGTCTAGATGTAAATAGTTACCCAGGTTATCCAAGTTTTAATACCTGTTTCTTGTAAACACAGATCAGCCAATGAAAGTGTAAGTTTTATGTTCCATGTAAACCATGCTGATGTTGAATAGCGCGATATAAAAGAGACTGTATATATATAAATAAGTAAATAAAATTTTGACTACGCAAACATTATTCTTCATGGCACCCTTAAATACATCCTCCAACCACTCCAACTGGCATGGATACTGCTGCCCGATCACTCCAGGGTGTCTCTAGGCATGAGCACATCTCATCCATCCTGATGCAACTACACTGGCTCCCCATCTCCACCCGTCTGATTATAAAGCTCTTCTTCTCACATTCAAGATTATCTACAATTTATCCACCTCCTCCTTGTCATCAATTATTCAACTAACCCCAGACAATCGAACACGGAGATCTAACATGAAAAATACGCTGGTCTCACCTCCTATCATAAGGACTTTCTCTAAAGCTGCCACAAACAGAGCCTTTTCCTTATACGCCCCAACACTTTGGAATGCTCTCCCTGCCTCAGTCCGAACCATCAGCAATCTCTCTACTTTCAGGAAGGCTTTAAAGACCCATCTTTTCCAGCTGGCTTATGACCAAATAACGTAATGAAGCTCTCCCATAATGCTGTCAACATAGGACACTCTTAATGCTGACCAAAGATTTGATGCTGCTCTTTGTCCTCCTTCCCCCCCTCTTCCCCTCCCATTCCATACCCCACCTATCTTCTCCCTCCACCCTCTCCCTATTTTAGTTTAACCTTTTACTAGTTATTTAGCGCCCTGCCTTGATGCCAAGTTATATTGTTCTTGCCTGTTAAAGTTAAGTTACTGGTTCTGATGTTTTATGCCTGTTTTCTATGTGTTCGCTGTAAAGTTGCATGTTGCTTGTTCATAAATGTTCCTTGTAAACCACTCTGATACTAAATAGTGCAGCATATAAAAGCTAATAAATAAATAAATAAGCATGCATGGCAGTAAGGGAACTCCTCATTTATTCTTGCACTGGCCATCTCTGACAACAGTCTGTACAATGCTATGTAGGTAATCTGAGGAGGATCCATACAGTGTAATCTAACAACATATCCCTGTCACTAAAATGGGATCCCCAGAATGACTGCATGCAACAGTGCACACAACACTAATAAATGCCCCAAGAGTACAGGCAGCTGTCTCTCCAAAAGAGCCAGAATATTTGCAGACTATTCTGCCCATTCACAATGGCAGCTGGTAATGCTGTGGTCATCCATACTGTCTAGGTACTGGCCAAGCTGTCATGTTCCCCCAGAATTGCGGTTGAGCACAACAGAGTCTCCTGTGCCACTCTCAGACCACATACCTTGTACCCACACAAAACATACCTCTGCCAAACAGATGCCCAGCACCTACAAACAAGATGGTATAACATCATGGCATGGCGTCCCAGGACTACAAAATTGTTCAGTGTTTTTCACCCAAACATAATTCCCTCCTGTACTCAACCACATACTATCCAAGCATCAACAGAACCTAATGTCTGAACAGAGGATTGTCAGCCTAGCCAGAATAACCACTATAGCTCATCAAACTATTTCTGTTGGGGTGTTTATTGCTAATACATTACCTTCTCTCTTCTCTGTTCTCTCTTCGTTAAGGCAGTGTATTGTGGTCCGCCAGACTGCAGGCATACCAGTCCACTACATATTTGTCACAGCCATTCACCCTTATGGGACGTATTGAAGTGCAGAGCTCAAAAGATTCTATGTCCTGCCTTCATTCCATGTTTCCGCAGGTATAAATTATACATCCTCAGGTAACACTGAGAACGTACATGGGCCATTCCTGAATACGTTTTGTACATCTCTGTGGTTGATTACGCCCCTATTCTGCCCCCTCCCGCCCACATTTCAAGATCCCCACAAAGATGGCATGTACATTCACGGTCACGATGGTTTCAGAATACGGTTGTAGATGTTTTTACTAGGAAAATGTCTACGCCATACATCCAGGTGGCTTATTTGCATTTCAGAATTACCCCCCTCCCCCCAATTTTCTTTTATGAATAATATGAGCAGCCAGGTAATGGGTACCAAGGTGGTGAACTGGATCAGAAATTCATTGACTGACATATGATAGAGGAGACGGTAAATGGAATTCACTCAGAGGAAAGGATGGTGAGTAGTGGAGTGCCTCAGGGATGGGTCCTGGGACAAGTACTGAAGAATATCTGTGTGAATGATATTGCCAAAGGGTTAAAAGTAATTTTTCATTTTTGCTGATGACATGGGGATTTGTAACAGATTGAACATCATGACAAAAATAATCTACAATAATTAGTAAAATGGCCTAAAATTTGGAGTTAAGATTTAATGTACAGAAGTGCATATTGCTGCACTTGGGAGGCAGAAAGCCAAAGCAGCTATATGTGATAGGGGATGAGAGGTTGGGGGTGCAAGGACCAGGATAAGGACCTTGGGGTGATAGTATCTGAGGTATTCAAAGTGGCAAAACAATGTGACAAGACAGTAGCCAAAGCCATAAGGCTGCATATAGAGAAGTATAATCAGGTGAAGGAAGGAGGTATTAATTAGGGATGTGATTTCATTTAAAATGTTATGAGAAATAGGAAATTTTGTTATTTTATTTCATACCACTATAATCTGAACATGACATTGAAAAAGCCAAAATTAGGTTCCCCCCTCCAATTTCATCTGATGGCCTTAAATCACTAACCTTTGGGTTGGAAGACAGGTATCTTGCAGAAGAACCATCATGTCTCTGTGGGAAGTGGTTCCAGCCAGTTTGTTCTTAACTCTTTTATTGTTTCAGATCTTCATTCCTGTTTTCTGATTGGTCTAAAGTTTGTCTGGTCTGTACCTCTGTGTAAAATGCCTCCCGATCCCCTCTCCTCCAGTTTTCTAGAACATAATCAATAACTTTCCATTGTCTCCAGTAGGGGCATTCATTCTCAGAGTTACAATGGGGCAATTACTTTTGGGGCAATTTTCTAACAATATCGGATATATCAGCTTCAGACTGTACAAATGAAAGGTCTTAACTTTGAATTATACTGGTATTTGTTAATTCGAAAAGTGTTTCTTTAAATAGGGATCTAACTGGTGATGTGCAATATTACAAAGACACTGTGCCATTTTGGAGATAAGTTGTGCTGATTGAGATCTGAGTCACTGAAATGCTGAAGAACAGTTTGGTAAAATCTGTGGAATATTGAAGAATAAATCGCGAAGAAGAGTAATATAGAGGTGGTTATAAAAGATTGGTCTGCAGTATTCCCGTGAGGCAGAACTTTTGATAACAGGACCAGTTTGAGACACAATATTGTGTCTGGGGGTATGTATAATATGAGTTATCTATGAGAATTTTGTACATGAACCTGTCAGTGGAGATAGCACATACAAAAAGATTTTTTCCTGTGGTGATATATGAGTCCAGTAATTTTTTTTAAAAATGATTATTAAGATGATAAGCAAAGAAAATATATATGAACATTTAAAATGAACCAAGAGGCTAATGCTGGTATTTATCTGCTATTTTTCTGTTGTCATTTATAATGCTACTATGTTACTATTTGCATGTTCTCAAATGTCCAGCACATATTTCCATATAGTATTATGCAGCTGTAACTGACCAAAATGTTCTGTTCTTTCTATAGACAAACAGAATTTGCATTTATCAAATGTATTGCTTTTAAATCTCAGGAAACATTCACGCATCTGTCAACTGGGATAAAATATACAAATACATCTCCAAATGAACCTATGAAACTGAAGTGGACTTTCACTTATTTCAAAATACTATATATATTTTTTTTTTACTGTAAACTTTATAAAATATAAACTATACACAAATGAAACTGCATAATAGTGTAATTGTTGCAAAAAATTATACTCAAATGCTTGCACATTATAAATGTCAAAACTAAATTTTAACACTTTAGCAAGAATGCCAGATGACATTTTCTTTAAGTAGTTAGAAATGCAGCTTCCTAGTGCTTTGCAGGTTAAATCTGCACAAAATTATCACACAAATATGTGCTGTGTGTCACTGAGTAAGGCAAGGATTGAAAACACATCACGCACATATAGGGGCCAGTCTACTAGGCATTTCCTCATCGGCATAAAATGGGTAACCCCCCCCCCAAAAAAAAACAAACCCCAAAACATGGAGGACAATTCGGAGCAGGGGATGTCCGGAAAGCCAAAAGTTCAACGGGCCCAATTTGTACCTGCTTCTGCAACCGCGGGAGCTATACATTCTTGTGGTTGCAGAATCAGGGCACTTGGACGGACTGGCATGCCCCCTATTCTGCCTCCACAGACATCCAATGCTGTGCCTGTCTAGTCTTCATAGCACTCCTGCTGGTGTTCCAGTGCCATGGTGTCCCATTGTCATGGTGCTGGGATGCCCAGCAGGAGCGCACAATAGCCGACAGCTCGTACTAACCTTTTCCCTGCCACCTGACCCTTGGCGGGGGAAGCCAGGGCAGGGATCAAGCGGCAGGGGCTTACCAGCAGCAGCTCTATTTGTTTTGGGGGGCTTTATGCCCATATCTCACCCATGCCTGGGACTTATTCCCTGTCTGAGGTGGAATAAGTTGGATGCACCTCCTGCTCCCAGTGTATGCAAGGGCCCTGACCAGAATAGGCCCTGTACTTCTGGGTGCTGTGGCCCACTCTCCGCCTCCATCCCATGCTATGCCCACACTCTGCCTCCATCCCACCTCTATCCCGCCCCTATCCAGCACTCCCCGCACAGTAGCTCTGTGCATGCAGAGAGCCATGACATCAGGATATGCTCCCTGTGAATAGCAGTGGTTGCACGTACAAGCCGGACGTACATCCCGGTTATTGGGGATCAGAATGATCCCCTTAGTAGACATACCCCATTGGACCTATATGATCCTTTTTTTTTTCCTCATCTCTCCACTTACTGGGCTTTAACACTGGAATTTGCCCACCCACTTCTACGTCTATGAGCAGACTACTTTGTTGCTGCAGAACTTTCTCTCTCTGGCATCCCAGTTCTGTGGCTGGCAATAATGACCCTTCTCCTCCCACTCATCTTCATCTCAGCATTAGTCCTTAGGGCTCTCAATTCTAAAGGAAGAAAAATCATGTACATATTCTCCTCTTCTCATCCTATCCCTTTCCTTCATACTACATGACATCCTTCCTTGGCCTCCAGATTACATTCCCTCTTATTCACTCCCCCAGTAGTCACCTCATGCTTAAATTCTCCCAGCATTAATCCTCTCCTCAAGTTCCTCCAACTGATGGCACACCAGACATTACGGATTCTTTTTAAATGTATGTATCTGATTGCAAAAGTGGACCAGTGATGATAGATGTTGTGGATCGCAGAACACTTGTTTATATTCTAGGTGGAGGACTCAGCCAGTCAGAGAGGTTTTATGTTCATCTGGTCATAGCTAGGGGTATGAAGGCCAAAGATTTTCATTTTATTTAGTGCCTTCTGTAATCGGTGGGATTTTTTTAATATTATTTTTAATTTCAAGGGAAATATCATTAATAAAATGCACTATTGCTCAATACTGAATGTTATCTCTCAATAGTGCATGCTATAGTTGAATAGTGCACACTATTGCATCTGTGCACTATTCATGTATGCACATATCATTGCTCGATAGTGCATACTATATCACCTATAGCACACACAATTGAGCTATAGCACACACTATTCACCAATAGTGTCCACTAATTATGACAGACAGAAAGTGATTGCATTTTTTTTAAATTCTCTTTCAGATCAAAAACAACATAAAAAGATATAGGACATATGAATGCTCAGGGCAAGTAAGTGCAGTAATTGGATGAAGAGGCCTTATTGCTGGTTGGACATGTTCACATTTTCTAGTGATTCATCTAGGAGGCAATACTGATAATGTATCCGACTGACAGTTGGTATTATTTGCATTTTTATCTCAAGCTCATATACTGCTTTCTAGTCCAAAGTTTCCATGGTAATACACAATCAAATGTTGTTGTTAAGTGCCATTGAGTCGGTGTCAACTCATGGTGACCTTCTGATAGTTGTCCTAAACTGCGTTCAGTCAGTCAGACAGCTCATTGTTGACAGACTGGCACCCATAGCTGCTGTTATTGTATCAATCCATCTCATTGCTGGCCTTCCTCTTTCACATTGACCTTCTACCTTGCCAAGCGTGATATCTTTCTTTAATGATCTCTCTCTTCGCATGATATGTCCAAAGTATAAAAGTCGAAGTTTTGTCATCTGAGCTTCTGAAGAAAGCTTAGGTTTGATCTTCTCTAGTATTGACTGGTTTGTTCTTCGGGCAGTCCATGGTATACTTAGTATTCATCGTCAGCACCATAATTCAAAGGCATCAATTTTCTTGTGCCTATCTTTTTCACTGTCCAACTTTCACATCCATATGACGTTATTGAAGATACCATGGCTTGAACAAGTTTAATCTTTGTATGCAGAGAGGCATCTCTGCTCTTTAGTATCTTATCTAGGTCCTTTATAGCCATTCTGCCAAGAGCAATGTTTCATCTGATTTCTTGACTTCTTGGGGCTTCTTCATTGATAGTTGATCCAAGTAGGTTCAAGTTATCCACTATTTTAATTTCTTCTCCATCAATAATAATGAACTT
The DNA here is from genome assembly GCA_033557465.1 of Ichthyophis bannanicus. NCBI lineage: Eukaryota > Metazoa > Chordata > Amphibia > Gymnophiona > Ichthyophiidae > Ichthyophis > Ichthyophis bannanicus. Next base: position 218,533,476 of record CM066036.1, read on the forward strand.
ATTGATTTTGACAGGATCTTTGTCTTCTTTACATTAAGGTGTAGGCCCATTTTAAGACTATGGGGCATGTTTACTAAACTGCGTTAGTGTGATTCGCGTTAGGATCCACGATAGAGGCAGAAATCCCAAATAAGGACATGGGCGGTAAATCGTCACCGATAACGCGCGTTACCAGGCGCCATAGCCTAACGAGCATTAAAAAACATCGTGTAGAGCGCCACGCAACGCGCGCCCATAAGGCGTCTGATAAGGTGTGTAACAAGGAATCTAGAACTGTAGCACAATGGTTAATGTACTAACTAATGGTGCAGGGGATGTAAGTTCAATCCCCCTGTGGGTCTAATGAGTAAAGCTGGCTGTGACATCACCTTTTACTCAAAATCAGTGCTGTTTGAAGCATTTTGTTTGTTAATTTTAATTAGTGCTGCCAGCAAACACACCCTCACAGGGCCGTAACCTAAGGTGCCGCATAAGGCACCCTATAAGGCACCCCAGAGGGCACATTATAAAGTGCACTGTCCGATAAGGCACCCTAGAATGTCCCCTATGGGCCACCCCACAGGGCGCAGTATAGGGTCCCGCATTGGGCACTGTATAGGGCGCCTGATGAGGCACCGTAAGGAGACAGCACTGTGAGGGTTTGTTGCTGGCAGCACCATAAATTAAAAAAAGAAAATGCCTCAGACAGCCCTACCAAATAATCCCACTGTGGGATTAAACCCATGACCCCTGGCTCCACAGGCAGTGAAGTAACTAGTGGGCCACATTGCTAGTGCTACTAACAAATCCCTGGCTGGCTGCTGAAGGACATCAGGTCACCACACAAACTGTCTGCTGTGGTGACCAGGATTTGGGTTATCCCACCCATACCCATGGTGCACTGCACATGCAGATCAGCAGTCTACAGAGGGTCCCATGTTGCGGGATGCACCCCCCCAGAACCTTGGCCTGGTTGTGTGTCCTGACCATGTGCAACCCTACAGCACCTCAGCCTGGTGGGGGTTCTGACCGTGTGTGTTACTGCCACAGAGTGGCTACCGTCCATCACAGTGGACGGGTCCTGTGTTCACCCTGAGGGTGAGGTGGGGTGCCAAGCACCATTTCCGCTGCACCTGGCATTTCTGCGATGGGCTATGCTACAGGTCCCCATTGGTGCCTCTGTGTGATAGGTGGCCCCTGCAGATACCCTTAGCATTTGCCTGTGTCCATCTGTACATCACGTCTTGCTCGTGTGGACTATGATGCACCCTGAATAGTTCATACACTGTGTGGGTGCCATGGTCACATGATTTCAGGTCCAAGGCGGGGGGGGTTGGGCCCATAGGCGGTTTACGTACCAACACCCAACCCACCTTCTGTGGCTCAGGGTGGGAAACATGGTTTCCAAATAATGGGTCGACATTTTACCCCCCTACACTGGTGACAGTAGAGGGTACCATTCACCCCAGTCCTGCCAGGGAATGGACACCCCACCAGGGCAGTCTATGCAGATCTGTATGCCTCGATGCATTGGGCAGTGACAGACAGACAGTAGAGCTGGTACTACACAGCTGCCCCACACCACTATCTGACATCCTCCAGCAGCAAGCGAAGTGAGTTACCAGCCGCTGCACCCTGCAAGGTATTCCAGCCACACACATACAAACTGCAGACAGCCTGCTTGCTAGTCCATAGTGCATGTTCCTGGAAGTGATGCGTGCACCCACACCTGGGATGTGCACACACACACCAAGCAGATGGGTCAGTGATAGTGCTCCAGAGGACAGAGCCCATATATCTCACTTCAGAAAAATGCTATGTAGCACTATGGGGGAACCCAGCCATGCCGTGGTCACTGCACAGTCAGGGTGAACATGACCACACAGCAGAACATGCCATGGCCATCCTGTCCGTGTAGGTGGTGGGCAAGCCCTACAATGTCCCAGCCATTGCCCTGGGCACTGTGCAGGTGCATCCTGCCCAGGCCGCCCTCTCCGGCTATACCCACAGTACCTTGCTCCTCATTATGCACATTGGCAGGCCAATACTAGCAACAGTGCTAGTGGTGTGTGCTGCAGAGGGTGTTGGCAAACGCAACACACTGGATAGACTGACGCACACCCCCACACCTATGCCAGTATAGTGCACCAATATAGGCTTTTGGCAGCCCAGGACACCGCACCAGTCCTGGGCACAGTACAGGCATGGCTATGGTATGCTGTACTGTTGGGGTCTCTTCCCAAGGTGGTGGACACTGTCAGGTTCCAGACGTGACACACACTCCACAGACATCACAGAGGTTGGTATGGTACAGCACACTGGGCCGCTTGTGCTAACATTAGGGATTGCTATGTGCCAGTTATCATAGCAACCTTTTGCTATCTGTGTACCGTATTCCCTGGTTTTGGGTGTCATTGCTAGGGTATGCATGTGCTAGTATTGGGGGATGCACACAGGGCCCAACATCCTGCCTCTCCAGGACACAGTGGCTAATGGGGCCTGTGGGTGTGGGTGTTTCCGCCCCTGTGGATCAATGCTCTTGGACAGGGGTTCCCAACTCCGGTCCTGGTGGGCCTCACCATGTTTGGGTTTTCATGCTGTTCCTGATGAATATGCATGAGATACATCTGCATACCATGGGGGCGGCGCATCGACATACAGCACAGGCATCTTTATTGCAGACAGCATGAAACCTGAATGTTGTTTGGACCTCCATGACTGCCTTATTTTGTATTTCATTTCCAGCATAGTAGACCATGTGATCATCAGATGCAAAGTGCTCGATGCCAGTCCATTTCAGTTCGCTGACACCCAACAGATCGAGTTGTACACACTCCATTTCATTCTTGACCACCACCGACTTCCCTTGGTTGCAGTTTCTGACTTTCTTTTCATGTGCAGCTACATCAGCAATCAGACATCTCAAGGGCTTTGATCCAACCACATCATAAATGCTGACTTTACTCTGAAAATTCTTCAGCTCCTCCCTAGTAGCCATTTGAGTGACTTCCGACCTGAGGGTCTCATCTTCCAGCACTATAGTGCAATTTGTTTTGTTGTGACTATCCACTGGGTTCTCATGGCAAGATATGGAAATAGATTGCTAGGCCTTTCTTCCACGCAGTTTAAGTTTAGTGTTGTTGCCGTTGTCACAAAAATGTGATCCTCTGCCGCCAGCACCATCCCATGCTGCTTCTGCCCAGATTGGTGGTTTGTCTTGGTGTGGCACCTCAACTGAGACCTGTCCATCTTGGGAGACCCTGCTAGTAGTTAAGTTTCCAATAGCTTAGCCCTCAGCACCACTGACACACACAAGCCTTCACAGTATGACAAGCTGCAAACCAAGTGAGGGACACAATCAAATACATAAAATAATATAGATAATAACAATATATCATAGTACTTACAGTATAAGAATACTCTTTACTATACATTTTGCGAGTATTTTTATAAGGGGCACTTAGTTTAGAGGGCAAGAACAATAGGTATCTACTTAGGTACTATTTTATAAAGACACCTAGATACTTACGTGTCTTTATAAAATAATAGCATGTGGCAGAAATCAGATCTTGAATGCAGGTATGAACATTTACACCGACTTGACAATTTGTTTAAATGTGTAAAGTATGCATGCATGTATATAAATTATGGTAGGTTAGTATCAATATGTGTACTTGCAAATTCTGCCTATGTTCCACCAAGACTATGCTCTCAGCTATATCTGCAGCAGTGCCTTTCAAACCTTTACCCCATATGACCCCATTTTGGCAATTGAAAATTAATGAAACCCCAGGTGATGATGAAATCGAAATAGCAGGTCTCCAGCCTCCTTCCCTTCCCTCCACTCATCTAAACCAGAAAGACAGCAGCAACAATAGTGGCAACAGCAGCAAAGGGTCCCTTGTATTAGTGTGCATTGTACTTACAAACCTAAATACTCAGCATGGTTTTACAGCCTAACAAAGTTTTCTCAATAGGGGTAAGGGCCTATGACTGTTCACTGGCTCACAGGCCATATGCTGACTAGTAACTGCCTCTTCTTGGCATAGGTCACAGTGAAAGTCCAGAGACAAGGGGAAATGGCTAGGTTTTTGTGACCCCCATTCACTGATGATGTGACCCCATTTGGAGTCCCAACCCCAAGTCTGGGAACCACTGCACCTTTATAACAAGGTGCATACTTTTGTGCTCATTGGCATTTTATAATAAGCTTTTTGCATGCCATTTACGCCCAATAAAAATATGTAAATACATATATGTAAAATTATAAAAGGAACAGCTGTTGTAAAAGCTGATACCACTGGGCCAGTCTCAGAAGTGACCTTGCACTTTTAATGTCCTGACTGCCTGGCACCCATATTCTGTGGTATGAGATTATGCCTTATTAGTGGTTGCAAAATCACCCTTTATTGTGAGGGGTGTTTAAGGTCAACAAGTATTGCTATTTTGATCCAACAATTTGGTGGTGGCCATATTAGGCATGACTGGTCATATTAGGTATTGATGGACTGTGCAGACTAGTTGTATAGCGATGACATTTTCTATCTGTCACTGGATAAAATTTGCTCTTAAGCATCAAAAAGAGGATGTTAGAGTTGAATTTACAATCCCACAATGCACAATTATTATATTAACTACCATCACACATCACAAGGGCAGCAGTTTATTTGGGTTCTGTCAGGCAAGACCAAACGAGTGTTTTCCAGTTAAATGTGTAGGAGTACCCGCGCTACTAGTGATAGAAAAACTTCTATTAGATCGGCTGGAGATCTTCTGAAATCTGGACTGATGGCCATCAGTGTGACATCAGGCCAGTGACCAACAGTGAAGGCATGTATGGATCCAGAAGTAAGCCAGGGTAAAGTCACCTAAAGAAATGATGGCTGAATTTTGGTTCTGAGCAGGTCAATGGGCAAGAAGATGCATACTTTAGATTAGCCCTCGGGTAAGTTGAAATGGGCAAAATGAGGAACATCTGGAAAGCAGTATTGCTGCCCATAGTATGGGAATTAATGCCCATAGTATGGGAAATAAGATTCTGGATGTTGAGACTTTAATGGAAGGGGATGACTTGAATTTAGTGGAAGTTATGTAGATATGGTCCATGGAGAACCATGACAGGAATGTAATTATACCGGGCTAATTTATTTAGGAAGGACAGGAGAGGAAGGAAGGGAGGAGGAGTGGCACTATATGTAAAAAATATTCAAGCTACAGAATATGAAAATATTCAATCTACAGAATACAAGCTGGGCTTATGAGAGAAGGAGGAGGCACTGTGGGTTAAAATGGAAAGAGGGAATAGATCATCTGTTTGCACTGGTGTGATATACAGATCTCCTTCATAGGCAGAAGTGGATAGAGATTTAATTGAAGACATATGCAATATTGCTATGAAAGGAAATGTGTTGCTAATAGATGATTTCAATTTGCTGGATGTTGATAGGTGCATCCCTACTACTACTATTAAACATTTATAAAGTGCTACAAGGTGTACACTGCACTGTACAGATACATATAAAAGATGATCTCTGCTCGTTAGAGTTTAAAATCTAATCAGTGTCATCTAGAAGTAAGGAGATCCTGGATTCTATACAGGATTCCCTATTTCGGCAACTGGTCACAGAACCCACACTTGAGGGGACCTGGTGTTTATGAATGGGGAAGGTGTTTATGATGTTATAGTGGATGATTATCTCACATCCAGTGATCACTGGATGGTGTGGATCAGTATTAGGACAAGGGTGGATATACTCCATTTAAAACTGAGGTTCCTGGACTTTAGGAAAACTAACCTTGCCAAGATGGGACAATACCTCAAGGAGTCATTAGCAAAACTGTTGGAGGATGTAGAGAATGAGTTCATTTAAGAACTCCTCTTTGGGAGTCATTAAGTGAACCCACCTTAGCGGAGTGCACATTTGAGTGGCCCATCACACGTTAGCTGCTGGGAGCATACTGATCACAACTCCAACAGCTAACATGGAGGTTTTGAAATTAACATGCATAACCTTTGTGGACTTTAGTAAAAGGGAACCTAATTCAAGGGTAAAAAAGAACAATCCATACTAACTCTAGAAATGAAAATCTCTTAAGGAATTCATTGGCCACTCATAGAACCTGGGATTTGCCGTGTTGCAACCTCACTGTCCCAAGTGCTATAAAGTACAAATAAATGGTGTTTGCTGGATGTATTAAAAATATATATAACACAAAAAAATTAAAACTCAGAGAAGAATGATTCTAAGTTTTTCCTTGTACTACGAGAGATGCAGCATATGTCAGTAGCCTTAGACACAACAGAATCAGCACAAACTCTTTTTGACATTTAAATTTAAGCATGGAGTTAAACAGTAGCACAGAAATAAAAGGACACATGACCAGTAGTTTTATGAATTAAAACATGTTTTGCAGAATCTGTTACAGAGTCCCGAATTCCAAAGACCGAAATGAAAATGAAATTAAAGGACATTCATTTGTAACTTACAAAACATTTGGTTATGACATATTTCAATCTCGACTTTCCAACACCAGCCAAAAACAAATGACCAATAAGAAAATTGAAATATATGTCATATATTTCACCTGCTGTAATGACAGGAGACCTTATTCAATTCATAAATGACAAGATCATTTATCTCTATTGATAAAGAGATGTTTGCACGACAACTGGAATGCAGATTATGACACAATAAAATGGATGCTTATTGCCAGAAGCATAATCAAATTTGAGAAGAATATTAACCTGACCAATGACATCAGTGTTTTATTTAGCCATATTGTGAATTTACATCTAGAAATGTGATCATTCAATAAAAACCATCATAACTATTGTTGAAATCCTAAGCAGGCAGTAAGCTGTCAGAAAACATTTGCCTCAGATTGACGGGTAAGGAGGACTCTGGAATCAATCCTATTACAGATAATGTCACCCTGGCCTGGTGAGCAGATGTTAAGAACTATCCAGCGACATTATATAGATCATGCAGGAGTAGCCTAATGGTTAGAGTAGTGGCCTAGCAACCAACATTCAGGTTCCACTAGCACTCTTTTGTGGCCCTGGGCAAGTCACTTTACCCTTCATTGCCTTGAAAGAAAGGCCTGGCAATCTATTTCTAGTCACACATTGACAAGAAACTCCAGGGGCTGCATGGTCTCCAGAAGTCAGCATTATCTCAACGGCATGCACTGCATGTGGATAAGCAGATATTCAAGTCCACCAGTATTAAACTGGGTAAGTACCTTATAAAAGGTACATAGGCCACACAAAAAAATCTCCATGCAAAATTGTACATACAGATGTTGTGGTCTATATGCATGAGGAATAAATTGTACTTGCCTTTAATGTGTAAAATCCACATTTAAACATAAAAAAGGTGTGCTTTGGAGCTTGTATCCTTAATTAGTTTTCACAAAGAAGTACAATTTTGGAAACCATCACTTACACAAGTAGATAGCACACTTCACAGTTTATGATGTAAATATTGCTACTTACACGTTCAAAGCCCCGACAGAGAGTCACTCTTGTTGAACATGCTTTTTTTGTAAAATGGCTATTCCCACCATATGTGCCACAAAATACACTTATTTTTGTTCCATTTCTTTCTATGTATTTTATAAAAGGTTTCACGTTCACTAAGCCATATGTAAAATGCCATGCAAATTTTGAACATCCGAACTTTGATATCCCTTTTCTGACATACATAGACTATACAAAATTGGACTTCAGATCTTTTATTTTCCATGCTGTTTATATCCATAGTTTGTTGCCACTGTTAAATGACTGCCACAAGATACGCTTCTTTTATTTTACCCCTTCTAAACATACTGCAATTTAATGAAAACATAAAATCTAAATGCTACAAAGCCCTTGATTGATATGCAGTGTGTGAACGATGCAAGTATATCATGGAATGATTGCAAGTACATCATGGAATGATTGCAAAGCTAATACAGATCAGTAAATTATACATGCAGGCCTATTACTTATGCATTCACCACATGATAGAAATCGTAAAGAAGCAGACCCCCAGGAAGAAATATTTTAAATGATAAAATATTTTTTCTTGCTTTTAGTATGAGTTAAATATGATATATTTATTAGATACATCTCATTCTGCGCACTTTATTATCTGTAAGGGTTCAATGCAAGGTAAAATGTCATGAACATTAGATTTCTTTTTTTAAATTTCTTTTTATTAAGTTTTGTGTTCATGTACATTAATTATACAGCACATTTCTTAGACATCAAACACATAACACAGACATAACGTAATCTAACTGGCTATTACCGATCCAGTACACTGTTTGATTAACTTATGAGTGGCTTACTCTACTTGTTCCTTCTAGATCCACTAGAGAAGGAAACTACTTTTATACTACTCTTGACTAAGAGTCATGTCTAATTAGTGCATTCCTATGGTTACATTTAATTATGTATTCAATAGATGCATATTTAGAGTATCCCATTTTTTGAGAAAATTTCAGGAGTGAGAGTTTTGAACCACATAGGCTTCTTCAAATGACCGATGGATGCAAAGCAGATTCCACCAGAACTCTACATTTAGTTGCAATGAACTCTTTCAGGATTGCTTTTAAGGCCAAGCACAGCATTAGATCTCAGAGCTTATAATTTTTTGTTTCCAGCACAGGAATTTCCACCAGGGATTTATACACCACTATTCTATATGTGAGAGTTGCTTGTATACTCAGACATTGAGTAATGCGCCACCAGACCTGTTGCCAGTACACCTTAAGATTTGCACAGTGATATAATCAAATATGATAACATACCTATTTCTGTCATACAAGACCAACACCAGTTACCCATCTGGGGCTGCCATTTTCAGGGGAGTTAATTGCGCATGATGGGCCAAAAAATATAGTGTCTGAGTGAGGGAGGCTCGCAGGTGATCCTGACTTGGGATCCCCAGAAGGCATCCCCTATCTTAGGATTCTCAGGTTCTCCTGACTATGCTGCTCATATTAATTGAGTTCCTGTACACTTTTTTTCTCGTTCCTGACTGTAGCAGTGTAAGAAATTTGGATACTGGATGTGTACCACTTTGCCTTTCCTTGAACCTCTGTAACAGAGGCCATCCTGGTGCAGCTGTATTGGAGAAACTCCAGCTTTACTTAGACAATGTTGAAGCTGGTACAACTGAAACAGACACTTGTCGGGTAATCCAAATTCTTGCTGCAACACCTGGAAGGATTTAAAATGCTATTATTTGCAAGTTGACCGAGTACCCAGATACTGTACTTCAACCATTCTTTCCATATGAAGTGTTGACCATTAATTTGGAACCGAGCATTTAACCATATAGGCATACCCTGCGAGTAATCTTCAGCATAGAAACATAGAAATATGACGACAGAAAAAGACCACATGGCCTATCTAGTCTGTCCTTCCATATCAACAACTACAACAGTCCCCTTTTTACCTTTAAAGATCCTCTGTGTTTGTCCCATGCTTTTTTGAATTCAGTTACTGTCCTCATCTCTACCACCTCCACTGGGAGACTATTCCATGGATCCACTACTCTTTCCGTAAAGAAATATTTTCGCATATCACTCCTGAATCTATCTCCCTTCACCCTCATCCCATGTCCCCTCATAGCAGAACTTGCTTTCAATTGAAAGAGACTCTCTCCCTGAACATTAATGCCAGGGGAGGTATTTGAAGTTGAAGTTGTAGTGGGAGATCATTTTGCATCCAGTGATCACCAGATGGTGTGGTTCAGTATTAGGACTAGGGCTGTTAGAATCCATTCAAAGGCGAGGATCTTAGACTTTAGGAAGACTAACTTTGCGAAGATGGGCCAATACTTCAGGGAGTCGTTAGTTGGATGGGAACAGCTGAGGGATGTAGAAAAACAGTGGGAAAAACTGAAAGGGGATATTTTAAGGGCAACCAACCTTTCTGTTAAAATGGTAGATAAAGGTAAAAGGAAAAGGAGACCGCTGTGGTTTTCGAAACAAGTAGCATAAAAAGTGAAGAAAAAGAGGGAGGCCTTCATGAAATACAAGAGATCACAGAGAGAGGAAGACCGGCACCTGTATTTGGAAAAACTCAGAGAAGCTAGCAAAGTAGTCAGGAAGGCAAAGATTCAAAAGGAGAAGGAAATAGCCAATGCAATAAAATGGGGGGATAAGACATTTTTCAGATATATTAGTGAGAAGAGGAAGGGCAAGAGTGGTATTGTCAGACTCAAGGGTGCAGGGGAGGAATATGTAGAAGCTGATAAGGATAAAGCGGAATTGCTTAACAAATATTTTTGTTCTCTGTTCACAGATGAAGAACCAGGAGTAAAAAAATAGGAACAGAAGCAAAGGACATCTTGAACAATTTTCAAAAGACTGTGTTCGTGAGTAACTATCTCAACAAAAGTAGACAAAGCGATGGGACCGGATGGGATACACCTGAGAATACTGAGGGAACTTGGGGACGTTCTAGCAGCTCCACTGACTGACCTTTTCAATGCCTTGCTGGAGTCGGGAGTGGTGCCAAAGGACTGGAGAGAGGCTCATGTGGTGCCTTTACACAAAAGCGGAAGTAAGGATGTGGTTGAAAACTACAGGCCGGTTAGTTTAACTTCAGTGGTGAGTAAATTATTGGAAACACTGCTGAAAGAGAAAATAGTGAGGTTTCTGGAGTCCAGCGGATTACAGGATCCGAGGCAGCATGGATTCACAAGAGGCAGGTCTTGTCAGATAAGTCTGATTGATTTCTTGGACTGGGTGACCAGGGAGTTGGACAGAGGGAGAGCCCTAGATGTGGTATACGAAATTTCAGTAAAGCCTTTGACACTGTTCCTCACAGGCGATTTATAAACCAACTGAGCACCCTAGGGATGGACCCTAAAGTTACTGCTTGGGTTAGAAATTGGTTGGGTGGGAGGCGACAAAGAGTACAAGTAAATGGAGCTCACTCTGAGGAGAAGGATGTTATCAGTGGTGTGCCCCAGGGATCTGTCCTTGGTCCGATTCTTTTTAACATCTTTGTTAGTGATATAGTGGAAGGGCTTTCAGGTAAGGTTTGCCTCTTTGCGGAGGATACCAAAATCTGCAATAGAGTAGACACCCAGGAAGGGGTAGATAACATGGTCTAGAATTTGGCAGCTGGGATTTAATGTTAAAAAATGTAAGGTCATGCATTTGGGCTGCAGCAATCCAAGGGAGCAATATAGTATAGGGGGTGAAGTACTTTTGTCCACTAAAGAAGAGCGGGAACTAGGCGTGGTTGTGTCTGATGATCTTAAAGTAGCTAAACAGGTAGAAAAGGCGACGGCAAAAGCTAGAAGGGTGCTTGGGTGCATACGGAGAGGAATGGCTAGCAGAAAAAAGGAGGTGATAATGCCTCTGTATAAGTCTTTGGTGCGACCTCATTTGGAGTATAGTGTGCAATTCTGGAGACCGCACCTTCAAAAGGATGTGAACAGGATGGAGTCGGTGCAGAGGGTGGCTACTGAAATGATTAGTGGTCTTCATTATAAAGCATATGAGGACAGACAGAAGGATCTTAATATGTACACCTTAGAGGAAAGGCGGGATAGAGGTGATATGATTGAGATGTTTAAATACCTCCATGGCATAAATGTTCAGGGAGAGAGCCTCTTTCAATTGAAAGCAAGTTCTGCTATGAGGGGACATGGGATGAGGGTTTAAGGGAGATAGATTCAGGAGTGATATGCGGAAATATTTCTTTACGGAAAGAGTCGTGGATCCATGGAATAGTCTCCCAGTGGAGATGGTAGAGATGAGGATAGTAACTGAATTCAAAAAAGCATGGGACAAACACAGAGGATCTCTAAAGATAAAAAGGGGACTGTTGTAGTTGTTATGGAAGGAAAGACTAGATAGGCCATGTGGTCTTTTTCTGTCGTCATATTTCTATGTTGCTATGTTTCTATGTGTGTACATTAAATTTTTAGGATTCCATACAGTCCTGCTCTTGCAGAAAGGCTCAAAGTGCTGCAACATCCTCAAAGGTGTGTGTGGTGTTAGTATAAGCCATATCTAGCCTGTAGCTTGTGCATCAGTGGCCTACAGGCCAAGAATTATTTCTGGCGCCCAACCGTTTTCTTGCTGAGGTCTGGGAAAAAAACAACTTTAAGACCCTGGTTCTGCCACAAGGTACTCTGTCTGGCTGCTTGAAGGATCTGTAGCACTTGAGGGTATCTGAGGACTTTCATAACAATTGGCCTCAGATATCTAGTAGTATTTGTTTTGTTTGAAGGGACCTGGTAGGCACATTCCAGTTCAAAAGATTTTAAGAATATTATTTGTAGCAGTTCTGGTATCATCTTTTTGAGATATCTGATCAGGTTGGATCCTTCTGCCCCCCTCTGGTACTCCTATTATTCAGATATTACTTCTTCTTGCCCAGTTATTTTGGTCTTCCATTTGGTTCTCCAGTGCAGTAATATGCTTAGCAAGCAGACCCAACTGTGCAAGCAAGTTGCCATGTCCAAACATGTAATAATGTCCGACAACTTTTCTTTAACTTCATTCAAATCTCTTTGCATTTGCCCCAGGGTCATCACATTCCTTCACTTGCTTCAGTTCTGCAAGTATCACCCATAGGCTTCCAGCCGCTTCTTTCTCTGGTGCCATTTTTTGCGTGGATCCCGATTCCTGTTTTGACATTTTTGCGGCAGTACCAGTTGTTTGCTGAAATTCAAGACAAGTTGGTTTCAGCACTATCATCTTGTACTGCAGTTAGTTATCACCTACCAAAGCTAGAAGGAAGGGAGAGAGGTTCAGGATTCACCATTGACAACAGGATTTAATCCTCTAGCCTGGAATTCTGCTCAGCGGTTGGCTCCGCCCCCTGAAAATGAGATTTAAATTACAATGTCTCCAGATTCAGTATAGATAATGGTCATCAAATTGTGATGATTTCACAAATACTGAAGTCAGTATTCAAAAACTTTGTCTGTGCAACTTAAGGACCTTGCAAACTAAATCTATGTTTTTTAAGCCCACCTCCCCCTGCTCCCCACACTCCCAATGATTTTGCTTAATTTTTCTTGATCATATTGGTGTCTGCAAAAATAGTTAATCAATTAAGAAGAGGTGAAACATAAAAATATACAAAAAAGATTTCAAATAAAGACCATATGGCCTATCCAGTGTCCTCTTCCAAATCAGCTAATAGGCTGTACAACCCCTTCCTCTCCCTTAAAGATCCCCTGCAATTGTCCTTTCTTGAATTCAGATATTGTTTTCATTTCCATCGCCTCCACTGGGAGGCTATTTAATGTGTCCACTACCGTTTCTATTAAGAAATATTTCATTAGATTAATCCTGAGTCCGCTCCTTTTTTCTATACATATTATCATCTTGCATAGTACTTGGGACTCCACTTTTACTTCTTGATTAGCATTTCAACTGCAGAATACTATCAATCAGATTACTAATCATAGATTAGTTCTAAAAGGTAAAAAGTCTTTGGGGTATGTTTACTAAACGGCGCTAACGGCGCAGCTGTGACATTATCGCACGATAATGGTGCATTACTGTGCGAGAACGTCACGTACTGTGTGATAATGTCTGCGGCAGCATTAAGGTGCACAGAGGGTGGAGTAAGGCTTCCCAGAGGGCGGAGTAGGGCTCCCCAGGGGTGGAGAGAAGGGGTCAATGGGCGGAGAGTGGGCGGGGAGAGGCTCCATGCACACTAACGCCGTGAAATGAAGCTCTGAAAATTAGCGCCAGTGAAAACCTCGCGCTAGGCACATTTGCAGGACAGAGAAACCATTTCAGTCAGCAATATACAGCAAAGTCAGGGAGACCCTTAAAAGTGATAGCATGTGCAGCAACGAAAAAGGCAAAAAACATAAATAATGACCAGAAGCAAAATTGAAATCCAAAACACCGAGCTGGCCAGTAGAACAAATAATGACAAGCGGTAATGAACACAACCTATAAAGAGGAAAAAGGACGAGCTCGCATTTGGAAGGGTCAATTCACAGTCCCCCCACAAAGTGAATGTGCCAACATAGAAATAGTGCTGATGAGGGTTTTCTGTGGTGTGTATGGGGTAGCTTGCCTTTGTGGCTTACACATGTGCAGCAACAGCAGAGTGGGCATGTGGGAAAGGGCACTATGGTGATGATGTAACTGGGGTACAGGGGGCTTCAGGCGGCACATGCAGTGGGCCAGCTGGGGCACAGTGTGGACTAGGCAGATGCCTACCTGGCACATGGGAATGCAGAAACTGAAAAGCAGCAACACAGCAACTGACCAGGGTCCAATATGCCACGCGTGTGCGTCCCACAGTGTCCCAGGGGATAGCACCCAGCAGGTACCCCCAAGGTCACAGAACATTGACAGGCGGTGCCGGGGGGAAGCGTGGATGTCAATGTAGGCACCCCTACCCCAGAGCCCACACCATAGGCACAGAAAAAATATTTGTTCACTCAATGCGTAATCAAACTCTGAAATTTATTAATAAGAACATAAGAACATAAGATATGCCATACTGGGTCAGACCAAGGTCCATCAAGCCCAGTATCCTGTTTCCAACAGTGGCCAATCTAGGTCATACGTACCTAGCAGTTTCCCCAAAAGACACAGGTTCCGCAATGCTTGTACTGGGTCAAGCATTGATATCCTGGGTCCCTTCTTAATAATGGTTTATGGACCTTTCCTCCAGGAACTTGTCCAAATCTTTTTTAAACCCAGCTACACTAACAGTCTTTACTACATCCTCCGGTAACAAATTCCAGAGTTTGTTTACACGTTGAGTGTAATGGAGGATGTAGTAAAATATGTTAGTGTAGCTGAGTTTAAAAGAGGTTTGAATAAGTTTCAAGAAGAAAAATCCAGTTTTGACAATGGCGTTATTGCTCACTAGATTCAAAATGTGTGCTAATCTGAGGATCCATGATGGCAGATGGTAGGCGTTTGTAAGCAGCATGATTTTCCTGATGGGAAGGAAGCGGAAGGCTAAGGGGGCAAAGCTTCCCTCTCTGGCCCCCTCAGCCTCTACTCAGTTAACTTCTTTGGGTCCTTTAGACTCTTACTTTCTTTGGCTGCTTCACATACCGGAGATTTCGGGGAGTGTAGCCCAGCTGTGGTTCCATTTGTTTCGGGAGATTGGGCTGTTTCCTTGGGCAGTGATTCTGTCTCCCCTGTGTCTCAGCGAGCTCCAAGGTTTGCTTGCCTACAAGCTAATCTGGAAGTGCTGCGGCCAGAGGGTTTACCCGTTGAGGTGAATCCTAATGACTGGCGAGGGACAGCCCCAGGGATGTTGCAAAAGGAGGTTTCGGCCCCCCTGGTTAAGGACATGCACGTTTCCACTTGGGAGCAGATGGTGGAGACCCAGATTGATATGTTGGGACTGGAGCCAAGGACGATAGATGGAAACTCTATGGAGGAGCAGGTTTCTTCTAACTCTATTGCCTTCTCTCTGCAGTGAACTGAGTCTTTCACGTTGGAGGCAATATGGACTGCAATTGAACATCTAGGGGCAGCCTTGTTTCTCTAGGTATCCTCTCTTACTCAGAAGGTGCAGAGGAACTCTGTGGCTATAGATGAAAATGCTGGGAAGGTACTATCTCTGCAAAACTCTATAGTGGTGGTTCAGTCTCAGCTTAATATATTAGAAGACTGCTCAGATTCCTTTAATTTAGATTGCCTTGCATTAAAGGGAAAGTTGGAGACATTGAAAAACTCAGAGCTGCAAATCTGAGACTGATTAATTTTCTCAGATCTTCTTTGCTATCAGCCTAGGGATATTTCCAGCTATATCTTACTGACACTTTGTGGTTTCCAATGGAATCACTTCCACTGCTGGTTAAAGTTTATTACCTTCCCACAGCTAGGAAATCTACTTCAATTGTAGCTGTATCTGGGTCAGTACAAGCTGATGTTATTAACGTGACTGTGTTGCTGGATGATTCTCAGGAGGAAGTTAGATCTTCTGCCACACTTCTTGATACCCTTGCCCTGTTATCTGATAAGGAGTGGCTGATGAAGGTTGTCTTTAAGAAAAGGAACCTGAGGTTCAAGGAACTCCTTGTTCATATGTTTCCTAATGTGGCTCGGGATATGCAGCAAAGGAGGATGAATTTCTTCTTTTGCGCTCTGGAGTTCAGCAGCTGTGAACTCTTTTCTTTTTGAAATATCCTTGCAAGTGCTTAGTTTAATTCCTATGTTTTTTTATGAATCATCCCAGCTGCTTGCCTTCATCAATGCTTGCCACCTGGAGAATCCCTCAAAGTCTCCAGTAGATCCACCATGAGATGATTGGTATTCCAGTTTGTTATTCATGCTTATTTTGATTAACTTCACATATTTGGTTATGATACTCCTAACTTGGATCCCTAATTTTGAAGGCTAGAGTGGGATACTGTGTAGATTGTAATGTTTTTATTTGTAGTTTTTGTTTCTTTGTAAAATGTTTGTAAATTATTCCCAATTTCTGTACAAGATTTATTCTTGGGTTATATGTAAAACTTGTATAAATATAAATGTTTAAAAAAAAGGAAAAAAAGTCCATAAACCATTATTAAAGTGGACTGGGGAAATCCACGGCTTACTCCTGGGACAAGCAGCATGGAATCTGAATACCTTTCAGAACTTGTCACAGGTGCCAAACTTTATTGGTTAAAAGTCCCCAACGCGTTTCGGCGTCACAGCCTTCGTCAGGAGGTACGCATATGTTGCATGGTGTAAAGTTAAGTGATGGTCTTAAAAAAGACCTTTTTGCATTACCATTTCAAGGCCAATGAATTGTAGTGATCTGTCTCACAGCAAATTGTATTGAAAGTACTGCAGGGACTCCTAAAAAGTAGCAGGTGAATCCAAACTCATGTATAGGAGTATGATAATCCAGCCTTTTACCAACATACTCTTTGTATGTTTACTCAACTGAATTACAATTAACCCTGCAGATCCAAAATAATACCCACCAACACGGAGCTCATTAAAACATCACTATTCATGATCCTCACGCTGATCATAGTTTTGATTACTACCCACTCCTTCCCACTCCAAACAGAAATAACCCAACAATTCCACATCCCTATAATATGCCCCTGACACAACCTCTCCTTCCACATATATATAGAAACACAATCGGAGTATATAATTCAGGACCCAACCTAGACTAATTCACATCAGCACATAGAACCCTAACCTGACCCAAAAATCCCCTCTCCTTCTTATTTCAATAAAATGCATCCTTATCAACTCAAGATTCATCAGGAACAAAATACCAGTCATCTTTGACCTAGTCAGAGATGAAAGCCCCAATATTCTTTGCATCACAGAAACCTGGCTATCCGACACAGACTCTGTACTTTTAAACCAATTAAGCATAACTGGTTGCAACCTCTTTAACTGTCCCAGAGACTCAAAAAGAGGAGGTGGCATACTCATTTTAAGCAAGCAAGAACTGAAAGCCTCCACCACCATTTGTAACAACATAAACAGAATGGACATTATTAAAATAGAAAACAAAAGTCTGTCTATCTGTCTTTTATATAGACCATCTACCCCTAACCATGACAACCTCGCATCTATCCTGGAATCCACATGCTCAACATCACTAAAAAAACCACACATCCTCCTAGGAGATTTCAATTTATCATCACTTCAAAATTCACAATCCACCCTATTCCTCATTGCATTAAATGACATGGGATTTCAACAGACAGTGAACATGGCTACACATACCAAAGGCAATACCCTGGACCTAGTATTCCTCCCAAAATTAACTACATCCTACCCCCTTTACTCATCTCCAAAAACAACTCAAGTTCCATGGTCCTATCACTATATAATAAAATTCACTATACCAATGGCATCCCATGACACCCATCAATCTAATGCAGCAACTAATATGAGAAGATTTAAACACTTCAATAAGGAAAACTTTCTTAGAAGCCGCAGGATCAGAATTGCGAACAGGCATGTACATGCAGGCCAGGACTGCGATTCAGTCCTGGCCTGCACATACATGCCCTGCCCAATTAACTCAGTCAGAGCATTTAAATGGAGCTATGTCGCCATGGTGTCTTGTTGCCATAGCACCACAGCTCCATTTAAAAGCCGCGCTGCTGGCCGCCTGCAAAAAGAGTGAATTCCCTGCAGCCTGACCCCACAATCCATGCCCACTGATGAAACCAAACGACGTCAGAGGGTGGAATAACTTCCCAGGCCATTTTGCTGGCCTTGGACATATAAGACCAACGTTAGAATCGGCCCTGTATGTCCAGGGCCGGTGACTGCCACTGCCCACCCACTCTCCGCCCCCGGGCTGCCTCTTCCATGCCCCCAACTAACTTTCCCACACAACCAGCAGGGAAGTTAGTCGGGGCCTGCAGCCACCACGAATAGCGAGGATGGATGTCCTGTTGGTTCACAATGACCCCGATATTGTTTATTAAAAGTTATTTAGCATAACCGTTGCTTTGGTTTCTTACTGCTGCTCAGGTTTTACATTTATAATCAGTTTCTTCCTTCTTCTATTTAGACGTAGTGCAAATCCATTGCCTTGACACACGCAGTGAAGATGGTAGCGGAATCTACCTGGTATTTACTGTTTCCATTTTTCTTTTCCATATGTGTGTCCTCTTCTCATCAGTTCCCCTTTATGATGTAATGTTTGGATAATTTATGGGACACTTTACTCCATGTTCCTATGATCCCGGTGTCTTTTTATTGCACAATTAGTAGTTATGCTAGAAATTTTCCACTGTATATGAGTTTTATGTTATCCCTTCATCCTATTTTATGACCCTCTGTATTTTATGATCCTCTGCACTTTTAATTTATTTGTTTTATCACAATTGTTTTTAATCTTTTAATCTTTATATTTCTGCATAATGTATTCTTGGTTTATATTATAGGGCATCATTCCCATATGACTGTTTTATATTTGTTTAGCTTTTTTTATTTTGCTCTGATTTAGCATGTTATATATATATATATATATTCTTTTTTTTTTACTTTCTCGGTTTCATATTAGTTCCCTGCAGACGCCAAACCCCTGATGAAGGTTGTGCCAAAACACGGCTGCGTTGGGTTGGTGGCTTTTGGAGATTGTCCCTGCCTAACTTTTAATAAACAATATCAGTTAATACCTCGCTTCAGACTGGTGTGCGTTCTGTGATTGGCCAGCGTGCATGTCTTTGTCTCCTATTCTGTTGCTGTATGTACACAACACATTCAAGTTTCTAAAATGCAGACATTTCCTGCATATGAACAGCCAGTATCTCTCTGCATCCCCATTTATGCTATTACACAAGAGACACGTGTATCAGTGTAAAGAGAGGCTGATTTTGTAAGGCTCTTACACGTGCCCACCTTCATGACTACCCCTTTCTCTCTATATTGGATGTTTTGATTTGGACATCTGTAATGTGCTCTATTTGCTGACATTGTCCCGAAATGAAAAAAAAAAAAATCCTGAATAAAATGAAGAATCCAACAAATAGCACAGGAAACCAAACAAATGAATTTTTTTGGCCTGCACAACACTACTAAATATTTTGATAATCAGCTAAATTGGATAACTGCCAAAATGTATCTGGCTGGCCCTTTTTCTGCTTTCCAAATATATGCTGCCTGTGCATTTGGCTGGACAAATTTAGCAATTCTGAAAGGGTCAGACTTTTAAACACGATAATTTACCCCACTAACACTCAATTTTAATTTGGTAAATCATTTGAAGACAACCTCAGTGTAGATAGATTAAAGCTAAATGTTGTATTGTAAAGGTTCCTATATTCTTTTAATTCTGAATTTGAAATTAAAATGAGTCAAATATAAAATGCAAGGACTTTCAGTGAATTGTTATGCTGAATCCTTGGGGATATGCCCAAGTGCAGTGATGCAAGCCTAGAATCTGTGACTTCACTGTATCTAAACAGCATTTCACAATAGTTCTTTGTAGCTACTAAATTTGTATGTGCCTGGCATCATTCTGTCTGTTTAGCTGGTACCTCTGGATTTGCATGATTGGCCCAGACTCATCGCTGAGGACAGTTGTTTATTCTGTGTCTGCAATGAGTATATTTAGCCTCAGATTTTCTGTGTCAATGCTAATTTCAGAGGGATTCCTATTTAGAAAAGACAAATTAAAACATTATTCAAAATTATGCTTTTGCATGAACTTGTTGTTCTATGCAGATGTTCATTGTATACTACTGCATATCTAGGAAAATGAAAAATAAATACTTTAACTATGTAATTACTTCTAGTGCTTCTATTTAACTTATTGTCCACAGAAAGCTTTGTGAACCCAATTCACTGCATAATTTATGACTCATTTAGGGAAAGTTGGAATGCAAAACCTCGTGCTTCATTTATATGGAATTGATTGAGGATGAGGAATCCCTTTGAGGCTGATTGTTTCTGGAATGGGGACAAAGATGCAATATGCTGTTGCTTCACACTGTATTTAAGGTATAACAAAGTTTTTGCAAGAAAGTCTTCTTGGGGCATGTTTACTAAACTGCGGTAATGTAGCAGTGGCTATGTTAAGGTGCGTTATGTAATGTTAACGCGCGTTGACGTAACATTACTTAGAGGTATATTTACTAAACTGCAGTAACGTTACAGACTGCGTGTTAGGTAATGTTAACAATCGTTAAGTGATGTTAACGTGCGGTATGTAACGTTAATGAGCATTAATGTTACCTAACGAGCATTAGCCTTCCCGGCCGCAGTAAACACCGCAGAGGGTGGAGAGAGGGCGGAGAGAACGGGTCAATGGATGGGGAGTGGGCGGGGAGAGGCTCCTTTCACACTAACACGCTGAACTGAAGGGCTGAATCCTACCGCGAATGAAAACCTGCCGTTAGATGCACATTTGAAGGAGAGAGAAACAATTTCAATGTCAGCAATGTACAGTATAGGCAGAGAGCCCACGAAACGTGATAGTAGTGCTCAATTTTCATCAACAGAATAGTGAACATAAGAACATAAGAAATGCCATACTGGGTCAGACCGAGGTCCATCAAGCCCAGTATCCTGTTTCCAACAGTGGCCAATCTAGGTCATACGTACCTAGCAGTTTCCCCAAAAGACACAGGTTCTGCAGTGCTTGTACTAGGTCAAGCATTGATATCCTGGGTCCCTTTTTAATAGTGGTTTATGGACCTTTCCTCCAGGAACTTGTCCAAACCTTTTTTAAACCCAGCTATACTAACAGCCCTTACTACATCCTCCGGTAACAGATTCCAGAGTTTGATTACACGTTGAGTGAAGAAATATTTTCTCTTATTTGTCTTAAATAGTTTACCCTGTAGCTTCATTACATGTCCCCTAGTCCTTCTATATTCTGATAGTGTAAACAATTGATCCACGTTTATCCGTTCCACTCCATTCATTAATTTATACACCTCTATCACATCTCCCCTCAGCCGTCTCTTTTCCAGGTTAAAGAGCCCTAACCTTTTTAGCCTCTCTTCATAGGAGTAGCCTTCCATCCCCTTCACCAATTTGGTGGCTCTTCTCTGTACTTTTTCTAATAACTCTATGTCCTTTTTAAGATACGGTGACCAGAATTGCACACAATATTCAAGGTGCGGTCGTACCATGGAGCGATACAGAGGCATTATAATATCCTTTGTTTTATTCTCCATCCCTTTCCTTATGATACCTAGCATTCTATTTGCTTTCTTGGCCGCCGCTGCACACTGGGCGGAGGGTTTTAACATGTTATCCACGATGACTCCTAAATCTTTTTCCTGGGTGGTGGTTTCTAATGTGGAGCCTTGCATCGTGTAACTATAGTGTGGGTTGTTCTTTCCTAGGTGCATAACTTTGCACTTGTCCACATTAAATTTCATCTGCCATTTGGATGCCCAGTCTTCCAATTTATCCAGATCCTCCTGCAGTTTTCCACAATCCTCTTGGGTTTTAACAACTTTAAACAGTTTTGTGTCATCTGCAAATTTGATAACCTCACTAGTTATTCCCTTTTCCAGGTCATTTATGAATATGTCAAAAAGTAGCGGACCCAGTACAGATCCCTGGGGTACTCCACTATTCACCTTTTTCCATTGGGAATATTGGCCATTTAGCCCTACCCTCTGCTTTCTATCTTTTAACCAGTTCCCGATCCACAATAGTACACTGCCTCCTATCCCATGACTTTTTAGCTTTGCCAAAAGTCTCTGATGGGGAACCTTGTCAAAAGCTTTCTGAAAGTCCAGATACACTATATCAACCGACTCACCTTTGTCTACCTGTTTATGCACACCTTCAAAAAACAGATCAGATTAGTAAGACAAGATCTTCCTTGTCTAAAGCCATGTTGGCTGTCTCCCATTAGGCCATGACTATCTACATGCTGTGTAATTTTGTTCTTTATGATGGTTTCTACCATTTTCCCTGGTACTGACGTCAGGCTCACCGGTCTGTAATTTCCCGGGTCACCCCTGGAACCCTTTTTAAAAATTGGTGTTACGTTGGCGACCCTCCAATCTTCAGGTATTACAGATGATTTTAATGAAAGTTCACAGATTACCAATAGCAGGTCTGCAATCTCATATTTCAGTTCTTTCAACACTCTGGGATGTATACCATCCGGTCCAGGTGATTTGCTACTATTCAGTTTATCAAATAGTTGTAATATATCTTCCCGGTGTAGCGATATTTCTCTCAATTCCTCTGCAGTATCACCTTTAAATACCACTTCAGTCTTGGGTAACATCCCTACATCTTCCTCAGTAAAGACCGAAGCAAAGAATTCATTCAGTCTCTCTGCTATAGCCTTGTCTCCTCTTACTGCCCCTTTTACCCCTCTATCATCTAACGGTCCAATTGACTCTCTCACAGGCCTTTTGCTACGAATGTACTTGAAAAAGTCTTTATTTCGTGTTTTTGCTTCTGTAGCAAGTTTCTTCTCAAATTCCCGCTTTGCCTGCCTTATCAATGCTTTGCATTTAACTTGCCAGTGCTTGTGCTGTTTCCAGTTTTCATCATTTGGCTCTTTTTTCCATTTCCTGAAGGTTGCTCTTTTGGCAGCAACAGCCTCTCTGACCTCACCTTTAAACCATGCTGGCAGTTTTTTGGACTTTCTTCCACTTTTCTTAATGCGTGGAATACAGCTGGTCTGGGCTTCGAGGATAGTATTTTTAAATAACACCCAAGCTTGCTGTAAGTCTTTAACCTTTGGAACCGCTCCTTTTAGTTTTTTCCGAACTATATTCCTCATTCTATCATAGTCTCCCTTTTGAAAGTTAAAAGGTAGTACTCTGGATTCCTTTACTATCTGTCCTCCACTGATTAAATTAAACATGATCATACTATGATCACTATTGCCAAGTGGTTCCAACACCCTTATTTCTTGCACCAGATCTGGCGTTCCACTAAGGACTAGGTCCAGTATGGCTTCCCCTCTGGTCGGTTCATGAATCAGCTGCTCCAAGAAGCAGTCATTTATTTCATCTAGAAACTTTATCTCTTTAGCTTGTCCTGCTGTGACACTGTCCCAGTCGATACCGGGGTAATTGAAATCACCCATTATTACTACTCTGTTGTGGCTTTTGTTAGCTTCCTTGATTTCTTTGAGCATTTCATCATCCATTTGTTCATTCTGGCCAGGTGGTCGATAGTATACTCCCACTGCCATCACCTTCCCCTTCATAAATGGAATTTCAATCCATAGAGATTCTACAGCAAATTTTGTTCCCTGCAAAACTTTAATCCTTTCTGACTCAATGCCCTCTCTAACATAGAGCGCAACCCCTCCACCAATTTGTTCAGCTCTATCATTACGATATAGTTTGTATCCAGGTATCACAGTGTCCCACTGGTTATCCTCCTTCCACCATGTCTCTGAGAGTGCAATCATATCTAACCTCTCATTTAGTGCTATATATTCTAATTCTCCCATCTTATTGTTTAGACTTCTAGCATTGGCATACAAGCATTTTAGAGACTGTATTTTATTAATATTAATCTGGCTATTGGTAGGCATGGGTAATTGGGAATCTTTATGCTCTGTTTGCTCCTTACTTAAGGGCATTTGGGCTACTATACTCCCTTTTGGAACCTCACTGCTTTTGGTAGTATCCTTCAAGGATACCTTTGTCCGAACCATGCGCTCCTGGGTGACTGTCGGCTTTCCCCTATTTTCTAGTGTAAAAGCTTCTCTATCTCTTTTTTAAAGGTTAATGCCAGCAGTCTCCCCCCCAGCACTAGTATGAAGACTCCCCCCCCAGTGCCCAAGTATGAAAGGCCACTATGGCGATGGTGCAAATGGGGCATAGGGGGCTGCAGGCAGGAAATGTAGCGGGGGCATCTGGGGCACAGGGTGGACTAGGCAGGCACCTAGGTGGCATATAGGAACATAGAACCGGAAATCAGCATGACAGCAGCTGACAAAGGCCAAACACAATCCACCTACACCTAATTGGTCCACCTGAGCTAACAGTTGCTAGGGCACTGACCTGACATCCCCCCAGCCAACTCTCCCCCAGGGAGAAGGGACATACTATTGGTAGACAGTGATGGGGGGGGATGTGAGGATGCTCATGTATGCCCCCTGCCCCAGACCCCACTCCCTAGGCGACCACCTACCCACACAGTGGATGGCCTGGGACTGAGCACTACCAGCACCGACAGCATATGGTCATGGCAGGGGGGGGGGGGTGCCCATGCTGGAGGGGCAGTGACACGTGCCTGCAGTGGACCTAGGCCATGCCCTGTATCAGTACGTGGTGTGCAGTGCAAAATAAAAGGTCTGGCAGAGGAAAAGTACAGGTAGCCCCAGGGACTACCATGCATCTGCGGCAACAGTGTGGTGCCGTACACCCAGCCAATATGTCCAGAAGCAGAGGGTCACAGGTTCAGGTCGCAGCTGTGGTTCCTGCAGAGCATGCCCCTATATTTTACCCTACAATGCAGATACAACTGCAACATGTGCAAAGCCCAAAGCAGCGGCGAACAGGAGTCCAAACACCCACTCACACAGGATCCACAATCCAAAGATGCATGGAGAGTCAGGCTGTTGGCCCCAGCATTGAGCTGCAGTTATCACCAGAGCACTACTACTTCCTCCTGCACAGTTTAGCAATGTCGGCACTGTGATCAGGAACAGTGTGGCGGGCAGGGTTGCCAACCACCCCTATCTTTGCACAATGCTGCAATAGGAGTGTGTGTGTGTGTGTGTGTGTATGTCTATCCATTGTTCTGTGGCTGCCCACCCCTCACTGGACCCGAATTGTCCCACTGTTACCAGCGTTAGCCGGAATATGTGCATAACGAGGAGCAAGGTATTGTGGGTATGGCTTGGACAGGGCAGATTGGCCAGGATGCATCTTCACAGGGTGTGGGGCAAAGGCTGGGACATTGTAGTGCCCGACCACTGCCTGCATGGACAGGGTGGCCACAGCATGGCCTGCTGGGAGGTCACTCACTCTGACCGAGCAGTGACCATGGCAGGTCTAGGTTCCCACATACCGCTCTATACTATCTGTCTCCAGTGATACTTTTGTGTTCTCAGTGCTGGGGGCCCAATCACTGAGATACCTGCTTGGTGCACATAGTTGCTCTTTAAGAATGCAGTATGGACTGGCTAGTGGGCTGTCTGCAGTTAGACTGTGCATGGCTGGATCACCTATAAGATGCTGTCTGCGGGTGACTGGCTGACAGTGGTGTGAGGAAGTTGGGGTTTCCCAGACCTAACCCCAGTCACAGGTATGGCTCTGGCCCACCAACTCTGGAGGGCTATCTTATTCAAGCAGGATGGAGGTTGCTTCACATGGGTGGGGGCACCTGTTCATTATCTACAAAAAGGGGTGATGGGGGCCTTTGGAGGATGTAGTGTATATCACTGTGAGCTATAAAGACACTGCTACACAAACCTCATGCATGTCTAGAAGCCCCTCTGCCCTGATAACAGGTGCCCATGTCAACCAAACCCTAATACAGGGTACACACTAATATGGGTGGTGTCTGGTCCCAGAGGGCTACATGTGACTGCAGAATACAGATGGACACCAAATTACCTTTGGCTGCACTGCAAGGAGCACCTGTCACACACTGGAAGTGATGGGGACGTACAGCAGGATTTATCTCCAGCACCACATGTACTGCGGACCTAGTGCTGGGCACCCATCCTATCCCTCAGGGTGGGCACAGAACCTACACAATGGCATGGTATGTAGCTACTCTGTGCCAGTATCACGCACTGTCAGTTCGTCTTTCCAAGCTGAGGTACCGGAGAGGTGCAGACCACATTTGGTGATCAGCTGTAGACTGCTATTCAGCATGTGTATTGCATCATGGGTACTGGTGGGGTTACCTTATCGTGGCACTCAGAGCAGGCAGTTTGTGCGGTGAACTGCAGTCCTCCTGTTCCCAGCCATTGCTGTGACAACACCACGGAGGTATAGCCTACTGGTTAATACAATGCCGTTCAAGGGTTCAATTCCTCATTGTTCCCTCCTCTCATGCCTGTCCTACTCAAATAGTATGTATGCCTGTCAAAGTCATATTTTTGCAGATCTGTGCTGCCAGCCCATAATGCCCTTGCCACAACTGCCAACATTCCCTTGGTCCGTCTATCTGCGTCTGTCAGCTGTGTAGAGTCCTGTCTGCCTGTGCAGGCTGCCACCTCATGTTCTGCACTGCTACCCCTTTCTGCATTGTGCCTCTTCATGCTTGCCTCGCCTGTGCCTGATCTACATGGCACCCCCACTCCTCTGTCCACCCATCATTGTAACTATCCTGCCACCTCCGCCTCCACTGGGGGACACGTATTTCCATTGTCTGCCACCAACTGTCTTTCCAGTACTTTGCATTGCCAACACCCTGTGCTGTGGTACAGCTGCCCCCACCATGTTTGTCATCAGTACTGGCAGCCACATGGGATGCCCGCAGATATGGCAGTTCCAGCGGCTCCCAGCTCTCCCTCCTTCACTCACCTGTTCATTGCCTTTCCTGAGTGCTCTATCTAGTGTTAGGGCTACATCTGTCTCTGTTCCTCACAGGTCTTGCATGTCATCCTGAGGCACCTTGCAGCCTCTAGGGCACACTAACCTAGGGCACCATAACCTTGTTAGGCCACCTTAACCTATGGTTCCATAGCCCAGGGTGCCTTCTACAGTGCCTTTTCCAGGGGTGCCTAATATGGTGCTTAGCCTAAGGAGCCCTATAGGGCATCTTATGAGGCACCTTGCAAGGCGCCTTGTAATGTGCCTTGTAAGGTGCCTTGTAACGCGCATTAATCTAAGGTGCCTTGTAACGTGCGTTAGCTGATACAGCTTGCTGTAATGATGCAACACCCACGCCTTTATATGGGCATCTGTACCTTTACCGCGGAACCTAACACGAGTGACATTACCACAGTTTAGTAAACATACCCCTTAACGTTAACGCACCTTAACATTACATAATGCACGTTAGCATTCCAGGCTGTGGTAAGTCCCGCAGAGGGTGGAGAGAGGGCGGAGAGAAGGGGTCAATGTGCGGGGAGAGGCCCCTTACACACAAATGCGGGGAAATGAAGGGCTGAATCTTAACGTAACTGAAAACCTGGCGTTAGATGAACAATTGCAGGTGAGAGAAACCATTTAAGTGTCAACAATTTATAGAATGGGCAGGGAGCCCAAGAAAGGTGATAGTAGTGCTTCATTTGCAGCAACAGCATAGTGCCCAGGTATGAAAGGCCACTATGGTGATGGCACGAATGGGGCATGGGGGCTGCAGGCAGTGGGGGCTACTGGGGCACAGGATGGACTAGGCGGTTGCTAAGGTGACACATACGATTGCAGAAAAATGGAAACCAGCAAGACAGCAACTGACCAGGGTCAAACATGCCCATGAGTCTGTGTCCCAGTGTCCCATCCAGGGGACATTACCCAGCAGGTACCCCAAGGGGCACATAACAGTGACAGGCGGTTCCAGGGGAAGCATGGACATCTATGTAGGCACCCATACCCCAGAACCCACACCTTAGGCAGCTGCCTACCTGCCCCCTGGATGGCCTGGGATGGCGCACCACCGGCACTGACAGCATATGGTCATGGTGGCATGGCAGAGGGGGTTGGTGACTGTGCTGGAGGGAGCAGTGGCACCCACCTGCAGTGGACCTAGGCCATGCCCTGTACCACTACGTGGTGTGCAGTGCAACAGAAGAGTTCTTGCCGAGGAACATAAGTATAGCCCCAGGGACCACTATGCTGCTGTGGCAACAGTGTGGTGCAGTACACTAAGCCAGCATGTCCAATAGCAGAGGTTCACATCCCATCTGTGGATCTTACAGAGAATCTCCCCAGAGTTTTAGCCCACAATGCAGCCACAACAACAACATGGGCAAACCCCAACGCAGCGGTGCACAGGGGTACGGACACCCACTCACAAGGGTTCCACTATCACAGCTTCATGGAGTGTCAGGCTGTTGGCCCCAGCACAGAGCTGCAGTTATCACCAGAGCACTACTACTACCTCCTGCACAGATTAGCAATGTCGGCACTGTGATCAGGACCAGTGCGGCGGGTAGGGTTGTCAACCACCTCCATATCTGCACAATGCTGAGATAGGTGTTGGAGTGTGCATTTTTCTCTCCATTGTTTTGTGTCTGCCAACACCTCACTGAGCCCACATTGCTCATGCTGCTTCCAGCGTTAGCCTGCAAATGTGCATAATGAGGAGCAAGGTATTGTGTGTATGGCCCAGAAAGGGCGGATTGGCCAGGATGCATCTGCAAGGGTGGAGGGCAATGGCTGGGACACTGTAGTGCTCGACTACCACCTGCATGGACAGGGTGGCCACAGCATGTCATGCTGGGGGGGGGGGGGGTGTCACTCTCACTCTAACCAAGCAGTAACCATGGCATGTCTATGTTCCCACATAGTGCCACACATTATGTGTTCCCAGTTCTGTGGCTCAATCACAGAGATACCTGCTATGGTGTCTGTGCTGTGTATTACATTTTTGGGTATACAGGGTTCCCCTGTGAGCATGATATATGGACTGGTTAGTGGGCTGTCTGCAGTTTTCCTGTGCATGGTGGGAACTCCTTGTAGGATGCTGCAGGTGCTGTCTGTTGATGAATGACAGACCATAGCATCACTACTGGTCTGCAATGGTTACAGGTATGGCACTGGCCCAGCAGCCCTGGAGGGCTTTCATCCACCAGCAGGACTGTGGTTGCTGGCACTACAGCTATGCTGCAGGATCCTGTCCCACCACACCCTCATCTACAAAAGGGGTGATTGAGGCCCCTTGGGGTATATAGTACATGCCACTTAGGCCCATAGTGGCAGTGCTACATGGTCCTCATGTGAGTCTAAGGGCAAGAGTCGTCGGTGGGTGTAAACAAATTTTTATTAACCCCTACGCGTTTCGGCCGTAGCCTTCTTCAGGGGGCACACAGCTAAATGACATACAACATATAAAACATATAAATATATTAAAAATATTAAAAAACATATTTGCCTATGATATTGGACCAATATTATAAATAAATACATAAAAAACGTATTCATGTACATGTGCTCACAAATCCAAAATTTTTTTAAAAAAAACATACATCTATAATGAACGAAGAAGGCTACGGCCGAAACGCGTAGGGGTTAATAAAAATTTGTTTACACCCACCGACGACTCTTGCCCTTTGTTGCATTCCTGTGTTTCCTGCAAGAGCAGCTGTTCCCCCTTGTTTTTCCCGGACTTTTTGGAACCATGTTTTCTCCGTGGAAGGAGGTCCTCAGTTTTAAAGAAGACGTTTTACAGTCAATGTTGCCGGAAGACCCCTTCTATACAGAGGAAGAAGCTACACCCAACCTAGAAGAAGAATGGAGAGAACTAGTGTGGGCTACACAAAAACATATAAGAGAAGAACTGCACGCAGCTTCCCTACTGGAATACTGTAGGAAAAAGATTATCCCAAGAGGTTTAAGAGTTCAAAAGGCACCAGGAATGTTTAAGGATGACCCTTCTTTCATGACAAATTGGATAAAAATTCTCAACAAGTGCTCATTAGATCTCATGATTTTGTTAATTAATACATCAAAACGCAGGGTGGAATCTCTAAAACCACAAATAGATACAAAAATAGAGGTTTTAAAGAAAAAAGATGCACAATATGATTTAGAAAAACAAAAATTTGACAAGAACACTATTACTTACAGACAGACAATTAAAGAGAAAAAGATTCATAAATTAAAACGTGACGAGGAAGATTATAAATTGGGGACAGTGTACTATTGGACATATAACAAAATGGATAATAAGAATAGACAAAGGAGTAATTCATACAAACGACCCTATAGATCACCGAAACAAACCTTTAGGACTGACAATAAGACTAAACAGTATAATACAAATAGACCACGGTCCCCTACTCCTGAAGTTGAGAGGAGTAGTAAACGGATTCGTCATCAATCACGGGAAAGAATGGACCAATCTGGTTCCCTATTCCCAACCCAGCCTCCAGAAAACCCACAAGGCAAAAGACGGGATTTTCATATGGACCAACTATGGGCCGGAGGAGGAAGAGACAGGTCACCAAGGTCGCCAGTACGTCAGCAGTACAAACAACGCAGCCGACAATATTCACACCGAGAGAGGAGGGACAGTCAAAATCTAATGTCAAAAAGACGTCTAGATTGGGATCTTTGAGCTCAGTTATCAATCTGTCCCAACATGTTCTTACAAAGACAGAATTAGAAGTTTTGGATAAAGGACTTAAATTTGTACCAACTCAAACACATGATAAGTTCTCTACACATGTAGAACTATACAAATTTTTCCGCAAATTAAAAATAATAGATTTTTTCAACAGTCAAACTAAAATTACTACAGATTCTTCAATAGTAAAAAAACCCTCTCGGTGGCATCCACCACCCAATGTAGATCCCTTGATCATGGCATATGAGAAAACAGTACTCACTAAAGTAGAGAGTCTATATAAAGCCAGTAAAAAACGTCCATTTTCCAATCTCACCAAATTACAAAAAGAAGCACTTTACAATTTAAAGACCAATAGTCACATCATCATTAAGCCAGCAGACAAAGGAGGTGCAATTGTCATACAGGATAAGCAAGCATATATAACCGAGGTTCATCGACAATTGAATGATCACGAATTCTATGAAAAAATATTTGACGATCCCACCACAAGATTAAAACAAAGAATAGAAACTTTACTGTTCATTGGAAAGGAAGCGGGATACTTGACTAATGATGAAATAAATTTTCTCACAGTTGCACATCCGATCACACCCACCATCTACATGGTGCCCAAATTCATAAATCACTTACAAACCCACCAGGTAGGCCTATTGTCTCCGCAATAGGTTCTCTTTTTGAGCCACTCTCTAGATTCCTAGATATTATTTTGAGACCCTTTGTCGTTCAAGCAACCTCATATGTTAGAGACTCTACTCATATTATTAACATCCTTCAGGACTTTCAGGGATATCATAAAGATTTGATTTTGGTCACTTTAGATATAAGGTCATTGTATACAAATATACCACAACAGGCAGCGGTAGAAGTCTTGGCCAATGTTTTGATAGGAAGAGAACAACCAACACGTATACCTACCTGTTACTTGGCAGAAATGGCTAGACTTATTATGACTGAGAATTTTTTTAGTTTTAATGGGATTTTTTATAAGCAAATAAAAGGGGTAGCGATGGGCTCCCCCATGGCACCGGACGTCGCCAATTTGTATGTGACAGATTTTGAAAATAACTTTCTATCATTCCATCCTTTTAAAACAAATATTTTATTATGGAAGCGATATATAGACGATATTCTAATCATATGGAAAGGTACAGAAACCAATCTTAGCACTTTCTTTAATTGGTTAAATACTTTAGATCCTAATCTCCAATTTGAAGGCTCCTACAGTTTTGATTCCATCCCTTATCTAGATATTTTGATTAAAAAAGATGTTCACCAATTCACAACAGATCTGTATAGAAAACCTACTGAACGTAACAATTTACTTAATTATGCCAGCTGCCACAACATCTCTCTGAAAAGAAATTTACCTATAAGTCAATTCTTAAGATTGAAAAGATTATGTACAAAAGATGAAGATTTTCAACGACATGCTGAAGACATGCATAATAGGTTTCAACAAAGAGGTTACCCTACAAATTGCATAACTAAGGCCTATATAAGAGCAAATAATGTAGAACGTACCACACTTTTACAGAAAAAAGAGAAAGAAAAAATGGGTGATAGAATAGTGTGTGCACTTTCTTACACTTCACATTCCAGGGCCATTGCTGATATTTTACGTAAAGAATGGCATTTATTGGCATCTATTCCTTCATTAGCTACAAAACGCCCCATGGTAGCTTACAAACGCAATGTTAATCTATCACACCATTTGGTACCTTCTGCACTCCCAAGAATTAAACCAACTTCCACAATTAAAGGGCACTATAGTTGTGGCAACTGCTGCTCCGTTTGCATTCATACGATCGTTGTCAAGAATGCCTTTATACACCCCACCACAGGAACGAAAGTATACCTACAACAATATACTAATTGCAAGACCATCAATACCATTTATCTCATACTATGCCCATGTAATTTGATATACATTGGGAAAACATCAAGACAAATACGTACGCGTATAATAGAACATAGGAGTAATATAGTAAGAAAGGTCTTAGATAAGCCATTAGTATCTCATTGGATGGAAAAAATGCACAAAGTTACAGATCTTAAATTTACTGTTCTTAGAACCATAGTTCCTCATTGGAGAGGTGGAGATGTTAACAATAAGTTATTAAAGTTGGAACAACGGTTTATTTACGAATTCAATAGTCTGGAGCCATATGGCCTTAACCAAGAAACAGATCTAACGATATTTCTATGAAAGTAATTTTATTTATATTTATGTTATTTATTTATTTATCTAAGCTCACAAATGAAGAGTCGCAACGTACACCTATTTTCAATGATGCATTTTTATTTATGTATTTATATCTGTTCATTTGTCTTTTCATTGTATTATTCATTATATTTATTTAGTTCACACGATGATTTATATATCTTGTAATGACCTTGTGTAATAAGATCATCACACTTTTATCAAGCCTTTTTGTTCATTATATAAGCAATATCTGTGTACATTTATGTTGTTTTAGCAATGGTTAGATTCAATGATTTTCATAGGCATCATTTTTTAATTTATGGGTTTTTATTATTTACGTTTTTTATATTACTAGGCTTATTTTAAACTGGTCCTCAATGTCCACATTTATATGCCTATTCATTCTTATGCATCTAGTAATATATTTTATAATATGTTTTTAATATAATTGTAACCTTTAAAGTTGGAAAGCATTTGATTAACGTTATACTTCTGTCACTAGTTTTTAATAGTAATCTTATTATTTATAATGATAGTAATCGATGCCTTTATTTACTACACATTTTGTTACTAATTACCCTATCGAGTATGCAATTCATTTCCCCCCTCCCCCTCCTTCCCCTTCCCCCCCCCCCTCTCCCAATCCCCCCTCCTCCTCCCCCCCCCCTTCTCCCCCTTCCCCCCCCCCCTCTCCCCCCTTCCCCTCCCCCTCCCCCCCCCCCCTCCCCCCTTCCCCTCCCCCCTCCCCCTCCCCCCCTTCCCCTTTCCCCCCCCCCTCTCTCTCCCCCCCCTTTTTTTCCCTTTCCCCCCCCCCCTCCCCCCCCCTTCCCCCCCTCCCCCCCCCCCCTCCCCCCCCCTTCTTCCCCCCCCCCCCCCTTCCCCCCCCTTCCCCCTTCCCCCCCCCCTTTCCCCCCCCCCTTCACGTTTCCCTGCCGCAAGATACCTTCATGACCTTGTCTTTACGTTACGAGTTTTTAATCCCTTTTCTATCACATCATCCTAAACCGTTTTTCAGAGCTAGTAATTTAGTACATACATCATTGTCCTTTTTGGATCGTGTTCTAATTAGTCCCTTTAAAGTCTCTTAATAATACTTGGCGCATTTCTTAAGAGATTTTGTTTCAGTTTTCACGATGCATTTAAATAGTTGTACCCATCACTTAACAAAACAAGTTTTGGTTTCAAATCCAGTCCCCCTTTCACAAAATTTATTTTGCAGCCAATGTGCCTCTCTCTCTTTTTTTTTAACAGATCCCATAGACAGTACTAGTTTCTTATACAGAAGTTTTACAAAGGTGCATAACAAGTTAGCTGTTTCTTTAAAAGATTACGCAGTCATTTTATAAGTGTCTTCAGTCTCTCTCCTTTTCAATTCAATTGGTCCAAATATAGTCAGGATTGACGTAATTTAGTTCCTCCCCTTCATTTGACGTCATTCAAATTTGGCGCGCAAATCGGCGTTTTTTTAAAAGACACCGTTTCAGTTGACATATCCTTTGCTGTTCCAGGAATAAGTTTTTCACGATTCGAACAGGTGCGTTTTTTATCTAATATAAATCTTGAAAGTCATGTCCTCGCAACGGTTTAATGTTTTTTATATTTGTTGCCTATCTATCTCCTACATTGTATTCATCAAGTCCGTTTTTTGTGAAATAATATAGATTTCTCTTTGCATCACATTAGTCTTTATAGGCTCAACAATTTGAATTTAGACTCTGCACATCATTCACTTTTTCATTTAAGACTGATTTTCAAGTATTATATACATATATATATTTTTTGAAGAGCATTCATACACATTTTTTAGCCGTCCTCAGGATCGTAGGTTCACATATGAGCATTACAACACAATTGTCACAAAAGATGCAACATTCTATTAAGCCCTAACATAGCGCAATTGATCTAATCCACCCCCTACCCACCACCCCTACCCTCCCCTCTTCTTCCTTCCCCCCTTTCCTCCCCCCTCTCCCCCTCCCCCCTCCCCCTACCCCTCCTTTCTCCCCCCCCTCTCTCCCCCCCCCTCCCTTCCCCCCCCCCCTCCCCCCTCCCCTCCCCTCCCCCTCCCCCCCTCCCCCTCCCTCCCCTCCCCCCCCCCCTCCTCTCCCCTCTCTCTCCCCCTCCCCCTCTCCCCTCCCCCTCCCCTTCCCTCCCTCCCCCCCCCCTCCCCCCCCCCCTCCTCTCCCCTCTCCCCCTCCCCCTCTCCCTTCCCCCCTCCCCTTCCCTTCCCTCCCCCTCTTTCCTCCCCCTCTCCCCCTCTCTCTCTCCCCCTCCCCCCCTCCCCCCCCCCCCCCTCGAATAAAATGATTCATAATCAAAGTTAGGCTTTTAGACTCAACATTCCCCCTTTTTTTCACTGAATAAAATTTAGTACCAAGTCTGAGTACACTGCGTTGTATCGGTCTATCATGATAATAGTCTCCTCTATCATTCTTATATATCTTTTTCATATACATATATATTTTTTAAGTAACATAACATATATATTTTTCATGTATATATAATTTTTCAAACTACACAAAAATTACTTCAATAGTTTATATAGATGAATTTTCCAATATGTTTATTTTTACAGTGTTTTTGCAGATGATATAGACACACAATAGAAGGTTTATATGTAAGTAAGAAGTGAATCTTCTTTATTTCCTTAGCAAAAATTTATTGTCACTTTGCTTTTAAGTACAATCTACTATCTAGTATTACTATGAAGCCATTTTCTGACCTATCATACTTTACAACAGATCATCTCATTTTTAAGGCTCACAGATTGTTTGGCAAAAGTGCACACACAAGTCCCCTTCCCCCTCACCCTTCCCTTCCCCTGTCCCCTCCATCTCCCTCCCCCTCCCCTCTCCCCTCCTCTCCTTCCCCCTCCCCCCTCACTCCTCTGTCCATCAAACAATACTTATAATATATGTTATTTGTATCTTAGTTGCTTTGGTGAATATAATTTACGGTTTGCAGATCTCATCGATCATACACATGTAAGTCATTTAATCAAGTATCTTTCTCTCCTCCTCCACATCCCCCACCCCCTCCCCCTTCCTCCTCTACCCTTCGCCCCTCCCCTCCCCTTTCCCCCCCCCCTTCTCCCTCCCTCCCCCCTTCCTCTCTTCCCCATCCATTTCCTCTCTCCCCTTCCCTCCTCCTCCCCCCTCCCCTTCCCTCCCTTCTCTCCCCTCTCTCTTCTTCCTTTTTCCCCCCTCCCTTCCCCTGCTCCCTTCCCCCTTCCCCTCCTTCCTTTTCCTTCTTCCTCCCTCCCTCCCTCCCTCCCCCCCCCCCTCCTTCCCTTCCTCCCATTCCCTCCCTTTCTTCCTGTCCTCACCTTCCCTCCCTTCCTCCCTCCCTCCCTTTGTCTCATATTATATAATAAGTTTGTTATCATATATTTTTGAATATATATTATTTTATTTGAACATTTATTGTTTATCTATTCCGTGATTCCACCCTGTTTTTTCTTCGTTCATTATAGATGTATGTTTTTTTTAAAAAATTTTGGATTTGTGAGCACATGTACATGAATACGTTTTTTATGTATTTATTTATAATATTGGTCCAATATCATAGGCAAATATGTTTTTTAATATTTTTAATATATTTATATGTTTTATATGTTGTATGTCATTTAGCTGTGTGCCCCCTGAAGAAGGCTACGGCCGAAACGCGTAGGGGTTAATAAAAATTTGTTTACACCCACCGACGACTCTTGCCCTTTGTTGCATTCCTGTGTTTCCTGCAAGAGCAGCTGTTCCCCCTTGTTTTTCCCCCTCATGTGAGTCTAGACACCTCACTGCCCTGATAACAGGTACCCATGGCAACCAGACCTTAATACCAGGTACACACTAATCCGGGTGGTGTCCAGTCCCACATGTAACTGCAAAATACAGCTGGAACAAATGTACCATCAATTGCACTGCTGGGAAAACCTGTCACACACTGGCAGTGCTGGGAACAGGAGCAGGACCTATCTCTAGTACCACATGTACTGTGGACCTAGTGCTGGGCGCCCACCCTATTCCTCAGGGTGAACATGGAACCTGCACAATGGCATGATCTGTAGCTACTCTGTGCCAGTATCACGGACTGTCAGTCCATCTTACCATGCTGCAGTACCGGAAAGGTACAGACCCCATTTGGTGGTCAGCTGTAAGCCACTGTTCTGCATGTGCAATGCATCATGGGTGCTGGTGGGGTTACGCTATCCTGGCACACAGAGCAGACGGTTTGTGCGGTGACCTGCAGTCCTTCTGTACCCAGCCATTGCTATGCAACAAGCCATAGAGGTATAGTCTACTGGTTAGTACACTGACGTTCTAGGTGGAGGTAATGGGTTCAATTCCTCTTTGTTCCCTTCTGTCCAAGGCAGATATTTTGCTTACCTGTGACAGTCATATCTTTGCAGATCTGTTCTGCCAACCCATAGTACCCTCACCACAGTTGCCAACAATCCTTATAAGGCATTATAAGGTTCCTAATTAGGCACAGTTCAAGACACGTTACAGGGCATCTTATTAGGCACCGTACAAGCTACGTTAAGGCACATGCCTTGTACTGTGCCTTATTAGGTGCCTTGTAACGTGCCTTATAATGCACGTTACCTGAAACGGCTTGCCATAATGATGCCCCGCCCACACCTTTATATGGGCATCTGTACCTTTACCGCGGAACCTAACGTGAGTGACATTACCGCAGTTTAGTAAACATGCCCCTTAGTGTTATTTCTTAACTATTTGTCACCATAGTCCATTGGAAGGTATTTGCATTGATGGTCATGATTAATGTTCCCTCTAAGCTGTTCTGGGTCCTCTGCCGGCATTTCTGCTGGTGGGGGGAGGTGCAGGGTGATCATGCCGCATTGGCAGGTCCTCCTTGGGAGCTGCCAGAAAAAGGATGTTAAATAAATAAAAATGGAACAGTACAGAGGCATTATAATATCCTTTGGGGTTTTTTGTCATTCCTTTCCTTATCATTCCTAGCAATCTATTTGCTTTCTTGGCCACCGATACGCACAGAGTGGAAGGTTTCAGCATATTATCTACGATGATGCTTAGATCTTTTTCCTGGGTTGTGGTTTCTAAGGTTGTATCTTGCACAGTGTAACTATAGTTTGGGTTGTTCTTTCTTAGGTGAATTACACTTGTCCATATTAAATTTCATCTGCCATTAGGTTGTCCAGTCTTGCAATTTTTCACAATCCTCTTACGTTTTAACAACTTTGAATCATTTTGTGCCATCTGCAAATTTGATCACCTCACTCGTTATTCCCATTTCCAGGTCATTTATGAATATATTAAAAAGCAGCAGGCCTAAATCAGATCACTTGGGTATTCCGCTGTTCACCTTTCTCCATTGAGAAAATTGTCCATTTAGCCTTACTCTCTGTTATCTTTTAATCATTTCATGATCAACAATATTACACTGCCTCCTATCCCATGACTTTTTAATTTTGCCAAGAGTCTTTCATGTGGGACCTTGTCAAACGCTTTCTGAAAATCCAGATACACTATATTGACTGGCTCATCTTTGTCTACCTGTTTATTCACACCTTCAAAAAAATATATAACAAATTAGTAAGAAAAAAAATTCCTTGGCTAAATCCATGTTGGCTTTCTCCCATTAAACCATGACTATCTACATGTTCAGTAATTGTGTTCTTTATAATGGCTTCTACCATTTTTCCTGGTACTGATTTCAGACTCACTGGTGTGTAGTTTCCTGAATCACCCCTGGAACCCTTTTTAAAAATTGGCATTACTTTAGCCATTCCTCAATCTTCCGGTACTACAAAGGATTTTAATGATAGTTCACAGATTATTTCAGTTCTTTCAACACCCTTGGATATATGACATCCGGTCTAGGTG
Organism: Ichthyophis bannanicus; assembly: GCA_033557465.1. Classification (NCBI taxonomy): domain Eukaryota; kingdom Metazoa; phylum Chordata; class Amphibia; order Gymnophiona; family Ichthyophiidae; genus Ichthyophis; species Ichthyophis bannanicus. The sequence continues at coordinate 218,572,119 of CM066036.1, forward strand.
GTTTGCTGCTCTTCAGTTTATCAAATAGTTGAAATGCATCCTCACGGTTTATCAATATTTCTTTCATTTTCTTCCAGTTCATCACCTTTATGTATCATTTCAGGCACAGGTAACTTCCCTACAGGCGGTGCAGGGGGGAAGCACGCATGTCCATGTGGGCACCCCTACCTGAGAACCCACACCATAGGCAGCTGCCTACTGGCATACTGGATGGCCTGGGACTGCGCACCACCGGCATAATGGCATGGCAGCATGGTGGCGGAGGAGTGCTGGTGGTGGAGGGGGCAATGGCATCTGCCCACAGCAGACCATGGCCTAGCCCCATTTAGGTGGGTGCCATGCACTGCAACAGACAACGTCTGTCTGATGAACAGTCATAGTATCCCCAGGGAATGAACTGTCCCTGTGGCAACAGTGTGGTGCAGTACACACAGCCAGTGTGTTCAGGCACAGAAGGACACAAGTTCAAGTCCCAGCTGTGGCTCCTGCCAACCCTTTCCCCATATTTTACCCAGTACTAAACCATGTTAATAAAGATGGAACCTTTATTGCAGATAAAATAAACATGCCTAAAACGCTTATATTTTACCCTACGGAGCACAGACACCATAAATATGTGCAATCCCTAGAGCAGAATTTCCCAACTTCAGTCCTGGAGGGCCAAACACCATTCAGGTTTCATGCTGTCCCTAATAAATATGCCTGTGCTGCATTAGTATGCACCGCCCCCATTGTATGCAAATGTATTCATGCATATTCATTAGGGACAGCATGAAAACCTGAACAGTGTTTGGCCCACAAGGACCGGAGTTGGGAACCTCTGCCCTAGAGTAGCGGCCAACAGGGGCATAAACACCCACACCCACAGGCTCCACTATCCAAAGCCTTATGGAAAGTCAGGTTGTCGGGTGCAGCACCATCTCCCAATACTAGCACTTGCATACCTTAGCAATGCCACCCTAAACTTGAGAATATGTTACACATATATCAAAAGGTTGCTATGATTAATGGCAGATAACAATTCCTAAGTTAAGCACAATTTGCTGATAGAGCTGTATCATAGCAACCTTTCTGATATCTGTGGAGTGTGTTTTAGTTTTGGTTTCTGACAGGGTTTACCACCCCGAGGAGTGACCCAACAGTATTGCATACCATATCCATACCTGCACAGTGCCCAGGACTGGTGTGGTGGCCAGGGCTGCCAAAAGCCTCTATATTTGCACAATGCTGGCATAGGTGTGGGAGTGTATGTCTGTCTATCTAGTGCAGTGGTTCTTAACCAGTCCTCCTTGAACCCCTAGGCCAGTCGGGTGTTCAGGATAGCCCTAATGAATATGCATGAGATATATATGCATTAGAGATATCCTGCCAACCTGACTGGTTTGTGGCCCTCTAGGGCTGGATTTGGAGACCCCTGCCTTCAGGGGCGGCCCAAGGGGGGTGCGGGGCCATGTGCGGAGACTCGGTGTGGGGCCTCATTTGCATAAGGGACCTCATTTGCATAACTATTTGCATAATGTTACCATATATTAACTTTTAGTAAACATGCCTCTTAATGAGTGTATGGATAAAGAAAGACTAAAAGATTTCTACATTACTATAATCCAGTGCCAACCACCAGACACATTAGGAACTACTACAAACACTGCCCATTTAGAACCCATAGCAAACCCGCCGTATCCTAACAGCACTACCAGGACTCACAAAGCACCATACCCTACCTATCAAAAGGAAACATGCAAATATTAAACCAATACATTTCAGAGAACAATAATCAGGGCCGGATTTACCTATACGCCACCTATGCCGTGGCGTAGGGCCCACAAAAAATAGCCGCCTTAAAATTAAATTTAAAAAAAAAAACACTGGCTGCCGCCGCGGCAGCAGTCTGTTCCCTCGGGGCCCCCTCTGCTGCCGCGGCAGCATGGACCAACCCGCGGGGCCCCCTCTGCCCGGCTGAATCGTCCGTCCGTCCCTCCCTCCCTCCGTGCTGGCTTTGAGAGGCGCGAAGGGAGAGTGTCTACCTCGCGTCTCTGTTAAGCCTGCAGGGGCTGATGGGAAACGCGGGGCCCTGTGCAAAAAACATTCTCGCTCAATGGCCCTGCCTGCCTTACACCTCTGCCATTTAAGATTGTGAGTGGGCAAGGTGCAGATGTCCTAGACATCAAAAGGGTAGATAGAATGTATCACATGACTCCTCAATTCTCACCACCACCAAAAAGTTGTCTAATAGACAATATTTTGGTGGTGGTGAGAAGCAAAGAGGCATGTGACAAATTCTATCTAACCTTTTTGATGTCTTGGAGATCTGTACCTTGCCCACTCACATTCTTAAATGACAGAGATGTGAGGCAGGGGTCTCCGAATCCAGCCCTAGAGGGCCACAATCCAGTCAGGTTGGCAGGATATCTCTAATGCATATATATTCATGCATATTCATTAGGGCTATCCTGAACACCCGACTGGCCTAGGGGTTCAAGGAGGACTGGTTAAGAACCACTGATCTAGTGTGTTGTGGCTGCCTACACCTTACTCAGCCCACACTGCTTGCACTGTTTCCAATGTTAGCCTGCCAATGTGCATAATAAGGAGCAAGGTACTGTGGGTATGGCCCGGACAGGTTGGCCTGGGCAAGATGCATCTGCACAGGGCATAGAACAATGGCTGGGACATTGTAGTGCCCGGCCACCACCTGCACGGACAGGGTGGTCACAGCATGTCCTGCTGGGAGGTCGCTCTCACCCTGACTGAGCAGTGACCACGGCATGGCTAGGTTCCCCCATAGTGCTACATAGTTTTTCCCCCCAAGTGGTATTTATGGGTTCTCTTTTCTGGGGCCTAATCACTGATTTATCTGCTTGGTGGGTGTGCACACATCTTCTCAAAGAACATGCACTATGGACTAGCTAGCAGACTGTCTTCTGTTAGTATGTGTATGACTGGAACACCTTGCAGGGTGCAGTGGCTGGAGACTCACTGTGCTTGCTGCTGGAGAATGTAAGATAGTGGTGGGGGGAAGTGAGCATTTCCAGGCCTGTCGCCTATCTGCCATTGCCTTATGGATATGTACAGATCTGCATTGACTGCCCTGTAGGGTGCCTGTTCCCCAGCAGGACTGGGGTTGATGGTCCCCTCTACTGCCACCATTGCAGCGTGTGGATCTATTGGTGGGAGATCCTGTCCCCTGCCCCAGAGGGAAGGTTGGGTGGTGCTACATAATCCGCCTATGGGTCCAAACACCCCCCTTCACTTAAATCATGTGACCATGGCACCCACACAGGATATGCACTATTCTGGGTGCATCATAGTCCACAAGGGATAAACGTTACTGGGAAATATGGATGGGCACAGGTATATCCTAGGTGTGTCTGCAAGGACTACCTATCACACACTGGCACTGATGGTGACCTGCAGCATAGCTTCTCTCAGCTAAGCCAGGTGCTGCGGACCTGGTGCTGGGCACCCCACATCACCCTCAGGGTGAGCACAGTACCCCCACAATATGTCAGTCTGTAGCTACTCTGTGCCAGTAGCACACATGGTCAGTTCCCCCTACCAGGCCGAGGTGCTGTGGGGGTGCAAACCCCATCTTGTGATCATCTGTAGACTACTGATCTGCATGTGCAGTGCATCATGGGTACGGGTGGGTTAACCGTATTCTGGTGACCATAGCAGACCGTTTGTGTGGTGACCTGCAGTCCTTCTGTAGCCAGCCAGGGGTTTGTTAGTAGCTATAGAGATGTAGCCCATTGGTTACTTCACTGACTGTGGAGGCAGAGGTCATGGGTTTGATCACACAGTGGTATTATTTGATAGGGCTGTCTGAGGCATTTCCTTTTTTAATTTAAATTAGTGCTGCCATCAAAAACACCCTCACAGTGCTGTAACCTTAAGGTGCCTCATAAGGCGCCCTATTAGGCGCCTTATAAGGCGCCCTATAGGGAACATTATAATGTGCCTTGGCGGACATTGGAGTGCCTTATAGGGTGCCTTATGCAGCACCTTAGGTTACGGCACTGTGAGGGTGTGTTTTCTGGCAGCACTAATTTAAATTAAAAAAGAATATGCCTCAGACAGCACTGATTTAAAGTAAAAGATAATGCCTCAGATAGCCTTACTCATTAAGCCCACTGGGGGATCAAACTCATGACCCTTGCTTTATCAGTCAATGCATTAACCAGTGTGCTACATCTCTGTTGCTGTGATTACAGGTCAGCGCGCCTAATTAAGGCTAACGTGCGTTAATGTGACACGGCTCCCTCTATCACACGATAACGGACTTTATTGCGCAATAACCCAAAATGCTACCTTAAGACTGGAACGCCCACTACCTTATATGGCATTCATCACAGTAAGACTGCAACTAACACCGGTAACATTAAGATGGTTTAGTAAACGTATCCCTTAGTTTTTTCTTAACTATTTTCCTCATTTTTTCATAGTATTCCATTTGAAAGTTAAAAAGTAGTACTGTGGATTTTCTTGCCATCCTGCTTCCATATATTTGTTTATTTATTTATTTATTATGTAACACATTTCAATGGTATCAAGGCAGTTTATATCAAACATAAAAAAAGTTATATAGAACATCAACTAACAGATTACATGCAATTTGAATCCTAGTGTAATTAACTATTTACATTTTAACTGTTATACAGTTAAGTATTTAATGTCTGATCAGTGGTCTGATAACTATTTACATTTTGAATGGTATAGAGTCCATGGGGTATGTTTACTAAACTGCGGTAACGTTACAGACCGCGTGGTAGGTAACGTTAACGCGCGGTAGGTAACATTAACGCGTGGTAATATTACAACCCATGCGGAAGCGTTCCGTGGCACGGTAGACACCGCAGAGGGAGGAGAGAGGGCGGAGAGCTGGGGTCAATGGGCAGGGAGTGGGCGTGGAGAGGCTCCCTGCACACTAATGAGCTGAACTGAAGGGCTGAATCCTACGGCGAATGAAAACCAGCCGTTAGATGCACATTTGCAGGAGAAAGAAACCATTTAGTGTCAGCAATGTAGGGCTTAGGCAGGGAGCCCGAGAAAGGTGATAGTAGTGTTCCATCTGCAGCAACAGCATAGTGGCAATGTACGAAGGGCCACTATGGTGATGGTGCAAATGAGGCATAGGGGGACTGCAGGCGGGACATGCAGTGGGGGCAACTGGGGCACAGGGTGGACTAGGTGGCACATAGGAACACGGAAAATGGACACCAGCAAGACAGCAACTGACCAGGGTCAAACATGCCCATGAGTCTGTGTCCCATCCAGGGGACATTACCCAGCAGTAACCCCAAGGGGCACATAACATTGACAGGCAGTGCTGGGGGAAGCGTGGACAGCTATGTAGGTACCCCTACCCCAGAACCCACACCTTAGGCAGCTGCCTACCTGCCCCCTGGATGGCCTAGGACTGCACACTACTAGAACCGACAGCATATGGTCATGGAGACATGGTAGGGGGGTGTTTGTGCTGGAGGGAGTAGTGGCATCCACCTGCAGTGGACCTAGACCATGCCCTGTACCAGTATGTGATGTGCAGTGTAACAGAAGAGGTCTGGCTGGGGAACATAAGGGTAGCCCCAGGGACCACTATGCTGCTGTGGCAACAGTGTGGTACAATACACTCAGCCAGTATGTCCAAGAGCAAAAGGTTCAAGTCCCATCTGTGGATCCTGCAGAGCATCGCCCATAGTTTTATCCCACAATGCAGCCACAACAACAACATGTGCAAACCCCAACACAGCGGTGCACAGGGGTACAAACACTCACTCACATGGGCTCCACTATCCACAGCGTCATGGAGTGTCAGGCTGTTGGCCCCAGCACGGAGCTGCAGTTATCACCAGAGCACTACTACTACCCCCTGCATAGTTTAGCAATGTTGGCACTGTGTTCAGGACCATTGTGGTGGGCAGGGTTGTCAACCACCTCTATCTCTGCACAATGCTGAGATAGGTGTGGGAGTGTGCATATGTCTACCCATTGTTTTTTGTCTGCCAACACCTCACTGAGCCCACATTGCTCACACTGTTTCCAATGTTAGCCTGCAAATGTGCATAATGAGGAGCAAGGTATTATGGATACAAGGTTCTATCAAAGTTCCCAAGCTTGTGCCACTGCACAGGAATGGAACACAGTCTAGCAGTGTACCACTGTGTGGCACTGCCCAGCAGTCTTGTGAGTCAGTCTGCTAAGCGGCATGATACTAAGTAGATGTAGGACCGTGCTGTGCTTCTTTGTTTACATGACTTTCTTGCTACCGAAAATGAATGAGAAACTCAAGAAATGTCCATGGCAGAAGCTCAAGGACACTGAATGCTGAAAAGGGCTTTTTGAAATGTGTTGTTACTGGGGATAAAAGCTGGGTTTATGGGTATGACCCAGAAACCAAGCAGTCATCACAATGGAAAAGTGTGGCAAGTAAGGAGCAATGTGAAGTCACGTTGATTGTTTTTGTTGACCACAAAGGAATTCTTTTGCAGGAATTCATTTCTCAAGGACAAACAGTCAATGCAGACTACTACACTGGCATGTTGCAGCCTCTGTAGGACTGTATGAGGCACAAACATCCTGAGTTGTGGGCTACTGAGAACAGGATAATCCACCATGACAATGCCCCAGTGCACATTTCCATCAAAGTGCAGCAGTTTTTGGCCCAAGACAACGTGATTGCCATCCCTCATTCTTCCTATTCTCCTGGCTTGGCCATCTGTGACTTTTTCTTCTTCCCTAGAAGGAAAATGAAGCTCGAAGAGTGCAGATTTACCATTGTGAAGATTCAGGAAGAGATTAAGACTGTGCTGAAGAGTCTGAAGAAAGAGGACTTTCAGAAGGCATTTCAACAATGGTAAGACCGCTGGGACCATTGCATCAACTCCTAAGAAGACTATTTTGAGGGGGATGGGGCCACTAAAATCTCAGCTTAGTGTATCATTTTTTATGGGGTCAGTTCAGAATGTTTTGATAGCACCTCATAGTGGACCCCAAGTAGAGTCCATTATCTTATAAAGAGCCATACCAGTGTTGTAAAAATGTACCCTCTTCTTCTCATCCCATTTTTTTTTAGTTTTACTTCTCTAATACCATTCCAAAAAAACACACTTCCCTATTTTCTTTCATACCTCCCCACCTGCAAACCTCTTTACAGCCCTTCCACCTACTTCACTCCAACAGCACCTAGCAGAGGTCTTCTTGGAGAAGTGGGGAGAAGTGATCCCTGGGCACTCTTGCTCAGCAGCTCCTGGCTTCAAATTAGCATCTTGATCCTTTAGCGATAGTACCTTAAGACTACCAGCCTTAAAATGGCATAGAGGTTGTCAATTTTAAGGCTGAGAGATGAGGGGGCAGCAGCACCCTGGGATCACTCCTGAATATTGAGATGGAAGGCTGGGTAGAGGTTGCAGTAAATAATCAAAACTTAGGACAGCAGTCAGGCATGACAGAGCAAGTAGAAGAATGGCAAAGTGTGGTCAATGGTTTAGGCTCCTAACTTTGAGAGTTAGGCTCTTAAAATATCTTTGTTAAAGATATACTAGGGCTGAGTGCCTACATTTATGCTTAATATTTCATTGAACGCCACACATAGGAACCTAAAAAGTGAATGGTAACAGGAGAGGATTTAGAACAGAGAAATAAGTTAGGAGCTTAGCACTGATGTTCAGCATTAGGCACTTCTTAAATCTATGCAAATGTATGGCAAGGCTAAATTTTGGATCATAACTTTAAGCTTCTAAATTTAGATGAATTTTGAGCTGAAAACTTGAACTTCTAAGTTTGGTTGAGGATAGAGGACAAATTTAGGCACCCAACTTTGGTGCCTAAATGTAAGATATTAGGGGCCGATATTCAAAACGCTTAGCCAGCTGACTGCAATATTCAGCGACACTATCCAGATAGTGCCACTGATTATCTCCACAGACTTCCATGGCACTGTCTGGTTCATGCAGGGGCAGTCCATGGGTGGAGCAAGAACATGTCAGCATTACCCATATAAGTGCTGGCACTTATCCAGTCAGTGCAACATTCAGCCGAAACTTACCTGGACAACTTGGATCTCATGAAAAGCAGGCCTAAGTTTCAATAAAGATAAATGGCAACTGAATGTCATGCTGACCATGGGGGTGCTTAGCTTACTGACTTCGTGTTTGAATATCAGCTTTTTTAAAAATATCAGACCTTTAGCTTCTTTAGACTATCAGACTCTATGGGATATGTTTACTAAACTGCGGTAATGTCATTCACATTAGGTTCTGCGGTAAAGGTACAGATGCCCATATAAAGGCATGGGCGGTGCAGCGTTATAGCAAGCCATATCAGCTAACACATGTTATAAATTAACGCGCGCTACAAGGTGCCTCATAAGGCACCTTACAAGGCACATTACAAGGCGCCATTGAGTTATGTGCATAAAAGGTCTCCTAAAGTTAGATCATGCCTAAAAGTATGCATAGTGAATTTAGGAGTATACTTGTAGATTATGATCAGGGGAGGATTTTGGGTAGAGGCTGGGCAGAGTTGTGATTTCCATAAGTATTTTATAAAATAAGTGTGTACACACATATTTTAACTGCTATCATTGCTCCTGAGCAAATGTAAATGTTAGCACTTAAAATCAAGGCATTATTTCTGCAAGATTTGTGATAGTGTGTCATAAAATAGGCTAAATATAGGTGTCTTTTTAATCTCCAGACCTAAGTGACCTGTTATAAAATTGCCCTCCTAATTTGTAAATTCAATAAATAAGTTCTTAGATTTAAGTAAAGTCAACTAAATATCTCCTCTGACCATTCCTTCCTTCCAGCCTCATGCCAGAACCTTCTACTGTCACTTTATGTCCATGGTCTATGGATAATACTGTCATCTTAATCTACATTGAAATGCTCTGTATTTTATTTACCTTCTGACTTCCTTATGCCTTAATCTATATGAATTATGCTTTGTGTCTTGAACCATTTTGATAGCTGCTTCTGTAAGCTCAATGTCACCATAAAGTTGTCAATCCAGTCCTTAGCACAGTACTTGAGTTAAGGTTTCCCCAGTGCCTACTACAAGGATAATAATTCCTTTTTTCTTACTAGTGATACCTTTTCTTATGCATTCAAGCATGCTATTATTTTCTAGCCATCTATTATAATATTGATGGGAAACCTTCAATCCTGACTACTCCTTGGTTTCTTTCCACTTTGCTTAAATGTCGCTTTCTTTCCTAATTGATAATAACTAGTGGGATTCAATTTTTGATGGAGATTTTCAAAATGCATTTACATGTAAAGAGCTATTTGAAAGTCATTCACGTGAAGGCATATTTTAGAAAGGGCATGGAGAACAGAATTCCCATTTCCATCTGAGGATGTGGAGAATTATGACAGTGTTTTATAAGACTTCTGCCAAATGTAAAAAAAGCTGCAGGACTGCAAGGGTATACCTCTCCACATATGGCTGGAGCAGCGATTTTAAGAAGATGCACTGGGGGAAAAAATATGGAAAGCTCCTCACATATTCATGGGAGCAGCCTCCTAAAATCATGCTTCTGTAATGCTGGCAACCTCCCTACCAATGAGTGCCCCAATCCAGCATGCCTCCCCCAATACATCCCGATCTGGCATGACCACACACACAATCCTGGGCTCCCCAGAAACCTCCCTTGCAGCCATGTCCCCTACCATCCACGATCTACAATCTAAGACTTACTGGGGATTATCAATAGTCAATGGGAGCAGGAAAAATGCCCACTCACTCCTGCTCAGCACGTAGTAGGATACAAAATGTAGTTGATGGCCTCTAGTCTTAGTGCTCTTGCTCCCACTGACGACCGATGACCCCCCTGATAAGTTAGAAATTGGGGGGAGGGATGAGGGTGAGCAGGCTTCCAGGGGGACTCCTGGTGAAGAATCTTTGGGGGATGCAGGATCGCAGGATCATCCTGATTATCAGGGGAATTGAGTGTGGCCATGATTTATTTATTTATTTAATTTATTTATTTACATTTACGTTGATGAACTGGGATGTCTATTGGGTGGGCCATGCATCACTTGAGCTCTCATTGGAGGGATGCCCTACCTCGGCATTCACTTCTGCCTCTGTCAGCAGGCACTGATTCATACCTAGGGACTCCTACTTTTCTTTATTAAAAAAGGGGCATAAGAGGTCAAAAATGTTCATTAAATCCAGACTTGATGATTTGGCTTCTGTAAATTCCCATACTTATTTTTTTAAAGAATGCTTGTAAATTATTGTACTTTATAATTTATGTGTATCACTTTGCACTCTACTCACATTCCACACCTGTACATGTCCTCAGTCAAACTATACATAATTAGCCCAGAGCATGAACTTTCAGAATAGCGACCACCTGAAGAGTGCATGTACAGTAATTGCCCATTTATACAAGTAAGCCACTAAACTATCATGAATTTACACATGTACATGGAGTACACGTTTCCATGGCTCCTTATAAAATTAGCCCCATAATGCCAAACACATACAGTAATCCATTATACTTCCTTCATTTTATGCCAAGCAAAATGGGCATATTTAGAGCTTTGCAGGGATAATGCTGACCTACATATAAATCCTATTTATGTATTTGATATTTAGCAGCTATATGAATAGGGGGTCATTTTAGAAGCTCTATTCATGATTTGCATATCTGAAAATGCCCATTTATACATGCAAAGCACATCCATGTCCCAAATTTACACATCTAGTGCAATCATGTCCATTTTGAATGGGGGTATGGTGGAGGCAACAAAAAGAACAACATGTATCTCGAAGTCCACAACGGCACCAGACGTTTAAACTCACCAGCGAGCATGTCTGTATTTAGACCTATTTCCCATCACAATTAAACAGTTCAAAAGTGTTAATTTTGATCAGCTTTACCTCCCTCATAGAAGACTAGCAGATGAATATTAAGGACTCTTAATACTGCCATGGCGTTACACATATATGTGGCAACAAATCCATGTGCACATTCTGAAATGTTGGCACAGACACGTCCATGTTGGTGGTTCTGCCAACATCCATATTTCAAACGTGCATGTTTCTGAAATTGCTCATTTCCCTGCATGTGTTTAGGGCTTTATTCTGCATGTCCCAGTTTCCTTGTATGTTGATAGAGATGTTTATCATTTAGGGCAGAGATAGGTCAGTTTTAGAATGCTTTTACACATGTCCGCCCTTCTCTGCTGCCCTTCTCACATAATTCTGGACATTTTGACCTGCACATCCCAGAAGGCACCTAAATAGTTTTTCTAAAATGTGCCTTATAGCTTATGTGGATTGCTTGGCCATACAAAAAAAAGGTAGAAATGAAAGTTGAGTGAGATGTAGTATAAGCTATATATAGAAGTAATGATATTTGGTTCTTCCTTGTTCATTTTGTATGTATGATGGATTGCTATGGATATCTAAATATCCAGTAGGTTTTGTGGGGCATGCAAGTTGGCTGCATTGCTATCACGGAGGAGAGGGGGGGATTTCAACACTAACTTCAGGGAGGTGCTTCCATTCCCCTGCACTTAGCACAATCCCAAGAGGCGCACTGTGCAAACCAGCACATGGGAGCACTTAACATCTCCCACTGAGGTGTCATTAACTGTACCTGCATTAATGGTGGCAAGTGAGGTCAGCATAAGCCAGTAATGCCCATTCTAGCTGCAACACACCAGCAATAGCTGTGTTCTACCCAATCCCACTCAGCCTTCGCCCTGATGCGTGCTTCCAGGGTAGCATAGGATTTTTTCCACTAGGGCCCATGCTACATTTTCAAACTATGCACTAAACTACATGCTACTGGGCAGACCTTTAGTAAATATGCCTCAGTATGCATATAACACCACTGAATATAAGAATTTTAAATGTCTAGCTCTGATATTTCAATTATTTCCTAGATTTCTTACAAAAATTGACCTCACTGGAGCTTGGTTTAATTAACAAACAATAAATCATATTAAACCACACCTAGGGATGGTGTGGTTTAATATGATTACTAAAGGGCATTAATGGAGCAAGTGTTCTGTTAATGCCTGTTATCAGCACCCTTGCACACTTAATGCTGCAGAAAGGGCTGATAATGCCACACTAACAAGTGTTACAGGGTTCCATAGCATTTAGGAAAAAGGAGGTGGAGAGTGGGCATTAATGGGGCGGAAAGTGATCATTGCTAGTGGGTGCACCCTAAGCACTGGTTATGCCATTGCACATTAGAGCCCATATTGCAGAGAACCCAAATGCCAAGTAACACCTCATGGAAAGGGTCTATTTTGAGGGGAGAGAGCCTATTACAATATCTGCAATATCTGCAATGTGATACACACACAGGGGAAACTGTGATAGAAGTGTTCCATTTGCAGTAACTGCATAGTGGCCAAGTATGAGAGGGCACTATGTTGATGGCAAAGGAGGTGGCATGTGGATGATGCAGTGGGGGCTGCTGGTATGTAAGGCTGACCAGGCAGCTGCCCTGTTGGCACATCTGTGATGTCTGTCATGATTCTAAGTGACAGTGGCAGCACACATACATGCTGCTGGTGTGGAAAAGGTGATGTGCAACCAGGGGTGGCCAAAGAATCCCTGGCACCTTAGGCAGAGACCCCCACTGCCCCCCCCCCCCCCACACTGCTGGTGCCAAAGTCATCTCTGGAGGAAGAGTCTGTCAGTGGCTGTAGTCCTAAAGGGGGTTTCCAAAAGTGCTGCCCATGAAAAGACTACTGCTTCTGCTGTCCACCTCCCCCATGAGATGGAATTGGTGGCAGCCACGGATGGGATGCCAGTGGCTGCAGTTGGGTGGGGGAATGATGTGGCTGGGCATGTGTGCTGCTACCACCATCATATGGACCTGCTGCCCTAGGCGCCCACCTAACCCACATAGTGGAGGGGTTGGCACTGCATCCCACCCCCATTGCATCCATGCTGTCACAGCAGCATGGTATAGGGAGGGTACTTCTGGGGGCAGCAGCACCCACATGCAATAGACAAAAGCTCTTGTCTGGCCCTGTGTGTGCTGTGCAATGCAACATTTGCCAGTCTGTCTGATGGTGAACAGTGCAGTGGTAGGGACAGGGGGGCACATGCTGATCCCTTGCCACCAAGGTTGGACATAACAGGATGGTGGAGGGAGGCCAGAGAAGCTAGGTGTGCACAGCTGCACGGGTGCAGCATCAGTGAAGGCTGCTTGCAGCACTGAACTGGTGGGTGTGCCACAATGGCAGGGAGGGATGGAGCAGCCGGCAGGCTGCTCACACAGACCATTGGCCCATGGCACCTTTGTAGTTGATTGCATGGATCACTGGGCCCGTGGATCTGGATACATCCACACACACATAGTGAGTTGCTATGGGCATGTGGGATGGAAAATGATGCCTGCAGAATGAATACTATACAATAGGAGAACATGGCATGTCAGAGGGGGTAGCCAGAGAAGGAGCAGAGTCTATGGGATGGGGTGTAAGGAGAGAGGTTTGAAAGTTAATGAGTGGCAGTAGAAGGGGTGCATCTATAGATTAGCACACCTCACATGTGTAAGATGGGTATGAAATGTTTAGGGAGGCAGTGAAGTGATAACAGGAGAGGGGATATATTAGTGTTTTGGGGATGGTAGAAAATCAACCACACAGCAGAGGTCTGAAGAGATGGCAGGGGAGAGAGTTGACTCTGAGGGAGTCCAGCAGGAAGGAGGGTGCAGTTGCAAGACAGGAGGTAACTATAGAGTAGACATCAGTTTATGTAGTGTATTGAGAGAGCACAGTGCTCTATTTGAACAGGGGCACTATCCAAATTTAAGGCCCAGGCAGCAGCAGCCAGCTGAGACACATGTGTATCCATATCAGCCAAGTAGGGATGCAAGATGTGAGGGCATGCCATGACTGCACCACAAGTACACACCAGGTATGGGGAACCATGGCCATTCTGCTAGTTCCATCATGGCATGCACCATGTGTGTGCATGTCTCATGGGCTGCCCCACTGAGTGGACATATCCCACATATAAGACAGGAATGTCAGTTGCACTAGCAGCATACACTGCCATTGCCCCAGACAGACCAGAAAACAAGTCCCCCTCTCACACCTGCCAAGCACACATTGTCAGACAGGTGTGACACAGGACATGCAGAGATATCAGCAGATATAGATAGACCCCTACACATGCTCACATTCACCCTCTCAAATATCACAGCTATAACCATGGACTGCTGAACCCATAAGGCAGCTCTGTGGCTCAACAGACAAGGCCAGTGTGTATATGAGTAAAGGGTTACAAGTTCAAGAACCTCCTGCAGGTCATGTATTGCATGTCCCCTTGGGTAAACTTTATCCTACATTGCAGGAAGCATACCATCATGTGCAACCCCTGAAAATCCATCCAGCAAGGGGCCACACAGACAGGCTCCACTCCCACAGATGAATGGATTGACAGGCTGATAGCACAGACACACTGAGCAGGTGTTAACAAAAAGCATGCATGTCAGAATTTGCTAATAGCACCTGCACAATGAGCACATGCTCACGATGCTTGAGCAGCTCAGGGGACCGAATGGCTGCAAGAATGGCAACCACCACTACATTTGCACAGCACTGAGATGCATATGTGTGTGTGTATGTCTTTCCAGAGTGTTGTGCCCTTCTGCAATGCATTGTGCCTCACATTGCATATTCTATTCCCAGCGTTAGTCTGGAAATGTGCATGATGAGGAGCAGAGGATTGTGGGTATGGCCTGTAACAGAGTGTTTTGCCCAGAATGTGTATTCATTTTGGTGGTAGGGTCAATGGCTGTGACTTCATATTTTCTGTCTGCCCACAGCATGTCATGCTGAGAGGATACTCTCACTGTGACCATGTCATGGCTATGTATCCACATAGTGCTATATAGTGTCAGACAGCAGTGCTGTGGGTGTTTTCCTAATCACTGAGGCAAATGCTGAGTGTCCATGGTCGGCTCTAAGCACATGCATTGTGTGCTGACCAGCAGCCTGGGCACAGTTGGTGTGTGCATGGCTGAGGCTGCCCTGTTGTGGACCTCAAATGCAGTCTGACTGTGCTTGCTCTAGTATATTGGTATTTGCAGATGGTTACAACAGCAGATGTTCTTGCCCTGTGCACTATGGTCATGGAAGAGCCAGCAGTACAGTGACAGCAACCCACACTAGTTTATACAAACTCCACCGCCTTTGGGTTCCATGGAAACAACTGCCACAACCCTGGCCGCTGGCATGAGATATTCAAGGAGAGTCCCTGGCCAACAGATGCAGGATAGAGGTCCCACATATGACAAGCAACTGTGGATTGCTGCAATTGGGCAGAGAACCAGGTGACTAGCATCACACACTGCAGACAATATGTGCCACACACTGGCAGTGATATGGATCTGCAGCAGGGCCACAAGTATCCATCTCTAACAGTGCAAACTCTGGGTACCAGGTGCTGTGCGCCATCCTTACCTTCAGGGTGACTGCTGAAATTGGTTATTAGCACCGTTTGCAGCTATTCCGTGCCTGTAGCACATACTGCCAGTATATAGTATTGAGCTGATGTGATGGATCACTGCATTATCCATTTGGTGGTCAGCAGCAGACTGATGTTCAGTGTGTGCACTACATCATGGGTAATGCAGGGACCAAACTATATCAGCACACACAGCAAACATTACAGGCATAGTGGTGACTGTGATCACTGGGGCATGGTTCAGTACCCGCCTATCATCTCTGATGGGGGAAAACATGCACATATTCCCCTGGTAAGCACAGGCTGGTCTGCAATGGACCACATGGCTCATTAGTGTGGTTTACATTTCTTGTTTGCACAGGTGTACCGAACTTGCCATGTGCAACTGGTCACAGGGGACTGGATGTCATGCATGTGCTGCCTCTGGGGTTTGTACCACACTGTGGCGCAGTAGACCCATACATGTGACTGTTTGTCATTGGGGGTACAGTGCAGGGATGGTTATCCTGACCTCACCTGAGTTTTGGCCTTTGCATGAGGGAGGTAGCCTGCAGTAGTGTGTCTATAGTGCTGTTACAGTACTGCATGTCATGGGCGATTATGTACTGCATGTGCAGCAATGGAGCAAGAACCTAGGTGTGGTGTACCACTGCCTTTCAATGTACCTTGTTTCATGTCCTGGAGTCCACCAATTGCAGGAAGGGACCTGCAGTCTTTGATTCCAGACATTGAGGTGCAGAACAATGTGAAAGTATAGCCTAATGATTTGAGCACTCTCTCCATAAGCAAGGAACAAGGGCTTGATTCCCACTTATTCTCTGTGTGCTACTCATTTCAGTTTCATGTCTGGAATGGTCTGTGGTCTGCTGGGACTAGCTGACACATATTCTTATGCTTTATTATGTGTTTCACCCACAATTTGGATCTGCAAACATACATTTTGCCATCATGCCTTTCTGAGTGCATGGCATTCTTGTCTCTGCTGAAGCCTATTGCAGGGGGTCAGACATGTTCATCCTGCAGATGTCTGCTACCTAATGGTCAGGGCACTGGCTTGGGAACCAAGATATCAGCATTTGTTGTCCACTGGCACTCCTTTTGTGACTGGTTGGAACATTTAATTGTGGCTTTTTCTGTATGTCACAGCCTTCATAGGATGACCACAGCTCCTAACCTTAGGCAGATCACTTAACCCTCCATTACCTCGGCAGACAGCAGGTTCTCCCAGCCCCTGTTTTTAATCCTATATTACCAGGTTTTCAGTACAATGTGCAATGCTTTGACTGCACTGCTACAGCGGTGTGATAAAAGGCAGTTAACTGCATACAGATGTAATGTACTTGTGAAACAGGAATCAGATATCACATCATGACTGTGACAGTACAGCTTTTGCTCCATTACTTCTCTGCATTATGTCCAGACACATTCTACCTCATGGATGGCTACCTCCAGGGATCATCTCACATCCTTACGTTCCCCATTAAGCCAGTTTGAGTGACTCCTGTCCAGATGTTGTATGCATATTTGTCTGGTGCATTGTATGGTGTTTGGGTGGCTGGGACAGGTGTGAGTCCAATATGTCTGGTATCAGGCCTTCCATGTGGCACTACCACACATTTTTCACACAAGGTACAAATGCATAGGGGTTAGCACCTTGGGTACATAGGTGCTACATGCCCATACCACCCTATTATCTATCATCATCCTTCCTTCAGACCATCCATCAGCCTATTCCTATTCTGGCTGTGTGCAGTCATGTACTCTCCTGCTATCTGCTACACCAGGGCCCACACAGGTTCTCTTATCTACATTTCTACTTTCACGCACATGTCACCTGTGCCTGATCTACATATCACCACACCTCCTCCGACATCCTTTTGATGCATACATCATGGCTATTCTGACTCCACTGGGGGACACGTCTTCTCCATCCTATGCCACTCACTGACATTATGGCATTTTACGTGGGCACACCCCAGTGCATCAGTACGCTGCCTCCCACATGATCACCCCACTTACTAACTGCCATGTTGGATGCCCACAGATTTGTAAGGTCCATCAGCTCCCACCTATCCTTCCATCCATCACTATAAAAATTGACTTTTGCTGGGGATCCATTGTCCGGAGTTACAGTGTCAGCCGTTTTTGGGCATTAAGTTCCATGCTTGTCACCTTAATGCCCAATGTCCTGTTAGCACATATTAAGGGGCCCATTGTGCCCTTACTGTTGGAATGTCTCCTACCTATCCAGGGTTTTTTTTTCCGCACAGAAACCCCCTTATCACTGCCATTAACACTCAATAACCCCTGCTACCCTAACACCCTTTAGTAAACATACCCTCTAGTGTGCATGAATAGCTTATTTCAAGTTCATAAATGAGTGTTGCAGTTTTGTATTTTTAAAACAATGAACACTGTGGTGGTCAGGGAAAAGTAGGTATCAGTATCGGGGGGCACATTTTCCTTAAGTGGTTTTCAAATGAAAAGTGCATATGTTGAGGACAATTTTAAAATTGATTTGTATGTATAATTTAGTGTTTTTTAATAATTACAAACTCATGATCATTCTTTCATTTTGTTTGTTTTATAAATCTTTCATTTCTTCTGTCTCCTGCATATCTTTTCTCTTTTCATTTTTTGTATTAATAGCAAGCAAATATATTTTTCATTCAAATCATTTTGCAATGCTTCTAATAGAAATACTAAAAAGTATTAGAACTAGTAGTCAGCCTGAGATACACAACTAGTCAATTTAGCTTCACCAATGTAGACTCCATTAACCACATTTCTCTAAATTTGGTTGACTTGCATTTCCTAGGCTAGTGAACAATGTGAAACTCATCAAGGTAGAAACAAATATCAAAGTCTAGGGGGTATGTTTACTAAACTGCAGTAACCTTACAGACCGCGCATTATGTAACGTTAACGCTCGTTAGGTAATGTTAACGCACGGTATGTAATGTTAACGCACGTTAGCATTACTGTCGTGCACCGCCCTGGTGGCCAGTGGTCGTAAGAGTAGGTGGGACACAAAAATTATTTTATTATGAGAGGAGGGTCTTTTAAGAGCCAGGTGTAACCTGGTCTTAGCAGTTCAGCTCCTAACTAAGAAAAATTGTGAATGCAGAGTAGAGGGTTAACAAGGCATTTATTTCCCTTTACGCATAAGATTCAGCTGGGTTATAACCTAAAGAAAAAGTCCTTAACTTCAGGAATGAAATCAACTCAGGTTAACGGAAAAACTGTTATGCTTCACAGTTGTAACAATGCTTAGTTAAGCTTTCCAGAGTAAAGCAAATGTTTCAGCACTCTTCTTCCATTTAGCAAATGAATAACATTCTGAAGATAACATATATCATTCACAGGTTTGACAGTGACTCTCACTGCCTGAAATACACAAAGAACAGTCCATCTCTTCCTGAGATAAAAGGCTTGGCTCTACAAGTTCCACTTGCATCGGCTCAGAATTATCTCTGTCTGTATCAGTGGTTTCACGGGCTATAATTTCTGGCCAGACCCTAGTCCTGTTCTCTGGATGTTTAAAGAGTTCCTCTAGTGTTTGCCAATGAGCATGGCCTACCCTCGGGCGTTGGCTACTTGGTTCATGAGAGGTAGCTTTGCTTTCCTTTCTCACAGGTTTAGCATTACTTTCAAAAGGCTTTTTATAAGGTAAGGTTTTCTTCATAGAAACAGAGTCAGCATACCTTGGCTTCCAGCAGCATATAGAACTGGGATTTCCTCCTTTCCGCAGTTCTTCAGGAACACAATCCCTGTGCCAGTCTCCTCTCTGAAAGCTTCTGTTACCTTTCGGTTTAGCCCCAGATTCCTCTGGTACAAGCAGGCTTCTTTCCTTCACTCTGCTTTGCCTCCAAAGGTGATTGTTCCTTTGCCCAGCACTAGTTTCCCAAGTGCTTCTTTCTGCTTGGTCCTTGCTTGTGGTGCTTCTCTCTCGTAAACCTTCAGCTTTACCTCCAGCTCCACAACTGCAAGCACTGCTCTGCCCTCTCCAGTCTCCAGTCTTCCGTTTATAAAGCTCTCCTGTGTTTGAGCTTCCCGGGTTGACTGTCAGGTGCTCTCGATTAGCTAAGTGTGTCCACTCAGGCTCTGTGAGTGCACGCCTGCACCCTCTAGCTGTTCTGTGCGGATATTGCATCTTGTGCACATCTTTTTCTTCATGAAAAACAGCTTCTTCTCCTGCATTTTTGCTTTCATCAGTCCCTGCTGCATGACATTACTTAAAGATCGTTAACGTCCCTGACCGCGGTAAACACTGCAGAGGGTGGAGAGAGGGCGGGGGGGGGGGGGGAAAGGGGTCAATGGGTGGGAAGTGGGCAAGGAGAGGGCGGGGAGAGGCACCCTGCACATTAACGTGCTGAACTTAAGGGCTGAATCCTACCGCGAATGAAAACCTGCCATTAGATGCACATTTGCAGGAGAGAGAAACCATTTAAGTGTCAGCAATGTATAGCAGAGACAGGGAGCCCAAGAACGTGATAGTAGTGCTCCATGTCCAGCACCAGCATAGTGCCCAAGTATGAAAGGCCACTATGGCGATGGTGCAAGTGGGGCATAGGAGGCTGCAGGCGGGACATGTAGCGGGGGCAGCAGGGACACAGAGTGGACTAGGCGGGTGCCTAGGTGGCACATAGGAACATAGAAACCGGAAATCATCATGACAGCAGCTGACAAAGTCCAAACACAATCCACCTACATCTACCTGGTCCACCCGAGCTAACAGTTGCCAGTGCACTGACCTGACATACCCCCAGCCAACCCTCCCCCAAGTGGAAAGAACAGACTATTGGTAGGCGGTGATGGGGGAGGGATGTGAGGATGCTCATGTATGCCCCATGCCCCAGACCCCGCTCCCTAGGCGACCACCTACCCACACAGTGGATGGCCTGGGACTGCTCACTACCAGCAGCAACAGCATATGGCCATGTCATCATGGCAGGGGTGTGTGCCCGTGCTGGAGGGGGCAGTGGCACCTGACTTCAGTGGACCTAGGCCATGCCCTGTACCAGTACGTGGTGTGCAGTGCAACATAAAAGGTCTGGCTGAGGAAAGGTACAGGTAGCCACAGGGACCACCATGCATGTGTGGTGCAGTACACCCAGTGAGTGTGTCCAGGTTCAAGCCCCAGCTGTGGTTCCTGCAGAGCATGTCCCTACCCTACATTGCAGATACAACAGCAACATGTGCAAAGCCCAAAGCAGCGGAGAACAGGGGTACAAACACCCACTCACACAGGCTCCACAATCCAAAGAAGCATGGAGAGTCAGGCTGTTGGCCCCAGCATTGAGCTGCAGTTATCACCAGGGTACTACTACTATATCCTACACAGTTTAGCAATGTCAGCACTGTGATCAGGACCAGTGTGGCGGGCAGGGTTTCCAACCACCCCTATCTGTGCACAACGCTGCAATAGGAGTGTGTGTGTGTGTATGTCCATCCATTGTTTTGTGGGTGCCCACACCTCACCGGGCCCACAATGTCCCACTGTTACCAGCGCTAGCCTGAATATGTGCATAATGAGGAACAAAATGTTGTGGGTATGGCCCGGACAGGGCAGATTGGCCAGGATGCGTCTTCACAGGGTGTGGGGCAATGTCTGGGACACTGTAGTGCTCAACCACCATCTGCATGGACAGGGTGACCACAGTATGGCATGCTGAGAGGGCACTCACTCCGACCAAGCAGTGACCATGGCATGTCTAGGCTCCCACATAGCACTCTATGTTGTCTGCCTCCAGTGATCTTGTTGTGTCCCCAGTGCTTGGGCTACAATTACTGAGATGCCTGCTTGGTGCACATAGTTTCTCTGTGAGCATCACTATGGACTGGCTAGTGCACTGTCTGCAGTTAGACTGTGCATGGTCAGATCACTTATACATTGTAGTCTGACTGTGCTGTTTTCTGGTGACTGGCAGACAGTGGTGTGAGGCAGTTGGGGTTTTTCCAGAGCTAACCCCCATCATTGCTGCTGGTCTGCCACTGCCCCAGCCACAGGTATGGCTCTAGCCCACCAACCCTGGAGGGCTGTCACATACCAGCAGGATGGAGGTTGCTTCACAGGGTCTGGGGCACCTGTTCCTTACCTACAAAAAGGGTGATGTGAGCCCTTTGGGGTATGTAGGGTATACCACTTTGAACTATCAAGGCACTACTACACAAACCTCATGCAAGTTTGGAAACCCCTCTGCCATGATAACAGGTCCCCATGTCAGCCATACCCTAAGACAGGGTACACACTAATTTGGGTGGTGTCTGTTCCCAGAGGGCCACATGTGACTGCAGGATACAGATGGACACCAAATTACCTTCAGCTGCACTGCAAGGAACACCTATCATACACTGGCAGTGATGGGGATATACAGTAGGACCTATCTCTTGTACCACATGTACTGCGGACCTAGTGCTGGGCATCCTATCCCTCAGGGAGAACACAGACCCTGTACAATGGCATGGTCTGTAGCTACTCTGTGCCAGTATTATCCACTGTCAGTTCGTCTTTCCAAGCTGAGGTACCGGAGAGGTGCAGACCCCATTTGCTGATCAACTGTAGACTGCTATTCAGCATGTGCATTGCATCATGGGTACTGGTGGGGTTACCCTATCCTGGCACTCAGAGCAGGCAGTTTGTGCGGTGACCTGCAGTCCTTCTGTACCCAGCCAGTGGCAGTGTTTATAGGTTCAATTCCTCATTGTTCCCTCCTTTCATGCCTGTCCTACTCAAATAGTGTGCATGCCTGTAACAGTCATATTTTTGCAGATCTGTGCTTCCAGCCCATAATACCCTCACAACAATTGCCAATATTCCCTCGGTCCGTCTATCTGCGTCTGTCAGCTGTGTAGAGTCCTGTCTGCCTCTGCAGGCTGTCACCCCATGTCATGCACTGCTACCCTTTCCTGCATTGCGCTTCTTCATGCTTGCTTCACCTGTGCCTGATATGCATGGCACCACCACTCCTCTGTCCACCCATCATTGTAACTATCCTGCCACCTCCGCCTCCACTGGGGGACATGTATTCCCATCATCTGCCACCAACTGTCTTTCCAGTACTTTATATTGCCAACACCCTGTGTTGTGGTACAGGTGCCCCCACCATGTTTGCCATCAGTACTGGCAGCCATATGGGATGCCCACAGATATGGCAGGTCCAGCGGCTCCCAGCTCTCCCTCCTTCAGTCACCTGTTCATTGCCTTTCCTGAGTGCTCTATCTAGTGTTAGGGCTACATCTGTCTCTGTTCCTCACAGGTCATGCATGTCATCTTGCAGCACCTTGCAGCTCTTAGGCCACACTAACCTAGGGCACCATAACCTTGTTAGGCCACCGTAGCATATGGCTCCGTAACTCAGGGTGCCCTCTAAGGTGCCCTGTACAGGGGTGCCTAATATGGCACATAGCCTAAAGAGCCCTACTGTATAGGGTACCTTACAAAGTGCCTTATGAGGCACCTTACAAGGCTCTTTATAGGGCACCTAACAAGGCAACTTATAAGGGACCTTACTTATCCGACACCTTCCAAGGCATCTTCCAAGGCACCTTATAAGGCACCTTACTTATACGGCACCTTACAAGGCGCCTTGTAAGGTGCTTTACAAGGTGCCTTGTAATGTGCCTTGTAAGGTGTTCACAATTTGCAGACTATTTTGCAAAAGGCTTGCTAACACAGGAACCTTTGTAAAACATCTCTAAGGTTGTGGGAAAACCATATGCAGTAGCAGCACATCCAGCAGGGACAGTCATTTTAGAAAGAAATATATTCAATGAAAAGCAGCGTCATTTGGGGTTTTGAATGTACAAGTTCCAGTACTTACATATGTAAGCAGAGATTTTGCTACCTGTGTGTGTGTTTGTGTGTGCTGACACATGCATAAATGCCAGAGTTTACAAAGCTAGTTGCCCAATGGGAGACAATTAAGGAGCAAAGATAAAAAATTGTTTTACATTATTAGAGTGATTTTAAATACTAGACAGACAAGCATAATTGCACCTCATCACTACTCTAAACCACAAGTCTCAATGAATATTTAGCTGACATGCCTTGGAGTGTTCTAGAGGGCTCAAAGAAAAAGGAATACAACTATGGCAGGGGTTCCCAGTCTATGGCCCATGGATCCATTTCCCCCAGACTACATAGTGTATTCTGGACCAGACTGCTTCTAGACCATGCCACTGCTGCTACTTCTCTCCCTAGCCCTCTCCTCTGTGGTGCAATATCTCTCCCTCTCTCTTCCCACTCCCCCTCCATATTCCAGAATCACTCTCCCTCTCTCTTTCCTCTCCCCCCAGACCACATGGTGTACTCTGGGCCAGACTGCTTCCAGACCATGCCACTGCTGCTGCTTCTCTCCCTAGCCCTCTCCTCTGTGGTGCAATATCTCTCCCTCTCTCTTCCCACTCCCCCTCCATGTTCCAGAATCACTGTCCCTCTCTCTTTCCTCTCCTTCCTTACCATCCCCCCTCTCCCCCTCCCTCCCCATTTCCTTCAGTGTACCTTTATCTCCAGAAGTTGTGGCAGTATCACTGATTTTCAAACTACCTTTTGCTGGCCCAGGAGCTTTCCCTCAGCAATATGCCACCCTCAGGACTCAACCTGATGAGAGCAGGTTGTGGCAGTGGGAAGGCTCCAGGACCAACAAGAAGTAATACTTGTAAATTGCCACCACTGCTGTGACCACTAATGAAAAAGGCAGGTTGAAGGACAATGGGAAAGAAAAAATAAAGAGGGAGAGATGTTGGATCCACGGAAGGGAGAGAGACAGGGAAGAGAGGGGAGATATGCTGGACCACAGGGGTCTGAGGAAAGAGGGGATGGAGAGAAGAGAGGAGAGATGCTGGACCCATGGGAGAATCAAAGGAGGGAAGATAGGAGAGATTCTGAGAGATGATACCCCATTGGGGAGGGAGTGAGGGGATACAAGACTGTTACCTTCTTTGCCAGAGGTCCCAAAACTATTGCTTCAAAGCATCATCAGTATCTGATACATGGTGCTGCAGGACAAAAGGTAGGAGGAAATCAAGAGGTAGGAGCATGGAGACTCTCTTCCCCACTCAGCATAATCTTTGGCCTTTCATTGATATGAAATGTCCAATATGGCCTCAGAGGTCTCTGAGGTATGATGAATTGCTCTTCTATAGCACTTATATAATAAATAGCTCAGTTCATCTCTGGTACCAGGAATTTATTCTGAGTCAAACTGCAAGCCAACTATTGCTGACCATAAAGTGTTACAAATGAGAAGGTGATATAAAGAGACAGCAGAAAAATATATATATGGATCTTTGGTGATATGTGAATTTTGGTGGACATAGATATTATATTGTTGGCTAACTGCAAATTATATTTACGGACTGATCTCATTCAACTTCCAGACTATGTAGTCCAGAAGCTGCAGTCTCTGAGACTCCTCAGATTCTCTTCCTTGTCTTCTTCTGTTGAAGCTGGCTTTCATAATACATGTTCTATGGAGGTGCTAGCCTGCTTGGATCTCATCTTTACCCCAAGCGATGTATTTGTAGGAAGAGATTTGATCCAATGGGCTCATGCAGGGTTCTAAAATGGGGAGATTCGGAGTGGGCATGACTTTTAGAAATGGATATTATTGGGGATAGAACCTGGCTTTGGACAAGATGGACGTGTAAGAGCTGTGCTCCGGAGGGCAATATTTATTTATTATTTTATTTATTTACAGTTTCTTTTATACCGCGCTATTCGGCATCAGTGCGGTTTACATGGAACAGGAAATTTTATGGCACAGAAACTACTCCGTAATTACAATTAACAGGGGATTCAACTTGGATAACCAGGATAACTATTTACAGATATATATGTATCATATCAGGACATGATGATTCATCATAGCACTTTAGTGTGTGTGAGGCGGGTTGGTGTTCCTTCCTCTGGGTAGTACTTGAGGAAAAGGTGGTGCTTCAATGCCTTCCTAAATTGTGTTAGGTCGGGAATTGCCCACATGTTGGGTGGTAGGGCATTCCAGCATCTGGGTGTGCAGTACCTAAATGCCCTGTTTGCTGTTGCCTGAGTGTATTGGGTCACTGTTTTGGGGATTGTCAGTGTGTTTATTGCTGCAGATCTGGCCCTGTTGGGGGGAGTAATGTGTGTAAGGTCCGCAAGTGAGGAGGAGGATAGCCCGTTAATGGCCTTGAAGGTTAGCAGCAAGGTCTTGAAGGCAAGCCTACTGTGGATGGGGAGCCAATGGAGCTTTTTCAGGATGGGCGTCACATGGTCGTGCCTGGAGGCGCCATCTAGAACTCTGGCCACAGTATTCATGGCGAGTTGGAGCGGACTCAGGGTGGATTGTGGGAGTCTTTGCAGGATCGTGTTAGCATAGTCGAGATGTGGAATGGTTAGTGCTTGAAAGATTGATCGGAAATCATCTGGTTGTAGTAGGGGACGTAAATGTCTGAGTGTCCGGATCTTATGATAGACTGCTCTTACCATGTTACCAATGTGTGTCTTCATGTCCAGTTGTTGCTCTAGGGTGACACCAAGGTATCGGATTGTGGGCTTGGTTTGCAGCTCTGCCTCCCTGACTTTTAGGTAGGCTGGGGGGGGGGGTGTAATTTTGGTTCCTGGTGATGAACAGGACTTCTGTCTTCTTGTGCTGTATCCGGAGGTTTTGATTTTGGAGCCAGTTGGCTACTGCATCAAAACAGTCTGTTAGTGGGGAGAGGTCTAGTTGGTCGGTTTGGAAAGGCAAGTAGAGTAGAACATCATCTGCATATATGAGGCATTCAACATTAAATGAACGGATGAGGTCGCAGATGGGCTGCATGTAAAGGTTGAACATCAGGGCAGATAGGGAGGATCCTTGTGGAATGCCCTGTTTCTGGTGGAAAGGTTCCGATGTTGAGGTGTCTGTTCGCACATGCTGCCATCTGTCAGACAAGTATGACTTGCACCAGGTTAGTGCTACGTCGCAGATGCCCTCCTCTTCTGCAGTCTTTAACTAAATAGTTCCTACCTACTTTGATTTCATTCGATCTTGGACATGTCTGGCCTCAAACCGACATCCCTGGATTACCAAATATCTCAAAACGCCTGTGCAAAGAGAACCAAAACGGAACCTCTCTCACCTCACAAGATGGTTGTCATCTGAGGTTGTCCTGAGGCCTTGCAGGAACTTTTGGCTGAGATTTGTGCTGTCAAAGATTTGGTCAAATCTAATGGTGACTTGCTGTGCACAATGCAGGAAGATATCAGCGCCTTGAAAATTTCTTTGGAGTCAATCACGGTGTGCTTAGAAAAGATGGAGAACATGGTGGCAATGCATGGGGAGTGGCTCAACTCTGTCAAGAGGCAGGCAAAGTTGATACACTCACTGCAAAGAGAGTTGGAAGATGGTAACAACCATGCTCAAAGGAACAACGTAAGAATACTGGGAGTTCCCGATGGAGCCGAGGGTCCTGACATGGTGGCCTTTTTGCAGTCAATGATTCCGAGTGTGCTGAAATTGAAATTTGCCATGCTGTTTGAGATCGAGCGCGCCCATCGAGTGCTTACTCAGTCCGTGATTGCAGGCAAAAGCCCACGCCCAATCATCTTGAAAGTTCTTTGTTTTCAACAAGTCTCACAAATAATTTTATTTATTTATTTATTTAACAGTATTTCTAAACCGCCTTATCATAAAAATCAAGGTGGTATCACAGCAAACAATCTGGTAGTGTGAGTGTGTTATACATGCAGTGAGGGTGAAAATTTAGTTGGGTGCATGTTGTATTGTGTGCTAGATTGGTTTGAGCTATGTACAATGTGGGCTATATACAGTGGTGCTAAAAACATTTTATATACATACAGTGTTGGGCGGTAACGTGTGCTGCTATACAGTCACTTAGGTTATGTGATGTGTCCATAGTGTTCTATGAACAGCATGGTTTTCAGCTGTTTTCTAAAGTCCTTGAGGTCTGTAGTTGCCCTCAAATCGTCCGGTAGTTTGTTCCATATTGTTGGAGCAGCCATGGAGAGTGCTCTGTCTGTTGTGTCCTTGCGTGTGTGTTTGTATTCACTTGGGGTGCTGACTCGGTTGTGTGTTTGTTTTCTTCTAGGACGTGTGCTGGTGTCTGGTTGTATGAGGGTGTGCAGACTGTTGGCTGATGTGTGCTGTTTTATCTTAAATAGGTTTATGATAGTTTTGTATCTGATGCGTGCACCGATTGGAAGCCAGTGTAAGTCCTTTAAGGTAGGTGTGATGTGCTCCTGTCTTGCAGTTCCGGATATGATTTGTGCTGCGGTGTTTTGTGCCAGTTGAAGTGGTTTGGTGGCTTGTTTCGGTAGTCCAAGGTATATCGGATTGCAGAAGTCCAGTAGTGGGGTTATCAGTACTTGACAGACGGTACGGAAGTGTTCTGGGGCGAGGAGTGGTTTCAGTCTCCTGATGATTCGCATCTTGTAGTAGGCTTTTTGTATTGTTTTGTCTATGTGTGGCTTGAGATTGAGTTTATTGTCCAGCGTAACCCCGAGGTATCTCACTTCTGACCTTATTGGTATAGTAGTGTTTTGTATCTTTATATTTGGTGGGTGTATGAAGCTTTGGTTCCGAGTGATAATTAAAGCTTCAGTCTTGTTGTAGTTTATTGCGAGGTTGTTGTCTTGACACCAACTGGTCATTTGTGTAAGGCAGTCTGTTATCTTAGAGAAGTCCGGGTTGTCGATTGATATCGGGGTGTATATCATGATGTCGTCCGCATAGATTGTGTATTGAATGTTATTCTCTTTCATGATGTTGCATATTGGTTGGATGTAGATGTTAAATAGGAGTGCTGAGAGCGCAGATCCTTGAGGTACTCCTTGACGGACTTTGATGGGTCGGGAGGTGATGTGTCCCACCTTGACCTGTAGCTGTCTTTCGGTTAGGTACGAGTGGAACCATTTCAGTGTGATACCGTGTATACCAGTGTTCTTTAGTCTTTCCAGGAGCGTGTTGTGGTCCACTGTGTCGAAGGCTGAGGAGATGTCGATGAAGATCATTATGATTCCATTCCTGGTGTTGTCAATTATTCTTAGGATGCTGTCGAAGAGGTAGATCAGTAGCGTTTCGACACTGTGGTTGGGACGAAATCTGTGCTGGTTGTCGTCGAGTGTTTCGTGTTTGTCGATGTGATCCTGAAGTTGTAGTGGAAGCAGCCAGAGCACTCTCTGCTTTGGAATATCAGGGGCACAAACTCCAATTCTTCCCTGACTTCGCAAAGGCGACGGTGGATTGGAGAAAGAGCTTTTGGTGCTACGTCCACGCTTGTTGCAGCTGCAGGCCCGATTTGGGCTGCTCTACCATGCCTGGATGAGAGTCATGCTGCATAACCAGGCTAAGACTTTTGATGATCCAGGGGAGTTACATGCATTCTTGGAGGACAAGGAATCAGGATTGATGCGGTGAAATTTGCCTTGCACTTTGTGGCCTGCTAAAGTTCTTTGGTGCTTTCTACCATGGGTGTTTGACTGCTCTGAGATCATGTAGCTGCGGCTCAATTCATGCAGAGCTGACATTCAATCGTGCAGAATTGTCATACACTGGGACATTCACTTTGTATCTCTTGGAGAAACTCTAGGGTGTTACCCTGGTCAAAATGTCTCTCTTTCTGTCTCTCCCTCCTTTCTTTTGTGTTTATGTTGTTTGTGATGTCTGTAGTGGTTGGGAGGTTAAAGGGGCTTGGAGAAGTAGAATGTCCACTTACTTGGGGCCTTCTTTGACCATAATTGCTTTGACTGCAGCAGTCCTGCGTTAATGCTCTGGCATTCTGGGTTTGGGGATACTGTTTCTGTTCCTGGTATGGGTGATGTGTAGTTTGTGTTGCTTTAAGTGACAAAGAAGTAGAAGTGCAATAGCAACTTAGCCCTCCATGCCTGTCTTGTCCTCTTGGGCTCACCCACTAAGTTTTGTGTTTTTTATAGCCCCCCAGGGTTTTGGTGGCTTTGTTATTCAGAATTATGTATCCTTCCTGTGAGCAATCATGTGCAAGGACTTTGGCTAAACAGTGGCTTTTCTTCTTAGGTTTCCTTTCTTGGGTTATAAGTGCAGCTATCATTTTGTGGGCGTTCAGGGTGTGGAACTACAATGTAAAATTATATGCTACATTTTGGTATGTTTCTGTAACATTTGATTATCACTCTGTATTATATTGTCAATATGTCTTCCTTTAAGATTGTTTCACTGAATGTTAAGGGCATTAACAAACCCATAAAGAGGAAAAAGATTCTCTTATACGGTCGCAGAGAAAGTGCTGATATCTTACTGCTGCAGGAGACACATTTGAATACAAAGGAGTTGTTAAAACTAGATATAAAACCCTTTTCACTAGTGGCTTTTTCAGCTGCCAATCATAAAAAAATGGGGTAGCTATTTTAGTGAGGAAATCTTTCTCCCCATGGTTTTACAAACAAGATCTGATATTGAAGGGCGGTGGGCAATGGTTGTCATTAAAAACTAATCCACTGAACTGGCCTTAATTTAATATCTATGCTCCTATTATAGATTGCCCTACCTTCTTTTGCTCCAAAGTGGCCTTGGCATAAGAGGTGTCCAGATATCTGAATGTTGTGGAAGGACACTTCAACCTCGTACTAGATCCCTTGGTAGATAGGAATCCCATGAGAACCATTAAGGTTCCCAAGGCTCACCCTGTTCTTTTGTCTCTAATGCAAGAATTGGGCCTGATAGATATATGGTGGTTGCAGCACCCTACGGACAAAGAATATACTTTCTTCTCTCCCCCTCATAATTCGGTATCACGCATAGACTTTTTCCTAGTTTCCAAAGGACTTTGTTCTAGAAGAAGTGAGTCCAATATTCATGCGGCTCATATCTCTGATCACTCTGCAATCTCATTCATCCTATTTGACTCAACGAGCAATCTCATTCACGCTGGAACTTTGATAGAACCCTTCTTGCCAGCCAGGAGTTCTGTGAGACCATCCTGTTGGCTATAGAGGAGTATTTTCAGTTTAATTTACCTCAAGATACTTTGGGGTGGGTGTGATGGGAAGGCTTCAAAGCTAATATGCGGGCCACCATAACCATTTTTACCATACGACAGGCCAAGCAGTGTAAAGCAGAACTTGGTGCATTAGACAAGCATATTAAAGCGTGAGAACGCATCTTAGGCCAGAGAACTGATTCTAATATTCTGATAAGGTTACAGCATCTTAGATTTAGATATAACTCAATTTTGACTACTGAGACCACAGAATATTCAAGGGCAGAAAGGGTGGTACTATTTGGAAGGTAACAGAGCTGGACGGTTACTAGCTAACTCGTTAAAGGATCGCAAGGAAGCTTCTCGCATTACTGCTCTGAGAGACCCTCGGGTACAATAATTGATTGCCAAAGACTTTGACATTGCAGAGACCTTCTGCCAATTTTATGGCCAATTATATTCCCAAGAGATTGATTTCTCTGAGAAGGAGTTTGATAGCTTACTGACCACATGTACAGAGGCCAGTGTTAGATCAAGAAATAGCTGTGAGACTAGACAAACAGTTTACAGTCATGGAAATCATCCAGGCCATTGACTCTATGCAAGTGGGCAAGACTACCGGACCTGATGGCCTTCCGGTTGAATTTTATAAAACTTTTTCCAAAACTCTTGGCCCATATCTTCAACAATACTATAGACCTCTTTTGGAAAATGGGGCCCAGACTGGAGCGTTTGCCTCTGCAAACATTGTTGTGCTTGAAAAGCCTAGGAGAGACCCTCGGTTAGTAATTACTGACCAATTTCACTGCTAAATGCAGATTATAAAATTTTTGTGGCCATCTTAGCTGGTCGTCTCTCCAAACTGATCCCTTCTTTGATTCATCCGGACCAATGTGGCTTCACAGAGGGATGCTCCACAGCCGACAATGCTAGAGTGCTTTGCCATGTGCTGGAAGGCACGGGTGAAACGGAAGGCCAACTTGTGGGATTATCGTTAGACGCAGAGAAAGTGTTTGATCAGCTGGAGTGGCCTTTTTTGTTTGCTGTTCTGAAATGGTTTGGGTCTGGTGAGGGTTTTTGTAAACTAGTCAAACTTATGTATGCAAGACCAAGTGCTAAAATCTCTGTGAATGTGACTTAGTCTAGAGACTTTCTTTTAGGGCGTGGTACCCATCAGGATTGCCCTCTTTTCTCCCATCCTTTTCAATCTGGCCTTGGAGCCTTTGGCCTTATTATTAAGACAAAGCCCCGCGGTTCATGGTGTATCCATAGCTGACATGGAAATTAAATTATCTGCTTACACTAATGATCTACTGCTATTCACCATGCCCAGCTCTATACCGGCTATCCTAGAGTTAATAAATAAGTACTCAGGATTGTCAGGCTATAACATTAATTGGTCAAAATCTGTTGCATTCTCCTTAAACTCAAGAATATGTAGGGCGGATTTGGAGGATTTTCCTTTTGTGTGGGAGCCTAAGATGGTGAAATACTTGGGAGTTCACTATTGTTACCCACTCAGTGAAACTACAGTACAATGAAGGGGAGATCCTCTCTACGGTTTGTAATATAACAGCAAAATGGTCACCGGTCTATCTCTCTTGGTGGAGTCGTCTTGAAGCTATAAAAATGACTATCACTCCTAAAGTGAACCATGTATTAGAAATGTTGCCAGTCTTTCATACTAGTAACATTTATCGTCAAATTGAAAGGACCCTTGTCCAATTTCTATGGAAAAACAAACCACCTAGAATTGCTCTTAGGAAACTTAAATCTAAAAAAGAAGAGGGGGGGGGGGGGTGAATTTTCCTGACTTTCAGGCCTATCATTGTGCTTTTTTACTAAAACAAGGTTCAAGATGTGTGGAGGGGGGGGGGGGGCATAGGGAAACACCCAGTGAGGCTTGACCTGGAAGAGAGATTAAATGCTCAGTTCCCCTTAAAGCTCCTCCCTGGCATGGTGCCTTCTAAGAGGTTGAAGTCTCATAGGGTAATATCTGACATGCAATGGGCTTTTCAACAATTAATGAAGAGTATTCCTAAAGAGGAATGCCTAGCGAAATTAATCCCCATTTGGCACAGTCCTTTTTTAAAAATTCATCAAAGTTAATTTGCCTGGCAACAGTGGTTCAGTAGGGTCATGGTTGAGGAAGGCTGTTCAAAGCCCTTTTTTTGCTCTTATGTTAAAGAGAATGTATTTTTGGTTTTGTATCTGTTTGAAAATATAAATAAAAAAAGTTTAAAAAAAGAAATGGATATTATTCTGCATGTTCCAGTCTTACTGTCCACTTAGTCCTGTCTTCACTCGGTCAATGAGGCTGATATTCT
This sequence comes from Ichthyophis bannanicus, assembly GCA_033557465.1. Taxonomy (NCBI): domain Eukaryota; kingdom Metazoa; phylum Chordata; class Amphibia; order Gymnophiona; family Ichthyophiidae; genus Ichthyophis; species Ichthyophis bannanicus. The sequence continues at coordinate 218,604,830 of CM066036.1, forward strand.
CAGACATCTGCAGATAGTTCCAGAGAGTCAAAAAATACAGGTGTACTTGCTCAGGACTAAAAAGAGCTGCCTACCAATTACATTGTTGTTGAGCTTTCATCTTTACTCCACCCCCCACCCCCCTCGCTCCTTTACTGAAGACAAACCCTGCAGTCTCTCTCTTTCACTTCTGATTTTTTTTAGCTCTGATCTGTTTTTATGTATAGCTGTTGAGATTTTTTGTAGAGCCATTTCTCCTTTATGCCAGGTATCTCTGAAATAAACAAGAGCTTCAGCATCCGTCATTGTAAACAGTAAAATGGAGTTGGTTCATTTGAAATAGAATTTGCTCAGAGTAACTTTCTGTTGACCACTAGGCTGCAACATCTTGGCTCTTCATACCGTCCAGCGACTACCCCATGAAACCCCAAAAATGGGTAATGTAACCCTTATCTACAGGAAGTAGGCATGTCTTTCTTTTGTAAAATCATACCCAGAACATACTCTTTTGAAAACTGTGCACGCTGCAGGCATATACTCGTATGTGTAAGTAGTAAGGATATAAAAAGACATTTAGGGGTATGTTTACTAAACCGTCTTAATGTTACCGGCACTAATTGCAGCGATAATGTGAAGAATGCCATATAAGGAGTGGGCATTCCGGCGGCAAGGTAGCAAGAATCTGTATTGCACAATAGTGGGCGCTATGGCATGTTAATGCGCGTTAACCCTAAGTTCATGCCAGCGCAGTGTTAGAAGCAATAAAGATGTAGCCCACTGGTTAATGCAATGACTGCAGAGGCAGAGATCATGGGTTCGTTTCTACAGTGGTGTTATGTGAGAAGGCTGTCTGAGGCATTTCTTTTTCATTTAAATCAGTGCTGTCTGAGGCATTTCCTTTTTTTAATTTAAATCAGTGCTGCCAGCAAAAACACCCTCACAGTGCTGTAACCTAAGGTGCCGCATAAGGCACCCTATAATGCACTCCAAAGGGCACATTATAAAGTGCCCTGTCCGCCAAGGCACCTTATAATGTTCCCTATAGGGCACTTTATAGGGCGCCTTATGAGGCACCTTAGGCTACGGCACTGTGAGGGTGTTTTTGCTTGCAGCACTAATTTAAATTAAAAGGAAATGCCTCAGACAGCTGTATTAAATAACACCACTATGGGATCAAACCCATGACCTCTGCTTCTGCAGTCATTGAAGTAACCAGTGGGCTACATCTCTATAATAGCTAGCACACTGCTGGCTGACTACAGAAAGACTGCAGGTCACCACACAAACTGACTTCTGTGGTTAGCAGGATAGGGTAAACCCACCCGTACCCATGATGCACTGCACATGCAGATCAGCAGCCTACATCTGATCACAAGAGGGGTATGCGCCTCTATAGCACCCCGGCCTGGTAGGGGGAACTGACCATGTGTGTTACTGGCACAGAGTAGATACAGACCGTGACACTGTGCGGTTCCTGTGCTCACCCTGCGGGCGAGGTGGGGCGCCCAGCACCAGGTCCACAGCACCTGGTTTGGCTGAGGTAGGCTGCGCTGCAGCTCCCTATCAGTGCTAGTGTGTGATGGGTAGTCCCTGCAGATGCACCTAGGATACACCTGTGTCCATCTGTATTTCCCAGTCATGTCTAGCCCTTGTGGGCTATGATGCACCCAGAATTGTGCATATCCTGTGTGGGTGCCATGGTCACATGTTATATGTGAAGGGTGGTGTTTGGACCCCAAAGTGGATTATGTAGCACCACCCAACCCGCCCTCTGTGGGTCATGGTTGGGGACAGGAACCCCCACCAACAGATCTACATCTCTGCAATGGTGGCAGTAGAGGGGACCATCAACCACAGTCGTGCTGGGGAATGGGCTCTCTACAGGACAGTCAATGCAGATCATTACACCTCACATAGGGCAGTAGGCCTGGAAAAGCTCAGCTGTCCCCCATTCCTATCTGGCATGCACCAGCAGAGGGCACAGTCAGTCTCCACCTGCTGCACCCTGCAAGGTGTTCCAGTCATACACATGCTAACTGCAGACAGTCTGCTAGCTAGTACATAGTGCATGTTCCTGGAGGAACTGTGTGCAAACACACCAAGCAGGCATGCCAGTGATTGGGCCCCAGAAAAGGGAACCCATAGAGATTCACTTGAGAGAAATACTGTATAGTATTATGGGGAAACCTAGCCATGCCATGGTCACTGCTTAGTCAGGGTGAGAGTGACCTCCCAGCAGGACATGCTGTGGCCACCCTGTCCTTTCAGGTGGTGGCCGGGCAGTACAGTGTCCCAGCCATTGCACTATGCCCTGTGGACATGCATCCTGCCCTGTCCGGGCAATACCCACAGTACATTGCTCTTCATTACGCACATTGGTAGGCTAACATTGGAAACAGTGCAAGCAGTGTGGGCTCAGTAAGGTGTAGGCAGACACAAAAACACTGGATAGACATACACACACTCCCACACCTATGCCAGCATTGTGCAAATATAGAGGTTTTTGGCAGCCCTGGCCGCCACACCAGTCCTGGGCACAGTGCAGGCATTGCTATGGTACGCAATACTGTTGGGGTCACTCCCTGGGGTGGTAAACACTGTCAGAAACAAAAACTGAAACACACTCCACATATATTAGAAAGGTTGCTATGATGAATCTCTTTCAACAAATTGTGTTTAACTTAGGATTTGTTATCTGACATTAATTATAGCAAACTTTTGATATATGTGTAACGTGTTCCCAAGTTAGAAACATAGAAACATGAAGACAGAAAAAGACCACATGTCCTATCTAGTCTGTCCTTCCATAACAACAACTACAACAGTCCACTTTTTACCTTTAGAGATCCTCTGTGTTGGTCCCATGCTTTTTTGAATTCAGTTACTGTCCTCATCTCTACCACCTCCACTGGGAGACTATTCCATGGATCCACTACTCTTTCTGTAAAGAAATATTTCCACATATCACTCCTGAATCTATCTCCCTTCACCCTCATCCCATGTCCCCTCGTAAAAGAACTTGCTTTCAATTGAAAGAGGCTCTTTCCCTGAAAATTTATGCCACGGAGGTATTTAAACATCTCAATCATATCACCTCTATCCCGCCTTTCCTCTAAGGTGTACATATTAAGATCCTTAAGTCTGTCCTCATATGCTTTATTATGAAGCCCACTAATCATTTTAGTAGCCACCCTCTGCACCGACTCCATCCTGTTCACATCCTTTTGAAGGTGCCGTCTCCAGAATTGCACACCATACTCCAAATGAGGTCGCACCAAAGACTTATACAGAGGCATTATCACCTCCTTTTTTCTGCTAGCCATTCCTCTCCATATGCACCCAAGCATCCTTCTAGCTTTTGCCGTCGCCTTTTCTACCTGTTTAGCTACTTTAAGATCATCAGACACAACCACGCCTAGGTCCCGCTCTTCTTTAGTGGACAAAAGTACTTCACCTCCTATACTGTATTGCTCCCTTGGATTGCTGCAGCCCAAATGCATGACCTTACATTTTTGAACATTAAATCCCAGCTGCCAAATTCTAGACCATTCTTCAAGCTTAGCTAGATCCCTCCTCATGTTATCTACACCTTCCTGGGTGTCTACTCTATTGCAGATTTTGGTATCATCTGCAAAGAGGCAAACCTTACCCGACAGCCCTTCTGCTATATCACTAACAAAGATGTTAAAAAGAATCGGACCAAGGACAGATCCCTGGGGCACACCACTGGTAACATTCTTCTCCTCAGAGTGAGCTCCATTTAGGGAGGAGTAGCCTAGTGGTTGGGGCAAGGTACTTCAGGCCGGAAGGTCAGGGGTTCAAATCCCACTAGAGGACAGAAACCTTGGGCCGGAAGGACTGGGGTTTCTAGTCCCACAGAAGCTCCTTGTGGTCTTGGGCAAGCCATTTAACCCTCCATAGCCCATGTTCCCTGTAAGTATTAGTGTATGTGTCTCATATCCCCACGTGTTAAATGTATCCCCCAATTGTGTTGTGACCTCTTTGATTGAAGGATAAGACGGTATACAAAACTTTCTAAATAAAATAAATAAATAAATAAATTTACTTGTAATCTTTGTCGCCTCCCACCCAACCAATTTCTAACCCAAGCAGTAACTTTAGGGTCCATCCCTAGGGTGCTCAGTTTGTTTATAAGTCGCCTGTGAGGAACAGTGTCAAAGGCTTTACTGAAATCTAAATACACCACATCTAGAGCTCTCCCTCGGTCCAACTCCCTGGTCACCCAGTCAAAGAAATCAATCAGATTTGTCTGACAAGACCTGTCTCTGGTGAATCCATGCTGCCTCGGATCCTGTAATCTGCTGGACTCCAGAAACCTCACTATTTTCTCTTTCAGCAGCGTTTCCAATAATTTACTAACCACCGAAGTTTAACCGGCCTGTAGTTTTCAACCACATCCTTACTTCCGCTTTTGTGTAAAGGCACCACATGAGCCTCTCTCCAGTCCTTTGGCACCACTCCCGACTCCAACGAGGCATTGAAAAGATCAGTCAGTGGAGTTGCTAGAACGTCCCCATGTTCCCTCAGTATTCTATAGTGTATCCCATCCGTTCCCATCGCTTTGTCTACTTTAAGTTGAGCTAGTTTCTCACGAACACAGTCTTCTGAAAATTGTTCAAGATGTCCCTCGCTTCTGTTCTTATTTGTGGGTGTTTTCTGAGGTCCTGCTCCTGGTTCTTCATTTGTGAACACAGAACAAAAATATTTGTTAAGCAATTCCGCTTTATCCTTATCAGCTTCTACATATTCTCCCCCTACACCCTTGAGTCTGACAATACCACTTTTGCCCTTCCTCTTCTCACTAATATATCTGAAAAATGTCTTATCCCCCCATTTTATTGCATTGGCTATTTCCTCCTCCTTTTGAATCTTTGCCTTCTTGACTACTTTTCTAGCTTCTCTAAGTTTTTCCAAATACAGATGCCTGTATCTCTCTGTGATTAGGTTTTTAGCAGTTTCTAAACCTGAGGAGGTTACTGGAGTTCAGCAACCTACTGTGCTCAAGGAAAGTTCCCCTAAAGCACCAAAAATAAAGTAACCTTGCTTTAAAAAATATACAAAAAACCCTTTTAAGAGCTCTCAGTCAGAGAGCTAGCAATGTAATATAATAAAACGAACAAACCCTCAAATCCTTACTGTTTGTTGATCTGTGGAGCCCTGGTTAGGAAAGCCTCAACAGGGCAGGGCACTGGAGCCTTTTATGCAGGCTTCAACTGCACTCAGGAAACAGGCCCACTAACTCCTGATTAGCAGTTTCTAAACCTGAGGAGGTTACTGGAGTTCAGCAACCTACTGTGCTCAAGGAAAGTTCCCCTAAAGCACCAAAAATAAAGTAACCTTGCTTTAAAAAATATACAAAAAACCCCTTTTAAGAGCTCCCAGTCAGAGAGCTAGCAATGTAATCGGATGGCATTTAGGATGGCATTGTTAAGGTATGCAGATGCTAGTATTGGGAGATGCTGCTCTGCGCAGGGCCCAACAGCCTGACTTTCCATGAGGCTTTGGATAGTGGAGCCTGTGGGTGTGGGTGTTTGTGCCCCTGTTTGCTGCTGCTCTAGGGCAGAGGTTCCCAACTCCAGTCCTGGCGGGCCAAACACGGTTCAGGTTTTCATGCTGTCCCTAATGAATATGCATGAGATACATTTGCATACAATGGGGGCGGTGCATACAAATGCAGCACAGGCATATTTATTAGGGACAGCATGAAACCTGAATGGTGTTTGGCTCTCCAGGACTGCAGTTGGGAAACTCTGCTCTAGGGATTGCACATGTTTATGGTGTCTGTGCTCTGTAGGGTAAAAAATAGGCGTTTATGGCATGTTTATTTTATCTGCAATAAAGTTTCCGTCTTTCTTGCCATGGTTTTATACTGGGTAAAATATAGGGACATGGTTTGCAGGAGCCACAGCTGGGACTTGAACCTGTGACCTTCTGCCCCTGAATACACTGGCTGTGTGTACTGCACCAAACTGTTTCCACAGAGGCAGATCATTCCCTGGGGATACCATGACTGTTCGTCAGATAGACTTTGGATGTTGCAGTGCACGCCACCCACCTAAACGGGGCTTGGCTGTGGTCTGCTGTGGGCAGATGCCACTGCCCCCTCTGCCACCAGCACCCCTCCGCCACCATGCTAACATGCCCTTGTGCCGGTAGTGCTGGTAGTGCACAGTCCCAGGCCATCCAGTGTGCTGGTAGGCAGCTGCCTATGGTGCATAATATGGGGTAGAGGTGCCTGCATAGACATCCATGCTTCCCCCGGCACTGCATGCCAATGTTATGTGCCCTTTGGGGTACTTGCTGGGTACTGTCCCCTGGGACACTGTGGGACACACACTCATGGACATGTTTGCCCTTGGTCAGTTGCTGTCTTGCTGGTTTTCCACTTCTATATTCTTATGTGCCAGGAAGGCATCTGCCTAGTCCACACTGTGCCCCATCTGGCCCACTGCATGTGCCGCCTGCAGCCCCCTGTACCCCATTTACACCATCACCATAGTGCCCTTTCCCACGTGCCCACTCTGCTGTTGCTGCACATGTGAAAGCCACAAAAGCAAGGTACCCCATACACACCACAGAAAACCCTCATCAGCACTATTTCTATGTGGGGACATTCACTTTGTAGGGGGACTGAGAATTGACCCTTCCAAAGGTGAGCTTGTCCTTTTTATTCTTTATAGGTTGTGTTCATTACCATTTGTCATTATTTGTTCTATTGGCCAGCTCGGTGTTTTGGATTTCACTTTTGGTTCTGGTCATTATATCTGGGTTTTGCCTTTTTGGTTGCTGTGCATGTGTCACTACTATCACTTTTCTGGGTCTCCCTGCCTTTGCTGTACACTGCTGACTGAAATGGTTTCTCAGTCCTGAAAATGTGCCTCTAGCGTGGTTTTCACTAGCGCTAATTTTCATACCTTCATTTCACGGCGTTAGTGTGCATAAAGCCTCTCCCCGCCCACTCTCCACCCATTGACCCCTTATCTCCGCTCCTGGGGAACCGTACTCCAGCTTCTGGGAAGCCTTACTCCACCTTCTGTGCACTTTAACGCCGCTGGACACATTATTGCGTGATACGTGATGTTCTCGCACGGTAATGTGCCATTATCGCACGATAACGTTGCAGCTGTGCCGTTAGCACCATTTAGTAAACATACCCCATAGACTTCCTGTGAAAGTCAGTTGGGTAGCTGATTTTCTACTGGTTAGAAGCATTATTTCTTATGATAAATCTTTGAAAAAAAACACATGAGAAACTGTTCAGCTAGCAAATATTCTAGAATCTCTAGTATCCTGAGGCAAATTTTCATGTGACATATAGTAAGATAGCCATGTTTTGTTTTGTTTTTTTCATATCAATGCTGACTCCTGCAGACCCTGTAGTCCCTGGGTTTTTGGGGCAATGTATAACTGGAAGTAGATTGCCAGGCCTTTTCTTCCAAGGCAATTGAAGGTAAAATGACTTGCCCAAGGTCACAAGGAGCACCAGTGGGTATTCAGCTCTGATCTCCTGGGTGCTAGGCTATTGCTCTAATCACTAGGCTACCTCTCAACAATAAGGTAAGATAATAAGATATCCATATAAAGTTATACTGTAGTTAGCAGTTGCAACCATAAGGGACATATTTACTAAAGTATAGCAGTTGTCTGCACTTACCACAACTTAACTACAACATTAAGGTGTGATTAGTGAAAAGCCTATAAAGTAAAGGCATAGAAACATGATGGCAGAAAAGGATCATATGTCCTATCTAGTCTGCCCTTTCATATCAACTACTATATTCCCTTTTTTCCATTAGGGATCTTCAGTGTTTGTCCCATGTTTTATTGAAATCAGATACTGTCCTCGTCTCTACTATCGCCACTGGGAGACTATTCCACGCATCTACCACTCTTTCCGTAAAGAACTATTTCCATATATTACTCCTGAGTCTGTCCTCTTTCACCCTCATTCTATGCGTCCTCATTGCAGAGCTTGCTTCTAATTGAAAGAGACTCTTTTTCTGTGTATTTACGCCATGGAGATATTTAAATGTGTCTATCATATCTTCTCTATCCCACCTTTCATCTAAAGTATATATATTGAGATCTTTAAATCTGTCCTCTTATGGTTTATAACAAAGACCAGTAACCATTTTAGTAGCCACCCTCAGCACCAACTCCATCCTCTTTATATCCTTTTGAAGGTGTGGTTTTCAGAATTGCACAAATGAGGTCTCACCAAAGCCTTATACAAAGGTCTCCCTTTGCACTCAAGCATCCTTCTGGCTTTCACCATTGCCTTTTCTACCTGTTTATCCACTTTAAGATCATCAGAAACAAAGTTCCCAGGTCGCGCTCTTCTTTCATGGACAGAAGTACTTCACCTCGTATACTGTACCGCTCCCTTGGATTTTTGCAGCCCAAATGCATGACCCTGCATTTTTTAGTGTTAAATCTCAGCTGCCAATTTTTTGACCATTCTTCAAGCTTAGCTATATCCCCCTATATGTGATCTACTCCTTCCTGGCTGTCTACTCTATTGCAGATTTTATTATCATCTGCAAACAGGCAAACCTTACAAGACAGCTTTTCTGCAATATCACTAACAAAAATGTTATAAAGAATCAGGCCAAGGACAGATCCCTTCCGCATGCCACTGATAACATCCTTTTCCACAGAGTAAGCTCCATTTACCTATACCCTTTGGCACCTTCCACTCAACCAATTTTTAACCCAGTCAGTCACTTTAGGATCCATCCTTAGGGTGCTCAATTTATTTATGTCACCTATACAGAACAGTGTCAGAGGCTTTACTGAAATCTAAGTATACCATCTAGGATTCTCCCTCAGTCCAATCTATGGTCACCCAGTCAAAGAAATCAATCAGATTTGTCCAACAAGACCTGCCTCTAGTAAACCCATGGTGCCTCAGATCCTATGATCCTTTGGATTCCAGAAACCCCACTATTCTCTGTTTTATCAGAGTTTCCATTAATTTACTCACCACAGAGGTCAGAGTAACTGGCCTGTAGTTCTCAACCTCATTCTTATTTCTTCTTTTGTGTAAAGGGACCACATGTATTTTTCTCCAGTCCTCTGGGACCACTCCCAACTCTAAAGAAGCATTGAAAAGGTAAGACAGTAGAGCTGCTAGAACATTCCCAAGTTCCTTCAATGTATCCTGTCCGGCCCCATCGCTTTGTCTACTTTTAGTTTAGCTACTGTAGTTCCTCATGAACAGAGTCTTCTGAAAATCGTTCAAGATCCCCTTAACTTCTGTTCCTATTTCTGGGTGTTTTCTGAGGTCCTGATCCAGGTTCTTCATCTATGAACACAGAACAAAAATATTTGTTAAGTAATTCCACTTTATCCTCCTCAGCTTCTACATATTCCTCCCCTTCACCCTTGAGTCTGGCAATACCACTTTTGTCCTTCCTCTACTCTCACTAACATATTGGTAAGGCCGTGGGGCAGGGTCCCCGACGGCCATTGGTAACTGGGCGCGCAGCCCGGTGTGGGGACCCTGCTGATATCCACGTGTGCGGGGCGGTACCCTTGGGCTGGGTTCAAAGTCATTGGCTCACCGGGGATAGATGGCTGGGCGAGCTAATGGGAGCAGCTGAGACCGTGGCATGCCGGGGAGGCGCACGAATGGTGCCAGTCCCCAGGAGCGGTGCGAGGCGAAGGGTGCGAAGGCTGGTGTTGCCTGGATTGTGCGGCCTGATCCGGTCGTTGGCTGCGGCATCGGGATGTCCTGGGGAGCAGTGAGAATCTGTACGGGAGGTGCTGCTGCGATCGGGAGCAGTGTGCAGTGCCGGAGTTTGCTCGGAGCAGTGCTGAGACATCTGGAGTGGGGAGAAGGCAAGTGGGGCTGAGTTCAGGCCATAAGGTCTATTCTCTTGATAGGTTCTAATTTTCATAGAAGGGGATAATGCCGGCGCGGCGCGGGCATCAGGGAAGAGGAAAGGAGCCCAACAGGGGGGGGGGGGGGGCGGGCCCCAGTTGGCAGGTGAGGAGGGCAGGCAGGGCCGTCAGTGGAGCCCGGGAGGGCCCCCAGGGTGTTTAAGTGGGGGGGATGATGAATAGGGGTCGGGTAGTGCATGTTGCTGGGGGCAGTAACCCCCTGGGTGGCAAGGGGGCAGGGACAAGGGGGGGAGGGTGGCAGCCGCTCCCAGGTCACGGGCAGGGAGACCTTCGGGGCGTGGACGCAGGGGGGAGGGGGTTTGTGATGCGGGTCAGCGAGCTAGTAGCGCCGGGGCGCAAGTGCAGGGGTTTGGAGCTGGTGAGGAGGTGGATTCTGGAGAGGCTCCTTCGGACGCATATAGGGGGGTCAGCGAGGCTGAAGGGAGTGTGGGGAATTTGAGGGATTGGGTTGGCGTGCACGGTCTGGGTGGGCAAGGGCTGGTAGGTTGGGGTGGGGGGCCGTGGGCTGGGGGATGGGTCACGCCTTGGCATGGGGCCCCTTCCCTCGTCGGTCAGGGACCTCCATTCCACATGAGCTGGTCGGGTGGTTTAGGGGGTGTTGGGTCACAGGGTGCACCGTCATTGTGGGAGCACTGGCGGGGGGGAGGGCTAGGCTCGTCCAGGGCCGAGTGGTTGGGGGCTTGGCATCTGGCTGGTACCTCAGTTGCACCCCCTCCCTCCTTTCCTTTTTTGTCTCCACGGATTTCACCCATGGATCGGGCTTCAGGTCAAGGACGTGGAATACAGCGGGCCTCCTGGACTGCGGAGTCTGGAGCTTCCTCGAGAGGTGCTGGGAGGCCTGTAGTCGGCCCGGTCAATGTTGGCGGGATGCAGCCAGGGGATGCGGGGCTCATGGAGCCAGAGATTCTGTCGAGGGGGTCGCTGGCTGGCGACGCAGTGGCGGCAGGTGAGTTGCTGGCGGATAGCAGGGTCGGGCCGGAGCCGACGGGCGTGCGGGAAGAAAGGGGGGCGTGCGTCTAGGAGGAAGAGGAGGCATTCATGTAGACATCGGCACAGTTCGGGGTCATCTTCCTCCTCTGTTTCCTCATCGTTATCTTCGTCGGGCACTGCGCATTTGGTTGCAGGGGTAGGTCAGGTGTCGGCCGCGTCCTCAGGGGGGAAGGGTATGCCTACGTTGGTCTCGTTCACGGAGTTATGGGAAGGGGTGCCCAGAAACTTGCGTCGAAAGATTCTGAAGCGGCGGTACATTGACATTTTCCGTTTGTTGGAGGGCAGGAAGCGGTCAGGCGAGAGTAGGAAGAAGCGCAAGGAAGATGAGAAGGCGGGGAGGGTCAGGAAAGTTTCTTGTAACGTGGTGAATTGGGCTAGAGCCTTTCTGTGGTTGGCAAGCGTGTGGGGTCATCAATCTCCGGGAGATTATGGTATGTTGTTGGCTTATGCGGACTCCATTCTGGAGGCGGCGCAGACACATGGGGGGTTTGCTTGGTTGAATTACGACGAGAAGTTTAGGGACAAGATGGAAGAGAGTAAGTGGTTGACCTGGGGTACGCAGAATATTAACTTATGGCTTACCTTGGTCAGGGCGGGTGCGAGTGGTGGGGTTGGGGTGCGAGCCCTGACGGGGAGCGTGTCAGGACCGGGTCGTTCCTTTCGTGCAGCGGGGGGTACTCCCCCAAGAAAGCGGCAGGGGATGGGTCTGGGGACATCTGTTGGCGGTTCAATAAGTCCTCCTGCCCGTTTCCGGACTGCAAGTTCCGGCATGCTTGCTCGGCCTGCGGGGGTGGACATCCCGCAATTAAATGCGTTAAGAAGGGAGTTGCAGGCTCCCTCCCTCCTTCCGCTCTGAAGTAATATCGACTTAGTGGGATTGGCTCCCTCTCCTATTCGTTGGGAGATTATAGTGGAGTGGTTGAGGTGCTATCCGCGGAGGGTGGACAGAGGGGTTTTGGAAAGGGGGTTCCAATTTGATTTCCGAATTCTGGTGCGAGGGACGGTGTTGGGTAGGTCAGTGGGCAACACTTCTTCGGTGCGGTGTTTTGCATCTGTAGTCCGTGAGAAGCTGGCAGTAGAGCTCAGCTTGGGCAGAATTGCGGGTCCTTTCGCGGAGCAACCCTTTGCGAATCTAGTGGTTTCCCCACTTGGGGTGGTGCCGAAGAAGGAGCCAGGGAAATTTTGCTTGATTCATAACTTGTCGTTTCCGATGGGAGCATCCGTTAATGATCATATCCCAAAGGAGTTGTGCGCAGTTCGCTATGCGTCCTTTGATGAGGCAGTTAGGTTGGTGAAATGGTGTGGCCCTGGTGCTTGGATGGTGAAGGTAGACATTGAAGCTGCATTTCACTTGCTGCCAGTGCATCCGGCTGCTTTTCATTTGTTGGGATTCTGCTTCGAGGCTGAGTTCTACGTGGACAAATGCATGCCTGTGGGGTGCTCTGTATCTTGTGCCTACTTCGAGAAGTTTAGTTCCTTTTTGCATTGGCAATTGGTTCGGAAGGTCGGTTGTGGGAACGTCGTCCATTACCTGGACGATGTCCTTTTTGTCGGTGTGGCACAGTCTGAGGAGTGCCTGCAGTTGCTGGAGGGCTTTGTGGACATGGCTGACGCTTGTGGGCTGCCGTTGGCTGTCAGTAAAACGGAAGGTCCAGCCACTTGTATTACCTTCCTGGGTGTAGAGCTTGATTCCCTGGTCATGGTGGCGCGCCTCCCGATGGAGAAGGTGCTGAGGTTGCGAGTTCTGGTGGCTAACGGGTTGGCATCCTCTAAGCTCTCCTTGCGGGAGTTGCAGGTACTGATTGGTTCTTTGAATTTTGCATGCAGAGTCATACCGATGGGCTGCGTTTTTCTGCCACGATTAGCGGCGGCCACAGTGGGGGTTCAGAAGCCACATCAAAAAAATATAAATAAATAATAGAAAAAACCATACAACTCCAATTACAGGACCATATTGATGAACACAAACTCCTTGACTCTCATCAGTTCGGATTTCGCCCCTTCAATGGAGTTGAAACTCTCCTAATCGCTCTGATGGACCTCCTTATCAGAGGCACTAATGACAATAACCAAGGTTTCCTACTCCTCTTCATAGATCTATCTGCTGCATTTGACAGCATCAATCACAACACACTCATCAACAGACTAGAAAATTTAAAAATAGGAGGGACTGTCCTTGAATGGTTCAAGTCATACATCTCACATAGATTAATATGGGTACAAATGGGTCAAGAAACATCTGAAACTTTCCCTCAAGGTCAGGGTATCCCCCAAGGCTCCGCCCTCTCCGCCCTCCTTTTCAACCTGTACTTATAACCCATTACAAATATATTCAAAAAACATAAAATCAACCATTTTATATATGCGGATGACATTATGCTTGCCATCCCCATAAACTCTAACAACCCCAACTATGACAACCTACTCATATGCATGAATGAGACCACCATATGGCTCAAAGACAACCATCTAAGCATCAACCTTAAAAAGACAGAAGAAATGTTCGTAACAAGAAAGCCAGACGCCGATTACAATTACCCAGCAACAATCTCAATCAACAACACACCTATACCTGTTAAAAAGGAGGTAAAGTACCTGGGACTAATATTAGATCACTCCCTCACCATGCTGCCCCACATAAAACAGACAGTAAAAACGATATTCTATAAACTCAAGACAATACAACACCTAAGACCCCTACTGGACACACATGATTTTAGATCAGTAGTCAATACCCTCATCACCCCCCACTTTGACTATTGTAATAGTCTCCTAATTGGTTTACCGCTAAAGAGCATCTACCTACTACAAAGAGCCCAAAACATATGCGCAAAGATGATCACAAAAGCTAAAATAACAGACCATGTCACCCCAATACTGTTAGACTTGCATTGGCTCCCTATAAGTAGCCGAATAAAATACAAAATCCTCCTAACGGGGGGCGGAGCTAGCCACTGAACAGAATGGACGCCTGAATTTTTGCTCCCATTGCTGCCCAAGAATCCTGAACATATCCCGGTATTCCATTGAAGTTTGTACCCCCTACCTACATCAATAACACCGCAATACAGCTGGATGGCATCCCTGAAGCCTGCCCGGCTGGAATTTCCACAGGGATCCGGCTCAGCAGCGAAACGATCCAAACCCGAAGTGGGTTCCCCGCAGAAAATGGCCGCGGGAGAGAAGGAGGGAGTGACTGCCGGTGGCCTACGTGAAGTGCTACAGGAATTGAAATGCGTTAAAGAAATGATTGCAGCCAATTCTAGTTCACTGAACATGATTCAAGAAGACTTGCTGGAGGTAAAAGAGAAACTCCTCACCATCACCACTCGACTTAATGCAGTTGAATTACAAACCCAGAAGCATGGCGTTGCATTAGAACAGCTGGGCCCTTTGGCCAAACGAGTCCGGCACATAGAAAATCTGATTGAAGATCAAAATAACCATTCCCGTAGAAATAATATCCGCCTTGTTGGAGTCCCTGAAGGCGCTGAAGGTACCGATCCGATTGGATTTCTGGAAAAAACCATACCGGAGATGCTGCAGCTTGTCTTTGCAAGGCCTTTTGAACTAGAACGGGCCCATCGAATCCCAGCGCACAAAGCTGAAAACACACGATACCCGCGCCCACTCATAATGAAGGTACTGAGATACCCACAGGTCCTACAGATCTTTCAAGCTGCACGGAAGGCCGGATCACTGCAAATCCAGGGACACAAAGTAACACTTTATCCGGATTTGAGCAAGCAAACGGTAGATCAGAGAAAAGCGTTGCTGGCCTGTAGACCCATGCTACAAAGTGCACAGGCAAGATACGGGCTATACTACCCAGGAACCATGCGGGTCACGCTGCATAATGAAACGAGGAATTTTGTTGATGCTGAAAAACTGAAAACTTTCCTACAAGAAAAATGCGGTATGGAAACCTGAGGTCAATATTCTGATCTCTCACGCAGTGTAGAGAACTCAGCATATACTCAGGGGGTGCGGCCGTGCGTTCTCACAAATTTTAGAACGCCTTAAGCCTTGTTAAACACCTCATTGATTGTATTTCTGTTGTTCTAAATAGTTTTAATTAAACAGATATTTCTGCTTGAAATGTAGGGGTGGCAACGGGAGGTCGGGGTTGGTTACTGTTTCAGTGGATTGTGTTCACCTTAGCGATACAATGTTTGCCAGTTATGCAGTTGTTTGTGTCAGTCCAGTCCAGTACAAAACCCTCCACATACACGCAAATGCAAGTACGCGGCAGGCCTATCCATAGGATAGCTTTCACCTATAAGACAGCTTATCCCAACGTTGATGTCTAGTGATCTTTTAATGCTTTCGTTAAATGTAAAAGGTATTACTGGCCCTGTCAAGCGCAAGAAGATTTTAGCGTACTGCCAGCAAAAAAAAGCGGATATTGCCCTCTTACAAGAGACACATTTAACAGATACTGAATCGCAGAAAGTAACCTCTAAATACTTCCTGGTGGCGGCCTCGGCCTCTGCCACTCAACGCAAAGGGGGGGTAATAATATTAGTGCGCAAATTCCTGCAATCCGCCATTACCGACACACGGATTGATCCGCTAGGTCGATGGGCCAGAGTGACGATGAAAATAAATCAACAGCTTTACACATTCTTCAATATTTACGCGCCCAACCTCGATGACCCTAACTTTTTCAAACTGATAGCTAAAGAAGTTACAGCCGCGGCTCACACCAATATCATATTAGGGGGCGACTTCAATGTCATCTTGGATCCACTGTTAGATCGCACGCCCTATCGGGCTGTAGACAAAGTCAAATCGCAGGCGATTCTTAAAGGCATCATAACAGAGCTACACTTGGTAGACCCCTGGCGCCTACTTCATCCCCAAGAAAGAGACTACACATTTTATTCCATCCCACATAATACCCAAACAAGGATCGATTTCTTCCTACTGTCCACAGAGCTGATGCCCCAAGTGTTGTCCGCAGAGATATATGCTACAACGGTATCGGACCACGCCGCTGTCTCCCTAGTGTTGAATACCAACGTTACACAGCATGTTCCACCAAGATGGACATTTGATAAATCCCTACTAGCAGATGACTCCTTTGTACAGCTACTGTCAGGGGAAATTGAGACCTATTTTAAATATAATACACCCACTGATACCTCCATCTGGAGCTGGTGGGAAGGTTTTAAAGCGACCATACGAGCTCATATTACCACCTACACCATTAGACGGCGTAAAGCCAGGAAAAAAGAAAAAGATGAATTGGAACTCCAAATAAAAGCTGGGGAAAGGTTACTAGCCAAAAGAGCTGACTCAATGATATTGATTAGACTCCAAAAATTGCGATACCAATATAATGCTCTCCTCAACAAAGAAGCACTGAGTAGCATCCAGCTACAACGTAGTATATACTACTATGACAGCAACCGCTCAGGATCCCTCTTAGCTCGGCAGCTCAGACCAAAAACCAGCAAATTAATGCACAGTTATCTGTATAAAGTTAGAAAGTTATAAAGTTACTAAATATTATCTGTATAAAGTTACTAAATATTATCTGTATAAAGTTAAAAAACTATGTTCCATGTAATGTATACATTAGTGTACAAATTTGTTTACTTTGTTCCATGTAAACCGCCCCTGATCTCTGGAAGGGGCGGTATAGAAGAATTAGATAAATAAATAAATAAATAAAATAAATAAGACCGCTATAGCGGCGTTGCAGGACAATTCCGGGGGCCTTCTCCTGAGATCTGACAAAATACTAGACCGCTGCAAAGAATTCTATGAGGAACTATATCGCTCAGATACCCAATGTAGTGACAGAGCCTTTGAAGATTTTGTCTCCAAGATAGTAGGACCCACATTAACCAGTCATCAAAGTCGAACGCTGGAACAAGAGATCTCAGTAACTGAAATACAAGATGCGATCAAACAGATGGCTCGTGGCAAAGCCGCCGGTCCAGATGGTATCCCGTTGGAATTCTATAATAAATATTGCATTCAATTGGCTCCCATGCTACAGATCTACTACAGTGGCCTGCAAGATGAATCTCCAGAGATTGGAGCCCTGGCAGAGGCTGTGGTGGTAATTCACCCGAAACCGGGCAGGGATACACAAAAGATAGAGAATTACAGACCCATCTCTCTCCTAAACTCTGATTATAAAATCTATGCTAAAGTGCTTGCTAACCGATTAGGACGGATCTTAAAAGATTTGATACATGAGGATCAATGTGGATTTATACAAAACAGATCCACTACAGATAATGGAAGATTATTGGCACATGTACTGGCATCTGCCAAGACCAAGGCCGAGCCCCTGATAGGGCTAGCATTGGATGCCGAAAAAGCCTTCGATCGACTGGAATGGTCCTTTCTATTTCGATCCCTACGGTGGTTTGGGATAGGAGAAAAGTTCCTAAAACGCGTTGAATTGTTATATACCAAACCCACAGCTCGAATAGCGGTCAACTCACACCTCTCAGCCCCTTTTCAGTTGCAAAGAGGGACCAGACAGGGTTTCCCCCTGTCACCGATGCTTTTTAATTTAGCCCTGGAACCCTTATTAATAGCGCTCCGACAGAAGGAAAACATAAAAAGAATTGAGTTAGCTGATGGTCCCTGTAAATTGTCAGCATATGCCGATGACCTGCTCATTTTTCTACAACCATCAGACCTTCCTGAAACACTGCAACTCATAGATGCATACTCAGCGATATCCGGATATAAAGTAAATTTGAATAAAACAACAATTATTCCTCTGAATGAACAGGTCAGCGAAGAAATGATGCGTGGATACCCCTTTCAATATGAGAAGTCATCCTTTAGATACCTGGGCGTGACCTATGGCACCACCTTGGAAGAGACTGTCGCAATCAACATTAAGATGTGTCAAGAAATTGTACATGATAACATCTGCAAGTGGACCCCCCTTCATTTGAGCTGGTGGGGCAGGCTAGAAACGATAAAAATGATGTTGGTACCAAAACTCAGCTATATATTAAGTATGATACCCTTACGTTTCCCGACAGCCTTCTATAAGAAAATGAATAGTCAACTGATAGCCTTTCTATGGAACAACCGAGTACCCCGAATAGCTGCCTGGAAACTGAAGTTACCTAATACACAAGGAGGTGTCCATTTCCCAGATCTCGGCTGGCTACACACTGCCTCTCTTTTAAAGCAGGGTGCTCAATGGGTCGACTCTGACGACACGGATAAAGGACCTAGATGGCTGAGTGTGGAGCGGGCCCTACATTCCCCCCTGCCCACATGGCTACTGGTAGGCACAGTAGTAGACCAGACTGCACCACATAATGCTATTATCCGAGAAACACAGCATGCCTGTCGATTATTGGCATCATGTATCGATGGAGGGGATGACTTTGCCGCAGATATGCCCATATGGCTGAACCCGCGCCTTATCATCGGAGGGAAGCCTGTCTTATGGAAAAAATGGGTGGAACATGATCTTATCACCATTGGACAACTGATCAATGGAAGTGCATTTAAAACTTTTGACAGATTAAGAACGGAATTCCGATTGCCTAATACATGCTATTTCCAATGGTGTCAGCTCCGATCCTGCATGAGCAAAGCGGGTGTGTCACCTGTCTTGATACGTACAGGATGGCCACTGCGACAGAAACTTCAAGAATTACAAACAGATGCTAAAGCTGTTTCAAGATGTGTTGCGATTCTCCGATCCAAAAGTGACAAGACATGTTCTAAGATACAGTCGGTGTGGGCTACTGAAACCGGTCAAGATCTACCTCCGGAAAATTGGGACACTTTTTGGGGAACTCAAATACGTGCCACGAGAGCAGCGTCTCTCACACAATCGATGTACTTTATAGCACATCGAGCGCATATTACACCGGCTAAGAAAATGAAATGGACACTACAGGAGGGAAATCGATGTTGGTCCTGTAACATGGAAATTGGGACACTGGCACATATGTTGTTCCATTGTAAATCCCTGGAAATATATTGGAACAGAGTTTGGGAACGCATATCACAGATCCTCAACTTACAAACTCCTATCACTTATTGGATAGTGATATATAAATCCATAGCTCTGGAACCTACTCTGATGAAATGGGATGGTAAACTGCTGGACTTAATGCTCGGGATAGCGCTTAAAATAGTTCTAATACACTGGAAGAATCTCGACAAAGCTTGTTTCGAGCATTGGTGGAGTCTCTTAATCCTACATAAGACCTACGAAGAGATCTATATAGCCAAGAACCCATGGTCTGGTAAACTAAGTAAGAAATGGTCAGCTTTACAAAATTATGTTTGATGAAAATGATTGCTGGAGGCTGCCTTGTGGAATGGTCTCTGCTGTAACCACATTGAACGGAGAGAGGGAGGGTGGCGTGCTGGCATGGACTGATACTAGTTCTTGTTAACGTTACTGTACTGTCTTGTTCAAGTTATTATATTCTTTTGCTATTTTGATCAATAACATCTGCTTGTATCCTGCTATATCACGATCGTTTGTATTGTTATTTTATATGTTAAAACTGAATAAAAACTACTATTAAAAAAAAAAAAACAAAATCCTCCTAACTACCTTCAAACTCCTTAATAAAATCTCTCCCTCACATTTGTCTACCCTAATACACCCCCCATCAGAAACTAGAATGCGCAGACAAAACGCAATCCATTCCCTCAACATAAAAACAACCATCAGAAAAACTAAAGCAACTACAAGTGATAGGGCCTTCTCCTTCGCTGCCCCCACTCTCTGGAACGATCTACCACTAACCATTCGCATGATAAAAGATCTTTATCAATTCAAAAAAGAACTTAAAACCTACCTTTTCACAAACCATTTTGAAATCCCCTGTCAACAGAGAACCTCTCCCCAACAATCACAAAAACACATCCACAGCACCCAAGATAGGACAAACGACTAACAAAAGAAAACCTTACACTACATTACTTACACACTTTACCCAACACGCAAAAGTCGTACCCAATCTGTTGTTTTTACTGCTCTTGTAAATAACCTTTTGTAATTTAGTTCTGTTATGTTTTATGTATTATTACCTGTATATAGTTAAAATATGTTCCATATAGTTATTACCATGTTCCATGTAAAGTATACAGAAGTATACAAAATTTGTTAACTGTTCAATGTAAACCGCCCTTGATCTCTGGAAGGGGCGGTATAGAAGAAACTATTAAATAAATAAATAAAATAAAACATCACCGCTTCAAAGTATCCAAGGTCATGAAGGCGGACTTGAGGGTTTGGGACGAATTCCTGGAAGGTTTTAATGGGATTTCAGTCCTTATGGAGGCGGAGCTGTCCAGTGAGGATTTACAGTTGTACACGGACGCGGCGGGTAGCGCAGGACTGGGTATTTATTTCGGGGGGGAGTGGTACTTACACATCTTAAAAGACAGGAGGTGCTTTCAGGTGAAGCTTATTACCCAAATCAGTCATACACTAAGGACCTGAGATTAATTAAGCTTCAGGTGAACAAGGTATATTAAACGTATTAGGTACAGTTTTATAGGTATAAATACCCATAGCAACCTCTAGTAAGTAAGAACTTAAAGATCTAGACACAAACTTAAAACTAAGATGCAGAGAGCAGTCCAGCAGCGGGATGGGGGCTTTCCAGTCTTTTGCATTGAGTGACACATGTATGATTTTCTCCCAGTTGGTGAGAGGTCTAGGTGCAAGGAGCAAGGTGCAAGGAGCTCTTTTCTCTCAGGGAACAAGTCCGTTCTCTAGAGGCTAAAGTAGCAGACTTGGAAAACATAAGACAGACAGAGAGGTACATAGACAAGACCTACAGGGATATAGTCCTGAAGTCCCACCTCCAGTCTGGCAGCACCCCTGTTGCCATGGAGGAGAAAGGTCATGTGACAGGAGAGCATCACCCTGGTGTGGCAGGAAGTGATCCTGTAACTAGGACCTGTCCTCCAGGTGATGTAAAACCCTCTCGCACTGAGGAAGTTTCTCCAGGGCCATGTGCCCATGAGGGAAGGGTTAGGACAGCTGTTATAGTTGGTGATTCGATCATTAGGCATGTAGATAGCTGGGTGGCTGGTGGACGTGAGGATCGCCTGGTAACATGACTGCCTGGTGGAAAGGTAGCGGACCTCATGCGCCACCTAGATAAGGTCTTAGATAGTGCAGGGGAGGAGTCTGCTGTCTTGGTACATGTCGGTACCAATGACATAGGAAAATGTGGTAGGGAGGTTCTGGAGGCAAAATTTAGGCTTTTAGGTAGGAAGTTGAAATCCAGAACTTCCAGGGTAGCATTCTCCGAAATGCTTCCTGTTCCATGCGCAGGACCCAAAAGGCAGGCAGAGCTCCGGAGTCTCAATGCGTGGATGAGACAATGGTGCAGAGATGAGGTTTTTTGATTTGTTAGGAACTGGGGAACATTCTGGGGAAAGGAGGGGCTCTTCCAAAGGGATGGGCTTCACCTTAACCGGGATGGAGCCAGGCCACTGGCATTAACCTTTAAAAAGGAGATAGAGCAGCTTTTAAACTAGATATTAGGGGAAAGCCGACAGTCGCCCAAGAGCGGATGGTTTGGAAGAATGTATCCTTGAAGGATACTACTAAAAGCAGAGAGGTTCCACAAAAGAGTAAAGTAGCCCAAATGCCCTCAAGTATGGAGCAGACAGAGCTTAAAGATCCCAATTTACCCATGTCTAACAATAGCCAAATTAACATGAATAAAATACATTCTCTAAAATGCTTGTATGCAAATGCTAGAAGTCTAAAGAATAAGATGGGAGAGTTAGAATATATAGCACTAAATGAAAGGTTAGATATGATTGGAATATCAGAGACATGGTGGAAGGAGGACAACCAGTGGGACACTGTGATACCTGGGTACAAACTATATCGTAATGATAGAGCTGATCAAATTGGTGGAGGGGTTGCGCTCTATGTTAGAGAGGGCATTGACTCAGAAAGGATTAAAGTTTTGCAGGAAACAAAATCTGCTATAGAATCTAAATGGATTGAAATTCCATATAAAAGGGGGAAGGCGATGGCAGTGGGGGTGTACTATCGAGCACCTGGCTAGAATGACCAAATGGATGATGAAATGCTCAAAGAAATCAAGGAAGCTAACAAAAGTTACAGCGCAGTAATAATAATGGGTGATTTCAATTACCCCGGTATCGACTGAGTCAGTGTCACGTCAGGACATGCTAGGGAGATAAAGTTCCTAGATGAAATAAATGACTGCTTCTTGGAGCAGCTGGTTCATGAACCGACCAGAGGGGAAGCCATATTAGACCTAGTCCTTAATGGAACACCAGATCTAGTGCAAGAGATAAGGGTGTTGGGGCCACTTGGCAATAGTGATCATAGCATGATCGCCTTTGATTTAATTAGTGGAGGAGGGATAGTAAGGAAATCCACAGTACTACCTTTTAACTTTCGAAAGGGAGACTATGATAAAATGAGGAAAACAGTTAAGAAAAAACTAAAAGGAGCAGTTGCGAAGGTTAAAGACGTACATCAAGCTTGGGTGTTGTTGAAAAATACTATCTTGGAAGCCCAGACCAGCTGTATTCCACGCTTTAAGAAAAGTGGAAGGAAGTCCAAAAAACTGCCAGCATGGTTTAAAGGTGAGGTCAGAGAGGCTGTTGTTGCCAAAAAAGCATCTTTCAGGAAATAGAAAAAAGAGCCAAACGACGAAACCTGGAAACAGCCCAAGCACTGGCAAGTCAAATGCAAGGCATTGATAAGGCAGGCAAAGAGAGAATTTGAGAAGAAGCTTGCTGCGGAAGCAAAAACACGAAATAAAGACCTTTTCAAGTACATTCGTAGCAAAAAACCTGTGAGAGAGTCAGTTGGTCCATTAGATGATAAAGGGGTTAAAGGAGCACTAAGAGGTGACAAGGCAATAGCGGAGAGACTGAATGACTTCTTTGCTTCGGTCTTTACTGAGGAAGATGTAGGGATGTTACCCATGACTGAAGTGGTATTTAAAGGTGCGGAAGAATTGAAGGAAATATCGATACGTCAGGAAGATGTCTTACAACTATTAGATAAACTGAAGAGTAGCAAATCACCTGGGCCGGATGGTATACATCCAAGGGTGTTGAAAGAACTGAAATATGAGATTGCAGACCTGCTATCAGTAATCTGTGAACTATCATTAAAATCATCTCTAATACCTGAAGATTTGAGGATCGCCAATGTAACACCAATTTTTAAAAAGGGTTCCAGGGGTGATCCGGGAAACTACAGACCGGTGAGCCTGACGTCAGTACCGGGAAAAATGGTAGAAACCATCATAAAGAATAAACTTACTCAGCATGTAGATAGTCACAACCTAATGGGAGACAGCCAACATGGCATTAGACAAGGAAGATCTTGTCTTACTAATCTGTTATGTTTTTTTGAAGGAGTGAATAAACAGGTGGACAAAGGTGAGGCAGTTGATATTGTGTATCTGGACTTTCAGAAAGCCTTTGACAAGGTCCCTCATCAGAGACTTTTGGCAAAACTAAAGAGTCATGGGATAGGAGGCAGTGTACTATTGTGGATCAGGAACTGGTTAAAAGATAGAAAGCAGAGGGTAGGGCTAAATGGCCAATTTTCCCAATGGAGAAAGGTGAATAGTGGTGTACCCCAGGGATCTGTGCTGGGTCCGCTGCTTTTTGACATATTCATAAATGACCTGGAAAATGGAATAACGAGTGAGGTTATCAAATTTGCAGATGACACAAAACTATTTAAAGTTGTTCAAACCCAAGAGGATTGTGAAAAATTGCAAGAGGATCTTGATAAATTGGAAGACTGGGCATCAAAATGGCAGATGAAATTTAATGTGGACAAGTGCAAGGTTATGCACCTAGGGAAGAACAACCGAAACTATGGTTACACGATGCAAGGTTCCACATTAGGAACCACCACCCAGGAAAAAGATTTAGGCGTCATTGTGGATACCATGTTAAAACCCTCGGCCCAGTGTGCAGCGGCGGCCAAGAGAGCAAATAGAATGCTAGGTATGATAAGGAAAGGAATGGAAAATAAAACAAAAGATATTATAATGCCTCTATATCGTTCCATGGTGAGACCGCACCTTGAATATTGTGTGCAATTCTGGTCACCGTATCTTAAAAAGGATATAGCGATTTTAGAAAAGGTACAGAGAATAGCCACCAAAATGGTAAAGGGGATGGAAGGATACTCCTATGAAGAAAGGCTAAAAAGGTTAGGGCTCTTTAACCTGGAAAAGAGACGGCTGAGGGGAGATATGATAGAAGTCTATAAATTAATGAATGGAGTGGAACGGGTAAACGTAGATCGATTGTTTACCTTATCAGAATATAGAAAGACTAGGGGACATGCAATAAAGCTACAGGGTAAACTATTTAAGACTAATAAAAGAAAATATTTTTTCACTCAACGTGAAATCAAACTCTGGAATTTGTTACCGAAGGATGTAGTAAAGGCTGTTAGTGTAGCTGGGTTTAAAAAAGGTTTGGACAAGTTCCTGGAGGAAAGGTCCATAAACCATTATTAAGAAGTGACCGAAGATATCAATGCTTGACCTAGTACAAGCATTATGGAACTTGTGTCTCTTGGGGAAACTGCTAGGTACATATGACCTAGATTGGCCACTGTTGGAAACAGAATACTGGACTTGATGGACCTTGGTCTGACCCAGTATGGCATATCTTATGTTCTTATGGTGTGCTGCTAGCTGGTCACAGGCGTGGCATGCAGCGGGTCTGACTAGGAACATTACGTTTTTGGAGCTTTTTCCCATGTTTGTGGTGCTGCAGTTGTGGCCCGACAAGCTACGGAATCGTAGAGTGGTCTCGTGGTGCGGCAATGAGGCGGTGGTGGCGGTAGTCAACCGGTATTCTCCGCGTTGTCCTCAGGTAGCGGGGTTGATGAGGGATATAGTTCTGGCTTGTTTGCGTTTGAATGTATGTGTGAGGGCCCGGCATATTCCTGGCTACACTAATAGCATTGCGGATGCCCTTTCTCGTTTTAAGTGGGAGCTGTTATGGACCTTGGCACCAGAGGTGGAGGAGGAAGGATTGGCGGTTCCAGAGCATTTATGGCGGATTGGCCTGCAGACATGGTGAAGCTACTACGGAATTCTGTGTCGGCAACGACATGGTCGGCATACATGAGAGGTTGCGACATAGTGTGGGAGTTTCTGACGTCACACGGATGGCAGCCCGGCGTGGCCGTGGACAGCTTACTGGGCCATTATATTGTTCGGGCGAAAGGGAATGGCGTATCCAGGGCATCGGTGCAAAGTCAATTAGCTGGCTTTACCTTTTTTGCTAGGGCAGCGGGTTGGGGCTTTTCTATTCCGGGCTTCTTGGCTTGGAAGCTGTTGCACCGATGGGAGCGAGCTTGTCCGCCTGCTGGGGACAGGAGGTTGCCGGTTTCGCACGAGCTGCTGGTGAAACTGTGTGCGGCGCTACCAGGAGTTGTGTCGTCCACCTATGAAGCTACTTTGTTTCGGGCAATTTTCTGTCTGGCTTTTTTCGGAGCTTTCCGGATGGGGGAGTTGGTGGCAAGCTCTAGCCGGGCTGCGGGTTGTGGGGGCCTATTTTGTCAACACATGCTGCTTGGGGAAGGGCAGCTGAGGGTGCGGTTGACCCGATCAAAGACTGACCAGATGGGGAAGGGATTGTGGGTGGTTCTGCATGAAGTGGTTGGCCTTCCCACCTGCCCGGTGGCTGCCTTGCGAAGGTATGTGTCGGTGCGCCCGGTTGAGAGTAGGCTGTTTTTCTTGCATGAGGATTTGCTATGTTTGTCGCATTTCCAGGTGGCGTCAGTCCTGCGGATCGCGTTGAGGCATATGGGTGTGGATCCGCAATGGTTCGCGCCACATTCATTCCGCATTGGAGCAGCCACCAGTGCCACGGCGGTGGGGCTGTCGGAGGGAGAGATACAGAATATTGGCAGATGTAGGTCGCAGGCTTTTAGGGGTTACATGCGATTGTGAGCAGACCAGTCCATGGACATGACTTTTTCTTTCTCTTTCAGAAACTGTGTGGTGCCCGCTTGGATGTTGGATGATTGGACATTCATTCGTGCATTGGGCGGAGCTGCAGGCAGCTGAGCGGCCGTTGGGGTCTAATTTTGGTCTTGACCCAGCGGTGATGTCGGTTTCATGGCTGGGTGAGCGTGGTCTGCGGTGGCCACAGCTCTTACCTTTGCTTCGGCACCACTGGAGGGTGAGGACGGCTCCTGCAGTGATTTTACTGCATTTGGGAGGCAATGACCTGACTGAATGGACTTGTAAGCAGTTGATTCGAGCAGTGAAGAGGGATCTGATTGAAGTTCTTCGGTTGTTTCATAACGTTGTTGTTTTGTGGTCTGATATCATTCCAAGGCCTGCCTCCCGGCAGCAGCAACGTTGGTCGCGTGGTTTGGCTAAGATCAACCGGCAGATTGGGCGTTGGGTCTGCGATCATGGGGGGTATCAGATTTTGCACTCTTGGATTGATGTAAATTGTGCGGGGTTGTATCGGCACGACGGAGTGCATTTATCCCCGGTGGGGGTGGATTTACTGCTGAATGACTGGCAGGAGGCTTTGGAATATATCTTGCAGCGTGAGACTCGCTGGTCACAGCTTGGTCTTGGGGGGATGGCATAGGGATGTTAACGTCTTCTATGCCGGGTGGCGGGATCCCAGAGGTTTCCGGGGTCCAGTGCCTTTGACTGGAATTGGGGCGGGGACGGGTGCCCCCAACCCGGATGACCCTTGGCGGGACTTTGCTAGTAATATGGCAAGGCCAGGTAAAAGGGGGGAGTACATGTTTGCCGCTGGCCCGGCTGCGGCGGGAGTGGAATGAGGTCACCTTGCTAATAGTATGGTGGGTGAGGGCTCATTCTGCTCGGGGGGTTATTAAGAAGTTGCTGTTTAAGTATGTTATGGAATGTTATGACTGTTAATAAAGCTGCGACCAGTTGATCCCAAGATACTGTGTTGGTGTTATCTTGTATGGAAAGGTTTTGGAGGTGGGGGGGAGGGGAAGGTTCAATCAGATTGGGGGGGGTGTGGGGTAGCACCGGGTCTGACCTTCCCCGGTTATGGTAAGGCTGTGGGGCAGGGTCCCCGATGGCCGTTGGTAACCAGGCACACGTCCCGGTGCGGAGACCCTGCTCGTATCCACGTGTGCAGGGCGGTACCCTTGGGCTGGGTTCAAAGCCATTGGCTCGCCGGGGATAGACGGCTGGGTGAACCAATGGGAGCAGCTGAGACCGCGGCATGCCGGGGAGGCGCGCGAACGGTGCCAGTCCCCAGGAGCGGTGCAAGGTGAAGGGTGCGAAGGCTGGTGTTGCCCACCCTCCCACCCTTCCCTTTTTGTTTTGCTGGTCTGGTTGGCATGTGGGGTGCTTATGGTTCTGGAATGGGTTGTCGTAGCTGGGGGGGGGGGTGTGGCGGGATCCCGGAGGTTTCCGGGGTCCAGAGCCTTTGACTGAAATTGGGGCGGGGGCGGATGCCCCCAACCCAGATGACCCTTGGCCGGTCTTTGCTAGTAATATGGCGAGGCCAGGTAAAAGGGGGAGTACATGTTTGCCGCTAGCCTGGCCGTGGCGGGAGTGGAATGAGGTCACCTTGCTAATAGTACGGCGGGTGAGGGTTCGTTCCACTCGGGGGGTTATTAAGAAGTTGCTGTTTAAGTATGTTATGGAATGTTATGACTGTTAATAAAGCTGCGACCAGTTGATCCCAAGATACTGTGTTGGTGTTATTTTGTATGGAAAGGTTTTGGAGGTGGGGGGGAAGGTTCAATCAGATTGGGAGGGGGGGTGCGGGGTAGCACTGGGTCCGACCTGCCCCGGTTACTGAAAAATGTCTTGTGCCCCCATTTTATTGCATTGGCTATTTCTTCTTCAATTTGTATCTTTGCTTTCCTGACTATTTTCCTAGCTTACAAATATTGATGATTGCTTTCTCTTTCTGTGATCTCTCGTATTTTTTGAAGGCTACCTTCTTTTTCTTCACCTTTTCATCTACTTATTTTGAGGACCATAGTGGCCTTCATTTCCAATACATTTATTTATCTTTCTAACAAAAAGGTTTGTTGTCCTTAAATAATCCCCTTTCAGTTTTGCCCATTGTTTTTTTTACATCCTCCAGCTGTTTCCATCCTACTAATGACTCCTTGAGGTATTGCCCATCTTGGCAAAGTTAGTTGAAGAAAACTCCATGATCTAACCACAATACCCTAATTTCCTAAAGTCTGACTCTTGCTTTTGAATGGGTTTTATCAGCCCTAGACCTAATACTAGACCACACCATTTTATTTATTTATTTATTATTAATTTCTATACCGCATTTTCCTAAAGATCAAATGCGATTTACAATGATCAACAATTTGAACAGTACAGTGAAGGGTATATCTTCAATTACAAAGAACTCTTTAACTATATAAATTAACTGTCAAGGCTGATTTACATAGAACTATATACACTTACATTGAGCTATGTACTATTTCAGTGTAAGATAGGGGTGTAGACCGATGCAGTATAATCTAATGAAGCATTCTTGGGGGTTATAGGGAGGGGTGATCGGCGACTTCTGTAGAAGGGTTTAAGTGGAGGAATGAGGAGGATCAGTGGAGTTGAGGTTAGTAGAGGATCCAAAGTGAAGGATCCTCTGCCCCTTTAGATGGATTTTGAGGTTTTTTTTCAAAAGGTGAGGAGATTGTTTGCTTCTCTTAGGTGTTCTGGAAGGTTATTCCAGAGGTTAGTGGAAAAGTGGGAGAATGCTTTATTGTTTATAATTTTCCTTGATTTCCTGAAGTCAGTTGGCATTGCTAGCTTATTTTTATTGCAGTCATGCTAAGAGTGAGTGATAGTGTCCATGATGATGAGTGTGGAGCGGTATGATGGGGAAGTTTCTTTGATTAGTTTAAAAATTGTGACTAGTATTTTGTGGATGATAAGGCTTTGTACAGGGAGCCAGTGGAGGGTATATAATATGGGGGTAATGTGATCAAAAGGGTTGCTATTCATGGTTGTCCTAGCTACAGCGTGTTGGGCTAATTGAAGGTGTCTTAGTGTTTTTTTATTAGAACCTTGTAGGATTGTGTTGGCAAAGTCAAAGTGCGGTATGATGATTACATTTATAACCAATTTAAAGTCATGTTGGTGCAGCATGGGTGAAGCTGCTTCAACAACTTGAGGTTGAAGAAAATCTTCCTTGTTATTTGTCTGATGTGTGAAGTCATATTGAGGTTGTGATCGATTATTACACCAAGATACTTTACCTCGCTTTTGACTGAAATGTTGGTGTCTTGGATCTTGATGGATGGGGGGAGGGGGTGCTGAAGCTCTGATTTCTTGTTAGATACATTAATGCTGATTTTAAGGTTGTGGTTCATTGGCCATGTTGATAATTCCATAAAACAATCAGTAACTTGTTGTAGAGGAACTATGGATGTTAAACGGGCGGTACAACATTATGTTGTCCGCATATATATGATAATTTAACAGAAAGTTTTTAAAGATGGCGCAGATGGGTTGAAGATAAATGTTTAAGAGAGGGCTGATAGGACAGAACCCTTGGGTAGGCCTTGTTCCTGTTTGTAAGGTTCAGATGTTTGCTGATCAATTTTGCCCTGTTGTGTTTTATCAGATAGGTAAGATGTGAACCATTTTAGAACAGTATCCTTCACGCCTAAATGCTGTAGTCTATTGAGCATGATGTGATTGTTGATGCTGACAAAAGCTGCAGTGATGTCAATGAAAATAAGGAGAAATGCCTGTTTGGCATCATCAATGCCACAAGTCAGTTTGTCAGATAGTACCGTGAGGAGTGTTTCTACTCTATGGTATGGCAGAAAGCCATATTGGTGTTCATGCAGAGGGGCAAATGAGTCAATGTGGTCTTGTAGTTGAATTTGGACTATTTTTTCAATAACACAGGTACACTACCAAAAAACTGCCTCCAGTTTTGCAACTGATTCCTATAGATTTTGAGGTGCTGAATCCAGGAAAAATAGCCAAAATGTTCCATCACGTCACGTTTTCTTGTAAAATTAGATTTCTTACTCATATAAGGAATGTTCACATAATTTCTTTTTAGCCGACTGCAGTTTATTTTCTTGGCCCAAAATAGAGGTTGTAATGGTTAACTAACTAGAAACACTCCCTCATGATATTTTAGAGTGTTTTGTATTCATTTTATACATTAACAGGACAATTGGGAGGCGGGGGGCTAAATCCAGTACTCGCGCTGGCGCATGTTCTTTCCTGTTCGCCTCGCCTCGTTCGCTCGCTCAAACACGGTGGTTGCGACATGAACGTTCCTGTCAAATTTCAGTTTCTTGCAAGTTCATTATTACCTTTTGTTTGCTCAGTCGTAATCCAGCTTTATTCCGAAGTGGTTCACTACAGTTGTAGTTTGCAGTGCTGTGTATTTGTGATGGCTCACAGAGCCAGAGGTTGCGTAAACTCTCCGGACAGTTTTTGTTTTATGTGTGGGGAATATACCGTGAAAAAGCGGCAGAGGAACATTTCTGCATTTATTAAAAAAGTATATTTCGCCTATTTCGGTTTGAAGTTAGGCGATCAAGACAAACCGTGGGCTCCTCACAAAGTGTGCAAGACATGTGAGGAAGATCTACGCTTATGGATGAAAGGTAAAAAAACAAGCATTTCGTTTCGGAATACCTATGATGTGGCGTGAACAAAGAGACCACAGCAGTGACTGCTATTTTTGCTCTTGCATTGTGAAGGGATATAACTTAAAAAATAAGAACGTAATAAGTTACCCCAACCTTCCCTCAGCAATTAGGCCTATGCCTCATAACAACGAAGTACCTGTGCCTGAACCACCAAAATCTTTGGATCATATTTGTGTGGACGGTTCTGATCATGATGAGACTCATCAGATGGCTTTTCCCGATGAGTCCAGTACTTCCGAGTTTGAAACTGAACCAGATCCGAAACCTAAACTTTTCTCTCAAGCTGAATTGAATGATTTAGTCCGGGAATTAGGACTCCCAAAAGATGCTGCCCAACTGCTAGGTTCTCGGCTTAAACAGAAAAATCTATTGTCACCAGGAACAACTTTTATTGGTACCGCAACCGCGAGACACAATTTTTGAAGTACTTCAGCAAAGAGGAAGATTTGGTATTTTGCAACGATATATACGGAGTGATGGAAAAGTTTAAACTCAAGTATGATCCTGCTGAATGGCGGCTGTTCATTGATTCGTCAAAAGACAGCATAAAAGGTGTTCTTCATAATGGCAACACATTCGCTTCAGTTCCTATTGCTCACTCTGTTATTCTCCAAGAAAAATACGAGAATTTGGCCCTGATTCTTCAGAAGATTCGTTATGATGAGCATAAGTGGATGATTTGTGGAGACTTTAAAATTCTATCCATGCTATTAGGGCAGCAATCCGGTTTCACCAAATATCCCTGCTTCCTTTGCTTGTGGGATAGCCGGGCCCGCGACCTACACTGGGGGAAAAAAGACTGGCCAATTCGGGAGTATTTGAGACCCGGTGAGAAAAATGTTCTTCATGAGAGCTTGGTACCTCGTGATAAAATTCTATTACCACCTCTCCACATTAAGTTGGGTCTCATTAAGCAATTCACCAAGTCCCTTCCAAAAGATGGTGAGTGCTTTCGGTACCTTTGCTCAAAGTTCCCCCGACTTTCTGAAGCAAAGCTAAAGGAAGGAGTGTTTGTTGGCCCTGATATAAGGAAACTCATTTCAGATGGAGCATTCACTGAAACGATGTCTGAGAAGGAAAAAGAAGCCTGGAATTCCTTCAAGGATGTTGTTCTCAAATTCTTGGGGAACAGGCGGGATGAGAACTATAAGGATATTGTTGCCAGGATGCTCAATGCCTTCAAAGAACAAGGCTGTAACATGAGCCTGAAAGTCCATTTCTTGCACTCCCATGTGAACTACTTTCCCAAAAACCTGGGGGCGTACAGTGAAAAACAAGGTGAAAGGTTTCACCAGGACATCAAGGATGCAGAGAGAAGGTACCAAGGAAGATGGAACACCACTATGATGGCTGATTTCTGCTGGTTGCTGCTGTGGGAAACCCCAGATGAAAAATACGCCAAGCAGCGCACCAAGAGAAGCATTCGGGGGAAGAAGAAACGGGCCCACCAGGAGATTGATTGACCCAAGAATGACTTTAAAATCTAAACTGTGTTGACAAATATCGTGTTTTTACTAAACTTTGAAATAAAAATTTGCTAGTTATTACCACAGTGTCGGATCTCATTTATTAGAATTTATTTTCACACCATCGGGTGTTTGTCTTCATGTATTGCAATGGTGCAGTTTGCGTTTTCTATTCTTACATACATACCTGTACAACATTTTTTGCACATTTCTTTGCTTTGCTTTGTGTCTAACCTCGCTCTTATATGCTCAATGTTTGTGCACATGTATGTGGCTGTTTTAAGTGCAGACAATTTTGCTACCATCACAGTGTGTTTTGTTGACATTACTCTATTCTTATGTGCTGCCTTGTTACAATTTTCTTTATTCTTATTTGAATAACTACTAAACAATTAGTATAAAGAATTCATCCAAGAAACTTTTATCTCGATCGCACTCAATCTGAAATGTTCACCTCAAACTGCTAACCCAATGTAGCAAAAAATCTGTACGTGATGGAGCAAATTGGTTACCAGATTTGGATTCAGCGCACCAAAAAACGTAAAAATCAATCGAAACATTAGAGGCAGTTTAAAAAAATTTTTTATAGTGTACCTGTGTAATTTTAGCTAGGAAAGGAAGGCTGGAAATAGATCTGTATTATGTAGGGTATGTTTTATCCAGGAAGGTTTTTTTTAAGATAGGGTGGATTAGTGCATGTTTCAAGACAGCAGGGAGGCGACCATTGAGTAGAGAGAGGTTGATAATGGGGAGAAAGAATGATAATAGGTCCATTTTTGTTGCCTTAATCCAGCTTACTGGACAAGGGTCCAGATCTGAAGTTGTGGTGTTGAGATTAGTGATGGCATTTCTGAGTGTGTCTTTTGAGATGGGTGAGAAAGTAGTTGAGATGGAGTTTTGTGTTGAGTCTAGTATATTTTGGTTGTCTGTGGGTGGTTGTTGACATTTAAGTTTATCCTTGAAAAATCAGCTAAGGTTTGTGCTGATATGGTGGGTTCTGCTGAGTCATTGCTGGTGGGTTGATTAGTAAGGGATGGGTAAACTATTTAAGACTAATAAAAGAAAATATTTTTTCACTCAATGTGTAATCAAACTCTGGAATTTGTTACCGGAGGATGTAGTAAAGGCTGTTAGTGTAGCTGGGTTTAAAAAAGGTTTGGACAAGTTCCTGGAGGAAAGGTCCATAAACCATTATTAAGAAGTGACCGAAGATATCAATGCTTGACCCAGTACAAGCATTGTGGAACTTGTGTCTCTTGGGGAAACTGCTAGGCAGGGCCGGCCCGTCCATTGAGCAAGAATGTTTTTTGCACAGGGCCCCGCGTTTCAGGGGGCCCCGCGCAAAAAACATTCTTCAGCATCCCAAGTTTTAAAAAAAAAAAAACCAAACCGGCTGCTTCTGCCGCGGCAGCAGCAAGAGCTCTGCCGCGGCAGCAGCAAGAGCTCTGCCGCGGCAGCAGCAAGAGCTCTGCCGCGGGGCCCCCCCCTGCCCGGCAGAGCCTCCGTGCATCCTCAGCAGCTTTCTTCATGTCCAAAACGCGGGCTTCTTTCAGAGCCGCGAGAGTTTCCTTTCTCGCGGCTCTGTTAATCCCGCCGAGGGTGATGGGATTTCCCATCAGCCCCGCGGGATTAAGAGAGCCGCGAGAAAAGAAACTCTCGCGGCTCTGAAAGAAGCCCGCGTTTTGGACATGAAGAAAGCTGCTGAGGATGCACGGAGGCTCTGCCGGGCAGGGGGGGGCCCCGCGGCAGAGCTCTTGATGCTGCCGCGGCAGAGCTCTTGATGCTGCCGCGGCAGAAGTAGCCAGTTTGGTTTTTTTTTTATTTTAATTGGGACTCATTGGGGGGGGTGGGGGTTAGGACTGGTAATGGGCTATGGGAGGGGAGGCTAAACTGGAAGTGGGCTGATGGGGGGGGGTGGTGAGGACTGGTAATGGGCCGGGGGGGGGGCTGGTTAGGACTGGTAATGGGCCAGGGGGGGGGGGTGGTGGTGGTTAGGACTGGTAATGGGCCATGGGGGGGAGGCTAAGACTGGAAGTGGGCTGATGGGGGGGGGTTAGG
Organism: Ichthyophis bannanicus; assembly: GCA_033557465.1. NCBI lineage: Eukaryota > Metazoa > Chordata > Amphibia > Gymnophiona > Ichthyophiidae > Ichthyophis > Ichthyophis bannanicus. The sequence continues at coordinate 218,638,892 of CM066036.1, forward strand.
ACTGGTAATGGGCAATGGGGGGGGGCGAAGTGGGCTGATGGGGGGGGTTAGCACTGGAAAAGGGCCATGGTGGGTGCACGCTAGGACTGGTAATGGGCCATGGGGGGGGCGAAGTGGGGTGGGGGGGGTTAGGACAGGTAATGGGCCCTGGGGGGGGGAGGCTAGGACTGGTACTGGGCTGAGGGGGGGGGGGGTTAGGACTGGGAATGGGCTATGGGGGGGCTAAGTGGGCTGATGGGGGGGGTTAGGACTGGTAATGGGCTATGGGGAGGGTGATAAGGCAGGAAGTGGGGTGGTAGGACTGGAAATGTGCTGATGTGGGGGCTAAGACAGGAAATTGGCAGATGGGGTGGTAGGAATGGTAATTGACAATGGGGAGGGGGCTAAGGCTGGAAGTGGGGGGGTAGGACTGGAAATGGGCTGATGGGGGGGGGTTAGGACTGGTAATGGGCTTGGGGGGGGCTAAGAAGGGAAGTGGGCTGAGGGGGGGGTGGTTCGGTCTGGTAATGGGCCTTGGGGGGGGGTAGGACTGGAAATGGGCTGATGATGGGGGGGGGTTAGGACTGGTAATGGGCTATGGGGGGGCTAAGACTGGAAGTGGGCTGATGGGGGGGGTGGTTAGGACTGGTAATGGGCCATGGGGGGGGTTAGGACTGGTAATGGGCTATGGGGGGGGGGCTAAGTGGGCTGCTGGGGGGGGTTAGGACTGGTAATGGGCCATGGGGGGTGGAGGCTAGGACTGGTAATGGGCTATGGGGGGGCTAAGTTGCTGGGGGGGGTTAGGACTGGTAATGGGCCATGGGGGGGGGAGGCTAGGACTGGTAATGGGCTGATGGGGGGGGGTTAGGACTGGTAATGGGCTATGGGGGGGCTAAGTGGGCTGATGGGGGGGTTAGGACTGGTAATGGGCTATGGGGAGGGGGCTAAGGCTGGAAGGGGGGGGGTAGGACTGGAAATGGGCTGATGGGGGGGCTAAGACAGGAAATGGGCTGAGGGGGGGGGAGGACTGGTAAGTGACAATGGGGAGGGGGCTAAGGCTGGAAGTGGGGGGGTAGGACTGGAAATGGGCTGATGGGGGGGGTTAGGACTGGTAATGGGCTATGGGGGGGCTAAGACTGGAAGTGGGCTGATGGGGGGGGGTGGTTAGGACTGGTCCTGGGCCTTGGGGGGGGGTAGGACTGGAAATGGGCTTATGGGGGGGGTTAGGACTGGTAATGGGCTATGGGGGGCTAAGACTGGAAGTGGGCTGATGGGGGGGGGGTGGTTAGGACTGGTAATGGGCCATGGGGGGGGTTAGTACGTGTAATGGGCCGGGGGGGTGGTGAGTACTGGTAATGGGCCAGGGGGGGGGGTAAGGAGTGTTAATGGGCCGGGGGGGGGGGTTAGGACTGGTAATGGGCTGATGGGGGGGAGGGTTAAGACTGGTAATGGGCCATGGGAGGGGGGTTAGGACTGGTAATGGGCCATGGGGGCGGAGGCTAAGACTGGAAGTGGGCTGATGGGGGGGGTAGGACTGGAAATTGGCTATGGTGGGGGGCATAAGACTGGAAATAGGCTGATGGGGGGGCTAGGACTGGAAATAGGGTGATGGGGGGGTTAGGACTGGTAATGGGCTATGGGGGGCTAAGACTGGAAATGGGCTGATGGGGGGGTAGGACTGGTAATTGGCTATGGGAGGGGGGCTAAGACTGGAAATAGGCTGATGGGGGGCTAGGACTGGAAATAGGGTGATGGGGGGTTAGGATGTAATGGGCTGATGGGGGGTTAGGACTAGTAATGGGCTATGAGGAGGCTAGGACTGGAAATGGGCTGAGTGGAAGGAGGGCTTGAACTGCAAATAGCTGATGGGGACGGGGGCTTGGATTGGAAATGGTTTGTGTGGGGGAGGGAGCTAGGACGGGAAATGGGTGAGTGGGGGGGCTTGGACAGGAAATGGGCTGATGGAGGGGCTAGAATAGGACTGGAAATTGGCTGTTGGGGGTGCTAAGATTGGAAATGGGCTGTGGTGGGTGTTTGGATTGAAATGGACTCATGAAGGGGCTAGAACTGGAAGTAGGCTCATGGGGGGCTTGGATTGGAAATGGGCTGAGTGGAGGGGAGCTAGGATTTGACATGGGCTGATGGTGGGGCTAGGAAAGGACTAGAAATGGGCTAATGGGGGGCTGGGATTGGAAATGAGCTGATGGAGGGACTTGGATGGGTCTGCAAATAGATGGGGGAGCTAGGACTGGAAATGGGCTTATGGGGGGCTAGGACTGGAAATGGGCTGATGCGGGGACTAGAAGGGAGCGGATGCTGGGTGGGACTGGAACTAGAATGGAGCTGATGTTGGGGGAGGATTAGAATGGGATGGAGCTGGGAGAGGGAAATGGAGAGGGAAAAAATATTTTGTGTGGGAGGGAAGACAAATCTACAATTGTCCGGATATTGGGAGAGTAAGTGGGGATTGAGGATGGAGGGGTAAAATTTGAGTGGATGAAATAGGAATGAGGAAAGAGGAAAAGGAGAAAGATTAGTATGTTAAAGCAGATGTAGAGAGAGAATGGAAAAAAACTAGAAGAGAGAAGAAAAGACAAATGGACAGGAGACGATGAAGAATTAGCGGAAGACACGAAGAAACCAGAAGAAAGTGGCTGGAGCAATTGCAGCTGAAAAAAAATGCACAAAAGGTAGAAAAATATCTCTTTATTTTGAATTTATTAATTGGAATATGTCAGCTCTGGGAAATGTGCATCATTAACGTCTGCGCTTTGTTTAGTACAAGAGCAAATTAATGTATAGTTTTATTTCTACAGTGTTGTACATTCCAAGTTTGGCTTTTGGGATTCCCAGTTTAATTATTGTCTTCCTGTTTCTAAATTGTGATTCCTTGTTTGGTGATGGTTTATGTTCTGTTCATGTGTAACTGAGCTGAGGTATTCTGTTTATGTAATTCCTATTTGACATTGCCACTTGTTCTCTTTCCCCAGTAGGTCATGTATTGTTGTTCTCTGAAATGTATTGGTTTAATATTTGCAGCGTTTCCTTTTGATAGTTAGGGTATGGTGCTTTATGAGTCCTGGTAGTGCTGTTAGGATACGGCGGGTTTGCTATGGGTTCTAAATGGGCAGTGTTTGTAGTAGTTCCTAATGTGTCTGGCGGTTGGCACTGGATTATAGTAATGTAGAAGTCTTTTAGTCTTTCTTTATTCATACACTCATTAAGAGGCATGTTTACTAAAAGTTCGTGTATGGTAACATTATGCAAATATTTATGCAAATGAGGACCCTTATGCAAATGAGGCCCCGCACCGAGTCTCCGCACATGGCCCCGCACCCCCCTTGGGCCGCCCCTGCTGCTAGGTACATATGACCTAGATTGGCCACTGTTGGAAACAGAATACTAGGCTTGATGGACCTTGGTCTGACCCAGTATGGCATATCTTATGTTCTTATGTTCTTATATGTGTAGTCGTTTGGTTTTTATAAGTAGGTCAGTGTTTTCTATGTTGTTTGAGGAGATTGGAGAAGATTTCAGTTTGTGTTATTATTATACTGATGCCCCCTCCTCTTTTAGAGGTTCTGTTAACTTGATATATTTCAATTCCAGGGGTGGGGGGGGGGGGAGTTAAGTTGATTGACTAGTACAGTGTATGTGTCAGAGAGCCAGGTCTCCATTATACATATAAGATCTGGGGAGTTCCAGCGATTAAATCTAGTAAGATGAGTATTTTCTTTCTAATTGATCTGCCATTGACAAGATAACATTTTAAATTTGTAGATTGCGAGGGGGTTAAGGTTGGGCATGTTTGGGCAAAGATTTTATTTTCAAATTGATTAGCCTTTGGGGTTGAGCTTAGATTTGTCTGTCTGTCTGAGATATGAGAAGGTTTGTTGGTATCTATAAGGGTTAAGGTTGTGGATAGTAGGTATAAGAATGGTGTAGGTAGGGTTGAATGCATATGACAATGCTAAGGAGCTAAGTAGGAAATAGAGGATGAGGAATAAGCAAAGGACAGGAGCTTCTAGGTTAGCCATGTTTGCATGAATATTTGACTGATATTTCAGGATTTAGAATGGTTTGGTGAGCTAGTAGGATACATGGTAGATGGATATGGAGTATTCATAAATATAGATATGAACAAATAGTGCAATAATGAGGACAAACCGTGTTCTTAATAGATATGGTAACTGTAGCTGTTCTATTCTAAAAAAGCAGACAAATAGCAGAAAGCAATATGTTAGGTAACAAAGTAACAATGTAGCAGTGTAACAGAGTAATGAGTAAATTATATGGTGCTCTGGTAATCAGTGGATGCAAGATGATCTCCCACTATAACATCAGAAACACTTTTCCCATCGGTAAGCACCAGGTCCAGTAGGGCCCTTTCACGTGTGGGTTCTGTTACCAGTTACCTGAATAGTTCTCCCTGTAGAGAATCCAGGATCTCCTTACTTCTAGGTAACACCACAGCAGCGATGTGCCAATCAACATCTGGCATATGAAATCACCCATTGGTAGCACCTCTACTCTCATGGTAATACTGTGTGTGTCTTCTATTAAATATCTGTCCACTTTTTCTCCCTGTGAAAGAGATCTGTATATCACAGCAATGCAAATGGATTTCCCATTCCCTCTTTCTTGTTTAACCCACAGTGCCTCTGCACTCTCTTTAAAACCCTATACTTCTATAGCTTTAATTTTTTTTCTTACAGTGCCACTCCTCCTCCTCCCCTTTTTCCTACCCTGTATTTCCTGAATAAATTATAGCTTGGTATAATTACATTCCAGTTATGGTTGTCTGTAAATCATGTCTCCGTAATCACAACTAAATCCAAGTCAGTCTCTTCCATTAAAGCCTCAAAATCTGGAATCTTATTTCCCATACTACAGGCATTTATTCACACTGCTTTCTAGATGTTGCCCCTTTTACCCATTTCTACAGAAGTGTTTAATGTTTTACTTACCTGAGGGCTTTTACTTACCTGGGGGATTTCTTCACCCATCCCCAATGAATCTAGTTTAAAGCCCTCTTCAGTAGGTTAGTCAGTATGCTTGTTGAAGACACTTTGACCCTTCTTGGAAAGGTAGACACCATCTCTGCTCTGCAGCTTTTGGAAAATCATCCCAAACACTCTCGATGACACCATCTGCACAGCCATGCATTCATCTCCAAGATACCTTGGCCTTTACCTTCAACAGAGAGGATTGACGAGAACACCACCTGTTTACCTGTCTGCTTCACCCTCTGTCCCAGAACCATGAAGTCACTATATGCTTGGAGGGATATCTAGCAGTATCATTTGTTCCGACATGGATGAGCAACATCAGATAATAACCAGCAAGCTTGATGAGTCTCGACAAACTCTATAACATCTCGGATTTTGGCACCTGGAAAACAGCACACCTCCCTAGACATCAAGTCTTGTTGGCAGATGGACACCTCAGTATCTCTTGGAAGAGAGTTACCAACCATCAATACCTTTAGCTCCCTTGTGGTCACTAATTCTGCAACTTTGGGGTGCTTGAACTCTAGATCTTTCCTTTCCTGGGATGCTTTCACCTCCTCTACTTCCAGGGCTGCATACTGGTTCTTCAATTCAAGGGCTAGAGGAGTTGGATTGTTGATTCTGCAGGCTTTGGTGACCCGTGTCCAATGCTCTTCATTCTGTGGCATACCATCTTCTCCTCTGTCAGAGCTTAGATGCTTCAAGAAGCACCTCATCAATGTACTTCTCACTGCCTTGAATGCTTCTTAGCCTCACCATCTCTTCTCTGAGCTCCTTCATTTGTTTCATGAGGACTTCAGCTTCCAGGCATCTTGCACTTAGAACCAGTCCCTCAGCTAGCATCAGGCTGTCTGGCAAAAGGCAGAAGCTGTAATGGGGCAACAGCCATCGTTCAATTGGTGGAGCTTTGGTACCTGTTGAAGTAAATCAGAGACACCAGACAGTTATGCAGATGAGTCTTCCTGACCTCTGCTGCAGGGGAGAGTGCAGGGAGCTTACCCAACTTCTGCCCTGCATTTAGTATACAAGGCACAGTTTGCACCCATAGCTGTCACATTCTCTGCTTTGGCAGGTAGCACAAGAACATCCATGCTACCTGCTAAGGCAGGGAATGTGGTCCCTGCTGCCAGAATAATAAGTTTGACTTTATGGCTGTTGCTGCAATGACCCTCTGGCTCATTTAGCCCCATGAGACAACAAAAAGGATGCCTTCTGGCAACCTCCATGACCACCCAAACCCCCATACAGACTTCCCATAATATTCTAACCCTGACCTTTTCCCACTCCATGAGCATCCTCTCCTAGGTCTTATTCAGGGCTCACTGATGGTGTATTGGTCAGTAGGGTAGGAATGATCTTCCTCTGCCCCTGTCCTGGCTCTAGCAGCTTTCAAAATGTGCTGGTAACCCCTATTAGTAGTTTTACAGTACTATATCCAGGGGTCACTCCCTAGCACTAGTACAATGTAATGATCACTAGGGGTACCAGCACCAATTTAAGACCTACTAAAGCTAGGGAAAGAGTGGAGACATGACTGTTCCTGACTAGTAGACAACTAGGGTGCTCCAGGTATGATCTAGAGGGAGCTCATGGGGATGAGGTGGTTAGAACCTTGTGGGAGGGGGGTCTGTTTGGAGTTTTGGGTATCGTGATGGTTGCTGCAAAGAGTCCTCTTTTCTGTCCTGCACTAGGGGTGCTGAAGAGGAGCACATTTAGAGAATTCTGATTGGTAGGGGGGGGGGGTCTGAATTGTAGTGGGTCATTGCTGGGGGGGATGTTATTAAGTACAGTTGCATGATTGTCAGTTATGACAGCTAGCATGTGGTGCTGTCCTATGTGCTAGCTGTCACTGGCAGACATGCCCACTCTCCACCTATACCTCTCCCACCCACCCTGCAACACATTAAGCAGTGTGGGATTTTTACCATGCTGACTGATTTTATTTTACAGTAGTGCTTACCACAGGCCTGCATTTACAGTTGGTACACATTATTACTTGTGTGTTTACCAAAGTTTAGTAGACATGCCTCTAAGTGCCACAATTAAATAAACGCATACAATTTTATATAGATATTTTATCCCAAGCCTTATGGGCTGCAAAACTGAGAAAAAAAATCACATTTGTTATTTACATCCACCAACGACGACATACTGTAAGTAATTGTGACTATCAACCTCATCATTTCTAATGAAATATAATCAAAACCTTGGCCCATTTTTTATGTAGAATTATACTAATCAAATCAAAGGCCAAAAATACATTTTTGTTCAGCATCATGATTTCAACATCTTTCTGATCATACAATAGTTAAAGTCAACATTTTTGCATTTTAATTTTAGTAAGCATCTGGGAATACTGAATCAATTCTATTTTCTATATTCAGAGAATCTCTTTTCTTAGAGAAGCATATGCAAAATCCAAAGACAAGGCACTACAATTAAATCGGGGAATTCTGTTCCAGTTTTTGTGACTATTTTCCATTTAAGAGCTCAAAAGTCTACTCACATAAAATATTTCTAAGTTACTTCATCCACAGGGTAATGTTTGTGAGTCACTGGTATAACCTGAGTCAAATAAAATCTGTTTTGTAATGGAATAAAAATGTCCAAAGCAGCAGAGCTGTAAATATCAAATTAAATAATGTTAGTTTTATTCCCTGTGGAATATAGTGCCAGGAATACACTGGGCAGATTGGCATTATTTCTGTCTTATAATCTTTAGTATTCCCTTGTGGAGTGGATTATAAGTTGCAGAAAAGTACATGCGGCTATTTTTAGATAAAAGTATCCGTAAACCAAGCAAAATATATTTAGTAGGTCTGTGAAATGTTGCATTATGCTGGAAACAGTTACAAAGAAGATTCCTAAAGCTTTAATTTAATTTTTATTAATATTTGCATTCATAATAAATACAAGAAGCATGTGCTTAATAAAGAAAAAGTACATACAGAAAAGTTTAAATATTATGGGGGTCATTCCATTTAGCTAAATGTCTGGACTGTGATTGTGGCAGAAGAACACCCTGCACATATTGCCGAGTTGTGCGGAGACCTCTGTTTGTGAGAGGGAGGGGGAGGGCATGGGAGGAGCGAGGGCGGGTGATGAGAACGCAACCCTGGACATACAGAGCCGATATTGAGGTAGGGCCTTTATGTCTGGGAATGTTATGGTAGATGGGGGACTGAGGAGCCTTGCGACCTTGAAGAGGTGCGGGGATTCAGGGGGAGATCTGCAGCCTGACCCTGGCATGGGAGGGGATGGTGGCTCTTGAATAGAGACATGGTGCCATGATGATAGGACGCCATGGCACTGTGGCTCCATTTAGGAGCCTGGTTGAGTTAGCCAGGCAGGTGCAGGATGTGCAGCCAATCAGAATCACGACCCAGCCTGCACATCCAGGCCATTAGACCCGATTGATCCCATGGGCACTCATTCACAAGTCGAAGAACTACTGTAAACAGATTTAATTGAAGACATTCACAATACTTCTATTAAAGGAGAACTGCTACTGATAGATGCTTTCAATATGCCAAATGTTGATTGTCCCGTTGACAATACAGCTACAGTGTTTGGTGTATAGTTAAGAAAAAAAGAAACAAAGAGGTCGTTGATGTAAACGAGTAAAAAGCCCTCTGTTGACAGCAGTCCACAAGGTTTTACAACAGTTTTTTACTGAGACCTCGTTAGCAATGTATAATTGAGTTTGTGGCGGGATCAGAAGTATTATGACATTGTAGCGATCCGGGAAGAAGAGGATAAGAACGTGTGGTTTAGAAGTGCCTTTTTCAGATAACAGAGAAGCGATTAGTCCCGTTGACAATACAGCTACAGTGTTTGGTGTATAGTTAAGAAAAAAAGAAACAAAGAGGTCGTTGATGTAAACAAGTAAAAAGCCCTCTGTCGACAGCAGTCCACAAGGTTTTACAACAGTTTTTTACTGAGACCTCGTTAGCAATGTATAATTGAGTTTGTGGAGGGATCAGAAGTATTATGACATTGTAGCGATCCGGGAAGAAGAGGATAAGAACGTGTGGTTTAGAAGTGCCTTTTTCAGATAACAGAGAAGCGATTAGTCCCATTGACAATACAGCTACAGTGTTTGGTGTATAGTTAAGAAAAAAAGAAACAAAGAGGTCGTTGATGTAAACGAGTAAAAAGCCCTCTGTCGACAGCAGTCCACAAGGTTTTACAACAGTTTTTTACTGAGACCTCGTTAGCAATGTATAATTGAGTTTGTGGCAATTTAAGTCTCTAGTTCATTAACAGTGAGCGACTTTTTTCTAGTAATTATTAAATGTTGATTGGGACATCTCTGCTGCATTGTTAACCAGACATAAGGAGATCCTGGATTCTCTACAGGGAGAACTATTCTGGCAACTAGTAACAGAGTCTGCAGGGGAAGGGACCATACTGGACCTGTTGCTTTCAAATGGGAAGAGTGTTCCTGATATTATAGCAGGTGATCATTTCTCATCCACAGATCACCAGATAATGTCATTCAAAAGAAAGAGTCCTAGATAAACTAACTGTTTCAAGATGGAATAATATGTGAAGGAGTCATGAGTTGGATGGGAACAGTTGAAGAATATAGAAAATCAGTGGGCAAAACTGAAAGGTGATATTTTAAGGGCAACATACCTTTTTATTAGGAATGTAAATAAATGTAAAAGGAAAATAGAGGCCATTACTGTTTTTGGAAAAAGAAGTTGCTGAAAAGGTGAGGGAAAAGAACATTGCCTTCATAAAGTACAAGAGATCACTAAAAAGAGGAATAGAATCATCAATATTTGGAAAAGCTAAAAGAAGCTAGGAAAGTAGTCAGGAAAGCAATGATACAAATGGAAAAAAAATAGCCAATGTAGTGAAATGGGGGAACAATATGATATGTTCACTCAATATTTTGGAGATCATATGGAAGACATTGGTTCATCCCTCGAACCACCACAAGACAACTCTCACAATGACACTCTTCTCTGCACCAACTGTAACATAGAAACATAGAAACATGATGACAGAAAAAGACCACATGGCCTATCTAGTCTGTCCTTCCATATCAACAACTACAACAGTCCACTTTTTACCTTTAGAGATCCTCTGTGTTGGTCCCATGCTTTTTTGAATTCAGTTACTGTCCTCATCTCTACCACCTCCACTGGGAGACTATTCCATGTACATAGTCTTACCTGCTATAACCGTGCATAGTTCTGAATGTTGAATATCCTTAAAGCACCCATCCTATCTTGTACATAGTTATAACTGTTACAATCATAAAATGTTAAATTATGTTCTACAGGATGGCCCAAAAAAGTGAGAACATCTTGTAGAATATAAGTTATTTAAAAATTCAAAAAGACAGATGTAAACAATTGACAAATAAAAAAAAATGGCAACTGGAAATTGTTGAAATAAAGACGTTATATAGCTAAAAAAGGTAAATAAGTAAACTATTTAATCTTTTAATTTACGAGATGTTCTCACTTTTTTGGGCCACACTGTATGTAGAAATGTTGTTCATTGTACACTGCCCCTGATCTTAGGAAGGAACGGTATAACAATAACAAACAAACAGACAAATAAATAAATAAGTGAGTGCAAAGAGGAAGTGCAAATGTGGTATAGCCAAGAGTGAAGGGGAGGAATATGTAAAAGCGGATAACAAAGCAGAATTGCTTAACAAATATTTCTGTCCTATGTTCATAGGTGATGGATCTGGAGTAGGACCTCAGAAAAATACAAACAAATGGAAACATAAGTGAAGTGGATATTGAATGATTTTCAGAAGTTTATGTTCCTAAGGAGCTAGCTAAACTAAAAGTAGACAAAGTGATATGGCCAGGTGGGATACGTCCAAGAGTATTGAAGATACTTAAGGAAGTTCTGGCAGCTCCACTGTTTGACCTTTTCAATGCTTCTTTAAAATCAGGAGTGTTCCCAAAGGATTGGAGAAAGGGCACGTGTAGTCCTTCTACACAGAAGCAGGAGGAGGTTGGTGTCTGTGGTGAATAAATTAAGGAAGCACTCTTAAAACAGAGGATAGTGAGGTTTCTGAAATCCAATGGATTGTAGGATCTGAAGTGGCATGGCTTTTACTAGAGTTAGATCTATCAGCTGAATCAAATGAATTTCTTTGACTGGGTAACAAGAGAGTTTATTTATCTGGAGGAGTGGAGGAGTGGCCTAGTGGTTGGGGCAAGGTACTTCAGGCTAGAAGGTTGGGGGTTCAAATCCCACTAGAGGACAGCAACCTTGGGCCGGAAGGACTGGGGTTTCTAGTCCCACAGGTGGTCCTTGTGGTCTTGGGCAAGCCACTTAACCCTCCATAGCCCATGTTTCCCTGTAAAATAGTTATCTCCAAGTTATAATGCCCTGTTCAATGTAAATTCAGTTTGTTCAATGTAAACCACACTGATGCAGAATAGCACAGTATATAAGAGAATATAAATAAATTTATTTATTAATAGTATTTAGCTCACATCTTTACAAGAGAAAATCAAGGTGAATTACTTTCAGATACTGTATGTATCTCATTGTCCCCAAAGGGCTCACAATCTAAGCTTGGACAAAGGGAGAGCACTAGATGTTCTACTGTTTTCTTAGATTTTAGCAGACTCTTTGACATAGTTCCCCACAAGCTACTTATAAATAAACTGAGTGCCCTAGTGATGGACAACGGACTGGGTGGGTTAGAAACTGGTTGAGTGGGAAGCAACAAAAGATAATGGTAAATTCACTCTAAGGATAACAATGTAACAGTGGTCTTGATCTGATTCTTTTTAACATTTTTTTAAGTAATATTGTCATAAGGCTGTCTGGCAAAGTTTTCCACTTTGTGGATGATACCAAAATCTGCAATAAGGTAGACACCTAGTAAGGCCAGCAGGAAGGAGGAGGCGATAGTGCCTCTGTATAAGTGAGACCCCATTTGGAGCACTGTGTACAATTCTGGACATGACATCATCAAAAGGATATAAACCAGATGGAGTCATTGCAGATGGTGGCTACTAAAATGGTGAATGGTCTTTGTCATAAAGCATATGGGGACAGACCTAAAGATTTCAATATGTATGCTTTGGAAGAAAGGCAGAAGAGCGGAGATATGATAGAGATTTTGAAATACCTCATCAACATAAATGAACAGGAGGAGAGCCTCTTTCAATAAAAAAAAGCCCGGTTTCAAGGGGGTATAGAATGAAAGTTAAATGTGACAGACTTAGGAGTAATGTCAAGAAATATTTCTTTACAGAAAGAGTGGTGGATGCATAGAATAGTCTTCCAATGGAGATGGTAGAGATGAGGACCGTATGTGAATTCAAGAAAGCATGATACAAACAGAGAAGATCTGCAAAGGAGAAGAAGTGATTGTAGAGTTTAGTAATTTATATGGTTGGGCAGACTGGATAGGCTAAATTGTTTTGATCTGCCATGATTTTCTATGTTTCTCTGTTTTTATATAAATGGCTGTTTTCCTCTGTTGATTTTTCACATGTGTATGTTTGGAAAAGTTAAAAGAAGCACGTGGATATCAATCACCATGCATTCCTGCACTTCCTTCTGTATGCGGCCCAATTTTAATCACCACCATCCTAAGGAGTGGAGATATGCTGATTTTACATTGGCCTCACATGTATACACCCTCTCTTCTAAAGATTCTCACTTCCACTCCCTTCACACCACATAACATCTTTCTAAAATTTCCTTCACTTGTTTAGCTAATAGGTTTAAGATAGGACAGTTTTTTGCTGGCCCAGCTGAAACTGTTTAGCTATCTACTGTCATGCAGCAGGAGCTGATGGAAGCAAAGATGCAAGAAAAGAAGCTGTTTTTCATAATATAAAAAATGTGGGATGCAATTCCCACACAGAGCAGCTAGAGGGAGCAGGCGTGCACTCACAGAGGCTGACTGGACACACCTAGCTAATCGACACCACCTGACAAGCAGCCCAGAAAGCTCAAACACAGGAGAGCTTTATAAGCAAGAGGCTGGAGGCTGGAAGGTGGGTGGAGGTAGAGGTGGACCGGAGAGAAGCACCAGGAGCAAAGCCATGCGAGAGAAATGCACCACGAGCAAGGGCCAAGAAGAAGGAAGCACCAGGAGCATTGAGCTAAGCTCCAGGAGTGAATGGGAAAGCAATGCTGAGCAAAGGAACAGTCACTTTGGGAAGCAGAGCAGTGCTGAAAGAAGAAGCCAGAAGTTAGGCTTGGAAAGAGGCCTGCGCTTACCGGAGGAACCAGTGACCAGACTGAAAGGTAACAAGAGCTTTCAGGGAAAAGACTGGCACGAGGATTGTATCCCAGGAGAACTACTGGAAGGAGAAAGATCCTGTTCTACATGCTGTTGGAAGCCAAGGTATGCTGACTCTGTTTTTAAGAGAAAAAGCTCATCTCATAAGTGCCCTTTTAAAAGCAATGCTAAAAGGAAGAAGAGTGTTGAAGCGGTTGAGTTACTCTAGGAAGCCTTAATTAATCCTTGTTACAACTGTGAAGCATAACAGTTTTTCTTTACCATGAGTTGGTTTCATTCCTGAAGTAAAGGACATTTTCCTCTATGTTGTGACCCACCTGAACTGTTTGCGTAAAGGGAAATAAAAACCTATGTTATCCCTCTACTCTGCATTCACAATTTACTTCTTAATAGGAGCTGAACTACTAAGACCAGGCTGCACCTGGCTCTTAAAGGAACCTCCTCTCATACAAAAATATCTTTGTGTCCAACCTACCCCTATGACCACTGGCCAAGAGGGGCGGTACGCGACACTACACAGCAGCTAAATATTGCTGCTATTTGTATCATTAGATGGTGAAGAGGTGTTTAAATGGATTTTTTGTGGCACTATGAGCCTGATCGTAGAAGGAGCATGACCATGCTGTCTGGATAGCCTGGACCAGGATAGGCCCGTTAGGACCCGAATCTGTACCATGGGAGCAAGACGGCCCCATGGGTACAGGATCAGATCCTGGGAGACGGCCCAGCATTCCCCTGCATTGCCATGGGGATGTCCTACACTGCATTGGAGTGCCCCTTTTCCCTGCCTTCTGACCCCAAAGGGGACAACTGGGGCTCAAATTGGGTGACAGGGACTCACCCTACTTACTGTCACCGCTGCTGGGGGGAAATGGCTGGAATAAGCTGGCCATCCCCCAGGTGATCCCCAAACATACATGGCTGAGACCAGAATCAGTCCCTTTACATCTGGGAGGTGGTCCCACCCACACTCCTTCATTTTATGCCACTGTGCATGCTGTGGGGGATGGAGGTGGCACAGCGGCTCCATGAGTGCAGGTGGGTCAGGAGGCAGCGTATGGTGAAGTCGAATAGCAAAGCTGGATGTCCCACATGGACATCCAGCCTCACTATTCACTTTCCTGGATCAGGCACTATCTGTATAGTGCCACTGAAATTTCATGGCTAGGGGAACTTAGAAATTTAGGGCCCACATTTGAGCTGGGCAGTGCTATGAGCCAGGCTGGAGCATAGCCTTCCCACCTCTCGCCTAACCTGGATTTTTCATGCTGGGGTCCTATATGCACAGACAGGAAGTCCCAGGAGCTTGTAGTAGATATTATCAGTAGCAGAAAAATACACGTGTATAAATACTCGGTCTGTCTAGGGAAAAACTACTACACTCCTTTCCCCAGGATTCCATAGGACCACCTGGCAAACAAACCACGTGATAAAGCAAGAACCAGTCCTGTTTGTATGAAAAGTGCTTTATTTTGGATAGCAAAAATAGTGAAAGCATTAGAATAGATTAGTTTTCTGAGGTACTATGTTATTCAGCCCTATGTTACAATTACTGAGAGAACTAATCTCTATTTTAGAAACCAATGTCACTGATTCGCTCTGCCCTCAGATGTACAATAAATTATTTGTCTGTCTAAGCTGGCCCCATCCTCCAGGAGAAATTAAAGACTAATATCTTAGCTCTCACCAGAATACTCATGGCGGGGCCCAGGAAATTATCTCTGGCACGGCACGAAGTCAAAGTATGGCAGAGGTCCAACGTCAGCTGAGATGAACTGCGTGGTCACACACTGAGCTGTAGGTCTGTGTAGGAGAACTTCACTCCATCCTGAGGTTTAACTCTTGAACACTATATGACTTCAGTCAGAGAGAGAAGGCAAGCAAACAGTCTGTATCAAACATTAGAGTTATCAGGTGTTCTGCCAGTCTCTGTCCATATTTCAGAGTACTGCAGATGTGTTTACTGGGCTGTATTTGTCTGAATTCTATTCCATTCTCCGTGTTCTTTCTGAGTTCTTTCTTTCATTCTAAGCTCTTTCTGAGCTCTTTCCTTCTTTCTGAATTCTTTTTTTTTCCAAGATCTGGATTCTGATGTACAGCCATATAATTCTTTTACCTGAAGACCTGATGATTGGCTGGACTAAAACTCTGTATGTCATCTTCAGCAAATCCGGTAACAGCTAATAGGTGGTCCTTCTGGAAACAAAGGTCCATAGTGCAAAGGTTGCTGGTGTACAGGTTTATACATTGTTGCAAATGTTCTTCTGCACAACTAGCCATGAATGCTGCTGCTCGGGTCCTGTACGGTGCCTCAAAAAGTGACCACATTACACCCATCCTAATGGAACTACACTGGCTCCCCATAAACTGCAAATTGCGTATAAAGCCCTTCTCATGACCTTTAAAGCGATTAACACCATAGCCCCTTCATCAATCTCAAGTCTCCTCAATCACACTCCCAACATCAGATCCAGGAGGTCAGTAGCTGCAAATACCCTAGCTGCACCACCAGAAGCCACAAAATGCACACGCACAACCACAGACAGGGCTTTCGCGCACTACGCACCCAGATGTTGGAACAACCTACCTCCCACCATTAGAGCAATCACGGACCTCAAGCAATTCAGAAAATCCATAAAGCACCACCTCTTCCTTCTACATTTCTCCCAGTTCCAGTGCCCATCATCAACCCTCTAACGCATTCCAAGCCCTCATAGTCAAATGGTAAATATCATATTTACTCAAGATGTTAACAAGAAATGCTATTCATTGTATATAGGTTCATAACATATATGTACAAAGTTGTATATTGTATATAGGTTCATAACATGTATGTACAAAGTTCCCCAAAGTTGAATCCCAGTTGAATGCGCCTGTTACATGTAAACTCACAATAGCCTGTTGCTTGCTATGAGTACTCCTGTTCAATGTAAACCGCGCTGATGAAAAAGAGTGCGGTATAAAAGAACTATAAATAAATAAATAAATAGCTGTACAAATGCTTTTACAGTGAAATGTCATAAACTGGAAAAATTGCTTGAATTTGCAAAGTTTTAATGCTGAGTTATAACAAAACAGGAATCCATTTTGTTTAATTCAGTCTTTGGTTCGGAGCAGGCCCCATCTTGTAACAGAAGGCCATGCTATTGTTTCAGACATTAGCTTCTGAACAGGTACCAATCCTACATTTCTCCCTCTGTTTAAGATGCGAATAGCCACAAGGGGGCATATTCCATCTTAAAACCTAACTAACTAGCAGGCTACTGTGCAGGTCAGAATCAAATGGCACGGTTAACTAAAGCCTAATACTCTAAGGATGATAATTGCATTGGAAGCAATACTGCATGATTAATTATACATACAAGCTTTAACAGAAGTTAATACTGAAATGATATATGTAAGATCAAATCAGCAATCAATGTAATGAGTATAACTTCAAACTTGGTAGTACAATGTACTTAACCTACTCAATGTATAACTTGGCATATAATGTGTTAGTGTAACTTCATCTGAACACCTAAATGCATTAGTGTGTTAGTAAACAAAACACAAGCTTTCATTGATGAATGAAACAACTCAGTTAAAAGTAATGCATAACTGAAATATTAATGGCGTCACTAGTCAATGAGGTGCAGATGCATGATAGGTAGTGGAGGTCCATGGTGTACAAGACGATGCAGGGTACACATCTGTCTTTGCTGATATAAGGAAATCAAGAATTGGATTGCCAAGAGAAGGGCAAAGATAGGCACAATGACAGGAGGCATAAAATCAATCTATAAAAGGTCCACATCATGCAAATCAAAGTTGACTTCAAGGCTCTCCTGGTCAATGGACAGTCCAACTATGTGAGAGTCCTTATAGTCCAATAGATAGTTCAAGGCTTCAGTGAAGTTAATGTCATGGCCTCAAAATACATCCAGCACCTGGATTTCAGTAGAAACAGCATCTGTATCTAAATAAAACAGAGCTACTCCATTAACAGTAACAATGGAGTGCTTAGGAACATCAATTAAGCAAACATTGTAGGATAGAGGTATTTTATTAATGACGTCATGTTTATTCTTGGTAACCAGCAGTGGCATAGTCCATGTGTGCTTTTAACCACTGTTGTGTGTTAGGTGTGCATGGGTCAGACATGTTAAAGTATTTCTGTAAAACATGTGTTGGATCAGGTGACACAAAGACTTTCTGTGTGACAGTCTGGGACTGTGTGATCAGGAATCCTGATGTATTCTGCAGCACTACACCAGAATCAGGAAGAGGATCTTCATGGTTTGGTTCTCCATCTGAAAAACAAAATAAACAGACTATCCTGTTCCAGGTTAGTATTTATTCTCCATTGATAGATTCTTCTTGAAGCAGCTTCCTAGGGTGACATGGTCGTAGCTGATTGATGTGGACTCATTTAAGGGAACTTTCCCCCTCAATACCCTATGACCATGTCACCCTAGGAAGCTATCAAAGCTCACTCTCTCCAAGAGGAGATAGAGGAAAAGGTCGAGGTTGCCCCGAATCAACGCTTTCCAGGGTTTGAGGGGATGGTTAATGAAAAGCTCGCTGAGGCAGATGCCTGTTCTGATGAGTCAGAAAAGACTCAGCTTAGGGAACTGCTATATCAGTACAAGGACCTTTTTGCTACTGACACCTATGACCGCAGTCTTATGGACCTACATGTCACTCGCATACCTACTGATCCAAACTAAGCCTGTTTTTGTGTGGAGGTATAAAATTCCTCTGTCCTCATATGAATCGATCCAGGAAATCATCAATTCCCTTGAAAGGAAGGGAATTATATGCCAGTGCAACAGCACACATAATGCGCCATTGTGGCCTGTCCTCAAGAAAGATTTAAGCTGGTGCTTGGCCCTGGACTACCACCAGCTTAACAAGAAAGTTCCCCTGTCCAAATGGCCCATGGATCATCTGGAACAGAACCTCACCACCATCAAAGGTGTGAAACACTTCACCAGCCTGGACCTCGCCTCAGGATTTTGGAATGTTCCTGTCAATCCTGAGGACCAACATAAGCTGGTCTTCACCTTTGGTAGGCGGAAGTACACCTGGAATCGGACACCCTTTGGGAATCTGAACCCACCAGCAGACTTCAATATATTACTGCATAAGGCCCTGCTAGATGATGAGGCTAGGGGCACCCTTGTGTATGTAGATGATATCTTAGTGAAGAGCACCACTTTTTCTGATTATCCAAATCAGATAGAGCATGTTCTCTGACAATTAATGGCTGCAGGAGCAAAGTTATCCTTGACAAAGGGTCAGTGGTGCCGAAAATTCTTCAGTTATCTGGGATATGAAGTTTCTGCTGATGGATTGTGGCCACAAAAGAAAAGAATCATGGCCTTTCAACAACTTAAAAGCCCAACCAACATAAGGGAGCTTCGCTCCTTTTTGGGTATCTGTAATTATTTCTGCCAGCTTGTGGACCAGTATGCGGAGATTTCTAGGCCCATGGTCAGACTCCTCAAAAAGGATGTACCTTGGGCATGGGGGCCCAAAAAGAGAGCACCCTAGGGGAACTGAAAGCTGCCCTGAGTCAAGCGCCCTGCCTCACTTATTCAGAAAGTGGCAAGGAATTCTTGGTGGAAGTAGGTTTCACCAACCACTCTATGAGTTCTGTCTGGTATCAAACACATGGCACTGACAGGAAAGTTATCGCGTATGCCAGGAAGGCTTTGATGTAAGTGGAGAGGAAATACTTGGACTATGAAAAGTCCTTGTCCACTGTCTGGGTCCTTCAGCACTTCTGTAGTTATAGCCAAGGTGAGAGGTTAGTAGTCAGTTTTATAGGCAGTGATTTAATAAAATCTGGACAAGTTTACAAGAGCCACATCATCTTGTGGATTTTAGCCCTGCAGGAATGGCCCCTGGAGATGAGATATGCTCAGAACCACAGAAATGATACTGCACAAGGCCTGGTGGAGCTGCATGACTGCACCACCAGTGTGCCATTGGTGGATAATTCAGACCCAGGTAAGGCGTCAAGTGTACCTGAGCCAACTCATCATCATTTTTATGATGAGAACATTTGCACAAACTTCCCCAAGGTATATGTGGACGAATATGCTTACCGTTGAGAGACTGACAATGTCCTGGTTGCAGGTATAGGAGTGGTCTGGGAGCAGAACCACCCCTGTGGACCCTTAAAGTATCATTTGGGGTCCAAAACAAATCAATATGCTGAGTAAGCTGCAGCCCTGACCGCTCTCCAGGTAGCTACCCAAAGGAGAATCCACACTCACATCTGCACTGACTTTGATTATGTCTGACTCAATTTTGTTTCACACCTCCCTATTTGGAATACCAACGATATGCTGAATTCCAAAGGGATACACATTCAACACAAGGAACATATACTGGCCTTAGACAGAGTGGTGCAGGAAAATGACATGACAGTCTACTGGAAGAAGGTGAAAGGCCATGTCCGTGTTAACAATCCTGACAAGGTTGGGAATCATCTGGCTGACCAGCTTGTCAAGGAAGGTGCCTTTGGACAATCTGACTGTATCTGTCAAAGCAGTCACCCGACGACAAGCTCAACAGCTAACCACTCCACTGGTGATACTGTGGTATTGTGTAATCACCAAAATTGACCTAGTGCAGGCCCAAACACAAGATCCTACCCTCGGACATTTTTACTCTTTTCTCCAGAACCCCCAGGAGTATCCATTAACCCTGGAAGACTTCCAGGATAATGAGGAACTGAGAATCCTCTGTATCTCCAAGGATATGTTCCATCTCCAGAAGGACCTGTTAACTCACATGAGTAAACATTGTATTGTGCAATGAGTGGTACCTCATGTCTTTTGAGGATTTATGTTGCAACAAGCCTTGTGCAGTTCACTGAGGTAACTTATGAAATGTTTGAAACCAGTGGCATACTGGCTCCACATGCACCAGGATGTCCAATTATATATCAAAGGTTGTCTAACTTGTTGCAGATTTCAAAGGTCTGGTCTGACTATGTCTTGGTCTGACCTCCAAATTGATTGGATTGGCCCAGTGATCTGAACCTCTCAAGGCAACAAATACATGTTGACTGTTACTTGCATATTCACCAAGTAGATTGAATGCATTCCAGCACACAACTGCACCACTGAGTTGACCGCCACCCTGTTGTTGAATCACGTTTTTAGCAGGTGGGGTCTACCCATGCACATAGAATCTGAAGAAGGTTCCCATTTTATCAAGCATCTGTGGAAGCTGTTAGTAGTAAAGGCCAAAGTCCACATTGCTTATTGGCTGGTCAGGTGGAAAGAGCAAATAAAACCATTGTCAGCATTCTGAAAAAATATGTCTCCTCCTCTGGGAAGGATTGGGGTGTTAAGTCACCTTTGGTCCTGATGGCTATCAGAGCCACCCATCATCGATCCACTGGCGTAACTCCATTTGAAATGATGACAGATAGGGACATGGTACTGCCCCTCCATCTTCTGTACTGGACCAATGATGTAAACTAGCATGTGCTACAACAGCCCATGAATATGTAGCCCACTTAAGATAACATTTGAAAAGTGCCTTTACCTTTGTCCAAAAGAATTTGAAAAGTGCTGCCAGAGGTAGGAAAGCCTACTATGATCTGAGAACTACCTCTAGAGAATACCAGATTGGTGACAAGGTATTCTATCACAATTTTGGGAAGAATAGGGTCAAAGAAAATTAATTTCTCTGCAGCTGGAATGGTCCATATCCTATTGTGGATAAAGCCTCCCCTGTGGCTTATCAGATCCAAATAAAGATATTAGCTGTTACTGGATTTGCTGAAGATGACATAAAGTTTTTGAGTCCAGCCAATCACCAGGTCTTCAGGAAAAAGAATTATACAGCTGTACACCGAAACCCAGATCTCAGAAAAACAAGAACAAGGAAAGAACTCAGAAAGAACACGGAGAAGAGAACAGACAAAGAGAACAGAATGCAGACAGATGCAGACCAGTAAACACATCTGCAATACTCTGAAATATGGACAGAGAATGGCAGAACACCTGGGAACTCTAACATCTGATACAGACTGTTCACTTGCCTTCTTTCTCTGACTGACATCTGATAGTGTTCAAGGGTAAAACCTCAGGACAGAGTGAAGTTCTCCTATACAGACCTTCAGCTCAGTGTGTGACTTTGCAATTCATCTCAGCTGACATTAGACCTTTGCCATACTTTGACTTCGTGCTGTGCCGGAGATAATTTCCCAGACCCCGCCATGAGTATTCTGGTGAGAGCTAAGGTACTGATCTTTAATTTCTCCTGGAGGTTGGGGCTAGCTTAGACAGACAGATAATTTATTGTACGTCTGAAGGCATAGCGAATATAGTAACATAGTAACATAGTAAATGACGGCAGATAAAGACCAGCATGGTCCATCTAGTCTGCCCGGCAAGATGGCAAGAGTAGGTGCACCTGTCGCTCTGTGCAGGCCACCCCTCCCCATGTCTTTGTTTAGGGGTAATCTCAACACTCCAGGTAGGACACCCCTATTTGTTGAGACGTTATATATTTGTTGAGACGTTATATGGTTCAGAAGTTAGATGGTACCGTTTATTTGGTTTTTATCCTATTGCTGTAAAGGGATCCACTGTGTTTGCCCCATGCCTTTTTGAATTCCGTCACCATGTTTACCCCCACCACTTCCATCGGGAGGGCATTCCAAGCATCCACCACCCTTTCAGTGAAAAAATATTTCCTGACATTGTCCTTCAATTTACCACCTTGCAGCTTCATGTTATGCCCTCTAGTTTTACAGTTTCCCCGTCTTTGGAAGAGGTTTGTTTGTTCATCATTTCTCTTTAAGTATTTAAAGATCTGAATCATATTTCCCCTGTCCCTCCTCTCCTCCAAAGTGTACATATTTAGGTCTTCAAGTCTCTTCTCATAAGGCTTCTGACGCAGGCTCCAAATCATTTTGGTCGCTTTCCTCTGAACCGTTTCCAGTCTTTTTACATCTTTTGCAAGATACGGTCTCTAAAACTGAACAGAGTATTCCAAGTGAGGCCTCACCAGTGACTTATACAGTGGCATAAGCACCTCTTCCTTTCTGCTGGTAATCCCTCTTTGTATGCAGCCCAACATCCTCCTGGCTTTTGCCACCGTCTTGTTGCACTGTTTTGCTACCTTGAGATCATCAGAGATAATCACACCAAGGTCTTTCTCCTGAACCGTGCATACCAACCTCTCGGCCCCTGACACTGCACTTTTTCGCATTAAATCGTAGTTGCCAAGCATTAGACCAGTCTTCCAGCTTTTGTAGATCTTTCCTCATGTTAGCCACTCCCTCGGGGGTCCACTCTGTTGCAAATTTTTGTGTCGTCTACAAAAAGACAGACTTTTCCATTCAGTCCTTCAGCAATATCACTCACAAATACATTGAACAGTGCCGGGCCCAGGACCGAACCCTGGGGCACCCCGCTAATCACCTTCCTCTCATCCGAGTGAGCTCCATGTACAATCTTCTTCTGTCATCTGTCAGTCAACCAATTTCTAATCCAGTTTACCATCTTGGGACCCATCCCCAAGCTACTGAGTTTGTTGACAAGCCTCCTATGAGGAACAGTATCAAAGGCTTTGCTGAAATCCAGGTAGATGACATCCATCGCATGCCCCTGATCTAGTTCCTTGGTCACCCAGTCAAAGAACTCAATCAGATTTGTTTGGCAAGACCGTCCTTCGGTAAAACCATGTTGCCTCGGATCTTGCATCCTTTTGGTTTTGAGAAAGTTCACTATTTGCTCTTTCAGGAGCGCCTCCATTACTTTTCCCGCCACCGAGGTAAGGCTCATGGGCCTGTAGTTTGACACTTCTTCCCTGTCACCACTTTTGTGTAGAGGTACGACATCAGCCATTCTCTAGTCCTGAGGAACCTCTCCTGTTTCCAAGGATCTGTTGAAGACATCCTTTAACGGTCCTGCAAGAACCTCTCTGAGCTTTTTCAGTATCCTGGGATGTATCCCATCCGGTCCCATGGCTTTGTCCACTTTCAGTTTAGCAAGTTGTTCTAACACCTCGTCTTCTGTGAATGGGGTGGTATCTACTTCATTCCCATTATTATATTTGGGAGTCACAGCTGGTCCATCTCCAGGATCTTCTTTAGTAAAAACAGAGCAGAAGTATTTGTTTAGCAATTTCGCTTTTTCAGTGTCACTTTCCACGAGTCCTTTCCCAGCACTTTTGAGTCCTGCAATTCCAACTCTGATCTTCTTCCTTTCCTGAATATACCTGAAGAAAGTTTTGTTGCCACCTTTAACATATTTAGCCATCTTTTCCTCTGCCTTTGATTTTGTTATCCTTATTACTCTTAGACTTTTTGAGTTTGATCCTGTATTCATTTCTATGTTCTTCTGTTTGCAAGCTTTTGAATTTTGCGAAAGTTGTGTTTTTGCCTTTATTTGAGCAGCCACCTCTTTGGAAACCAAATAGGTTTCCTTCTCTTCTTGTTTTTATTTAATTTTCTTACATATTTATCGGTTGCCCCTTTTATTGCCTCCTTTAGTTTAGCCCATTGCTATTCCACTTCCTTTATCTCCTTCCACCCCGTCATCTCCTCCTTTAAGTACTCGGCCATTTTATTGAAGTCAGTGTATTTCAAGTGTAGGACTTTGATCTTGCTATAATTGGCCTGTACCATGGCTTTTATCTCAAACCACACTGTGTAATGGTCGCTATTGCTCACAGGGGCACTCACGCAGACATTCGACACACTATCACCGTTTGTGAGCACTACATCCAGCGTTGAGCTTTCCCTGGTTGATTCCATCACCATTTGTCTTAATAATGCATCTTGGAGAGCATCCACAATTTTTTTACTTCTTTACAGATGTGCAGAAGGAGTAATCTAATCCACATCAGGTAGATTAAAGTCACCCAATATGTTTGCGTCCCCCTTTGTTGCTATCTTGGCAATATCTATAATCAATTCATTATCTCTCTCTTCAAGTTGAGTCGGAGGTATGTAGACTACAGCAATATGGATGACAGTGCTATCTCCTCTTTCCAACACAATCCAGAGCACTTCTTCTTTTCCCCATGTCCCCTGCATTTCAGTAGCTTTAATATTGCTTTTGACGTACAAGGCTACTCATCCTCCTTTTCCATTTTCTCTGTCTCTTCTGAATAGATTATAGCCAGCTATGGCTATATCCCAATCATGTGATTCATTAAACCATGTTTCTGGAATGGCCACAATGTCAAAATCCGTTTCCACCATTAGGGCTTCCAGGTCTGGAATTTTGTTGGCTAAGCTTCGAGCATTTGTGCTCATTGCTTTCCAGCATTTTCCTGGCTTGTGTGTATTTTGCATTGATTTTGTTCTGCCCACTTCTTCCCACATGTTTTTGATGTGTGGTTTAAAAGTGTGGCTGTGTCTGATGTTGTCCTGCTTTTGCTGGGGGTGGCATGCAGATGTTGACCTTCCACATCCGTCACCCCCTTTTCCTCGCTTAAATGCATATCCACATACTGCCTGAATTTTTCACTTAAGATTATTTTCCCTGCGACAGAGAGATGTGGTCCATCAGCACAGTATAGTCTCTTGTTGGCCTATCTGTTGTCCCAGTTGCCAATAAATCTGAATCCTTCTTGTTTGCACCAGGTCTGGAGCCATGTATTAAAGCTGTTAATGTGATGCAGCCTTTTTGTCCCCTTACCAAGAACAGGTACAACTTCTGAGAATGCATCAATGTTAACAACGTGCTTGAGTTTCTCTCCCAGAGATTGAAAGTCCTTTTGGGCTGTAGAGGCACTGATTCTAGCCAGGTCATTTGTGCCTAAGTGGATAATAACATCAAGTTTGGAGTGTTCACTTTTTGCGCTAAGTAATCAGTGACATTGGTTTCTAAAACAGAGATTAGGTCTCTCAGTAATTATAACATAGGGCTGAATAACATACTAGCTCAGAAATCTAATTTATTCTAATATTTCCACAATTTTTTGCTATCTGAAATAAAGTATAATTTTCATACAAACAGGACTGATTCTTTTATCATGTGGTTTGTTTGCCAGGTGGTCCTATTAAGTTTTAATGCTGAGTTATAACAAAACAGGAATCCATCTTGTTTGATTCAGTCTTTGGTTTAGAGCAGGCCCCATCTTGTAACAGGAAGTCATGCTATTATTTCAGACATTAGCTTTAGAACAGGTACCAGCCCTTCAAGCTGCCTGTGTAGCACTGATTTTCGATGCTACATGGTTATCCCCAGCGCTTTAAAGATAGGCAAGGTTTTCCCACAGCTATCTTTAAGGCACAGAGTGTTAACCATGTAGCATTGAAAATTGGTGCTACACTGGTAGCAGCATGGCCTGTACCCACCCTGGAACATCCCCAACACACCCCGATGCTATCCAGATATCATCTGGGTGCGTTAGGTACATATCCACGATTTTCGAAGGGCACTACCCATGTACACAGGTAGCTAGGGAAGTTACCCATGTAAAGGCCTTCAAAAATCAGGCCCTTAGTGGCAGGCACTAAGTTTATCAGATCCTTTAAATATTGGCTTTAATGAAAATACACTGTGGAGGAACCAAAAGAAATTTTTGAAAAGCTCAGGGTTGAAAGAAATATGGAGAGGACTATATGAACTCTAACCACCCCCACCTTAAACCTACATCTCTTGGTTTGAAAAATCTGCATTTAAGAACATTTCCAACTTTTTAGAGTCTACTAGAAATCTCTTCTGAGAGGATTGAAAGAATGCATATTTCATATTAGACAGCATAAACAAATATTTACATGGAAACTGCAACAGTAAAAAAGTGCCAAGGGAGATAGCCTCTTTACACATATTCCAAGCTTAGTAAACTTGCATTTTTCTAGTAGATCATTTCTTACCCGTTACAATAAAGCTTAAAGAAATCACTTTTTACTATTGTTGCTCTGCAATATAACACATGAACACTTGACTATATGATGATAAAATAAATAATGATTTGGTCTCCCTTTTCAAAAGTCATTTATGTGCTCATTTTCTATTAGAATTTTGAACATTAGGCCATGGACTAAAAAAATATCCATAGAACATCAGTCTTCTTCAATAAAGTTTCAGACTCGTAGGAAAATATTTAGGGTACAAAACTCAGCAACAGCATTTAGCTGTTGTAAAGTGGCTAGCCGTCACTGCTCAACCTAAAACCTGGATTTGCAATACCAGGGCCATATCCAGCCACTGGTATTGAATATCTGGGTCAGCCAGATAGCAGCAAATCTAACTGGACAGCAGCGATATCCAGGTGCTGTGCGGTTAGTTTCTGCAGCGAAAGATAGGCCAGCCCTTATGGTGCCTAAATTTCGCTGCTTAAGGATAACCGAGCAGTAGCTGAATGGAAACAGAGATACATAGAAACATGACAGCAGAAAATACCACACAACCTTTCTAGTCTGCCCTTCCTTATCAGCTACAATATTCCCCTTTTTACCTTTAGAGATTCTCTGTGTTTTTCCAATGTTTTTTTTTAATTCAAATACGGTCTTCATCTCTACTACCTCCACTGGGAGATTATTCCACGCATCTACCACTCTTTCCATACAGAAATATTACCGCATATTACTCCTGAGTCTATCCCCTTTCACGTTCATCCTATGTCCCCTTGTAGCAGAGCTCGCCTTCAATTGAAAGAGAGCCTCCTGTGCATTTATGCCATGGAGGTATTTAAATGTTTCTATCATGTCTGCCCTATTCCGTCTTCCCTCTACAGTGTACATATCTTTAAATCTGCCCTCATATGCTACATAACGAAGATCATTAACCATTTTAGTAGCCACCCTCTTCACTGACTCCAATCTGTTTATAACCTTTAGAAGATGCGGTCTCCAGAATTACACACAGTACCCCAAATGAGTTCACAACAGAGACTTATATAGAGGCATTATCGCCTTCTTTTTTCTATTGGCCATTCCTCTCCCTATACATCCAAGCATCCTTCTGGCTTTTGTAGTCACCTTTTCTAACTGTTTATCTACTTTAAGATTTGCCAGACACAAATACACCCAAATTCCACTCTTCTTTTTTGGACTGAAGTACCTCACCCCCTACACTACACTTCTCCTATGGATTTTTGCAGCCCAAATGCATGACCCTGCATTTTTTACCATTAAATTATAGCTGCCAAATTCTAGACCATTTGTCAAGCTTAGCTAGATCCCTCCTCATGTTATCTACTCCTTCATGGGTGTCTATTCTATTGCAGATTTTGGTTCCATCCACAAACAAGCAAACCTTACCCAACAGCTCTTCTGCAATATCACTAACAAAGATTTAAAAAGAATCGGACCAAGGATAGATCCCTGTGGCACACCCTTTACCCTTTGTCACCTCCCACTTAACCAATTTCTAACCCAATCAGTAAATTTAGGGTCCATCCCTAGGGTGCTCAGTTTGTTTGTTTATAAGTCACCTGTGTGGAATAGTGTCAAAGGCTTTACTGAAATCTAAATACACCACATTAGGGCTCTCCCTCGGTCCAACTCCCTGGTCACCCAGTCAAAGAAATCAATCTGATTTATCTGACAATACCTCCCTCTGGTGAATCCATGATGTTTTGAAACCTGTAATCCAGAAACTTCACTATTCTCTCTTTTAGTAGCCTTTCCAATAATTTACTAACCATAGAGGTTAGAATAACCGGTCTGTAGTTCTCAATGTCATCCTTTTGCCCGCTTTTGTGTAAAGGGACCACATGTGCCTCTTTTTCCAGTCCTCTGGCACCACTCCCAACTCCAAAAAGGCATTGAAAAGGTCAGACAGTGGAGCTGCTAGAATATCCCCAAGTTCTCTCTGTATTCTTGGATGTATCACATCCGGACCCATGGCAGTGTCTACTTTTAGTTCAGCTTGTTCCTCACAAACACAGTCTTCTGAAAATTGTTCAAGATCCCCGCCACTTCTGTTGCTATTTGTGGGTGTTTTCTGAGGTCCTGCTCCTGGTCCTTCATCTGTGAACACAGAACAGAAATATTTGTTAAGCAATTCTGCTTTACCTTCATCAGTTTCTGCACATTCCTCCCCTGTACCCTTGAGTCTGACAATACCACTTTTGCCCTTCCTTCTCTCACTAACATACCTGAAAAATGTCTTATCCCCACATTTTATTGCATTGGCTATTTCTTCTTCTTTTTGTACCTTTGCTTTCATGACTACTTTGCTAGCTTCTCTAAGGGGTATGTTTACTAAGCAGTCTTAACGTGCTCCTGGCGATAGTGTGCAGGCTGCCATAAAAGGAGTGGGCGTGTCGGTCGTAACGTAGCAAAACGGGATTTTCGTGCGATAACGTGCGCTGAGCACATTATCTGGTGAGACGCCGCTAAGCATGTTAACGCGCGGTAATCTTAAGTAGGCGCGCTGACATCTAGGCATAGAAATAGAGGTGTAGCACAATGGTTAATACACTGACTGATGGTACTGGGGACATGAGTTCAATCCCTCAGTGTGCCTAATGAACAAGGCTGGCTGAGGCATCTCTCTGTATGTGTAAGTAGTGTTCTTTGAGGCATTGTAGTATTATTTTAATTAGTGCTGCCAGCAAACACAGCATCACAGTGGCATAACCTAAGGTGCCGCATAAGGCACCCTATAAGGCACTCAAGAGGGTACATTATAAAGTGCACTGTCCGCCAAGGCACCCTACAATGTCCCCTATAGGACACCTTATAAGGCACTTTATAGGGCACCTTATAAAGTGCCCTATAAGGCACCTTGTAGGGCGCCCTATAAGGCGCCTTGTAGGGCGCCTTATGGGGTGCCTTATGGGGCACCTTAAGGTTACAGTACTCTGAGGGTGTTTTTGCTGGCAGCACTAATGTACATTAAAAATAGACAATGCCTTGGACAGCCCTATCAAATAACCCCACTGTGGGCTAGAAACCATGACCTCTGGCTCCACAGGCAGTGAAGTAACCAGTGGGCTACAGCTGCTAACAAACCCCTGGCTGGCTACAGAAGGACTGCATGTCACCACACAAACAGTCTTCTGTGGCTATCAGGATAGGGGCAACCCACCCATACCCATGATGCACAGCACATGCACATCAGCAGTCTACAGATGATCACAAGATGGGGTATGCACCCCACAGCACCTCAGCCTGGTAGGGGGTGCCGACGGTGTGTGTTTAGTGGCACAGAGTAGCTACATTGTGTGGGTATTGTGCTCACCCTGAGGGTGAGGTGGGGCAGCCAGGACCAGGTCCGCAGCACCTTCAATGGCTGAAATAGGCCATGTCACAGGTACCCATCAGTGCGTGTGATAGGTAGTTCCTGCAAACACACTTAGGATACATTAGTGTTTATCTGAGATTATCAATCAGGTCTGGCCCTTATGGACTATGATGCACCCAGAATAGTGCATATTCTGTATTCATGCCATGGTAACATGATGCAAGTGATGGGGGGTGTTTGGACCCATAGGCAGATTATGTACCACCACCCAACCCCTGTGGCTCAGGGTGGGAGACAGGATTCCCCCACCAACAGATCCACATTCTACCTCCTTGCAACGGTGGCAGTAGAGGGGGGCCATCAACTCCAGTCATGCTGGGGAACAGACACCCTACAGGGCAGCCAATGCAGAGCTGTACACATCCCTAAGGCAATGGCAAGAACAGTAGGCCTAGAAATGCTCAGCTGCCCCCCACCACCTTCTGACATTCACCAGCCACTGCACCCTACAAGGTGTTCCAGCCATACACATATAACTGCAGACAGTCTGCTAGCTAGTCCACAGTGCATGATCCTGGAAGAGATATGTGCACCCAAAAGCTGGGATGTGAGCACACCCACCAAGCAGATAAGTCAGTGATTAGGCCCCAGAGAAGAGAACCCATGTATTTCACTGAAGAAAAATACAATATAGCATTATGGGGGAGCCTAGCCATGTCGCGGTTACTGCTCAGTCAGGGTGAAAGTGACCTCCCAGCAGCACATGCTGTGGCCACCCTGTCGGTGCAGGTCCTGGCCAGGCACTACAATGTCCGAGACATTGCCCTATGCCCTGTGCTGATGCATCCAGGCCAGGTCACCCTGTCCTGGCTATACCCACAGTACCTTGCTCCTCATTATGCACATTGGCAGGCCAATACTGGCAACAGTGCTAGCAGTGTGGGCTGAGGAAGGTGTTAGCAGCCACCACACACTGAATAGACAGACACACACTCCGCACACCTATGCCAGCATTGTGCAACTATAGAGGTGTTTGTCAGCCCTGGCCACCGCACCAGTCTTGGGCACAGTGCAGGCATGGCTATGGTACGCAATACTGTCGGGGTCACTCCCCAGGGTGTTAAACACTGTCAGACACCAGATCTGAAGCACACTCCACAGACATCAGAAAGGTTGCTATGATGCAGCTCAATCAGCAAATTGTGCTTAACTTAGGAATTGCTATCTGCCAGTAATCATAGCAACCTTTTGATAGCTGTGTACCATATTCCCAGGTTTAGGGTGGCATTGCTAAGGTATGCAAATGCTAGTATTGGGAGATGCACGCAGGGCCCAACCTCCTGCCTCTCCAGGAGGCATTGGATAATGGAGCCTGTGGGTGCGGGTGTGTCTGCCCCTGTTGGCCGCTGCTTTAGGGTAGAGGTGCCCAACTCCAGTCCTGGTGGGCCAAACACTGTTCGGGTTTTCATGCTGTCCCTAATGAATATGCATGAGATAAGATGCATACCATGGGGGCGGCACATAGAAATGCAGCACAACGACTCTTAGAGGTACTCGCCCATCTTAGTTAGTTTTCCTAAAGTCTAAGACCCTCACTTTTGAATGGATTTTATCAGCCCTAGTCCTAATATTGAGCCATACCATTTGGTGATTACTCGATGTGTGATGATCTCCCACTGAAACACTTTCCCCATTGGTAAGCACTAAATTCAGTAAGGCCCCATCACATGTGGGTTCTGTTACCAGTTGCCTGAATAGTTCTCCCTGTAGAGAATCCAGTATCTCCTTACTTCTAGATGACACTGCAGCAGGGAAATGCCAATCAACATCTGGCATATTGAAATTACCTATCAGTAACACTTCTCCTTTCATGGCAATACTGTATATATCTTCTATTAAATCTTCATCCACTTATACATCCTGTGACAGGGGTCTATATATATATATATATATATATATATATAACTCCAATGCAAATGGATTTATCTTTCTCTCTTTCTAGTTTATCCCACAGTACCTCCTCTCTTCCTTTTAAGCCCTGCAATTCTATAGCTTAAATATTATATTTTACAAATAGTACCACTCCACTTTCTTTCTACCCTGTCCTTCCTTAATAAAGTATAGCCTGGTATAATTATATCCCAGTCCTGGTTTTCTATGAACCATGACTCCATAACTGTCACCAAATCCAAATCGGCCTCGTCCATTAAAGCCTCACTATTTGAGATTTTTTTCCCATGCTACGGGTATTTATACACACCACTTTCCATAAGTTGCCCCTATTGCCTATTTCTACAGATGTATTTAATGTTTCACTTACCAGGCGGCTTTCTTCACTTTCCTTCAGGCTGTCTTCGCCCATCTCCAACAAATCTAGTCTAAAGCCCTCTTCAGTAGGTTAGCCAGTCTACTGCTGAAGATACTTTGACCCTTCTTCGACAGATGGACACCATCTCTGTTCTGCAGCCCTTGGAGCAGAAAATGAAAATGATACCATCCATGAAGCCATGCATTCATCTCCAGGATGTGAGCTTCTCTGCCTTGGCCTTTACCCTCAACAGGAAGGATTGAAGAGAACACTACCTGCACACACATCTGTTTCACCCTATGTCCCAGAACCATAAAGTCACTTTTGATATGCTTGGAGAGATACCTATCCGTTTCATTTGTGCCTATATGGATGAGTAACATTGGGATAATAGTCAGTAGGCTTGATGAGCCTCAACAAACTCTCTGGAACATCTCAGATTTTGGCACCTGGAAGACAACACACCTCTCTGGACATAAAATCTGGCTGGCAAATGGATGCCTCAATACTCTTCAGAAGAGAGTTACCAACTGACTACCCTTTACTTCCTTATGGTGACTAATTCTGCAACTTCGGGGTGCTTGAGCTGTGGTTCTTTCCTTTCCTCAGATGCTTCCACTTCCAGGGCTGCATACTAATTCTTCAATTCAAGGGCTGGAATATTTGGAATGTTGATACTTCAGTATCTGGTGACTCATGTCCAACCTTCTTCCTTCTGAAGCCTCCTATCTTCACCTCTGTCAGAGAGCGTGGATGTTTCAAGAAGTATCTCATCAATATACTTCTTACTGTCATGAATGCTTCTCAACCTCACCACCACTTTCCTGAGCTCCTCCACTTCTTTCCTGAGAACCTCACCATGCAGGCATCCTGCACATGGTACTGGCCTTCAACTGGCATTGGAATCTCTGATAGGATGGGGCAACAGCCCTAGAAATACAATTTTTCCCAGAATTGTTTAATTGATGGAGCTTTGGTACCCTTTGAAGTAAAAGAAAGAGACCTACCAAAGTCCCTATCTGTTCCTCAGCTGTCCTTAAAAAGTAAGCTATTCTAGGGCCACTAAACATGTGATGAGCTCAGTGGCTGTGAATGGGTGGCTGGAACAAAGACAATGAACTCTAACTGATAGAGCCTTGCCCAACACCACACATAAACAAAAAATATTGCCCCTACTCGGTTATTATTGGATGTTGCCCCAGAATGCCCCAGTGATAGTCAATAGCATTGGAACATTCAGTAGTGGTACCTGAGAATATTCAGTAACACTAAACATGTTAATGTTTCTGAATATCCCAGTCACAGCAATTAACATGTTGAATATTGGGCCTTTGAATTATACAAGTAGGAGAAAAAAATTAACTGGCTCTCACCAAATACTAAATCACAAGGGTGTTATAATCCATCACTGCTAAAGAGAAGGCTAAATCTGTAACTGCCTTTGTGCAATAGGGTTTAAAATCCCTCTTCTGTCATACTGGAGTCTGGAATTCCGACTGCTTAAAAACTACAGGCCCGATATTGAAAGGCATTAAAAAGTTAAAAAACCCGCTAACCGAATTAATCCCCTTAGCCGGGATAGTCAGCAGCACTAATATGGTTGGTGCCATAGAATATCCATGGATTCTGCTGCTGTATACCCTGATGCTAGCCAGAACTTGACGATTACTGGGCAGCGGCTCAATATCACCAATGTCCAGTCATCGCAATGTGGCAAAAATCAGGCACAATAAGGGCTGGCGTAACTTTCGTCGCTAACCAGGCAGCAGTTAAATATCACCACTGATTGGTTAGCCTCATCGTTATCTGAGCAACTGGATCTTCAATGCTGGGGCCCAGATATAGCCCTAGCATTTAATATCTGGGTCTGAATTTCAGCAGTGGTGGCTAGCTGCTTTAGCAGTGCCAGCTGCCTTCACTGAATATCAGGCCCTACCAGCTTTACCAAGATGACTGTCTTATCTACAAGCAGTTTAAAAGTCCTTCCAAAATTAATGTCTGCTCTGAAAAATAGACAACTAATCTCAGGATGAAACTAGTTTTTCTTGTGAGAAATGTATGGGTGGCACATTCAAAAGGATTTACGCCATTTGCAGACCTACAAACCACATAAATCCCACTTACCAGGATATTCAGCATCGAATATCCCTTCCTAGACAAATTAATTGCCATGACACTAGCCAGCTAGTGTCAGGACATTGTGGGGGCATAGTGAAGGTCGCAACCTACAGTAGGTTAGCTTATTAGCGGTGATATTGAGTCAGTAACTGGCTAAATACAATTCCTAAAGTTAAACAGAAAAAGGCTCTCCTAACTTTAGGTATTTTACCTATTTAGCCATTGGCTGAATATTACCACTGACCAGCTACTGTAGCTGAAACACAGTCTAGCCAAACTGGATATTCAGTACTGATCTCCAGATATGACTCAGCACCAAATATTAAAGCAGCAATGACCATCCGCTTTAACAGCACTGGTCACTGCCACTGAATACGTCTCTCTGTGTTTTTCCAGATTTAGCTTTCAACTCCTCACCACATCAGCAGACCGCACCCTTTTATATTGAATCAGCTCTTCTCTCAAGCATGGACTGATTTATTACAAAAATAGTTCGGAAGATCAGTTGCACCTATTTATTCTAGGGCTTCTTATAGTCAAATATACTTTTTTAAAGGGATAAAGATGCATTTTCAGACACTAAACCATAACTTTGAGGTCAATATTCAAAAACCTGCTATCCGCATAAGTAGTGCCTGCTGGGGCTATCTGGCGATGTTCAGCAGTGTTACATCATATCTGGGTAGTGCTGCTGAACAACTTACAGACCTTGTCAGTACTATTCAGACAGTGATCACCGCTATCAGGATAATTCACTGTTCTGCCTTTGTTTTACCCATGGATGGCATTGGCAGCAATAGTTAGCAAACTGACGAAATAACCAGCCTAAATCCTTTCTTAATAAAGGCAGAGCCAAGCAACTGCTACGAAAGCTTGTCCCCCTTATTCTAACTTTAGAATCCTGCTTAGCTAAAGGAATCATCATCAGTGCTGACTAACTTTAGCACAAATGAAGAGAGCTACAAACCAGTCTAGGTATGTGTTCATACTGCTAATCAACAACGGGAGTAGCATACACAATTCTAGATATTTTAGTCATCTGCATGCATATTGGGCACAATTGCTATTTTGAAAGTATATGTGTTGGTTACTGCGGGTGTGCAGGGAATGGTCTTTGAGCAGAGTGTGGGCAGAGTGCATAAATCCATGTATAACTATGTCATTTACATACGTTCTGTACAAAGATAGGTGTGTCCATTTACACCAGCCCTAGGGTTCTGTAAGAGACCACATCTTAACACACCTTTCAGCCATTTATGCTAGTATTTTATAAAGTCAAGCGTGTATGAACTTGGCTTTATAAAATAGTTGTGAAGTATGCTCCTAAAATGCTCACAAATCTAGGCATAACATAAAATTTCCTTCTGGTGTACCTAGTTAAAGCACATTTTAATGCACCTAAGTTAAGCCTATTTTATAAAAGCAAGTAGGTGCTCATTGTTTTAATAAAGTACTAGCATATATGGCAAAGAACACATTTAAATTCATGTTCTAACACTTATACCAGTCCTAGAGATGTTGTAAATGACCATGCCCACGTTTTGCAAGTATGCACATGCAATGCATGCCTTTGAGTGATGGCTGATTCCTGGTGACCCAGCAGCTGTTGGGTTTGCTTGGCAGTATAACTGCAAGTAGATCGTGAGGTATTTCTTCCAAGGCAATGGAGAATTAAATGACTTACTCAAGGAGTGCAAATGGGAATCAAACCCTGGTCTCTTGGTTACAAAGCTGGTGCTCTAACCACTAGGCAACTCTATACACATGTTTATGTTTATTAACTTGATATACCGCTAAGGAAAAGACATCAAAGCGGTTTACATAGTGTAAATTAAAGAGAACCATAAAGGCAGGAAGCGGAAAGGAAGTTACAATAAAGAGATAGGAAAGCACACCAGACAGAATCATACAACAGGACAAGGACAGGGGAGAGAGGAGGACAGGGGAGAGGAAGGTCATACAGAAGGATCTGGGAGGTCAAAGGCAAAGGCAAAGAGATGTGTTCTTAAAAGTGGTGTGTTCTGACTCAAGCTGGATGGAGGAAGGTAGAGAATTCCACAGAGCGGGGGCCAGGAAGAAAAATGCGGAGGAGCGAGTGGATTGAAGACGGGCAGAGGCAGGTGAAGGAAGGTGTAGTCGGTTGAGGTGGAGGGATCGGAGGGAACGAGCTGGGGCATGCAGGCGAACAAGGTTAGCCAAATACTGAGGTGATTGTGTGTGGAGAGCATGGTGAAGGAGTACCAGAATTTTGTAGTGAATGCGGGATTTGATGGGGAGCCAGTGCAGGTGGATGAGGAGTGGTGTAACATGGTCGCGGATGGAGGAGTGAGAGATGAGCCGAGCAGCGGTATTTTGTATGCGTTGGAGGCGATGAAGTTGAACTTTGGGGAGACCAGCTAGGACTGAGTTGCAGAAATCCAGGCGAGACATGACGAGTGACAGGAGAAGGGTAGTAAGGGCCTGTGTGGAAAGAAAGGGCCTGATGGCACGGATTTGACGTAGGTGGAAGAAAGAGGTCTTGGATAGGTGAGCAATGTGGTCGCGAAAGGTCAGGGCAGGATCAAAGAGGACACATAAGCTACATTCTTTCATAATTGGTGCACATACTTGCTCCCACTGCTCACATCCCACCTAAACTCCACTTATGTGCATGCTCACTGTGAAAGTATATACTATCAAATTAATGCACGTACTTTTATCCTGGTTGGCATTTTATAAGATGCTGTTTATGCGTGTAGGTGGCCGTTGATGCATAAATAACTAAAACTACTACTTTTGCTACTGAGTATTTGTATTGCACTACAAGTCATATGCAGCGCTGCATAGACATGTAAGAGACAGTCCCTGCTCATCAGAGCTTACAATCTAGTCAAGACAGACAACACAGGAGGTGTAGACAGGGATAAAACAAGGGGGAAACGTAAAGAAACAAGGAGATCAGGTGAGTTAAGATCCAAAAGCAGCAGTGAAGAGGTGAATTTTCATCCTGGATTTGAAAAGGGTCAGAGAAGGTGCCTGGTGTACAGACAGAGGTAGTTTGTTCCAGGCGTAAGGTGCAGCAATTTGAAAGGAGCGAAGTCTGGAGTTAACATTAGAAGAGAAGGGCACAGATAGAATCAATTTGCCAGAAGAGCGGAGTTCCCGAGGGAGGGGGGGGGTGTAAGGAGAGATAAGAGAGGAAAGGTAGTGAAGAGCTGCAGAGTGAATGCTAATTAAGTATATATTCTTTTTTTAGACTATATTTATGCATTATCAAAATTACAAACAACCAAAATAAACACATCCCTCTAAATAACTATATTCTCCCCTCCCTCTCCCTCCCCGACTCCATCTATACAGGTATAAGCAAATAAAACACAGAGAGAAATCCCTAAATTATAACAGTATTGTAATATGTCAGTGTATCAGCATATGGTTACACAATGGCAAATTTTGTATGTAGTCACCCAATGGTTTCCAAACCAAAGTGTTATGCAAGGAATGTGAGGTGTAGACCAGATTCCACCAATAATGGGCATCCAGATCTTGGGAGGACTTCCAATGATTAATAATGAGTTTCAAGATGACGCCCAATAGAATATCAAATGGGGTATGATGAGCTGTAACCAGAGATGGGATATCAGCCAGAGATCGATACACCACAATTCAGAGTGTTAAAGTCTCCTGTAGTCCAAAAATCAGTTTTCACACTTGTTGCCAGTAGGTGTGAAAAATCGGGCATTCAAAAAGCATGTGAAGGAGATTCCTGTTATCAAAATGACAGAACAAATAGAGGTTGCTTGCCTCTTTTTTTCTACTTTGCCAACTGGACCGGTGTGATCCAGGATCTGTGGGCCACTAAAAATAGAGACTGTGTAACTGAGGCATAGCTAAGAGATTGTACTTGAGGACACCAAAACCTTTGCCAATGTCAACGGATAGAGAGCAACTCAGCATCCATTTTCCAATTGACCTCTACTCCCAGCTGTGGCCAGGGAAGTTCATCCAAAAAAGCAACATTAATCCCAGAGGCGACTTTCGAGGAAGATGCAAGTATTGTAAGTACCATCGGTAGTTTCCACTCTTTAGAGAGAGAAATGGGGGTGTACACAGCTCCTTGTAGATAATGACAAAGTTGTAACCACTGAAAAAAAAAAAAAGCATCTGCAAGGCAGGTGAAAGTGTGGCTGGAGATCGATAAAGAGTTTAAGAGATGTGTCACCATCAAATGGTCCAATGTCCAGATCCCTATATCTTGCCAGATCGTCTATCTAAATTTATGGCCTTGGATCCTCAGTTGGGGGTTAAACCATATAGGATGACAGCAGGAACCAGATTGCCTTCACCTATTATTACCTATAAGTTCCTGACAGGCAGTTTGCATAGCCAGGATGACCAGGGAGACACGTTTACCTGGTAACAGAGACATGCCAATCAACAAGTCAGTGAGAATGGGATGTACTAGTTGGCTTACCAATATAAGTCAAATAGGAGCTTGAGCATCAGCAGGAGGAGATACTCAACTGGTGCACTGTTTAAGAATGTAGGACAAATGGTATTTCTTAAAGTCATGGAATTGAATCCCTCCACACACTCTAGCAAGCTTCAGTTTCTAACCTGCTCTATGTGGGGTTTTATTTTTGCAGAGGAAGGTCAGCATTAACTTCTCCTCTTTCTTGTAGAATGAATCAGGGAAACAAATGGGGATCATCCTTAATAGTTAACCATAAAAATGATGCTGGTCCCCAAGGTTTCTAAGTGTCCCCACCATGATAAGTACAATAGGGACCACCAGGACATGCATGACTGGACAATATTTACACAAGTAATAGCAGCTTGCTTGTCTCTATTAATGTGGTATAATATCTATCTCCTAAAATTTAATATTAATGTCAGCCCACTGAAAATCAAAAGGAAGCATAGCCAATTTACTGAACTGGTTACTCATGGGACATGCTATGGATTTTGTCCAATTGATATGATAGCCAGAGAGTTGTGAGTAACATTCAATGAGAGAAAGAATCAAGGGTATGTCTGATGGTTCTATAAAAAGCTACAAATCATCCAAGTAAGCAGAACGTTTGACGTGGAGATCTCTATAGTGGACCTCCAGATCAGTGAAGACTGTCTAATCAGTAAAGCTAGGGGTTCTAACGCCAGATTAAAAAGTATCAGGGATAGGGAACATCTCTTCTGGGTTCCTCTATACAAAAGGAAAGAGGGGGAGCAGGCACCATTCGCACAAATCCTGGCAGATAGTTGAGCATATAGCACCTGAATCATGTTTAGAAAACTACCCCCAATCACAAACCATTGCAGGTCCTGGAACAAAAAGGGCCATTCAAGACTATCAAAGGCCATTCAGTATCTAAAGAAATCCCCACCAGTGACTCCTTTAGGTGTGGAGCAAGGGCTAAGATATTACAAAGTAGACACACATTCAGTATTAGAGTGGCTCCCAACAAACCCACACTGGTCAGTATGGATAAGGTGTCAGGAGTACCTTCTTTAGATGATTGGCCAGGATCTTAGCGCAGATTTTATAATCAGTATTGTGTAAAGAGGTGAATGGTAGTTTTCAACTTTCTAGGGGTCTCATGTACTGCTTCTGTTGCAGTGGCAAGAGCACTGATTTGAGGGGGTCTCTTGTTGGAGAAGGGTAAAATATTCCAGAAAGAGGCAGGGCCAGCTCAGAGGTAAATACATGGTAAAACTCTAACAGGATGCAATCAGGGCCAGAAATCTTGCCTGCTGACATTTGCTGAAGAGCTTGCAAAATGTCAGATAGCTGTAAAGGAGCATCTAAATCCTCAGCCTGCACCAAGGTAAGGGTGGGATGATCTATTGCTTGCATTAGGTGCTCAAAGCATCTGATGTTGACTGTGTCTCTGAGCTATATAGCTTACCATAGAATGCACAAAAGCGCTCTAGGATATCAGCAGTTTGGGGAAGCAGACCATCATCTTCACTCTGCAAGGCCGTGTAACATTCTGCTGAGATTTTAGGGTACGAGCAAGAACCTGGCCAGCCTTATTGCTATGCAGAAAGTATTGGTTGTGGTGCAGAGTAGACATTTGAGCAGCCTCTTGACAAAGTAGCATATTGTATTGGCAAAGAAGCTTTTGCAGTTTAAGCAAAATAGTCAGGTTAGTTCTACTCAGAAGGGTCTTTTCTCCCTCCTGGATTTGAGCGCTCAGGATCACAAGCTCCTTTTTATGTTGCTGCACCACTTGGATTACCAAGCTGATAATAGTAGAACTTACAGAGGCCTTACATGCCTCCTACCAATTCCAACCTGAAGTGTCATCCAAGCGATTCAGCTTGAAGAACTCCATCATAGCCATGTGAATAGTACTTATAAATTGTCCATCTGCTAGGAGCACCTTATTAAATTTCCAGGGTGGAGAAGTTTGGTTATCTTGAGGAGACCTGATAACTAGAAAAATGGTGGCATGATCCGATACTGCGACACAGTATGGCTGCAGTAAGCAAGTCAGGAAGTAAAGCTTCAGAGAGTAAAAATAAATCTATTCTGGAATGGGACCTATGAGGGAGAGAAAATAAAGTAAAATCTTTCTCAGTGGGGTGCAGTAAACGTCATGGATCTACAAGTCCCACATCTTTCATAAGGGCTGACAAGGCTTGCCATGCTTGCTTTGGTTGGAATGGAGCTGTAGATTGGCAGTTTAGGATAGGATCTAAAACTAGAGGAAGCAAAGCACTTTCCAAGGCTATGGGGGTTAGATCATGGAAGAAACCTGTACAATCTGCTATTGGGCCGTATAAACCACTTTTAGCCACCGACCTTCCACATCATTTTGGGTCTGAAGAATTTTAGTCTGATACCCCATTCTTTTTCCCAAATATTGGGGAACAAGCAACAAAAGATGCCCCTCCCTATTTCTGGGATTCAATTACAGACAAAGGTGTTTCCTGCTAAAATATGACATCAGCTGCCTCTTTCTTGCAATGTAATATATATATATATATTTGTTTTCCATTTTGTGGGGTTAGTAATGTCCTTTATGTTTAAAGATAAGAATTTCAAGT
This sequence comes from Ichthyophis bannanicus, assembly GCA_033557465.1. Taxonomy (NCBI): domain Eukaryota; kingdom Metazoa; phylum Chordata; class Amphibia; order Gymnophiona; family Ichthyophiidae; genus Ichthyophis; species Ichthyophis bannanicus. The sequence continues at coordinate 218,679,734 of CM066036.1, forward strand.
CCCTAGCCATCGTGATAGATGTACGAGATGGAAGATAGGTGAAGGCAGTCTAGGAATACAATCAAGCAAACCCAGTGGTGTGCATAACCGAAAGCTAACAGTACCCATAAGAGTTAGAAATTGAAGGAAATAACGCACAATATCTATCTATCGATCGATAGATAGATAGATATACAGTATATACACATACACACAGATATAAAATAGTATAGGGAGCCGAGGGGGGGGGGGATAAAATCAAGAAAAACAAAGAAAGGAAGTCAACACTTCAACTCTCAAGTTGATCATAGAGGAGCCAACAAGTGATGTAATCATCAATCACCTGCCCCCCGCCCTGCCGCCATCCAAAGAGACCCTACCAAACCCAATTAACAGCAATCCCCCCACTACAGCATATACCCCAAACATATTTATATCCATTCAATCAAGAAATGGTTAAACAAATCTGAACTATGCAAAGCAAAAACAAGTCCATCAGTCAGCTGCCTTTAACAAAGCGCCAAAAAATGGTGGACCTCGCTTATTTTGACTATAGGCGTCCAACTGTCATGGACGCCCTTGTCAAGATGTCAACCAGACACACCATATGAACACATATCAATACATGTCCATTGTTTCAAATTCTTGCAGGAATGCTCATAATTGCTTGGGATCTTCAAAAGATTTCACGTGGTTATTTACTGTAACCCACATCCACACTGGATAAACAGTCCATAGCGAGCCTGCAGTTTTTGCAGCTGTGATCAGAAGGCCAGGAATTGTTTTTTATCCATTCCACAGTACTCTTATTTAAATCCCAGAAAAAAAGTATTTTTTGCCTTTCAAATATAACAGGTGAACATGCTTTAGCCACTTTTAGTCTGTGCAGAGCCTGGGAAAATCGCAAGACTTTCAGTACAAATGGTCGAAGGGTCTTTGTCTTCATGCCTTGATAAGAAGAAGAGCAATGGGTGTGCTCAAGCTCAAATGCATGCTAGAAATCCAAATTCAAGAGCTTGGCAGTTAGGTTTTCCAGGGAGCGAATAGGATCCATTCCTTCAGCTCCCTCAGTTATATCCAGTATCCAAAGATTACAACATCTCAATTGGTTATTCATATCTTCTAGCTGCCGCTCCAGTTGGGTGACACATTTCAGATCTTTCTCCACCTTCTGCATATGCTCATTTTGTGCGAGCACAGTGGTATCCATGTTATCTATAGAAAGAGAGAGGGAGTTCAACTGTGTTCACACTTCATAGAGCTCGTACCAGACCAATGTGAGGGGCTCTCTATTAGTAGTAACCAAGTCTTTCACTTGTTTGATTTCCATAAAGATTTGTTTTAAGGTGTCATCAGCTTCTTTGAGCAGCACCATCTTGCTAGGAGAGGGTGGATAATTTTTAGATCTTTTGGTCCCTGAAGCTTGGGATGTAGGATAATCCAGTCTGGCCGTTTTGATGCCGGACGTATCCATAGGTATCTGCATGATCGGGGGAGGGGGGGATGGTAAATGCAGCAGGTGTGGAAATCGAGCGAAGGAGTCTACAAGAGGCCTGGGAGCCCTTGTAAATATTTGCCAAAGTGTCTTTGAAGAAGGTACAATATCAACTTAATTGCCCCAAGCCTTTTGATAAAGTTGGAGTTTCAGTCATAAATTACTGTGTTGTGGACTTACTTTGCTGAGGAGGAGAGAACAGAACAGAATCCGTGACTAACTAGCAGTGGACTAGGACCTTGAACAGCCTCCCTCAATACCTTTGGAACCCATAAATACAATAACTTGTTCTGTATCCCCACAAATCTGCCTCTATGCACAAGACATTTGTCGGGAAGAAGCTATGAATGCAAATGAACTTTACAAATTAATATTGAACGATGTCTAGGTTCATTATAGATATTATAATGACCAAAGATTTCTGTTTCGTCAGCCTTGAACTAGAATGAAGAGATTTCTAGCTGAACTACCATGTACTGATATAATTTTACTAAATAGCTTCATTGTAATGATTTTCTACATCATAATCTTGTATAGTATAAAACAAAGAATTCCGAAGGGAATTTTAAACTGCTATACACAGTACCATTTCTTGAATGCTATAATTTTTATAAATACTTAAACATTTTATAAAAAGAGACAGGGCGGATGCAAAACACCATTGTATTACTTTAAGGATAATTTCTTGTAAAATATTAAAAGTCTATTTTAAAATAGTGCAGTACTTACTATTTAATAGCAAGCAAGAATGGTTTGTTCCTACATCAGTGAAATGTTCTTGTTTTGCAGATCATGGTATAAAAAACTTGAAAATGTACATGTTTATCGAAAAATCATTGGTAGCTCCTTCTTAACAAGTCAGAATGACATAAGTCTTTTCTTGGAATCAAAAATACAACTCTACTCTTCTGTCCACAGTCTGAAAAATACCTTCAGTCCAGACCATGAATCCAATTACATTACCGTGGAACATTAACTCTGTGCTAAGCACCCATTTCTAAACGCATAGGCTTCTAATGCTTTAAACTTTGGTCTGGTGCCCTGGAATGTGAAAATATGCTTGGCAGGTTGTGATATAGTGCAAATTAAAACATTAAGCTGTTTCTTAGCAGAAAAGCTGTTAAAACAAAATGGAAGCAAACCAAAGGATTTTTTTCTTTTTTTGCTTCTTTCTTATCTAGTCACAGTGAAGGTTATTTTATTTACCATATAAATATTTGCAGTCATTTAGCACCAGAAATAAGTTGGGCCTTAGCTGTGTTTAAGATATTCAATTTAGCTATACATATTTGTGATTCTGCATAAATTTGCTTCATTATTTACTATAAAGTAAGAAGCATGTGACATATTAGTGCAATGCAAAATAATTGACAATCCCTTGATATTTATTGGGAAGGATTTCTACAGAGCATTCTATTTTGGCTTTTAAGAATCTTACAGTTCAGATTTCAACAAATATCTCTTATAAAAAATGAAACTTTAAATAAAAGCATGTGATATTCAGTAACTGCAGCAGGTCGGACTCGATGCTCCCTCAAGACCTTAACCTTTGACTTACCCATAGCCCTTCACCCCCACCCCACCCTCATTACCATAAACACTCGAACACCAATTTTGGTAAAACGCTTGGTCGCAGCTTTATTAAACCAATACAACGCATAACAATAAACAGCCAATAACCATCATTGTTTTTAGCCCCAACGGAATGAGGCCTCACCAGCCATGTCTATAGCAAGGTGGGGCCCCCCTCCGCTTTTCCAACTTCTCTCCCCCTCTGGGCACCTGACTTTGCGATATCATTAGCAAAAGCCCGCCCAGGGGTTCTCCGGGTCGGGGGTACCCCACCCCCATCCCAAGTTTAGCCAAGGCTCTGGACCCCGGAAACCTCCGGGATCCCGCTCGCCCCCCCCCCCCAAACTGCGACACCCCTCATCTCGTCCTCATGACCTTGGGGCAGGAGGGTGGGCCGCCGCTCGCCAAAGCCTCGCAGAATGGCCCCTCTTCCGGCGCCTCTCCTCCACCGCCCTCAGACCTCGTATTTCATTGGCTCTCCCGCACGCACCAAATACCGGGAGAGCCAATGAATTTGAATGTAAACCCCCGCGTCACCTAAACTCCCCCCCTCCTCTACCAAAAATGTCCCCGCATCTCGCCGCGCCGCCCAGTTACAGGCGGCCAGCTCTGGACGCTACCTTTTGCGGCCTTTATTTATATGCAGTGTACGAACGTTTACACCCTTAAATCGTGCCAGTTATATCCTTATAATCATAAATTCTGATTTCAGCAATCAGAAGTAGGGGCCATATTGCTTCCCTTTCTGTGGGGACATCTTTACTAAGGGGCACTAACAGGAAGCATGAAGTTAGCACATGGTATCGGTGCCATGCTAAAAACTAGCATAGGGCCCCACTAAAAGCCTCATGTTGCCCTTGCAACACACGTTGGGGTAAAGACTGGGAAGGATGGGGGCAGTCCAATCATAGTGCAGCTAGTGTGAGTTTTTGTAGCCCGTTCTAACTGTGCTTGGGGCAGGTACCATGAGTGCAACTAATACCACCTCAGCAGGTGGTGATAGTTGCTCCTATGGCTGTTTTACCACAGTGACGTGCAGAGGGATGGCTGTACACACTCCCATGCAGGCAATGTGCAGCTCTGCGCTAGTAACACAGCCAATGCACATCTTACCGGCATAGAGCTTAGTAATCATGTCCCCGTGAGCAGGTATATCATTCTGTTAATTTTCTTTTTCAAAAATTATATATAAGAGAACAGAAGCAGAGACAATGTTCACATCTGTTTTAATTCAGGGATATTTTTTGTGTGTCAAATCTACAGTATTGTATTTTTGTTTTCACTCACATTACCTCTCAAACTATAACTATGCACAATTAGGCAACAGACCAGGTCTATATATTATACATGATGTGTAGTTCCAAAAATGGACATAGAGGGCCATTTAAAAAGGTTTAGTCTTGATTTAGATGTCTGAAGACATGCATGTTGAAATCAGGGAGATGGATGCTTTGTTTCTTTAACCACGGAAACACGGACCCAGTGCACCCCTTTACATTTTCATATTTCCCCACTTACCCAGGACACTGCTGTCCTCCCCCAAACATCCCAATTTCTGTTTACACAAAGACTCATAACATGTGTTTGGAAATAAACTGGTCACAGCTTTATTGGAAACAACTCAAACTTTCTTACAACCGAGAATAAAATCCAAAAATAACAGATCTCACCGGCTCCGGCAATTCACCAGCCATATTACTAGCAAGATAATACCATCTCTGCCCTCCAGCGCGGTAATACCTGCGGCAAGCCCATACCTTCCCCCCATGCCTACCTCACCATATGACTAGCAAAGGCATGCTAGCTTCCGGGTACCCCTTCATGGGGTCCCCACCCAGGAATATCCAAGCTAAGATCTCTTGACCATGGCCCAGTAGTATTGCTCATAAGGCTCCAGACCTCGGAAACCTTCAGGATCCCACCTAACTCCTCCCAAAACCGCAACGAACCCTGACACCATCACCGAGACCACCACCACAGAATGAGGCAGGACTAGAGTGGAGAGAGGCAGCCCCCACAAGGAGTATGTCCACTCACTTGCTCCCTCCCTCGGCTCCCAGCAGCCTTCTCTTTTTGATCATTGGCTCCACTCTTGCAAAAGAGAAGGGATCCAATGATTTCAAATTTACATGTTTTGGCCTACTCAGCAACCCCCTCCCTAACTGCCCCCCCCACAATCTGCAATATTGGGTCGCATAGCCCACCAACAAGGGAGAGGTTCTCCCTGACTGCGGAGCAGCGGACCCAACACCAGGCAATTTGAAAGGCTTCCTCTATCAAACCAGAACTGTGTGAATCTGCCAAGAAATTAAGAGATTATTTTAGAAGGACAGGCATAAATAGGTCAACCAGAGCTCTGTGATTCTCATTCTTGAAGCACTACCAAAAGGGAATGCTATTGCTGGAAAGAAATCTGCACTTACTTATGCAAACTTCTCTAAATCTTGGAGAAATGGGAATTCTTTGGGTTATAGCTGATAAATCTGTATATTTTAAAATCCAGAGGATTAGATAACTCAGTCAAGCTCAGTAGCATCAAAAAGTTTTTAATTTAAATTTAAACCTTAGTCAGTACCACCAGAGAGCTTGTAATTTAAATCAGAGTATAACTTAGCATAGAAGGAAGAATAGGGTAAATGAGTGGAAAGAAATACATTGTTTCTAAAGATCTTTACAAAGAGGCCTTCCAGTTGGGGGCAAAATATCTGTGAAATTGTTTTAAATAGGTGTTAGAGCCAAATGACAGATGAGAGGGGCAATTTGAAAGACTTCCTCTATTAAATCCAAGGTTGTGTGAATCACCCACAAAATTAAGAAATTACTTTAGAAGCACAGGTCAGGGCATTGTGTAGCAAGCCAGCTTTTGCTAAGTGTAATTTCCCTTCCACCCACCCCACCGCATGTATAATCTTAGATTTATCAGCTCTTAAATCTATTAAAGGGGAAGAGGTGATCAAATTCATTTTCAGGTTCAGTGGGTTATCCTCAACAGGAATAGATTGATTAATCTTGAGGTGAACTAAGTCCCTTAAACGTATTAGGTATAGTTGTATCGGTACAAATATTTCTAGCAACTTTAAGTATATAACTTAAATAGCTAAACAAAACCTTAAAACTAAGATGCAGACAGCAGTCCAACAATGAGATGGGGGCTATACAGTCTTTTGCATTGAGTGTCACATGTACAATTTTCTTCCATTTGGTGAGGGGTCTTATATGTGTACCAGGTGCAAGGATTTCTTTGCCCTCAGAAAACAAGTCTGATCTCTGGAGGCTAGAGTGGCAGACTCAGAGATTAAGGAAGGCAGAGAAGTATATAGACAAGATCTACAGGGACATAGTACTGAAGTCCCACTTCCAGTCTCTCAGTTGACATAGAGGAGAGAGGTCGTGTGAAAGGAGAGTACCATCTTGGTGTGGCAGGAAGTGATCCTGTATCTAGGAGCTGTCCTTCAGGTGATGCAAAATCCTCTTGCACCAAGGAGGTTTCTCCAGGGCCATGTGCCCATGAGGGAATGATGAGGATGGCCATTATAGTTGGTGATTCGATCATTAGGCATATAGATAGCTTGGTGGCTGGTGGATGTGAAGATCACCTGGTAACATACCTGCCTGGTGCAAAGGCAGAGGACCTCATCGCCATCTAGACAAGGTTTTAGATAGTGCCAGGGAGGAGTCTGCTGTTTTGGTATATGCTAGTACCAATGACATAAGAATGTGTGGAAGGGAAGTTCTGGAGGCCAAATTTAGGCTTTTAGGTAGGATGTTGAAATCCTGACTTTCCAAGATGGCATTCTCTGAAATGCTTCCCATTCCAAGTGCAGGACCCAAAAGGCGGCCATTGCTCCAGAGTCTCAATGCATGGTTGAGACAATGGCGTAAAGAAGAGAGTTTTGGATTCATTAGGAACTGGGCAACATTCTGGGAAAAGGAGGGGTTTTTCCAAATGGATGGGCTCCACCTTAACCAAGATGGAACCAGGCTGCTGGCATTAACTTTTAAAAAGGAGATAGAGTAGTGTTTAATATAGATAAGGAAAGCTGACAGTCACCCAAGAGTGCATGGTTCAAAAGGATGTATCCTTGAAGGATACTGGCAAAAGAGGGAAGTTAGGGCATCCCAACAGAGAGATTCTGATAAAGATAAAAGTAATCCAGATGCCCTTAAGTACAGAGCTGAAAGATTCAAAATTAACCATATCAATTGATAACCAGATTAATATGAATAAAATACAATCTCTAAAATGCCTGCTAGAAGTCTAAAAAATAAGTTGGCAGATCTAGAATATATAGCACTAAAGGAAAGGTTAGATATGATTGGAATCTCAGAGACCTGGTGGAAGGAGGACAACCTGGGTACAAACTATATCGCGATAATAGGGTAGATCAAATTGGTGGAGGGGTTGCACTGTATGTTAGAGAGGGCATTGAGTCACATAGGATTAAAGTTTTGAATGAAAGAAAATACCTGTAGAATCTCTGTGGATAGAAATCCCATGTAAAAAGTTGAAGGCAATAGCAGTGGGGGTGTACTACTGACCACCTGGCCAAAATGAACAGATGGATGATGAAATACTAAGAGAAATCAGGAAAGCAAACAAAAGTTACAACACAGTAATAATGGGTGATTTCAATGACCCTGGAATCGACGGGGTTCAATGTCACAGCAGGACTGCTTCTTGGAACAGCTGGTTCATCACCTGACAAGAGAGGAAGCTACTTTGGACATAGTCCTTAGTGGAACACAGGATCTGGTGCGAGAAAAGGGTGTTAGGGCCACTTGACAATAGTGATCATACCATGATCACTTTTGATTTAATACATGGAAGCAGGATTTCAAGAAAATACACAGTACTACCTTTTAACTTTCAAAAGGGAGGCGATGATACAATTAGGAAAACAGTTAAGAAAAAACTAATAGGAGCAGCTGCAAAAGATTTACATCAAGCATGGGCATTGTTTAAAACTGCTATCTTGGAAGCCCAGATCAGATGTATTCCATGTTTTAAGAAAAGTGGAAGGATGGCCACAAAACTGCCAGTATGGTTTAAAGGTGAGGTCAGAGAGAACATTATAGTCAAAAAAGCATTTTCAGGAAATGGAAAAAAGAGCCAAATGATGAAAATGGGAAGCAGCATAAGCACTGGAAAGTTTGATGCACGGCATTGATAAGGCAGGCAAAGAGAGAATTTGAAAAAGAGATTGCCATGGAAGCAAAAATGCATAATAAAAGCTTTTGCAAGTGCGAGGGTTATTTTTAAAGCAAGGTCCGATTGGCTGTAGCTTTGTAAATGTTTTCCCCCTGTAGAAACATGCATGCGTGCCGGCTCCCGGTATGCCTTGTGCAAAAGCAGATGCCATTTGCAGTCATAGCGTCACTTTGTATGGTTTATACTGAGACGTTAAAATGTTTAAGACAATTGAGCGGCCCTCTGACTGTGAAATATGGTCTGTGATTCGGTTTTTGAAAGCAAGGACCGTGTCATCAGCGGGCATTCATCGCCAGATATGTGAGGTGTATGGCCCCAATGCGATCAGTGACAGCAAAGTGCGTAAATGGGTGAGATTGCTCAAGGATGGGTGGGACAATGTCCATGATGAACCACGATAGGGTCGACCTTCAGTAATCACAGAAGATTTGGTGCGCACAGTTGACGCAAAAATTCATGAAGAACGGCGATTCACGATTTCCACTTTGTCACTGAAATTCCACAAGTTTCAAGGTCAGTGCTATACAAAATTGTTTCTGAAAAATTGCAGTTCAGAAAACCATGCTCGCGATGGGTTCCCAGGCTGCCTTCTGAGGAACACAGTTGCCATAATCTTGCATGTTGAGATTGTCTGTTTGGCTTTCACTTTGACTGGAGATGACGTGTGTCTCCATTCTATCGACTGCCGCTTTGATTCTGGAGTCATGTGAGAAACCCATGTCTCATTCCCTGTGACAATGTGGTCCAAAAAGTTCATCTCCTTCCTCATTGTATCGGAACAAAAAAGTCAAAGCACTAGCCATTCTCCATTTTTGGTGTTCCTTGGAAAGCAGCCTGGGAAACCATCGTGAGCACAGTTTGTCCCACCCATCCTTGAACAATCTCACCCATTTATGCACTTTGCTGTCACTCATCGCATTGGGGCCGTACACCTCATACATCTGGTGATGAATGTCCGCTGATGACACGGTCCTTGCTGTCAAAAACAAAATCACAGACTCTATTTCACAGTCGGAGGGCCACTCAATTGTCTTAAACATTTTAACGTCTCAGTATAAACTGTACACAGTGACACTACGACTGCAAATAGCATCTGCTTTTGCACAAAGTATGCCGGGAGCCGGCATGCATGCTTGTTTCTACAGGGGGAAAAATGTACAAAGCTACAGCCAATTGGACCTTACTTTAAAAATAACCCTCTTACATTCGTAGCAGAAAACCTGCGAGAGAGTTGGACCATTTTCTGAAAGAGTTGTAAAAGGGGCGTTAAGGGAGGACAAGGTCATAGCAGAGAAATTGAATTAATTCTTTGCTTTGTTCTTTACTGAAGAAAATGTAGGGAAGTTACCCATGCCTGAAATGGGGTCTTCAACCAAAATATTTGGGACTCTGTTTTAGAGTTTTTTTTATGAATTACTAACAGTCACTGTTGCCTACTGATGTTTTCTACTATGCACATGGCACATCACTGTTATTACATTGGATTATTGAACATGAATCAAAAGTCAGATTTTGAATGCTGGCTTAGATTTCTAGTCAACCACAATTAGGGATACCAATGAAGTTAGTCCACTGACATGCTTGACATCCAGCTCCTCAAATTATGAATGTTCTGACTCTAAAAGTGTCTGAATAGAAAATTAATTCACCCATACAGCAGAGCTACAAGTTAAGATGGGGTCATCTATCCATATCTAATTCACTGGGACATGGCAGTATATGACAAATTGCATGGTATGGGGTACATGAATTAGTCCCTACTCTAGCAAATGCATCATGGGACACATTTTTAAAGTTCTTGATCTGGTTGAAAGTCTACCTAGTAGATAGCCTACAAGCTCACATTCAAAAGAGAAACATTCGGTGTATAGGGCTAATAAAAAGTCTTACAAACTGCCCCGGCACTATTTGAAGCATGGGTATTCCACCAACTCTATGGATAGTTGGTGATATTGAGTCACTATCCATATAACTAAGGAGTTTAATTTTGGACAATGGAAAGGCTGTCCTAAATTAAACTGCTTGGCTATATGGATATCATCGACTCGGTAATGCCAACTATCCATATAGTGGTGGCAATTGCCGCATACATTTAGGGGTATGTTTACTAAACTGCGGTAATGTCATTCACGTTAGATTCCACGGTAACGGTACAGATGCCCATATAAACACCTTGCAAGGTGTCTTGTAGTGCGCCTTGTTAGGTACCTTGTAAGGAGCGGTATAAGTAAGGTGCCTTATAAGGTGCCGTATAATTAAGGTGCTCTATAAGGTGCCTTATAAGGTGCCTTGTTAGGTGTCTTGTAAGGTGCCTCATAAGGCGCTTTGTAAGATGCCCTATACAGTAGGGCTCCTTAGGCTATGCACCGTATTAGGCACCCCTGGACAGGGCACCCTGGGTTACGGAACCATAGGTTAAGGTGGCCTAACAAGGTTATGGTGCCCTAGGTTAGTGTGGCCTAAGGGCTACAAGGTGCTGCAGGATGACATGCATGACCTGTGAGGAAAAGAGACAGATGTAGCCCTAACACTAGATAGAGCACTCAGGAAAGGCAATGAACAGATGAGTGAAGGAGGGAGAGATGGGAGCCACTGAACCTGCCATATTTGCGGGCATCCCATGTGGCTGCCAGTATTGATGACAAACATTGTGGGGACAACTGTACCACAGCACAGGGTGTTGGTAATGTAAAGTACTGGAAAGACAGTTGGTGGCAGACGATAGGAATACGTGTCCCCCAGTGGAGGCGGAGGTGGCAGGATAGTTACAATGATGGTTGGACAGAGGAGTGGTGGTGCCATGCAGATCAGGCACAAGTGAGGCAAGCATGAAGAGGCACAATGCAGGAAAGGGTAGCAGTGGAGGACATGGGGTGACAACCTGCACAGGCAGACAGGACTCTACACAGCTGACAGATGCAGATAGAGGGACCGAGGGAATGTTGTCAATTGTTGCGAGGGTATTATGGGCTGGCAGCACAAATCTGCAAAAATATGACTGTTACAGGCATGCACACTATTTGAGAAGGACAGGCATGAGAGGAGGGGACAATGAGGAATTGACCCCATGAACACTGCCAAGAATGGCATTGTATTAACCAGTAGGCTATACCTCCATGTTGTATGTCACAGCAATAGCTGGGTACAGAAGGACTGCAGGTCAATGCACAAACTGTCTGCTCTGAGTGCCATGATAGTGTAACCCTTCCAGTACCCATGATGCAATGCACATGCTGAATAGCAGTCTACAGTTGATCAGCAAATGGGGTCTGCACCTCTCCGGTACTTCAGCTTGGAAAAACGAACTGACAGTGCATGATACTGGCACAGAGTAGCTACAGACCATGCCATTGTGCAGGTTCTGTGTTCTCTCTGAGTGATAGGATGGGTGTCCAGCACTAGGTCCGCAGTACATGTGGTGCTAGTGATAGGCCCTGCTGTACATCCCCTGTACATGTTAGGGTCTGGCTGACATGGGCACCTGTTATCAGGGCAGAGGGGTTTCCAGACTTGCATGAAGTTCGTGTAGCAGTGCCTTGATAGGTCAAAGTGGTATACACTACAAACCCCAAAGGGCTCACATCACCTTTTTTGTAGGTAAGGGACAGGTGTCCCAGCCCCTGTGAAGCCACCTCTATCCTGCTGGTATACAACAGCCCTTCAGAGTTAGTGGGCCAGAGCCAATACCTGTGGCAGACCAGCAGCAATGATGGGGTTAGCTCTGGAAAACCCCAACTGCCTCACACCACTGTCTGCCAGTCACCCGCAAACAGCACAGTTAGACTGCACCATATAGGTGTTCTGACCATGCACACACTAACTGCAGACAGCCCACTAGCTGTCCATAGTGCATGCTCACAGAGAAAATATATGCACCAAGTAGGCATCTCAGTGATTGGGGCACCAGTACTGGGAACACAACAGGATCACTAAAGGCAGATAACATAGAGCGCTATGTGGGAACCTAGACATGCCATGGTCACTGCTCAGTCAGAGTGAGTGCCCTCCCAGCATGCCATGACGTTGCCACCCTACCTGCAGGTGGTGGTCGAGCACTACAGTGTCCCAGCTATTGCCACACACCCTGTGAAGATGCATCCTGGCCAATCCGCCCTGTCCGGGCCATACCCACAACACCTTGCTCCTCATTATGTACATATTCAGGCTAACGCTGGTAACAGTGGGACATTGTGGGCCCGGTGAGGTGTGGGCAGCCACAAAACAATGGATAGACATACACACACACACTCCTATTGCAGCATTGTGCACAGATAGGGGTAGTTGGCAACCCTGCCCGCACATTGGTCCTGATCACAGTGCCAACATTGCTAAACTGTGCAGGAGGGAGTAGTAGTGCCCTGGTGATAGCTGCAGCTCAATGCTGGGGCCAACAGCCTGACTCTCTATGCATCGTTGGATTTGAAGCCTGTGAGAGTGGGTGTTTGTACCCCTGTTTGCCTCTGCTTTGGGCTTTGCACATGTTGCTGTTGTATCTGCATTGTAGGGTAAAACATAAGGACATGCTCTGCAGGAACCACAGCTGGGGCTTGAACCTGTGACCCTCCTGTAGGGTATGCACATTTAAGTGGGCACTTATGAAGGCAGACTTGAGAGTTTGGGACAGTTTTTTGAAACATTTCAATGAGGCATCAGTAATGATGGAGGCGGACACATCGAATGAAGACCTACAATTATACACGGATGCAGCGGGAGGGGCAGGCCTGGGCATTTATTTTGAGGGGGCTTGGTGCACGGATAGTTGGCCACTGGCCTGGCTCGAGTCCAGGTTAACCAGTAATATTACTTTCCTGGAACTGTTTCCCATTTTAGTGGTATTACATCTCTGGTCTGAAAAATTGTGCAATCGTGAGCTGATTTGGTGGTGCGATAAGGCAGGGGTAGTCAGTGTAGTAAATCATTATGTGGCGCGCTGTAGGCAGGTGGCGGCACTAATGAGGGAAGTGGTTTTAGCGTGTCTGCAATTAAATGTGTGGGTAAAAGCTAGCCATATCCCAGAGTGTACTAATAAGATTGTGGATGCGCTTTCTCATTTCAAGTGGGAATTGCTCAGGACCTTGGCTCCAGGAGTGGATGCCAAGGGATTAGTCATACCGGAGCAATTATGGCAAGTTGGCCTGGTGAGATGATGAAGCTTCTGCGGAGTTTGGTGTCAGCGACAACATGGATAGCATATCTGAGAGGCTGCAACAGGGTTTTGGAATTTTTGGAGGCGCAAGTGTGGCAGCCGGGGGGGGTGGGGGGGTTGGATAAGCTCATGAGGTAGTATGTAGTATACGCCAAAGAAAAGGGTACTTCCAGAGTGTCGGTGCGCAGCCACCTAGTGGGATTTACCTTTTTTGCCAGAGCATTAGGTTGGGGATGCGCAACTCCAGGTTTTTTGGCCCGGCAGCTGTTACAGGGTTGGGAGAAGGCTCAGCCAACTCCAAGAGACACTGGGCAGCCAACCACACATGAATTGCTTGTAAGATTGTGTGCAGGGTTACCTGTGGTGGCTTCGTCATCGTATGAGGCCACTCTTTTCCAGGCAGTGTTCTGCTTAGCATTTTTTGGGGCCTTCCGTATGGGTGAGTTGGTGGCAAACACTAGCCGAGTGCTAGGTAGCAGGTGTCTGTGGCGCCGGCACATGCAGGAGGAAAAAGGGCAACTGCACATGAGGCTGGAAAGATCTAAACAGACCAACAAGGAAAGGGATTGTGGGTAGTGTTGAAAGCGATGATTGATATTCCAACTTGCCCAGTGGCCGCGATGAGAGCGTACTTACTGTCGCGCCCTGGGGCAGAGGGAGTACTGTTCATTTATGGGGATTCCCGTTGGTTGACCAAGTTTCAGGTTTCAGCGGTGCTGAGGTTGGTCCTTCAACATAAAGGTGAAGATCCCCGCCTATTTGCCCCGCATTCTTTCCATATTGAAGCGGCAACAAGCGCTGCGGGGTTATCAGAGGTAGATATACAGCGCATTGGGAGATGGCGTTCCAAGGCTTTTCAAGGTTATGTACATTTATAAAAGGGTAGGCTAGAGGCATCCATGGACACTAACTAGTGTTTTCTCTTGCAGATGAAGGGTGGCGTCCGAGAACTTGTTGGATGATTGGCCTTTCATTTGTTTATTGAGCTGGCCAGCGGGCAGCAGTTTGGCCGGTGGGGCCCAATTTGGGTCTCGACCAGGCCTTGGTGTCCGTATTATGGCTGGGTGAACGTGGTCTTCATTGGACACAGCTTTTACCTTTGCTTCGGCACCATGAGCGAGTGAGGAGCAAGCCGACCGTGATCCTGTTGCATCTGGGGGGCAATGACCTGGTCTCATGGACATGTAGACAATTGATAAGGGCGGCCACGAAGGACATTGCTGAGGTTTTCCTAATGTTTCAGGAAGCTGTCGTATTATGGTCTGACATCATTCCAAGGCCAGCCTGCAGGGACCAATGACGTTGGTCTCGGGGTTTGACAAAGATAAACCGGAAAATTAGTCGTTGGGTCTGCGACCATAGTGGGCATTAAATCATGCATTCTTGGGTGGATATTAATTGTGGGGGGTTATAACGGCAGGATGGGGTGAATTTATCTCCAGTGGGTGTGGATTTGCTGATTAATGATTGGCAGGAGGCCTTGGAATGTGTGGTGCAGCAGGAGGCTCACTGGTTGCAGCTTGATGGTGGGAGGGGGCAGCACAGGGACATTGAGGTCCCCTGTGCCGGTGGCAGGAACCCAGAGTTCCGGGGTCCAGAGCTGGTGACAATACTTGGGGTGAGGGTGGGTTACCCCCAACCTGGATAACCCCTGTCGGTTTTTGCTAATAATATGGCGAGGCTGAGTAAATGGGGTAGGTAAGCTTGCCGCTGGCCTGACCGCGGTGGATAGTGGAACAAGGTCACCTTGCTAATAGTATGGCTGGTGAAGCCTCGTTTCGCTGGTTAGCTTTCGAGGATTATGGTTTAACAGAATGTTCTGGAATGTTTGTTGGAATGTTTAATAAAGCTGCGACCAGCTGATTCCCAAAATGGTTGTTTGTATTTTGTTGGGATGTTAGAGGGGTACAGTGTGGGGGGGGGAAGGGGGGGCGAGGTAGGCAGGGGGAGGAGATACCAAGGGGAGCACCGGGTCTGACCTGCCTCGGTTACTCTGAGGCTGCGGGGCAGGGTCCCGGCAGGTCGATTGTAACCGGGCGCGTGGCCCGGTGCGGGGACCCTGCCAGCTATGTCAGTCTTGGGCGTGGAGGCCAGCAGGGGAGCATTTTTTGAATGGATCGGCTCCCTCCCCGTGATGGGCAGCGGCGGGAGCCAATCGATGGCAAAGGTGCGAGGAGGAAGAAGGAGCAAGGCGGCGGAAGGCTCTCGGGGCAGCGTGACGATCGACGGGGCTGCTGGAGGCTCCGGTGTCCCGCCCTCCTGCCCTTTAGTAGGGTTGTTGGGCAAGAAAGGGGTGTTGCAGCTAAGGGGTTTGGTGGGAACCTGGAGGTCTGGGGTCCGGAGCCGGAGACAATATTTGTGGCAGGGGTAGGTTACCCCCAACCCGGATAACTCCTGTTGGCTTTTGCTAATAATATGGTGAGGCCGAGTAAATGGGGTAGGTAAGCTTGCCGCTGGCCTGGCCATGGCAGATAGTGGAACAAGGTCACCTTGCTAATAGTATATGGCTGGTGAAGCCTCATTTCGCTGGTTAGCTTTTGAGGATTATGGTTTAACATAATATTCTGGAATGTTTGTTGGAATGTTTAATAAAGCTACGACCAGTTGATTCCCAAAATGGTTGTTTGTATTTTGTTGGGATGTTAGAGGGTTACAGTGTTGGGGATGGGGAAAGGGGGGGCGAGGTAGGCGATGGCAGGAGGGGCGGGTGAGATACCAAGGGGAGCACTGGGTCCGACCTGCCTCGGTTACTAAAACTAAAACTTTATGGAGAAACTCTATAGAGCGCAATCAAGAAGTAGAATGACTACCCTTCATTTGGGAGAATTTGGAAAAGGCAAATATCAAATCTTTGAAATAGCCCAAAGTAAAAACAAAATAATTGAAAATTACTGTAAGTTAAAAAGTGCCCCAAACTGGAAGATCCCTGGCTCAAACTGTTAACATCAAACCACCAAGACATTCAATCTGCAAAAATGAATTGATCAAGCAATCAGGCTTAACAACAGAATGGTTAATAAAAGGAAGAACATTTCTTAGATTGTAAGCTCTCCAGAGATAGGAGTACAAGCATTGTGGAACTTGTGTCTCTTGGGGAAACTGCTAGGTACATATGACCTAGACTGGCCACTGTTGGAAACAGAATACTGGGCTTGATGGACCTTGGTCTGACCCAGTATGGCATATCTTATGTTCTTATGTGAATGTAACGTGCCTTAAACTACTCCTGGAAAAGGCATGAGTTAAATTCAAAATACCTTTACCCTTCACCCCATCTTCTTCCAAAGAGATATTAAAGTAATGTTTCCAAAAATTACACTGGTCAACATTGAAATAGTTACTGACTTTAAAAGGCCCTAATCTGTAGTATCTTGGTGAGCTGAACACAAATATAATATTAAAAAATATTGTATTGGCTCTCGTTTTGAAGATATTGCATGTAGTTCATTTTTGATGTTTTACCGTGTAAATTTATCCAGTAGGACATTAACAACATCCCAAATAAGCTTTGAATGATGTAATATTACATCACATTGCATAATACCAGCATGCACACATCATCCAGAGTTGATTGCATCATTTTCTGATGCAATGCAATACTACTGCCAGACGGCTGCTGAAGCCATCTGACGTCAGCAGTGTACTATATGCAGTCGGAAAGGAAAGTAATCTGGTACTCTGTTCCAATATTGAAAGCCTCATGAATGCCTTAAAAATCACTCATGACCCACAAGACTGGAGACTATTTATAGACTCTTCGAAACTGAGTCTGAAGGCTGTGCTTTTGAACAATGGAAACCGTCTTCCATCTATTCCAGTAGCGCATGCCATCCACATGAAAGAGACATACGATAACTTAAAGCATCTACTGACTTCCATTAACTATAACAAGTACAGCTGGCACCTCTGTGGTGACTTGAAGGTAGTTGCCCTTTTAATGGGACTGCAGCAGGGATATATAAAATACATGTGTTTCTTATGTGAGTGGGATAGCCGAGCAAGGGATAGGCACTACTTGCGTTAGGTATGGAATCACAGACAAAATGTAACAGTTGGAGAGAAGAATATCCAGCACCCAGCTCTGGTTGAGGCTCACAAAATCCTGCTACCACCCCTTCACATCAAACTAGGTTTGATGAAAAACTTTGTGAAAGCCATAGACTGCACTTCGCCAGCTTTCCAATACCTGCATGAAAAATTTTCTCGACTCAGCGAAGCAAAGATTAAAGAGGGAGTTTTTGTGGGTCCTCAGATTCGAGAGCTCTTCAAAGATGACCGGTTCAACAACTTGCTGCAGGGTGATGCGAAACAAGCATGGAATGCTTTTCGCCTAGTGTCAACAAACTTTCTCGGGAATGTTAGGGCAGAAAACTACAAGGACCTAGTAGAAGACATGCTGATGCAGTATAAAAAACTTGGCTGCAATATGTCTCTAAAGATCCATTTCCTTGATTCCCATCTCGATTTCTTTCCTGACAACTGTGGTATGGTTAGTGATGAACAGGGTAAACGTTTTCACCAGGATATCGCAACGATGGAGCAAAGATACCAGGGAAAATGGTCCACTACAATGCTGGCTGACTACTGCTGGACACTCTCCAGAGAAGCTCCCGAACAGCTGTATAAGAGACAGGCAAAAAAATCTAAGAAATAGTCTATGACTTGGGGGTATGTTTACTAAACTGTCTTAACGTTGCAGCGATGGTATTATTGTGCAATAAGTGATGTTATTGCGTGATAACGTCACTTATCGCGTGATAATGCAGCAGCGGCGTTAAGGCACACTAACGCTGTGAAATCCGGGTCTGAAGGGTGGAGTAAGGCTTCCCAGAGGGCGGAGAGAAGGGGTCAATGGGCGGAGAGTGGGAAGGGAGAGGCTCCAGGCACAATAACGCTGTGGAAACAGGGTCTGAAAGCTAACGCCAGTGAAACCCTCGCGTTAAGGCACATTTGCAGGAAAGAGAAACATTTCAGTCAGCAATGTGCAGCAAAGGCAGGGAAACCCAGAAAAGTGATAGTTGTGATACATGTGCAGGGAACAAAGAGGCAAATAAACATATTAAAGGACCAGAACAACATCTAAAAGCCCAATAACCAAGCTGGCCAAAAATGATAGTAACGATAAACAAAAAGCAACACCACTGAAAAAGCTCAAAAAATAAGATATCATGTTTGGAAGGGTCTATTCTCTGTCCCCCTACAAAGTGAATGATCCCACATTGAAATAGTGCTGATCAGGGTTTTTTCATGTCTATATTGGGCAGGTTTGTTATGGCGTGCACATGTGCAGTAACAGCAGAGTGGGCACGTAGGAAAGGGCAACTGTACTGATGCTGTAAATGGGATATAGAGGGCTGTAGGCGGCACATGCTGTGGTCCAGCTGGGGCACAGTGCATGTTAGGCAGATGCCTAGGTGGCACATAGGAATGCCGAAACTGTAAAGCAGCAAGACATCAACTGACGAGGGTCCAACATGGGCACGAGTGTGTGTCCCACAGTGTCACAGGGGAGATTACCCAGCAGGTACCCCCAAGGGCACATAACATTGGCAGGAGGTGTGGGGGGGGGGGGAGTGCACATGTCCATGTAGGCACCCCTACCCGAGAACCCACACCATAGGCAGCTGCCTACCAGCATACTGGATGACCTGGGACTGCGCACCACCAGCACCACTGGCATAATGGCATGGCATCATGGTGGCAGAGGGGTGCTGGTGGTGGAGGGAGCAGTGGCATCTGCCCACAGCAGACCATGGCCTAGCCCCGTTTAGGTGGGTGCCGTGCACTGCAACAGACAGGGTCTGTCTGAAAAACAGTCATGGTATCGCAGGGGAATGAACTACCCCTGTGGCAACAGTGTGGTGCAGTACACACAGCCAGTGTGTTCATGAACAGAAGGTCACAAGTTCAAGTCCCAGCCATGGCCCCTGCCAACCCATTCCCCATGTTTTACCCAGTACTAAAATGTGGTAATAAAGACGGAACCTTTTTTGCAGATAACATAAACATGCCTGAAACGCCTATATTTTACCCTACAGAGCACAGACACCATAAACATGTGCAATCCCTAGAGCAGAGTTTCCCAACTGCAGTCCTGGAGGGCCAAACACCATTCAGGTTTCATACTGTCTCTAATAAATATGCCTATGCTGCATTTGTATGCGTCGCCCTCATGGTATGCAAATGTATCTCATGCATATTCATTAGGGACAGCATGAAAACCCGAGCAGTGTTTGGCCCACCAGGACAAAGAGTAGGGAACCTCTGCCCTAGAGCAGCGGCCAACAGGGGCATAAACACCCACACCCACAGGCTCCACTATCCAAAGCCTCATGGAGAGTCAGGCTGTTGGGCCCTGTACACAGCAGCATCTCCCAATACTAGCACTTGTATACCTTAGCAATGCCGCCCTAAACTTGGGAATACTTTACACATGTATCAAAAGGTTGCTATGATTAATGGCAGATAGCAATTCCTAAGTTAAGCACAATTTGCTGATAGAGCTGCATCATAGCAACCTTTCTGATATCTGTGGAGTGTGTTTCAGTTTTGGTTTCTGACAGTGTTTAACACTCCGGGGAGTGACCCCAACAGTATTGCGTACCATAGCCATGCCTGCACTGTGCCCAGAACTGGTGTGGTGGCCAGGGCTGCCAAAATCCTCTGGCATAGGTGTGGGAGTGTGTGTCTATCCAGTGTGTTGTGGCTGCCTACACGGCTGCCTAAACTTTACTGAGCCCACACTGCTTGCACGGTTTCCAGTGTTAGCCTGCCAATGTGCATAATGAGGAGCAAGGTACAGTGGGTATGGCCCGAACAGAGTGGCCTGGGCAGAATGCATCTGCATAGGGCATAGGGCAATGGCTGGGACACTGTAGTGCCCGGCCACCACCTGCACAGACAGGGTGGCCACAGCATGTCCTGCTGGGAGGTCACTCTCACCCTTACTGAGCAGTGACCACGGCATGGCTAGGTTCCCCCATAGTGTTATGTAGTGTTTTTTTTAAGTGATGTTTATAGGTTCTCTTTTCTGGGGCCCAATCACTGATTTATCTGCTTGGTGGATGCATGCGTGCGTGCGTGCGCATCCCAGTTTTGGCTGCACACATCTCCTCCAGGAATGTGCACTATGGATTAGCTAGCAGACTGTCTGCAGTTAGTATGTGCATGGCTGGAACACTTGCAGGGTGCAGTGGCTGGAGACTGTCAGAGTAGTGATGGGGGGCGGCTGAGCATTTCCAGGCCTACTGGAACAATTGCCTCAGCGCAATCACCCTACGCACACCAACCAACAGGCCCCCAGGTAAAAGAGCGAGTGCCCCATGGTATACAGCTGATCTTAGAGCATCTCTTACCCAATTACGGAAACTAGAGAAATGCTGGGGCCGATCTCATTCTTTAAGTGACCAGACAACATACAACTGTCATCTGGCTGCGTACCGCAAGGCAATTACCGATACGATGAAACAGTACTACTCGGATACCTTAAAGAGATCACTTAATAAACCACACGACCTTTTCAACCTGGTCAAGACTCTATCAAAGGAACCATCCTCTGGGCCTCAATTTGAGATACACCCACAAGATTTTGCAACCTACATTCAATCCAAGATATGCCAGACCAACAAAACCTCTACTACAACCACCGCCCCAGAGCAAGATTGCCCAACAGCCCTAACTGTATTCTCTACCCCCACTAAAAAAGGAATTGAAGACACTATTATGGCCCTTAACACCACCACATCCCAGTCCGATCCATGCCCAGCCTTCTGGATTAAGGAGCTTCGCAGTCACTTCAGCCCAGTACTATCCAAAATAATGAACCTCTCCTTCTCAACCGGCTCTTTCCCTTCAGCCCTTAAGCATACCTCTATCAGACCTCTGCTAAAAAACTGCAAGCTTGATCCCCAACAGGTAGAATCTTACAGACCTATATCCAGCATACCACTACTCGCGAAGATCATTGAAAAGGAGGTTCAACAACAATTACAGAATCACATCGACTCCGCTGCACCGTTAGACCCCTGCCAACATGGTTTTAGGGAATTCCATGCAGTGGAAACTCTTCTTACCACTCTCTTCTGCAAGATAATCATCGGCATTGACGACATCCATCAAGGATTTGCTCTCATCTTTCTGGACATCGCTTCAGCTTTTGATTCAGTAAGTCATGAGCTTCTCTTAGGACGACTGATTGAGAAAGGCATTAATGGAAGAGCGCTTGAATGGTGTAGATCTTACCTGTCTGGAAGATGGCAGCATGTTCGTTCTGGAGGGATAAATTCAGAACCCTTCCACCAAAGCCAGGGAGTCCCACAAGGATCCTCCCTTTCTGCACTATTGTTCAACATCTACATGCAGCCAATTTGTAATATCATCCGGTCCTTCAATGTTGATTGCATGTTATATGCAGATGATGTCCTGCTTTACATACCCTTCTCTACTGAGCATTTGGACCTCTCCCCACTGACGAGCTGTTTCAATGCAATTTCTGACTGGCTTCTTTCTCAAAACCTCCGAATACAACATAAGAAAATTGAAGTACTCTTCATTACGAGGAACCCTAACTTTACCCCACCACAAAATCTGAAAGTAAAAAGCTGAGTTGCAATCTAAACCTTCAATACGTTACCTGGGAGTCACTTTGGATCAACGCCTGGACATGAAGGCCCACATAGGAAGCATAGTCAGAGCAGTATACTACAAGATCCGCTCACTTAAGCATTTACGATCTATGCTGGAACCAAATGATTTCCGGACAATCTACCAGGCGTCGATCATACCTCATTTTGACTATGCCAATGCCATCCTACAAGGTCTTCCCCAATCCACCTTGAACCCGCTGCAGCTCGCCATGAAAGCGGCAGCAAGGGTCCTCCATGGAGCCTCCAGGAGTGACCACGTGACGCCTCTGCTGATACAGTTGCATTGGCTACCCATCCAGGCTAGAATTGTTTTCAAGACCTTGTTACTCACTTTCAAAGCTGTTAACAATCTCTCCTCCGCATCCTTAACTACCCTCATCCATACCACATCTCCAAATAGAGCAAGAAGATCCATGTCTATAAATTCTCTAAAAGTCCCGAAAGCACTAACAGATTGCACTAAATCGACAGCCAATAGGGCCTTTAGTCTCAGTGCGCCAAGATGCTGGAATGCATTACCACCTGGTATCCGGGCTATTAAGAGCCTATCACAGTTTAGGAAAGTCCTCAAATGCCACCTTTTCAACAAGTACCTCATAGAGCCCAACGACATCCCCTAGAGCCCAAAGACACCCAGCGATACCATTCGCCAGGCAAATATATGGTATCTCAACAACTCACCAAGATTGATACTCTAACCCATAGTGGTGCATATGTTTCTATGAAACTCCTGTTCATATGATTCCATGTAGTAAGTTCTGTAAATAGTTTACCCCTGTTATCCAAGTTTTTTGTGCCCTGTTATCTGTAAACTCATACATGTTAACTGTACTGAGCATTTTTGTCCCATGTAAACCGCGCTGATGCTGAATAGTGCGGTATATAAGAGATTGTAAATAAATAAATAAATACTGTCTGTCTGCTATTGTCTTATGGATGCGTGCCAATCTGCATTGACTGCCCTGTAGAGTGCCTGTTCCCCAGCAGGACTGGGGTTGATGGTCCCCTCTACTGCCACCATTGCAGGGATGTAGAATGTGGATCTGTTGGTGGGAGATCCTGTTCCCCACTCTGAGCCCCACAGGGTGGGTTGGGTGGTGCTACATAATCTGCCTATGGGTCCAACCACCACCCCCTCTTCACTTCAATCATGTGACTATGGCACCCACATAGGATATGCACTATTCTGGGGGCATCATAGTCCACAAGAACTAGACCTGACTGGGAAATGCAAATGGACACAGGTGTATCTTAGGTGTGTCTGCAAGGACTATCTATCACACACTAGCACTAATGGTGACCTACAGCATAGCCTATCTCAGCTAAGCTAGGTGCTGCGGACCTGGTGCTGGGAGCCCCATCTCACCCTCAGGGTGAGCACAGTACCCGCACAATGTGACGGTCTGTAGCTACTCTGTGCCAGTAACACACATGGTCAGTTCCCCCTACCAGGCCGAGGTGCTTTGGGGATGCATATCCCATTTTGTGATCATCTGTAGACTGCTAATCTACATGTGCAGTGCATCATGGGTATGGGTGGGTTAACCCTATCCTGGTAACCACAGCAGACAGTTTGTGTGGTGACCTGCAGTCTTTCTGTAGCCATCCAGGGGTGTGCTAGTAGCTATAGAGATGTAGCCCACTGGTTATTTCACTGTCTGTGGAGGCAGAGGTCATGGGTTTTATCCCACAGTGGTGTTATTTGATGGGGCTGTCTGAGGCATTTCCTTTTTTAATTTAAATTAGTGCGTCCAGCAAAAACACCATCACAGTGCTGTAACCTTAAGGTGCCTCATAAGGTGCCCTATAAGGTGCCTTATAAGGCGCTCTATAGGGAACATTATAAGGTGCCTAGGCAGACAGTGCATTTTATAATGTGCCCTCTGGAGTGCCTTATAGGACACCTTATGCAGCACCTTAGGTTACGGCACTGTGAGGGTGTGTTTGCTGGCAGCAGTAATTTAAATTAAAAAAGAAAATGCCTCAGACAGCACTGATTTAAAGTAAAGGGTAATGTCTCAGACAGCCTTACTCATTAAGCCAACTGGAGGATTGAACTCATGACTGCTGTTTCATCAGTCAATGTATTAACCATTGTGCTACACTTCTGTTGCTGTGCTTCCAGGTCAGCGCGCCTAATTAAGGCTAACGCGTGTTAACATGCCACGGCTCCCTCTATCGTGCGATAACGTACTTTATCGTGTGATAACCCGAAATGCTACCTTAAGACCGGAACGCCCACTACCTTATATGGCATTTGTCACAGTAAGGGGTATGTTTACTAAACTGCGGTAATCGTGAATAGCGCGCGCTGTATAACGTTAATGCTTGTTAGCGCGTGATAGCATGCGCTATCACATGCTAACGAGCATTAACATTATACAACGCGCGCTATCACGCGCTAATGAGCGTAATGCTCCGCGGCACGGTAAAACACCGCAGAAGGTGGAGAGAGGGCGGAGAAAAGGGGTCAGTGGGCGGGGAGAGGCTACCTTCATACTAACGCGCTGAAATCCAGAGCTGAATGCCAACACGAATGAAAACCTACCGGTAAAAGCACTTTAAAGGGTAGAGAAACCATTTACGTGTCAGCAATGTACAGCCTAGGCAGGGAAACTAAAAAAAGGTGATAAGTGTGATACATGTGCACAGAACAAAAGGGCCCAGAAACATGAAAATGACCCCAACAAACTGGAAAAAAACAACAACCAAGCTGGCCAAGAGTGGTATCAATGGGAAACATCAACCCCCCCCCCCGAGTAAGCTCCATAGAACACAGATAAATCGTGTAAGGGTCCATACTCCGTCCCCATACAAGGTGCATGGGCCCACAGTGAAATAGCGCTGCTCAGGGTTTTCCCCACCATCGGACATGGTTCCTATGGTGTGCACATGTCCTGAAACATCAGGGCGGGCATGTCAGAATGGGCAATCGGGCAGATGCTGGCAAAGGGGATACAGAGGGCTGCAGGCAGCACATGCTCTGGTGCAGCTGGGCCACAGTGGGAACTAGGGTGATGCCTAGCTGGCCCATAGGAATGCTGAAACAGTAGAGCAGCCAGACAGCAACTGATGAGGGCCCAAATGGGCAGGAGTGTGCTTCCCACAGTGTCACAGGGAATAGTACCCAGCAGGTACCCCCAATGGCACGGAAGATTGGCAAGTGGTGATGGGGGACAGCGTGGACAGCTATGCAGGCACCCCTACCCCAGAACCCGCAGCATAGGCAGCCGCCTACCTTCACACTGGATGGCCTGAGACTGCGCACCACCAGCTCCACCAGCAGAAGGGCATGTCAGCATGGTGGCTGAGGGATACTGGTGGTGGAGGGGGCAGTGGCAGCTGCCCACAGCAGACCGTGGCCTAGCCCTGAGTAGGTGGGTGCCGTGCACTGCAACAGACAGGCCCTGTCTAACCAACAGTCATGATAGCACCAGGGAATGCACCATCTCTGTGAGAACATGGTGGTGCAGTGCACAGAACCAGTGTATTCAGAAGCAGAAGATCACATGTTCAAGTCCCAGCTGTAGTTTCCACCAACCCAGTCCTCATATTTTACCCACTACTATAACGTGCTAATACAGACAGAACCGTTCTTGCAGATGATGTAAAAATTCCCCAAACACCCACATTTTACCCTACAGAGCACAGACACCATAAACATGCACATTACCTAGAGCAGAGCCTCCCAAATGCAGTCCTGGAGGGCCAAACACCATTCCGGTTCCATGCTGCCTCTGATGAAGATGCCTGTGCTGCATGTCTATGCGCCACCCCCATGGTATGCAGATGTATCTCATGCATATTCATGAGGGACAGCATGAAAACCCGAACAGTGTTTGGCACCGCAGGACTGGAGTTGGGAACCTCTGCCGTAAAGCAGCAGCCAACAGGGGCAGACACACCCGCACCCACAGGCCCCATTATCCACAGCCTCCTGGAGAGGCAGGACTTTGGGCTCTGCGTGCATCTCCCAATACTAGCACATGCATACCATAGTAATGCCACCCTAAACCTGGGAATATGGTACACATCTATCAAAAGGTTGCTATGATTACTGGCAGATAGCAATTCCTAGGTTAAGTACAATTTCCTGAGTGAGCTGCATCATAGCAACCTTTCTGATGTCTGTGGAGTGTGCTACAGGTCTTGTGTCTGACAGTGTTTACCAACCTGGGGTGTGACTCCTACAGTATTGCGTACCATAGCCATGCCTGCACTGTGCCCAGGACTGGTGTGGTGGCCTGGGCTGCCCAACACATCTATAGTTGCACAGTGCTGGCATAGGTGTGGGGAGTGTGTGTCTGTCTATCCAGTGTGTGGTGGCTTCCAACACCCTCCACAGCCCACACTGCTAGCACTGTTGCCAGTATGGACCTGCTAATGTGCATAATGAGGAGCAAGGTACAGTGGGAATAGCCTGGATAGGGTGGCCTGGCCTTGCCTCATCTACGCAGGGCATAGGGCAATAGCTCAGACATTGTAGTGCCCGGTACCACCTGCACTGACAGAGTGGCCACAGCAGGTCCTGCTGGGAGGTCACTCTCACCCTGACTGATCAGTGACCACAGCATGGCTAGGTTCCCCCATCGTGCTATATAGCATTTTTCTCATGTGATATATGTGGGTGTCTTTTTGTGGCTCAATCACTGATTTATCTGCTTGGTGTGTATGCTGACATCCCCGTTTTGGGTACATGCACCTCCTCCAGGACCATGCACTATGAACTAGCTGGTGGACTGTCTGCTGCTAGTATGTGTCTTGCTGGAGAATGTCAGATAATGATGGGGGGCAGCTGAGCATTTCCAGGCCTGCTGTCTGTCTGCTATTGCGTTATGGATGTGTGCTGCTCTGTCTGTTCCCCAGCAAGACTGCTGTTGCTGGTCCCTGCTGCCATTGCAGGGAGGTAGGCTGGATCTATTGGTGGATGATCCTGTTTCCCACCCTGAGTCCCAGAGGGTGGGTTGTGTGGTGGTACATAATCTGCCAAGTGGTCCATACACCCCCCCTACAGCAGGTAATGATGGCACCAACACAGGATATGCACTAGTCTGGGTGCAACAGCACCCATAGGGACTAGACATGACCGGGACATACAGCAGGACACAGATGCATCCTAGGTGTGTCTAACGGACCTACCTATCACACACTGATGGGGACCTGCAGCATGGCACATTTCAGCCATGAAAGGTGCTGTGGACCTGGTGCTGGGCGCCCCACCTCACCCTCAGGGTGAGCACAGTACCCGCACAATGTGACGGTCTGTGGCTACTCTGTGGCAGTGCCACACACGGTCTGTTCCCCCTACAGGGCCGAGGTGCTGTGGGGGTGCATACCCAATCCTGTTCCCATCTCTCAACTGCTGATTTGCATGTGCAGTGCATCATGGGTACTGGTGCGTTACCCCTATCCTGGTAACCACAGCAGAATGTGAGTGTGGTGCCATGCAGTCCTCTTGTAGCCAGCCAGTTGTTTGTTAGCAGCTCTAGCCCACTGGTTACTTCACTGCCTGTGGAGCCAGAGGTCATGGGTTCAAAACCCACAGTGGTGTTCATCAATAGGGCTGTCTTAGGCATTGTCTATTTTTATTGCATATTAGTTCTGCCAGCAGGACCACCCTCAGGGTACTGTCCCCTTAGGATGGCTCATAAGGCACCCTATGGGGCGCTTTATATGGTGCCCTATAAAGCGCCTGATAAGGTGCCTTATATGGTGTCCTATAGGGGACATTATAGGGTGCCTTGGCAGACAGCGCACTTTATAATGTGCCCTATGGAGTGCCCTCTAGGGTGCCTTATGTGGCACCTTAGGTTACGCCACTGTGAGGGTGTGTTTGCTGGCAGCACTATTCAGGTACAACTAAACTTCCTCACAGCCCACTACTTAACCCTTTCCAGGCCAAGCCCAGTGCTTTCATGATCCCAACTTCTGCCTATATATTCCTATCAAATGGTATATAATACATGACCATGCCAGAGGGAACGTCACTATTGGGACATATTGGATACGATGGGTACAATTTTCCTGACATGTGCAAACATTAACCCGGCTGCAGAATGTGGATTAAAATATTATAGTAGGCCTTCAAAGGGTTACACATGATGCCTCAGCCAGCCTTATTAATTAGGCACACTGGGGAATCGAACCCATGACCCTTGTACCAGCAGTCTGTGTAATAACCATTGTGCTACAGCTCTGTTTCTGTATTTGTGTGTCTGCGTGCTGTCTTAAGCTTGCGCGCAGTAGCATGTGCGCTGTAGCGATCATTGCTGAGTGGCGCGTAATAACGCGCGCAACTGCACGTTATCGGTTACGATGTACCGCCCATGTCCTTTTTTGGCTTTCCTTCCACTAACGCGGCTCCTAACGTGAATCACACTAACGCACTTTAGTAAACATACCCCTAAGACTGCAATTAACGCCAGTAACATTAAGACGGTTTAGTAAACATACCCCTTGTTTTTTTACAGGTATTAACCGAAGGCCTATTATATTTACTATTGACATGCATTTCATGATGTAAACATTAATTCTTGTAGATTACAGAAAACTAGAGCCAACTTTGCAATTTCACTGTCATATTCGTGTTCAGCATATAAAAATTGATAAGAAATTACTTGGTTTGCAGCTTGTCGTGCTGTGAGGGCTTGCGTGCATCAGTGATGCTGAGAGGTAAACTATCAGTAGTTTAACTACTGGCAGGGTCTCCCAAGATGGACAGGTCTCAGCTGATGTGCCAGACCAAGACAAACCACCCATCTTGGCAGCAGCAGAATGGGACAGTGTTGACGGCGGAGGATCACATTTTTGTGACAACGGCAACAAAACCAAACTTAAACTGCACGGAAGAAAGGCCCGGCAATCTACTTCTGTATCTTGCCATGAAAACCCAATGGATAGTTACAACAAAACAAATTGTGCTATGGTGCTGGAAGATGAGACCCCCAGGTCAGAAGGCACTCAACTAGCTACTGGGGAAGAGCTGAAGACTTTTCAGAGTAAAGCCAGCATTTATGATGTGGTTGGAACAAAGCCCTCGGGAAGTCTGACTGCTGATGTAGCTGTGCATGAAATGAGAGTCAGAAGCTGTAAAGATGTCTTACACATTGGAACATGGAACATATGAAGCATGAACCGAGGAAAGTTGGAGGTGGTCAAGAATGAAATGGAACGTGTACAACTTGATCTGTTGGGTGTCATCGAACTGAAATGGACTGGCATGGGGCACTTTGCATCAGATGATCACATGGTCTACTATGCTGGAAATGAAAGACAAAGAAGAAAGACAAAGAAGAAATGGTGTTACATTTATAATAAAGAAGAAACTTGCAAGAACTATAATGAAATACAATGCAGTCAGCGAATGCTTAATCTCTATTTGTCTACGAGGATTGCCTATCAACACAACTATAATTCAAGTATATGCCCCAACAACAGCTGTAGAAGAGAATGAAATTGAAAAGTTCTATGAACAAGTATAAGCTGAAATTGACAGAACATGCAAACAGGATTTCCTGATAGTCATGGGTGTCTGGAATGCAAAAGTTGGCAACAAAGAAGAAGGCAAAGTAGTTGGAAAATATGGACTTGGCAACAGAAATGAAGCTGGAGAAAGACTGATAGAATTTTGCAAGACCAATGTTCTATCCATCTCAAACACCTTCTTCCAGCAACACAAGCGGTGACTGTACACATGGACTTCACCCAATGGATTGTATAAAAATCAAATTGACTACATCTGTGGAGGTCAATGATGGAAAAGCTCTGTAACATCAACAAAGACAAAACCTGGAGCTGACTGTGGTACAGATCATCAACTACTAGTATGCAAACTCAAGCTAAAGTTGAAAAAGAGCAAACTACTCATGAATGCAGCAAAATATGACCTTGAGAATATACCACTGGAATTTAAAGACTGCCTGCAAAATCGATTTGCTGCTTTAGATACAAATGACAGAGCTCCGGAAGAGTTATGGAATGACATCAAGAAGGTTGTGTTGGAAGAAAGTGAGAAGTCTCTACAAAAGGTGAAAAAGCAAAAACGGCCAAAATGGATGACGGAAGAAACTCTGAAAATTGCCCAGAAACGCAGAGAAGCTAAAGCCAGAGGAGAAAGAAAGACAGTCACAGAACTTAACAGAGATTTCCAACGTGCAGCAAGACAGGACAAGGAAAAGTACTACAATGACACTTGCAAAGAAATAGAAGCAGAAACTATTAGAGGAAGAACAAGATCGGCTTTCCTAAAGCTACGAGAATTAAAGAAAAAGTTCCAGCCTCAAATTGGAATGTTACAAGATGCTCAGGGTTCTATGTTGAATGATGCTGAGAAGATCAAGAAAATGTGGAAGGAATATACAGAGTTTTTATATGATAAAGATCAAGTGGACCAACAGCCATTTCAACCTGTACCTTATGATCGGGAACCATTGGTGATGAAAGAAGAAATTGAAGCAGCATTGAAAGCCTTATCAAAGAACAAAGCACCAGGCATTGATTGCTGCCATACTTCTATGGGAATGCTATCTGATGCAGCTGTTATCGTACTCACAATGCTCTGCCAAGAAATATGGAAGACAACATCATGGCCAACTGACTGGAAAAGATCTGTGTTTATACCAATACTAAAAAAAGGTGATTCAACTGACTGTGGAAATTATCGCACAATCGCTCTGATCCCACATGCCAGCAAGATTCTACTGAAGATTATTCAAAAGAGACTACAACCATACCTGGAACAAGAACTACCTGAAGTGCAAGCAGGGTTCAGGAAAGGGCGAGGAACGAGAGACATCATTGCAGATGTGAGATGGATCCTTGAAAAGACTAAAGAATACCAAAAGGATATCTATTTGTGCTTTATCGACTATAGCAAGGCTTTTGACTGTGTAAACCATGAGAAACTCTGGGCCACATTAAGAAGCATGGGTATACCAGAACACCTGATCGTTCTCTTGCGCAATCTGTACATTGATCAAGAAGCAACAGTTCGAACGGAACAAGGAGAAACAGAATGGTTTAAAATAAGCAAAGGTGTAAGACAAGGCTGCATACTTTCCCCCTACCTGTTTAATTTATATGCAGAACAAATCATCAGAGAAGCAGGATTGTATGAAGACAACAGAGGTGTGAAGATTGGTGGAAGACTCATCAACAACCTTCGCTATGCTGATGATACCACATTACTGGCTGAAAGTGAAGATGATCTGAAACATTTGCTTCTCACAATCAAAGAACATAGTCTCAAAATGGGCCTGCACCTCAATGTAAAGAATACAAAGATCATGACAACTGGCATAATCAACAGGTTCATCATTGAAGGAGAAGAAATTGAAATTGTGAACAACTTTAACCTACTTGGATCAACTACACAGGTACACTACCAAAAAACTGCCTCCAGTTTTGCAACTGATTCATATAGATTTTGGGGTGCTGAATCCAGGAAAAATAGCCAAAATGTTCCATCACGTCACGTTTTCTTGCAAAATTAGATTTCTTACCCATATAAGGAATGTTCACAATTTTTTTTAGCCGACTGCAGTTTATTTTCTTGGCCCAAAATAGAGGTTGTAATGGTTAACTAACTAGAAACACTCCCTCATGATATTTTAGAGTGTTTTGTATTCATTTTATACATTAACAGGACAATTGGGAGGCGGGGGGCTAAATCCAGTACTCGTGCTGGCGCATGTTCTTTCCTGTTCGCCTCGCCTCGTTTGCTCGCTCAAACATGGTGGTTGCGACATGAACGTTCCTGTCAAATTTCAGTTTCTTGCAAGTTCATTATTACCTTTTGTTTGCTCAGTCGTAATCCAGCTTTATTCCGAAGTGGTTCACTACAGTTGTAGTTTGCAGTGCTGTGTATTTGTGATGGCTCACAGAGCCAGAGGTTGCGTCAACTCTCCGGACAGTTTTTGTTTTATTTGTGGGGAATATACCGTGAAAAAGCAGCAGAGGAACATTTCTGCATTTATTAAAGTATATTTCGCCTATTTCGGTTTGAAGTTAGGCGATCAAGACAAACCGTGGGCTCCTCACAAAGTGTGCAAGACATGTGAGGAAGATCTACGCTTATGGATGAAAGGTAAAAAACAAGCATTTCGTTTCGGAATACCTATGATGTGGCGTGAACAAAGAGACCACAGCAGTGACTGCTATTTTTGCTCTTGCATTGTGAAGGGATACAACTTAAAAAATAAGAACGTAATAAGTTACCCCAACCTTCCCTCAGCAATTAGGCCTATGTCTCATAGCAACGAAGTACCTGTGCCTGAACCACCAAAATCTTTGGATCATATTTGTGTTGACGGTTCTGATCATGATGAGACTCATCAGATGGCTTTTCCCGATGAGTCCAGTACTTCCGAGTTTGAAACTGAACCAGATCCGAAACCTGAACTTTTCTCTCAAGCTGAATTGAATGATTTAGTCCGGGAATTAGGACTCCCAAAAGATGCTGCCCAACTGCTAGGTTCTCGGCTTAAACAGAAAAATCTATTGTCACCAGGAACAACTTTTTATTGGTACCGCAACCGCGAGACACAATTTTTGAAGTATTTCAGCAAAGAGGAAGATTTGGTATTTTGCAACGATATATACGGAGTGATGGAAAAGTTTAAACTCAAGTATGATCCTGCTGAATGGCGGCTGTTCATTGATTCGTCAAAAGACAGCATAAAAGGTGTTCTTCATAATGGCAACACATTCGCTTCAGTTCCTATTGCTCACTCTGTTATTCTCCAAGAAAAATACGAGAATTTGCCCCTGATTCTTCAGAAGATTCGTTATGATGAGCATAAGTGGATGATTTGTGGAGACTTTAAAATTCTATCCATGCTATTAGGGCAGCAATCCGGTTTCACCAAATATCCCTGCTTCCTTTGCTTGTGGGATAGCCGGGCCCGCGACCTACACTGGGGGAAAAAAGACTGGCCAATTCGGGAGTATTTGAGACCCGGTGAGAAAAATGTTCTTCATGAGAGCTTGGTACCTCGTGATAAAATTCTATTACCACCTCTCCACATTAAGTTGGGTCTCATTAAGCAATTCATCAAGTCCCTTCCAAAAGATGGTGAGTGCTTTCGGTACCTTTGCTCAAAGTTTCCCCGACTTTCTGAAGCAAAGCTAAAGGAAGGAGTGTTTGTTGGCCCTGATATAAGGAAACTCATTTCAGATGGAGCATTCGCTGAAACGATGTCTGAGAAGGAAAAAGAAAGCCTGGGATTCCTTCAAGGATGTTCTCAAATTTTTGGGGAACAGGCGGGATGAGAACTATAAGGATATTGTTGCCAGGATGCTCAATGCCTTCAAAGAACAAGGCTGTAACATGAGCCTGAAAGTCCATTTCTTGCACTCCCATGTGAACTACATTCCCGAAAACTTGGGGGCGTACAGTGAAGAACAAGGTGAAAGGTTTCACCAGGACATCAAGGACGCAGAGAGAAGGTACCAAGGAAGATGGAACACCCCTATGATGGCTGATTTCTGCTGGTTGCTGCTGCGGGAAATCCCAGATGAAAAATACGCCAAGCAGCGCACCAAGATTAGCATTCGGGGAAAGAAGAAACGGGCCCACCAGGAGATTGATTGACCCAAGAATGACTTTAAAATCTAAACTGTGTTGACAAATATCGTGTTTTTACTAAACTTTGAAATAAAAATTTGCTAGTTATTACCACAGTGTCAGATCTCATTTATTAGAATTTTATTTTCACACCATCGGGTGTTTGTCTTCATGTATTGCAATGGTGCGGTTTGCGTTTTCTATTCTTACATACATACCTGTACAACATATTTTGCACATTTCTTTGCTTTGCTTTGTGTCTAACCTCGCTCTTATATGCTCAATGTTTGTGCACATGTATGTGGCTGTTTTAAGTGCAGACAATTTTGCTACCATCACAGTGTGTTTTGTTGACATTACTCTATTCTTATGTGCTGCCTTGTTACAATTTTCTTTATTCTTATTTGAATAACTACTAAACAATTAGTATAAAGAATTCATCCAAGAAACTTTTATCTCGATCGCACTCAATCTGAAATGTTCACCTCAAAATGCTAACCCAATGTAGCCAAAAATCTGTACGTGATGGAGCAAATTGGTTACCAGATTTGGATTCAGTGCACCAAAAAACGTAAAAATCAATCGAAACATTAGAGGCAGTTAAAAAAAAAATTTTTTTAGTGCACCTGTGCTATCAATAAAGAAGCAACAAGCAGTCAAGGAATCAGACGACGCATTGCTCTTGGCAGAATGGCTATGAAAGACCTAGATAAGATTCTCAAGAGCAGAGATGTCTCTCTCCATACAAAGATTCGACTTGTTCAGGCCATGGTATATTCAATAACATCATATGGATGTGAAAGCTGGACAGTGAAAAAGACAGATAGGAAGAAAATTGATGCCTTTGAATTATGGTGCTGGCAGCGAATACTGTGTATACCATGGAATGCCCGAAGAACAAACCAGTCGGTACTAGAGGAGATCAAACCTAAGCTTTCTTTAGAAGCTCTGATGACAAGACTTCGACTTTCATACTTTGGACACATCATGTGAAGAGAGAGATCATTAGAGAAAGACATTATGCTTGGCAAGATAGAAGGTCAACGCAAAAGAGGAAGGCCAGCAATGAGATGAATCGATACAATAACAGCAGCTACAGGTACCAGTCTGTCAACAATGAGCCGCCTGACTGAAGACCGAACACAATTTAGGATAGCTATCCAGAGGGTCGCCATGAGTCGACTCCGACTTGACGGCACTTAACAACAACAACATTTTTATTTCAGTAACATGACTTTTGTAAAAATTTGTTGTCCAGTGTTTCAGATAAATATCTATAAACTATTCATCCCAATATGTTGACAGACTATACAATCACATTGATTCCACTGGCATATTTGAAATAAAGCAGAAGATTAATATAAAGGGTGCATTGGTATGGAATCACTGTTGATTAAACTCATTATGGCCAGAGCTAATTAAAAAAAAAATCTCAGTATAGCATGGGTTGACTATAAGAAAGAACTTGATAGCATCCCATATTTTTAGTTAATAAATTATCTGTAATTTACAAAATAAACCTGGATTGAGTACATCAGGTTCATCATGAAAATGTAGTAAGCGACACCCTAAATGGCTCATGGCTGTTATTGCTGATGACACCTGGATCTAAGTCTATACAAGAAATCTCACCAGTAATCTAGTCCCAAATCTCAGCCTGCTTGTCTTCCATCACCATCTGGATGTCCTACTATTATCTGAAATATTCACACAGAAAAGTGAGGAAAACAACAGTTCTTTCATTATTTTTTTTGGACCACATAATACCTTGTACCAGGGTCATGAAAAACAGACTCCCAGACCTTGGTAAGTAATAGTCCGTTTTAATCAAACCAGCAGTGAGAAATATATAATAAACTTAACTGCCACGGCCAAATCATCAAAGTGGAAGACACACGACACAGTCCTGCGTTTCAGGCTCTCACTTCAATCCGCCCTGCTTCAGGTCAAACTATCATCACCAATCAAATAGCCGTCAATTCATCAATGAATGAAAAAACTTTCAAAGAAACACTTTTAAACATGGCATCTGACGTCATCCAGCTTACTAAACCAATCAAAAAATAAGGAGAAAAATAAAAATAAAAATGAATGAAGAATTCAGAGTGACCCCTAGAGGGGAAAGAATGCATAGCGAATCAGGACAACCTAGAGACATCACAAAAGGCTGTGCCAATCTAATTCCAAATTTAGACCATGGCGGGTCACTGTATTGAGGCAAAAAATCCACCGTTGCTCAATCATTTGTAACTTCTGAGTCCGGTCCCCCCCCCCCACAGGGATTCCAAGGGATGTGGTCAATTGCCCTCCAGCGTAGGTCCTCAAAATTATGTCCATGAAAAAGCATATGTTGTACCAGCGGAGCCGAGACAGTACAGGTGCGGATCCGAGAAGCATGTTCTAATAAGCAGATCCTAAATGGGCGAATTGTCCTGCCCACATAAACCAATCCGCATGGACAACAGATCAGATATACTACATATTGTCATCGGGCCAGCCTACTGCCTAGGGCGAGTAGGGTTGGTCTGCCTTGATATTCTATCTTCAGGGAGTATGACACTGCATTTGCTCCTGCAATTCCTTGTGGGAATGGTAGTTCCCTTTCTACCCTCTGATTCAAGAAGGAGTTGCAGTCTAGTGTTAAAGGCAAAAATGACAAGGATTTTATTTCCCCTCCCAACAGAACTTAAGTGCAGATGCAATTAGGACAACTTTCCATATATTTGGTAGGAGGAATGCATACAAGAACTAAGGTAAATGTGCCTCTTCATTCTCAGGCTTCCAAACGTGCAGTGCTCGTCACAAAAACAAAAGCAAACAAACAGCTTCTGATAGCAAAGGAAAATGTCCCCCTTTTCTTTGCCGCTTTATCAGCACTCTTATAGTAATGCTCAGCACAGGGATTCAATATGATCAGCTATACATAGGGTGCAATCCATCTGTATATCAGCTGCGTCATAAATATCAGAGTCTATCTGCATCTCTTCCAGCTCAGCATTAGCTGGGTGTGGTTGTAAGCTGCTATCGTGGGTTTTAAAGTAACCTTCTTCTAGGCATTCAGGGATCTTCCCCTTATACCATTCTAAACAGCAGGGCTTGAAACTACCCTGTACTCTGGAGTTGCTTCCTGGGCTGTTTCCTATTTCTTGGCAACAACAAGGAAATACTTTTAAACTAGATGCATAGCTGGGCAAACTTTGAAGCCTACCTTCTGGCTTTAAGGAGGGAGGAATTCTCTGCTCTCTTGGCTCAGGCAGGTTTACAAACACCGGCTGTGTTTTCTTTCTTCTTAATTTGCTGGCTTCTGCCTCAGACCTATAAGTATTTTCATGCCATCGTCTCTCTCTCTCTGGAGCCTCCGAGCTTTTCCAAGCCTTCCTCCCAGGAGGTCTCTCCTTTCTCCTGCCTTTCCTGAACGGCACCTCTCTTGTGCTGCTTCCTTCAGGTTCTCGGGCTTTGGCTTCCTTGGCTCTTGCTATGGCTCTCTCTTGCCCTGGTCTCTGACTGCGACCTTCACCCGGTCTCTCTCTCTTCCTTGCCTCTGTGTTTCTCTCGGTCTCCCTTTTAAAGCTAATGACCAATTATTATAGTCCTGTTTCTCAGGGCTTAGCTCTGCCCTTCCCTTGAACAGGTGTTTCTCATTAACCCCTAAGCTTGGTGATACCTCACAGCTTGGGCGTGTCCATTTGGCTCCTGACTTTCTCTGTTTACTTTCTTCTTGTAAACATTGAGCCATGTGCTCAGACTGCCTGTCAGATTCTAAGGTGGAATCTTCTACTATCCCTATCTGGGCTCAGTAGGGGCTTCTTCATTACAATATGAAGAATCACAGCACGTAGTACATCGAAAAAACCATTGTCGCTGTGAACGGGGATCAGTCCAAGCAATACCTAACAGAGACACAGAGCAATAGGAGCAGTGACCACAAGGTGTATGTCCCGTCTGTTCATTGGGAAGATCAACCCGTGAGGAAGTATGCACCAGACAATCACGGAGGTTTTACCCCCGAGTGAAAGCAACAGAGTCTTTTCTGAAAAAATGCGTGGATTGACAACATGCTCCAATGTTTTCTCAAAATCGAATATACAGTGTGTATCCGGTGATTGAATGGTAAAATTCCGACAGATTTTGAGGAATCTATAACTTCTGTCCCACCAGGCTTATTGCAATCCCGAACGACTTCCGTAGTCCCAATTACATCGCTGACATAGTTATCTGTATTTTTATTTTTATTACCATTATTATGTTTATTATCATCAATTTCATTCACAGTAATGACAGGAGCCATGTTATTACCCCTCATATTAGTATTTCCCTTACCACCTTGATTTACATTAGTGATAAGACCACTAGCATTATCCCTCACATCAGTATGGTGGGCGATCTTTTCATCCGGGCCCGACAATAACCACTCCCGATGGTTGTATAAAGCTCTTTTATAAGCACTCCAAATGATTTTTTGAGGATAACCCCGGTGTTGTAGCCGATGACACAATTCTTTGGCATGAAATTTGAAATCATCACATAAAGAACAAATACGTCTAAGCCTTAAGAACTGGCCAAAAGGCAGCCCACGTTTCAAGGCAGGGGGGTGAAAACTTGAATACTTTAAAAGAGTGTTATGTTGAACAGGCTTGCGAAAAAGGGTAGTAGACAAGCCATTTTTATCCATAATAACCAAAACATCCAAAAGCTCAATACGATTGGTATTATATTTTAAAGTAAACTTGATATGAGGATCCACTTGGTTTAAAATTAACAAATTGATAAACTGTGTCTATATCGCCCCTCCACAAAAAAAACATCATCCAAAAATCTTTTCCAGAGAAGCACATCAGCGAATCATTCTGACCCATATACAAATTGTTGTTCAAAATGGGCCATAAACAAAGTAGCAATCGAGGGGGCAACAGTGGCCCCCATCGCTATCCCAAAGATTTGAAGATAAAAGGAAGTTTCATATCGAAAATAGTTCTTTTCCAATACCATTCTAAGTAGTGATAACACAAAATGTTGATGGAGATGGTCCGGTAAAGGTAATGTAAGCCAATGACTGAGAAATATTAGAATAAAGGGCCACTATATCTAAGGTGACCAACACCACTGGAGAAGGAGGTAAATCCACAGATTGAAGCATCATCAAAAAATGGGACGTGTCTCTAATAAAAGATGGGACTTTAGAAGCTAATGGTTGCAAAAATATTTCGCAAAATTGGGACAAAGGTTCCAAGACTGACCCACATCAAAAGACAATGGGGCAGCCAGGTGGGTTTCGTAAAGATTTATGTACCTTCAGAACAGTATAGAACACAGGGATTCGAGGGTGATCCTGAATCAAAAAATGATATTCTCTACGAGTAATCCATCTCTCATCTTGAGCCCGGCCACAAAGTTCTTTGATGGCAAATAACAGGGAAGGTGTGGGGTCTTCCGGCAATAATAAATAAGGTTGAATAAGGGTATCATGATGATAAGCAGAAAAGGATTGTACCACCACCGCACCACCCTTATCAGCTGGTCGGATGGCCATATCGCGATCATCCATCAATTCCTTTAAAGTGATTCTCTGAGTTTTAGACAAATTAGGATGAAGATCTACCATCTTCTTCTCCATCTCAAATAAGTCAGTCAATACTAATCGCTGAGCGGTATAAATTACCGGATCTATTGGGCCCAGAGGTACCCAATGGGAAGTACGAGAGACAAAGGACTCATTCTCACATCATTTATTCAAAAAAAATAAAACAACCTGCAATTTTCGAAAAA
Source organism: Ichthyophis bannanicus (assembly GCA_033557465.1). Taxonomy (NCBI): domain Eukaryota; kingdom Metazoa; phylum Chordata; class Amphibia; order Gymnophiona; family Ichthyophiidae; genus Ichthyophis; species Ichthyophis bannanicus. Next base: position 218,719,109 of record CM066036.1, read on the forward strand.
CGTTTTGTAACACCAGTTGTACCACACAAGAATTGTATGGTACTGTAGGAACAAAAGATAACCCCAAAGACAAAACATGAAGCTGATCAGATGTCAAAATTCGTCCACTGAGGTTAAAAACTGATTTCTGCGCCTCTGTCTGGTAATTGGTCCCCTCCATTGGTCCTGGTAGTGGGGGCAGGACGATCCCTGGTACAGGCCCTCATGAAAATCCTTCTGGGGCCAGATTCTCCAAAACGATCTCCATCAAAACTAGAAGCAACACCACCTTCCTGGGTTGCCAAATTTTTCTTTTTGGATTTTGATTTCTTCTGTTTATTGGACCCCTGTGGGGGGTCTAAATTTGAAATTAGATTGGCACAGACTTTAGTGATGTCTCTAGGTTGTCCTGATCCGCTATGCATTTTTTCCCCTCTAGGGGTCACTCTGAATTCTTCATTCATTTTTATTTTTATTTTTCTCCTTATTTTTTGATTGGTTTAGTAAGCTGGATGACGTCAGACGTCATGTTTAAAAGTGTTTCTTTGAAAGTTTTTTCATTCATTTGTGAATTGACGGCTATTTGATTGGTGATGACAGTTTGACCTGAAGCAGGGCGGATTGAAGTGAGAGCCCGAAACGCAGGACTGTGTCGTGTGTCTTCCACCTTGATGATTTGGCCGTGGCAGTTAAGTTTATTATATATTTCTCACTGCTGGTTTGATTAAAATGGACTATTACTTACCAAGGTCTGGGAGTCTGTTTTTTATGACCCCGGTACAGGGTATTATGTGGTCCAACAAAAAAAAAAATAATGAAAGAACTGTTGTTTTCCTCACTTTTCTGTGTGAATATTTCCTGAGCCAGGTGAGGGGTTTGGCTCCTGGGTTTGGCAATTTTGCCTTAGTGTTTGGCTACTAATATCTGAAACAGCATGACCAAGAGAGAGCTTTCCCCACTTCTATGGATAACGTTGATAGAGCAACATAGTAACATAGTAAATGACGGCAAATAAAGACCAGTATGGTTCATCTAGTCTGCCTAGTAAGATAGCAAGAGTAGGTGCATCTGCCGCTCTGTGCAGGTAACCCCTCCCCAGATATGCTTCAAGTTCCCTGTAAATTTGGGATCCTTTTGGACTCATTTCTCTCTTTTTCTACACAAATCAGAGACTGCTGAAACCTGTTCTCTCCTTGTAGTAACAACAAAATCTGTCTCTTAGGGGTATGTTTACTAAACCGTCTTAAAGTGTGCCCGGCAATAGTGTGCAGGCTGACTTAAAGGAGTGGGCGTTTCGGTCTTAATGTAGCAAAACGGGATTATTGCGTGATAACGTACGCTGTGCACATTATTGGGTGAGACGCTGCTAAGCATGTTTACACGCGGTAATATTAAGTAGGCGCAGACATGCAAACACAGAAACAGAGGTGTAGCACAATGGTTAATACACTGACTGATGGTACAGGGGTTGTGAGTTTGGTCCCCCAGTGTGCCTAATGCATATGGCTGGCTGAGGCATTAGCTGTTACATGTAGGTATTGCTTTTTGAGGCATGTTATGTATATTTTAATTAGTGCTGCCAGCAAACACACCCTCACGTGCCGTAACCGAAGGTGCCGCATAAGGCACCCTATAAGGCACTCCATAGGGCACATTATAAAGTGCACTGTCCACCAAGGCACCCTATAATGTCCCCTATGGGGCAACCTATAAGGCGCTTTATAGGACACCTTATAAGACACCGTAGAAGGTGCTTTATAGGGCGCCTTATACAGCGCCTTATGAAGCACCTTATGGCTACAGTACTCTGAGTGTGTTTTTGCTGGCAGCACTAATGTACAATAAAAATAGACAATGCCTTGGACAGCCCTATCAAATAACCCCACCATGGGTGTGAACTAGGGTGGTCCACTGCCATAGGGGAAAAAATAAAAGTAGGAATTTCTTTGCTCCCTGGCCTGATTCTGGTTCCATTTATGTGGAACACAATGTGTGCAAAGTTTGAAGCCAATCAAATAATATTTAGGGGTGTCTCAAGGTCCTTATCTATCAGGCCCCTGGATCCCCCCAGGGTTCGTCAGACCACTGGTTATTATCCGCTCATAGACGGGGGTATCATGCTTGCCAAGCACTCAATGTGGTCCAGATGCTAGTAAGGACTTTGACGATGTGGGGAACATCTTACGGTGTTGCGAGACAACACCCAGAAGGAACTGGAGTTGCTCTTCTTTTGTGGTGTGTCGGCCGTTGAACTCCTCAATGAGTTTGACCCCTCGCTCAGCCACATCGTTGATCACTGGAAGATTTTTTACTTTCTTCAGACTGTCTTTGAATGATGCATTCTCTTCCCAGTCTTCTGGGTCTGCATTAAGAAAATCACTGTTGATGTCGAGGTGTTTCAGGAAATGGATTGACTTGCGAGTTGCAAAATATTCAAGTGGTGGAATCATGGAACTTTTCAATTCGACCCGCTTTGGGGGATTTTCGTCTTCGTCATCATCCTCATCGCTTTCATCTGATTCTGCCGGGATCATGGCTGACACTATGGCCTGTTTTGTCGGTGCTGAAACAGCTTCATCAAACAGTGACAGTGCCACCAGCTCCTCTGACACATACCACAGATGCTGTTGCAGTTTGTCTCTGGCCGCTCTTCCAACACGGTCATTGTGGTAAGAGTGTAGTTTCTTCAGCATCTCCAAATCTGTTAGAGGAGCAACTGCGGCATCAGGGGCAGAAAACCAGGCTTCCACATGAATCAGGATGGAGAAAATGCTCACATCACGAACACAGGACTCCTCCCGTTGGGTAAGATCTTTGAGTTGTCCTCGGAACATCCAAATCTTGAGACAGTACAAGACTTTTGCAATCCATCTGGCATGATGGAAAGCTCCGGGTTTCTTGAAATTGAAACTAGGAAGATTCCCTCCAAGGCAGACAATTGTTAACTCCAAGAATTCCAGGTAATCATCTCGGTGATTGCCCTGTGCCAACTTGGATTCTGCAAACTTCATGATGCGATCCCTGTCAGGTTGCAGCACCTCCAAGTCTTTTCCAGTTTGATAGTTGGACTTGTCAAGGGAGCCCCAATTCTTTTGGAACCGGCGAAAGAGTTGGACATCGGGACCCGATGAAGCTCCAGAGCATGTAGAGAATACTGCACCAAGAATTATTTCATAAATGTGATGGCGGCATGCCAAATGAAGGACTGTGCGACGGAGTCTCTGTTCTAGAAGAATGCACGCTCCTGATCGACGTCCCGTGTTCGATGCAGTTGTATCAAAGCATAAGCCTGCAACCTTTTCATCCAAACACCATTCCTGTAACAGTTCATAAACTGCTGCAGCTTGATTCTCGCCCGTTCCTGATGTCAGTTTTGGTACACCAAGAAGTTGTGTTACTCCAGTGGAGACAGCCGTTATCAAACTGGAAGGTGGTCAACGGATGTGGTTGAACAGAGGAGAGATGGCAATAACTTGCTATCCCAATGCACAATGCATGTTTTGCCTTCGGCTTTGAATGCGTTGTGCAGGTCCATCCATTGTTGCTGACGGTGCTTTTCTCAATGGCGCTTGACGCTGGAGTGGCTGATATTGAGCTCCCCAGGATAATGTCCCAGACTTCTGGCAGTTTCAGCTACCACAAACAGAGCATTGCGATCCGTTGTCCCTGTCCGATCCAGGGCTGCTGTAAGTTCTGGGGTGCAGACATTGTTACGTCGATACTGCTTCGTTTGTGGAGTTGCTTTCTTCTGTACGTTATCTGAATCGCAGATGTTGACGAGTCTTCACCTGACTCTGCTGAGGAAGAAGATCCTTCCAGCTGAACTTGGCTTGTAGTTGCCTCGGCTTCGGCAACATGTTTTTGTCTGCGCCTTTTCAGTTCTTCTTCTCGCTGTTGCGATCTTGCTTCCGTGTTGGCCAGTTTCTTGTCCATCGTGCACATTGAGCCGCGGCACCCTGGTTCTCGTTGCGCTATTAAGAATTCTTTGTCTTCTTGAATATGAATTAAATACATTGCATTGGCATGCGCCACATCAAATAGGTTTTTCATTGCAACCTGGAATTCTTTTTCATTTGCCTCTTGTTTCCCTCCTCTCCCTTTGTTTTTCTTCAAAAGTTTCCTCTGATTGAACAATTTCTTTACTTTTTCTTGAATTTTGTCATTTCTTTGAACAGGAAGCCTGGCCTTTTCCCAGTAAGCTTCTACTTCACTTGTTACAATAGATGCACTTTCACTAATGCCTTTGTTTAATGTCATATGGTGATGTAAAAATACACTTAACACGTGCTCCTTGCTGGGGAGCTTGGCCCCAAGAATTGTGGTGGACATTTCTTCAATGAGATAAAAACCACGTTTTTTCGCCATCTGAAAAGAATAAAGATACAAAGAAAATAGTACAATGTCTTTGCCACCTCTCAGAGATGAGATTAGTTCAAATATGACGCAATCAAATGTAATCAGCGTGGAACTGAGTGGATGATACAAGATGATGCAACATTTCGTCATCTGCTCCCAGGGGGAAATCTCAAGACTTGTTGAGCCACCCCTGCATATTATTTGATTGGCTTCAAACTTTGTACACAGTGTTTTCTACCTAAATGGAACCAGAATCAGGCCAGGGAGCAAAGGAATTCAGGAATTCATTTTTATGGACCACCTTAGTGTGAACCCATGACCTCTGACTCCACAGGCAGTGAAGTAACCGGTGGGCTACAGCTGCTAACAAGCCCCTGGCTGGCTACAGAAGGACTGCAGGTCACCACACAAACTGTCTGCTGTGGTTACCAGGATAGGGTTAACCCACCCGTACCCATGATGCACTGCACATGCAAATCAGCAGTATACAGATGATCACAAGAAGGGGTATGCACCCCCACAGCACCTCGGCCTGGTAGGGGGAACTGACCGTGAGAACCCCCACAGCACCTCAGCCTGGTAGGGGGTACTGACCGTGTGTGTTACTGGCTTGAGTAGCTACAGACCGTCACATTGTGCAGGTACTGTGCTCACCCTGAGGGTGAGGTGGGGTGCCCAGCACCAGGTCCTCAGCACCTTTCATGGCTGACGTACGCCATGCTGCAAGTCCCCATCAGTGCTACTGTGTGTGTGTGAGATAGGTAGTTCTTATAGACCCACCTTGGATACATCTGTGTCCATCTGTATTTGTGTGTCATGTCTAGCTCTTATGGCAGGGGTGTCCAAACCTGTCCTGGAGGGCTGCAATCCTGGCAGGCTTTTGGGATAGCCCTAATGAATATGCATGATATATATATGCATTAGAGAGATCCTGCCAACCTGACTGGTTTGTGGCCCTACAGGACTGGATTTGGAGACCCCTGCCGTACACCTCTGTCATTTAAGATTGTGAGTGGGCAAGGTACAGATGTCCTAGACATCAAAAGGGTAGATAGAATTTCTCACATTCCTTCTCGATTCCCACCACCACCAAAAAGTTGTCTAATAGACCACATTTTGGTGGTGGTGAGAAGTGAGGAGGAATGTGACAAAGTATATCTACCCTTTTGATGTCTAGGACATCTGTACCTTGCCCACTCACAATCTTAAATGACAGAGGTGTAAAGCAGGGGTCTCCAAATTCAGTCCTGGAGGGCCACAAACCAGTCAGGTTGGCAGGATATCTCTAATGCATATATATATCATGCATATTCATTAGGGCTATCCCAAAAGCCTGCCAGGATTGCGGCCCTCCAGGACAGGTTTGGACACCCCTGTCTTATGGGCTATGATGCACCCAGAATAGTGCATATCCTGTGCTGGTGCTATGGTTACATGATGATGATGATGATGGGGGGTGTTTGGACCCATAGGCAGCTTATGTACCACCACCCAACCCACCCTCTGGGGCTCAGGGTGGGTAACAGGATCTCCCACCAACAGATCCACATTCTACCCCCCTGCAATTGTGGCAGTAGAGGGGACCATCAACCCCAGTCCCACAGTGTCATAGGGGATATTACCCAGCATGTACCCCCAAGGGCACATAACATTGGCAGGTGGTGCCGGGGGGGGGGGGGAAGCACACATGTCCATGTAGGCACCCCTACCCGAGAACTCACACCATAGGCAGCTGCCTATCGGCACACTGGATGGCTTGGGACTGCGCACCACCAGCACCACCTTTATCATGGCATGGCAGCATGGTGGCGGAGGGGTGCTGGTGGTGCAAGGGGCAGTGGCATCTGCGCACAGCAGACCACGGCCAAGCCCCATTTAGGTGGGTGCCATGCACTGCAACAGAAAGGGTCTGTCTGATGAACAGTCATGGTATCCCCAGGGAACAATTTGTCCCTGTGGCAGCAGTGTGGTTCAGTACACACAGCCAGTGCGTTCAGGAGCAGAAGGTCACAAGTTTAAGTCCCAGCTGTGGCTCCTGCCAACCCTGTCCCCATATTTTACCCAGTACTAAGCCGTGGTAATAAAGACGGAACCTTTATTGCAGATAAAATAAACATGCCTGAAACACCTACATCTTACCCTACAGAGCACAGACAGCATAAATGTGCAATCCCTAGAGCAGTTTCCCAACTGCAGTCCTTGAGGGCCAAACACCATTCAGGTTCATGCTGTCCCTAATAAATATGCCTGTGCTGCATTTGTATGCATCGCCCCCATTGTATGCAAAGTATCTCATGCATATTCATTAGGGACAGAATGAAAACCTGAACAGTGTTTGGCCCACCAGGACCAGAGTTGGGAACCTCTGCCCTAGAGCAGCGGCCAACAGGGGCATAAACACCCACACCCACAGGCTCCACTATCCAAAGCCTCATGGAGAGTCAGGCTGTTGGGCACTGCGCGGAGCAGCATCTCCCAATACTGGCACCTGCATACCTTAGCAATGCCGTCCTAAACTTGGGAACACGTTCCACATATATTAAAAGGTTGCTATGATTAATGTCAGCTAAAAAATCCTAAGTTAAACACAATTTGTTGGTAGAGATTCATCATAGCAACCTTTCTGATATCTGTGGAGTGTGTTTCAGTTATTGATTCTGACAGTGTTTACCATCCCGGGGAGTGACCCTAACAGTATTGAGTACCAAAGCAATGCCCGCACTGTGCCCAGGACTGGTGTGGCGGCCAGGGCTGCCACAAACCTCTATATTTGCACAATGCTGGCATAGGTGTGGGAGTGTGTGTCTGTCTATCCAGTGTGTTGTGGCTGCCTACACCTTACTGAGCCCACATTACTTACACTGTTTCCAGTGTTATCCTGCCAATGTGCATATTGAGGAGCAAGCTACTGTGGGTATGGCCCGGACAGGGTGGCATGGGCAGGATGCATTTGCACAGGGTATAGGGCAATGGCTGGGACATTGTAGTGCCCGACCACCACCTGCACAGACAGGGTGGCCACAACATGTCATGCTGGGAGGTCGCTCTCACCCTGACTGAGCAGTGACCACGGCATGGCTAGGTTCCCCCATAGTGTTATAGAGCATTTCTTGCAAGCAATAGTTATGGGTTTTCTTTTCTGGGGCCCAGTCACTGACATACCTGCATGGTGTGTGTGCTGACATCCCAGTTTTGAGTGCACACAGTTCCTCCAAGAACTTGCGCTATGTACTAGCTAGCAGACTGTCTGCAGTTAGCATCTGTATGGCTAGGACACCTTGCAGGGTGCAGCAGGTGCACACTGATTGCCCTCTGCTGGTGAATGTCAGATTGTAGTGGGGGGCAGCTGAGCTGACTGGGCCCACTACCTATCTGTCAGTGGCCCTGTCCCAAGTGCAGATCTTCAGCAGATGTCTGTTTGCCACCAGGGCTGGGGTTGCTGGCCCCACAGCCTGTCCTCATGTACCTCCACTGCTCCTTTGCAAAGGGTGAGAGTACAGGTGTGTTGGGGGCAGATCATGTCCCCCCGCCCTGACCCAGAGAAGGCAGTTTGCTAAGTACATTTTTGCCATGTGAGCCCTGACACACACCCTGCTCCCTAAACAGGTGACCCTAGCAAGCACAGTGGATATGCACTATGTTGTGTGCATCATGGTCCACAAGAGCCAGACTTGATTGGCAATTACAAATGGACACAGAGACCTCCTAAAAGTGTCTTCAACAAATACCTTCACACACTAGCATTGATAGAGACCTGCAGCACAGCCCACCTCAACCAACCCGGGTATTGCAGACCTGGTGATGGCCACTCCACCTCACCCTCAAGGTGAGCACAGAACACACACATTGGCATGGCCTGTGGGTACTTTGTGCCAGTAACACGCACGGTCATTCCCCCCTACCAAGCTGTCATGCTGTAGAGGTGCATACCCCATCTGGTGAGCAGATGTAGACTGCTGTTCTGCATGTGAATTGCATTATGGGTACTGTTGGTTCTATCCTATCCTGGTAGTCACAGCAGACAGTTTTATGGTGACGTGCACTCTTTCTGTAGCCATCCATTGGTATGTTAACTCCCATAGTGATGTAGCACAATGGTTAATGCAATGACTTCAATAGCAGAGGTCATGGGTTCGATTTCTCTTTGTTCCCCTTTTTTTATGGCTGTCCTACACAACTACATTTCATTTGTGTAACAGTCATATCTGTGCATATCTGTGCTGACGCCACATTATACCCTCATCACTGTTGCCATCCATCCTTCTGTCCGTCTATGTGCGTGTGTCAGCTGTGTGGCGTCCTGCCCTAATGTGCATGCTGCTACCCCATGTCCTGCACTGGCACACTTTTATGCATTGCGGCTCTTCATGCTTGCCTCTCCTGTGTCTGCTCTGCATGGCACTGCTCTCCTCTGTCCTCCTGTCATTGCACTTTTCCTGCCACCTCTACCTCCTCTGGTGAACAGGAATCCCCATCCTCTGCTACACACTATCATTGTTGCACTGTATATTACCATCACCCTGTACATCGGTGCAGCTGCCCCCGATATGTTTGTCCACTTTACCTGCTGCCACATGGGCTGCACGCAGATTTGGCTGGTCCATGAGCTCCATCATCTACTTCCTTCCATCACTTGTTCATTGTCTTTCCTTGGTGCTCTGTGTTATGGTTACATCTGTGTTTGAGCCATACATGTCATGCTTGTGACTTTGGGGCACCATCCCCTGTGTCACCTTGGCATCCCTGGGGCATCTTTCGCGGCACCTTAGGTTTGGCCAGCTTATGGGGCACCTTATATGCTGCCTTGGAGAGTGTCAACCTTTCCTGCCACCCTCTGGGGCACATTATAACCTGCCTTGGATGACGTGGTGCTTTATGATGTGCCTTGTGGTGCGCCCTAAAAGGTGCATTAGGTTGCAGCACTGGGGTGAGGCTTTTTTGGCTGGCAATGCAAATTGTTGGGATGTGTCTGACTGTTACAAGCAGGAAAAGGGATTGCCTCAGACAGTCTTTTAATTGAGCCCACTGAGGGATCAAACTCATGACCACTGCATAAGCTGTCAATGCATTAACCATTGCGCTGCACCTCTACTTCTGTGATTACAGGTCAGCGCACCTAATTAAGGCTAACGTGCATTAACATGCCACGGCTCCCTCTATCGAGCGATAATGGACTTTATCACATGATAACCCGAAATGCTACCTTAAGACCAGAACACCCACTACCTTATATGGCATTCATCACAGTAAGACTGCAACTAACGCCGGTAACATTAAGACGGTTTAGTAAACATACCCCTATGTTACTACGATACTTTGCCTTGAATAGACTGTGAACTCTGAAGTAGGGACTCCCTCTTATATCTATGGGGCATGTTTACTAAACTCCGAAAATGTGCGGGTCCCCGTTAGTGTGCGTGTGCCATATAAGGAGTGGGCGGTTCAGGCAGAAAAAAGAAAAAAAACGACCGTACGGGTGCGCGTCGCGCTAATGTACGGGGCCCACATTAGCGCGTGGGAAGGCTAAGTGGGGCGCTGCTGGGCACATATAGGAACAGAGCCTAGCACAACAGTGAAGACAATAACCAATGGTGCAGGGGCCATGGGTTCAATCCCCCAGTGTGCACAACCAAAAAAGGTTGGCTGAGGCATGAATAGTAATGGTTAAAAAGTTGTTTAGGAGGCATACTACTTTTGTGCGGCTGTAGGCATTGCGCTGTTACGTTTGGGCGGCAGTAATTAATTTTTGACGGCATTAGGCATTGCGCTGTAAAATTTGGGCGGCATTAGGCGATGCGCTATCAAATTTGGGCGGCACAAGGCGGCGCGCTGTTCTTTTTGGGCGGCACAAGGCGGCGCACTGTTCATTGTGGGCAGCAGGAGGCAGCGCGCTGATGGGCACAAGGCGGCGCACTGATGCTAACGCAAAGGAACACAGCCACAGCACAATGGTTAAGACACTGACCAATGGTGCAGGGACCAGGGGTTCAATCCCTCACAATGCCCAGTGAAAAAGGCTAGCTGAGGCAGTATGTTTTATGTTGTGGAGTGCTGTAGGAGGCCTTTTAATTTTATTTTGTGACAACTACTAGCAAACGCACTCTCACAGCATGTTAACATAAGGCGGCCCATAAGGCACATGTTACAGTGCACCATCCGCCAAGGCACCCTAGAATGTCCCCTATAGGGCAGCATGTATGTTGCGACACAGGATAATGTATAGTGCACCCTATATGGATGGCAACCATAAAGTGCCCTATAGGGCGCCCCATAAAGCACCCTCAGAGGCACCTTATGGGTACAGTACGCTGAGGGTATTATTGCTGGCATCAACATATGTACAGTAAATTAAAAAATGCTATGGACACCCCTATCACAGAACCCCACTGTGGGTTTGAACCCATGACCTCTGGCTACACAGGCAGTGATGTAACCATTGCACTACAGATCTATAGCTATAAGCAAGCCCCTGGCTGGCTGCAGATAGCCTGCACGTCACCTCACAGACAGTCTGCTGTTGTAAACAGGATAGGGTTAGGCCACCCATACCCATGATGCACTGCACATGCAAATCAGCTGTCCACAGATGCACACAAGATGGGAAATGCACCCCTAAAGCTCCCCAGCCTGGTAGGGGGATGTGTCCGTGTGCACCCACACAGCACCTTGGCCTGGTAGGGTGTCCTGAGTGGGTGGACAAACGGCAAAGAGTAGCTAAACACCATCACATTGTGCGGTTACTGTGCTCACCCTGAGTGTGTGATGTTGCGCCCAGGACCAGGTCCACAACACCTTCCATGGCTGAATGTGGCCATGTCAGAGCTCCAAAGCAGCACTAACCTGTGAGATAGGTAGGTGCTGCATAAACATCTTGGAAAGTTCTGTCTGTCTCAGTTAGTGGACCCGACCTCCCCCAGGTGGATAAAACAGGGTTTCCCACCAACAGATTTCCCCCCCACCGATGGCAGCAGAGTGGACCATCAACCCCAGTTCTGCTGGGGAACAGACACCCTACAGGGCAGTCCAAGCAACTCCACACACATCCATAACACAATATCAAACAGACATTAGGCCTGGATATTCACAGATGCACCCCACCACTATCTGATATTCTCCTGCAGCAAGCCATCAGCCACTGCACCCTGCAAGGCACTCCATCAAGACACATGCCAGCTGTGCACAGTCTGCTGGTTGTTCCTGATGGAAATGCATGCACCCAAAACCAGGGTGGCAGCACACACAAGCAGATAAGTCAGTGAAGAGGCCCCAACAGGAAACCCATATATATCACATGAGAGAAACACAATACAGCACTATGGGGGTGCCTAGCCATGCTGCCATCACTGCACACTCAGGGTGAGAGTGAACCCCCAGCAGCACATACAGAGGTCACCCTGTCTGTGTAGGTGGTGGCCGGGCACAACCATGTCCCTGCCAGTGCCCTATGCCCTGTGCAGCTGCATCCTGGGTAGCCCACCCTGTCTGAGATATACCCATAGTCCCTTGCTACTCATTATGCACATTGGCAGGCCAATACTGGCAACAGTGCTGGCAGTGTGGGCTGTGGAAGGGGCTTGCAGCCAACACCCACTGTATAGACAGACACACACTTCCACACCTATGCCATCATGGTGCTACTATTGAGGAGGTAATTAGCCTTGCCCACCAAACCGGTCCTGGCCACGGCAAGGCATGGATATGGTACGCAGTACTGCTGGGGGTCACTCCCCAGGGTGGTAAACACCGTCAGAGGCCAGGCCTGGAGCACGCACCGCAAACACCTAACAGATTGTTCGGATGGGGTCAACTAGCAGTATGTGCGTAACGTATGGATATCTATCTGCCAGTACTCCTAACAAACGTCTCAGAGCTGTGTACCGTATACCTCAGGTGTAGGGTGACATTGCTAAGGTATGCAGGTGCTATTATTGGGAGATGCACGCAGGGTCCAATGTTCTGCCTCTCCAGGAGACATTGGCCAATGGGGCCTGTGGGTGTGGGTGTGGGTGTGTCTGCCCCTGTTGGCTGCTGCTTTACGGCAGAGATTCCCAACTCTAGTCCAGGTTAGCATCACACTGTTCGGGTTTTCCTGCTGTCCCTCATGAATATGCATGAGCTACATCTACATGCCATGGGGGTGGTGCATAGATATACAGCACAGGCATTTGTATGAGTGGCAGCATGGAACCTGACTGGTGTGTGGCCCACCAGGACTGCATTTGGGGGATTCTGCTCTAGGTACTGCCCCTGTTCATGGTGTCTGTGCTCAGTGGGGTAAAAGATAGACGTAGTACCATTGCATATGTCCTCGCCATGAAAGGTGTGTCCTTACTATCACTGTTTAGTTATGGGAAAAATATGTGGGCAGGATTGGTGGTAGCCCAACTGGGCTTTGAACCTGTGACCTTCTGTTCTTGCATGCACTGTTTGTGTGCACTGCACCACTGTGTAGCCACAGAGTGGCTTCATTACCTGGAACGTCCATGACTGTGGATCCGGCAGGGCCTGTCTGTTGCAGTGGACTGTGCCAGCCTGCACATGGCTGGGCCTCTGTCTTCTGTGGCTAGCAGCCACTGCCCCCTGCACCACATGTACTCGTCCGCCAACATGCTGGCATGAGCTTCTCTCAGTAAAAGCAGATGACCTGATTGCAATGTGGCAGTACGGGACTGCATTTGGGGGACTTGGCTGTAGGTAATGCCCATTGTTGTGGTGTGTGTGCGGTGTTGGGTAAAATATGGGTGTTTTCCCCATGCTTATGTTCCCTGCAATACAGGGGTGTCTGCGCTATCTTTGTTTAGTGGTGGGTAAAATATAGGGACTGGGCTGGCAAGTGCCCCAGCTGGGATTTGAACCTCTGACCCTCTGGTCTTAGAGGTAATGGCTCTGTCTGCTGCACCACACTATGCCCACAGAGACAGTGCAGCCCCTGGAGGTAGTAAACCTGGCAGGATGGAGTCACAAACCCTGCTCTACGCATTTTTACTGTGGGCACATGCACCCTGTCTGGTGACAAACGTGCACATAAACCCCTGAAATGACCACAGAAACTGGGGGACAATATATCACCATGCTGGGCAAGAGTGATATTAATGGTCAACCATAGCAAACACTCCCAGGAAAGCTCCAAAAAGGAAATTTGTTTTGGATGAGTCTCCACTCCGTAGACCCTTCCAATATTCATTTGTTCTTTCTGGAGCTTTCCTGGGTGTGTTTTCTATATTTGCCCATTACTATAACTGTTCCCCAGCTGAATTACTATTTGTGATATTTTTGTTGTGGTCACTTTCTATTTTTATTTTCACTTTTGTGCTGTGCACATGTATCACACTGCTCACGTTTTTCAGGTTTCCCCGGTTTTGCTGTACATTGCTGACGGAAATGGTTTTTCTTCCCTTTAAATGCCCTCTACCGCGAGTGTTTCACTCGCGGTAGTTTTGCTTTGGGATCCGGCCCGATAATGTGCGGGGAGCCTCTCCCCTCCCCTTCCCCGCCCATTAGACCCATCTCTCCGCCCCTCAGGAACCTTCCTCCACCCTCCGTTAGCCGTTCCACGCCTCTATCGGACATTTGCGGGCCCGTACTTGTGCGGGGCCTGTTATTGTGCCGCGCACCTGTGCGGGGGTGACACGCACGATTGTGGGGCGTTTAAGCACTCTTAAGTACCGCTTTTAGTGCGCTATTTTGCGGCGCGCAAATTAGCGGTTTTTAGTAAACATGCCCCTATGTGTACAGTGCTGTGTACATCTAATAGTACCATACAAATTATAAATATCTGCATTAGTAGTAGCAAATGAAGCAGAAGGTGCTCCTACCAAGGAGTATGTTTACCAAAGTTTTCATGTGCATTAATGAAATTAATATGTAGTATCTGCACACAGCCGTTTTATTGCTTTGGGCACAGTAACACCTAACATATGTTAATTTCAATAAAGCGGGTTAACCTTTAGTAAAAATGCCTAAAGTGTTGCATCAAAGAGTGAGAAGATATATGCAATCAAGAATTTTAATTTTGTTTTTTTAATTACTTTTTGAATATGTTTTTAGAAATAGTTTTTCTTTTAAAACATTTTGATTTCCGTTTTTTTAGAGGATGTGAAGAACGTATAAGTAGTTTGGAAACTTTTAAAATGCACTATATCAAACTGTAGGTGGTCAAATTAACTTTGTAATATAAAAGATTTTTGAATGTTTGAAGGCACATTTTAGAAAGCCATTTATGTTGTGGTTGCAGTGACGTCCAAGTGAAAACATCTGCAAATCTATCAATTTTAGTTGAAATGGTCGACCTGTGTAAATCTGATGTCAAATTGACATTTCCCCACCCCCTCAACATGGGCGTGCAATTCATATCAAGTAAGTGCAGGAATGCACAGGGATGAATATCCATGCACAGTGGTAGGCGCCATTTTACAAAGATATTAGTGTTGGAATCCCAATAACTTATACATATAGGTACCGGCATTTTACAACTGACACATGTATCTGTGCAATTTTGCAAATCTAGATGTGTAGATGCTACTAAGTAACTACAAAGGCCTCTCTTTCTCTTGTGATTTAGAGAGGGAAGTAAACATGTGAGATGAAGGGGTATATCCCCCTTAATCCAGCTGAAAAGGGACAGGCAAAAGGAGCAGGTTTTTTTCCTATTTGAGTCAAAGAACAGTTGTAAATCCAGCTATGGACAATTTTGGTTTTACTCGTGCATCCCCTCTATGAAATCGAGAATATGTGTGTAGATTTTGGTGCTGGCCCAGGCCACACCCCCATGCATCAAAGATGTGATATGGACATTCATGTGCAAAAGGGTCTTTTTCTAAAATTAGTGAGGCCGCGGGCAGGGTCCCGGCGGCCGACCGTAACTGGGCGCGCGGCCCGGTGCGGGGACCCTGCGCACGGCCGAGGCTGGCGGCGTGCGGGCAAAGGGATTTTGAATCCATTGGCTCCCGGCGAATGCGGCCGCACGAGAGCCAATGGAAGAGTGGTCAGGTGGGCGCAGTGGGGGGAGGAGTCGGCCGGGGCCTCCGCGTGGCCAGTTGCGGGTGCGGAGGCCTGAGCAGTGGCTGCTTCTACTTGCTTCTCCTCGTGTCGGCTGTTTCGCGGTGGGGCCTGGACGGCTTATCAAGGTGGTGCCAGTTGGTCGTTGGCAGGATAAAGGGGGAGTTCATTAGAGGCAAGTGCTGGACGGTGGGCAGGTCCGGGATTTTGCCGGTGGGGCCCCTTGTCTGCTGAGAGAGAGAGGGGTGTTGGATGCCAGGGGTGGTTTGGAGGGGGAGTGGTTAAATTAATAAAAAAAAACAGAACCAAAGAAACCCCATATCAACTGCAGCAGGTTCCAGTATAGTTTTAAAATTCAACCTCCAGCTCTGAAAAGGGGAGGGGTGTTGTGGGTTTGTGGCTCAGTGTGCGGGGAGTCGGGTGGAGCAAAAAGGACTGATGCCGCAGCACGGGGGTCGCATGAGCAGGGCAAGAGGGCAGAGTGGAACTACAGGGCCCCGGCATGTGACTTCCAGGGCGGAGCCAGGCGAGGGGGGGAGGGTAGGTGGGGGCGAAGAGGAGGTCGGGAGTGCAGTGGGGGTTTCTGCTGCGGGTAGGGGGTTGCGTGGGGTTGCAGCCATGGGGGTCTGTGCATTGGGGATACAGGGGGTTACTCGGGGGAGGGGGGAACTCAGGGGGAAGGGGGCTCGGAGGGAGGTTCCCGGGGGAAGGGGGCCGAGCGAGGGGGCACACACCGCGTGGGGCTTCACGGGCTGGTGGTGTGCAGCACAGGAGCGAGGTGCCACCGATGGGGGACACGGGGGGGTGTGTGTGAGGTGGGTGTTGGCAGTTGTGTTGGGGTGAGTGACAATGGGGGGCAGGGACAAGGTGGGTTGGTACAGCCGGGTTGGGCGCATTATGGTCAGGGTATGTCCTCCCATACAGTGTGGCCTGCGATGCAGGGGGGATTTGTGGCGGGGGGAGGCCATCGCCCTGGGAGCATTGGGCGAGTGGAGGCCAAGGTACTTCGGCCGCGGAATGGGGTGCGGCGTGGTCCCCCATGTGGTCTCCGGCAGTTCCCCCCCCCCTGTTTTTTCTCTTTTATCTCCACAGGTGAGGTGGATGACTCAGCCTTCGTGGGTGCAGAGTGCGGTGAGCCAAACTCAGATGGCGGCAGCTGTCGAGGATGCGGCAGTGAGGCGATCTTCCGTGGAGGTGGTGGCCAGTGGAGGCCTGGTTGAAGCAGGGCAGCTCGTGGATGAGGGTAGCCAGGTGGATCAAGGGCCAGTGGCGGCTTCTCCACCGGATGGACATGCTGCAGGTGAGCTGTCTGGAGGGCAGGGTGTGGGGCCTTTGCTCCCGCCAGTGCGGAGTAGGAAGGGGCGCGGATCTCGGAAGGGGAGGCGTCGTTCTTGCCGTCGACGGCGTAGCTCTGAGTCGTCTTCTTCCTCCTCCTTGGGTGAGTCGTCCTCGCCGTCTGGGGTAGAGGTAGTGCGGCAGAAGGGAGATGGCGGCGGGGTACAGGGCTGGGGGAGTGGCCCCATCTGTAGTCGCGTTCCCGGAGCTCTGGGAAGGAGTCCCGAGGAAACTGCGCCGTAAAATACGGAAGCGGCATTACATCAATATCTTTCAGCTGTTGGAGGGCAGGAAGCGGTCGGGTGAGAGCCGGAAAAAGAGGAAGGAGGATTAGAAGGCGGGTCGGATTAAGAAAGTGGCGCGCAATGTGGTAAATTGGACTCGGGCTTTTCTGCACCTTGCCAGTGTGTGGGGGCATTATGGTATGTTACTGTCATATGCGGATTCTATTCTAGAGGCATCACAGACTCACGAGGGTTGGGCGTGGTTGAATTACGATGAAAAGTTTAGGGATAAGATGGAGGAGAATCGCTTGTTGTCCTGGGGCACGCAGGACATAAACCTCTGGTTGACGCAAATGTCAGCTTGACCGGGCTTTGGTGGGGGGGTAGTGGGGGGAGGGGGGTGCTGTTGGCATGCCAGGGGGTGGCCGTTCCTTTCGATCGGTGGTCGGGTTGCAGCAGAAGGCTAGCACGGGAGGGGTCAGCGATGTGTGTTGGCGATTCAACCGGACTACCTGCCCCTTTCTGGACTGTAAATTCAAGCACTTCTGCTCGATCTGTGGCGGGGGGCATCCCGCAACTAAGTGCAGCAGGAAAGGGTCCAACGGTGCCACGGGGCCTGGACCCAAGCCTCAATGAATTGGGTAGCCGGGCGCCATCTCCGATACGGTTGGATGCCTTGCGTTTTTGGCTCCAGCGGTATCCGAGGAGGCGGGATAGGGAGGCGTTAGAGGAGGGTTTTCTGTTTGGATTTTGTATTCCGGTGCGGGGAGTGGTGGTGGTTTCTAGTGCCCAGAATTCGCCTTCAGTGCGGCGTTTTGATGTGGTGGTGCAGGACAAGTTGGCGGGGGAGTTGCAGCTCGGGCGTATCGCAGGCCCGTTCAGTGATCCTCCTTTCCCGGACATGGTGATTTCTCCACTGGGGATAGTACCTAAGAAGGAGCCGGGGAAGTTTCGGCTCATACATAACTTGTCCTATCCATTGGGCGCGTCGGTGAATGACCATATTCTGTGGGAACTTTGCACAGTGCGGTATGCTTCCTTCGATAGGGCGGCGGAGTTGGTGAGATTGGCGGGGAGGGCGGCTTTGATGGCTAAGGTAGATATTGAGTCGGCCTTCCACTTACTGTCGGTGCATCATTCCTCCTTTCCTTTGCTGGGGTTTTGTTTTCGTGGGGAGTATTATTTTGACAAATGCATGCCGATGGGCTGTTCTGTCTCTTGTGCCTATTTTGAGATGTTCAGCACATTTTTGCAGTGGGTGTTGGGTCATAAGAAGGGTTCGGGAAATGTGGTGCACTACCTGGATGATTTCCTGTTCGTGGGCCCGGCGCGGTCGGATGGATGTCAGCAGTTGTTAGGGTGGGTTCCGGGACTTGACACAGGAGCTGGGTGTGCCATTGGCAGCGGAAAAGACGGAGGGTCCTACGACGCGGCTTACCTTCCTGGGGGTAGAGTTGGACTCCATTGATATGCTAGCGCGTTTGCCACCGGAGAAAGTGGCCGGTCTGCAGGGGTTGGTGGCTAACGTATTAGCGTCCTCCAAAATTACCTTGCGGGAGATGCAGGCATTGGTAGGCTCTTTGAACTTCACATGTAAGGTGATCCCCATGGGCAGGGTGTTTTCCAGGCACCTGGCGGCTTCAACTGCGGGAATGCGGAGGCCGCACCACCGGATCAGGGTCACAGAAGTGATGAAGGCAGATTTGCGGGTCTGGAGTCGCTTTTTGGAGGATTTTAATGGGACTTCGGTTCTGCTTGGGGCTGAGGTGTCCAGCCCGGAGTTGGAGCTTTTTACGGATGCAGCGGGGGGTGCGGGATTAGGGGTGTACTTTGGCGGGGCCTGGTGTGCTAGTAGGTGGCCACAGGCTTGACATGCTTCGGGCTTGACCACCAACATAACTTTCCTGGAATTGTTTCCGCTTCGGGTAGTATTGGAATTATGGCCGGATAGGTTGCGCGATCGACGGATAGTTTGGTGGTGTGATAATGAAGCTGTGGTCAGCGTAGTCAATCGCTTCTCTCCCAAGTGCTTGCAGGTGGCGGGGTTGATGCGGGAAGTGGTATTGGCATGCCTACGGTTGAATGTAGCTGTGAGGGCTCGGCATATCCCCGGCTGTAGTAATGTGATAGCTGATGCTCTTTCTCGTTTTCAGTGGGAGCAGTTTCGTGCGCTGGCCCCGGAGGCAGACAGAGAAGGATCTGTGGTCCCATAGACATTGTGGAGCATTGGTCTGGTGGGATGCTGAGTCTGCTGCAGAGTTCAGTGGCGGCTGGGACGTGGTTGGCGTACCAGCGTGGCTGCGACAAGGTGGCCAAATTTTTGGGGGAGCGGGGGTGGCAGGCGGGCAGGGTGCCGGAGGGCCACATTGGCTGTTATATAGCTGAGGCCAGGGGTCGCGGGTTGTCCAGGTCGGCGGTGCATTCGCATTTGGCGGGGTTTAACTTTTTTGCGAGTACAGTGGGTTGGGGATCGTCCGCGGGTGGAGTCTTAGCACGTAGGCTCCTGCAGGGATGGTAGCAGGTAAGGCCATCACCCCCGGACTCGCGGAGGCCCATTCCGCATGAGTTGCTGGTGAGACTCCTGGCGGTATTGCCTCGGGTGGCTACATCCCGTTTCGAGGTCGTGCTATTCCGGGCGGTTTTTTGTCTTGCCTTTTTCGGGGCCTTTCGCATTGGGGAGCTGGTTGTGACTTCGAGTAGGGTGGTGGGCGGGGGCAGCCTGCAGAGGCACCATGTGCAATTGGAGGCGGGGCAGCTGCGGATCCTTTTGGTGAAATCCAAGACGGATCAGCGGGGGAGGGGTTTGTGGGTCATATTGAGGGGTCCTGGGGCTTGTGTCGTGCCTGGTAGGGGCGGTGTGGCAGTATCTTCGTGTGCGTCCCGATCACGCAGGGGTCTTTTTCTGCATGAGGATGCGCGAGTGTTGACCCGTTTTCAAGTAACTGCAGTGCTACGGCTGGCACTGTGTTCTCTAGGAGAGGACCCCATGCGCTTCGCGCCTCACTCGTTTTGTATTGGTGTGGCTATGAGTGCGGCGGGGGCTGGGTTGCCCGATAATGAAATTAAGAGCATTGGCAGATGGCGGTCTCAGGTGTTTAAGGGTTATGTCCAGGGATCAGCTGTGTTGGGGCGGGGGTTAATAACTGTTCATTTGTTTTGCAGATTGGAGTCTCGAGCCTGGTGGAGCCTGGGTGATTGGTCATTCATTTGTCCACTGGGCGGGGCGGCGTGCTGCGACGCGGCCTGTGGGCCTGAATTTGGGGATGGATCCTGCTGTGGTGTCGGTGTCATGGCTGGGTGAGCAAGGACTCCGTTGGCTGCAGCTGCTCCCTTTGCTGCGGCACTACAGGAGGACGTCGCGACAGCCGGCAGTACTGATTGTGCATTTGGGGGGTAATGACCTTGTCTCCTGGTCATGTCGACAGCTGATCAGAGCCGCGCAGGAGGACTTTGAGGTTGTTCTCCGAATGTTCCCGGGGACTATTTTGCTGTGGTCCGACATTATCCCGCGGCCGGCATGCTGGAGTCAGCAGTGTTGGTCCAGGGGTCTGACTAAGATAAACCAGCAGATTGGGCGTTGGGTTTGCGAGCGGGGGGGTTATCAGATACTGCATTCCTGGGTGGAAGTGGGTTGTGAGGGGCTCTATAGGGGGGATGGAGTGCATTTGTCTCCTGTTGGCATGGATCTGCTCCTGAATGACTGACAGGAGGCTTTGGAGTATGTCATTTTGCGGGATGCTCTCTGGTCGCAACTTCGTGTTTTGGGGGGTGGCGCAGCGACAGGGTTGTCATCTGTGCTGGTGGCGGGATCCCGGAGGTTTCCGGGGTCCGGTGCCTCAGGGTACACTTGGGCGGGGGTAGGGTGCCCCTGACCCGGACAAACCCTGGCCGACTTTTGCTATGGGCATGGCGAAGTCGGGGAAAGGGATTTGAATCTTGCCGGGGCAAGTTTATGGCCGTAGCAGTGGTAATGCACTTTGCTAAGGTATAGCTGGTGTGGCACTACTCTGCTGAGGCTGGTTAAGGTTTATGATGTTGGAATGTTTAAATGTTAATTAATTAATTAATTAATTAATTTATTTATTTATTTATTTAACATCTCTTATATACCGCACTATTGTCATCAGCGTGGTTTACATGAAACCAAACATATACATACAGAAAAACTGTAGTGCATTTTACAAGTAACAGGAATTTAGAACTTGGTAACAAAGGGAAACTATGTCAACTATATATCTATATATAATAATCTATACGCATTAGTCCAGTTGAAATTGTCTTGGCCTGAGTATGGATGTAATATTTCTCTTGTGAAAGATTAAATTGGAAAATAGCTTAAGAAGAGGTGGTGTTTGAGACTTTTTCTGAATTGTGTTAGGCTGGTTATTGCTCTTAGTTCTGGTGGGAGGGCATTCCAAGCTATTGGGGCGTGAATGCTGAAGGCTCTTTTAGATGTTTCCTTAGTGTATCTGACTGTTTGTCTTGGGATTGTTAATGTATTTATAGCAGCTGATCTTCTGGATCTATTGAGGGTCTGCGTGTGTAAAAGGTTGGCGACCGTTGAGGGTGCTTGATTATTTAAGGCTTTGAAAGTAGTGATTAGTATCTTGTAGTGGATTCTTGCATTGGTTGGTAACCAGTGGAGTCTTTTTAAAATTGGAGTTATGTGGTCTATCTTTGATATTCCTTCGAGTACTCTGGCAGCGGTGTTCATCACCAGTTGGAGAGGATTTAAAGTTGATTGCGGGAGACCATGTAGAATTGCATTTGCGAAGTCGAGATGAGGCATCACCAAGGCTTGGTAGATGGTTCTGAAGTCTGTGGGTTCCAGTAAAGGTCGTAAGTGGCGTAGTGTGCGTATCTTGTGATATATTAGTTTTGTTATGTTTTTTATGTGGGTTTTCATATTGAGACGCTGGTCAAGGGTGATACCTAGGTATCGTATCGTAGGTTTTACTGTCAATTCCTTGTCCTTTATCTTTAAGGTAGTGGGAGGTGTGAAGTTTTGGTCCTTTGTGATAAACATAACATCGGTCTTGCTGTGGTTGATTCTTAGGTTCTGTGAGAGGAGCCAGTCTTCTACTGATTCGAAGCATTTTATCAATGGTGTAAAATCAGGATGGTTGATGGAGAATGGCATGTATAGGAGAATGTCGTCTGCATATGCTAGGCAGGTAACATTAAAGGAACGGATGAGGTCACAGATAGGTTGCATGTATATGTTAAACATTAGTGCTGAAAGAGAGGATCCTTGTGGTACCCCTTGATCTTGCAGAAATGGTTCTGATGTTCTTTCCTCAATTCTTACTTGTTGCCAACGGTTAGTTAGGTAGGATATACACCAGTCGAGTGCGGCTCCAAGAATTCCTTTTTCCTTAAGGCGATCGATAAGTATTTGATGGCTTACTGAGTCGAACGCAGCTGAGATGTCCATGAATATAAGGATAAATCCTTGGTGGATATTATCTATTCCTGTGATTAATGTATTGAATAAGGTGATGAGGAGGGTCTCCACTCCGTGGGCTTCTCTAAAGCCGTGTTGTGCAGGGTCAAGTGGGGCTTCAGTGTCTATGTGTTGTTGTATTTGACGTTGGACCACTTTCTCAATTATTTTCGCTAGCAGAGGGATGCTGGATATTGGCCTGTAGGATTCTACTTTTAGGGGGTCTAATTTGTTATTTTTCAGTAATGGTCTAATTGAGGTTTGTTTAAGGCACTGAGGAAAGGTTCCGGTTGAGAAAGATTGTTCAAGGATATTATGTATGAAGAAGCTTACTTCATATCTAAGGTCTTTTATCCAGGCTGCTGGACATGGATCATTTGCTGCGGTGGTAGCATTTATTGATGTGATGGTGTTTTCAATTTCTTTGGTTGATAATGTATTAAACTTGGTTAATGTGGTTGACTGTGATAGCTTGTCTATATTTGTTGGTCCAGTGATACAGATGTTGGTTGTTTTCTTCATTTTTGATTTTAAATAGTTAGCATAATCTTGTGGATGTATCGTTAGAGTGTGTTGGGGTGTTGGTTCCTTTGCCATTGTCCTTACAATGTTGAAGAGATCATGATGTTTATTTAATGATTGCTTTAGGAGATTAGTATGGAATTGTTTCCTTCGATCTGCTATTTCCTGGCGATGCTTTTTTAGGTACTTGCAGTAGGCTGTGTAGGCTTCGGTAGAGCGGGATCGTCTCCAGCGTTTTTCAAGTCTACGAAGATGGAGGAGGGATGTTCTTAGCTCATTAGAATACCAAGCTACATGTGTCCAATGGTTGGGCTTTCTTGTCATATTTGCTGGTTGGGAATTGGCTCTGAGAGTGTGATCCCAGGTGTTGATTAGGCTATCCAAATCAGGTTTAGAGGTGTGTGTAGTATTGGGAGAATATTCCTGAGTACTTCCTCTTTGTCAAAGGGGCGGAACCTCCTAGTTGTTGGTTTGGCGAGGGTGGATTTGGAGTTAATGGCATTGGAGGAGTTGGGAATTTGGAATAAAATGAGGCTGTGGTCAGACCATGGTACTGGTATTATGGAAAGATCGTAACTGTGGTCGGTTTCTGTGGTGGCTTGTGGAACGAATATCAGGTCGAGGGTATTTCCCATAGTATGAGTGGGTTCTTTGACTATCTGGTTGTATCCCAGGTTGTCAATCGCTTCTATAAATGCTGCGATTTGAGTGTCATGTAGAGAGGGGAGGTTGAAATCTCCTAATATCCAATTAGATAATCGTGGTTTTTCCGTGTTGCAGGCCCAGTCAACTATCGTTGGCAGATCATCAGCTGAGGTTGTTGGAGCTCTATAGACTAGGTTGATTGAATGATCGTTGTTTGATATGTTTAGTATGTTTAGGTGGGTTGTGCTAATACTGTTGTCTATCTGAAATTGTAGCTGGCTTTTAGAGATGATGAGTACTCCACCTCCTCTTTGTTTGTTCCTGTGACACGTGTAGATTGAGAAGCCTGGGGGTAGCATCTGGTTGAGAATGATATTATCAGAGTCAGATAGCCAGGTTTCTGTGATCATCAAAATGTCAAGGTCGTGCGTTGTTATGAGATCAGGTATCAAAGGCCAATTTGTGCGGATGGATCTAATATTGATAAGGGCGTAATGCAGTGGCGGTTGGTATTGTTTAGGTTGAGATTTTTTGGTGAGCTGAAGGGCAATGTGGATTAAATGGGAGTGGTGGGTATGAGTAGGGTTTGGGTCTGTTTGTGTCTTGTTTGACCATCTCTTCCAATTATTTCTTAATATTGGTATAGAGTTTTGGTCACCATTAAAGGCGTTTGAGTGGCCAGCTAGTGCAGTGAGGAGGTAAGTAATGGTGAAGGTTACCAGTGTATGCATCTTTAATGAGGGCATTGTGTATTAAGGGAGAAGGTAGAGTTGCTAGCTGCAAATGCCGGGGGCTGGTGTTCTGTTGACTAACTTTAGTAGGTGGGTTTTTTGTAGGTGAGCAGTGAAAGAACCGTATATGTGGTGATAAGAGCAGTGGATATGGCTACTGGTATTTGCAGTTATTGATTACTGACAACAGTATATCTAGCTACTGGGAGACAGTACTTGCAGTTATTGATTACTGACAACAGTATATCTAGCTACTGGGAGGGAGTACTTGCAGTTATTGATTACTGACAACAGTATATCTAGCTACTGGGAGACAGTACTTGCAGTTATTGATTACTGACAACAGTATATCTAGCTACTGGGAGAGAGCACTTGCAGTTATTGATTACTGACAACAGTATATATAGCGTTATGAACGAATGTGCAAGAATTTCAGGTATAGAATAGTTCATTTAGGTGTAGTATACATGGTTAATAAAGCTGCGACCAATTTGTTCCCATAAGAGTTTTGTGTAGTGTCGTCTTCTTGTGGTTGGAGGAGGGGAAGAAAAGGGGGGGGGGTAGATGCTGGCAGGGCCCGGAGCACCAGGTCCGCTTGCCTCGGTTATTAGTGAGGCCGCGGGCAGGGTCCGGGTGGCCGACCGTAACCGGGCGCGCGGCCCGGTGCAGGGACCCTGCGCGCAGCCGAGGCTGGTGGCGCGTGAGCGAAGGGATTTTGAATCCATTGGCTCCCGGCAAATGCGGCCGCACGGGAGCCAATGGAAGAGTGGTCAGGTGGGCGCAGCGGGGGGAGGAGTCGGCCGGGGCCTCCGCGTGGCCAGTTGCGGGTGCAGAGGCCTGAGCGGTGGCTGCTTAATTGCGGTTTCCTGACGGGGTGGGGGATTCATTGGGGGTGTTGCAGCTTTGGGGGGGGGGGCGGGATCCCGGAGGTTTCCGGGGTCCGGTGCCTCAGGGTACACTTGGGCGGGGGTGGGGTGCCCCTGACCCAGACAAACCCTGGCCGACTTTTGCTATGGGCATGGCGAAGTCGGGGAAAGGGATTGGAAGCTTGTCGGGGCAAGTTTATGGCCATAGCGGTGGTAATGCATTTTGCTAAGGTATGGCTGGTGTGGCACTACTCCGCTGAGGCTGGTTAAGGTTGGAATGTTTAAATGTTAATGGTTAATAAAGCTGCGACCAGTTTGTTCCCATAAGAGTTTTGTGTAATGTCTTCTTCTTGTGGTTGGAGGAGGGGAAGAAAAGGGGGGGGGAGGTAGATGCTGGCAGGGCCCGGAGCACCGGGTCCGCTTGCCTCGGTTATGGCTGTTTCCATGTGGATGTGATTTACACGTGTAAGTGGTTGCAAATCGCAAATAAGGTTTCTAAAATAATCCCTTCCTTTATTATTTTAGAGACCCATGAATCAAATCATTAATAAGAGTACTTCATACATGACTTTAGAACTTGTAAAGGTTTTGGAATCCCAACATTATTTTTCCTTCTTCATTCCTTTCAGTCTAACCCTGGAGTTAAATTCCAGGGATAACAACTACTAAAACATCAGTTTGCAAACTTTGCAAATTCCATTAAAATAAAAATAATTTAACATTGTAAAACATTAGGAAAGGCATTTATCAAAGCCTTTATTATCTATGTATTAATTATCTGTCTTATCTATTGTATCTGTTAATAGATAGAAGAGTTATATTTCTATCAAAATGTATTTGAATAATTTCAAAAGATTAAACTTCTTTAAGCATGTGTACTGCTAGCATACTAATAAGAATAAAGAAGTAAATGTAATTACCATTTCTGTAGCACTAGGGATTACTGTTGGTTTATGCAATGTTATTAATCACAGCTTTCCATTATAGGGAGAGATGACATTAATTAAACTGTACTTTGAATTTGCTCTAATTGAAAATTGTAAAAAATATTCTGAAGTAAAATTATGTTTGCCAAGAACCCTGTTATCTAAAGAAAGAAAATCTATGAAAATTCTTAGACTTAGTGAGACTGACTGCATGTTAAGCAAAATTGTTGACAGTGGAGATACATAAACCATAACTCAGAACTTCTAGCAGAAGACTATATAAAACAATATGTGATACAATATATAATACAAAGAGTAGAATGCTTTTATCCAGAATGGCAAGGATTAGCCCTGTAGGAGAGTGAGGAAATGTGAACCACAGAAGACTGAAATTGGTAAAGACAAATTTTTATTGTATAGTATCCGTAGGTCCATTCTGCATAAGCCGTATTTCAGCACTAGCCTTCGTCAGGGGTGTGGGGATCCTTTAATGGACAAACATAATGCTAGTTTAAACTTTTTTTTGCTAAAATAAGGTGTTTCTACTTACTCTGTACAATTCCTAATTCCTATTAATAGTGCATTATTAATTTAGTCTTACTCAGTTTTGATTAGTTGTACCCCCCTTTCAGACAGCCCCCCCTTTTTCGGAACTGCTTTGGGACTCTCTCAAAAGTCACATTTTTATGCTCATTACTATTAGATGATGATCGCACTCTTACCTTATCTGGACCGGTTACCTCTAAGGAACCTGACATGGGTGTTGCGCAGTTTTCAAATGTTTTATTTTCAGAAGTTTTATATTCCTTTGGAAGTCTTGTTTTATTTACAGTACTGCCATGCTATAATTTCTGCTTTGAAGATCTGTTTGGTCAATGTTGCAGTTCTCTCCGGCTTCTTAATGGTTGCCTGGCAACGGTAAACACATTTTTTGGCACCAACTTGTTCTTTAAAAATGGCCCCTGCAGCGTACATCTCTTTTTAGACTTTGCTTGCAGGGTTGATGGCTTGATCCGCTGCGGCAATACTTGCTTCACTTGAGGTAAAATTTCTCTTTTAGACATTTTCCACGAAGCCACAAAGTCTTATAAAGGGTTTCACATACTTAAGTTCCTTTCTTTTGAGTGGCTACAGTCTGTATACAGTCGCAGCTGTATGTTGACTCTGCAGTTCTGATGGCATTCTATATAATTATTAGTTTTCCTCTATATAAATCTTTGAAGTATGAAAAATATCCCCACAATGAGTTAGACCAAAATTTGGATATCCTCGGTGCCTCCAAGTTCTACAGGTATAATCTCTGCCATAGATACAGTTCACTATCATTTTTATTTTCATTTTAATGAACAAAATCGAGACTTGCATATTGGCTCTTGAGTGAACATTTGGTTATAAGCCCGTGTCTATTTTCCGACTCCTCGCTCTTCAGGTTACATGTCCCAAATGGTGTTTTCAGAAATGTGATAATGAGCAACTATTTAAGATATGCCGCTGTTATTCTATTTCAATGAGATTGGTGTATCCATTATTGTATGTGTTCCACTACCTTCGGACCTACAAATATATGAGTCTATAATTCTTGATTCCCTCCTTCATCTGCATGCTTCTATCTATCTATCTATCTATCTATCTATCTATATATATATAATCTATAGTAGTGATGAAAGCTCTCTGGAAGATATGGAACTTGAAGAAAATCCTGGCTTCCCCTTGGAAGTGAATGACAGTGCACACGTGCAGGGGAATTACAAGCCAGATAAGAGGAAAAGTCAGCTCCCTGCTAAAGTCAGGCCACGCCATAGCTCAGGGGTGGAGACAGGCTTCCCTGCTGATTGGTCACACAGGTGCAGAGACCAGGGAATGCCCAGCAGGCAACGGTGTTTAAAACCACTAGCAGAGCAAAGCAAAACAGACAGAGAGAGAGTCAAGGGAAGAGGCACTGACTCAAGGAACACAGGAGAGACAGGCACAGGAGGTACAGATAGGGAGACAGCAACAGAAGGCAGAGGCATAGGTGAATGGAGGAGAGGTGGACGTGGAGAAAGGAACAGGAACAGCTGTTGGAGCTGGAAAGGTGAGAGAGGCGAGAGAGAAGCTGAAGCTGTGCTTAGCTGGAGGAGAAAGCCAGAGGAAATCTCCCAAGAAAGCAGCTACCTCAGAGGGACTGCAGAAGGACATAAGGAGGCTGCATTTAAGAGCCTGGAGGAACCCAGGAGGAAAGAAATCAGTGTTTGTCTGAGGAAACATCTCCAAGGTAAAGCCAGCAGTTTCATTACTGATAATTCAGCAGAGAGACAATTTACCAGTTTTAAAGGTCAGGAAGCTGAGTCCTCACTGTCTACTGTTAAGAAGTGGGTAGAGAGTTTTTCATATGAGAAAAGCCATAGCCCTGATAAAAGCACAGCCTTTGAAACTCCAAATCTAGAAGCATTAAGAAAGCTGTTTTCTGAGGAGAAAGTTCACTCCCCTAACCTAAAGGTGCCTGTACAAGCTGAATTGCTGTGGAACCAATTCCAAGAGTTCTTGAAAGAGAGAAAGCTTGAGAAAGCTTATAATCCTGAGAGAGATACTGTTTGCCCTGTGTGATACCGCAAGCCCTCTGATGCAAGAAAGGAAACTTTTAAATCTTGAAAAAAACAGGATTTGCCTGCAATTACGAGAAGGGACACATAGAGGGAGTAGGAGAACAAACCTGAAAGTGGAAGAACCACACCTCTATGGGCAGGACTCAGAAGCAGCTGCTCTGGATTTAAGTAGGAACAGAGCACTGCAAGGGAGAGAGCCAAGAGAGAGAGAGCCGAGAGAGCCAAGAGAGGCAAAGGTGCCAGGAAGGCAGTCAAGAGAGCCAGAAAGGCAACAGAGAAACCCCGAAGGGAAGAACCCAGAGGAGAAGCACAGGAGGAGGCAAGGAGCTTGGCAGAGACCTTCATGTGGAGAACAGGAGGCAGTGCCAAGGGAAGCTCCAGAGGCCAGACTCAGAGACCGAGGTGAGGTCACTGACAAACCCAGCAGAGCTAAAGGAAAGGAAGCTACTGGGAGAGCAGGCCTAGAGAAAGGCCATACACAACTTCAAGGGGCAGTATCACGGACTGCAGCCAAGGAAGGAAGTGCTTATCCCTCCGGTTGGAGAAGAAACCTTCAAGAGAAAAAAGGTACTTTTAAAAGCTTTTACAAAAGTAACTTGAAAGATAAAGGAAAAGTTCATAGCCTTGAGAGAAAGGATATACCTGGAGCACAAAACTCTCAGACTAGGCCTCAAGCCTTTTTCAAGAAGCCTAGAGAGGAACAAAGGGCTAGTTTTTATCTGGACAATAAGGACTGTTTTAAACCAGATATAACTGATAAGTTTTACAGGAAAAAGTTTAATGTTGCCAGAGAATGGAAGGAGCAAACTTTTAGTCCTGAAACGACAGCAAGCCCAGGGAGATATACTAGACCTAAAAGCCGACGCCCCAAACTCCCAAGCCAGCACTGGGATACAGTATGGCATGCTTTTAGGAAACCAGGTTTTAATATCCAAGAGATCTCAGAGACCTCAGTTTCAGATCCCATAGACATGGAATGGCTGCCAGGGGAATCTGAGAGCAGTGAAGATATAGAACCAATGGAATGTGACTTTTGCACAAGAAGATATCTTTGAGTAAAAGGCAAACAAATCTAATGTGTGCAAATTGTACTGGAAAGTTTATGCTTTAAGTTGGTGAAGGAACCATGTTATTTTGAGTGTTTTGCTGACTCACGTTTTGATGCAACTGAATTTATGTTCTGTTACTCATTACCTCATATTTTGAATTTCTTCATGCGAAAAGGGGAAATAAAAGCCTTTTTGTACCCTACACTTGGCAAGAGTTACTTTTTAGGTTGTTGACCCTGAGGCTGACAATGTGACCTGCTATCCCATTGACCCTCACAACAGATCAACCCTGAACCTTTTAATTCTTATGCGCTCCCCAGCCCCTGTGGAACCACTACGCCGCCACTAGAGGGGGCTGAGGGGGACACCTGATGCCATTGAAGGAATGCAAGTAGATTCTTGTTTGCTTAATTGTGAATGTGACCCCATTCCAATGGACTGTTCTTTATCTTTAAGAGAGGATTCTGCAGTGTTGAATGGAACTGAGAATCTATGAAGCTGTATAGGAAATAAGGGCAGTTCCTGCTTTGAACTGAGGAAAGCTAAGTCTGTGTTTCACTGAGTTTTATTACTTGCTGAAGTTAAGAAGCAGTGCTGTGGAAAAGTTTGCTTTCAAAAGAAACCCACAGCTGTTATAAGTTTGCTTGTGTTGCTGTTAACTGAACACACGGGGCAGTCCTCGGTGTGAGTGTGTGTGAGAAGCAGAACAGCTGAATAGTGGAAAAGGTTTTGTTATGTCATTCTCATTATCCTGATTTCATCTTTATGTTGGAGATGTATCCTTCTGCCTTGGTTGTGTACTGAAATTTGAATGCCCTGGAAATCCCCACAATAAATTTTCTTGCTGCCTTGCAACCACCGACTCAACTACATTTGTCCTTAAGAGTAAAAATCACTACAAGTCCCAGAATACCCTGGTGACAACAAAGGGAACTTTATTCAAAGGAGGACATATAAGGCCGTTTCCAGCTTGTAAGCCCTTGGGCCCAACTGGAGGCGTCACAAGTGGTGTAGTATTGAGGATTCCACGCATGCGCAGAAGATTATCATCAGGATACCTGCTGGAGGAGTAACTTTGCTGTGGAGCCCAGCTGAGGAGGGTCCAAGAAAGTGAAACTGCAGTGCAGAGAAGACTACAGCAGACCGTCACAGGTGTTAAGCGTGAAGCTTCACCCAAGCCAGGTAATGGGTACCTAGCCGGGGCCGGTTAAGGATACCAGGGCAAGGGGTGCAAGCCTAGCTGTTGGAAAAAACAAAAAAGTGAAGAAACTTTTTTCTTGTTTTTGGTATCGCACTTTGGTCTGTGTTTGTTTGTTTACAGGTTTCAAGATGACTCTCGAGGCTCAGGACTTGCTAAAATGGATGGCACATCAGTTTGAGTGGCAGTCAGACTTGTCCTTGAAGGCGCAGGAGAGAAGTGCTGCGCATCTACATGCACAACAGAAGCCACTGCTAGAGTTGTTGGAGGCATGGCTGGCGGAGCAGAGAAGGCAGACCGGACCAGCAGCAGCACCTCCCGGTTCCAGTACACCAGCTGCTCCACTTGTGCTGGGTTTGCAGGCTGGTAGGACTTTCAACTTCGGACAGCTTACTGATAGGGACGACATCGACGACTTTCTTGAGGGTTTTAAATGGGTGGCTCACCTAAGCGGATGGCCAAAAGAGCATTGGGCCATGCGTTTAGCGGCATCCGTTACTGGGGAGGCTTTAGCGGCCTACTGAGCTATGCCACCTATGCTTGCCAGCAATTATGACGAGCTTAAAAAGGCAGTTAGAGAGGGTTGGGGCTAACTCCTCTAGTATACCACTGCCTACTAAGGGCTGTTAGATTAAAATCAGGCGAGACTCCCAAGGCCCTATGTCAAAGAGTCCATACCCTAGTAAACAAATGGCTGACTCCTAAAGGGAAAACAGTTGAGGCAATTATAGATAGTCTTGTATTGGAGCAATACATGGATGCTGTACCCCAACAAATGCAAACCTTCCTTATACTCCAAAACTGCAAAACCCCACAAGAGGCCGTAATGCTGTCAGAACGGTTTATGGAGGCAGAGTTAAGTGCCCATGAAGGTGGCAGTGCTTCCAGGGTTGCAGTAGGTGGCATATCAGAAAGGAAGATGTGGATGAATGATGAAGCTTTAAAAATGTATATGCCAATGTTGAAAGGCTGTGTTGCCCGAAAGATATGTTATAAGTGTGGTAAAGAGGGCCATGTACAGCGAGAGTGTTATGTAAAGACAGTTTTGGTAGCGGAGAACCATCCTAAGGTCAAGGAGGGATTTTTACTAGCAGTGGAAATGCAAGTAATTGCAACCACTGCGCTTTTGGATTCAGGTGCTGAACAGAGCATGCTGTCCAAAGCGCTCTGGCGGCAAATTGAGGCCAGGAGTAGGGACGCAGCAATTCAGCCTGTAAGTAAAGTTAAAATCCGATGTATCCATGGAGGCATCTCCCTATACCCTGTCTACAAACTGCAAGTGAAAGGTTTAGGCATAAGCAGACAGATTCCCATAGCTGTGGTACCTCGACTACCCCATAATCTAGTGCTGGGGAAAGACTGGCCGCAGTTTTGTAAGGGCCTGGAACAGGGCTTGTTTTCAAAAGAGGCTACTACCTCCAAGAGCCCACAGGTAGAGGCTTTGGCTCATACAAAGGTTAAAACAGAGATGATTCCTAGCCCATTGTTTGCAGCTCTACGGAAACAAGAACGGAAAACCTGTTCCCGGAAAGAAGAGCTTACTGAAAAACCCAAGTTTGTGCTACGCTTTTCAAAGATGAGTCCCAATGCTCGAGCGCCAAAGAGAGCTTCCGCCAATGCTGCCGGTTACGATCTCTACAGCGCTGAAGACACAGTAGTTCCAAAGCAGGGAAAGGCACTCGTGGACACAGCTTTACAAATGGAGCTACCCATAGGCTGCTACGGACACCTAGCCCCGCGTTCCGGCCTTGCTTGTAAACACTTTATTGACATTGGAGCTGGAGTTATCAACCCAGATTTCAGGGGTGTGATAAAAGTGCTCATCTACAATTTCGGCAAAGAAGATTACAAGATAGCCACTGGTGATTGTATTGCGCAGTTGATCTGCAAGTGGGTAGGTTTTCCCCTTCTCGAAGAGGTTCCGCACCTGTCCACAACAACCCAGGGAACCGGAGGCTTTGGGTCGACGGGAGGTACCAGCCTTCAGGGGTTGTCCGCATCGGTGGAAGAGAAGATGGAGGAAGACCTCGGGCCCCAATTGGACGACTGTAAGGGGAACCCAAAACCAAGAGTCGGTGATGGCCTTTCATGGGCCCAGAAGCAGGACTTAGCCCTCTTGCTGGCCAGATTCAAGGATGTGCTGACCCCAATGCCAGGGGAAACAAATCTGGTTGCCCATGAGATTGTGACACCGCCAGGAGAGATAGTAAGGCAACGGCCTTACAGATTGCCAGAGGCAAACAGACAGGAGGTAGTCCGCCAGGTCCAGGAGATGTTGAGGATGGGCGTGATAGAAGAGTCCAGGAGCCCCTGGAATAGTCCAATTGTCCTTATGCCGAAGCCGGACGGATCCCTACAATTTTGTATCGATTTCAGAAGGGTTAACTCTATATCCCGGTTCGACACCTACCCCATGCCTCGCATCGAGGAGCTCTTAGACCGCCTAGGACAAGCCAAATACCTAACCACAATAGATATGTCTAAAGGATATTGGCAAGTACCGCTGACGAGAGAGGCACGACAGAAGACTGCTTTCAGCATGCCCATGGGCTTGTTCCAGTTCAAACGGATGCCCTTTGGGTTGCACGGAGCGGCAGCCACATGTCAAAGACTCATGGACCTAGTGTTGCGGCTGCACCAAGCCTACGCTGTAGCCTATATGGATGACGTGGTAATCTACAGTGACACCTGGAGCCAACACTTACCGAGGGTTTCAGCAATCTTACAAGCGATGAGGGATGCAGAGCTCACCCTGAATCCGGACAAGTGTTTATTTGGAGGCCAAGAGGTCAAATATTTGGGCCATATAGTAGGCCGGGGCGTAGTGAAGCCGTTGACCAGCAAAATTGAGAGTGTCAAAGTTTTCCCCAAACCTACTAGTAAGAAGCAGTTACGCAGCTTCTTAGGATTGGTTGGATATTACAGGAGGTTCATACCGAATTTTGCAGAGAGGAGTGCAATATTGACAGACATGCTAAAGAAAAATGCACCCAACAAGCTGAAATGGACTGAGGGAGCTGAGGGGGCCTTTTCTCTCCTGAAGGAGAAATTATGCATAGCCCCGGTGTTGCGGGGTGTGGACTTTACTCAGCAGTTCATAGTTCAGGCAGATGCATCCGAGACCGGCCTGGGTGCAGTCCTCTCTCAAAAATACGATGGCACCGAGCACCCGGTGATGTTCCTCAGCCGCAAGCTGTCGCCGGCGGAGAAGGACTATTCGATGATAGAGCGTGAATGCTTGGCCATAAAGTGGGCCATTGATGCGCTGAGATTCTACCTTACGGGCCGGAAATTCACATTGATCACTGACCATGACCCGTTGAAGTGGCTCAATCAGATGCGGAATCATAATGCGCGTTTGATGTGCTGGTTTATGGCTCTCCAAGCCTTTGAATTTCGTGTGGAGCAGAGAGCAGGGAAACTCCACCAGAATGCGGATGCTTTGAGCCGTATCACGAGCTGTGCTACTGATATTGAGCCAGCCCGTGATATCTTAAGGGGGGGGGGGGGGGGATCTGTAGTGATGAAAGCTCTCTGGAAGATATGGAACTTGAAGAAAATCCTGGCTTCCCCTTGGAAGTGAATGACAGTGCACACGTGCAGGGGAATTACAAGCCAGATAAGAGAAAGTCAGCTCCCTGCAAAAGTCAGGCCACGCCCTAGCTCAGGGATGGAGACAGGCTTCCCTGCTGATTGGTCACACAGGTGCAGAGACCAGGGAATGCCCAGCAGGCAATGGTGTTTAAAACCACTAGCAGAGCAAAGCAAAACAGACAGAGAGAGAGAGTCAAGGGAAGAGGCACTGACTCAAGGAACACAGGAGAGACAGGCACAGGAGGTACAGATAGGGAGACAGCAACAGAAGGCAGAGGCACAGGTGAACGGAGGAGAGGTGGACGTGGAGAAAGGAACAGGAACAGCTGTTGATTGTCTACTGCCTTGGTTGTGTACTGAACTTTGAATGCCCTGGAAATCCCCACAATAAATTTTCTTGCTGTCTTACAACCACCGACTCAACTACATTTGTCCTTAAGAGTAAAAATCACTACAAGTCCCAGAATACCCTGGTGACAACAAAGGGAACTTTATTCAAAGGAGGACATATAAGGCCGTTTCCAGCTTGTAAGCCCTTGGGCTCAACTGGAGGCGTCGCAATATATATATATATATATATATATTAGATATACAGTAGATATATATAGATAGATACACATTTTTCAAAAAAGAGTAGTGATAGATATAAAGAGAGTGGTGGGATTGATAATATCTGATGTGGGTTGGTCTCACTCTTCATGCCCACATTTGATCATAATTTACTCATATATTTTCTAGGACTAATCATGATTATAGCTCTTGGATTCTTTGATTTGTCTTAAAACATAATACATGGAGTTCTTTAAGTACATAAAAGTTAATATGAAGGATTTTAAGTGTATCCACTTATTTAAGTTAGTGCAAGTCCGCGGGGCAGGGTCCCCAACAGCCGATCTTAACAGGGTGGGCGGCCCAGTGCGGAGACCCTGCACGTGGTTGGGCGGCGTTGGTGTCAGGGACGAACGGCGAGGGAGCATTTTTTAAATCAATTGGTTCCCCTGCGAGTGTGAACCCGGGGGAACCTATGGATGAGGAGGTGGCGTAAGGGTGGGAGGAGCCAGGCTGAGGATGGTGTGGCGGCTGCCAAGGAGGATGGGGTCTTCATCGTGGCACTGACTTAATTGAATAAAGTAAATAAAAGTGAAATTAAAGGCGTGCATAGCATTGCGGTGTACTTGGGTTGTTGACTGGAAGTCGGCGTTGATGGCCGCGATCGGCGGGGAGCTGCAGGGCAGGCATTCTTCTCGACAAAGAGACAGTGGAGTGGAGCGTGGCAGACATGAGCTTGAGACCACAAGAAAAGGCAAGTGGAACAGAAGAATGAGGGTTAGCCTAGTGGTGAGCACGGGAAAGGCTTGTGAACCCTGAGATCAGGGTTCAAGTACTGCTGGCACTCCTTGTGGCCTTGGGGCAGGTTAATTAACCTCCCATTGCCTGGGAAGAGCAGCCTGGCAATCTTATGGTCACGTTGACAAGGAAATCCAGGAGCTGCAAGGTTATTTATTGAGGATTGGGCTCAAGCTCACATGATGCCTTCTCGCAGGGGCAGACAGGGTAGGGCTAGAGGGCATGGCAGGGTGGGTCGGGCTGCCAAGCAGCGAGCCATACCTCCCCCTATAAACTTGGGAGAGCGAGTTGGCAGTGCTGGGGGGGGGGGCAATGATGCAGGTGGGGCGATGGTGGTAGGAGTGAGGGGTCAGTCTGGCAGGGTGGCTCCCTGTAGGGGCGCCACAGGTGCTAGGCAGTCTAAAAAAGGGCGGGTATGTGTTCTTATGATAGCATATGGTTTTCCATATGAAAGATTTTAAGTTTCTCTTCATTTATGTCATGAGTTCTTATGATTTGCATGTATCTTAATTCTCCCTCTCTATGTACTTCTCTTTTGAGATGCCATTATTGATCATTGTTTTTAATGTTTTTATTTCATTTTATTTTATTTTAAAGACTATATTATGATGTTGCTTTTATTGTATGCAGTTTTTAACCTATTTTATGTTTTTCCATTTAAAGATCCCCACATTCCTGACAAAGGTTAGTGCCAAACACAGCCCATTGTAGGGTGGACCTACGGATACAATTCAATTGAAATTGATATATTCAAATTTTTGTCTTCTGTGGTGAACATCACCTCACTCTCCTATTGGTTTCTTTGACATTTGCGAGTGTGTTTGCTTTTTGTTTTTGGACAAGGATTAGACCTGTTCCAGATAATGGATTTTTTACTAAATGATGGGTGTTCTGAATGATGGGAGTAAGGAGTTTTTTTTCAGATAACAGAATATATGAAGCTAACCAATGTTCATATAATAGAAGTTTCCAGATAACAGATCACGGGCTTTCACCCATGAAAAATATATATATATTGCAGTTCAATCCCTTAGGGGTATGTTTACTAAACTGCAGTAACATTACATACCGCGCATTATGTAACTTTAACGATCGTTAGGTAACGTTAACGCGCGGTATGTAACGTTAACGCGCGTTAATGTTACTTAACGATCGTTAACGTCCCCGGCCGCGGTAAACACTGCAGATGGTGGAGAGAGGGCAGAGAGAAGGGGTCAATGGGCGGAGAGTGGGCGGGGAGAGGCCCCTTTCACACTAACGCACTGAACTGAAGGGCTGAATCCTACAGTGAATGAAAACCTGCCGTTAGATGCACATTTGCAGGAGAGAGAAACCATTTTAGTGTCAGCAATGTACAGCCTAGGCAGGGAGCCCAAGAATGTGATAGTAGTGCTCCATTTTCAGCAACACCATAGTGCCAAAGTATGAATTGCCACTATGGCGATGGTGCAAATGGGGCACAGGGGGCCGCAGGCGGGACATGTAGCATGGGCAGCTGGGGCACAGGGTGGACCAGGCGAGCACCTCGGTGGCACATAGGAACATAGAAACCGGAAATCAGCAAGACAGCAGCTGACCAAGGCCAACCACAATCCACCTATATCTACCTGGTTCACCCTAGCCAATAGTTGCTAGGGCACTGACCTGACATCCCCCCAGCCATCTCGCCCCCATGTGGAAGGGACATAATATTGGTAGGCAGTGATGGGGGGGATGTGAGGATGTCCATGTATGCCCCCCCCCCCACCCAGGGATCCTCTCCCTAGGCGGGCGCCTACCTACACAGTGGATGGCCTGGGACTGCGTACTACCAGCACCGACAGCAAATGACCATGTCAGCTTGGCAGGGAGGTGTGTGCCCGTGCTGGAGGGGGCAGTGCCACCTCCCTGCAATGGACCTAGGCCATGCCCTGCATCAGTATGTGGTGTGCAGTGCAACATACAAAGTCTGGATGAGGAAAAGTACAGGTAGCCCCAGGGACTATTGTGCATCTATGGCAACAGTGTGGTGCAGTACACCCAGCCAGTGTGTCCAGAAGAAGAGGGCCACAGGTTCAAGCCCCAGCTGTGGTTCCTGCAAAGCATTTCCCTATGTTTTACCCTACAATGCAGATACAACAGCAACATGTGCAAAGCCCAAAGCAGCGGCGAACAGGGGTACAAACACCCACCTACACAGGCTCCACAATCCAAAGATGCATGGAGAGTCAGGCTGTTGGCCCCAGCATTGAGATGAAGTTATCACCAGAGCACTACTACTACCCCCTGCACAGTTTAGCAGTGTCGGCACTGTGATCAGTACCAATGTGGCGTGCAGGGTTGCCAACCACCCCTATCTTTGTACAATGCTGCAATAAGAGTGAGCGTGTGTGTATGTCTATCCATTGTTCTGTGGCTGCCCACCCTTCACTGGTCTGATGCACTTTGAGCGTCCCCTCCCACCCCGTGGTGCAGGTGACACAGCTGCCGCTGCTGCTGATGGCTGACCATCTTGTTCCAAGGGGGTCCCCCAGCCAGCTGCCAGATACTCAGCGCTGGAAGCTATGGCCCGCGCTGATGCGGCCAGGCCCATCATCTCAGCCAGGATCCCCTCCACCACCAGCCCCTGATGCTCCATTATGTGGCACATGTGACGTGCCTCGTGCCGCTGCTGGCACTGCTCTCACAGGACCGCACACAATACCTTCTGTATGCCTGTGGGGGAGACAAGTTGTGTGCTGTGAGACATGGTTTGCACCTGTCACCTGTGCACATGCAACACCATATACACATGGTAGGACACTCACCCTGTGCATTGCCATGCGCCGCTTCAGAGTGCACCCGCATCTCCCCAATCACCTCCACCAGGGCAGACTGCGTATCCCACATGGCATGTTGTGGTGCAGCAGGCTCCGCCACCCCAGTGGCTGCAGCAGCAGGTGGCATACTGTCTTCGGCCGGCCCCTGGCTTGGCCTGCCGTCACCCTTCAGAGGTGGTGCTGGGCCCCCACCTCTGCCTGTGCAGCAGCTTCCCCTCCTGTTGGCTCTGCCTCTGGCCCCTCATCATCAAGGGGCCATGGCCCGAGGTCTGGGTGCTCTTCCCCCTCCTCCACTTCCTCGATGGCATGTATGTCACCTGTGGGGGAACAGGGTACACAGCTCAGGTGGGGGGTGGCTACCTGCCTGCCCTTGTCACACCCTATATCTATGGATCATGTGGGACACAGGACACCCTGGTCATTGTGTGGGTACCCAGGCTGTGTGAATGTGGCCATGGACGTTACTGGTGCAGGGATGTGTGTGGTAACGTCCCAAGTTCGTGTCCCAGGTGCCTGCGATGGGTCACCAATGCCTGCATGTGCATGTGACTGGGAGCACCCCATATGGCCAGGCGTGACTGTTGGGGTGGGGCTGGAGTGCTGTGCAAGTGCAGCCAGGGACAGGTATGCCCTGTTGTGGTGAGGATATGTGTGTATGGGTGCAAGGGCCAGTGTGGGGCAGACCTGTGATGGTGCAACTGGTGGTGGGCTGTGGGTGGCTGCACATAGGTACATGTGTGGGTGTGAGCCTCATGGGTCTGTGTTGGGGCCCCTATGCCCCCCACCGACACTGCCCCTTGTATATTGGTGCCTCCTGTGTCCAGCATCCGATGATACCATGACCATTTCCCTCCCCCCCCAGCAGCACATGCAGCCACACACCCCGTGCCACCCCATCGCCACCTGTGTCCCTGCACCCAGCACCTATGGCACACACAGGTGCAGTCCACCTCTGTCTCCCCCATTTACCGACCCATGTGGCCTTGCTGTCCTCGCCACCCCTGCACTGGGTCACCACAACACATTGTCACCCAACGCTGCTACCATGGGCCTGTCTCCCCCTGCCCATGCACCCTTACAATGCACCTTGACGACCCCCATTCAACTTTGCCACATCTATCCCATTCTGGCCCCTGCACCTTCAGAAATGGCTGTGCCACCCCACTCACTGCATCTGTGTTGGTCCACTCCCCTCAATCTATGGCATCAATGCCCTGCTTCTACAGTTCCAACCCCTCTCTGCCTGCCACCCCACCACCCATGCATCCTCTCCCAGCTGGGGCTGTCACCCCGGCACCTGCTCCCACAGACCGCAGTCGCTCCCTGGGGGGGTGTCAGCACGCAATGTGCCTGATGGACATCCATGGCCCCCCACCTCCCCCGCATCCCATGCACTTTCCGGTGCCATGTGGTGTGCACACCCTGCCCCTCCTTGCCCAGCTTCCGAACATGATCCCCCATCTCTGTTGGCCTGACGCAGTGTGCACTGCCTGGCACCTGGCAACCCCCTGATGGGTCCACACCTGGATCCACGCTCTGTCCTAGGGTCCCTGCATTCACCCACACACCTCGTCCCTCTGGCTGGGGTGATGGTGTCAGGCCTGCCCCCCCCCCCCCACATACCAGGCTGCTCCCCCTTCTGACCCAGTCCTGGCACCTCCACCATTGGCTGGTCTGCCGAACCATGGTCCCCCTCCACCCCCTCCCCTGATGGCTGGCCACTGTTGGGTACATCCTTGTGTCCATGTTCTCAGTTGGGTGTTTGGCTCTGTATTGTCCTCAGTGGCCCCTACCCTACACAACGCTACCCTACACAATGCTTGTGTGTGTACCTGTTGCTGCATCCCCACTGCTATGCCATCCCCAGGGGTTGTACCCCATGGCTCTGTTCATGGCCTGCTCGTTTCACCCTATTTACACAGTCCCTTGGTGCACTACCATGCCCATGTGTGCAGTGGTGGTCTGTGCACCTCGCAGGACTATCCTTGGCATAGGGCCATGCATGGCAGGTGGAAGCACACTGTCCATGCCCCTGTCTGTGGCTCCAAGGGCTGCCAGCATGTGAATGGGTGAGTGGAGTCCCTGGACCTGGTTGTGTGCCTTTGCAGGGTCTTGCTGGGATTGGTAGGTGCCCTGGGATGGCAATGCATGTTGACCGGCATTGTGTCAGGGCCACATGGTGTGGGGCTGGGGACATGGCATGGAGGGGGTGTGGGTGTGAGGGATGGTGACCCCCAGTGGGCCAGGTTTTGACCATCTGCATGTGTGGGGTCTGCGGGTGGCGGGTTACACTGTGCATGGCTTACAGGGGGCTGTGGTCCAGGGGCAGTGTGGGGATGGTGCACCAGGTGTGGGTTATGCCATATGTTGCATGGGACTGGCTGAGGACATGCATCTCTGTGGGACTCCTGACATGCCCCCCTGCATCCGTCCCTGTACTCGCTTGTTTATGGTCTGTCACCGAGAACACCTCTCTCCATCTTAACTGCATGTGGGTGCGCCATATCCAGGGCAGGGGGCAGATCATGTAGGTACATGGGCCTGAGTCGGTCCGCCAGGCACTGCTCCAAGGTGTTCAGCGTGGACCTCTGCACTGGACCCCTGCCTGTGCCCTGTGCATTGTGCCTCTCCCGTGAGAGATGGGCACGGATGTTTCTCTTGATGCCACAGTAGCACTTGCGGAGGCTCTCTATGTTGTGGTGTGGGCCCACTGCTGACGCCACCTCTGCCTGGACCTCTGCCCATGCCCTTGTGCGCATGCCAATGGTGATGGTTGAGCTCAGCCGGCCGAAGAGCACCTCGAACCTGTCGAGGATGCTAGCCAGGAGGAGGTTATTCTCCTCCTGGGTGAAGCAGACCACCCTCCTCCTGGCTTCCTCGGCTACGGGCGTCCGGTGGCAGTTTGGGCCTGGCGCACCTCCAGGCTGTTCCAGTGGGTGTTGTATGGTCCAGGATAGGCCTGCCCTTTCACTCTCTGGATCTGCAGTGGCGTGGACCGCTGGTGGCTGCTGACTGCACTCCCCTCCTGCCTCATGGTGTCCCTCATCCTCCGTGATGTGGTATGTACTGTGCACCATACACCCTTGGCATTATGGGCATGATGTGCCCAATTATGTCCCTAAGGCATGGTCCTACACACATTCTGCATGGGCGGTGTGCGCATGCACAGTAGCATGCATTACATTTATGTGCACTCCACTGAGATTGGGTCCGCCGTGCGTTCACGCGCACGTCTGCAGATGCCAGTGCATGGGGACACCTTGTCTGCCCCATACGAGCACTGCTCCAATCCCACGTGCACGTACGTGCCTTATGCATGACATATCTCGTCCCGCACTGTGTGCAAGTATGGCGCATTTCTAGGTGTACTACGCCCTTTCCCTCTGCTCCACACCCTCAGATCTATCCTCGGCGTTGCTATTGGTGTGCACCGCTGCATACACAGGCGGTTTATCTTCTGGTGTGGTCTATGGTGCGTGCACGCACACGCTGCTATTTATCATTGCTTTGGGTGCTGTATGTTACATATGGTGCATTCCGACACGTGTAGGTGGGTCATGTGACATATCCCCACACACTAGTCTGCATCAGATGTACATGTGGATGCCCTGCCTCCGCGTGTTGGAACGCGCCTTGCATTCTGCCCTCACCTACTTGTCTGGGTGGGGCACGCAGTGTGAAATGTCATATGTTTGTGCGATGCATAGGCACGGAGACACGCCACATGCTCCTCCTACCCTCATTCAGCATAGCCAATCACGGAACATGCATTTTGGGGAACATGCATTTTGGGGAACGCGCGTTCCTGCACGCGCTACGGCATTACGCTTCCGTACGTGCAGGGCGTTGTCTTATGCTGTTGCTGGTGTACATCCCAGCATCACCAGGTGTGTAAGGTTTGCTCTGATTATTTTCCACCCCTCACCCTATTTAACATCTACCTGTGCTCCATCTCATGTCTATCATGGGTCAGATCATGAATGTGGGTTGTGCGGTGGTGGCATTGGTGGAGCTGGCGGAGCTGTGGTTGACTGAAGGGGGTAATGGTATCCTTGGGGCTGTGGCCCTGGGCATGGGTGCAGTCCCGCTGCAGCTCAGACCTGAAGCTGTGGGGGCTCAAGACCAGCATGGTGCCATAGGCGTGCTGAGTTGCGGCCCCGCCTGCCACGCCTCTACAGGCCCAGGCCTATGCTCAAGGACATACGTGAGGACCAGGTCATCTCCCTCTACCGTCTGGACACAGGGGCTATTAGGGAGCTCTATGAGGATCTACGACCTGACCTCGAGCCCTGGACTGCCCGGTCACATGCCATACTGGGATTGGCCAAGCTCCTGGCTGCCCTACATTTCTTTGCCTCTGGCTGTTTCCAATCCTCAGTGGCCGCAGTGGGCGGGATGAGCAGGCCAACCTTCTCACACTGTCTCCACCAGATACTGCGGGCCATGGTCAACTGGGTTGGGAATTACATTGCGATTACTAACAGTAGGCAACATTGGGAGGCCCTGGGCCAGGCATTCCAGTGGATTGCAGGGATACCAAATGTGATGGGAGCTATTGATTGCACACATGTTGTTCTGGTCTCGCCACGTGACAGGGAGGTTGAGTTCCGCAACCGCAAACCCTACCATTCCCTGAATGTGCAGTTTGTTTATGATGCAAGTATGCGTATTCTGAATGTGGTTCCATGGTTCCCAGGGTCAGCCCATGACTCCTATATCCTGCAGCACTCAGCACTGTTTGGCCAATTTGAGGCAGGACAATATTTGCACTGTGTCCTGCTGGGTGGGTATTTACCATATCTTACATGCGCGTACAATGTATGATATCTGGGGTCACATTGTCACCTGTGTCCTCTGCATGCCTTTCCTTGCATTGTGGTTGTGGGGCACTGCCTTGTATGGGGCTTTGTACAACATCACACCCTGTCACCGGGGACATGATCACGTACCTCTGTGATTTTAAATATCTTTATGTATACCATGTGTGTCTCATTGCTCATCTGGGTGTCTCGGCACATATGCGGGTGACACTGGTATCTGCTACTGCTGTTCTGTTGTACAGGTCTTATATACAGGGACAATCTGGGCACATATGGTGTGTCCCTTCAATGGCTGGGTGCAACACCACTTGGTTGACAATGACTCCAGCACATGGCCTCAGACATACCGCACATGCAGATGTACATGTGTATGCCTTTGTGGTGTGTCCCTCGTGGACTCTATATCCAACGTGTGTGTGTGTGGTCCAGGAGGGGGGGTTAGGTATGCACCCAGAACCATCCTCATGCTGTATGGTGTGTGGGGGGGGGCTATTCTCCATTGTCCATGTGTGCGACAACATGTGGGTGGAGCTTTGGTCACACTTGACATCACACATGTATGCTGTATGTCTGTCCATGTTATCTTGTCTCTACTGCCATTCCGACCTGGCCCCTCAGGTATGTGTTCTGGTGACATCTGCTGTGTGTGCACTGTATCATGGGCATCACATACGCATCTCTGCCCCTTCCAGGATGCTTTTCCACTGTCGGCCAGTTGCCTTCACACCTGCCACTGCTGCCCTTTGGGTACAGGTTTTTGGCCATGTGTTTGGCCTGGATACAGTTGATGTATGTTGCTTTCATTAGGCTTCCCCGGAATTCTGGGTCTCCCAGCTCCAGATGCTGGTGCAGTGCCATCGTGTGCCATTCTATGATGTTGTATGTTTGTGTCCCTGTTTATCTGTTGTCCAGTTAAACATTGCTACTTCTGTGCTTTTGTGTGTCCATCATCTCCTGCTTGACCGTACCACATTTCTTTCTGCAGATGATGCGGGATATGGCTGTTGTGCCTGGTTGTTGACCCCTGTGCATCTCCCACGGCCAGGTGCAGAGATGAGGTACCATGAGGCCCATGCCTCCAGCCACTCAGTCATTGAGCGCACTTTTGGCATTCTGAAGAGTTGCTTCAGGTGTCTGGATATGACCGGCAGTGCCTTACAATATGGACCCATGACTGTGGCACATATCATTCTGGCTTGTTGCATCCTGCACAACATTGCTCTCAGGCACAATGTCCCAGAAAAAATTAATGAGGATCTGGAGGAGGATCCTGTGTGCCCTCCTGTATGTAGCCATGGTGACACACGTGAGGGGATGGCAGTCAGGCAACATCTGATCAAGTAGCTGTTCTGTAAGTTCTGCATATGTGGGGATGTGCATATGTGTCTCCATGTTTGTGCTGCCCTATGTGTTTCACGGCACTATCATGACATATATATATATGTCACTTG
Organism: Ichthyophis bannanicus; assembly: GCA_033557465.1. Classification (NCBI taxonomy): domain Eukaryota; kingdom Metazoa; phylum Chordata; class Amphibia; order Gymnophiona; family Ichthyophiidae; genus Ichthyophis; species Ichthyophis bannanicus. Next base: position 218,763,976 of record CM066036.1, read on the forward strand.
TGTTTTTGACTCCCCAGGATAGGCTGCAGACCCTGCCCGGTGCTGTGGTGCATGTGGGAACTGTGTGTACGTCATTGAGACCTACAGGTGACTGGGGTGGGTGGACATACAGGTAAGTGTACTATGCGGGCAGTGCAGCATTACACATGTCTGTGTTTCCCTCTCCACTGCACCTATATTGTTGTATACATGTTTGGCCTGTGGCTCCATCCCCCATATGTTCCGGTTGACACGCATATGGCTATTGGCCTGTGCACATTTTGGGTGTTTACACACTGTATCTAGGGCACATGTTACTTAGCTGTGTTTGTCTCCAGGCACAGGGTGTGGGGTTGGTGGATAGCACATACAGCCTTCCCTGGCATTGTGGCATTACACAACATCAGTGTATCATTGCATGGACTGTAATGATTGTCTCCACTGGTTGCTGATTGTGCACAAGCATGCTGTATGCAACTTGCGGCATGCTCACCTTGTCTCACGGTGTATGTCTCTGTGTCTTTGGGGCGTGTCTAGGTGACTGTACCTTCTGATGCCCTCTGTCATTGTCTGGTGCAGGGATGTGTCTGGCCACCTGTGCAGTGGTGTTCACCCGTCTCTCTGTGACCTTCTGTTGTTGCCTTTGTGTACATTGTGCACATGTGTCTATGCATGTGTCATGTATTGTTGCCTGACATGTCTCATGTTTGCTGACAGGACACTATGCATCAACATTTCGGTTACACGCAACTCACTATACCTTGGACATGTGCCACTGATGGCTGACCATGACGACGTGGTGATGGATGCATTTAATTGACATATTCTGCCTCTCCTGTGGCCCCTTGTGCCCTTTGCCTGGCTCAGACAGTCCCCATCAGACACCTGCTGTGCAATGAGGGTAGGTTGTACCTTAGATCTTCTGAGACTGACATCCACGTGTAGATGTTTCTTTTGGGCTGATTGTATCATCGTGCCTTTCTGTGGTATCTCTGTGCACCACCACTGCTGGACATGCTGTGGACCTCTAGGATGCCTGTGTGACATGGGCATTGACATGACCATGTTGAGATGGTAACCTGGTCTGCAGTGCCATCTCCTGCTGTGGTCAATATGCACAGTGCTGTGTGTCGTGGCCATGTCATGTTTTAATATCTGGGGATTAAATGTGGGTGTTACTGTCTGCATTGTGATCTGATGGTGTGTGTAGCAAACCTTTACCTTTTCTCTACTCCTTTTAACACAGGGAGCAGCCAACACACAAAGCACAGCTACTACGCTGCATCTGGAGTCCCTATCGCCCAACTGTGTTTGGACAGGACACCTCCATACAATGGTCCCTGGGTGATGGTGCCAGCAGGAGATGGACCTATGCGAGTCGGACACATGCCTATGTTGGCCATCATTGTTGGCCTGCTACTTTGGGCATCACTGGAGGGACCAATTCACCATTGCTGCCATGCTCTGTCTGGGTGTTGCGTTTATCACAACAGAGACACATCACCTTTGCATTGCTGTGGAACATTGAGATGTCACTCGCGACTTTTCATGGCCATGTAACCTGGGATGGTCATAGCTGGACTTGTAGGGTCACAGGTGGAATTTTCACTGTGGACACTTGTCAGTACATCTACAGCAGGAACACACATGTGCGTTGTATGTTGTACATCCATCTGACATTGTATAGCTGTGTGTGGCCAATGTGTGGGGCTCGCATCGCAGGCATTGCACCAATATTTGGCTACAGAGGTACATGCAGCCACGTATGTGGCACAGGAGATACATTCTGTAGGTCCTGCTGATTTGTGTGGCTAACCTCCACTTGTAAATGACACACTATTTGCCTCCAGAACACTGTGATGCATGCCACCATCTCTGATTGCTGTTTGACCATCGCAGGGGGTGTTACAGTGGATATGGGGCAGCACTCTGTGGTGTTTCAACATACATGGTGCATGGGCATGTGCCAGACCCATCTCTTACACTGGTGCATGTGCCGGGTTGGGATTTGTGTGGGTACGTGCACCGCTGTGGACATCTCTTTGTAGCTCTACGTACATGTTATTGTGTGTGTTTGCTGGACAGATGTGGCAATGTACATTGATTTTCAGGCTTATCTTTGCATGTGTGCACAGTCCTCTTTCTAACATGACATTGCTCCACTCACATTACGCCAGTACCTTTGCATTGTGGCGGCGGGTGTGTCCATTTCCAGGCTTCATTTCTGCAGTCCCTGTACATTGCCATATTATGACTGCTCCTGTTTCCACAGCACCCATTGCAGTAGGCATTCCACATAGTGCTACCTCTGTATGTTAGTGGGATCCATTCTTATTTGCTTTTTGCCCAAATGTGACTTTTGTCCTGATACCGTGTCCTCATGTTGCATTGTGTCACTGTTTTTGATGCCATGTGTGCATTAAAGGTGTTTATTTACATGACTACCTGACGTCTCTTTCTCAGCACATCACATGCTGTTCTAGGGACATCTACACTGTGTATGACCCACTGCTACCCCCACATTAGGTCTACACATCTGAGGGGTGGTGCTGGGCCATTAGGACATGACATCATTGGCATGTTTGTGCATTTGCCTGTGCACTGTGTATGCACTTCACTGTGTGGCAGCATGACATTACATCTCTGTATCTTCCCTTCAAACCGTATTGCCTTGTGTGTGTTGTCAGCCTGGTGTGCCTGCCTGACACTTGCCCCCTGTCAGCTGTGTGTTCTGGTGCTGTGGCTGTGATGGTGCAGACATGTACTACTACTACTACTGAGCATTTGTATAGTGCTACATGGTGGATGTGGTGCTGTGCAGACAGTTGGGAGACATGTTCTGCACATCAGGGATTACTATCTAGTCAGCAAGGACACAGATGGGGTGGGGAGATACCACTGGGGACAGTGGGGCGGGGGTCAGGGGAATCATGCTTCCATGGCTGCAGCGAGGACGTGTGGTTTCATCCTGGATTTGTGGGGGGGTTGGAGACGGTGCCTGCTGTACAGACAGTGGAAGTTTGCTCATGGCATATGGGGCATCACGGAGAGAGGGGCGGAGTGTGGGGTTAGCAGTAGGGGTGTACTGCACAGGTGGTGGGTGTCTGTTTAGGGCCGATGTTTTCAGGGGGGTTTGTACAGGATGGGAGACGAGGGGTGGTGGGGAGTCACAGAGTCTCTGCATTTTGAGCTCAGCAGAGGATGTTTGACATGGGTACAGTAAAGGTTAGGGAGGCTTTGACGTGACCTGACAAGGGGGGTAGTGTGGCCATGACTGGCCTGGCACACAGTTGGATGCACAGCAAATTGTTGCACACATTGACGGGGAATGAGGTGTGTCCAGGTGAGACCTGCAGGGGGCAGACTACTCAGGTACTGATGGGATGCAATTGGGCAGTGCATGGGCATATTGGTGGTGTGTTCAGGGTGGATGGGGTGGGTATCACTGCTGTTGTGAAGGAAGGGGGGCAGGTGTTAGCTATCAGATGGCTGTGTGTTGTGATCGGGGGTGAGGGGTCAGGGATGGCCCCAGATTGTGGCCTGGGGACACTGGGAGAGGTACAGAGTTATCCACAGACACCGACAACAAGGGGGGCAGGGAGGTGTTACGATGATGGATGGGAGGTACGGTCATGGCCATGTTCACTTTCAGGCCATGGTGAGACATCCAGGCAGCAATGTCATCATGGCAGGCGTGGATCAGGGTTTGGTTAGCCAGGGAGGGTTCAGGTGTGTGTAGGTGGCTCTGTGAGCCATCAGTATCTAGCTTATACAGCCAGCTATGGGTGGTGAGGGGCACACCGGGGGACTGTGTATGGAGGGGGTAATGGGGTATCCATGCCAGATCCTTGGGGTACACCATCCGGGTGCAGGGTTGCAGGGGAAGGAGTAGGTGTACAGGTACTGTTACAGTGTACCTTGTATGGGTATGGTTACATCACAAAGTTTAATCTCACTACTTTCATTGCTACCACACCTACTGCATCTGCATAGTGGGAGACATGGCCTATTGGTTAGGACATGGTACCTCAGGCCAGAGGGCCGTGGGTTCACATCCCACCTGGGGACAGCAATATCAGGCCCGTGGGACTGGGGTTTCTAGTCTTATTGGCATTCCTTGTGGCCTTGGGCACGCCACGTGGCCCTCCATTGGCCACCACTTTATTTGATGGGTAAGGCGGGATAGACAACTGGTTACTTACAGAGATAACTCAATACTTATGTCTGGCACTGCCACAGTGCTGCACAGACATGTCGGGCAGACACCCTACTCACCACAGCTTACATTCTAGTTAGGATAAGTGAGAGAATGTGGGAGCAGGGGTAGGAGAGGCGACCGAGGGGGAGGATCAGGGTAGTTAGAGTCCACAGGCAGCAGCGGTAGGTGAGCTTTCAGCATGGATTGGATGTGTGTTTGCGAGGGTGCCTGGCACATAGAACCCGGGAGTTCACCCCAGGCGTAAGGTGCATCAGGGTGACGGACGTGATGTCTTCTGGTTTTCAGTAGAGCAGAGGGGCCGTCTGTTTCAGCACTGTGATCCAGTGTGTGCCTTTTGTGGTAACTTGTTTGCATTGTGCTTGTTGGGGTTGTTTGGGATAGTGGTCACAGACACCCATTGGCAGTCTGTAGGTTGCCAGTTTGATTCCCACATGTTCTGTTCCTTTTCCTTTCCTGTGTTCTGCTAACCTGCCCATGCAATGGCTGCAGCCTTGTCACCTCTCCACACACCCTTCCATCTCTGTGCTGTGTGCCACAGTGTGCCCTCTATGCAGCCTATCTGTCGCATATTGTGTGTTACATATGGCTATCTATTTGTATTGTCCATATGAACAGTCAGTTTGGTGGATTGGTACTGCTGTTGTTGGCTGGTCTGTGCCACATCACTGTGCAGGTTGGATTCTCACATGCTCCTTTTTCATTCCGTTGCCCTGGTCCACAGGCCATCCACATAGCTGTCCCTTCAGCCAGCTCCTGACATCCTTTGTGTATCACTTCCATGCTCTTTTGCATGCTGTTTACACTGCATTACATCTCATGGTATGCGTGCATGTGTTTCTATGTAGCTCCCGTCCCACTTACAGACTGTGATATGAGCTGTGGATGCCTGTTGTGCATGTGCGTTCCATCATGGTGACTGTTTGGGTTGCCCTCTCCTGGCGTTTTGTGTGGTGCCCTGCAGTCTTCTTGTATGCAGCCATTGCTGTGGACCTCACAGTGGTGGTGTGGCCTACTGGTTTGTGCAGTGCTTTTCAGGCTAGTGGCCATGGGTTCACTCCCTCTTTGTTCTCCTTCTTTTATGCCTTTCCTACACCAGTACTTGTCATTCCTGTAGCAGTCATATCTCTGCTGATCTGTGCTGCCAGCACATATTACCCTCATCACAGTTGCCAACCATCCTTCTGTCCGTCTATCTGCGTCTGTCAGCTGTGTGGCATCCGGCGTTCATGTGCAGGCTGCTACCACGTGTCCTGCTTTACAGGTGCCTTAACCTACAGTGCCTTATGTGGCACCTTGCTGGCACCTTATAGGGGGCCTTCAGGGGGTGGCTACATGGTGCCGTAGGTTAGGGCACTTTGTAGGGCGCATGACAACGTACCTTCTGAGGCGCCTCCAGTTAAGGTGCCTTGTGATGTGCCCTATATGGTGCCTTGCGATGAGCGTTACCCGATGGCGCATTGTTACGCACATTACCTGGCACTGCTTGTTGTACGATGCACCTCCCACTCCTTTATATGGGCATAAATACCATTACCGCGGAAACTACCGCGGGTGACATTAACGCAGTTTAGTAAACATACCCCTATGTTTCCAAAATCAGGCCAACCCTTAAATGTCTGGGTTTTTTTGGCCATTTTACGCTGGACACCCCAGACTTCACCTGGACATCCTTTTAAAATATCACTTCACATGCTCTGTTTTTTGGTGCTCTATCGACAGCTCTCTTTATTTACCACCAGTTCTGTTACTTCTTCTTAGCTTCTCTTATTTTTTTTATATTTCTCAGCAATTATATTGGGTGTTTTTCTAGATCATTTGGGAGAAAGTGGGTTTGAGAGCTTTAAAATCATTTAACCTGCTTTAAAAGTGTGCTTTTATAAGTTAGGGGCATGTTTGCTAAGCTGTGATACCTGTTAACATGGCAGATAGCGTGTGCTATCACACTTTGTTAACAGGGGGAAATACAGATAGCATAGCAATTTTTTACGCCATCCATAGAGCCTGCAGTAAGTGAGATCAGGGAAAGAGATAGAGCATGGTGACCAGCACTGTCATGACTGTCAATAGTGTGGCTGCAGCTAACATCACCTCGAGATGGTGGTAAGTGCAGCAATGCTTGGCTGCAGCAGACCAGAGAAGCCATAGAGTAGGGATGGTGGTGGCCTCCCCAGCCCCCATCCCTCTGCTAGTAGAAGCCTTAAGCAGTGTCACTGATCTAAAGCCTCTCCCCCCCCCCCATATTCAGAACCAACCCCTCTAGACAATACCCATATCATGAAAGCACCAGTAACCCCATTCTCCAATACCCCCAGAGACCAAGAGCTCAAAGCCTGTCTCCCCCCCCCCCCCCCACACACACACACATGCTTACTGGGGGGTTCCCTGGCAGTCCAGTGGCAATTGAGTAGGAACACACACCCTTAGCTTCTGCCCCATCTTCGACTGCTTCTAAAAAGGCACCAGTCTCACATTACTGACCCCTAGTGGTAAGATGTTTACCTTGTGTGGTAACTGCAGGGCAGATGCTGGACATGCCCACTCTATTTATCATACTGGATTTGCACCTACTGCCCTGCGTTAGTAAACATACTCCTTAGACTATCCCTGATGATTTTCAAATTCCTATCTTGAAATGCTCATGGATTAAATCATCCAATCAAGTATGTTTTAGCTCATTTACATAAGCTGAAAGCAACAGTAGCATTTTTTCATGAGACTCACTTTATATCTGTTGAATATTTCAAACTGTAAAACAATTGGGTAGGCCAAGTCTTGTCAGTATCTTATTCCTTGGCAAAAAGAGGTGTTGTCATCTTGTTGTTGAAGAATTGCTCATTTCTGCTACAGATACTATCACTGAGTCTAATGGCAGATCTTGAAGGACTAGAAAAGGGGACTGTTACTTCTGGAGAGAGATCTGCAATTGTGAGTATATGCTTCTGGGAATTTTCTGAAAGGAATTCTTTGTATTAAAACGAATTAATCTGTGAACCCACTATTTTTTGTTAAATCAGTCAGGTCCTAGTAGCAGCAGTTTAAGTTTAAATTTAAAGCACAGAAGAGAACTTTCTGGTTACATTTCATAGCCAGCAGAGAGCTTGTAGTTTAAATTTAATAGTCACTCAGGGCCTAATATCAGCAAAGTACTTTTACTTTAAATTTAAAACACAGAAGAGAGCTTTCTGGTTAAATTTGGAACCCAGCAGAGAGCTTGTAGTTTATATTTAATAGTCACTCAGGGCCTAGCATCAGCAAAGCACTTTTAGCTTAAATTTAAAACACAGAAGAGAGCTCTCTGGTTAAATTTAGAACCCAGCAGAGAGCTTGTAGTTTAAATTTCATAATAAGTTATAGCCTAGCAGCAGCAAAGAGCTATAATTTAAATCAAATCAGAATTTAGCTTACCTCAGCAGCACAGAACAGGGTACTGTGTAGCAGCCTTCTTTTAATAAGTGTTATTTCCCTGCCTCCCTCCCTCCCTCTCCAACACCCACCCCTCCCCCCCTGGGATTATTGTAGCTTTATAGGTACTTACACATCTTAAAAGACAGGAAGAGCTCTCAGGTGAAGCTTGTTACCCAAATCAGTCATACACTAAGGACATGAGATTAATTAAACTTCATGTGAACAAGGTATATTAAATGTATTAGGTACAGTTTTATTTGTATAAATATCCATAGCAACCCTTAGTAAGTAAAGAACTTAAAGATCTAAACACAAACGTAAAACTATGATGCAGACAGCAGTCCAGCAGCGAGATGGGGGCTTTCCATTCTTTTGCATTGATTGTCACACGTATGATTTTCTCCCAGTTGGTGAGAAGTCTTACATGTGCACTAGGTGCAAGGAGCTCTTTGCTCTCAGGGAACGAGTCCGTTCTCTAGAGGCTAGAGTAGCAGACTTGGAAAACATAAGAAAGAGAGAGAGGTACATAGACGAGACCTACAGGGATATAGTCCTGAAGTCCCATCTCCAGTCTGGCAGCATCCCTGTTGCCATGGAGGAGAGATGTCACATGACAGGAGAGCATCACCCTGGTGTGGCAGGAAGTGATCCAGTATCTAGGGCCTGTCCTCCAGGTGATGCGAAACCCTCTCGCACCGAGGAAGTTTATCCAGGGCCATGTGCCCATGAGGGAAGGGTTAGGCAGGGCCAGCCCATCCATTGAGCAAGAATGTTTTTTGCACAGGGCCCCACGTTTCACGGGGCCCCGCGCAAAGAACATTCTGCTTGCAAAGTAAATTTTTTTTTTTTTTTAAACTTTTATTTTCATTTTACAACAAGCAAAAAGAAACAACACACCAAAGGAAACAAATACAAGCATACAATAAGGAAAAGCAACCCCAATTACCCCCCACCCCTATGCTTCTTCTCTAAGCTGATAAGTATCATCAAATAAGCGCTTACAAACAACAGTAATTGTACATCAAAACAAACAGAAATAGTATCTGCGATACAGAAAGATCATGTGACAGAGATTTACACAGATTTAAACAGTCAGATGAGAGCATTTAGCAGTTTGAACATAGTCGTTGAGCATCTTCCATTTAGACAGGTGGTGGGGGGTCTGAGCGGAAGAAGCTAACATACGAGGTATTTGCTCATATTTACTGTAGAGACAGACATGATTCCACCATTCATTGGGGCTCAGAAGGGAGCTATTTTTCCAGTATTTCGTAATTAGGGAAATAGCTATGCCCAGCATAAAGTCTAAAAGGAAGTAAGCCGATTTGGGAAGAGAGGGGATCCCCGCAGCTGAGCGGAGTCCCACTATCTTCCAAGAGAGGGGCTCTTGAAAGTGCAAAATAGATTGAATACGACCCCAGACCCGACTCCAGTAGTACTGTAATGCGGGGCATTCATACATAACATGAGTTAGTGAACCAATGGCCGCATGGCATGTCCAGCATCTATTGCTCTGGGTGGCGTTCCATTTGGCTAACCTGTCAGGAGTATAGAAACATCGGTGGGCTAGAAAGAAAAGTGTCTGAGTGAGTGAGGCGGATCGAGAGACCCGTGTCACCTTGCTCCAGACTAGGCTCCATTGCTCCGGGGTCAAAGTTACATGCATTTCCCGCTCCCAGGATTTCTGTGCTGTAGGAGTGCCTCTATTTACAGTATTACATAAAGTTTTGTAAAAGTTAGATGCCACACCCTATAAGCTCCCGATAGATCGGATAATCTCCGACAATCCTTGGGTATGGGTTTCCGATGGCGGGAGCACCTTAGCACTCCGAAGACAATGCTGAAGTTGCACCAACTGAAAGTAGTGTTTCGCTGGGAGACCAAATTCAATTTGTAATTCGCTAAAAGTTTTCCAGCGACCATCATAGAACAGCTGGTTAGGGGTCCAAATGCCCCTAGTGTACCAGGGGCTCCACGCCATCGGTTTATTTTGTATTTGAAATCGAGCATTGTGCCAAAGCGGGAGTCTATCTAGCGGACAAAGTCGGGAGTCTAGAGATTGCTCAAGGGTATTAAAGGCACCTAAAGTGTCTAAGAGCATTGGTGGATAGTGGGAGTCTGATGGGAGAGTCATACCAGGGAGATAAGTAAGAGGAATTGGTTTGCAAAGGTCCTCCTCTATATCTAGCCACACTGGTCTACTCGGTGTTAGGTCTTCCAGCCAACGAGCGCCTTGTTTGAGAAGAAAAGAGTGGTGGTATTTCAGGAAATCAGGGAATCTGACACCACCATTTTCTTTATCTGCTTGTAACTTATGTTTCGCTATCCTAGGTGTCTTGTTTTGCCATAAGTATCTAGTCAGAAGACCCTCTAAATCTTTATATGTACGTCGAGGTAGGAGACATGGCAGCATTTCTAAAATGTAGTTCACTTTGGGAACAATCATCATTTTAATGGTTTCTAGGCGGCCCCACCAAGTAAGTGTTAAAGGAGTCCAGCGTTGAGTAAGCGCCCGGACCTTAGAGGTTAAGTCTTTAGCATTAAAGGTGATGGTGTCTTCCAAAGGAGAGCAGTAGTGCACCCCAAGGTATTTGACCATGCGAGGTTGCCATAAAAAGGGAAAGGATTGCATATCTGCCTTATGGATCAGAGGATTTAGTGGAAAGGCTACCGATTTGGTCCAATTTATCTTATAGCCCGAGAGTTGTGAATATTTACCAATTTGCTCTAGGACAGCCGGCACCGAGTCTAGGGAGACAAAGAGCATAAGTTCATCAGCATATGCTGAAATTTTGATTTCCCTATGAGAGAAGGGGACTCCATGAATATCCTTGGATTGCCGGATTAGTAAAGCTAAGGGTTCGAGTGCGAGATCGAAAAGAAGTGGAGACAGTGGGCATCCCTGGCGAGTACCGCGTTGCAGGGGAAATGGCTGAGACTTTAAAGCATTAGCACAGATACTAGCTGTAGGCTGTGCATACATGGTTTGGAGACAACGGAGAAAGCCTTCTCCGAATCCGTACCAGCGGAGAGTTGCAAACAAGAAGGGCCATTCTAAGCGGTCGAAGGCCTTCTCAGCATCAAGTGAGAGGCCAACCAATGGTCGATCAAGATTAACTGCGGCAGTCAGTACATGACATAGGGTCCTAGCATTATCAGCAGTTGATCTACCGGGAATGAAACCGCATTGATCTGGGTGTATTAAAGTAGACATCTTGTCAGAGAGCCGGGTGGAGAGAATGGTGGCAAATATTTTATAGTCTGCGTTTAGTAGGGAAATTGGACGATAATTAGCTGTTAGTTGCGGATCTCTCCCCTCTTTCTCAAAAACTACTACATTTGCCATTGAGAAGGATCCAGAAGGAGATCCCTCCTCGGCCAGAGCAGAAAAATAAAGTTGCAAAAACGGAGCTAAGTCAGCGTTAAAAGTTTTGTAGAATTCAGCTGGGAGACCGTCCGGGCCTGCGGCTCGACCTGTGGCACATCTCTTGAGTGCAGATTGAATTTCTGATAAAGTGAATGGTTTGTCCATGGCCTCTCTATCTTCGTCAGATAGGGTCGGCCGTTGTACCCCTGATAGTAATCGTTCAAATGCTACTGGCTCGAAGTCACATTCAGATTGATAAAGCCGAGTATAAAAATCACGAAAGAGTTCTAATATTTCTGTATCTTTAGTGACCAAGCTCCCCCCCGACGGATTGCGGAGAGCGGTAACACGCTTGGCTTCTTTTTGACCTTTCAGGGCATTGGCTAACAATTTGCCAGCACGGTTATTTTCCCGATAGTACATCCCTTGTTGTGATTCAATATTTTTAGCAGCAGCGGTATATAAAAGCTGATTGTATTGAAAACGAAGGCGTTGTAAGCGAAGTAAAATACATGGGTCAGTACGGGACGTGAGGAGACGCTCTCCAGCTTGTATCTGTTGTTCTAGAATCAGTAAATGTTGCTTTCTTTGTTTCCCCTGTCGAATTTGATAGCTAGTTATAGTTGCACGGATAGACGCCTTGAAACCCTCCCACCAAGCCCAGCTCGCAGTGTCATGGGGTGAATTAAAATGAAAGTAGTCTTGGATAGCGGCCTTTATGTCAACCTGAAAATCTTTTTGGTCTAGTAGGGATCTATCAAAAAACCAAGCACGGGGATGTTCACCTTGCGTAGTGACATGTAATGAGAAAGATATGGCAGCATGATCTGAAATATGGAGAGGGTGAATCCTAGCCGTGTCCACTTGGGATATCAGTGCTTTGGAGATAAGAAAAAAATCTATTCTAGATTGTGAGTGATGGGGGGCTGAGAAAAAGGTGAACTCTAAGTCGGAGGGGTGAAGCAGCCTCCATATATCTACTAACGCAAGATCTTTCATCAGAGCTGTAAGGGTATCAAGACTCTTGGGTGGACCACTCGTTCTAGGCGGCAGTCTATCTATCAAAGGATCAAGTACTTGGTTAAAATCGCCGCCAAGTATTAATGGAGTATTGGCAGAGGCCTGTGCCAACTGCGCAATACTTGCATAGTAAGCAGGGTTATCCACATTCGGAGCATAAATACAAATACACGTGAATTCACTATCTCCAACCTTAAGGTGTGCACGGGCCCATCTACCCTCCTTATCAGAGCTAGTATCCATTACAGTAGCTTGCAAAGACTTCTTAACCAAGATGGCTACCCCACACCGTTTGGAAACGGCGGGAGAGTAGGCAGCCACCATGTAAGGCTTAGCATTAAGTTTCAGTGTTTCAGCAGAGTTTAAATGCGTTTCCTGAAGAAACACTAAATCAGCATGCTCATGATTAAGATAGCTAAGGATTTTCTTTCTTTTGATTGGACTATTGATGCCTTTTACATTCAGTGATAAGATCTTACATAAGGCCATTCAGAAGGGTTAAAAATTCTGAAAAAGAACATGATAACGCACATAATTTCACAATGTCCCTCATATTAACTGTATATGGCTGTACACATGACATGATAGAAAATAAGCTAATGAAAAACAATGAAGCGCCCCATATAAAAAAATAAGCACCGAAGTGCATTAGAGAAGAAGCAGAACCCCAGAAATTACTGGCGACCATATGTCTGCGGGGAGAAACCCCAGAGAAGGCCTAAATTGAAACATATAACCTGTATAGCTGTGCGTGTTCTGAATCCAACCGAGGTGCACATCATGGAGGGATAGGAGACCAAGAAAGTTATATATAGAAAGAAAGAAAAGTCCAGGCAGTCTCTGTTCCAGGCTGTGATCACCGCGTCGGGCCATTCAAAATGGCGGGCAGGTCCGGCGGATTACAGATCCAAGTTGTTGGATTAGCGCATCTGGTCTGCTTCTTTGGAATCTAAAAATGTTGCTAGTAGATCAGGATCTTCGAATGTTCTAGTTTGGTTATGGAGAGTCACTCTGATCTTCGCTGGATACAATAGGCCAAAGCGAGCCTGTAGCTGTTGAAGTCTAGGGCGAAAAGCAAGGAGTCTCTTCCGACGGTCAACTGTGGGCTTTGCCAAGTCAGGGAAGAAGGAGACTTTATGACTTTCAAACTCCAGATGATGATTCGCCCGGGCAGCATTTAGAATTTGCTCAACTTGCTGATATCTCAGTAATCGAAAGATGATAGGCCGGGGGGTCGTCCGATTGAGCGCCATGTTGGTAGGAACACGATGTGCTCGGTCAATTTCCAGATCTCTGTGTAAAGTGATCTTCAGCAAGGAGGGAAGAGTTTTGACCAGGAATTCTCTTATATCTCCTGCTTCCGCCCCCTCCGGTACTCCAATGAGCCTTACATTGTTGCGACGGGCTCGATTATTGCTATCCTCTAACTCTTTTTGAAGATTCTGTATCTGACGCTCAGCCTTGTCCAGTTTCACCAAGCGCACCGCGTGCGAGTCGAGGACCCCCGCCATGTCGTCCTGCCGTAGTGAAAGACCTTCAAGCCGGTCCTGAAGCATACCGAAGTCTTCTCGCATGGCTCGGAGCGCTTCTCCGTTGGACTGTACCAGTTCCTTCACACCGCGTATTTCCTCCAAGATCTCCTGTTGCATTTCGGGGTTTTCCCGAAGTGGAACTATCTTTTGTGGGGAAGACAACTCTGTTTTGGAGCATTTTCCGTGTGAAGAAGAGGGAGACCCGAAGTCTAAGCGCGCTGGTTTGTGGGCCGCCATCCCCCCCGAGGTACCCCGGTAAGTTCGGAGCAAAATATTAAGTTTATGTAGGTATTAAGTCAGGATTCTGAGTAGGCCTCTCGGGAGCTTCAGCGCGAAGCGTCTAACCCGCTGGACATCAGGCTCCGCCCCCCGCAAAGTAAATTTTAAAATAAAAAAAAAAGCTGTCTGCTGCCACTGCCGCTGCTGCAGCGGCGGCAATGGCAGAATCGCATATCCCGCGGGCCCCCCCCCCCCCCGACGGAGCCTGCTCTCCCTGCATCAGCTCCGTCGGCTTTCAGAACTCGAAGGGAGACTAGTTTCCCTTCCGTGGCTCTGTTAAGCCCGCAGGGGCTGATGGGACTTTCCCATCAGCCCCCTCGGGCTTAACAGAGCCGCGTGGGAGAAACTCTCCTTTCGCGTTCTGAAAGCCGACGGATCTGATGCAGGGAGGGCAGGCTCTGTCGGGGAGGGCCCCGTGGGATATACGATTCTGCCGTTGCCGCCACGGCGGCACCAGCAGCAGCAGCAGACAGCTTTTTTTTTTAAATTGTACATTTTCCATGGGCTGTTGGGGTGGGCGTTAGGATTGGAAATGGGCTAATGGGGTTAGGACTGGAAGAGGGCTGATAGGGGGTTGGGACTGGGGCTATGGGGAGCTAAGTCTGGAAATGGGGTGATGGAGGGTTAGGACTGGTAATGGGCCATGGGGGGGGGGGCTAAGACTGGAAATGGGCTGATGGGGTTAGGACTGGAAGTGAGCTGATGGGGGTTTAGGACTGGTAATGGGCTATGGGGGGCATAGACTCGAAATGGGCTGATGGTGTTAGGACTGGGAGTGGGCTGATGGGGGGTTAGGACTGGAAATTGGCTGATGGGATTAGGACTGAGAGTGGGCTGATGGGGAATTAGGACTGGTAATAGGCTATGGGGGGGAGGGCTAGGACTGGTAATGGGTTGGGGGGTTCCTAGGACAGGAAATGAACTGAGGGGAAGGGGGGGCCTGAACTGCAAATAGCTTATGGGGAGGGGGGCTTGGAATGGAAATGGGTTGTGAGGGGAGGGAGCTAGGACAGGAAATGGGCTGATGAAGGGGGCTAGGATAGGACTGGGAATTGGGTGTTGGGGGGAGCTAAGATTGGAAATGGGCTGTGGTGGGGGTTTGGATTGAAATAGACCTATGGAGGGGAGCTAGGCTCATGGGGGGCTTGGATTGGAAATGGGCTGAGTGTAGGGGAGCTAGGATTTGACATGGGCTGATGGTGGGGCTAGGAAAGGACTAGAAATGGGCTGATGGGGGTCTGGTATTGGAAATGAGCTGATGGAGGGACTTGGATAGGACTGGAAATGGATGGGGGAGCTAGGACTGGAAATGGGCTGATGGGGGGGGCTAGGACTGGAAATGGGCTGATTCGGGGACTAGAAGGGAGTGGATACTGGGTGGGGCTGGAAATAGAAGGGAGCTGATGTTGGGGGAGATTAGAATGGGATGGAGCTGGGAGAGTGAAATGGAGAGGGGAAAAATATTTTGTGTGGGACGGAAGAAAAATCTACAATTGGTTGGGTATTGGGAGAGTAAGTGGGGATTGAGGATGGAGGGGTAAAATTTGAATGGATGAAATAGGAATGAGGAAAGAGCAAAAGGAGAAAGATTAGTATGTTAAAGCAGATGTAGAGAGAGAATGGAAAACAATTAGAAGAGAGAAAAAAGGACAAATGGACAGCAGACGATGGAGAGTTAGCAGAAGACACAAAGAAACCAGAAGAAAGTGGCTGGAGCAATTGCAACTGAAAAAAAATGCACAAAAGGTAGAAAGATATCTCTTTATTTTGAATTTATTAACTGGAATATGTCAGCTCTGGGAAATGTGCATCATTAATGTCTGTGCTTTGTTTAGTACAAGAGGAAATTTATTTATAGTTTTATTTCTACAGTGTTGTTGTACATTCCAAGTTTGGCTTTTGGGGTTCCCAGTTTAATTGTCTTCCTGTTTCTAAATTGTGATTCCTTGTTTGGTGATGGTCTGTGTTCTGCATGTGTAACTGAGCTGAGGTATTCTGTTTATGTAATTCCTATTTGACATTGCCACTTGTTCCCTTTCCCCAGTAGGTCATGTATTGTTATTCTCTGAAATGTATTTGTTTAATATTTGCAGTGTTGCCTTTTGATAGGTAGGGTATGTTGCTTTGTGAGTTCTGGTAGTGCTGTTAGGATATGGCGAGTTTGCTATGGGTTCTAAATGGGCAGTGATTGTAGTAGTTCCTAATGTGCCTGGCGGTTGGCACTGGATTATAGTAATGTAGAAATCTTTTAGTCTTTCTTAATCCATATACTCATTAAGAGGCATGCTTACTACAAGTTAGTGTATGGTAACATTATGCAAATATTTATGCAAATGAGGCCCCTTATGCAAATGAGGCCCTGCACCGAGTCACCGCACATGGCTCCGCACCCCCCTTGGGCCGCCCCTGGGGTTAGGACAGCCGTTATAGTTGGTGATTCGATCATTATGCATGTAGATAGCTGGGTGGCGGGTGGACGTGAGGATTGCCTGGTAACATGCCTGCCTATTGCAAAGGTAGCGGACCTCACACATCACCTAGTTAAGGTCTTATATAGTGCTGGGGAGGAGTCTGCTGTCTTGGTACATATCAGTACCAATGACATAGGAAAATGTGGTAGGGAGGTTTTGGAGGCTAAATTTAAGCTTTTAGATAGGAAGTTGAAATCCAGAACTTCCAGGGTAGCGTTCTCTGAAATGCTTCCCTTTCCACGCGCAGGACCCAAAAGGCAGGCAGAGCGCCGGAGTCTCAATGCGTGGATGAAACAATGGTGCAGAGATGAGGGTTTTGGATTTGTTAGGAACTGGGGAACATTCTGGGGAAAGGAGGGGCTCTTCCGAAGGGATGGGCTTCACCTTAACCGGGATGGAACTAGGCTGCTGGCATTAACCTTTAAAAAAGAGAGAGAGCAGATTTTAAACTAGATAATAGGGGAAAGCCGACAGTCGCCCAAGAGCGCATGGTTTGGAAGAATGTATCCTTGAAGGATACTACCAAAAGCAGAGAGGTTCCAAAAAAGAGTAAAGTAGCCCAAATGCCCTTGAGTATGGCGCAGACAGAGCTTAAAGATCCCAAATTACCCATGTCTACCAATAGGCAAATTAATATTAATAAAATACAGTCTCTAAAATGCTTGTATGCAAATGCTAGTCTAAAATATAAGATGGGAGAGTTAGAATATATAGTACTAAATGAGAGGTTAGATATGATTGGAATATCAGAGACATGGTGGAAGGAGGACAACCAGTGGGACACTGTGATATCTGAGTACAAACTATATCATAATGATAGAGCTGATCAAATTGGGGGAGGGGTTGCACTCTATGTTAGAGAGGGCATTGAGTCAGAAAGGATTAAAGTTTTACAGAAAACAAATTCACAGTAGAATCTCTATGGATTGAAATTCCATGTAAAAAGGGGAAGGCGATGGCAGTGGGGGTGTATTATCGACCGCCTGGCCAGAATGAACAAATGGATGATGAAATGCTCAAAGAAATCAAGGAAGCTAACAAAAGTTACAGCACAGTAATAATAATGGGTGATTTCAATTACCCCAGTATCGACTGGGTCAGTGTCACAGCAGGACATGCTAGGGAGATAAAGTTCCTAGACGAAATAACTGACTGCTTCTTGGAGCAGCTGGTTCATGAACCGACCAGAGGGGAAGCCATATTAGACCTAGTCCTTAGTAGAACACCAGATCTAGTGCAAGAGATAAGGGTATTGGGGCCACTTGGCAATAGTGATCATAGCATCATCACCTTTGATTTAATTAGTGGAGGAGGGATAGTGAGGAAATCCACAGTACTACCTTTAACTTTCGAAAGGGAGACTATGATAAAATGAGGAAAATAGTTAAGAAAAAACTAAAAGGATCAATTGCAGAGGTTAAAGACTTACATCAAGCTTGGGTGTTGTTTCAAAAATACTATCTTGGAAGTCCAGACCAGCTGTATTCCACACTTTAAGAAAAGTGGAAAGAAGTCCAAAAAACTGCCAGCCGGTTTAAAGGTGAGCTCAGAGAGGCTGTTGTTGCCAAAAAAGCATCTTTCAGGAAATGGAAAAAGAGCCAAACAATGAAACCTGGAAACAGCACAAGCACTGGCAAGTCAAATGCAAGGCATTGATAAGGCAAGCAAAGGGAGAATTTGAGAAGAAGCTTGCTGTGGAAGCAAAAACGCGAAATAAAGACTTTTTCAAGTACATTCGTAGAAAAAACCTGTGAGAGATTGTTTGTCCATTAGATGATAGAGGGGTTGAAGGGGCACTAAGTGGTGACAAGGTGATAGCAGAGAGACTGAATGAATTCTTTACTTCAGTCTTTACTGAGGAAGATGTAGGGTTGTTACCCATGACTGAAGTGGTATTTAAAGGTGCGGAAGAATTGAAATAAATATCGATACATCAGGAAGATGTATTACAACTATTAGATAAACTGAAGAGTAGCAAATCACCTGGGCCGGATGGTATACATCCAAGGGTGTTGAAAGAACTGAAATATGAGACTGAAGACCTGCTATTAGTAATCTGTGAACTATCATTAAAATCATCTCTAATACCTGAAGATTGGAGGATCACCAATGTAACACCAATTTTTAAGAAGGGGTCCAGGGGTGATCTAGGAATCTACAATCAGTATAGGGAAAAATGATAGAAACCATCATAGAGAATAAAATTACTCAGCATGTAGATAGTCATAGCCTAATGGGAAACAGCCAACATGACTTTAGACCAGGAAGATCTTGTCTTACTAATCTATTGTTTTTTTGAAGGTGTGAATAAATAGGGGGACAAAGGTGAGTCAGTTGATATAGTGTATCTGGACTTTCAGAAAGCTTTTAACAAGGTCCCTCATCAGAGACTTTGGCAAAACTAAAGAGTCATGGGATAGGAGGCAGTGTACTACTGTGGATCAGGAACTGGTTAAAAGATAGAAAGCAGAGGGTAGGGCTTAAAGGCCAATTTTCCCAATGGAGAAAGGTGAATAGTGGTGTACCACAGTGATCTGTGCTGGGTCCGCTGCTTTTTGACATGTTCATAAATGATCTGGAAAGTGGAATAACGAGTGAGGTTATCAAATTTGCAAATGACACAAAACTGTTTAAAGTTGTTAAAACCCAAGAGGATTGTGGAATATTGCAAGAGGATCTTGAGAAATTGGAAGACTGTACATCAAAATGGCAGATGAAATTTAATGTGGACAAGTGAAAAGTTATGCACCTATGGAAGAACAACCCAAACTATGGTTACACGATGCAAGGTTCCACATTAGGAACCACCACCCAGGAGAAAGATTTAGACGTCATTGTGGATAACATGTTAAAACCCTCGGCCCAGTGTGCAGCGGCGGCCAAGAGAGCAAATAGAATACTAGGTATCATAAGGAAAGGAGTGGAAAATAAAACAAAAGATATTATAATGCCTCTATATCGTTCCATGGTGAGACCACACCTTGATTATTATGTGCAATTCTGGATGCCGTATCTTAAAAAGGATATAGCGATATTAGAAAAGGTTCATAGAAGAGCCACCAAAATGGTAAAGGGGATGGAAGGTTACTCCTATGAAGAAAGGCTAAAAAGGTTAGGGCTCTTTAACCTGGAAAAAAGATGGCTGAAGGGAGATATGATAGAAGTTTATAAATTAATAAACGGAGTGGAATGGGTAAACGTAGATGGGAAAATTAGACTTACCTGCTAATTGTTGTTCCTTAAGGAACTCTAGTCCAGTCCCGGAACCATAGAGTTGTGAACCTCCACCAGCAGCTTTGGAGACTGAAAGATATCATCGCTTTGATGTCACTGGTATATCTAGGCAAACACCGCCCCTTTCCACCAGTACCTATTGACAAAGCAGACTCAGTAGAGCAACCAATAAGTAGCTCCCAAATTAAGCATAACAGAACAAAAGTAGTTAAAACTGCCCAGGAACAATACGTCCCCGTAACTCAGCCAAAAACGTCTAGCTCCTAAAGACGGAATAACCACACTCCAGAGCCTACAGGGCACTGCTGCGCAAAAAAAGGGTCACCTGGTGACTTTCCCGTGTACCTCCAGAACAGGACAAATTCTCTTTGAAAACCTGTCTCTCAATCCATCTCCCTGTCGTCCAGATTTCTGTAGTCCTTTTCCTTCCCAACTTCAGGCTGCACACCGCGTAATATACTGGGAGGGATCCGGGACTGGACTAGAGTTCCTTATGGAACAACAATTAGCAGGTAAGTCTAATTTTCCCTTCCTTTGCGTCCCTCTAGTCCAGTCCCGGAACCATAGAGGATGTAACAGAGCAGTGAATATCAACGGGAGGGACCTTGAAGCCCAGCCTGAAGTACTGCTGAACCCAAAACATCCATCCACTTGCGCCTGCACATCAAACTGAAAGTGCCGCGCAAAGGAATGCAGCGAGTACCAAGTCGCCGCCCAACAACCTACAAATCTCCTCGACCGGCACTAAACGGAACTCCGCCCAAGACACCGCCTGCACCCTGGTGGAATGCACACCCAAACCAACCGGAACCACCTCACCCTTCTACCGGTAGGCCGATGCAATAGACTCTTTTAGCCACCGCGAAAACGAGGGCTTTGTCGCCACCTCTCCCTGCCGCGGGCCTCCAAAGGCGACAAACAACCTGTCGGACTTCCTGAAAGACGCCATTCTACAGAGATACTTCTTAAGCACCCGTCGAACGTCCAAAAGATGTAACCGAAAACCCCGGAAGAGACACCATCTGGAGACGTGAAAAACCCAAACCACCTTTGCCCAAAAAGCTGGGATCGTGCGCAACACTACCTTGCGACTGAAAAAGGACAAATACGGCTCCTTACCAGATAGCGCCTGCAACTCTGAACTCCTCCAAGCAGAGTAAAAGGCTACCAGCGAGGGAAAGGACAAGACAAAGACTACTAACTGGGAGCTTACTGAGCCTTGACTTGGACGAACCGTCAGCCGCCCCATTCCCCCACCAGAGAGACCTCCGGGAGAACCCCAAAGAAGCCAATTATATTCGCCAGCACTCGAATCACACCATAATGCACATTTGCCACATAAAGCAAAACAGACTCTAGTCACTTCAACTCCCTGATCCCTTCCTGTTCCAGGCGAGTAGACTGCCGTAAATACTGCAACCACCGGAAGCATGCTCTTGGCCCCCCAGACTCCCCCAATGGGAGCCTGTAAGGACAGAGCAGTGCCCCCAACGATCGACTCAGTGAACCACCTACTCTCCTATCGCACGCTAAAGAAGATCGCTAGGGCTCTCTTCCAGACAGTGAGTCCACACCTCCTGGAAGTGCAAGGTGTGCACCCACCCACGTAGTACCGAGGCCTGCGCCTGCCTAGTCTCAAAATGCCAATCAAGAACAGGCCAATTCAGGACAGCTGAATACGGGGTTTTTTTTGTTTGTTTTGGTTTTTTTTTTTTGTTTGTTTGTTTTTTTACAAAGACATCTCTTAACCAAAAATTCCTTCAGCCGATGTTGAGAAGCTATTTCCGCGCCAACACAATGCAGCAGAAAGAACTCCCTATGACAGGCATAGAAATCCACAGCCTTCCCGCTAGAGGAACGCCCCATTCCGTCTGCCTGCACCAAGCTGGACATTCCATTTTTTTTTTTTTAAGGTCAACTAGCCCCTGGTGTTAGAAAATACAGCTTTCCCATTCCGCAGTGGCAATTGAGTCAGCAAAGAAGAAGCCGAGAACCTGCAGCGAAGTTCCCATTATACCACCTGGTAAAGACTACACTTCTAGACCAATGAAGCAAAATAGCATGCAAGAGTGCATTGTGTCCTGCCAGTAGCTGATCGAACTTATCATGTATGTCAGTACGGTTTCTTTCGGGATTTAAGGAATGCTCTGGGAGAAATCTTTGGGCAGACACCGATTCACCCTTTTAAAATTCAGAATCGGGCGAAACGAGCCTTCCTTCTTTGGAACCACAAAGTAGAGGGCGTATCAACCGTATTGGGCTGCCGGAACCGGCACCACCGCTTTAAGTTGAAGCAGCCGCTGGAGCGTTCCTGCGACCGCCTGAAACTTTTGCGGAGCTCTGCAGGAGGACTGGACAAAGGAATCTAATACAGGCCGATGGAGCTCCAAGGCTGATGCCAAGCAGCGTGCAAGCCATTCTGCAAACACAGCATATGATGTATGCCTTCCAGAATCTGAGCTGCTGCTAGTGCTGCGAGAGAACTAGCCTGGCTGCGCGCTTCTGGCCCCCATTAAGACAGGCGCTGAACACTAGCAGATACTCTCCGTACTGGAGAACCTCTGATAAATGGAATGGGAGCCAAAATAGCCTCAAAGGCCAGAGTCCTATTCAGCGACCTCTCTCCACTGAGCCGCCATTTACAGAAGGAAAAGAAACCACATATAGCCAAAATGAAGACATTACAAATCTACCGCCAAACCTTAGAAATCAGACAAAGCCAAACTAAACGGGAATATTGTCCCTCAAGAAACCACAGAACTATAAAACCCCTCTCATAACATAATGCGTATGGCAGAGCATTCCACACCTGGGGCCTGGCCAAGGCGCTCACCCAAGCACCTTTTAGAACTGTCCAAGAGAGCTACCACCAAAATTCCTTTTGACTTGAATATGTGTACAGCGGATCATAGCGCTATATCACAGCAGCTAAGCCCAAATATTACCCTGCCATATCAACTGACTAACGCCTTATAGGACCTGCTATGGACAGCGGAAGGAAATTCTTGTAAACCAACATAGCTAGGCCCTTTTTTTTTTTTAACAACCTTTGAAGGCCTATTGAAAAAGTTTAATCCATACTCTGCAGCTGGGTTAAATTTTTGCACATTTCAGGAAATTGCACCCAGCCTATACACTCTGTTCTAATAGTGATGTTCCGTCTGCTATCTTCACTTACTAACTACCATTTGATAGGAATATGTAGTCAGAAGTTGGGATCCCGAGAGTTTTGGGCATGGCCGGGAAAGGATGTTTAGGACTCCAAAAATCAAGCTCCGGCCACCTCCAATGAAATCAAAGCAGATCAGCTAAAATTACCCGAACTGCTGTTATAGTTTTGCAAAAGCTATCAGGCCCCGCTTTCCTTCCCCCCTTATCCTGAGGGATTTACTGTTGCAGGAGGCGTTGCTCACCCCCTGCCAGCCTGCTACATCTGCCAGGGAGCTGAAGAGCGAAATAGAGAGCAGAACTCCTGGAAGTAAACAAATAGCGTCCAGCTCGTGGGGTTCAGGGCACCAAAAGCCCCCGAATAAATCAACCGTGTTCGCTCAAAATGAACAAGACTCTCTCTCACTAGAGAGTTTATTTTTCCTTTTGAAATTCTGCTCTAGAAATAGATGAGAACTTCCGGGGAAGGGCACGATAAGTGATCCCCCCCTTAAGCTGGGAAACACCCAGGCACCTTGCAAATGGAGGTCTTAGAGGTTGCTGCCTGTGTGAATCTAAGGAGTAACACAATTTCGTATTTTACCACCCCCCCCCCCCCCAGGGATGGGGGCCCTGAATACTATATGTGAAGCATGAGCAGCTGTGGCTGTTAGGGCAACAGAGACCAACAAACGATACAGAAGTTAAGAGCTGCAATCTTGGTTATATAAACAGGAGGTGCAGCATTACAGAGAATAAGCAATCAAACTGCTGCATACACACAGTCAGAGAAGGGCCCCATTGAGTGCATCCGCTGCCCTCTGGTGGCCATAGACCTTAGCCCAGGCACTCCTTGATTGACAGGTAACTGCTATATACTTCTTTATATCCTAAGGATTCCTAAACCTGTCCCTGTGAAACACAGGCCTTTGGGCCTGTCCTTCCTAACAAATACCAGTTAGGGCTCTGCTCTGGAACCTAAAACTGGCAATTGGCCTAACATCCTGGGACTTAACAGATGCTCCTCAGAGACATGATTAGAAGGGAAAGAACATGTGGAATCAATGCCACAACTGCTGTCCTATAAACTAAGAACAAACTCAAAAATAAAGAGGTCTGACAACAGTTCCCTGAAAGCTGAGGAATCCCCACAAGCCTCAAAAAAACTACCAACAAAAGAAAGAAACACTAGGCCCAAAAAACTAGCTATTCTGCCTGTTGTCTTCCTCACACAGGCATCTCACTGCAACTCGCCATGCGGTCCAAACACCCAGAGAGAAAATGGCCCCAAAAAAGGAGGCCTCAGCAGACTGACAGAGCCCGAAGGCCTTACCTGCAGGGCAGAAAGCCACACTGCCTGCTCCTACCACCTTGAAGTGCTCCGATCCTCAAACCGCGCTGATGCGCCTGGCAGCTGCGGCGAGGACCGCTCAGCCGGTCCCACAGAGTAAAATTAAATCCCGCAGCAACGGAGAGACTCCGTCTCACACAGCTGCAGTGCGGATGCACGGGTCCCGGAGCTCTCTCCCGTAGTCAAGGGAGAGAGATCCACACCGGCAAATGCCTGCAGCAAACAAAAATAATTGAGGAGGGAAGGCGAGAGCTGCTACAAACTTAAAGAGGCTGGCTCAAATTTAAAATCACTGTAAATAAGGATATTTGCTCCTAACTAAAAGGAACTAATCCCCGGTTGCCAATTAATCAAAGGCAACTGAATCAAAAATAAAGTTAAAGTAAATTAAAGGCAAAAATCAAAATCAGACTAGAATTTGCACCCTAAATGCTCCTTATCTGCTCCCCTCAAGTGAGCCCAGGAGCAAGGCTGTCTACCAAACCCAATAAATCCTGCCGTTGAAAATGCGGCCCTATAAATGGCGGCTGCCAGCATTCCCGCTCAAAAAAGCACACTCTCGCACCCCCTGCGGCAAGGCCCCGAGCACCCTGCAACCCCGGGAGCCGCCGCGAAGCCTCACCTCCCAGTTTAAACCAGCTCCCCAAAGCAGATCTGCATGGGTACTTACCACCGCTGCTGATCCTGGGGGGGAAGGGGAGGGGGAGGGGAGTGAGGGAAAGGAGCCAACAGGACACTGTAGCACAGCCTTTTTAACGGCTTCAGCTCCGGTGGCTCCCTGCTCTGATTGATCTGGGCACAACCTTCACAGGCTTCTCAGCCCCTGCATCGCTGCTGCTCAACTGCCCGCCTTCCACCTGCTCCTCACCCCTTCAACGCGGGTTCGGGAGCAGGGAGGCCACGGATCAGCACTGTCTCCCCTGTGCTCGTTTAGACGCTGGGGCAATGCAGAGAGGGAGGGGGAAGAACTCCCTGATCCTTTAGAAACAAAAAATAAAGGTCCACAGACACAGGAACCCTTACAGCAGCAGCAGATCTGACATAAAAGAAAACAAAGTAACCAAATCAAACAGGGAAAATAAACCAAAAGGAGTAAATTTCAAAAACCCAAGCTCTGCTTATTTGTTCTCACTGAGCCCAGCCCTGGGCTCAGAACCTCCAAGCTGCTTGGAGACTGAAAGTACTGGTGGAAAGGGGCGGTGTTTGCCTAGATATACCAGTGACATCAAAGCGATGACATCTTTCAGTCTCCAAAGCTGCTGGTGGAGGTTCACAACTCTATGGTTCCGGGACTGGACTAGAGGGACGCAAAGGAACAATTGTTTACGTTATCAGACTATAGAAAGACTAGGGGTAATGTAATGAAGCTACAGGGTAAACTATTTAAGACTAATAAAAGAAAATATTTTTTCACTCAACGTATAATCAAACTCTGGAATTTGTTACCGGAGGATGTAGTAAAGGCTGTTATTGCAGCTGAGTTTAAAAAAGGATTGGACAAATTCCTGGAGGAAAGGTCCATAAACCATTATTAAGAAGGGACACAGGATATCAATGCTTGACCCAGTACAAGCATTGTGGAACCTGTGTCTTTTGGGGAAACTGCTAGGTACGTATGACCTAGATTGGTCACTGTTGGAAACAGGATACTGGGCTTGATGGACCTTGGTCTGAACCATTATGGCATATCTTATGTTCTTATGTTCAGATATATTGGGGTGGAGGAGTGGCCTAGTGGTTGGGGCAAGGTACTTCAGGCCAGAAGGTCAGAGGTTCAAATCCCACTAGAGGACAGCAACCTTGGGCCAGTAGGACTGGGGTTTCTAGTCCCACAGGTGCTCCTTGTGGTCTTGGGCAAGCCACTTAACCCTCCATAGCCCATGTTCCCTGCAAAATAGTTATCTCCAAGTTATAATGCCCTGTTCAATGTAATTTAAGTTTGTTCAATGTAAACCACACTGATGCAGAATAGCACAATATATAAGAGAATATAAATAAATATTATTATCCTAGGTGAATTAAGTGGCATACTAGTGTTTTACCTAACACATATGCTCCTAAAGAGAACAATAACATCCAAAAATTCTTAATGCTGTTGAAATTATGAGCTAGAGGTTTAAAGGCACATTTTAGACGAAACACATAGGTGAAATTCGGGGTGTCCAAGTCATAACATCCTAAATTTAGTGGGAAGGGCAGCCGAGAAGAGGGACATGTGTAAGTGCCTTGTAAAATTGGCTTGTCTTTACCCTGAAAAATACACATGTTCACCACATAATAAGCAAAATGGGGATGTGCTGAGCAATGAGATGAACATGTGCAAATTTATGCACCATTTCTGAAACTAGTACATGTTGGATGGATATCTGCCTTTTCTGACACACAGACATGTCAGTGGCACATATATCTCTTCCTTTACATGTCCTGGTCTGCCATTTTGCAAATGGGAGCAAGCATCAACATGGGAGCCTGGAGAAATACTTTATGTACTGCTACATTTTTTGGATGGAGAGAAAATATATTTGTGCCCAAGAGCATGTATAAAAATAAATCAAAGAAAGCTACCATGTAACTAAGTATACTCCTTGGGAGCTAGTGCTGAGCAATGCATCCAATTTCAGACACAAAGGGGCTTGTTTACAAAGCCACTACTGTGGCTTCCACCCGATTGGCCACGGCTCCGATATCGGGCGGAAGCCGCTACCGCGGCTTTGTAAACAAGCCCCAAAGTAAGCTCACATCATTATACAAGCCTCATTTGAATATTCTCCTGTGGACGCATGGTGTGGCTTGTACACAGTGTTTCTCTACCCTGCTACACTTAAGGACATACCTGCTTTCCCCAAAATGTCATTCACTGGCTTCAATCCATGTTTTACATTTTTTTTAAATGCATTTAAAAGAAACTGAAAACACTTAACTTTCAGCTTTGAAGACCATAATAAGGAGCACTCAAAAGGTTAAAGCTGAGAGGCACAGATGTCGACTCAGGTTTTGCCCATTTCTCCTTCTCTGCTGCTTCAGGACTTATCACATACACTTCCACAGCTTGAATCTCTAACTCCTCCCAGATAAAAAAAAAAACAACCTCACTAATGGCTATTAAATTGAGGCAGCCATGACATACAAGCGATATGTTCCAATTTTGATTGATGATGTGAAAGTCACAAAAGGGGTTTTATAGGTAATAGTATTATCAGGAGCAGGTAGAGCCATAGACGTCCCTGAGGACGAATCAAGACATGTAGCACTGGTCTGAAATCATGTATACGTGTATGTCTTTTATGCCCTGTGAGACTTGGGCAAGCCCCCAAGAACACCCCTGTGAGACTTGGACATGATAGCGCCAGACGTGTATATTCAGAGCTTTCTAAAATGGCTTAGGGGACATTCATGTGATTTCAACAACTGAATGGGCATTTTCAGGCATTGAAATCATAATTAGGGATTCTAAACTGACCCCCTTAATGTGCTTAGAGGGTGATTTCAATTGTATTCTGATAGCTCATGAAAAAATCAAGTAATAGTTTGCTTCATATATCCAAGTTGGAAAATATTAACTGTGAACTTGAAGGAATCCGGCCTACACAATGCATGGAGGTAACTTCATAGATCTGTAAGAGGCTGTACCTTCTTTTCAATGGGGCATCAATCATATCAGAACTGATTTTTTGGTTTCTTCCAATGGAGCATTGTGACAGTTTGGATGGCTGTGAAATTGGCAATATTTATATTTCAGACTATGTCACTGTCTTTCTTAATTGGTAATCTACTTGGACTGTCTGTCCTAACAATGCTCAATTAATAATTTCACAAAAAAATCTTATTTTCTGAACTGACTGTTGAAAGATTGAGAAGAGCTTAAAGATTTTAATTATCAATCCCATTTATCCCCTTTTACTTTAAGGGACACTGCTAAAGCTATTTTGAGGGACTATATCATATCAATCTCTGCAGCAATTAAGAAACTTCAAAGAGTCAAACTCAGAGACTTACACACACAATTATCTCAACTTGAAAAAGTCGATAAATGGCAACCAACCCTTGCACCCCAGCAGATGCTGGATGAGGTTTATGAAGAACTGACAGCATCTTAAATTAAACAAAACATACTTCTATGAATATGCAAATAAAAGTAACAAAGTATTAAGGTGGAAGTTGAAATGTAAATAAAATAACAAAAGGATACCAAAGTTCATGTCCAAAACATGTTCATTCATTTCAAAGTCAGAACATATAGCTAATTCTTTTAGAGCCTTTTATCAATATTGCTGTATGACTGCAGTAAAATAGTATTGGATGATGTTGTGAGATGGTTGGATTTTATTTATATTTTCTTATATACCACACTATTCTGCATCAGTGCAGTTTACATTGAACAAACTGAAATAACATTGAACAGGGCATTATAACTTGGAAATAACTATTTTACAGGGAACATGGGCTATGGAGGGTTAAGTGGCTTGCCCAAGATCACAAGGAGCACCTGTAGGACTAGAAACCCCAGTCCTTCTGGCCCAAGGTTGCTGTCTTCTAGTGGGATTTGAACCCCTGACCATCTGGCCTGAAGTACCTTGCCCCAACCACTAGGCCACTCCTCCACTTTGAAACCCTTTCCTAGATTAAGAATTTAGAGATATAGACTGGCATTCTGTCCGGGACATCCATGCCCCTATGTGCCCAATTGGAATTGGATGCACAGGGGAAAACATGATTCTGATCCCGCAGGGCACGTCTAGCCCTGCAGGATCAGAATCACAACTAGACCTGTACGTACAGACCTGGAACCCAATCGGCCTGCACATACAGGCGTCCACCTAGCTAACTCAGTGAGGGCTCCTGAATGGAGCCACGGCGCCATGGTGTCCAGTTGCCATGGCACCATGGCTCCACTCGGGAGCCGTAATGTTTATGTTTATTAAAAACTTAATATACCACCCATAACAGAAGTATCTGGATGGTTTACAATAAAAATTAAAAAAGCTAAAGGAAAAGGAACACCATTAAAACTTAGAAACAGGACAGAAGAAAGAATAAGGACAGAAAAAGAGAAGGGAATAGGGGGACAACAGTTAGCAAGAGGGGCAGGGAATGCTGTAATGATGAAGGGGGTGGAACAGGAAAACATATAAGGCTGCACATCAGCGGAGAGGAGGGGAGAGAGGGGAAAGGGAAGGGGGTAGGTTGTAAGCTAAGCAGAAAAGGTGGGTTTTCAGTTTTGCTTTAAAGGCAATCCCTGGCTGCCAATGACTCGGTGCTTTCTTTGCAGCCCGACCCCCAATCCAGCCTCGCACAACCAGGGTCAGGCTGTGGGGAATCTCCTGTGCCCTCTCCACCCTTCAATGTGCCCCGGGCCTGCCATCTCTCCCCCGTCTAGGGGAACTTATTCTACCTCAGAGGTGGAATAATTTCCCTATTACTTCTGCCACCCCGGATGTACAGGGGCCAACAGCTGAATCAGCCCTGTACGTCTGGGACCGCAGAGACCGCCCACAGCCCACCCTGCCTCCACCTCTGCACCACCACTTTCCCGCCCCCATCTAGCTTCCCCGTAAAAACTCCCTGTTCGTACAGGGAAGTTAGTCAGAAACAGCAGGGGGGCCGAGTAGCGTGGATGGATGTCCCAATGGAACACCCAACTTGGTATTTGTGGGGACAGAATGACCCCAATAATGGACAGACCCTTCTCATTAGAATTGGAATAGTACAACTGGCAGCAACTGTCACCACTGCATTTCTGTCTCCCCCAGCCATACGTTTGCCAGCGCGAGCCTGAGGTGAGGGCCCAATGGTTGCCCTGGTGCCTGCCACCCAGCCCAGTACACAAAGGAATGGCCCAGCATCCAACAAACATCCAGGCCTGGACTGCCATCTATAAAAGAAAGTCATTAGTGCACATGTGCCCCACACCGGCCAAAACATAGCATGTCCCTGCTTTACCCATGTCCAGTTATTATCCATCCAGCAGGCACACATAACCCGCATAAGCAGGAATGCCACCTACCAATTTTCTGGATCATGACTTCGCTGAGCCCTGCTGCCACAGCACTAGTAGCCACCCCTATTTGAAAGGAATGGGACATGAACTGCTGGTTATCATAACCCAGGTGCCACAGAAACGTGCACAGCACTGCCTTGAACTGAAACTGTGTCAATGGATGCAAAGTCTCATGCCGGAACAACAAGCACTCGAATGCAGGGCAGTGTGGCAAGTATTCTGTAAATTATGAACCAGACAGGTGTGTAACTGCCCCACTTTATTGTGTATGATCCCCCCCGCCCTCCCTCTTCCATCTTAGACTGGTGCAGAAAAAGACGTACCTGGGGACCAACTATGACATGTTTCCGATCCAGACCCCCACTGTGCCCTCTTTTTCAGAGTGCAGAACTAATATGCTAACCTGGAATGCCCCAAAAAATGCTAATGAAAAACACTGCCCGGAACAACAGTGACTTGTATGCTGAAGAGGTAACTGCTGGCAATGCCGCCCATATGCGGACTAACAAACCATGCAATACCGGGCACTGCCAATCTCGCGTCCCCAGGAACCCCCCAGCCTACTAGCAGGTGCCAGACAACAAATGTGGCCCGAGGATTGCCCCAGCCTGCCTATTTACTGAAAAAGGAAAAACCCGCTAATGCCAACTGAACTGCCACCTTGGACCACTTTGCAGCCTTAGTCCGGATGATAAACAATCCGAGCCAATCATTGGGAACCCAACCTCCTGACCAGCATTTACTTGTCAAGAAGTCACCCACTTTCTGATATCCTCGAAAATGAGATATCCAATTCTCTGGAGCCACTGAGGATTACAACAACTCCATAACAGCTGGGTCCCATTTCATCAAAGATGCACGGGCACTGCTGTAGCTACCACCTTCACTCCAGGTGCCAGCAAATGGAACTGGGACCAGTGAAAATGAATCAAAGCATGATTCAGGACACCAGGAACATGCCAAGCTCTAGAGGTCACATTGAGTCTTAAACAGTAGAGAAGAAATACCTGCAGAGCCACCACACTTTGACACTTGGTAGATTGTCAATTGATAAGTCTCTACTACCACCACATCGTCACACTAAAATACTACTCTCTGATTCCGTAAACACTCAGGTCACACCACCAGAGCCACTATGATAGGAAAAAGCTCTAAAAAGGTGATGTTGCATGTCAACCCAAGTAGTGACAGCCTATTGGCCAGGCCTCCACACACCATGCCCCTCAAAGTACATTCCAAATTCCCAGTAACCCTCTGAGTCCGAGAACAGCTACAAATCTGAATTGGACATGTTAGACAGCTGCAAGACCATGCACCCATTATAGTCTGCCAAGAAGGCATCCCAAACTCTTAAATCTTCCCACAAACATGGAGAAACCTGAATGTGATTATGGGGCTTCGCTAATCCAGCCATCACCAAAGATAAGCACCTAGAAAAGGGGCACCCATTGGAATGACTCGACATGTGAAGTTAAGATAGCCCACTAGAGATGGAGATTTTGCAGCGTGACTTTGTTAGCCAATCTCACTGCCAATATCAATCCTCACAACCTGTCCACCTTCTCACATGGCAGACACGCTACTAAGGCTATGGAATTCAGCTCTATCCCCAAAAAGGTGAGACACCTAACCAGAACCAAATTCTTCTTTGCTGCCAGAGGCACACCAAACTCCTTAGCCATTGCCCTGAATCCAACTGAGCAGGTCCCACGAAGAGGAAATCATCCAAATAACATACAACACTGGTCAATCCCATCTTCTGCACCAAAACCCAATGGACGTGTCTTGACTATTATAACCTGCTCCTTACTGGTTTCTCTCTGAATCATCCTTCTCCCCTTCAATCTGTTCAAAACTCAGCTGCATGACTTATCAACATGTTTTCTGCAAGGAGCATCGAAATACAACCATATCACACCCATCCTGAAACAACTCCATTGGCTTCCAGTAACAAGCAGAATAAAATACAAGACCGTCCTCCTAACCCACAAAAGTATCCACTCACTCTCTGCCACACACATCCATACCATGCTATACACCCAACAATCAAAAAGAACCCGATGAACAACCACACAGAACACACTCCCCATCCCCCACGCAAAAAACAAATACAACCAACAAGCCTGCAAATGAGCCTTCCAACTGTATGTCCCTTCCATCTGGAACACCCTTCCTGCTGCAATAAGAAGCACCTCTGACATCCTCACCTTCCGAAAACAATCAAAACCCACCTTTTTTTCAGAACACATAGGTCCTACAACATAACTACTTAACCACTTCTTCTCCCCCCCCCCCACTATCACTTACTGAAGATGTTTCAAGCAAAACATAAATCAGATGATTATTCACCTAATATATATAGTTAACTGTTACAATTCTTACCCAATGTTCACTGTATATAGTTAATATGTTCTATGTAAACTGAATGATATTCTATTGTTCCATATAAATTGCTTTGACCTTGCGAAAGACGGTATATAAACCTTGCTAAATAAATCTTCCACCAGTGTCGCTATGCTCATGTAACCCCTCTTCTTAAGTCACTTTACTTAATCCCTATCCATTGCTGCATCCAGTTCAAACTTCTCCTACTGACCTACAAGTGCATTCATTCTGAAGCTCCTCAATACCTTTCTTCTTATCTCAACACCCTCCCTAGGGAATTCTGCTCTTCTGGCAGATCCCTTTTATCTGTGCGCTTCTCTGCCACTGCCAGCTCCAGACTTCATTCATTCCATCTTGCTGCTCCAAATGTCTGGAACTACCTGAGTCAGTACATCAGGATCCTTCTTTAGCCCTATTCAAATCCATGCTAAACCTCTTTGAAGCTGCTTTCAGATCCTGATGCTCCTTACTCTCTTCTTTCACTATTTATGTATATCTTACCATACTCTAGTCCCCAGTTTTGTGAAGTTTTTCATCTTGATTAAAGTGTAAACTCTGAGGAGAAGGGGCTATGTCTTACATCTACTGTATATATACAGTGCTGTGTATGCCTTGTAGCACTATACAAATGATTAGTAGAAGTAGAATTTGAATAAGTTTGATCTTATGACTCAGTTTTGATATCTAATCCGGTATTCTGATCTCTAATAATGTGGCCTCTTTATATTCATTGAATTATGAGCCCCTTTTGGAAATATTAAGAAAGATTTAGAGGGCTGGAAAGAGCTATATGTATCGTGACTAGGAAGATTAAAGTCTTTAAAATGTTAATTCTGCCCAAACATTCCCATCTGCCCATAAAGCTGCCACAACGCTTCTTCCTACATTAAAACTATTGATATCTTTATATCTTTGAAATGGTAAGAAGGCTTGCGTGAAATATACCCTCCTTACTTTTCCAAAATGTAAAGGTGGTTTAGGAGTTCCTCACTTTGCAATTGTATTATAATGCTTGTTGTTAAGGGTTATTTTCTGCTAGGATAATGCATAGACCCAGACACAAAGGGCACAACTAGAATTCTGAATTACTGAACCTACCCATATTCTTGTGTGGTAGCTCTCCTCCTCAATACAAGGGAGGAGCTAAAAATCCCTAATAATCACCCCCACATACACACACACACACACACACAGCTTATTCCAGCATTGTTTCTGATTACTCCTTTGGTAGTTCAAGAATTTGTTAGAGATATGGGTATAAAGATATGTAGAAGACATTTCCTTGACTTCCTTACTCCTCTAATTAATGGAAGGGGCCATTTGGCAGTTCAATGATAGTAAATACAGTTTGGGTTTGCATCTATCCTTCTACAGTATTAGTATTTCCAAATCTGAAATTTTATAGAGACTGGAGATTAAACTCAATATCAATGTTTATTCAGTGCAGGGTAAGAATACCGTATCAAATACAAAATTCTCCTAACAACATTCAAGCTTCTAAATGACTTCACCCTATCACATCTAACAACATTACTTCAGACCCCATCTGAATCGAGAGCTCGCAGATAAAATGCAGTCCACTCACTTGACATACCAAAATCATTTAAGAAGACTAAAAAATCCACAAGTGACAGAGCCTTCTCGTTCACCGCCCCCATGCTCTGGAATGATCTCCCACTAGACCTCCGCTCCATAAAGGACCTTGCCCAGTTTCGGAAGGAACTCAAAACATATCTATTCTCTGAACACTTCCAAATCTCCTACTCCCCTAGCTCTGTTCCACAACATACTCAGACACACCAACTCAGAACCCCCCTAAACCACAACTAGATAACCTCACACAGCCCCCTCACACACACACACAATTCTTGGTAAAATGGAAATAAATTCCACCACACTCACATGATGCACGATTGTCTTGTAAACCACTGTATAGAATCACTTGTAAATAACCTATGTAAATAGTTTGGACAGTTTTTACACCTGTCACTACTGTAAAAAGTTAGAAAGTTTCTCTGTTTCAATGTAATGTATACAGTAGTACACATAATTTGTTAATCTATTCCATGTAAAAAGTTAGAAAGTTCCTGTTCCATGTAAAGTATACAGTAGTATACATAATTTGTTCCATGTAAACCGCCCCTGATCACTGGAAGGGGCGGTATAGAAGAAATAAGTAAATAAATAAATAAATAAATAAGAAAAAATGTTCTAACCCTGATCTAATCTACACTTAGTGATATGTTTATTAACGTGCAATACCCAGTATCATAGGATTTAGCATGTGGTTTGGGTGCCATGCTAAAATGTAGCATGAGCACCCATACTAAAAATTCTGTGCTACTTTGAGAGGAAGCGACATCAGCGATGAATATGGATGCCTAAACCTGAGGTCCCCAATAATTCATGGAGGTTTGAAGTATACTCTGCGAGAGCAAGTGTGCTACCTGTTAAGGAATGCTGAGAAAGGCAAGAGTGTTGACAGGAGAGGGTCGCCACAGCATTCCAGTTAGCTAAGCCAGAGTGCAGAGACCCACACCATTTCCCCAACCAGTATGGTGTCTTTGGAATTGGAGGAGGATGACTTATCTGAGGAGGAGCCTGTAGACATGGAGACTGATGAAGATATGAAATGCTTGTTCAAGAAAAGCTTTGCTTAATGATGGAATTTCAAGCCATGTGGGGGGACTTAGCTTGTAAGATTGATAAAATCCATGGGATCTCCATAAGCTGGGAGCCTGAATGGAGGAGACAGAACTGCACCTCAAGGAGCAGTCAGAAGCCTTGGATAGTCTGCAACTTATCCGGAGAAGCAGTACCAAGAGCACTTTATAAGTTGTATGACCTGGAAAATCGAGGAAGGAAGAATAATCTGTGCCTTTGAGGGTTCCAGAGACCACCAGACAAAAGAATGTGGAGTCAGTGATCCGTGAGGTGTGTGCTTTACTCCAGGAGCCCAATCAGCCTAAGAACATAAGAACTGTCTTACTGGGTCAAACCAGGTCCCATCAAACCCAGTATCCTGTTTCCAACAGTGGCCAATCCAGGCCAAAAGTACCTGGTGAGTTCCCAAAGAGGCATACAGGTTCCATAATGCTTGTCCCAGGGCAAGCAGTGGATTTCCCGGATCCTCTCTAATAATGGTTTATGGACCTTTCCTCCAGGATCTTCTCCAAACCTTTTTTAAATCCAGCTACACTAACAGCTTTTACTACATCCTCCAGTAATGGATTCCAGAGTTTGATTACATGTGGAGTAGAAAAAATATTTTCTCTTATTAGTCTTAAATGGATTGCACTGTATCTTCAGTGTGTATCCTCTGGTCTTTCTACTTTTTGATCTATGTTTACCAGTTCCACTCCATTCATTAATTTATAGACCTCTATTATATCCCCCCTCCAGCTGTTTCTTTTCCAAGTTGAAGAGCCCCAACCTTTTAAGCCTCTCCTCATAGGAGTATCCTTCCATTCTCTTCACCATTTTTGTCGCTCTTCTTTGTACCTTTTCGAATCCAGCTATATCCTTTTTAAGATATGGCGACCAGAATTGCACACAATAGTCAAGATGCGGTCACACCATGGAAGGATACAGAGGCATTATAATATCCTTTGCTTTATTCTCCATTTCTTTCCTTGTGATTCCTAGCATTCTATTTGCTTTCTTGGCTGCTGTTGCACATTGGGTGGAGGGTTTCAGTGTATTATCCACGATTATGCCTACATTGTTTTTCTGCACTGGTTGAGCCTTTGACAGTGATAGAAAGGGCCCATTGAACTCTGGGTACTTGCCCAGCTGGTCACATGACATAGTGGTGCAGTTTCTAAATTACCAGGTCGCCCAAAAGATCTTGACCTAGGCGAGGCAAGTGGATGGCATGGAATATGCGGGACACAAAATCCAATTCTATCAGGATGTCTCCTCCTTCACACTGTTGAAAAGGAGAGAGATGTGTCTGATCTTGGCCATTCTAAAGAAAGAGCAGATTAAATATCTGGGAGGAGTGTACCTCAGTGGAGGGAAGAGTGGCTCAGTGGTTGGGGCAGTTTACCTCAGGCCAGGGGTTCAATTCCCACTTGAGGACAAGCAACCTCAGGCCAGAGGGACTGGGGTCTCTAGTCCCATGGCCACTCAACCCTTCATTGCCTCAGGTACACCTAGACTGTGAGCCCTTCAGTGACAAGGGAATAAAAAGTGCCTGTTAGTATACACATAAACCACACTGATTCTAAAGAGCACAGTATAAAAACAAAATACATAAATATCATTGGTCTTCTTAAGGGAAATAACATGCTTTTTGGGAACTGGCAGAGGCCTGGCGTGCTTTGCCTTTATTGGAAAAAGAGGATGACTACCAGATAAAGAGTGTGACCCCAAGTCAAAAAGTTAAGTTTCAAAAATGGACCCTGGTTGCAAGTGAAAAAAGCAGAAAAGGCAGAGACTTGACTCCTGAGAGCATGTGATGTGGTCTTTCGAAGCTGCTACTTTGGACCGAGTTCTTTCACCTTTTCCAGTTGGTGATGGATCCTGATGCTATTGGGCAAATGCTGTGTGGAGGTCAATGGACTGCATGACAGATTTTGGTGCATTTAGACAGTTAGCTTTTGCCCATGAAATGGCTGATATAACAGTGCTGACACTGAATGTGCATGGGATGAACTCCCTGAGGAATGGGCTCCTGCTCTGGAAGGCGGCCTCTCAGTGGAAGGCTGATGTTCTTTTATTGCAGGAGACTGATATTAAGGAGGACTGATGGTCATGGTTCTCTAATAATGCGGGAAGGGCAAAATGGAGAGGGGTGACAATTCTTTTTCAGAGGGACTTGGCGGCTGAAATTGGGGCCATAGATCGAGATAACCTTGGGTAGGAGGGTGGGTATTGTGGTAGTGGGTGCTCTATTCAGTGGTAAGTTTTTATGCCCTTAATGAGGGTCAGATGACCTTGGGGCCTTTATTCAGGGTAGGGTAGCGAATGGAAGGGATTTTTAATTCATAGGTTTTCAGGAAGCTAGATATTTTTAGAGGTGACACAAGGAGTCTGTTAAGGTGGGTAATCTGGGTGTTGGGGGAGGTGGATGCCTGGAAGGCATAGCATCAAGGGTCACAAGAGTATTCTTTTTATTCCCATCCCCATTGCATGTACATGCATGGTGATTATCTGTGAGTGGTGTAAGATCTGTTGGAGAATGTAAATGGGTCTGGGGTGGGCGATATCACTTGGTTGGACCATGCACCTTGTTGGCTAACATTATGACTTTGGAAGGAGGGTTCAGGAGATCAGACTTGGATGTTTAATTCCTTGCTGCGGGACGAGGGGATGTTGAGTGATTTCCGAATACTCATTGGGGATTATTTTGAGTGACATGAGAGGACAATGACTCCACTTCCAGTGAAATGGGATGCATTTAAAGCAGTTACACAGGGGTTATTTATTGTGCAGCAGGCGTGCTGAAAGCAAATGTATGATCAGACTAAGATGTTGCAACAGTGTGTGGCTAGCTTGCAGTGGGAACATAAGATGGGCTCCAAGTGAATTTTGTATGATCTTCTAGAAGTTAGTCCAGCTATGCCAGATTGCCCAGAAAGATCTGGACTTTAAACTGCAGAGGATCAAGTAGCATTTTTACAAGTTTGATAGCAAGGCTAGGAAGCTGTTGGCCTTTCAATTGTGTACCAAGGACTAGGAAATGTATATCCCTCCAAGTATATCAAGATATGAAATAGCACTATCATTGATTCTCTGTATCTAAGGGTCTGAAAGTAACGCGTAGTCTCATGGCTGTCTACTAGCTCACTGACTTGCTTTCAGACGCCACGCAAGTCGGTGAGCTAGTAGACAGTCATGAGACTACTCGTTACTTTCAGACCCTTAGATACAGAGAATCAATGATAGTGCTATTTCATGAATCAATGATTCCCCCTGAGGAAGAATCGGAATGCAAGCCGGTACCTGAATGGTGGCATTGGGGAAGTCTGTCATTCTTTCTTTGAGATAAGCACGTTTATTTAAGATACATCGTTCATAATTTTCCTGAAATCTCAGTAATGCATAAGTAAGAATGTCAATTGTGGAAATTTGAACTTTAAACGAAGTCAAGAGATATTTAGATTATTGCATATGCGCTCAATTTTGGACAAATTGGAACCGGAGAGGTCATTGATGCAAAGAAGCAACGTATTTCCTATAGGAGCTAAAGCCCGGGAAGTTGCTGCCACAGTCTGAGACCCCGGGTTCCTTACAATCTTCTATGATTAGAACATAGTCATAGTCGATAGTAGCAAATCTTAATCTATTCATCTCTTGATATACTTGGAGGGATATACATTTCCTAGTCCTTGGTAATCCAAACCCCTCTATTGAAAGCGACCACATTTACTGTGTACTTTCAATTGTGTAAGCAACGAGAGGAGAGGCAAGAGCATAAGATCAGAATGGCTGGGAGACAAATGGCATTTACCAACTCAGAGATACGCGATAGGTTGTAGAATCTTTGAAATGGTGTATGAAAGTGAAACTCAGGTGGGAAGGGATGCCACTGATGGGTACTTGAGCCGGCTTGGCCTTCCTTGTTTGGATGAGGTCCAGGCAAAACCTTTGGATGCAGATATCACTTGTAGGAAGGTGATGATGTCCATTAAGGCATTACCAATGGGGAAGATGCCAGGCCTGGATGGCTTCATGCCTTGAGAATTTTCAGGTTTTTGGGCAGCAGTTAGCCCCATACCTTGTCTGGGCATATAATGAGGCACTAAGGGGAGGTGGCTTGCTGCATTCAATGTTGGATGCCTGGATCTCTGTGATCTCAAAAGAGGAGAAGGATAGGATGCTATGCCAGTTAGACATTAAAATTTTGGCAATAGTGCTAGCTATGAGTCTCAATGGGGTATTTGTGCGCTGGGTACAGCTGGACCAGATGGGATTCATTCCAGTGTGGCAAGTGGTGGACAATGTTCCCAAATGCTTTGTCTGGCACAGGTGTCCCGAGCGAGACAGCAACATGCTCTCTTTCTAAATAGAAAGTATTTGACCGTGTTCACTGAGGGTTCATACACGCAGTCTTGGAAAAGGTGGGGTTGGGTTACAAATTTCATAAATGGGTACAATTGCTTTATGATGATTCCCAAACACATTTGATGATTACTGGTAGCTGCTGCCCCTTCTTCCTGTTATGGTGGGGAACCTGGCAGGGTTGCCCCTGTCACCATTTTTGTTCACTCTGGTAATGAAGCCATTTGCTCAAGTGCTTAGATCTGATCCAGGTATTTGGGGACTGGTGGTGGACGAAGCATATAAGCCGATACCGAAAAAGATTTAGGCGTCATCATGGATAACATGTTGAAACCCACCACCCAGTGTGCAGCGGTGGGCAAAAGAGCAAATAGAATGCTAGGTATCATAAGGAAAGGAGTGGAAAATAAAACAAAGGATATTATAGTGCCTCTGTATTGCTCCATGGTGCGACCACACCTTGAATATTGTAGGCAGTTCTGGTTGCCATATCTTGAAAAGGATATAGCATTATTAGAAAAGGTACAGAGAAGAGCCACTAAAATGGTAAAGGGGATGGAAGGATACCCCTATGAAGAGAGGCTAAAAAGGTTAGGGCTTTTCAACCTGGAAAAGAGACAGCTGAGGGGAGATATGATAGAGGTCTATAAATCAATGAATGGAATGGAACACGTAAATGAGATAGATTGTTTACGTCATCAACATATAGAAAGAATAGGGCACATGCAATGAAGCTACAGGGTAACCTATTTAAGACTAATAAGAGAAAATATTTTTTCACTCAACGTGTAATCAA
This sequence comes from Ichthyophis bannanicus, assembly GCA_033557465.1. Lineage (NCBI taxonomy): Eukaryota > Metazoa > Chordata > Amphibia > Gymnophiona > Ichthyophiidae > Ichthyophis > Ichthyophis bannanicus. Next base: position 218,804,164 of record CM066036.1, read on the forward strand.
ACTCTGGAATTTGTTACCGGAGGATGTAGTAAAAGCTGTTAGTGTAGCTGGGTTTAAAAAGGGTTTGGACAAGTTCCTGGAGGAAAGGTCCATAAACCATTATTAAAGGGGACCCGGGATATCCACTACTTGCCCCAATACAAGCATTGTAGAACCTGTGTTTTTTGGGGAAACTGTTAGGTAATTGTGATCTAGATTGGCCACTGTTGGAAACAGGATACTGGGCATGAAGGACCTTGGTCTGACCCAGTATGGCATATCTTATGTTCTTATGGGACTTACCTGATGCTATATCATGTGTTTCTCTCCACATAAGCTTTTATCTCAGCTCCTGAAACATGCATATATGAGGTATAGTATAGTTGATTATTAAAAAGCTGCCTGCCAATGATCTGACCACACTGACTTGATATGTATTTCTGAATGAAATAGAATCTAGGCATTAAGATCCTAAGAAGCTTTCAAAGACATCACTGATGGGATTTTGGGCATTGCAGACCACCTACATACTGAGGGGGTAGTTAAGCCTTTCTGTTGGAGTAGCTAACCTCATTTCCTCAAGGTGACTTGATTGGCACATTCATGCAATCAATCCAACACACATGAGAAATGCCATCCCATTGAATTGAACCATAATTTGATGTTTCTGAAGTACATCCTGAGGGAAGAGAAATCAGTTAGTTAGTGACTTGGCAGAGAAAGGCCCTCAGATACTCAGGTTAGCGTGGCAGAAATTTTATTTACTTTATTTAGCTCAAAATAAGGCAATGGTTCCCAAATAAGGAAAACCCTCCTTTATTTGTGCAGAATGATGATTAGCAGTGAAGTGGGGACAAGTGGTGCCATTTTTCAAGATGTTGACCTAAAAAATATACCCACACCGATGATGTAAAAAATGTTTTTGACAGACCACTCCTGTTGCTGAACATGTTATTAAAACATTGTCCGATCCCCTTCTACTCTTTTATTGACAAATCTCAAATGCCATTTTTTCACGCATATAAAGCATGTGCTTTTTTTTGCTGACCCTGCAACACCCACATGTTATTTCCAGAAGTGCACTATACACAGGCTCATGATGTCACTAGAACAAATAACTACAAATGAAATAGAAAGCTTGTTGTTAATAATCTATTTATTTCATAAAATTTGAATTTAAAAACAATTTGACAAATGGTACTTAAAGAAATAACTGTATATAGCAAACTGTTGTCATTGTCTATGTCTTCTGAACATAGGCCAATCAATAGGTTCAATCATTATAATCTGACTCCTCTAACCCTTCAAAGTCCGTTCTGTCCTCACTGTCATCGTTTAAATAACAGCTGCCTGTAGACACTCTTCTGTAATATCTGAAGTGATGTCATCGTCGTCACTGGTATTGGCATCATCACCTTCTCCATTGGTATCTGAATGTATCTCATTCTGCTGGTAGACAATCCCAGCCTTTCTGAAGCTATCGTGAATGGTTTCTGGTGTTATTTTCCCCCAAGCAGAAGCCATCCACTTGCAGACTTCTGAAAACCTCACTTGCTTCAGTCATCCTAATGGTGTGAATTCATGAATCCCAGACTGAATCCATTCGTCCTACTCTTTTCTCATGGACGTCTTGAACAGATGGTTAACTGTTATATCTATTGGCTGTAGCTTGCAGGTAAGGCACCAGGTAGTACAGCTATATGGGCTCCATTGGAGTTAATATAATTTGGAATGTTTTTTTGCTTTGTGGGCAGCAATGGTGTCAAAAATTGATAAGCACTTCTTTGAAAAGAATCCTCCCTGTCTGGACCTCTAACCTTTATCTACCCATACTTTCATAAGGTCAGGACTCCCTTCTTATTGCAATGGACAACCACACTGGTAGGCAGATTTTCATGGGGCATTGAAACTCTCTTGAAAACTACCATCAGCTTTAATTCCACCCCAGTGCATCCAAGGACTACAGTGAAGCAGGCCCTCTCATGCACAGTGGTTGTAATGGCTACAGTTTTCATACCTGAAGTAGCTACAGTCCTGGTGGCTGGGATGTTGAAAGACATTGGAACCTCGTCCATATTAATACTTTTCAATGTAGAGATAGAGTTCAGATGTTTCTTTGCAGACAAATTCATGGAAGTCAATCATCTTTTGCTCCCAGTCATCTGAATGTCATTGGCCTACAGCTGTTCTCCTTCTCACTGAAAGTCCATGCTTTTCATGAATCTAGAAATCCATGAACCCTGCTTTGAAATCCAGGATTTCTCTTTCATTTGCCAGAAGCTTTTCTTTGATCTGTATTGCTACAGTAGAAATGCAAATGCAATGTGTGCCTTCAAGTCAGTCCTGACTCCTGGTGACCCAGAAGCTCCTGGGTTTTCTTGGCAGTGTCACCAGAAGTAGATTACCAGGCCTTTCTTCCAAGGCAATGGAGGTTTAATTGACTTGCCCAAGGCCACAAGGAGTGCTAGTAGGAATTGAACCCTGGTTGCTTGGTTACCAAGCCAGTGTTCTAACCACTAGGCTACTCCTCCACTCCACAGTAGAGATAGCTTGATTTTACTCCCTCCTAGAAAGAACCCACTCTGTCAAGTCATTCTCCAGGTGAGGCCAGTTCACTTTGGGCACACAAAATGCATTTTCAGTATTTCATTTTCTCAAGCTTCCTTTTCTCCTTTCTCCATTTGTGAATGGATGAATTTCCAACCTCAAACTCTCTTGCTGCCACTCTGTTGCTTGTTTCTTCCGCTTTTGCAATGACTTTAAGTTTAAAGTCGGCAGTTTGAGACTTGTGTTTCATTCCTGGCATGATCCCAAAGGAAGGATGAGACATGTGCAGTATATGCTTGGGCACACTATACTAGCAGTTTTTTATTTGATTTAATCATTTCCATGTTATATGTTTGTGTGTGCATTATTTACATGGGCGTGCTATTTGCATGAAAATATGATACATTTGCTTATACCACTGTTTAGTGGAAAACATCCCATAATCCCATATTTCATTATATTTCTGTACCACCCATTCAAACAAATGCTTATAGCGGTGTTCAATAAAACATCAAAAATTTCTTGTTGCCATAACCTCAACTGAGATAATTGAGGGAGGGGGAGATTCAGCAACATTATCCAGATGGAGCCCAATTCCATAACGTGCACGTCCAGCTCACAGACACGTCTAAATCAAAAACAGGCCCCCTTTAAACCTAATTCTGCATCTGCAGATCTGGACGTGCTCGTGGGGCCAGAATCGGGGGGAGAGACGTGCTTTGCTTGCATGTACAAGTGCTATCCAGCCAGCCCTGTGCCTCGGACACATGTAAACATTTTGGATGCCCCTGCACCACCGTATGCTGAAACATTACATGTTTTGGATCTTGCCATCCCTGCAATGTACCCATAGACACCACGCCCCTCGGGAAAAACATGCATCTCCTAAGCTACCCATCACAGATGGTAACGTGCTGATGCACACTAGACATAAATACCAATAAGAAATGACAGCTGCTGCAACCTAGATCATATCCCAGTCCCCCTCATGCCCTGAAAAGTGCTAGGAAAGCCCAGTGCAACCTAATATGGTAAATACAAGAATGTAAATATGAACATGTATGTCAAGACATACTTTGCATCAAATGGTATGTGGCATTAGGAACTGGTCCCAGTGAGTCTTGCCCTGGTCATCCCTACAAACATGTCTTAAACTGCTAGGGATGGACCCTCACCAAGTCCATAAAACCCCAAACTAACCTAGCAGGTCCCCAAAGGATGCATAATATTGTTGAGCAACAAATGTATGTCCTTTCCATGCCTCTGGCCTATTACTGCCCTCATTCTGCTGCTCAGCACTACCATTCCCCTCTTATCTCTCCCTACACCCCTTCCGTGAACGCCATCTCTTCTGTCTGACTGCTTCTATCTGTGCTCGCTCCTTCTACTGCCGAATCTGGATGTTGCTCCCTTCACCTTGCTGCTCCATATGCCTGGAACAAACTACCTGAGTCTATACATCATGCTTCATCCCTGGCCCCTCTCAAATCCAGGCTGAGTGCTCACCCCAACAGTGTCCTTGTTCGATCAGATCTTCTTAAGTTCCCTTGTGTTACCTGACCATTTCCCCTGGATGTATCCTGTTAAAACACAGCTGTTGTGTTGTCTGTCCTGATTAGACTGTAAGCTCCGCTGAGCAGGGACCATCTATTATGTGTGTCTGTGCAGTGCTGCATAAGCCTTGTGGTGCTATACAAATGATCAGTAGTAGTTGTAGTTGTAGTAGGGCATTCTGATTATGGCATTTGCGGCCCACCTTCTAGGTACTGGCATTTCTCACAGCAGCTATACCTGTCCCATCGTAGCATATGTCGATCTGTATACATCCACTATCTGTGGGGAAACCCTGTCTGTCTTCCAACAGACAGCTTTGTGCCACTGCTCCCCTGGTCAGGGCTATGTGGGCATGGGATAGGAGATTCCTATGCCATCACATCAAGTAGCCAGACTGCAGATATATCACCACTCTTGTAGCTCTCATTGATCCTGCCCTGGGTAGGGATGTAGGCCATATGGGACAATCCGGGGAATGTTGGCACCACATTAGTCGTGTCTCCCAGTGTCAGGCACAGTGGATATATCACACTGCCAACAATATTTGATCTAATTAGAGTACCCTATGTAAAATAATCCAGGATGAATCAGCATAGGTTCCCTATGGCTAAATGTCAAAACATATCCCTGTCGATAAACACCCTCAGCTGCATTGAGAAGCATGTATTAGTGCTGTTTGAACTTCTCAATAAGAGCATTGAAAAGTGCAAACAGCACTAATACATGCTCAACAACAATACCAACAATACCAACAATAACAACAATAACAACAATACACAATCTAACACGAAACAACCCCCCATCATGGCAACCATACATAGAACACCACCCCAAAATGAACCACCATAGACTAATTCAAATAAAATATACATCACCCCCTCGACCAACAAAAATCAGTCCATGCAAAAACTTTGAATCATTATCAATAATACTAATTAATGCTAGATCAATGAAAAATAAACAGATCCAGAAGAGCAACAGATCCAGAAGAGCAACAGATCCAGAAGAGCAACAGCCGTAAACCTACTGACAACCTCGAAGGCGTCGACAAAGTGCAACATGACAACCTCAAACAGAGCCTTCAGTTTCTATGTACCCAAATGCTGGAACGCTCTACCCTCTGACATAAGGGCCATTACTGACCTACTCCAGTTCAGGAAGGCACTCAAATACCACCTCTTCCTTCAATACTACCCTACCTGCAATTGAACCAGAGGAAGTGACCCACTCATGAACACACCATGCCGTTCTTTATATTATTAAGACTCTATTCTGTTCTATGTAATTATCTCATGTATATAGTTTACCCCGGTTCTCCAAGTTTGTACTCCTGTTCGATGTAAACCAAACAGCTTGTTGTTATGGTCTTTATGTTATAATGTAAACCGCGCTGATGCCGAATAGTGCGGTATATAAGAACTTGTAATAAAATAAATAATAAAATAAATAAACTGCCTATATTCACAGAAATACTAGACAATCAAAAACCAGACATATTATGTGTAACTGAGACATGGCTAGCTGACACAGACAACGTATATCTAAATCAACTAAGTAACAATGAATATGACACCTTCTACACGCATAGAACTCACAAAAAAGGCGGTGGAGTTCTAATAATGTTAAAAAAAGTACTAAAAGCCAAAAAACTAACATCGGACTTACCCACCAACATAGATACCATCATTATGAAAATCGGCAACATAAAAATTTGCCTAATTTACAGACCACCACACCAACACTCAGAAAACATGGACCCTTTAATTGACTTTCTAAGCTCCTCCACTGATCAAAACCCAATTCTAATGCTCGGTGACTTTAACCTCCCCTCCTTACCAGCCTCATATGCTTCCCTCTTCTTAGAATCAATAACAGATATGGATTTTCACCAAATAATAAACACCAGCACACACAATAAAGGTAGTATACTTGACATGGTCTTATTGCCAAATGTACTTCACCAACTCTATAATCCCAATTCCCTTAAATGCACACCCATCCCATGGTCAGACCATTACCTTATTAACTTTAATATCACAACCAATAACACCTCTATTAAACGAATCACAACTAATGCACCAACCTCCAGATTTAAGAAATACAATGAGGAAGATTTCCTAGATCTTATAATCCCAAACCTATCTACCTCACCACTAAACCTAGATGCAGCAGTAACGAACTGGCACAAAACTATTAATAATGCTGCAGCTAATAAACTACATTAAGAAAAACAAGCATTCCAAAGTTGACCAAACCCCTTGGTACAATAATGATTTAAAACTAATGAAAAGAAACTTAAGGAAAGCTGAATGTAATTGGAGGAAAAATAAAAACATGATTAAAAAAGATTTATACCTCATGCTCCTTAACAAATATAAAGATGCAATTAACAATGCCAAGAAAAACTACCATGCCTCCATCCTAAATAATGCCATAAATAGACCTAGAGAACTTTTCTCAATAGTACAAAAACTGACAAATAACACCCACAACTCCAGCAATGAAATCACAGATATTACTCCTCAGACCTTGGCAAATTATTATATGAACAAAACAATGTCCCACCCCCCCTACCTAAATCCACATATACTTCTCAAACACATCACACTGACACTTATACTTTTCAAACACATCACGCAGACGAATGGTCTGAATTCCAACCCCTAACTAACGTTGCACTCAAGAACATCATAACAAACATAAATACAACAACCTCACTCTTCGACCCTTGTCCTGTAACATGGATAAAGAACTCTATATCAATACTCTCCCAATTCATCCTCCCAATAATAAATCTTTCCCTAAAAAATGGATACTTACCCCCTACACTAAAACATGCTCAGATCCGCCCAATCTTAAAAAACACTACCCTTGACAAATCATCACCTAAATATTACAGACCCATATCAAGTATTCCGTTTATGGCTAAATTAATTGAAAAAGCAGTACAAATCCAAACCCAGGACTACATTGACAGCTCAGCCCCCCTTGATGATCAGCAGTATGGGTTTCGTCCCAGACACGGAGTTGAGTCTCTTCTAACAGTTCTAATTGATACACTTGTAAGAGGAATAGACAACTCAAAACAAGCATTCCTACTTATATTCATTGATGTCTCCGCAGCCTTTGACAGTGTTCACCACTCAACAATGATCAATAAACTTAGGCAAATAGGAATAAAATCTACAGTACTAGAATGGTTTACCTCCTACCTAACGGACAGAACTCAAACGGTACAAATCGGTAATCTTACTTCAAATACATATAATCAAGAACTAGGCCTCCCCCAAGGTTCAGCACTGTCAGCGCTACTATTTAACATATACTTAAAACACATCTGTAAAATCTTCAAAAAATTCAATGTCCACTATCACCTATATGCGGACGACTTTATGATGTATGTCCCTTTCAAAATACCAAATATCCCTTTACAACTTATTAACGATTGCCTCAATGAAATAAACACCTGGCTAAATGAGAACAACCTATACATCAATCACTCAAAAACAGAAGCCCTAATAGTAACAAAAAACACAACATTCATTCCCCCCTCACATATCACATTGTAGAATAACGATATCAAACTAAAAACTGAAGTACGTTATTTAGGCGTAATACTAGACAAACACCTCAGCATGGACACACATGTAAGAAACATAACAAAAAAGGTTTATTTCAAACTCAAAATATTAAAGCAACTCCGCCCACTAATGCACCTACAAGATTTTCAACGAATTATACAAGCGATAATAACCCCCCACTTCGATTTCGCAAATCAAATCCTACTAGGTGTAACAAAACAGACCTTGAAAAAGCTCCAATTGGCACAAAATGCGGCAGCTAAGACCATTACAAAGGCCCCACCTTTCCAACATATAACCCCGATTTTAGAATATCTACACTGGCTCCCGATTCAAAGTCGAATAGAATATAAAACTATTTTAACCACCTACAAAGCTCTAAATAAAACAGCACCCCTGTCTATAAATAACCTCATTAAAACTGAGCCTACTCATAACCTTCAAAGGAGAGACCAGCTAAACAAATTAACTACACCAAAAGAATTTATTAAGGCCAAAAAGACCACAAACAAGAAAGCCTTCTCACATGCTGCCCCCATACTTTGGAACACTATCCCATCAGAATTAAGATCCTTACCCAAAATCATGGAGTTTAGGAAAAAACTCAAAACACACTTATTCACAATGCACTATGCACCCTTGGCGAACTCACCTCCCACCTCACAGATAGATAAAGGATAGTCATATTTCAGCCAATACAACTATTCCAAAAAAGGTCGAACCACTAAAGCCCGAAAACAATGTATTCAAAGACTAACGAATAATATTTAAGCCTGTATATAGTTTTAACTCTGTTACTCTGTACATAGTTCACAAATTGTTAAATGTAAGTTACAACTTGTTATCTGTAAAAACAGTTCACTGTTTTATTGTTGTTCCATGTAAACCGCACCTGATCAATGGAAGGAGCGGTATATAAAAAATCTGTAAATTAAATTAAATTAAATTAAATACCATCGGTTCTACAAAATGTGCATTATGGACATGCATTAGTGCTGTTTGCACTGTTGAGTGCCCTTATTCTGAGGGTCCCTTATTGACAGAGATATGTTTTGACATTTAGCTATACAGTAGAGAACCCTCTCTGAGTTTGACTGCCCAATCACACTGGCACCTGGTGATGCTGTGGCCATCTATACAGTCCAGGTACTGGTCAGGCTTTCATGCCCCCCCTGAATTGTAAATGAGCACACCAGATTCCCCCATGCACCCCTCAAACCACACACACACACACACACACACACTCTCTCTCTCTCACTTTCTGTCACAAAAACATGATTCTGCCCAAAAAATGCCCTGAACCTATACATAACAGCTATGAGATACCATAATCGCATAGGGTTCCAGGACTACAAATATGATGTCTGTTTCTCACCCAAAAAGGAATCCTTTCTCTGTTCACACCCATACTATCCCTGCACCAGCAATCCCATTTTTCTGAACATGGGAATTGTTAGGGTCCCATAGATTGGCTCCTTTAGCACAAACAGCACATAAGTGCACAGCCTGAATAAACACTTTTGCTCTTCTTGATATTTTTGTAAGGGTGTTTAGAAATGTTTCTTTACCTTACAACATTCCTTGACTTCTGCTCCCTGTACCTTAAGACTGCATCTTGTGTTTTTCCAGACTGCAGTCACACCAGTTCAGTATATACTTGTCACAACCATTCTTCTCTATATGATGCATTGCAGAGCACAGCATAATATTTTCTAAGTCCTAGTCTTATACCATGTTTCAGCAGGAATAACGTGGACTTTTCTGGGAAACACTTAACACGTTCACGGGCCTTTCTTGAATACACTTTATACATCTTTGTGGCTGACCATGCCCCCATTTTGCCCTATCCCACCCATCTTATGAGATCCCTGTGCTAGTGCCTTGGACGTGCATGTCAGGGGTGTTTCAGAAACACAGTCAGAGAACGTTTTGTTCTTACTTAGATGAGATTCACATTATACAATTTCTATGGCCCTTGGTTCACATGTCGATTTGTTTTCCTATAGCATAATTTTTTATTTAGTTTCAGTTTTCACTCTTTGATTTAGACTTACCTTTTTTCCTTTTTTCCCCCTCCTTTGGTTTTATAGACTGTAAGAAGCATTAGAAGCTTTTCGGTAAGATTATTATGTATATTACTCTTTATCTCCTGTCCTCTTGTACTTTGTATAATTACTTTAGCTTCTGTTTTTTATGCTTTTGGTGTGTTTCATTTGTTTTAAGTAGCATTCCAACAGTTTTAAGCTTATTATGTATTTAATATATGATTGTACTTGTTTATCATATGTCTGTTTTATGACCTTCTTGTTATATATATTTATTATATGATTTTACTCCTTTATGGTTCTTTGTTTTATATATATTTGATTAAGATTATAATTTTTGATGTTTTGCTGCAGCATTCTAATTATTTGATTTTATATGTTTTGATTATATGGTTATATGTGTATGATATTTATGTTTATTTTATATTTATTTTTGTTGTTTTTAGTTTGCCTTACCCCTGATGAAGTTTTAACGAATCACGGCCTGTGTCGGGTCGGCAATATGTATTGGTGATATTAATAAAGTCTTCTTTGCTTTACAACTATTTCCTTGGGGTTTGCCACGTTCTCTGACTGTGTTCCTTAGTTTGACGTGGTCCTTTGCTCCCTCGTAGGGGTGTTTCAGAATACAGTCGGGGATGTTTTTGGCACATAAACGTCCCCACCTCACATACAAACCCCTTATTTAATTGTTTAGTTCTGCATCAGGGCATATTGTTTACTTATCTGCACCATAATTCTGTATGGTTATACACTGTTCATTAATCTGCCAGTTCCTTTATCCATTCTAATCTGCCTTTTATAACTGTCTTATAACTTCAAGAAAAGTATAATTGGTCAGAGATGTCCAGGGCCACCAGGGAATTCCTGTGGGATGAGTCAAGGGTTTTGGAGCCCAATGGGACTTTTTGAAAAGAGAGTCAGGAGGTTCAGAGATCCCCTGGACTACCAGGAAAGTTTTGTGAGTAAGGGATAGGAACTGGGGAACAGGTGTGGGGACAGGAATTGGGGGTTGTTTATTTATTTATTTGTCTCCTTTCCTGTCAGTGCGTCAACCGATACCTGCTCATGCACTAGCAGGAAGTAAACATTTTACTCACAATGCAGCAAGTAGCTGCATATTACACTGGTGGTGTGCGCTGTTTTTGTCACTGTGTAAATTTTTGTGTCATCATTGTTTGTATTCCTTTAATTTATTGCATCAGGAGTAAATATTTTATTTAGCACATGACTTACTGCATGGGAGGCCTAAGTGATTGAGGTAAAAAGAAAAGGAAAAGAGGTTATACATTGCATTAAAATATCTATCAGACTTTAAAAAAATACTAGAAAGAATCATCTCCCATTGTTTGGAAGCTTAAGGCAACAAAGTTATCATATAAAAGTGGAGGAAAATATTTCAAAAGAAACATAAGAAAACATTGAGAGGATACTGAGCACTTGAAATAGGCTTTCAGCAAAGGTGGTAGGAAACAGAAGACTGCCAGAATTCAAGCATGTTTGGAACAGATTCAAAAGAATGTTACTGGAAGAGCAAGAAAAGGAGAACGATGCAGGACTAGGATCTTTGGCAGAACAGTAAGTAGACAACAATGAGCATATGGATGGACCTTATTTGTTGACATAGAGATCAATGTTGCGAAGGTCATCTAGATAAAAAAAGGGACACACAAGTCAGGGCATTTGCAAGTCTCAATGTATTAAAAAAAACAGGCTTGCTGAATGCGGAGCCTTTTGTAAAATATGTATAAGACCATGGGAAAGACATGAAGAGTGGGAACAGCCATTGTACAAAAAACACATTCCAAAAAAAGAACTGCACCACTTGGTACTCTGTACATGCAAATTCTAGAACACTGACACCTAGGTGGAGAATTTGGCAACCTGCATGTTCAAGTGATAGTTCTTGTGAAAGTAGCAGATTTTACAAAGCTGCTCATTCAAGAAGAGCCAAGTAAAGAGCCAAGCTCCAAAGCCAGAAACAAAAACACAATTGTCCCATTAATCATTCCTCCAAATCCCAGTTTCAAACAAGTAGTTAAAATTTATGCATGACTGGAAGCAACTTTAAAAGCCAATGGGGACATTTTTAAGACAGGGAACACAAAGAAGAGCACGAAGCCCTGACAGCAAAGAGAACATAAGAACATAAGATATGCCATACTGGGTCAAACCAAGGTCCATCAAGCCCAGTATCCTGTTTCCAACAGTGGCCAATCCAGGTCACAAGTACCTAGCAGTTTCCCAAAAAGACAAAGGTTCTGCAATGCTTGTATTGGGTCAAGCAGTGATATCCTGAGTCCCTTTTAATAATGGTTTATGGACCTTTCCTCCAGGAACTTGTCCAAACCTTTTTTAAACCCAGCTACACTAACAGCCTTTACTACATCCTCTGGTAACAAATTCCAGAGTTTGATTACACGTTGAGTGAAAAAATATTTTTTCTTATTAGTTTTAAATAGTTTCCCCTGTAGCTTCATTGCATGTCCCCTAGTCTCTTTATAGTCTGATGATGTAAACAATCGATTTACGTTTACCCGTTCCACTCCATTCATTAATTTATAGACTTCTATCATATCTCCCCTCAGCCGTCTCTTTTCTAGGTTTAAGAGCCCTAACCTTTTTAGCCACTCTTCATAGGAGTAGCCTTCCATCCCCTTTACAATTTTGGTGGCTTTTCTCTGTACCTTTTCTAATAATGCTATATTCTTTTAAGATACGGTGACCAGAATTGCATGCAATATTCAAGGTACGATCTCACCATTGAACGATACAGCGGCATTATAATATCCTTTGTTTTATTTTCCATTCATTTTCTTATGATATCTAATATTCTATTTGCTCTCTTGGCTGCCGCTGAACACTGGGTGGAGGGTTTTAACATGTTATCCACGATGACGACTAAATCTTTTTCCTGAGTGGTCGTTCCCATTGTGGAACCTTGCATTGTGTAACCATATTTTGGGTTGTTCTTTCCTAGGTGCATAACTTTGTACTTGTCCACATTAAATTTCATCTGCCATTTGGATGCCCAGTCTTCCAATTTATCAAGATCCTCTTGCAACTTTCCACAATCCTCTTGGGTTTTGAAACTTTAAATAATTTTGTGTCATCTGCAAATTTAATAACCTCACTCGTTATTCCCTTTTCCAGGTTATATATGAATATATCAAAAAACAGCAGACCCAGCACAGATCCCTGGGGTACTCTACTATTCACCTTTCTCCATTGGGAAAATTGGCCATTTAGCCCTACCCTCTGCTTTCTATCTTTTAACCAGTTCCTGATCCACAATAGTACATTACCTCCTATCCCATGAATTTTTAGTTTTGCCAAAAGTCTCTGATGAGGGACCTTGTCAAAGGCTTTCTGAAAGTCCAGATATGCTATATCAGCCAACTCACCTTTGTCTACATGTTTATTCACACCTTTAAAAAAACATAACAGATTAGTAAGACAAGATCTTCCTTGTCTAAAACCATGTTGACTGTCTCCCATTAGGCCATGACTATCTACATGTTCACTAATTTTGTTCTTTATGATGGTTTCTACCATTTTTCCTGGTACTGACATCAGGCTCACTGGTCTGTAGTTTCCCAGATCACCCCTGGAACCCTTTTTAAAAATTGGTGTTACATTGGCGATCCTTCAATCTTCAGGTATTACAGATGATTTTAATAATAGTTCACAGATTACTAATAGCAGGTCTGCAATCTCATATTTCAGTTCTTTCAACACCCTTGGATGTATATCATCTGGTCCAGGTGATTTGCTACTCTTCAGTTTATCAAACAGTTGTAATACATCTTCCCGGTGTAGCGAACCGAACACAGGAGGTGAGAGACATATGGAGGTCACAGGAGTCGGGGATTATTAATAAAGATTCCTGTGACCTCCATATGTCTCTCACCTCCTGTGTTCGGGACATTTTTAAGAGCTACATCTGTTGTAAAAAAGGGAGTACATGCATACCTTTGAGGCCTGTGCAAACATAGCCCCTCAAAATTCTGAATGCTCTGGGTATACATGTGCAACTAGAAGCTTCTGCAATAAACATGTGTATTAATGTTAGTGTGTAGTATTGGCACCATTCTAAAAAGTAGCAAGGGGCCCTGCACTAAAAGCCACTAATGCTCATCTCGGCAGTGACTGGATGGGATTGGGGTGTTCCTGCCACACAGCTGCTAGCATGGAGTTTGAAGCCTGTGTGCCTGACCTCGGTGCAGGTAGCATAGCGTGGATACAACTAATGCCTCCTCAGTGGGTGCTGTAGAAATGGTGCTTAACCCTTCTAAAATATTTCTACTGCCTATATTTCTAATTTCTTATATTCATGACATCAGGAGTTACTCTTCATTTCTCACAATGGAGAATAAGATCTGTGTATTATATATATATATATATATATATTTATTTATTTATAATTTGCTGGGCTTCTCTATCACTCGTGCTGAAATATGATTTTAAATTCCAGTGGGGGGAACTTTGAAAGCTATTTAGGTAGTTTGCAGACCTGCAGACCACCTAAAGAGCACTGAGTTACTCAATGTCCTGATGCTAGCTGACTAAGTTGGGGTGTTCGGGGGGGGGGGAGGGGAGGTGGCACCCAGGGTTAACCAGCTATCAGACATATTCAGCCGTTAGCTGGTTATCCCAAAGCGACAAAAGTTAGGCTACTGAAAGGCTCATTTTACTTTTGCTGCTTTCACTAACTGGACAGCAGCTGAATATTGCTGCTGCCTGTTTAGCTGCAGCACTATCTGGCCAACCCAGATATTCAATGCAGTTGGCCGGATATGACCCCCAGCATTGAATATCCGGGGGCAAAGTTCAGCGGCAACTGCTAGCTACAGTACAGTGCCAGCCACCACTGCCCAATATCCCCCCTCACTTTACCATTTCCTTTACCACACCACGCACAAATCTTTACATTGTTTGGATGTAAACATATATATTATTGCCATCTTTCTTCAAAAATGTTTTCATCCTGGAGGGGGACACTATTAAGCACAATGGTGGTGGCTGCCTTTTGCTGAAGCTTTCTTTGGTAACTTACCCTCCTATCTGATTTGTCAACCCCCTTTTTTCATTTTGTCGAGTCTGTGAGTGTCAGCCTAGAAGTTCAGCATGGCCAGGTGACAAACACAGCATACTTCATTAAAGCTGAGGCAGAGTGACAAATAGACCATGAGCCTGCTATGATGGCAGAAACTGGGCCCTAATCTGTAGCATGTATGGACAAGCTACAGATTAGAGCCTCACAGGAGAAGGAGCCTCACTAAAACATAATTAAATGATTTTGTAAATAATGAAAATCACAATACAAAATAATGATAATTATTGTTGTTATTACTGACTATTGTTTACACCTCATGTTTTTTTGCAATTTCATTGTGATTTTTTTTCATTATTTTCAAGGCCTCCTGCAAAATCCTCCCCCCCCCCCCCCCCAAGATCACAATTTAGCCACAAAATCTGCTATTTTGGAGACCACCTAGGCAAAGGTTTCTCTTGCTTAAGTGATTCATGCTCCTCCAAGATGCAAAACTGTTGCAATGGCAATGAATACAGATCTAGTGCACCCCACAGCCAATTAGCACACACCCCTTCCTCCTCCCTTGTGCCCATCCACTAAAGACCACCAAGATGCTATGTGCATATGGCTCGGTTAAGTTAGTAAAGATTGTATGCCTGATCCTCCCCAAGAGCAATTGTAAATAATTCTGATGCTTTAAAATTCAGGATGATGAATATGAAAATGGTGATACCAAAAGAGAAGCCTTCATTAACCATGATAAAATGGAGGAATTTGAATTTATGTTTGTTTGTACTATAGAATTAAATATTGGAACAGTTTCACAAAAGTGGCAAAATGCTACAAGATCTTCAAGCATCCAAGTACTTGTTTAATATTTTATGCATATTTATTGATACTATTGAAAAAACACCCAAATAAATTGGCTTAAATAGATTATAAGAGCACAAATAAAAGAAGATAATTTATAAATGTGTGGACTAATAATGGAAAAGCACCTGATATTCATAATGTTTTCACAAGGGATGCATTTAGGGGTATGTTTACTAAATAGTGGTAGTGGTTTCTGTGTGATATCGGAGCCGCAGCCCCATTGAATTCAATGGGGCCGTGGTTCCGATATTACATGGAAGCTGTTAATGCTGTTTAGTAAACATACTCCTTAGAATAAAATCATTCATTCCTACCATGGATTCTTTACAAACTATTTTAAAAAGAAGAGTTGAAGTATATAATATTCCCAAAAATATTCATTTATTTTAAATTTGAAGCCATGAGACAACGATCTCAGAAAAAATACAAAATTTTAATAAATGATTGTCCTGAAGACGTAGAAGATGATTTATATGGAGATAATTATTCTTAATATACAGATGAAAATGTTTTTATCTTAAAATAATAATTATCAAAATATATATAACATATTCAAGATAAAATACAGCTTTGAACACTGAAAGTATATTTTAAATTTTTCTGAGCTTAATGATAATTGCTGAGAAAGGATCATTTAGCAGGCTTAAGATGATAAAAAATGAATGTTACACAACCATGCTTCTGAACAAGCTCTCTTCTCTGAGCATCTTGTACATGTAAAGTGACAGGCTTAGAAGCTTATTATTTGAAGATGTTGTATTGCATATCACGATAATTAAGTCACTAAAAAAGAATGTATAAAATAATTTGAATTAGGAATTTTTGTTATCAGTAAAATTGTTTATTATTTTTACTATATCAGAAGCAAATATATGCTTTAGTTTTAACATAAATTAAAAATCATTTCTAAATTTTTGTATCATTATCTTATCATTTAAGTGATTAATAAATGTGTGTGTAGGTATGTATGTGTGTATGTAATGTAGCATTTTATATGTACTCTTTCAAAAGCATGAAAAACTATTAAACCTAAAATTTACTTCTGACTTAGTAGAGGGGGGGCTATTAAATGTTACAGCTTAGGGGCCTCAACATACTTAAATTTGGACATTAGTGGAAGGCTCAGAAGCAGATAAGTAATAGAGAGTACAATGAGTGTGTGCTAGATGAGCTGCAAGCAATGTGGTCAGTTTGCTGCGGATTTGCAGATACTAAAAACAACATCTATGGAGGAGGTGAGCACAAAGCTGCATGAGATTCATCCTGAAGATGAGGGGCTTGGACATAGACTGGCAGATCTAGAAGACTAGAAGTTGAGCACAACAAGTTCAATTTTGGTCTTAACCAAAAAATTCATTTTAATAGAGGATTAGGGTATAGATATGAAAGATTGCTGTCAGAATAATACAAGGGGATACCGAAACAATCAGAGGTCCCGTACTAAATCAACATCATGCAAAAATATGCTGAAGGAAGTCCTGGTGGCAGAGGATCAGATGCTCCCGTTAGATTTGGAGAGGGTGCACCACTTACTGGGAGGGCCACATATTAATAATGCTACGTGCTGCAACAGTAATGGGCCCAGTTCAAACTAAAAAGTGAATTCTTCGGAGGGCCTGTAGTCTGAGGCAGCTGAAATTTAAGGATAAGTGAATTTTTATTTTCCTGGACTTTAGCTGTGAACCTTGAGAAGGTGTGCTAAATGTGCAGAGGTGAAATGGATCCGTAGATACAAGAATTTGTGCTTCTGCATTATTTATCCTGTGAGAGTAAAATTTTGGAAAGAAGATACCTGGAAGGAATTTTCAATGCTGGAGGATGTCAAGGTGTATTTTATTGTTCAGACAGGTGGTATGAGAGCATTGCCTAAAACACAGGGCCCAGCCAAGCCAAGCATCAGACAAACAAAGCAGTTGCCTGGGGCAACAAAGAGCAGGGCATTCAAAGCTAAACACTGCATTCTGTTAGCTGCGGGGTATGTGTATGTGGGGGGGGGGGGGTAAAGCTTAAGGTTTGCTTAGAGTGCCAAGACCTTGAACCAACCTTGTGGTCGGCCCTACTAAAGCGCAAAGAAAAGATGTAACAGTGTGCATGGTGTCTTTGCAATACAATAAGTGGGTTGTATGCTTGAAGGGAGGTAGGCCGTCTGGAGGGAGGTAGGAGGTAGGGAAGTTGGCCGTCTGGAGGGGGTTGGACTCTTGGTTCTGGCCCTCCCTCGGCACGCTCCGACAAAAACACGAAAAAAGAAAAAAAGAAAAATTATTTAATGTGTTGGGGAAGTGAGTGAGGGGTTGGTGAATGTGTGGATTTTTTGTTTACGGTTTAGATTTATCCACTCTAATAGGGTTTGTTTTACGCATGTGAAGGGAGGTAGAGGCATCTGGGATCTGCTCTGCAAAAGAGAACTGGAGGGAGGAGTGGTTGGGACAGGTTACCTCAGGCCAGAGGGCCAGGGGCTCAATTCCTGCTTGGGGACAAGTAACCTCAGGCTAGAGGGACTGGGGTCTCTAGTCACATAGCCACTCCTTATGGCCTTGGGCAAGCCACTTAACCCTCCATTGCCTCAGGTACACTCAGATTGTGAGCCCTTTGGGGACAAGGGAATAAAAAGTACCTGTTAGTATATACATACATGTAAACCACTCTGATGCACAAGTAAAGGGCAGTATATCAAGTCCCTAAACCATAACCATAACTGGCCAGCCCTACCAAGGCAAGCAGGAAGCACCATAGACTGTTTGAAGCACCATGGACAAAAGCTGAAGGGAGGTCTTCTAGGTCTGACCAGTGGAGCTGATCTGAAGCAGACTGAATGTGTATGAGGAGTTAGATTGAAGGTGGGAGGCACATTTACATTTCAGTGATCAGGAGGAAGTGGGGATTGAATCAATGTAGGATGCTGGTAAAGCAATTATGAGAGGTGACTTGATTGCTTTATTAGTTCAGTGGAAGCAGGAACAGGAGAAGAAGGTGCAAAAGGTGTTGCAAGAGATAGCGGTGAGGACAGAAAGTGAATTTGTGCTGAGGGAGTTACATGGACCAAGGGTGCAGTATAAATTTATTTATTTATTTATTTAGCAAGCATTTGTATCCCGCTCCTTCCAGCGATCAGAAGCGGGTAAGATTACATAGAGAAACCGCCGAATCAAGGCAGGTACAAATTTTAGTTTACATACAGATTGGTAGGGTAAGCACGTCACACAGAGTTAACACTTCTTAGATATGGGGGAGGTCGTTTACATATATACATTTATACATTACAGGTTCTCTTGGACGCTAGGGACGGGGGTTTGCCCCATATGTGAGGTTAGTTCAGGTTGAAGTGATTTTGAAATATGTGCGTTTTGAGTTTTTTTCTAAAGTCTAGAAGATCATTGCTGGCTCGTAGTTCTGGTGGGAGTTGGTTCCATAGTGTCGGTGCTACATATGAAAATGCCCTGTTGCTGGTGTTGACTTTGGTGGATCTTATATCTGTTGGAGTGTGGAGGATGTTGGAGTTGATGGTTCTTCTGTTTCTGGTAGGAGGTTGTAATCTGACTAGTGTGTTGAGGAAGGATGGTGCTATGGTGGATGAGTTTGAATGTAGTTGTCAAAATTTTGTATTTTATACGAGCTGTTATGGATAGCCAGTGTAATTGAATTAGTAATGGTGTGATGTGGGCGCTTAGATTTTTTTTCATAATGACCCTGGCGGCTACATTTTGCGCCATTTGTAGTATGTTCAGAGTTTTCTTAGGTAGACCTTGAAGGATGGCTTTGCAGTAGTCAAAATGTGACATGATGAGTGCTTGAGCCACGGTTCTGAAATCTTGGGGATCAATGATGCTCCGAATGGGTTGGAGAACTCTCAGTTTGTGGAAAACTGCTCTGTTGGTCTTTCGGAGGTGTTTCTCCATTTTTAGGTCACAGTCAAATGTGACTCCTAGATACTTTATTTCATTCTTTGTTTGGTAAGTGTTGTTGCATAGTGTTATTGTTGAGGGTGGGTCAAAGTTCTGTTCTTTGGAGATATACATTACTTCAGTTTTCTTGTGGTTGATTGACATACTGCTTTGTTGTAACCAGTCTTGCATCTCTCCAATGCATGTCTCGAGTGGGCTGTAGTCCGGGTTTTTAGTGTCGATTTGTGAGTATAGCATAATGTCATCGGCATAGATGTGGTAATTAATTTTGTGCCGTGTAAAAATTTTGCATAGTGGTTGCATATATGTTGAATAGGAGTGCTGAGAGTGCAGAGCCTTGGGGGATTCCTTGCGTTTGGGAGAAAGCTTCTGCTTTTTCGCCGTTGAATTGAACCTGTTGCGTTCGGTTTGAGATGTAAGATGAGAACCACTTTAGTGGGGTTCCTGATATTCCTATTGATTTTATCCTGTCTATGAGGGTTCCATGGTTAACTGTATCAAAGGCAGCTGAGATGTCAATGAATACGAGTATATACATTTTTTTTTGTTTTCAAGGCCCTTAAGGAGGTTGTTAAGTAGAACTAGTATAAGGGTTTCAACTCCATGATGTTGTCTAAAGCCATATTGTTGGTCATCTAGAGGAGCACTGTCGTTCAGGTGGTCTTGGAGTTGTAGAAGGACCGCCTTTTCAATGATCTTTGCTAGGAATGATATACTTGATATGGGGCGGTAGGAAGCTGGGTCTTCTCTGTTGAGTGTATTGTTTTTTAGTATCGGTCTTATGACTGATTTCTTTAGTTCAGAGGGCATGATTCCTTGTTGTAGTGATAGGTTAACTATGTGTGAGATGTATGGTGCTATGTCCTGTTTCGCCGCCTTGAGCCAGGTTGCAGGGCAGGGATCTAGTGGGGAAGTGGTGCTGTTTAGGCTTGTGACAATGGTTGCAATTTGCTGGGCTCCGATTTTGTGGAAGTGTTTCCATGACTGGTTTTGAGTTATGTTGGTCTCACAGTTGCTTCGTGGTGATGGTGGGGTTGAGTCAAGGGGGGGCGAGGGGCTAGGGGCCGTCAGTTTGGTCGCGTAATGGTTTGCCAATGTTTGGGCCTTGATAGAGTTGTTGAGGTTGTCACTCTGGTCCATTTTGGTTAATGATTTGACGAGTTCGAATAGCTCTCGTGGTCGGTTGATCGCTTTGTTTAGAAGGTTGGTGTGATGTACTTTCTTAGCGTTGTTAACGTCATCTTTGTACTTTGCAAGAAGGGCCATGTATTTAGTTTTGAGTTCGGTGGATTTGGTTTGTCTCCATTTTCTCTCTGTTTTACGGAGTTCCCTCTTTGATTTTATTAGAGTTTCTGTGTACCAGGGTTCCAAGTTGAGCTTACGTGCATTTGCTGAGAATTTCAATGTTGGGTTAGATGCACTTTAGATGTTTGCGTTCCATCTGTTCGTTAGTTCATCGAGGTCTGTGCAATCTAGGTCTATGTGGGATGAGATGGTGTTTATGAGTTGTTCTTCGTTGAGTTTGCTGAACTTCCTGATTGGGTTGGGCATTCTCATTTCCTTTGTGTTTTTGGGTAGGCACTGCAGGTTTATCTTGCAATTGATTTGGTGGTGGTCTGACCATGGTACTTGGGTTATGTTTATTATAGGTGGCTAAATGACTTGTTGAATGATAGGTTAGATTTCATGAGATTGGTGAAGTGCTCTTTTTTATGGAGCATGTCAATAAAATAGAGGGGATTTTTGTTCAGCAACTTAGAGGTCCGAGGGCTCAGACTGGTGAGAAAGGTGAAGGATCACTGCAGACTTTAATAATTATTATGAGCAATTACTGTATATGCTTTTGAGGGGGTGGGGGATAGTGAGGACTTTCAACAGGTGCAGAGGGATGTGGAGCTCTCTAAAAATAGAGATGAAGCTAGCTAGAATCTTATGAGGTGGAGGAAGTGGTCAGGGCAATTAAAGCGCTGACAGGCAGGAAGGTGACATAAGCCAACAGATTTAGTATGGAATCTTATAAGACGTTTGTGACTAAGTTGGCTCTGTTAATGCATCTCTTTGAGAATGCACTGCAGTCAAGGACTTTTCCTTCTTTCTTTTATGAAACAGTGGTTATGGTCATTCATAAAGACAGAATACACAGAAAGGAGCATGCTAGGTATAGGCTGATATTCTTGCTTAGTGCAAACATGAAGATCTTTGTGAAGGGGTTGGTGGGGAATTTTGAGAAGGTTTCAGGACTGTGGTGGGACAAGACCAAATACGTTTTATTCCCAGGAGATCCTTAAGGGATAATGTGCTACATATGTTAGAAACTATTGGAGAGAGATCAGAAGGGCTAGAGTGAGCTTTGATTATAGTGCTGGATGATGAGAAGGCTTTTGATAGGGTAGAGTGAGAGTTTTTGTTTGCACCTTTGGGGGAGGTGGGGTTATGATTTGGGCCTCATTTTTTGACAGGTCAATGAATTGGGTTCTTTGGGTACTGATTAGAGCGAATGGAGTACAATCAGAAAGCTTTGCATTACATAGGGAGGTGCAGCAATGGTGCCCACTTTTGTCTTTGCTTTTTGCCTTGTTTACTGAACTACCTGCTGTTTAATTTATAAGGTTTTGGGTTACATGGGTATAGTTCAGAAGGGGCGAGAGCAGAATACTGTGCTCTACATGAATGATACGTTGCTTTATATTTTGAAAGTAGCGGAGTCAATTCCAGCAGTTGTACATTTGTTGGATGGATTTAGTAACATTTTGGTATACAAAGTGAATCTGGCGAAATCTGAGGAGTGTACATCTATGCAGGTGAGGGCCTGTTATTTTTTTAAATAGAATGATAAGGCTTTACGGCATTTGGGAATTTGGGCATCCGCACATGTTGAAATATTATACCAGTTTAAATATTGACCCTTGCAAAATAAATTGTAAGAAGATGAGAGTAGATGGATTAGATTGTGGATTAATTGATTAGGAAGAGCAAACACATTTCAGATGGTTTTGCCCCCAATGTTGTATATATATCAGATGGTTCCAATTTATCTGCTCACTTTTTAAACAAAAAATTTGGATCATTGTGAGAGACTGCTTTTGTGCAGAGATCAAAAGGATTGGGTCCGGCTGAAGGAGTTACAGAGGCTGAAAGAAGAGGGGCATATTAATCTCTCACAATTTCACAGATACTATTTGCTTTGCAGGTGTTTGCTTTCAGGATGGTGCAGCTTTGGGGAGTGCCAGCAGCAAGCAGATACTGAAAGGGAGATAGCGTGTTAGAAGAGGAGTAACCATCCATAGGGAAGGGAGATCTAGGGGAGGACTTTTGGGTGGAAATAGTCTCTAGGATTTGGTGGATGTTACATAAGGGTTCCTGAGTTCCCCTATGATCTTGATTTTGGCCTGTTGGGAAATCTGCAGGGCCTGGCCTAGATAGGTCATTTATGTGGTGTTTGCATTGGGACCATAGAGGTTGGAGCAGTTGATACAGGGTGGGGAGGGGAGCGCTGTGTTCATGGGATGATCAAAAAGAGAAGTATGTGCTGGAGGTGTTGTGACTATTTGCAACCAAGATATTATTTTTAGTGATATCTCTAAGAAGGTTGTGTTTAAAGCAAAGAGGTCTAGATGTATGCTGAGCTAAGTCTATAATGTGTTGGTGGATGGTGGTGGTGGGGGGGATGGAATGTGAGGAGTCAGAAGTGGTACAGGAAGTTAGAGACAACCATGTTGTAAGAGGATTGGATGGGGATAATAAGCGAGGAGTGAGTGTTTGCAAGTGGAGAGGAATAGTGTGCCACAATATTAGATATTGAATTAGATATTGAAAAGTATTATATCACTATGCATTTGCCCAAGTTAGGTAGTAAGTAGGTACTTTTGAACTGAAGAGGTTACAGGTTCTCCATGGACAAACAGGATGAGTCAGCCACACATGGGTGATGTCATCTGATGGCACCATGGACAGAAACACTCTCCATGTGCCAATCACTCCACCACAGTGACCACCTCCTTTTCACCTCAGTCTATTCTATCTGCCCAGCCATGAGGATGGATTCTTCTG
Organism: Ichthyophis bannanicus; assembly: GCA_033557465.1. Lineage (NCBI taxonomy): Eukaryota > Metazoa > Chordata > Amphibia > Gymnophiona > Ichthyophiidae > Ichthyophis > Ichthyophis bannanicus. The sequence goes on from CM066036.1 coordinate 218,827,730, forward strand.
CTCTCCTATTCCTATCTACTTATTTATAAAAATTTATAAATCTTAAACTTCCTTCTAAATTTCTCCTTTTTACCTTACTTCCAGACTCGCCTTTACAAAGTCTTCTCAGCCGTCCCTGTCACATCGGAAATTTCTTCCCCCTTGTCCACTGGCCATGCAGATGGTAGCAGGCCTGATCGTGGACCAAGGAATGTTTGCTCCAGCAGACTTCCTCTTCACAAGGGTAATCAAAAGGCTATGGTGGACATTGCAGGACCGATGGTGAAGACATTCCTGAAGAGCAGTCCCCCTGCCCAGGCATGGAACCCTGCCGGGACAAGGAGCAAGCTGGGCATGGTATGTGCCAGAAAAGACCTCCATCCCCAGCTCGGCTCATCAGGACGACACTACTGGGGCTCACTGCCTGGCTGGCTATGCAAACATGGCCTTAACTGCAGCCTTAACGGAACTCAGAAGCAACATACCTACATACCTGCTAATCGATTGTCTCAGGCCCAAATCTTGCCTGACCGATGCTGCCTGGGAGGGATCTGGAGAAATTTGATCCCTCACTAGGGCCTTGCACAGGCCTGCACATCCAACTGACATGGCTGCAGAATCGCTCACCAGGTGGCGTCAATGCAGGAGCTCACTGCTTGGCACCATTCAATGAGGGCTGAGAATGATCACTGATTGGGGACACAACTCATCCCTCCCAGTGCTTGTCACTCCCGATGTGTTCTGTCAGTGCCAACGTGCAGACCTCCCTGCTTTGGCACAGAGTGTCGACCCACTGCTCCAAGCCCAAAGCCAAAGGTATTTCAAGGGAAGGATAAAAGCAAAGGGTCCTGATCCATTGCATTAGACTTCAGTTTGAATATTCTGAAAGCCCTGAAGCCTGGATGCTGCTTTCTTTCAACACTGACTGCTTTAAAACACATTCCCAGGAACAAATCATCATCAAAAAAACAAAAGCAAGCAATGTGGGCACCCTGATGCTAGCACCCCGGTGCAGGATCCCATGGTGACATCACTCCTCCGCCCTTCTGGGAACAATGGAGCTGTGTTAGCACTGTGGCAAATCATGTGTCCTGAAGTCGAAAGGCTGAGGGCTCAAGACCTGCCACAAAAATGTGGGGTCTGAATCAAAGACATGAGTTTTCAGGAACAAAAACAATACATCGACAAGTTCTGAGACCAAGAGTGGAGAACCCTGTGGTTAGAGCCAGGGTTTGATTCCCACAAGCATTCCCTGTGGCCTTGGGCAAGTCACCCTATCCTCCATTGCCTCCAAAAAAAGGCCTAACAATATTCTTCAGCCACATGGTCAAGGAGGTAGACCATGGAACAAAAAAAACAAACAAAAAACACATTTCACTGAGGAGGGGCCAAGTCACAAGATTCTTCTGCTCCAGAGGACAGCATCCCCTTGCCTGGTTGCCAACATAGCCAAGTACATGGCTGTTGTTCTGTACTTGGCTCTGAAGGAAACTGGGATGGGGCAGATACCACTCCTGCTCCCTGTGATCACCACAAAAAAATAATAATGATAATAATAATAATTTGAGTGGAGGAGGCTCCCCCTCCTTGGTCCCATTAGTATCAGCACCCGTACCAGCACCAAGGATCCAGGGCAGGATCTTTCAGAGCCAACAGGCTCACCTCTGGCCAACAGAGGCCACAGGGGAGCTGGGCTATGGCTCAGTGTCAAGTGTGACTCAGGACCTGAGACCAATTGACAGATCAGGGCTCCACCCATAGGGTCAGCAGCACCCACAAATGTTGGGAAGCAGAATCCACAACTCCTTGAGTGCTAGGCCAAGGAGCACTCAACGGAGATACCCAATGGTGAGAACCATCTCCCCCCCCAAAGCAGAGTCCCATTGAAAACTCACAAACAGGGTATTCTCCCATTGCACTCCCACCCTCTGGAACAAGCTACCAGACAACTTATGAGAGATGAAAGACCTCTCTTCATTCCAAAAAAACCCCTTTAAAACACATCTGTTCACTCAAAATTTTGGATCTGTAACGTAATCACTAACACAGAACCTTTCCACCCCACCACATAATAGATCTATGGGCGTCCCCCCCCCCCCCCCCCCAGAATGAATCCCCCAATGTCCATCCTTTCACTCTCAGGATCTATATGTATATAGTTACTAATTATATAAATTGTTATAATGTCAATGTACATAGTTGTAACTGTTCCATGTAATTGAATATGTACTGATTTGTACAATTGAAATATTGTTATTTGTAAACTGCATTTGATCTCCCTGGCTGCCACCTCGGACGCCAAGGACTTCCAGAAGAAGCTGAAAACAACTCTCTGTGTGGATCATTTTGGAGACATTACATAGCAAGAAAAACATAGGCCCTTATCCCAGCTAGTGATTCCCCCCCCCCCCTCCTAACTCCTCTCTTACCCCAGCTTTACCCCTTCTACCCATTTAATTAATAATCTTTTGTACTATAGTGTAAATAGCTCATTCTGTAAATAGTTTGAACCAACCCCTTGCATGCCCTCTTTCCCACTGTTTTATGTAAAATTTGCAAGTTACGCTGTAAAGCGCTTTGATTTTAAGAGAAGGCAGTATAGAAAACCTACTAAATAAATAAATGAAATAAATCTGCTGGAAAATGCAGTATAAAATTGCAGTATAAAATATTCAAATAAATAAAAAAAAATAAGTGCAACACCTACCACAGAAGGTATATCCTCCTCATCGGACTAGGTCTCCATGAACTTACTATAGCAGAGCCTCTACTATATGTCTGCTGATCGCCAAGTTGAGTCAGAGAGAGAGGGAAGATTACATAACCTCCTTGATGCTGCCAACCTTCCCAAACACAGAGCTAGGCAACAACCAGGAAAGAAATGGGCTCAATATCTTTGCCGGAACTGGGGGCCTCTACCAACTGAAATTGAATTGCAAGTGTAAACTGCACCAGCACATCTGGGGCTCTGCGCTCTCATGGCCCTCACCACTTTTCGATAAGGAACCGGCACAACAGCACTGACTTTGCTGCCATGGGAAACAGCTGCCCTCATGCTGATCTAGGCCTGGGGCTAGAGTCCGGTGTACCCTCTGCCCTGGGAACTCCTGCTTCACAGACATCGGGTGATCCCCTGATAGCAACCAGCAGGGAAACACCAAGTCAAACACCTCACACAATTCCTCCAAGGCAATCTCCTCCTGCTGGGGGTTTGTGAAGCTCCCTGTGGGCCCCTACTTGAGTGAGGGCCTCGAGTGGACAACAGGTCTACAGCCCCAAGATGGCTGCACTGAACATTGCTCCATGGGTTCACAGCCAAGGGAGAAAATAAGAACATAAGAAATGCCATACTGGGTCAGACCGATGTCTACCAAGCCCAGTATCCTGTTCCGGTAGTGGCCAATCCAGGTCACAAGTACATGTCAGCTTCCCTAAAAGGCACACAGGTTTCACAATGCCTGTCCCAGAATAACCAGTGGATTGTCCTGGTCTTCATGCAATAATGGGTTATGGACCTTTCCTTTTTGTTAACCCAGCTGCAGTAGCAACATTAGTACATCCTCCAGTAACATGTCAAACAAATATATATATATATATATATATATATATATATATATATATATACAGTATATATTTCATTTCTCTATCAGGCTTAAATGGGTTACATTGTAGCCCCATCTCATCTGATGGAAAATCGTGTCCCATCGGTACCGGTGCCAATCCTTAGCCCTGTTCATTGTTACTATGTTCATTATTATAAAAATGGGTAAAAATCCAGTCTCACACAGAGAAAGGTCTCCAACTGGTAAGCCTCCCACAGTGTGAAATGGGTCCACTGTGGTTCTAAGAATACTACATCAAGCTCCTCCCTTCGCAACAGTGAGACAGTCTCAGGCCCCAACATGGGGTCTGACTTGATCAAATGGTCACCGCTCAGATATGGGGAACACAACCCTGAAGAGATCCATGACCCCTATGGGGGCATCCAAAAAATCAGGGAGGGTCTGTGCAATTCCATCCCAGATGGAACCCAGCTTCACTCCACAAGCAGGGTCTCCCAATGATACATAAATGTTGCCCACACATGGCCCCATTCCTTGGGGGGCCCTGTGCCTGCCTGACCAGCTTCAGAGGGAGCCGTTAGGCAGGTGCAGGACCTCTGCACAAGACAGGAAATGCCTCTGTTTAATTCCCAGCACTCAGCACACCAGAGGCCTGCAAGTTAACAGCTGCAGGATTGAAGGAAAATGCCACTCTTCACACCAGTGGTTGTGTAGATGTATGCAGAGGTGAGCTGGCATGCCGGGCTTCAGGCCTCCCTGGCTCCCTCTGAAGCTGGTCAAGCAGGCTCTTCTTGTGTGGAGCCATATGGGTGAGGAGAGAAAGCTGCTGGCCCTAAAATAAGACTTGGGGCTAGAACTGGAAATGGACTGATGGGGGAAGGGGAGGACAGAGTTTCTGGCCCTGGAAAAAGACTGCGGGTTAGGACTGGAAATGGGCTGATGAGGGGGGATGGGAAAATGGGACTGGAAGGGAGCAGATCCTGGGAGGGTCTGGAACCAGAAGGGGATGGGGCTGGAGCTGTAAGAGAAACAAAGAAGCTGGGGGAGTCAGGATGAAGAGGGCGATAGATATTTTGTGTGGGAGGGAAGAAAAATATATGATTGGCTGGGTACTGGGAGAGTAAGTGGGGGCTGAGGATAGAGGGGTGAAACTTGAGTGGGAAAAAGAATAAAAAAGAAAAGGAGGAAAGAGCAAAAGGGGAAAGATCACCATGTTAGAACATATGTAGAGAGAAAATGGGGGAAAAAAACTAGAAGAGAGAAGAAAGGACCAATGGACAGCAGACAATGGAGAGTTAGCAGAAGACACAAAGAAAGCAGAAGAAAGCGACTGGAGCAATTGAGACTGAAAAATTAAATGCCCAAAAAACAAAAGGTAGAAAACTACTATTTTATTTTGAATTTATTAACTGGAATATGTCAGCTTTGGGAAATGTGCATCACTAATGTCTTTGGTTTTATTTAGTACAAGAGGAAATTCATTTTACATTTTTATTTCTCCAGTGCTATTGTATATTCCAAGTTTAGCTTTTGGGGTTCCCAGTTTAATTATCTTCATAGTTCTAAATTGTGATACATTGTTCTATGTTTGGTGATGGTCTATGTTCTGCGTGCGTAACTGAGCTGGGATATTTTGTTCATGTAGTTTCTATGTGACAGTGCCACTTGTTCTTTTTCCCCACTAGGAGATGTATTGGTATTCTCTGAGATGTATTGGTTTAATATTTGCAGAGTTGCCTTTTGATAGGTAGGGTGTGGTGCTTTTTTGAGTCCTGGTAGTTCTGTAATAATACGATGGGTTTGCTATAGGTTCTAAATGAAAATGCAACAGCCTGGTTTGGGTAAGTCTTAAGAACTGATATAAACTCAATGTTATTGAGAGGAGCTCAGATTGCAATAACGACCTCCAGATTAAAAGCAAGGCAGTCCTCCCTGTTCTCACCCAATATTGCATTTTCCACATTAGCTGTTTAACGTGACAATTAGCAAGTTCTAACACCTAATGTGCTGTGTTAACTGTTAATGCGGCATTGTACTGTTATCCACATGAATTCCTGTGTTGAATAGCAAATAGGTTCCATAATGAATTAGGAAATTCTAATTAGGATAATTTGCCTGTATAAAGTGGTTTGTTCACTTTTCCATGATAGACAATGCTTGTAAGCACTGAGGTGATTTTTTATTTTCTTCATATTTTTTTAACAAAGGCTAATTTTATTCATTCTTGTGAAAACAATGAAATGTATGATGGTAACCGAGGTAGGTCGGACCCGGTGCTCACCACGGCTATCCCCCACTACCTTCTAATACCTCCCCCTCCCCCTTCTCCTCCACCCACCTTACCCTCTAGCCTCCCAACAAAATACAAACAACCATTTTTTGGGAATCAACTGGTCGCAGCTTTATTAAACATTCAAACATTCAAGAACATTCTGTAAATCACAATCTTCGTAAGCTATCCAGCGAAACGAGGCTTCACCAGTCATACTATTAGCAAGGTGACCTCGTTCCACTATCTGCCGCGGCCAGACCAGCGGCAAGCTTACCTACCCCTTTTTACTCGACCTCGCTATATTATTAGCAAAAGCCGACAGGGGTTATCTGGGTTGGGGGTAACCCACCCCCGCCCCAAGTATTCTCTCTGGCTCCGGACCCTGGAAACCTCCGGGTTCCTGCCGACCCCTCCAGCTGCAACACCGCTTCCATGACCAACCCCTACTACAGGGTGGGAGGGCGGGACAGCTGTGCCACCTGAAGCCCTGCCGAACTGCACGAGGCCGCCGAGCCGTCCGTGCCTCGCTCCTCACCCCCTCCCGCCCCCTTGCACTCAATTGACTCCTGCCGCTGTCCATCATGGAGGGAGCCAATCACTTCAAATGATGCTCCCTTTGCAGGACTCCACCCCTTATCTGACGTCGCCAGAAGGGTTCCCGCACTGGGCCGTGCACCCGGTTACGATAGGCCTGCCGGGACCCTGTCCAGCGGCCTCAGACTAACCGAGGTAGGTCAGACCCGGTGCTCACCTTGGCTATACCCCCCCTACTTTCTAATACCTCACCCCCCTTCCCCCCCACCCTACCCTCTAGCCTCCCAACAAAATACAAAGAATCATTTTTTGGGAATCAACTGGTCGCAGCTTTATTAAACATTCAAACATTCAAGAACATTCTGTTAAACCATAATCTTCATAAGCTATCAAGTGAGACGAGGCTTCATCAGCCATACTATTAGCAAGGTGACCTCGTTCCACTATTCGCCGTGGCCAGACCATCGGCAAGCTTACCTACCCCTTTTTACTCGACCTCGCCATATTATTAGCAAAAGCCGACAGGGGTTATCCGGGTTGGGGGTAACCCACCCCCGCCCCAAGTATTGTCTCCAGCCCCGGAAACCTCCAGGTTCCCGCCACTGGTGCAGGAGACATCAATGTCCCTACGCTGCCCCCCGCCCCACCATCAAGCTGCGACCAGTGAGCCTCCCGCTGCACACATTCCAAAGCCTTCTGCCAATCATTAAGCAGCAAATCCACACCCACTGGAGATAAATGCACTCCATCCTGCCGATATAATCCCCCACAATCATTATCCACCCAGGAGTGCATGATTTGATAACCCCCATGATCGCAGACCCACCAACCAATTTGCCAGTTAATCTTTGTCAAACCCCGGGACCAACGCCGTTGATCCCTGCAGGCTGGCCTTGGAATGATGTCAGACAATAGCACAACAGCTTCCTGAAACATTAGGAAAACCTCAGCAATGTCCCTCTTAGCCGCCCTTATCATTTGTTTTCATGACCATGAGACTAGGTTGTTGCCTCCCAGATGCAACAGGATCACTGCAGGCTTGCTCCTCACTCGCCCATGGTGCCGCAGCAAAGGCAAAATCTGTATCCAATGGAGACCACGTTCGCCCATAAGACGGACACCAAGGCCCAGTCAAGACACAGGTTGGGCCCCACCAGCCGAACTGCTGCCCGCTGGCCAGCCCAATAAACAAATGAATGGCCGATCATCCAACAAGTTCTCAGACACTGCTCTTCATCTGTAAGAGAAAACACTAGTAAGCGTCCATGCATGTATCTAGCCTACCCTTTTATAAATGTACATAACCTTGAAAAGCCTTGGAACGCCATCTCCCAATGCGCTGTATATCCTCCTCTCATAACCCCGCAGCCGCTGTGCTTGTTGCTGCTCCAATGTGGAAGGAATGCGGGGCAAATAGGCGAGGGTCTTCATCCATGTGCTGCAGGACCAACCATAGCACAGCTGAAACCTGAAAATGTGTCAACCAACGGGAACCATTGTGAACGAACAGTACTCCCTCCGCCCCTGGACGTGACAGCAAGTACGCTCTCATCGCGGCCACAGGGCATTTTGGAATATCCATAATTGCCTTCAATACTACCCACAAGCCCTTTCCTTGCTGGTCTGTTTTAGATTTTTCCAGCCTCACCCGCAAATACCCTTTATCTTCTTGCACATGTCAGCGCCACATACACCCACTACCTAACCCTCATTGCAACCAACTCTCCCACACGGAAGGCCCCAAAGAATGCTAAGCAGAACACCGCCTTGAAAAGAGTGGCTTCGTACGACAACGAAGTCACTGCAGGTAATGCTGCACAAAGCCTCACCAGCAAGTCATGTGTGATTGGCCTCCTAGTGTCTCTTGGAGTCGGCTGAGCCCACTCCCAACCTTGTAACAGCCTGTGGGCCAAAAACCCCGGAGTTGAATATCCCCATCCTAACGCCCTGGCGAAAAAGGTAAATCCTGCTAGGTGGCTGCGCACCGACACTCTGGAGACACCTTTTCCTTTGGCGTATATGAGGTACTGGCCCATGAGCATATCTGACACCCACCCTGGCTGCCACCCTTGTGCCTCCAAAAATTCTAAAACCCTGTTGCAGCCTCTCTGGTATGCTGTCCATGTCTCTGCCACTGAACTCCGCAGAAGATTCAGCATCTCACCTGGACAACTTGCCATAAGCGCTCCGGTACGACCAATCCCTCGGCATCCGCTCCTGGAGCCAAGGTCCTGAACAATTCCCACTTGAAACGAGAAAGTGCATCAGCAATCTTGTAGTACATCCTGGGATATGTCTCACTTTTATCCATACATTCAATTGCAGATATACTAAGACCACTTCCCGCATTAGTGCCGCCACCTGCCAACAGCTTGCAGCATAATGATTTACCACACTGACTACCCCTGCATTATCGCACCACCAAATCAGCTTCCAATTGTGCAATTTGTCGGACAAGAGATGTAATACCACTAAAATGGGAAACAGTTCCAGGAAAGTAATATTACTGGTTAACCCCGAATCGTGCCAGGCCTGCGGCCAAGTATCAGCGCACCAAGCCCCTTCAAAATAAATACCCAAGCCTACCCCACCTACTGCATCCGTGTATAATTGTAGGTCTATGTTGGATGTTTCCGCCTCCAGCATGACTGACATCCTGTTAAAATGTTCCAAAAAACTGTCCCGAACTCTCAAGTCTGCCTTCATACTCCCTGAGACCTCAATGCGGTGATGTGGTTTACGCACAACAGATGTGGCGGCCGCCAGCTGCCGCAAAAACACCCGGCCCATTGGGATGACTCTGCAGGCCAAATTCAGAGATCCTATTAATGCTTGCATTTCCCGCAACGTTAACTTTGAGGAAGACAAAACGTTTGCCACTAACACTCTCAACTTGCAAACCTTCTCTGTTGGGAGACACGCTACCATTTTCACTGAGTCCAGTTCAACTCCCAAGAACGTGATACACGTCGCTTGTCCCTCTGTCTTACCGGCTGCTAATGGCACTCCCCATTCGTGGGACAATTCCACAAAGCTGCCTAAAAAGTGCTGGCACTCATCCGATTGTGCTGCTCCCACGAACAGAAAATCATCCATATAATGCACCACCTTGTTACAGCCCACCATCCCCACCAGTGCCCAATGTAAAAATGAACTAAATTTTTCAAAATAAGCGCATGAAACCGAGCAGCCCATGGGCATGCATTTGTCAAAATAAATTTTGTCCTCAAAACAAAAACCCAACAATGGAAAAGCTGACGGGTGCAAGGCAGTAACCGGAAGGCAGACTTGATATCGATCTTCACCATCCAAGCACCCGGGCCGCTTTTTCTGAGCAATTCAACCGCCTTATCAAACAAAGCATAACGGACAGCACATAACTTCCTAGGAATGCGATCATTTACCAATGCTCCAGCAGGAATGGACAGGTTATGAATCAGGCGGAATTTTACCAGTTCTTTCTTAGGTATTACCCCAAGCGGGGAAATAACTAAATTCGCGAACGGCCGCTCTACAAACGGTCCCACAATTCTTCCCCAGCTCAATTCCACCGCTAACTTATCACGTAAATGCTCAAAAAACGCCAAACAGACTGGGAATTCCACGCCATTGCCCCCTGCACATTCTCTTGCATGGGAATCACAAAACCAAATTGAAATCCTAATTCTAGAACCACCCTAGCTTTCCTCCTTGGGTACTGTTGCAACCATGGCTTTAGAGCATCCAGCCGGATCGGCGTAGGTGCTAAGCCCCCCACCGCCACATTACTTGAGAGCTGGCAATGATACCCCGTGGCCCCTTTTTTGACACACTTAATCACTGAGTGTCTGCCGTTACAGACTGTGCAGACATGCCAGAATTTACAGCCTGAAAATGGAAAGGAGGATTTGTTGAAACTCCAGCATGTCTCCACTTCCCCGGCTCTCTGCGGTGCCACCCCCCACCTGTACAAAAGGGCTGCCCTGACCCGCTAGTGCTTGCCACCCCCTCCCCCCTGATCCTGACCTACCCAATATGGAATCTGCGTAGGCCAGCAACATTCCGTATTGGTCCAGCGAATAATGACCCCAAACACTGGCCAACTGCAAAAAGGCTCTCATCCAATTCACGACACTCCGTGAAACCTTTTTAATCCTACCTGCCTTCTCATCCTCCTTCCTCTTTTTCCTGCTCTCACCTGACCTCTTCCTGCCCTCTAATAGACTGAAAATGTCTATATAATGAGGAGGAAGTGACGTCACCGGAGCCGATGGCGGCCTGAACGAGCTGCTCCGGCACCGATCCAGCCGTTTATAACATTATTGTACCCCACGGCGTTGGAAAGCGGTGGTCCCGGGTGCGGGAAGCGGCCGGAGCTGACCGCGATTGTTGGAACGCTGGCGGCAGCATAATTCAGCGGCAGAAAGCCGCGTGAGCGGGAGGCCTACACAGCCGCGTGGTGGGCAGAAATGGCGCCCGGAGGCACAAAGGAGGAGGTGTGAGTGGCCGGAGGCAGCCCCGGACCTGCGAATTTCCATAGCTTTGCAGTCCCTCTGAGGGAGGAAATTGTGGTGCACAGGGGTGCTGGAGGCGGCCAAAATTGTGGGGCACTGGATCTGGAGGTGAGCAGGGGCTGAGGAGGGAGCCCCCCAGACCGGAGACAGCCGAAAAACCGTGAGTCTGCAGTGTTACAGTCAGAGGGCACTGGGAGGACCAGGTGGCAGCTGAGCAGTAGCAGGAATCTGCAGCACAGAGCAGAGTAACAGTGCTGTGAAAGGCTGCCCTTAGTGCTAGCAAGGGTGAAGATTGAAAGTCCAGTGCAGTGCCAGACTGCGCATTCTGGGGCAGCAATGACCACCAGAAGAAAAGCGGCAGATCTCAAAGAATTTGCATACCCTGGATCGCATGGAGGGAAGGGAGAAGCAGGCCAGACAGGGACTAAAAAGCCTCCGGATGGGCACGAAGAGCAGGGTGAAGAAGTGGAGAGGGAGAATGTAACAGCTCCTGGACTGGAAGCTACGCAACATATCACGAGAGCGGAGCTTAGAGACTGGTTTCTTGAAATTAAAAATGAGGTGCAGTCCGTGAAGAATGAGTTGAACGAGGTGCTGGGTCCCCTGAAGGAGGAAGTTGGAGAGTTGGTGTGTAGAATGGGTGACCATGAGAACAGGTTACAGGAGCTTGAACAGCAACAGGAAGGCGCGACCCAACGGAATGTGAAGTTGGGATCTCAATACGAAGCTCTGTTATATAAGCTGGAGGATCTGGAGAACCGTTCGCGACGCAACAATCTGAGACTCCGCGGGATTCCAGAGGAAAAGGAGTTTTTGGACAGTGAAAAGGTTGCGCGATCGGTGTGCCTGGAAGCTCTCCGGCAAGGTGGAGAGGAGGTGACGGCTATGGACATACAGTTAGAAAGAGCACACCGTGCACTGGGAAAACCAGTTGGCAATAAACCACGAGACATCATCATCTGCCTAGCACGGTATAAAATCAAAGAGAAAATTGTGCATAAAATACGGAGAGCAGGAGCCCTCATGTGGCAAGGGTACCCAGTGCACATATATGAGGACCTTTCTGCGGGCACGTTGCAGCGGAGGAGGGCTATGCAACCTGTTACACAACTTCTGCGGAGGGAAGACATTAAATATCGTTGGCTTCATCCATTTGGACTCTCGTTTACAGTAAAAGGGCAGTCATGGCGGATACAGACACCGGAGGAGGCAATGAAGGCCCTTCGGGAGGCAGGACTGAGCACCACGGCGGAAGGCCTGGGGGCAGGTACTGCAACTGGAGGGTGGCGGGGGCAGAGTGGGGGAAGCCTGCAGCACCGGCATACAAGAACTGCAGATCCAGGGCAGGAGCTGCAGGCCGCCCAGCGGCCGGAAGACACTTGAAGGACTTTGAGGACTGATAGCATGCAGTTTTGAATGTTGCAGGGTGCAGGTGGAGTGCTATGTTTCTGTATGAACATTTTGGTAGCATATAGGTCTTGTGTTATGTAATTTGGGGAAGAGAAGGGAGGGGAGGTAGAGAGCAGGTGGTGAAGGGGAAGGAGTAAGGGGATGGGAGGGGGAGGAGGATGGAGATGTGGTAGTGTAAAGGGGGGGAGGCCTTAGGGAACGGGGGGAGAGGGGACGGAAGGAGGGATACAGAGGGTGTGGGAGGGAAAGGGGGCTGCGGGGATGCGTCGGTGAGAGAGGGTGGCGGGTTAGTGGGTTGGTAGACGGGGGGGTAGGGATGAGTGTAAATGTTAGGCTGGGGAAGGTAGGGGGCGCACTACTCCTGAGTTATCCTCTGGAAGTGATGGAGGATATGGGGGGGATGGGGGGAGGGGGGGATGGGGGGGAGGCCTTCAGGGGGTTAAAAGAGGTTCGACGTGTGCGGGGGGAGGAGGAGGGGGGAGGTATGGGGCAGGAAGGGTGGGTGGAGGGCTTGGGGGAGGGGGGTGTGGGAAGCAGAGGAAGTTGCGGATCATGATCTTGAATGTCAAAGGGCTGCGTACAAGACAGAAACGCCGGTTGGTGGAGATGGAGGGTAAACGCACGGGTGCTGATATTATGTGCATACAGGAAACACATTTGCGGGTGGGGCAGGAATATATGTTAACATCTCGGCAGTACCCCACGGTGGTTCTGGCGGGCCAGAGACTAAATTCTCGGAAAGGGGGGGTGGGCATCTTGGTAGGGGGGGAGTATCATAACATGGTGAAGGAGGTTAGACGGGGGAAAGGAGGTAGATGGGTGGGGGTGCTACTGCAAATTGACAGGGAGGAGGTATGGGTGATTAGTTGGTATGGCCCCAATGAGAAGCAGGGGGAGGCCTATGAGCAACTTCTGAAGGAGTTGGAGGGAGTGGGGAGTATTCCAATAATACTGGGAGGGGATTTCAATCTGACGTGTAACCCCAGAATTGACACCAGCGGGGGGCAGGGGGGTGGGGGGCGAAGGGATAGACAAAGCCTGCATAAATTGAGAGAAAGCCTGGGTTTGGTGGATGTTTGGAGAAGTTGGCATCCGGGAGAACGGAAATACACATACTATTCCCCAGTGCATAGCTCCTATAGTAGGTTGGATATGATCTGGGGGGGTGGAATCTGGTTAGAAAGAATACAGGATGTAGAACATGGTTTGATCACTTGGTCCGACCATGCCCCGGTGAGTGTGTGTTTTGATCTGGGTCGGAAAGAGGACAGTCTAAAATTTTGGAGACTCAACAATCCTCTGTTAGAAGAGGAGAAGCATGTGGGGAAGATTAAGGTCCATATACAGGACTACCTCCAATTTAACGATACAGGGGAGGTGTCTATGGGGGTGCTTTGGGATGGCTTAAAAGCGGTGATTCGTGGACAGTTGGTTAGTCTAGGGGCGTGGGTGAAGCAGGACAAAGGGGCAGCGGAAAGTAAATTATTGCACCAGCTGCGGCGTTTAGAGGGGGTACATCAGAGGGTGTTGGATCCCTGCACACTTGCGGAGCTTATTAGGGTAAGAGCGGAGTTGAGTACACTGCGGGCCCAAGAGATAGCATTCCATCTCGCGGTACTGAAGCAGGCCCATTTTGAAGGAGGCAATCGGGCGGGGAAGATACTGGCCAGTCGCCTGAAGGGGCGGAGGCAAGCAGCGCATGTTGACAGTATTCGGAATACTAAAGGGGAATGGATTCACACCTCAAAGGGCATTAGGGGGGTGTTTCGGGAGTACTATAAGAAATTGTATGAAAGCGAACTGGGGGTGGGAGGGCAGGACACGGCCGAATTTCTGGAGGAATGTGGTCTGTCGCAAGTGACTGAGGAGGAAAGGGAATATCTCGGGCAGGAAATCCGGGAGGAGGAGGTGAGGAGGGCTATAACCACGTTGAAATTGGGGAAGGCGCCAGGGTTGGATGGGTATACGGCAAAGTTCTATAAGGTCCTATCCGAACAGATCACGCCCCTCTTTACTAAGGTAGTTAATAAGGTGCTACAGGGGGAGGGCCTCCCGCGAACAATGGCGGAGGCGGGTATAACAGTACTGCCGAAACCAGGTAAAGATAAGGGGGTATGTAGCTCATATCAACCTATCTCCTTGATAAATTTGGACGCTAAGTTGTTGGCAAAATTTTGGCGAATAGAATTCAAGATGTCGTTCCGCACCTGATTCACCCGGATCAGATGGGTTTTGTGAAGGGGCGTCAGGGTAGTGATAATGTGAGAAAAGTTTTGAATGTCATGTGGCATCTTCAGCGTACCACCGAGGAGGCAGTGTTAATCACAGTAGATGCCGAGAAGGCCTTTGACCGGGTGGAGTGGTCTTTTATGTTTCAGGTTTTGGAGACCATGGGGTTTGGAGGGAGGTATATTAGTTGGATAAAAGCGCTATACCAGGGACCGCGTGCTAGAGTTAGGGTGAATGGTGGGTACTCTGAGAGCTTTGAGCTCCATAGAGGTACTCGACAGGGGTGCCCCTTATCACCCCTCTTGTTTGCATTGGCTATAGAGCCTCTGGCAGCCTATATCAGACGGGCGGGGGATATTAAAGGAGTGACGATACGTGGGAGGGAGGAAAAGATTGGGCTGTTTGCAGATGATGTTGTCTTTACCCTGACCCAGCCCCTTACAACCTTACCAGTGCTCTTGACGGCTATACAAAGGTACAGCCGCCTAGCGGGATATAAAATGAATCAAGGGAAGACGGAATTGTTGGGATTTAATTTGGCGCCTAGGGTGGAAGAGAGCCTCCGGCACCATTTTAAGTTTCGGTGGGTGGAGGGGAGATTCCGGTACTTGGAGATCCAGTTGGGGACCCCTTTATTTAAGCTTAAGCAATGGAATTATCAAGGTTTGGTTGCGAATATCCGACAGGATCTATCCCGGTGGCGGGGGTTGTATCTGTCTTGGTTGGGCCGCATTGCGGTGGTAAAAATGAATGTCCTCCCAAGGTTATTATTTGTGTATATGTCTCTGCCGTGTAGGCTGGTTAAAAAGGAAATCGATAAGATGCAACATCTCCTGCTGCAATTTATTTGGGATGGTAAGCGTCCGAAAGTCGCCCGGGCAACCATGTATAGGTTAAAAGCGGAGGGGGGATTGGGGGTCCCGTCGTTGCTCCGGTATTATGAAGCGGCGCAACTTCGGGCGCTGTTCGCTTGGAAGGAGGGGGTGGAGAGACCTGGCTGGGTGGAGATGGAGGAGGGGGAGGGAGCAGAGGTGGGGGCATGGATATGGGACCCGGGTGGGGGAGGGACGGAGAAAGGAGATGGGAATCCCTATCGCGAACTAACAAGACAGGTTTGGGTGAAATGGAAGAGGTTCCTGCTAGGGGGGAAACAATTTTCCTGCGAAACTCCAATACCGACCTTAATGAAAGGCAGGATGGGGGAGGCCGCAAGGGCTTTTAGGGGGTGGGGGGAGAAGGATTACGGAAATTGGGTCAGTTGGTGGGGGAAGGGGGGCACATTCGGGGATTTGAGGAGCTGCAACAGCAATATAGCTTGGAGGAGTCCGATAGATTTGCCTATGTTAGTTTGTGGTATTGGCTTCAGCAGAGGGGGGTGAAGCAAGATTGGATGGCGAAGCGCACGTCGTTTGAGGAGATGATGGGGAGTGCTGGGATGCCTAATCGGCTTATCTCAAAGTTATACAAACTTCTGGGGAATTTCAACAGGGACCCATACGAGGTCAGTTGCAATGGGAGGAGGAGCTGGGGGGACAGTGGGATGCTGAGAGGTGGGAAAGAATTTATATTAGAACCCATAAATTGGCTCCGGGAACAGCTATGCTGGAAAACAGCTTTAAGCTAAGGTTAAGGATGTATTGGACCCCGGTGTGGCTGCATGCCCTATACCCTGATAGTTCGGATAGATGCTGGAAAGGGTATGGGGAAAGAG
Organism: Ichthyophis bannanicus; assembly: GCA_033557465.1. NCBI lineage: Eukaryota > Metazoa > Chordata > Amphibia > Gymnophiona > Ichthyophiidae > Ichthyophis > Ichthyophis bannanicus. Next base: position 218,843,921 of record CM066036.1, read on the forward strand.
GTGATTTGCTGCATATGGTGTGGGGCTGCATGATCGTTCGGGATTATTGGCGGGCGGTGGAACGTCTTAGGCCAGCCATCACAGGGGTGCAGGTGGGCTTTACCCCTAGTGTGGTGATTTTGAATGAAGGTGTGCTGGGAGGGAGAGGGGGAGAATTGGATAGACTACAGGGGTATTGTGTCATCGCCGGGCGGATGGGTCTGCTACATTGGTGGAAGAAACAGGATGTTCCCCCAATAGCGGAGGTTGTGGGGCGTATGGAGCAGCTTAGGGGGTATTGTGCAATAGAAGCCCATCATAAACATACTGTCCACAGGTACAATAAGGTGTGGGAAAGATATGAGCATTGGAGGGCAAAAGGGGGGGTTAGTATAAAGGCGCGGACATGGTTATCGTATACAACCACTGCCCCCTTCACCTGTAGGGGTGCTGGGTGGGCTGTTTCCTGTATGCACCTCTGTACGTATGCACCTCGTGTTAAGATTTGCCTTGGTTACTTTTAGTTTGTCCACCGCTGCTCGTACGGTGGAAAGGGGTTCTTCTGCTTTAGGGGAGTGGGTGAAAAGTTTTTTTTTGTTGGGAGGCCTAGGGTTAGCGGGAGGGGGGTAGGGGGGGATGCTATTGGGTGGGGGGGGGGGCTTATGATTATTATTGTGTGGTAAGTGGTCTTTATGCTGGTATGGTCCATAAGGGAAGAATCTCTGCCTGTATAACCTGTAGAATGTATGAACGGTACAAGGTACAATGTATAAAGTGCAAAACAGAGTATTGGGGTTAACAGAAAATGGAGATGCACTATGGGCGGGGATCTTCCCCACCTGCTGATGACACTGTAAAGATTGTTTTTGTTTTGGTATCTGAGTTGGGGGGGGTTCCTGATGTATGTTATATATTGCCTGTTGTGTTAAGTGCTAATAAAAACTTTTAAATTTAAAAAAAAAAAAAAAAAAGTCTATATAATGCCTCTTCCGAATCTTACGGTGTAACTTCCTTGGAACTCCTTCCCATAACTCCAAGAAAGAGACTAACATCAGAACGACGCTACCACCCATGGGCACCACTTCCCCTCGCTTGCTTGCCCCTTGTAAAGTGCCCTCTACTCCTGACGAAGAAAACGAAGAGTCATCTGAGGAAGACGAGGATGAATCGGAACTACGCTGCCGCCTGCACATATGTTTCCTCTTCTTTTTAGCCTTAGACCCCTTTCCCTCCTGTGAGTAACTGGCCTGTTCCACATCACTTTGCTGCTGTGCCGGTAACTCACCTGCTGAAACAGCATCTGTGGCTGGGACTGCACTCCGCCTGGTCAGCGGCCCACCGCCCTCTCCGTCTCTCAGCCCACGCTCCTCTTCAGAGATAACATCTTCGCTCCTAATGCGCCTTGATGTTGCTCCTACTGCCACATTCCCTGCTCTTCGTTGAACTCCTGGTCCTTGTCCTGCCAGTTGACTCATCGTAGGGTACTGTGGAGGCATAAAGGAGAAGACAGGGGGGGAACAGATGGGGCCACGAGGGTTGCCAAGCTCCTAACCACTCCGCCCCTGATGGACCTCGCCCACCCCCGAGCCAGCACTCCCATGATGCTGGTATGCTTTTCGAGCTGCTGCCCACCTGTGCCCCAGGCCAACCACCTGGAAATGTAAAACCTTGACCAACGTAACCCAGGGCCCCCTGCCATGCTGAAACCCTGCCCCCCATCCCCGCACCTTCAAACCACTCCCCAGCCTAACTTCCGGTTGACCTGCTCCTGTACCCCCTCCCCCAAGAATACCCAGAACTAACTCCTCGCTACTAGCACCCAACCCACTACTGGGCCTGGAGCTAGTTACCTCCCGAGTCTCACTGGACCCGCTGACCTGCTCCCGGGACTCAGCAGAGGTCCCCTGCATCCTGGGCCCAATGCCCCCTAGCCCAGCTCCCCCTCTGCTTGGCTTGGAAAGCCCCCTGTCCCTCCCTCGCCCTCTACCTGACCTTCCTGCCCTTGCCGTGCCTCTACAGGGAAGCCCTTGGCTACCCTGACCCCTAATGCCTACCTCCAACTCCCCCAGCTCAATGTTGTCATCATCAGCCCTGCTTCTGCTGTGCTGGTCTCTTCCTTCCTCCAATAGGACAGGGCAGGGCATCCCTCTAGCGACCCGACCTACCCGGCCCTTTCCTGGCGGCCCCCCGAGCAGGCATTCGGCTGAATCAATCTTCTGTTTTGGTTTGTTATTTAACCGCCCCCTTTTATTTATTTATTTATTTATTTAAGACACAGCCATTCCAATCATTTCTAACCCTTCCCAAACACTCAAATTTTTTAACTTTGAGTACTTGCCTTTTATATCCCACACCCGCGGTTCTCCTCCATGCAAACGCTCTTTGCAGCCCACCGGCACCACCGCAATGCTCCCCCGATGCTCCTTATTTCAATCCATCCCGGCTCCCCAGACGCTGCTGCTACTCCACACCTGCGCCGCCTGAAGCCCTGCCAAACTGCACGAGGCCACCGAGCCGTCCGTGCCTCGCTCCTCATCCCCTCCCACCCCCTTGCACTCGATTGGCTCCCACCGCTGTCCATCACGGAGGGAGCCAATCACTTCAAATGATGCTCCCTTTGTAGGACTCCACCCCTTATCTGACATCGCTGGCAGGGTTCCCGCACCGGGCCGCACACCCGGCTACGATCGGCCTGCCGGGACCCTGCCAAGCAGCCTCAGACAAATCAAAGTCCATAATTTGGATGAATTGAGCAAAATTTGGTTGGGTATGTAGGTAAAAAATATCCTATGATACTTCCATCATTAATTATGAACTACTCTGCCAAACGCATGACAATGTAAAATCCTAACAAGTACAAAATAACATATTTGGCATTTAAGTCATACATTTAATTGATCTCAAATACATCACTGCATATGTGTTCTTCTAATAATATGTGACAGCAGGCAAATATATACTGTATTTTCCAACCATATAACATTCAAAATTGAAATGGGGTTATCTTCCATTTTACATACTCTATGAAAAAAGTAAGATGGAATCTCTATATTCTGTTGCTTTCATGTTAGTAAGAAGTTCTTTCATTTTAAAAATGTCCTAGGCAATGTTTTCTGTTCGAATAAGGATATAATTTTTTTTTATTTATTTAACAATCATTTATATCCCGCATCTTCCAGAGTTCAGATGCGGTTCACAATTGAACAACAGTCAACAAAGCAAGAGCTTGTTTTACATGGAACAATATTAGGCAGTAAACAGTGTAATGCTTAAAAACATAACAGAACAATGTAATGGTTAAAATACATAACAGAACAAGAACAAGGTAAAGAAACTATGTACAATTACAGGTTTGAAGGGTCTTTTGATTTGAATCATCGTTATTTACAAGTGGTTGTAATATCTATTAAGTTATGATGTTTAGCTTTACGCAGTTGATCGTATTTTAGCCTTTTTCTGGGATGATCAGTGGATTAACTATGGTGCTATAGTGCGAGGTGAAGAGATAGGTTTTCAGTTTTTTGCGGAATTCTATAATTTCTGTTGATGATCGTAGGTCCTCCGGGATGGAGTTCCAAATGAGGGGGGCCGCATGTGAAAAGGCTCTGTTATTAGTTTGTTTGTTTGCTTTTATAAAATCATTTGGAGTCTTTAGTTTATTTGAGTGTCCTTTTCTGTGGGTGACTTTTTGTGCTTCCTTACATATAAGTTTGCTTAATGGGATTGGCGCGATGCCATTTAGGGCTTTAAATGTGGTTATTGCAGTCTTATATATTATCCTGCTTTTTATTGGTAGCCAATGTAGGTTTGCTAATATTGGAGTAATATGCTGGAGTGAGTGTGCTTTCATTACAATTCTAGCTGCTGCATTCTGTGCTAGTTGTATTCTTTTGATGTTTTGTTTTGTTATACCTAAGAGAATTAAGTTGGCAAAGTCAAAGTGCGGAGTTATGGTTGCCTGTATTATGTTGATGAAATCTTGTAAATGTACAAGGGGGCGTAGTTGCTTGAGTATTTTGAGTTTGAAGTAGACTTTCTTTATAGTGTTTCTAATGTGGGTGTTCATGGTGAGGTGTGTATCTAGTATGACTCCTAGGTATCTTATTTCATTTTTTATTTTTATGTCCTGGTTTTGTATTGTTATGTGGGTTGGAGGAACGTAAGATTGGTTTTTTGTTACAATTAATGCTTCTGTTTTTGAGTGGTTTATTTGGAGGTTTTGCTCTTTTAGCCAGGTTGTGACTTCAATAAGGCAATCTGTTAGGAGTTTTATCGGTACATCAGGGATGGTGAATGGAATGTATAACATGATATCATCAGCATATAGATGATATAGTACACCAAATTTTTTGAATATGTCACAAACTGGTTTTATTTATATATTAAATAGGAGGGCTGATAATGCCGAGCCTTGTGGGAGTCCAATTTCTTGTTTATATATGGTGGATGTCTGATTATCTATTCTTACATTTTGTGTTCTATTATGTAAATATGAGGTGAACTATTTGTGTACTGTTGCATTTATTCCTATTTGTTTTAGGTTATTAAACATTATGGTGTGATGTACACTATCAAATGCTGCAGAAATGTCAATAAATAGGAGTATGAATGCGTTTTTGTGGTTATCAATCCCTTTAATGAGTACATCGATTAAGACTGTCAATAGTGATTCAACTCCATGTTGAGGTCTAAAGCCATATTGGTGTTCATCAAGTGGGTAGGAAGAGTCTATATATTCCTGTGTCTGGATCTGTACCACTTTTTCTATTATTTTAGCTAAGAAAGGGATGCTTGATATGGGACGATACGATTTTGGTGATGTTTTGTCCATAATACCGTTCTTGAGAATTGGGAGGATTTGTGCGTGTTTGAGTTTAGGGGGGATGTAACCTTGGAGTAATGAGAGGTTGACTATAGGGAGGATGAAAGAGATTAGTATTGGAAGTGTGCTTTTTATCCATGTTACAGGGCATGGATCAAGGAAGGAGGTGGTAGTGTTGAGATTGGATATAATGTTCTTTAGTGATTCTTTCGATATGGGGTGAAAGTTTGACCATTCTTCTGAGCAATGATGGGCTACACTATTGTTGTCTATGGTCATTATAGGTTGTGTAGATTTATTTTGATAGTAATCAGCTAGTGTTTGTACCGATATGTCAGTAATTTCGTTGTTAATTGTTTGAGGGTTATTAGTGAGATTTCTTACAATAGAGAATAGCTCTCGTGGTCTGTTATAAGATTTTGATAGGATTGATGCATAGTAAGTTTTTTTTGTGTTATCTATAGTCTCCTTATATTTTGTAAGGAGGCTGTTGTATATATCCTTGTGTATAGTTAGTTTAGTTTTGCGCCATTTGAGTTCGGTTTTTCTAAGCTGTCTCTTCATTTGCTTTAGCGTGTTGTTGAACCATGGAGCTTTTTTTGGGTTAATGGGTGTTTTGTTGCATCTGTCGGATTTAGCTGCTTCAGTTATTGTGTTATGCCAGTTTTTGATTGCTTCATCTAGATCCGTTGGGGGTGAGACAAGGTGGGGTATTATTGTATCTAGGAATTCAGTTTCGTTAAATCTTTTAATTTTTTTTTTAGTAGGATCACTTCTTGCATAGGTTTTGGTGCTATTGGTGTGGAATGTTAGTTTTATTTTAATGATGTAATGATCGGACCAAGGAACTTGTATGCATTCTATAGAGTCTGGGTTGAATAGCTGAAAGATTGTGTTTGGGAGGAATATAAGGTCTAGTGTGCCTCCTTTTATGTGTGTTGTTGTGGTGATTATCTGGTGAAAATCCATGTCAGTTATGGTATCTAGGAAAAGGTTGGATTCTGCTACTGGAAGAGAGGGGAGATTAAAATCACCTAGCATTATTATAGGATCTTGTTCGGTGGATGATCCAAGAAATTCAATAAGTGGATCCAAGTTATCTGCTTTTTTGTCAGGGGGTCTGTATATTAGGCAGATTCTAAGATTGTTGGTCTTTATGATGAGGGTGTCTATGTTATTGGGTATATTTGATTGTATTGTTCTGGCGTTTAATATCTTTCTTGTCATGATAAGTACACCTCCTCCTTTTTTATTTGGTCTGTGGGAAAAGTTTAAATCGTAGTCTTCATTATTAATTTGGTTTAAGTAGACTGAGTCTGTTACATTTAGCCATGTCTCAGTTACGCATAAGATGTCAGGTTTTAAGTCAGTTATTACGTCGGTAAATATGGGAAGTTTATTTTTCATTGAGCGTGCGTTGATAAGTATACAAGATAGTGAATTGGTGTTTTTGATGTTGTTTTCCATTTTTATTTGTTGTAGTTCCGTTTGTTTTATTTGTATAAGTCGGTGGTAGTTTATTTTTGCCTGGTTGTGTGGGTTTGTGTGGTTAATGTGGTAGATATTTCTAGGTGTTGTTCGTATTATGGGGATTGCCATGTGGTGATAATTAGTAGATAAGCTAAGTGTTAGGTCAATTAGGATTGTCAATAATATAATGTTGTATGTAATTTTTAGAATCATGGTTTTTGAGAGTGTCATGTTCAGTATCGTGATACTAGTTGGCAAGCTTTGTGTGGTTGGAGCGTCTTTCGTAGTTAAATGTAACAATATCTATTCTATTACTCGTGGTTATGATTAATTGGTCCGGTAGATTGTGATGGAAAATGATCAGACAGTAGTTTTTAGTAATTACTCGCTATATGGGTTATGCAGGAAGGTAATAGTTACAATAAAAGTAGACAGTAGTTGTAAATGAGTCAGACAGTAGTTATAAATGAATAGGATTACTGGCAACAGTAACTCAGGTAGTAGTTATATATGAGTGAGACTACTGGCAACAGTAGATCAGACATTAGTTATGGCTGAATGGGATTATTGGTAACAATACAACAGACAGTAGTTGTAAATGATTGAAACAGTCAATAGTTATAGGTGAATGAAATTACTGACAACAGTATATCAGACAGTAGCTGTAAATGAAATCAACAGACATTAAAGTTGGATGAAATTACTGGCGACAGTAAATCAGACATTAGCTATTTGTAGAGGGTGTGTGTGGTGGGTGCTGGCTATAGTAGATTTCATGTAGTGGTTATGAATGGTTGCGAATACTGGCTGCAGTACAATAGGCAATAGTCAACAGTGAAAGTCAGGTAGAAAATACTTGCTGTGGTCTGGAAGCTGTAGGATCGCTTGAAGGTACGCAAGCTCAACCCTAGGGGAGCTCGAGCGATATTGGCGGATGAGAGTTGTAGTTGGATTTTCAGATTGATGTATTCCGTGACATCGGTATAGAGTTGGCAACGATCCTAAACGCCTTAGCCTAAGCCTATTAGTACATTTCTTTTGGTCAGTCAGAAACCACAAAAACACAATTTCTTTTCTGTTCATAGATCTGGCCTAAGAGACAGGGGTTTTGGCACTGGAAATATTGTATACAGACCTAATGTTTAAAAGGCCTCCATATGCTATTTATGGAGAGGAAATACTGTCTTTACCTTCCAAAGGTATCATGCCTTTATTTTATTTGTTTGTATTTCTCATCCACCGGGCCTCTAGCACTATGTTTCCAGCAAGGTAACATGGTAAAAAAAAGAAATATCAAAGCCTTTATTAAATTTAAACTTTTACTGAAGTGTGCTAAGGTGTCACACTTAGTTTGTGGAGAAAAAGTAATGTGCAGCAAGTACAGCAGCACCAACCTAAATGATGAAGGTGTCCCAGCAGGTCCCCTGCAGTAACTCTGGTAACCTGGAGGCCCTCCTCGCCTCCTTCCCATGTCTTAGCATCCCACAATAATATTCCCCCACAAATTCACCAACAACTGTAGTTTGGTACAAACATTTGGTCGCAGCTTTATTTACACCAGTAACAACCGACACAAAACACCCTGAATATAAAACAATCCCACATAACCCAGCCCCACACCCCATTGCCGGAGGATGCCCCCCCACACGCCATCTTAGTAGCAAGGCGGAGCATCCTCCTCCCCCCCAAACCCCTCCGCCTGCCTCGCCATACTAGTAGCAAAGGCCGGCTCCCACCCCCCCGCTACCGGGCCGAGACCCCCAACCGGGCTGTCTCGCCCCACCCCCAGGAGCACTTCGCCCCCACTGCTCGTAAACCAGTTCAAGCCCGCGCCGCTCCTGCGAGCGCTGGCTCTGTACCCCGCCCCCACCAGCTGCAACATCTCAAAACCACCTCCATAATGGGCGGGCGGGCGGGAACGCATCCGATTCCCGAGGAGCCGCGGCAAGAAGGAGACGGCCACGCGGCTCCTCGCAGACACTGCTCCGCCCCCTTCAGTCCGCGGCCAATGAAATCGCTCCGACAACGCGACGGAGCGATTTCGAATGCAGCACGCATGGCCTCCTCTCTCTCACCCCCCCCCCCGCCCCCTCACATACTGGAGGCCGAGGCCGGGCCCGGGCCCAGGTTACTGACGGCCGCGGGACCGGGCCCGCGGCCTCGAGCATTAACTCTGGTAACCCGGAGGCCCTCCTCGCCTCCTTCCCATGTCTTAGCATCCCACAATAATATTCCCCCACAAATTCACCAACAACTGTAGTTTGGTACAAACATTTGGTCGCAGCTTTATTTACACCAGTAACAACCGACCCAACACGGACCTGAATATAAAACAATCCCACATAACCCAGCCCCACACCCCATTGCCGGAGGATGCCCCCCCCACCCGCCATCTTAGTAGCAAGGCGGAGCATCCTCCTCCCCCCCAAACCCCTCCGCCTGCCTCGCCATACTAGTAGCAAAGGCCGGCTCCCACCCCCCCGCTACCGGGCCGAGACCCCCAACCGGGCTGTCTCGCCCCACCCCCAGGAGCACTTCGCCCCCACTGCTCGTAAACCAGTTCAAGCCCGCGCCGCTCCTGCGAGCGCTGGCTCTATACCCCGCCACCGGTGCGAGGTATTCACTATCCTCGCACCGCCCCCCCCATAAAGCTGCGACCAATCCATACTAGCACTTCCTGCCAATCATTAAGCAATAAGTCCTGTCCGACCGGGGACAAGTGTACCCCGTCAGTACGGCACAGTCCAGCACACTGGTGGTCCGCCCAAGGGCGCCGGACCTGCCCTCCCCCGGCCTGCTGCCACCAACGGCCGATCTGCCTGTTGCCTTCGCTAGCCCACTCAGCCACCGTCGCTGAGGCAGGCAGGCCGGCCGCGGGATGATGTCCAACCAGACGATTGCCACGTCTGGCCACTGCTCCTGCAGCGCCCGAAGGACCCGCTGCACCGCTCGAATGAGCCGCCGGCACGTCCCCCTGGAGAGATCGTGCCCACCAAGATGTATCAGTAGTCCCACTGGCGCTGTCGTCGCTCCGCATGCTCCCGAATCCATGGAAGGAGCGCTCGCCCAGCCAAACCAACTGGAAATTGTCCAAGAATCCGGCATAAGCCTAGCGGGCCCCGTGCCTTCCCCCATGTAAGCCCGTCCTGCAGTACACCTGAAAAAGAAACACAGCGTTAGCACCCCCCCACACACCCCCCACCCCTCCCCAGCACCCCAACTCACAACTGGGCCAGGCGCACATAGCCTGCGTAGGCCCCGGATGGCACATCGCCCGATCCGTTGAACCACCTCCACCCCCAGAACAGCATCAGCAGCGCTCATCGCCATCCTTATCCGGAAGGCTTGAGACGCATACTCTCGCTCATCCAAGCCCAGACGCCGCAAGGCCCGTCGGAGCACCGCCATAAATTGAAACTGGGTAACCACACTCCAGTCCCTGTGACAGAAGAAACCACCCGCCAGAACCGGTTGCTGACGCCAATCAGACGCCAAGTTCTGCACCGGACAGGATCCCAGACCCAGAATTGCCTAAAACCTACAGGTCGGTCTGCGAATGGGCCACAAAATATCCGCACTCGCGCCTCCTGTAGGCCTCAGGAGTCACGGGACGGCGCCAATCCGGTACCGTTGGCTGCGCTCGCGCCCACCCAGCCAATAGCCGCCTCACCCCATAAAGGGCACCCGGACTGCCCCAGCCGCCGCCCTGCTGAAACAAGGAGAAACCGGCCAATGCTGCCCGCGCCGCCGACCGGGACCACCCGGACTCGCGTGCCCACGCTATAAAGGAACCCGCCAAGAAATCCTCCACTCTACCACCTCTCCCGCCCCGCTCCATCGGACCGCAACAAGCAGATCAATCCCACGTCCCCCTCCGCCAAAGGTGCTCCGGCCCCAACGCCGAGGTCTCGTCCGCCCCCGGGGCCAACGCCCGCAACGGTTTCCACTGAAAACGAGACAGAGCGTCCGCAATAGCATTCTGAGCACCCTGCACATGGCGCGCCCGAGCCGGGAGATTGAGACGAAGGCAGGCCAGCCCAACACACACCTCAAGCAGCTACCCGCGGGCACGTGGGCGGATGCCGATCGATGACTTGCACCACCACGGTGTTGTCGCACCCGAAAACCACCCGCTGAACCCGCAAACCGTTCCGGCCATACCCAGAAGGCCACCCTAAGGGGGAACAATTCCAGGAACGTCACTTTACGCGTCACCCCTTCGCCGTCCAGGATGCCAGCACGGCGCCGCACACCATGAACCAGGGCCGTACCCGCCCATATCCGAACTACCGGCAGCATCCGAAAACAATTCCAAGTCCCGATGGGATAGTACCGCAGACCGCCAACAAGCAGCCGTTATACCCCCCAGAAATGCATCCCACACCCGCAATTCGGCTCGCATCCCCGACGTCGCCCGGATACGATGATACCCACAGCGCTCACCGGCCATCACGAAGGATAGCCTCCACGCCAACGGCCTCCCCATTGCAATGACTCGGCAAGCAAAATTCAAGTGGCCGACCCACCTCTAAAGATCCGTTAGCGCCACCTTCGAGGCGGAGCCCACCTCCGCCACCAACAACCGCCATCGCGCTATGTTATCCGTGGTAAACATACCTCAAGCTTCACTGAGTCGATCTCGCTCCCCAATAACGAAAGACACGTCACCGGCCCCACTGTCTTACCCTCCGCCAAAGGGATGCCGACTCCTCCACCAGGCCCAGAAAAAGCCCCAGCCAGGATCCACAGGTTGCGGACCGAGCAGGCCCCACGAACAAAGCGTCGACATAATGCACGATACTCTGACGCCCCGACCTCCGCACCAACACCCAGTGCAAAACGAGCTGAAGGCCTCGAAGCAAGCACGCGAGATCTCACAACCCAACGGCCTGCACTTATCGCAATAATACTGAGCATCCAAACGAACACCCAGCAAGGGGAAGGCGGAAGGGAGAACCGGTAAAATCCGAACGGCAGATTCAATGTCCGACTTCGCCAGCAAATCCACTTACCGCATTGGCGCCCCAGCTCCAAGGCCTCATCGAAGGAGGCATAGCGCACCGCGCACAGTTCCCGCGGAATGTGGTCGTTCCCCGAGGCCCCAAGGGGGGGCAAGACAGATTGTGTATCTGCCAATAACGCCCCGGCTCCTTCTTTGGGAGAACCCCCCAGCGGAGAAACCATAAACAGCGCAAAGGGCGGCCGGTCAAATGACCCTGCAACTCAGCCCAGCGCGCACTCCGCCGCGATCATCATGCGGGCCACCTCCGCCAGCAGCCTCACCGCGCTCGCCTTCCCCCCCCCCCCCCGCCACATCCCAGACCTTCCTTTGAAATGGGAACGAAAGCCCTTGGAAAAAACCCCCCGCCCACCACATATTCTCCACCTCACCATGCCTGGTACCCGCATAAAGCCCCCAAACACAGCTGCAACGCCTAACTCCGAAGGGGGGTCGGCACCAGCCCCCCCGCTACCCTCGTCACCTACCCGCCGCCTGCAAACCCAGCACCGTCCGTCGGCTACATTTGACGGCCGTGTGACAGGCACCCCAACGCCGGCGGGTGCGCCGAAACTTGCTGTCCGGTTCATTGAAGCGCCAACCAAGGTCTCCGCCGAGACAGCTCGCTGCGCTTTTCCTCGAATCGGGCCCCGGGCCCGCTGGCCAAAAGGACCGAAAGCCCGGCATAGCTGCATTGCCCGATGCCCTAACCGGACCTGCCCCCCCCCCCGAGGATTAAAATCCTTCATTCCCCTCGACAGCTGCCGAATCTCCTCCAGCATATCCCAAAACTCCTCTTCATAAGCAAGCCAGGCCCAATCTTCGTGTGCCCAGGACGCCGCCACGATAGCGTCGGCATAAGCCAGCTCACCGTACCGACTCGGGTCCTCATGCCCCTTACGCCCAGGTCCAATTTTTAAGGTGTTCCAGGACACCTTTCGCACCCTCCCCGCCTTTTCCTCCTCCTCACGTTTCTCGCGACTCTCCCCTGAGCGTCTCTGCCCATCGAGCAGCCGGAATATTGACGTAACGCTACGATCCGTCGCCTCAACTTGCACGGAACACTCTCCCACAACGCCGCCCACCGCATCAGCGAGGACCCCGCCCCCTCACCTGCTCGCGGCCCGACTGTGGCGGCCGCCGAGGAAGTATCCGATGACCACGAGGACGAAGACGACGCCCTCCGCCGATGATGCCGACGTTGCATCCGTGACGCTTAGGCTTTTCTTGCCCGCGGCGCACCCACACCCGACGGCTCCACCCCCCAACCGTATTCCCGGTACACTCACCTAGCGCAGCCAGCTCCGCCGTCCCTTGCATCACCGAGGTGGACCCCGTCCGCTCCACAGAGATTGGATCGGTCTGGCCCAAGCTCCGCGACTTCCCTGTCGAGCCGACTCCCACACCGCCTGCTGCCGCCACTGCACTCCTGGGAACCTGCAGAGGGAGAGAAGAACCAACACACGGGGAGGGAGGAGAACCAACACACGGGGACGGAGGAGCCCCAACCCCCGGAGGAGCCATCCCCTAAAGCCCCACCTCCCACCCAGCTCCCCCTCCTTACACCCCCACCCCTGAGGACCCCCAACCCCCCGGCCGCCCAGCCCGCCGCTCCCCAGGGAAGCAGCCCTCTGCCATTCTGGAAACCGGCCCCCCCCACCACTCCCCTCCCCAAACCCCCCCCTCCAGGTGCCCACACCCCTAGACTGCTCAGACACCGAGGACCAGGCCGCCCAATCCTCTCCATGCAAACCCGGCTGCCCCCTCCCCTGCGAAAAGGGGCCCCAAGGCTCCCGTGCCACCCAGCGCACAGGCCACCCCCGCAGGGCAAACACCCGGGACCTGAACCCCCCTACCCCCCCCAAGCCCATCCGCTGCCCCCTCCCATCCCCATCCGCACACCCCCCCAGCCCCTCCACAACCCCCCCAGCCCATCCGATTCCCCCCCCTAGCCCAACCGCTCCCCCACCTTCAGCCCATCCGCTACCCCCCTCCAGCCCATGCCCCTCCCCCTCCAACCCCATCTGCCCCCACCGGAAAACACACCAAACACTGAATTCACATTAGGATCGCACAAGACTCATTCACAGCTAGCCCATTTGCATACCGCGTACCCACAGGAAGAGCTTGCATCCACCGGGAGAGCCCACCATCATGGCGAGCTCCAAAGGGGGTGCACGCCCTCAGACCCTGGCAAAGCAATCCATGTGTGCACCTGCCAAATGGAGGTGGGGTCAGCCACACCAGCTCTAGGGCTCATCCCAGCGAGCACACCCCAATCCAGCAACCCTCCCCGCTACACACGCTAGCATCTCATGAAGGCAAGCAGGCACCCAATTTCCACCACAAAATAGGCCGAACTTAGGAGCTCCAAAATGCTCCCCAACCAAGTGCCCCCCCATAGAACCACCCTGCACACGCGAACAGGAGCAAAAGTCCTCAGTTTCACTACATGCACAATCTATACAGGTTTATACCAGCACTCTATAAAGCCACCCAGACCTCCATGCATCTCCACCAGACAGGCCAAAAACAAGTGCTCACTCACCGGACCCGACAACGCATCCGATTCCCGAGGAGCCGCGGCAAGAAGGAGACGGCCACGCGGCTCCTCGCAGACACTGCTCCGCCCCCTTCAGCCCGCGGCCAATGAAATCGCTCCGACAACGCGACGGAGCGATTTCGAATGCAGCACGCACGGCCTCCTCTCTCTCACCCCCCCCCCCCGCCCCCTCACATACTGGAGGCCGAGGCCGAGGCCGGGCCCGGGCCCAGGTTACTGACGGCCGCGGGACCGGGCCCGCGGCCTCGAGCATTTATCATATGGAAAATTACCTTAGCACGCCACCACTGCATTTGCAGTTACTGCAAATGCACTCACCACCCATTGAGGTAGTGTTAAGTGCACCCATTGCTAACTCCAACTTTGATTGAATGCACATTAATTACCCTAAACTAAATGCAATGTGCAGTCAATGTTGAATTTCTACTTCTAAACTGCCCTTTTCCTGCCCTGTCACACCAAGCAGTTTTTGTTTTTTTTAATCTTGCTGGCTATTTTAGCACACAGTAGCAGTTACTACACTCCCACACTAACTGCTTAGCATACACAAAATCCCATGGTAAACGCTACTGCATTTTAGTTAAAGGGCCCCAGAGTAAATCATTAAAGAAACCCTTTTCCCTTAACAAAATACCCAGAATTATATAAACTAAAAATGCCAACTCTCTGTCTAATTGCTAATGCAATACAAAATGTGCGGCTTTGAGTCAGTGCTGACTCCTGGCGATCCAGCAGCTAATGGGTTTTCTTGGCAGTGTGACCGGAAGTAGATTGAGGGTTAAGTGACTTGCCCAAGGCCATAAGAAGTGCTAGTGGGAATCAAACACTGGTCTCTTGGTTGCCAAGTTAGTGTACTAACCATTAGGCTACTTTTCCACGTCCTAATTGATGTATGTCACATTGCAAAATTGAACAGTCAGAATTTCACTAGTTTATGAACGATCAAAGACTTTGGGGCTTGTTTACAAAGCTGCGGTAGCGGTTCGCGATCGTTATCGGAGCCGCGGCCCCATTGATTTCAATGGGGCCGCGGCTCCGATAACGATCGTGAATCGCTACCGCGGCTTTGTAAACAAGCCCCTTTGACTTTCACTGGCATTGGTTCCAGATAGTAGGGTCTATATAGCTGAATGCTGCAGCATGAGCCATTGGTAATGGGGATGTGCATTTGTTTGAAACAAAATAGGAAATGTCAATGAAATTTCCTATCTCATTTCCTATCATTTTCAAATGAACAGAAAGAACACCCCCAGAATGGTGTCAATTCCACCTGTTGTTAATAGTGTGCACAATTTCTTAATGGTGCATACTATTGAGTAATAGTGTATGCTATGGACAAGCAGTGTGTACTATTGAGTCATATTGTTCCCTATTAAACAACAGTGTGTGCTATTTGAGCATGAGAGAATAGTGTGCACTGTGGCTCAATAGTGCACTACTTGCCTATATTATGCACTATTGCTCAATAGTGTATTATAAAGCAATAGTAGTTTTTACTAATGACAGATGGGAAGTGACAAAATTAAGATAGAACAAAACATTATGAAACAAAAAAATTCCACCAATGACAGAGGAAACTAAATGAAGCAAAACTTTCTGGCCCTTCTGGTAAGTGTGCCTTCCTTAAACAAGGATCAGCTAACAAGACCATTTGAGAAGAGTGTGAACAATGGGTCTTAGTAGGAAAATAATGAGAGAGATAACAAGAATCCACTGCAAGCTATGCTATTTTGGGATCATATGGGATTTGGACTTAGCTTACACCTTTTTCAGGACTAGTTCAATGCGAGTTATATTCAGGTATGCTAGAAATGCCCTATCTCTGGTGAGCTTACAATCTAAGTTTGTTCCTGAGGCAATGGTAGGTTAAGAGATTTCCCAAAATCAGAATTAGCAGCAGTGGGATCTGAACCTGGCTTTCAGGCCATGGCTCAAACCACTAGGCTACTTCTCTACAATAGAGATGTGTCTTCATTATTATAGATTCAGTTCTTTAGTGCACCTTAAAAATGTGTGGAAAATTAATAATGGGGATATTTTTATAATGGTGCACCTGAGGCGTGTGCCCAGCAATCTGATTCTATACAGTAAAGCATGCGCATACTTTATGGAATAGAGAATAAGTGGCCCTAACGCATACAAGCAAGGCGCAAGCGCTCACGCCTGCCCCATGACAGATGTAAAGGCCCGTGCCTAGATTTTGGAAGAGACGCTTGTAATTTATAGTATTCTAAAATGTATCCACACCTTCTGCCTCCATTCTACTCTAGTTCTGCCTCTTTGCACACCCATCTCACAGATACACACAATGGTACGTGCGTGTGTACTTACAGAATAGCGATGATGTATGTGTATAATACCCATTGGCCAGCCAAAGAACACTAGAATACCATGACTTACCTACATGCAATCCTTTGTGTGCTCTCTTTATAGAATTATTTATTTATTTATTTATTTAGACAGCTTTTATATACCACTGCTTCCAAGGATCAGCAGCGGTTTACATTATAACAAACAGAACAGGTACATTGAACTTTAAAAACTAGAAACATTTTACATTATAACAAATCAAATATCAATACAATTGATTCAGAACTTTATGAGCTAGTTTACATTATTACAGGTATTGTATAATGCAATACTAGTATAAATGTATTACAATATAACATAACATTATTGAACTATATTACAAATAATAGTTTACTTTAATAATTATATTAATGTGAGAAGAATACTTATATCATTTGAAGTTGCAGTTGATTCAAATTAAGGTGTACCATTGGAGAGAGTAATTGATTCAGTTTATGGAGGTTGGGAAGTTATACCTGTTTCTCTATTGGTGTAGTATTGTGTGAATAGATGGGTTTTTAGTGCTTTCCTGAATGTTAGAAGATCTTTTGTTTCTCTTAGTTGATCTGGTAGATTGTTCCACAGTATCGGAGCAACTAGCGAAAAGGCACTGTTACTTGTTGAGTGTTTAGATTTTCTTATTATATCTGGGACTGCTAAGGTGTTGAGGTTTTTTCTCCGTCTTATCCTATTTTCAGGTGGGCTGTGAAGGAGGGTGGTTAAGTATGATGGGGCAATATTATTAATTAATTTGAAAGTGGTTGACAGTATTTTATATTGAATTCTACTGAATATAGGTAACCAGTGTAGGGTGAATAGAATAGGGGTGATATGGTCTGATAGTTTGGCTTTAAGTATAACTCTAGCTGTTACATTTTGGGCCATTTGTAAGATTTTGATGTTCTTCTTGGTTATACCATGTAGTATGCTATTACAAAAATCAAAATGCGGTATGATCAAGGCTTGAGTAACAGTTCTAAAGTCATCGTCTTGTAATAGTGGTCTTAGTTGTTGAATAGAACGCAATTTGTAATAGATTGTTTTTGTTAATTTCTTGATGTGTGTTGTAAAACTGAGCTTTTTGTCAATGATAACTCCTAAATATTTTATTTCTTCTTTGATTGGAAGAGTCGCATTGAGGATATTAATGTTAGCTGGGGGAGTATATTTTGTGTTTTTTGTTGCAATCAGGACTTCAGTTTTTTTTATGTTAATAGTTAGATTGTTTGAAAGAAGCCATTTTTCAGTTTCTGTTAGACAGTTTATTATATTGTTGTGGTTTGGGTTAATTACATTAAACTCAGAGAATAACATAATGTCGTCTGCATATATAGAATAATTAATTTTGTATTTTTGAATATGGAGCATATTGGTTGGAGGTATATGTTAAATAATAATGCAGACAGAGCTGAGCCTTGGGGTACACCTTGTTCTTGAGGGAAAGGGGATGATGAAAATTGGTTAAACTGAACATATTGTGAACGATCGGATATGTATGATTTAAACCATTCGAGTGTGGTTTTTAGCAATCCTATTTGTTTAAGTCTTGAGATAAGTATGTTGTGGTTGATGCTGTCAAATGCAGCTGATATATCAAGGAAAACCTTTAATGCACGTAATCTAAAAATTAATGTGCATAAAGTTGATTTGCATGTGTTAAAATGTTGAAACATGCTAACATTTTTAAATTAATACAAAATGCATGAAATGAACTTTAAAAAGTCCAAAAATGAGATAAGAAGCCAAGTAAACCAAGTGAACTGAAAATGAACTAAAAAAAATGTTTTCTTGTGTACATTCTTAGTTCTCAATATTTGAAATCTGAGATGATCTGAGCTGCAGCATTTTGAACTACTTTGACACCATGTAAGTACTTTTTAGGCAGACCAATTAAAAACTTGTTACAATAGTCTGAGTGAGTACCAGGGTCTTCATTAGCTATGGGCAGAGAGGGATCATGTCCTGAATCCTTTTGTTATTGCCTCAAATCTCCTTCTTCCAATAGCTTTCTATTTTTAATACAACAAAACTTCCTCTGCTTTTTTTTATCCCCCTCATCTGCTTCCTTCATGCCGCTTTTGTGTTGTCAGTGCCTTTACTTTTCATTTGCTCTGTGAAGTTCCAATTAAAACTGTTTAAACCATGGGGGATGCCACAGACACAAAGCCGCATGGTTCAAACCACTTGTCATTGAATAGTACAATGCAAAAGAAGAGTAAATGCATTAACAATGAAGAAGATAAGGCCGATTACAAATCTGGAATATGTACAATTCTGTAAACAAATGCCAGGTAATCTCAAGATTTAAAAAAGACCAACTTAATCTTAATCTCCTACCAGATTCTCTACCTGTTGTCTTACCTTCTGGATCCCATTTGTCTACCACACAGTACAAATTGAAGAACACACTTGGCACCAGGTATATTTACTCCAGTTCTACTAATTGGTAGCAGATGATGGAGTCAGGAATATCCAAATGCAGAGCTTAAAAGCTAAGGAGACAAAGGAGAACATAGACTGGGGGAGATAATTGGAAACTCCCGAATTTGGTGTGTAAGTGAAGGGAGAAGAGATTGGGGATTCACAAATTAGGGGGAAAGTGGAGACTTGCGGATGGGGATTCAAGATTTGGTGGATGGGTGGATGGATGTGTGGGAAATGGATAGTTACAGATTGTTGAGATTTGGGAGTGGGTAAGAAGTGGGGAGGTGACGATTTAAGGGTGAGGAGAAGAGAGTAGAAACTTCTGAAAAGATGGCAAGAGCAGGGGCTCAATGACTGGAGAAAAGAGGGGACTGGAGGTACATGATGATAAGCAAGTAGAAATGAGGGATTTATGGTCACTGGAGGAGTAGCCTAGTGGTTAGAGAAATTGCCTAATTCCCAGAAGATCAACCCTTCTATTCCCACTGGCATTTCTTGTAATCTTGGGCAAGTCACTTTACCCTCCATTGCCTCTGAAAAAAAGGCCTATCAATCTACTTCTGGTAATGCATTGTGTCACCACCCACCTTCCTCCTCTAGGGTATATAGGTAGTTGCCTAGAAGGGCTGGCAGGCGGGACCACAATATTTATAAAGACCTTGTAAATGCTGCAGCCTGGTATCTGTGTAGTTGGTGGCCAAGTAAACCACAGCCAAGGTTAAAGGGGGTAACAATAAGTTTATTGTCGCACAGGAATTTTTCATATAACTACTTCCCCAAACACAGAAACAAGATGTTGGTACTTTTTGTGCCAAATAAAGAATGAATGGTAACAAAGTCTTCCTGATACTTCTCAGGCAATTGTTTCAAACACAAATAGCTTATTAAACTTCTTTCCCAGCTTTTAAATAGACTGCTTTTCCAAGTACAAGTATTGCTTTCAGGTACTAGGTCCAAACAAAGGAAACTTCACAGCGTTGCATTTACTTTCACAGCTGCATAATGAGTATTGAGCTTTCACTCAGGCAGAGCACTGCCTTTCTTCGTATAAAACTCAAATAAAACAATTAAGCTTTCTCAGCACTTATTACTAGAAATACTTTTTCAGCTTTTCACTCTCTCTGGCAGAAACCACATTCCATATCAGAACAACTGTCTTCTAATAGAGGTGCTTCAGTTTGCATCGGCTCCACTTCAGAATCTGATATGTCCTTATATTTAGGTTTAGGTAAGTCCACAGACTTCCACTGCTCTACGAGTGCATTAAGCTGCTTCCACTTAGTAGCATTTAACCTTCTGGGTACAGGCAAGGATTTAGAATTACCAGCCCCCTTAAAAACAGTATTAAAAGGGCTCACCTTTTTCCTGGCATGTCTAAGATTCACACTTTGGTTAGGAGGTAAATATTTGTCTTGGTACTGCTTCACTAGCTCCTGTATAGCAAGTTGCTCAGCAGGGTCTGACTCTAACGTTCTGCTCTGTAGCCGGCAATTAGCTGAATGCTTGCAAGCAGCTGGGCTGTACTCAGAACTGGAGCTCCTGACACGCTGTCTGCCTTGGGAATCTCTTTGCAGTTTTACAAATGGCACTTTCCTTCTGCCCAACCTCCCACTTGTGACTGTAGCTTCTAAAGAAGACTCCAGGGAAGTACTTCTGTCTCTTCTGGGCAAAGTTTCCAAACTCCGCTCCCCAGGTTTAAAGTAACTTCTAACCTGTTTCTCCTTTTTGCTTGTTCTGAGGTAGTTCCTTCCTGGAAACTTTTCCAGACGCCTCTCCAGAGACCTCTCTGACTCTCTGCCGTCTGGCTGGCCACTCTGCAAGCACCTTGTGCTGTCCGGGTAATGGCAGCTCCTTTTCCTGCTTCCTCCGGTCCTCAGCTTTCTGCTTTGATTCAAATCAGAGTCTGAATCTCCAAATGAAGCTGAACCTCGAACTTCCCTCCACTTCTCTGCCTCTGTCCCAGTCTCCATCTCCATCCTCTCACTAACTGTTCCTTCCTGGTTAAGTGAACGGGGCTGCCCTATCAGCTTTGACTCTGCCCCTTTCTCTCCTATGTCAGCTCCCTGGGTTGTCATGGAGCTGGGGAGTAGCTCTCTCTGTGTTCTCTTGTACGGAGAACCTTTCTGGGCTAGAGCTTTAACCCTTTCCTGACCTGTTTTACTGCCAGCTTCTGAGGAAAGAAACTGTTTTAAAGCCTTATTTCTAGGTTTTAAACCCTCTGCCTTGTCACAATTGCCAAGAAAATCCAGAGGCAGCTGGGTTGTCAGGCATCAATTGAATAGGGATTGTGTGAGATAACATGAATTATGAGGCTGAGGCGGGGGGAGGTGGGGAATCAAGGACTCAGTATGTAAGGTATAGGTGGGGATGGTAGTTGGACCGGAAGGAACAAGATATGTTGCAAGATGGGCAAAAGCAAGGGGATAATATCGGAGGAAGCATGAGATGATAGAAAGAGCTGGGGAGAAGGGTTTGGCAGTGGAAGGGGACGGTGACTGATTAAGAAGCAGTGGAAAGGGATGGGTCTATGAAACTGGTAAAAAGGTGTGGAAGAGACCAATGTTCCCACTAATCTTTGAAGGAGTCATGTGGCTGTGCTGCTGCTGGTAAGGGGAGTAGACTCTGCTGTTCTAAGGCCTGTTATAATATTTCTAATGCTGACTTTTCATGATGGTTGTTACTGTATGAGTTTAGCAGTTAGAGTGTTTTGGTTTAACAAGTTTGTTCTACAGATTCTGTGTGATTTTACTGCAGGTTTCTAGATAATTGCACTGTAGCAGCAGAGCGCAGACAAACCAATAATACCAGGAGTCTGTTCAGAAGGTCCAAATCATTGTGCACAAGACTCAAGCAAAGTCAAATTCAAAATGGCTGAGCGATGTTCTCTGGCAATACAACAACTTTTATAGATTTTTGCTCCATTCTAGGTATAGGAAAACATTTCATTGGTCCCGGTAACCTCCCGTACCTCCCGTACCCCTTCTATTGGTTCCGGTACTGATATGATTATCCAATTATGTTCTTTGAGTGGGCTCAGCACCTGCTCACCCCCCTTCTAGTCCCAATTACAATGGTCAGTTCACCAACTTGTTACTTTCCTACTTCCAAGGCCATTCAGCTAGTTAGTACGTGTAGGGAAGCAGGGCTCTATAACCTTTCTGTCAGCAGTTTTTTAATTAAATCCCTTGCAGCTGTGTTCTCTTATCAGTGAGCATTTAAACATATTTTCTGTATTTTTCCAAGTTTCAGTTCTGCTTGTCTAAGCTAATTCAATACTTTACTGAGTTCTAATTCTACAATAGCAGCATGTTGGGGGATGTGTAATTCCTATGGGCCTCCTCACAGGCTTCATTTACAGGTCAAGCTGGTTAGGCCTACCTGCTTATGTCAGACACTGTGGATCACAGGCCTTCACCTGCCACATTCCCCCCTTTGATTAATCTCACCCTATTACTTAATAAGGTGTGAGAATTAAATCACTTAAAATGGTTATACCAAGGTCAGAGGATTCCGACTATATGTAGGAGGTCTAGGATGGTATAAGGCCATAATCTTAGTTGCGGTCTTCCGCTCAACTGTACTTTCAATAGTACTTTGAATACAACGCACACAACATGGGATTATGTTCCGCTCACTTCGAAACAAGTGGCCAGTTATCACGGATGTAATAATGTCCCACCAGCTAGACATTCTCATGGTCACTGAAACATGGCTCTCAACTGAAGACAATATCATCCTCAACCAGCTTCTCCCACCTAACTTTACAGCCTTCACTGGACACAGACAAAACAAGAAAGGCAGAGGAGTACTTATCATCACCAAAGCTGACCTCCAGTTTAAAATGGATGAATCCAACAGTAACAACCATCTAGAAACAGTATCAGTCTCAAACAACACATGCTCCATAAATCTGGTCTATAGATCACCGTCAGGGGATCCAGACGACCTAGCAACCATAATAAATCTGGCATCCTTCACCCAGGGTCCAAATAAACCTAATTGGATCGTAGGAGATATCAACCTACCATCATTACAGGACACTCAAGCAACAGCATTCCTAGATGCCCTAGATAGCCTAGGATACACACAAATGGTGCAAGAACCTACTCATGAGAAAGGCAATATCCTCGACCTAATATTCGCACCGCAGCTAATTTTGGATCAACCACAAAACATCGTGTTATCAATATCTGCAGTCCCATGGACTGACCACAAACTCATCACCTTTCAGATGCCTACCACTAACTGTTCACATAAGACGAAAACGGATGAAAGCAGGCCCGCTAACTTAGATACCAGAAGATTCCACCCATTTAACAGAGAACGCATCCTCACTGAAATGAGCACACTCTTTGATGACACCTCACTAAGCCTAGAAGAATTGATCTCCACCTGGAATAAAAAACTCAGCGCAATCGCTATCCGCCCTCCAACGAACAAGAACCCAAAGAAGAGATCTACCGCCCCATGGTTCACAGCCGATTTAAAAACCTCACTAACCATTTTAAGAAGGCTAGAAAAACGATGGAGAAAGTCACGTACCACCAGTGACCAGTCAGCTTACATACAACACCTGGCAGAGCATCATAAAGCCATCTCAGATAAAATCAGACAACACCACACAGATACCCTGAAACGGTCATTGAATAAACCTCACGACTTGTTTAACTTAGTTAAAACACTTGCCAAAGAGCCAACCCCTGAGCACCACAGCAGGATCCACCCACAGGACTATGCAATTTACATGCAATCTAAAATGTGCAAGACCAACAAAATATTAATACCAGACCCTCCTGATGAACAAGACTACCCAGTATCACTGGCATCCTTCTCTACTCCCTCGAAGAAAACTATTGAAGATACCATCCTAGCTCTAAACACAACCACTGCACACACTGACCCTTGCCCTGCGCACTGGATAAAGGACCTGCGATGTGACATATCCTCAACTATAGCAAAAATCTTAAACTATTCCTTCACCACTGGCTCTTTCCCATCTACGCTCAAACAGACCTCTGTAAGACCGCTGCTAAAGAACACCAAACTTGATCCTCAAAAGGTAGAATCTTACAGGCCCATATCTAGCATACCTATGCTAGCAAAAATCATCGAGAAAATAGTGCACAGGCAATTACAGGATCATATAGACACATCAGCCCCACTGGATCCAGCTCAACATGGTTTCAGAGAGTCGCATGGAGTAGAAACACTACTCACAACACTCCTCAACAACATAACCTCAGGTGTGGATAACATACGCCAGGGCTTCGCTCTTGTCTTCCTAGATATAGCAGCGGCTTTTGACTCGGTATGCCACGAAATTCTCATCTGCCGGCTAAGGGAAAAAGGCATCTGTGGAACAGCACTCGAATGGTGCAAATCTTACCTGTCCGATAGATGGCAGCATGTCAGAGTCGACGGGGATACATCTGAACCTTTCCAACAAAGTCAAGGTGTACCCCAAGGATCCTCTTTATCTGCATTGATGTTTAATATATACATCCAACCCATCTGCGACATCATCAGATCCTTTAATGTCAGTTACATGATATATGCAGACGATGTGCTACTATATATGCCAATATCATTGGATTGCCTAGACCTTACCCCACTGACTAACTGCTTTGACACCATATCAGAGTGGCTCCTATCACAAAACCTGAGAATACAACACAAAAAGACGGAAGTCCTGTTCATCTCGAGGAACACCAACTTCACCCCACCTAGTTGTATTAACGTAAAGGATGCCCAACTCCAAGTTAAACCGGCAATACGCTACCTGGGAGTAACGCTGGACCAAAACCTTGACATGAAGAACCACATAGCCAACACAGTCAAGGCAATCTACTTTAAAATCAGATCCCTCAGACACCTACGCATGCTACTTGAACCGGACGATTTCCGTACCATTTACCAAGCCCTTATACTCCCCCATTTCGACTTCTCAAACTCCATACTACAAGGACTCCCCCGGTCCACCCTGAACCCCCTGCAATTAGCCATGAATAGTGCAGCGAGGGTACTCCTCGGGGCATCCAGGAGAGATCACTTAACACCCCTTCTAAAACAGCTACACTGGCTCCCCATTCAAGCAAGGATCAGTTTCAAGACCTTACTGCTAACATTCAAAGCGGCTAAGGGGCTCACCTCTTCCTCTCTCTCCAACCTCATACAACCACTTGCACCAAACAGGCCACGAAGAACAGCAGAATTAAACACACTAGTTATCCCAAATGACACCACAAGATACACTAGATCAACAGCCAACAGAGCCTTCCAATTCTGCGCCCCATCTCTATGGAACACCTTACCAGCACAAATCAGATCAATACCTAATCTAAGTCAGTTCAGAAAGGCTTTAAAGCATTTCCTCTTCCTTAAATATCTCAATGACAGCTCCGAACATAACCCCCAGGTGAATAGCAGAAGTGGTCAAACAGATAGACCCCCGCAACAGGCCAACTTCACAATGTAAATAACTAGTTGCTCCATATACTATTGTACCACTGTTGTATATAGTTAACCAGGATATCCTTTATCAGATAACCCTGCATTGTATTTGTTTCCCCTATTTCGCCAAGTTATACTTCCTGTTAAATGTAACGACCAGACATATGTAAACTGTCGGATGTTTTATGTTCAATGTAAACCGCGCTGATGTCTAATAGTGCGGTATATAAGAATTGTTAATAAATAAATAAATAAATAAATAAATAAATAAATGCATGGTAACAGTAAAATGACAGCAATGATTATTAGTACGAGTATAAGGAAAGTTTTAAGTCCTCCTATCCATGAGAAAAGACCAGCAAACCAGTTAGGAAACTTTAGTGAATGCCAAGTTTGTACAGGCACATAAGCTTGTTTTCGCATAGTTTCAGCAATTTCTTCAACTACTTGGCCTTTATCATCAATTTTTAAGCAACAATTAGTTAGATTCAGTTTACCACATACTCCTCCTTCAGCTGCCAACAAATAGTCTAAGGCTAAATGGTTCTTATATATAGCAGTGCGCATTTGGGTACTCTGTCTAGCTAAAAGTGTGAGAGCTTGGCTAGTTTCATTAGTTATTATTTCAACTACTGCTTGTAAGCGAATAATACGATTAATCATATAAACTGGGGTCCGATAGCCCCACATACCATCATCATTCCAAGTGGCGGGTCCATAATATTCAATGATTCTCTCTGGTGGCCAATCATCACCCTTCCACTTTTCCCACTTGCCTACCTGGAGGGGCGCTCTCTTTTGTCGTAGTGCTCTTTTGTGTCTTTGATTAGTAGTGTATACTGGGTATCCTAATTGTTCTCCATGTTCTGTATTTAGAAGGAAGAAGGAAGGTCTGATGGTCCCTAAGACACATGCTCCTCCCCAGTGTGCAGGAAGTCGGGCATATGCTCGGTTTCCACAGATCCAATATAGGCCAGGTGGGGCTTGCCAGGCATGAGGTTTGGCAAGATTAGTCCATAAACTAGCAAGCTCTGGGAATCTTGCTAATGGGTTAGGGGGTTCAGGTTCTTTAATTCCTGACCACCAGGACGTCTTTTTGGTGGTGTCATTGTAGAACCTTTGGCTAAGACAGACCAGCTGTCCTACCTGTTGTTTGAACTGGGGTCCAGTTCTAGCATAGCAAAGACGTCCAACTATTGTGTGCGCTAGCACCCATTCGCTGGTAGTCTTGTGTATTTCAGTCTGATTGTAAGTCATTGAGTAATTCAATTCTTGGGCTTCCCATGGCCATTGGTCACCCATTCGTGTTCCCCCACAAAAATAACAATTAGAAATGTTTAGACTAGATACTACTGCTCCAGCTAATTCTAAAAATAAGTTCTGGGAAGGATGGGGCATGTCAAATTTATTTAAATGCATGGTTTCATAGAATGTGTCATGGATTTGATACTTGGATGATTTATGAGCTTGAGTATTTAATTTTATATACACTATGGTTCCTGGATCTGTTCCAGTTCCATCAATTCGCAATCCAAATCGGAATCCTTGTTTCCAATTTTCTGGTCTCTGTATGACTAACTCTAAAGGATTGCAAGCATTTTTCTTACATTTGTCTAGGTCTTTGACATGTGATGGTTTTCGTAATGTAGCCATTCGATTATCTTTATTCCATACCATACCAATCCAGGTGGCATAATAAACACATTCCCACTTTGGGCAGAAATACTCTGATTCTGGGGCTTTGCTATATACATTAGCTGAAACTTCCTTTCCTGTGCATGCTCCCCATTCAGTGGACCCTTCTGGACACATATATTTGCCACTCTGTGAGTATGTTTTTTCCCAATCACCACATTTAGAACGACTATCTCTGTTGATTACTTCACAAGCATCAAAATACAAAATGGCATCTTTACTAGGATCTGTTAGTTGGCGTGTGGCATTAATTAAAGGTCCATCCGCATCTTTCCACCGCATTTCTAAGGTATAATAGGATGGATTTTGATGCGGATTAAAGCATACTTTAGATTTACCTTTGGTACAAACATTTAGTTCAGTGGTGTTATATATACACCGAGTCACTGTACCAGTGCAGGTATAGTAAGAATGATAAAGCAAAGTCTGAGTTATTTTCATTCCAGTCCGAGTGGAAGTGATGCAAGCAGTACATGGAGGCAAGGCATAAGTTAGTTCAAAGCCTTCATACCAGGCAACCAGGATAAAGCAAAAACAAAGATACATGTTGATTGGAGTTCTTCTGAATCCTCAGCTTGCAAATCTTGACACGACGTTCTCTTCTTCGTCCCGTTTGCTAATAAAGCAATTCAACGGGTGCTGAGTGTTGATTGAAGATCCTCAAGTTGTCCATCACACATTTACCAACTTATCAGTCTTAGTTGGCTCTGAAATATGATCAATCAATGTAGCATCAAAGTGGTGCGTAAAGTTACACACCTGGGGTTCGTTGAAACAGAACTTTTGCTGTATGAGAAACAGCAATCCTCTTCGAAAGACTTGGCTACTGCACGGCACTATGATAAAGTGTCTAAGCTGCTGGTTGCCGTCTCAAGGTAATACGCAAAGGTGCATCAGGATGCTGCTCTGTTGTCCACTGCTCAGGTTCTGAATCAGCTGCGGGCTTGACTCTGCTGTGATGAATCCAGGCGTCGATCTCCGCTACCTTTACTGCAGTTGGGGTAGACAGGATGACGGTGTATGGTCCCTTCCAATGGGGTTCCAGCGGTGTCTTTTTCCAATCTTTGATCCACACCGAGGTACCAGGCAGGTAGGGATGCAAGGGTTCCATCAAGTTGATAGGCAAGTGGTCTTGGATCCACGCATGGAGAGCCTGTAGAACAAGACTAAGAGCTAGAAGTTCTTGCCTGGTTATTTCTGAACCAATCTGGGCTAAGCTCCCTTTAATTCCCTGCACTATTGGTGGGGGTTTACCATACAGAACTTCAAAAGGGGAAAATCCTGTTGACTTCACAGGAGCTGAACGTATTCTGAGTAAAGCTATTGGGAGTACTTGGGGCCACTTCAGGTGAGTCTCCTGACAAAGTTTGGACATTTGGGCTTTTAAGGTACGATTCATTCGCTCAACTTTCCCTGAACTCTGGGGTCTGTATGCAGTGTGAAGCTTCCATTGTATCTGCAAAGCTTTTGCTAACTGTTGAGTAATCTGAGAAACAAATGAGGGTCCATTGTCTGATCCTATTACTGCTGGGATTCCAAATCTAGGGACAATCTCTCTCATTAAAACTTTGGTGACTTCTCTGGCTTTCTCAGTTCTGGTCGGGAAGGCTTCTACCCACCCAGAGAAAGTACAAACTAATACTAGCAAGTAGTGATACCCATTGGCTTTTGGCATTTCAGTGAAGTCAATTTGCAGGTGGTGCATGGGGGTTACACCTCCTGACTGAACTTGGGGTGCCAGTGTGGGACCTTGTTTGGCATTATTTTTGGCACAGATTAAACACTGGCGTGCTATTGAAGCTGATAGGGTTGCTAACATAGTGATGCAGAAATGTGGTCTAAGTGCTTTTTCCATAGCACGTTTTCCATAGTGTGTGGCTTCATGGAAGGCTTTAACAAAAGCTGGGCACAACAATTCAGGGATTACTATACGCCCTGGGGGTTGACTGCCCTCTGCTGGTGGCAGCTCAATCCACCCATCTTTCAGTACTCCATCTTCCTTGTTACAATAGTAATCTAATTCTTTGGTGGTATATCGTGGTGTCCATGAGTTCAAGGGTACTGGAAACAATGCTGCCTGTAATGGCATAGCTTGTGGCGAAATTTGTCCTGTCATAGCTGCTTGTCGTGCTGAGGCATCTGCAAACCTATTTCCTCGAGCAACTTCTCCTTTTCCTGTTTGATGTCCTCTGCAGTGCATAACAGCTACACGAGTTGGGGCCCATACTGCATCAAGTAACATTAGTATCTCTGGGCCATACTTGACTGATTTTCCTCCGGATGTGATGAGCCCTCGTTCTTTATAGAGAGCTCCATGGGCATGTAGGGTAGTGAAGGCATACTTTGAGTCTGTATATACATTTAACACAAGTTTTGCACCTAACAACAGTGCTCGAGTAAGTGCTATCAATTCTGCTTTCTGGGCTGATGTACCTGAGGCTAGAGCTGATGACTTGACGACTTCATGTTGAGTGACTACTGCATATCCGGCACAGCGTCGTCCATTGATGATGAGACTGCTTCCATCTACATAATAAATTTGGTCAGGATTATCTATGGGCACATCTGTCAGGTCAGGTCGACTTGAGAAGACAGTGTCCATGACTTCTATACAGTCATGTTCTGGGGGTTCTTCACTGATAGGTATCAATGTGGCTGGGTTTAAGGCATGGCTCACTTCTAGTTGTATCTGTGGATTTTCACATAACATGCTTTGGTATTTCAACATTCGAGAATTGGTGAGCCAATGATTTGCTTTTTGTTCCATAAGGGCAAGGACTGCGTGTGGCACAGTGACTCATAGATTCTGTCCTAGTGTGAGCTTGTCTGCTTCACTCACTAACAATGCTGTGGCTGCAACTGCTCTCAGGCAAGGTGGCCAACCTTTGGCCACAGTGTCCAATTGTTTCGATAGGTATGCTACAGGTCGCTCCCAGTTTCCCAATTTCTGAGTCAACATGCCTAAGGCATTTCCCTGTGCTTCATGTACGAACAAGTGAAAAGGCTTATGAACATCTGGTAATCCAAGAGCTGGTGATGACATCAATTCTTCCTTTAACGTCTTGAAGGCTGTATCCTGCTCAGGTCCCCACTCCAGTGGTGATTTTTCTTCTCCTTTTGTGGCTTCATACAATGGTTTGGCGATTTGAGCAAAGTTGGGAATTCAGATTCGGCAATATCCTGCTGCTCCCAGAAAGGCTCTGACTTGCTTTCTGGTAGTTGGGGTTGGAATTCTGCATACTGCTTCTTTCCTTTCTCTGCCTAACTTTCGGCTTCCTTGGGTTATATGAAAACCTAAGTATTTTACTTCTTTTTGGCATAGTTGTGCTTTTGCTCTGGAAACTTTATATCCAGCTTCATCTAGTAACTGCAGGAGGTCTTTAGTGGCTTGTATACATTCACTTTCTGATACAGCAGCTATCCGCAGATCGTCCACGTATTGGAGAAGCACTCTCTTCCCCGGGGCCACTGGATAGCTTGAAAGGTCTTGATTTAATGCAGCACTAAAGATGGTAGGCGAATTCTTGAACCCTTGGGGTAATCGTGTCCAGGTAAGTTGGCCCCCTCTTCCAGAGATGGGGTCCTGCCATTCGAATGTAAATAATATCTGACTTACAGGGGCTAATCTTATGCAAAAGAATGCATCTTTTAAATCTAAAACAGTGAAGTGGGTAGCTTCAGCAGGAATCAGTCCTAGAAGGGTGTAAGGATTTGGCATGACAGGATGTATAGTCTCAACTGCTTCATTCACTCTTCTTAGATCTTGCACTGGGCGTTAGTCATCTGTTCCAGGCTTTTTCACTGGCAGGAGTGGAGTGTTCCATGGGGATTGACATACTTTTAGTAGGCCATGTTCTAGTAATCTTTGCAGGTGGCGGTGGATACCTTCAATTGCAGCTCTTGGGAGAGGGTATTGCTTGAC
Organism: Ichthyophis bannanicus; assembly: GCA_033557465.1. Lineage (NCBI taxonomy): Eukaryota > Metazoa > Chordata > Amphibia > Gymnophiona > Ichthyophiidae > Ichthyophis > Ichthyophis bannanicus. Next base: position 218,874,594 of record CM066036.1, read on the forward strand.
ATGTACTGGTGTAGCACTAGGCTTAAGGGTTACAATTACTGGAGCTATATGTTTGGCTAGGCCTGGAGGACTTCCTTCTGCCCATACTCCAGGTGGGGCATCAATACTTTTCAAAGTTTGTTCAAAATAGGTGTCTTGGACAGAATCATCACTGTAATATCTCCATTCTTCTTCTCGGGGAACTGTAAGCAGCATCATTCCTGCTGGTTTGGCTTGAGAATTTACTGTCATTTGCATTTCTCCTCTTTCAGTAAAGGATATTTGGGCTTGTAGCTTGGCTAACATATCTCGTCCCAGTAGTGGCACTGGACATTCAGGCATGTAAAGGAATTGATGAGTTATTTGTTGTCCTCCTAGACTGCATATGCGATTCTGAAGAAAAGATTTTGTAGCTTTGGCACCAGTTGCTCCTACAATAGTGACTGCTTTTGTAGAAAATGGGGCTATTTTCTTGTCTACTACTGAATGTTCTGCTCCAGTATCAACCATAAAGTTCATAACTTGGTCTCCTATTTGTATTCCGACCATAGGCTCCTGGAGACCTAAAGCAAATTCGGAGCCCGGTCTGTCCTAATCCACGTCATCTTCATCATGGGCTGTCGTAGCCAATGCTTGCACGGCTTCTCCTCTTTCTCGCTGGTATTGCTCTCGATTGGCTCCTCCGCGATTTCGGGGACGGCCTCGTCTTTCTTCTCTCCATTGATGATTGTCTTCGTCATCTTGATGGGCGTCTTCAAGTTGCGGGCATGCATCTCTCCAATGTCCCTCCTCCTTGCAGTAGGCACATTGGTTCCTGCCTAGCTGGGGCCGGCTTCCGCCTCGGCCCCACCCCCTTCCTCTACTCCGTCGACTAGGGATACCTCCCCTTTTCTGTTCAACTATGGCCGCAGCCAAAAAATCCGCTTTCTTCTTCATCTTTCGATCACATTCTCTCTGCTTTTCATTATCACGATTCACATATACTTTATGAGCGACTTCCAGTAACTGAGTTGTATTCATGCCCGCAAACCCATCTAATTTCTGTAATTTACGTCTGATATCTGGTTGAGACTGATTCACAAAAGCAGAATTCACCATGCATAAGCTTCCTGGTGCATCAGGATCATAGGGAGTATACATTCTATATGCTTCAGTTAATCTTTCATGAAATTCTGCTGGGCTCTCATCTATACCTTGGATAACTCCTGCAACTTTGGAAAGGTTCATAGCTTTCTGGCCCCCCCTTTTCAGGCCTTGTATAAAGCCTTGGCGAAAACGGGCTAGGGCTCTAGATCCTCTTTCTGTATTTGGATCCCATCGGGGGTCTTCATTCGGGAATTCTCTCTGGGCTGCTTCCCGATTATCTATTCTTTCCTCCCCTGCTTCTGGAGCTACAGGGTTATCCGCCAGCCAATCTATAGCTGCTTTTCTAATTTGTGTCCGCTCCTCTGTGGTAAATAAGGTAGACAGGAGCTGGCGACAATCTGCCCATGTTGGTTGGTGAGTTTCCATAATAGTATTTACTAACTCTGTAAGCTCTTGGGGTTTATTAGTATAGGAGGCATAATGTGTCCTCCAATTTAACAAATCAGTGGTAGAGAAGGGGACATACACATAATTTAGGGGTCCCGCCACCACCTCATTATCTTCATTTCTTATGGGTATTCCCGGGACTTGCCGTAAAGGCATCATCTTGGCAGTAGATGTCTTTTGGGATCTGAGAGATATTTTCGTAACTTTCCTGTCAGGGGTTATTTTCCTCTTTTCTTCGTGCTTTACTTTAGATTTACTTTTCACTGGCGAGCTAACACTGGCAGCCACTTTTACACTGTCAGTATCACTCGGGGAATTTCCAGCTCCTTCCTTCTCTGTTTCTGTATCTGATTCTCCTCTGTCTGTCTCAGTAGAATCATCTTCTTCAATTAAAGGGAGCTCATCTACCTGCTCTTTGGGTGATGGCTCAGGGGTTGGGTCCCGTTCCTGCTGTCTCCGGGGCTCTGGGGCAGGACGTGGGGCTACTCTCACTGGGCGCTGGGTTTGGGGCTGTCGGGTGATCGCTTCTGAGGAATCAGGATCTACCAGGATGGGTTTCTTCCTGGACTTTTCACCTTTCCCTTTCTTTCTAGGTTGTTCTATTTTCTGACTATAATCTGTCTTTGCTAACATTATTCTGCACTGTTCTTCATAACAGCGCTTCGCCCAAGGGGGCGGATCTTCACAGATACTTAACCAAGAATCTATATAGGGGTACTGATTGGGGTGCGTAATTCGCACTCTACGGTGCACTAACTGAATAATTCCTACATTAAAGGTTCCCTCTCGGGGCCAGGTAGGGTCTAGATCAGGCCACTCCCTAGTACACAAAATCTGTAAACGAGCTGCAGTCATTTTAATACCATAGTCTCGAGAATATCCTTCCTTAAAATGTGCGATCATACATTCTAACGGAGTGTTCCTAGTAGACCCCGCCCCTCCCATTTCGATGTGTGCGCGCAACAACAGACAGAAGGGAAAAGGAGGGCGGACCGTGGGTAAGGGGTCCTCATGGTCCTGGAAACGTATAAGGAAAACGAATAACAAGACAAGACGACAATCGCTTCCCCCTTTTTACGACCTGAACGCGGTCGCCCGGTCAGGAAATGCGCTACTCAGGGGTCCGCCTTCGCTTGGTCCGTGCTGCCAGACCTCTCATTCACACTTCATTCACTCAATCATGCTAGCAACGTATCCCAGAATACATTCATTTCTATCTATACTGACTAGTCTCAAGCAAGTTTCAAATACTAGAAAGACGAGGGTTTCGCCCTGCTTCTCTTACGCAGGGGTATTCGGCCCGTCTTTGAGAGGTGATCAAGCTCTCTTACCAAGTTCCAAGTTCCAAGTTCAAGCAAGATTCAAATGGCCATGCAAGATTCAAGTGGCAGTACTGCTCTTTCTTATCTGTCTAGACACATGCTAAAATCAAAACTCTACTCACCGGATCCGGTCCTCAAACTTCCCAAGCAGGCGCATGAGTTGGACCTCGGACTCCCCTCACTCGGGTTCGAGGTGTTGGCTCCAGCCGGGTCCGGCACCCACCGAGGTCCGACCAGCTCCCTCCGATACAAGGGACCGGCGGCGCCAGGGAGCAGCCCCCGTCGGAAAGGCGCGATCCCGGCAGGACCAAACCTATAGAGGCGGAAAGTCGTGGTATATTGCCCTATATACACTCTGATTCCACAACTTCCCAGCCAACGCACCAAGAATATGTAGCAGCAGAGTGCAGACAAACCAATAATACCAGGAGTCTGTTCAGAAGGTCCAAATCATTTATTTGTGCACAAGACTCAAGCAAAGTCAAATTCAAAATGGCTGAGCGATGTTCTCTGGCAATACAACAACTTTTATAGATTTTTGCTCCATTCTAGGTATAGGAAAACATTTCATTGGTCCCGGTAACCTCCCGTACCTCCCGTACCCCTTCTATTGGTTCCGGTACTGATATGATTATCCAATTATGTTCTCTGAGTGGGCTCAGCACCTGCTCACCCCCCTTCTAGTCCCAATTACAATGGTCAGTTCACCAACTTGTTACTTTCCTACTTCCAAGGCCATTCAGCTAGTTAGTACGTGTAGGGAAGCAGGGCTCTATAACCTTTTGGTCAGCAGTTTTTTAATTAAATCCCTTGCAGCTGTGTTCTCTTATCAGTGAGCATTTAAACATATTTTCTGTATTTTTCCAAGTTTCAGTTCTGCTTGTCTAAGCTAATTCAATACTTTACTGAGTTCTAATTCTACAATAGCAGCATGTTGGGGGATGTGTAATTCCTATGGGCCTCCTCACAGGCTTCATTTACAGGTCAAGCTGGTTAGGCCTACCTGCTTATGTCAGACACTGTGGATCACAGGCCTTCACCTGCCACAGCACAATGTTCTTAGTGCTCTGAATTGATGACACCAAAATTTGATGACTATTTTTTGCACTATTTGAAATCTGTTGTTATTCCCTAAATAATACACATTCTTAACATTTCAACAGTGTCACTTAGTATAGCAATGCTCTGCAGACCCATAGGCAAGACCATAGACTCTTCTTAGAACAGTTAATACCATTATAGTTTCCTTTTCTTATAGAAATGATACTAATATATGTTTTGCATTTATTTTGTACTAGTTTAACAGATATTAGCATACAGTATTCCCTTTTCATAGAAATGCGTGTTTCCATCATAATCTGTATTCCTTTTTAGTTCTACTGAAAGGTAGGGGAATGCAGGAGAGCTGAAAATTTGCACTTGCTCACGCGCTGAACCCTGCACATTCTGAATAGCACATCAGTATCCCCTATCCAGGCATGAAAACAGCATGATTGTTCTGCATTTTTTCATTGTGCTTTTCCTTTATTTGGAATTAATTTTCGGTGGCATGATATCCAAACTATTTGAGTAAATCACTGACACTTTTACATTAGTGCTGCTACCATAAGCATTTATGCCAATTTAATGTAAGTGCAAAAGTTATTACTCATAGCTTCTGAACTGAGAATTACACCTCATAAAGCCACTTAACTGTGCAAAGTATTTCAGTATGTCACTGTCTATGAATCTTAAGGACCATAGTCCCTTGATGTTTTGATTGTATAGAGAAATAGGGAGCTAGTTTAATTTACATAATGATGGAAATAAAAAGTAGTTATATGGTGCACCTATGGTGCACTTGGGCTCCTCAGCCACAATGCATGTGAATTTGCATATGAAACTGAGTCCCTGTCTCATAGCTGGCGAGGTCTATTATTTTGGGGATTCAGAGCATATTCATTGATCTACAAGGAATATCGAAAGGTGCCAGAATTCTTGAAAGTGTGTCCCTCAAGCTTCCTGAGTACCAAACATTAGTTTGTAAATTCTGTCAGATAATGTGCCTGGTACTCAAGGTTGCAAAGCTTTGGCAGATTCTAACAATCTTTAGATGTAAAAAATCATTTGCCTTTTGTTGTACATGGTTGCTAATAATAATGCAATGTATAACTTGGATTTGGAGTTTAGGTTTAATTGGTTGTCTTTCCAGTTACAGTTGGGTAAAGTAAGTAGCTGTCTGCCTAAAACAATTTATAATCTAAGATGACAGTATTCAAATGTTTTGTCTGTGTAATTTTGAGTGTAACAGAGGTATTCAGTATAGGTCCAAACTATCCTCATGCCTAAGTGCATAAACCCCTCCCAACCCTCTCCTCTACTATAACTCCACCCATATTGCAATAACCACATAGACATTTGCCACCACCTGATAACAGCCCATTGAATCCAGCACCAAAATCAATCTTCAATAACCAATTGGCTTGGAAAACTGCACTTAGCCACCTTTCGCTGCAACAACCAGCACAACAACGCCACATCTGGAAATAATGAACATAAAGCACAGGCAGGAGGGAGGACAAACTCCCTTCAAGCTTCCTGTAGGAATGATGCCACTATACATGTTGCACCCAATTAAATTGGGGCTCTTGTGAACCTCTCTCTGTCTCTCAATCAGCCTAAGAGTGCAAATCCACCATCATTGGCGGTTCCTGAAGATGTTCTCCCCAGATTCAAACAAAACCTTCCCCCAACCAGTCTCTTACCCCCCCCCCCCCATTTCAACTGCCACACTTTCTAGAAGAAATTCCCCATAGGATATTGCAACCTAACACCCATCCTTCCCCCTCCCCTTTAGCTTCCTAGAAACCAGACCTAAGTCCCAGACTGGTCCAAGTTCCAACTGGGAACCCTGCTACTCTCGTTTGTGACTGAGCCCAGTAGCCTCTCACAATTACCCAAACAAATCTTGCTATTTGGAAATCTAATGACAGCTGGAAACATTTTAACCAGCCAAGTTGTTAACTGGACACAATTTGTCATGTTATGTGAAAGCAGGGCTTGGGGTATGATTTTAACTTTTCCTAAAAGCAGTATTTTTAAAAGTTGCCAAATTGTAAATGTTAAGAGAACAGACATCTCTGTGGTGAATTAACTTTACCCGATGAGGCCTATCTCTCTTCTTTTATCCTCACAGCTAAAGAGTTTTGAGAAGTTGTTGATTTTATTTGTGGGAGAATGTATTCTTCAGGGCTCTACTATTGCTTGTGAAACTGAAATAGCAAGTATGTAATCCTATTCTCTATACAAGGCCATTGTTAGAATGAAAGTTCTTTAATCAAAATAGATTTCAATAGAAATGATTTCACAAAAAGCACATTTAGCTTGGATTGGAGATGGAGTCAAACAGGTACAATTTTATCATGAGAAGCTCTGCCTCATCCAAAACGTGCCCTGGTAACCCTTCAGTGATCCATACAACTGTTGTCAAAATGGGAGGAAGGAGGTTATAAAGAAAAAGAAAAAGCAGCGGGTCTGTTATTCAGTGGCAGCGACTAGCTGATCTAATTCGGTTAGCCGCTGCTGCTGAAATTTAAAGACAGATATTCAGTGCAGGGGTCATATCCGGCACTGGCATTGAATATCCAGGTTGCCCAAATTGGCTTTGCCACATAGCCATAACCAGACAGAGGTTCAATATCACCATGTTAGTGTCGCTGGATATCTCACTTGGCAGCATTTACACGGGTTGCAAGTCTGAAATCCGCGTAAATGTCTTTGAATATTGGGCCCAGTGACAATAGCATATTTTCCCGGCATTACGTTTTTTCTTTAAACTATATTGGGAGAACATTCCCTCAAGTAGAGTTTTTCAGTGACATATTTCGGTAAAGTTAAAAACCTGTGGGCAATAATGAAAACATTTTATACAAGTAAATGGTTAGTGTGTGGTTTACTGTGTGTATGGCAACTATTAGCACATGCTAGCAGTGTAGCCATGCACAGGGACTGGGCGGGTTAGAGGAGGAGTATGGTGGTGTGGTAAGGTGTCCCTCATGGTACCATTCTAGCACCTACCCTGCTCAACCTCTTTCTGCCCCCCACCCCTTGTAACTTTCAGAGCCTTGGATTACACGGATATGTCTTTGCTGACTATACTGACTCCTCTTCTGCCTCCTTTGCAGCACGTAATTCACGACTTATCATTGTTCAATGGTTAGAGACCCATGGAATGAAGTTGAATCGCACTAAATCAAAGGTTATTGCCCTCTACCTACACTTCCCATCCACAACCAGCCAATTCCACTTTCTGACTCTTTCTCCATCGCAGGTTTTAAACTCGGTTCATTTTACCTTTGACTCAAAAATTTCTGCAGTTTAAAATCTATACTTTTTTTTTCTCAGACAGAAATATGCTGTGCTGTCTTAATCTTTATCTTTATTCAGCTTTTTGATATACTGCTTAGGCCGGAGCATAAAAGCAGTGTACGATACAAACAACTGCTTAGAAAAGGACCATTTCTGGACATTATCTATAGACTATTACCTTTGCACTTATCCTTCATCTCCTTGATTACTGCAGTATTCTCTGTCATGGTTTATCACTTTCCACATTACACCATCTCCAACTCCTACACAATTTTGCAGTCTCTTCAAATACAAAGAAATTTGATCATAACACTCCGTTTCTCTGATCTCTATATTTGCTCCCAATTAACTTCAGGAGTCAATAAAAAATTGGTGTAATTATTCTTAGTTTTGTACACTAACAATCCACTTTCTCTCTGATCTTCTCATTCCATATAGCACAGCATGACCTGCACACTCAAACCACTGCTTACTCATGGGGCAAAGAGCATGGAATCCGTGTACCTTTCTGGAACCTGACAGGTACTTGTGACCTGGATTGGCCACTGTTGGAAACAGGATACTGGTGCTTGATGGACCCTTGGTCTCACCCAGTATGACATTTCTTATGTTCTAATTTTACCCACAGCACACAATTGCTTCATAGACACCACTAAAGAGACAACCTCCTCCTCTGTTTGGTTATATTTTGTGGAACTCACTCTTGCCTCATTTCACAGGAAAACCAAATGGTACCCGATTCAAATCAGAACTGAAGACTCACTTTTTCTCCCTAGCCTTTTGTCAGTGAGCCAGATACACCTCAGAGATAACTTTCTCCCTCTCCCTTTTATGGTTTATATTTTTCTAATGATGGCATTGTAACCTAGTATTCTTATATACCTTTGATTTCCTTGTAATGATGCATTGCAATCTTATTTTTCTTTTTTATGACTTTTGTTCTTAATTAAGCATTGTAGCTTTTGTTTTCTTTCTGATATTTAAATGTTTTTGTCGTAAATCACTTTGAAAATCCTTGGATTCTTAAACGGTATATCAAATTTACAACTAAACTAAGGAGTATGGGAGTTCACTAAGCATTGTGGTTAGCGTGGGTGTCACTGGCACACCTCAGCATTAATGTCACAGTTAGCATGGGTGCACTTACCAGCACATCAATGGTGGTACGCAACAATCTGATTAGCACAGGGGTGGCACTGAACCATTCTAACTGCATGGGGACATGCCGTGCATGCTCCCATCAGTTATCATGGTCTGGTGCCACCCCCATGCTAGGTTTTGGGGGCTGAACAAGTGGTGAACTACCACATTTTAGTAAACATGACCCTGAATGCATAAAGCATGGATTTTTTTAACTTCTTAAAAATTTCTGTTACATGAAAAATGTTTGTTTTATTTCTTTTCTAGTGACTTCATGGATGGTAAAAAAGGGATCCAATCACCACAATCCCCCTATAGCAAGCATAAGTGCCAAAATGAATCATTGGTTTTTCTACTGGTCATGCACTGTGGGTCTCCCTACTTCCCTGTTTTTTATTCCTTAAAAGGAGTAGGGTGAAATTAGGAACATATCAAGTTCTCCTCTTTTGTTCATTCTATTATAGCAAAATGAGGTACAGCTTGTCAAGCCACCTCCTTTGCACCCCTCTTTCCTTCCTAATAAGGGGAAGAGGATCCAGGTGGTCTATCGCATTCCTCTATCCAAAGGTATCCAAATGGCCTCCCAGTTTCTGGCAGGATGGTTTACTATGTAAACAATCTTTTAATTGATATATTTTTCATAGCTCATTCTTCATGTCTGCTGGAGCAAAAAAATGTTATATTTGTTGCAAAGTTAAGATATGTCAGCTATTACAGATGTTTGACCACATTTATCATACTGTAGTTTACTGTATTTGCTCCTTTACATTTTTAACACACTAGCTGTGTTTTAAACACCACTAGATAAATATCCTTGATGATTTTCTTCCTTATTATGCAATTTACACTGGAAACCTTTCCATAATATTGGTAATTGCAATTACGGTCCTATTCAGTCATATTCTGTCTGCTTACCATTTCACCCAATGTTTTAATGATTCATTTCAAAACCCGTCTTCCTTATTCTTGTATTAACATTGAAGCTTTCAATCAAGATTATTTTTCAGCTTATGGAAGTAATTTATTTCAGTTCTTACTGTATGAATGTGTTGTATACTTATAAACCAAGATAAACATTTTTATTTAGAGAAATTAAGTCATGTTGGCCCTACCTGAACAAAATCAATTTGTGGGCTGCTGTGGTAAATGCCTCTAATAGTGATGGTTCAAGAGGCACTGTGCATTGTCTACTTTTAAATCTTAAATCCTGATGCTTCATGCTCATATCCTTGTTAATTTTAGCAATTATTCTTGAAGGACTACAAAAAGTGACTGCTACTTCTGGAGAGAGATCTGCAATGGATTACTTCTGGGAATCTTTCTAATTCTTGATGAAAAAGGAATTCTTTATATTAAAGCTGATTAATCTGTGAATCCAGTGTATTTGTTAAATCATTCAGAGCCTAATATCAGCAAAGAACTTTTAGTTACATTAAAAACTCAATAGATAGCTTTCAGTTTAAGCTTAAAACCCAGCAGAGAGTTCTTTGTTTAAATTCAATACTCAATCATGGCCTAGTAGCAGCAAAACGCTTTCAGTTTAAATTTGAAACACAACAGAGAGCTTTCTGGTTAAATTTAGAACCTAAGACTCCCTCAATCCAAGCAAGGGTTGTGTGAATCACCAAGGAAATTGGTCACAGATTACCTTAGAAGCACACAACAGGGTACTGTGTAGCAGCCAGTTTTTAATAAATCTTCTTTCCCTCCCTCCCTCCCCAACACCCACCCACTCCTGTGATAACCGCAGCTTTATAGATGCTTAAATCTCTTAAAGAAAAGGAGGTGCCATATTCACTCTCAGGTGCAGCTGTTTATCCTCATCAGACATGCATTAAAGACCTGAGATTAATTAGGCTTCAGGTGAGCAAAGTACATTAAACATTTTAGGTATAGTTTTATTAGTATAAGTATCCCTAACAACCCTTAGTAAGTAAAGAACTTAAATACCTAAACACAACCTTAAAACTAAAATGCAGACCGCAGTCCAGCAGTAAGATGGGGTTTTTCCAGTCTTTTGCACTGAGTGTAACATGTATGATTTTCTCCCAGTTGGTGAGGGGTCTTACAAGGTACAAGGAACTCTTTGCTCTCAGGGGGTGAGTCTGATCTCTGAGGCTAGAGTGACAGAATTGGAGGGCATAAGGAAGACAGAGAGGTACATAGATGAGACCTATAGGGATATAATACTGAAGTCCCACCTCTACTCTGGCAGCATTATTGTTGCAATGGAGGACAGGGGTCATGTGACAGGAGAGCATCACCCTGGTGTGGCAGGAAGTGATTCTGCAGCTATGTCCTGTCCTCCAGGTGATGTAAAACCCCTCACACCAAGGTCGTTTTTCCATGGCCATGTGCCCATGAAGGAAGGGTTAGGACAGATGTTACAGTTGATGATTCGATCATTAGGCATGTCAATAGTTGGGTGGTGGGTGGATGTGAGGATCACCTGCTAACATGCATGTCTTGTGCGAATGTAGCGGATCTCACATGCCACCTAGACAAGGTCTTAGATAGTGCTGGGGAGGAGTCTGCTATCTTGGTACATGTCGGTACCAATGACATAGGAAAGTGTGGGAGGGAGGTTCTGGAGGCTAAATTTAGGCTTTTAGAAAGGAAGTTAAAATCCAGAACTTCCAGGGTAGCATTCTCCAAAATGCTTCCCATTCCACGCACAGAACCCAAAAGGCAGACAGAATTCCAGAGTCTCAATGTGTGGATGAGACAATGATGCAAGGATGAGGATTTTGGATTGGTTAGGAACTGGGGAACATTCTGGGGAAAGGAGGAGCTCTTCCAAAGGGATGGGCTCCACCTTAATGGGAACAGAACCAGTTTGCTGGCATTAACATTTAAATAGGAGATAAAGCATCTTTTAAACTAGATAATAGGGGAAAGCCAACAGTCGCCCAAGAGTGCATAGTTCAAAACAATGCATCCTTGAAGGATAATAGCAAAAGACTGAAGTTAGGGCATATCAGTAGAGAGGTTCCAATAAAGACAAAAGTAGCCCAAATGCCCTTGAGTACCGAGCAGACAGAACTTAAAGATTCCAAATTACCTCTGCTAACCGATAGCCAGATTAATATGAATAAAATACAGCCTCTAAAATGCTTGCATGCAAATGCCAGAAGTCTAAAAAATAAGATGGGAGAGTTAGAATATATAGCACTAAAACAAGAGGTAAGATATGATTAGCATCTCAGAGACATGGTGGAAGGAGGTCAACCAGTGGGGCACTGTGATACTTAGGTACAAACTATATCATAATGATAGAGCAGATCAAATTGGTGGATCGGTTGCACTCTATGTTAGAGAGGGCATTGAGTCACAAAGGATTAAGTTTTGCAGAAACAAAATTCACAGTAGAATCTCTATGGATTGAAATTCCATGTAAAAAGGGGAAGGGAAGGAGATGGCAGTGGGGGTATACTATTGACCGCCTGGCCAGAATGAACAAATGGATGATGAAATGCTTAAAGAAATCAGAGAAGCTAACAAAAGTCACAACACAGTAATAATAATGGGTGATTTCAATAACCCCAATATCGACTGGGTCAGTGTCATGGCAGGACATGCTAGGGAGATAAAGTTTCTAGATGAAATAAATGACTGCTTCTTGGAGTAGCTGGTTCATGAACCAACCAGAAGGGAAGCTATTTTGGACCTAATCCTTAGTGGATCTGGTGTAAGAGAAAAGGGTGTTGGGGCCACTTGGCAATAGGGATCATAGCTTGATCACATTTGATTTAATAAATGAAGAAAGGATGGTAAGGAAATCCATAGTACTACCATTTAACTTTCAAAATGGAGACTGTGATAAAATGAGGAAAATAGTTAAGAAAAAACTAAAAGGAGCAGTTGCAAAGGTTAAAAATGTACATCGAGCTTGAGTGTTGTTTAAAAATATTATCTTAGAGGTCCACGTGACACATGAGCGAGTGAGGACGCACCTCTGCTCGCTCTGGGGCTGCCTCATGAAAAATCCCTGCAAAACTGCCTTATATTCCCCTACAATAAGCAGAAAAGAGGGGTATGAGGGAGCAACGGCAAGGGTAGCAGTTCTGTATCCTCAGTGCCCCCAAAATGCCTCTGCCAGCTAAGAAGGACCGCGATAAAGGAAACAAGGCCAGAGCCTCGGCCTCGGCGGTATCTCAGCCTGCCTCGCTGGGAGCAGAGAGCGCTGATTCTTCTATGGAAGAGGTGGTGAAGAAGGCAGTAAAACTGCTGGAGCCTAAATTTGATCTAATACTGAAAAATCTTGACAAAATGGGAGAATCACTAGTGGAGGTGAACCAGCGAGTGGAAGAGTTGGAACATTGGGTAGCTGCCCTGGAAGATGAGGAGGGACATTGCTCCAGGGACTCAGAGGCTCAGAAAGTACAACTTTAGGCACTGCTGATGAAAGTCGATGATCTAGAAAATAGATCGAGGAAGAATAACGTGAGGTTAGTGGGAATTCCAGAGTCCACGACAGATCGACAGTTGCCTCCCCTGATTGAAAGATGGCTCCCTAAGGAGTTGGGCCTGGAAGCATTAGTGGACCAGATACAAGTGGAGCGCGCGCACCGCTTGGAAATCAGGGTGGAGAACAGACAGAGACCACGAGTAGTGATTGCGCGGATACTTAACTTCCAACATAAAACACAGTTTCTCCAGGCATACTGGAAAAAGAGTGAGCTGATACTGGAGAACCAAAGACTTTTGTTATTTCAAGACTATTCTGCGGCTGTAGCGGCGAAGAAAAAGGAGTTTGCTCCTCTGTGTGCCGAGCTGTTTCGGAGGAAAATTCGCTTTACGTTGACCTACCCTGCAGTGTTGAGGCTCACTAGTCAAGGAAAAAATTATGCCTTTGACATGTTGGCAGCAGCTAAGAAGTTTGTAGCGGGCTTGGACAAAGAATCCTGGCGAACCTGCAACATGAGCTACCGGAGAGGCCCTAGGAAGTCGCAACATATGAAAGCTGTATATTATTAACCAGGATTGAGTATCATGGTGCTACCAAGGATTATTGATTATTGATTGAGATTGCTGATGGTGAGAAGGATGAGGGAGGATCAGAGCAGTAGGGGGATCACAGGGAGAATCTCCTTGACTGAGAAAAAGATGGCGAGTTGCAGCATGCACATCTTGAGGCAGCCCTGCAGCGTTTGCTCGGACCATGCCTCAGCAGTGGAAAGCTTAGGAGTGGAAGATGGAACTTTTGTTGGGGAATGTGGGGGAGGGCGGGAAGAAGAGGGGGGCAAAATGGGTGGGGGCAAAATGGGTGGGGGGATGGTAAGGAGGTATGATAAAAGGGGGAACGGAGGGTATCATAGAAGGGGAATGGAGAGTGGACGGAGAGGGGTGGGGGAGGGGGAAGTGACTAAATCATGGCTTCACTATAGAGGGGTACGTCTGCATGCGAGATGGGAGAAGATGTGGAGTAGGAGAGGCCGGTACACTGAGGGCTCAGGGCCGAGGCTGGGCGGCCCGGGGCAGGTGAAAAAGAAGGGGAAGAATAAAGATACAGTGAGTAGGATGAGGAGGGCTAGAAAAAAGCAATGAGGGGACTAGTGATATCTGTATGATCATGTGGAATGTGGGAGGAGTAAGCACCCCCATTAAGCGTGCTAAGATTCTACAAGTGTTAAAGTGGAAGGGGGCTCAGGCTGCTTTTCTGCAAGAAACCCACCTTAGTCAGCTTGAACATGCAAAACTAAAATGTGACTGGGTAGGGCAGGTGTGTGGGGCCTCATCGGGAATGAGGAAAAAGGAAGTAGAAATCCTGGTGCACAAAGGAGTCCCGTTTGAGGTTATATCGGAGGAAACCGACCCCCAGGGGCGCTTTATTTTTATGCATGTGAAGTTAAGGGGAGAGGAGTTGGTTCTAGGCAATGTTTATGCGCCGAATTGCTATGATCATGGGTTCTTCTGGGGTATTCTAAGGTGGATACTACGGGCATCCAAAGCACCCTTGATACTAGCAGGAGATTTAATTTGTACTGGATAGGACGGGGGTGTCGGGGAGGGGAGACTAGAACCGTAAGGGTATAAGTTACTTATGTGAATTGGGTGATGTCATGGATGCTTGGAGAGTGCTGCATGGAGAAGAAAAGGACTACATGCACCTGTCTAGAGCGCACCAAACCTGGTCTAGAATCAATTATATTCTAGTCTCAAAATGCAGCCTCGGTAGAGTTAAGGATATTAGAATCGATCCAATTATAATTTCGAATCACGCAATGGTATGAATGAGTTGGAGGGGAAAGGGCCCGTCAGGGCAGAGATGGTCATTCCCGAGACACTTGTGGAAGAACGAGGAGTTTCAGAAATATTTGACACAATGTTGGAACGAGTATGTAAGGTTTAACGAAGATCAAACAGGTTCGACAGCCCTCTTTTGGGAAGCCGGGAAAGCAGTAATAAGAGGGCGCATCATAGCGTACATGGCGAAAGAAAAGAAGCGATTAGGTAGTAAAATTCTGCAGCTGACTCAGGAGCTTCGGAGTATAAGGAGCGTAGCTTCAGAGATAGGGGAATACGTACGGGTTCAGGCCCGACTTAACACATTGCTCCATGAAAGAGCAATACAGTCTATGCAATATTATAGACATCAATATTTTAGATTTGGGGACAAGTCGAGATGGCTGTTGGCAAAACTGGTTAGGGGCCAGGAAAGCACCAAACTGGTGGCAACAATTAAGGATGTAAAGGGAGTGAGGTGCAATGAACCACGTGATATAGCAGTTTTCAAGTTGTTCTATGAGAAACTATATACCCCAAGTAATGAAGACAGGCAAATAGAGAAACGGTTTCTGGATGCAGTTACGCTTCCGAATTTAATGGAAGAGGAGCAGGTACAACTTAACCGGCCTATTGAAGGGCGGGAAATCCAAAGAGTCATTAAGGGGGGGGGACTCCTCATAAGGCTCCAGGGCCTGATGAGTTTGGGGTAGAATTTTATAAAATTTTGGAAGCAAAAGTGATGCCCACCCTAGCAGCTCTGTATGAGGAGGCAGCGGGCCAGGGGAAATTTCCCAGAGACATGAGGACAGCAACTATCTCTGTTATACCCAAGCCAGGGAAAAAGAGTTGGAGGATCCGGCTTCTTACCGACCGATATCATTAATTAATTACGACATTAAACTTTTGGCATCAGTGCTTGCGAATCGCTTGAAAAATATCCTCCCTAGATTAATTGGGCTGCATCAGTCAGGATTCGTGAAAGGGCGAGACGCCTTTCTGAACATTAGTAAAGTCCTGTTGGGGATGGAAACTTGTCTACTGAAGGACACCCCCTTATTGTTGGTGAGTCTAGACGCCAAAAAGGCATTTGATCGTGTGTCATGGGCTTATATGTTTGAAGTTATGCGCCGTTTTGGATTTGAGAGTCTATTTTTGGACTAGGTGCATGCATTGTATGCAGATCCGTTGGCGCATATCTTGGTTGGGGGACAATGCTCTAACACATTCTCATTGAAAACAGGGACAAGACAGGGTTGCCCGTTGTCCCCCCTCCTATTTGTCCTACAACTAGAACCATTGCTGAGGACGTTGGTCAGCATGGAGGAAGTTAAAGGAGTGGGGTGGAAGAACGGAGGTATAAAACTAAGTGCATTTGCGGATGACATGCTTCTGTGTCTCCAGGATCCTGCCCAGTCTTTGGAGGCAGCACTGTGGCAAATTGAGGAGTTTGGTGCATTCTCTGGGTTGAAAGTTAATAGAGCTAAATCTATTGAATTAGATGTAGGGGGGTGGGTCAGGCAGCGGTGGCAGGGGACTTTTCCATTAGTATGGGTGGAAGAACAAATCCGGTACCTGGGGATCCAGATACCGGGGACAATGGAACAACTTTATAAGGTCAATATTAAATCGCAGCTGGAGAAGACAATTGCAAGACTGACGTGGTGGCGGGAGCTTCCCATTTCCATTAAGGGCCAGATAGCTCTCTTTAAAATGACGGAGCTTCCGTGATGGGTCTATTTACTAAGACACCTACCACTCTGGATTAAAAGGAAGGATCTGGTAACTTTGCAGAGCCATACTGACAAATTTCTATGGAGGGGGAGGAGGCCACGTGTAGCGCTCTCAGTGCTGATGGGTTCCAGATAGTCTGGCGGTGCAGGTCTACCCTCGATTTGAGCCTATAATTTGGCATGCCTGGTGAGACCTTTGAGGGACCTATTAATGGGCTCTAAAGAGACCCTGCCGGTCGAGCTGGTAGACGATATGTCAGGAGACCTGCATAGGGCCTTTTTACTGCACCAACTGAGTAGTAGGTTGCCAGTGGCTTGGCGGGAATCGAGATATCTATGTGCCCTGCGCCAGGCGTGGAGGGCTATATGTCAACACAGAGGGTTAAATTGGAGGGGAACGGATTGTCTTCCTTTATCTAGCATTATAGATTTTTCCCCGGGTATGCAGGAGAGTGTATTGAAGTGATGGGCATTGCAGGGGTTGATCTACGTGGGGCACCTGAAAATGAAGAGTGCGGCAGAGTTGGACTCCTTTCAATCGTTGCAAAAGAAATATCAGCTAGGGCCAAAGGAATTTTATCATTATCTGCAGGCAAGACACTATGTAAGAGACCTTCAGAGAGATTTTCCGAGGCTCTTACAACCAGGAGGGGTGCTGGAACTCTGGGACTCCTTGGAGGGTAAGATCACTAAACCTAGGTTGTGGAAGGAGTTTTCCCACACAGTGGATCAGAGAGCTATGGAGAAGTTAGTGCGGCAATGGGAACAGGATGGGATCTTGGGGATCACAGTGGAGACTCTGTAGAATGCATTCCAGGCAGTGACGAAGCTATCGGAATCAGCAAGACTTCAAGAAATACAGTACAAATTCTTGTGGCGGGCCTATGTCCATGATGTGTGGGCCAAGCGAGCAGGTTTGGCTCCAACAGATGCGTGTAGACTTTGTGAGATGAGTAAGGGGACACTGGCACATAAATTCTGGAGTTGCTCTCAAGTTCAAACTTTCTGGCGAGGGATTTGTACCAGTTTGAGTGGGTGGATGTTGCAGCAAGTAAAGGTTTCCCCAGAATGGTGTTTGTTTGGCAAGTTGGTGGGGGGAGGGGGGAATCGTTAAAGAGCCATCAAAGAAAGTTGTGCGAGAGAGGTTTTGTCCTGGCCAAACAATGTATTTTACAGCAGTGGCTATCAGGGAGGACCCCAGAGGTTAGAGTTTGGGAGCGGGCAATGATAGACCTGAAGCTGATGGAAGGGACATCTGTGCAGTTACTGGGTGCAAGCAAACTGGCAGCGTTTAAAGCAACCTGGGACCCTGTAAATAATCAGAAGCTGGGAGGAAGTGAGGAGGAGGCGAGAGAGAATTAGGGGGTCAGGGCCTCAGCGGGTAAGGTAAAGGGTAGACGTAAAGAAGGCGTGAGGGAGGAGGGTACAGATGTGATAGAGGAGATACCAGACACACCCTAGGGAAGGGAATAATGGTGTATGGTTTAGTGCCGGGAGGGGAGGGGGGAGGGGGGTTCTGGGGGTTGGAGTTTGGAGGGTATGAGGAGGGGGAGGAATAATTGGGAAAGGAACGATTCAGGCATAACACAATGCATGGGGAGACTACCAGATGTAGTAAGGTGGTGAAGGCAATATGTGGGAACCTACAGGATAACTGTTGGTGGGTTACAATAACTGTATTGAGCTGTATAGTACGAGGTATAGGGGCACCGGAAAGTATTGTACTGGGTAAAGTATGCTAATGGGGAGGGTGTTGTTGGTTTGTATAAACATCCAAAGTTATAAGAGTTAAAAGTTTGACTGGCCTAGAATGGAAGGAAATGGTGATCTTTGATCGATGGTCATTGTTAGATTACAACTGAGTATTGTCGCGAGCACCGCCCTGGCGTATAAGCAGCGCTCGGACATAAAAATTATGGGGAGAAGATTGGCCAGTAATCCTGCGGCCTATTTCACTTTTGGCCTTATTTGTTTCCTGGTCCTAATCTTCAAAGAAACATATGCACGAGTGGTGGGAAAATAAAGGCGTTTATTTCCCTTTACGCTAGGGTCCAAAGGATTGGTAAACAACAAACGCAAAAGTCCTTCATTCAGGTAAGAAAAGTGAAACAAAAAGCTTAAAGACACACTGTTATCTTCACAGTAGTGCTGGGCTTCAATCAAACAATATTCTAGGCAATAACTCATGCAGCATACAAGTCTGGCACAGACTCCAGGCTTCCACTAGTACAATATGTGCAATCCATTTCGTTATCCGAAGCCTCACTGGCCAGGTCCACTTGCATTTGCTCGTAGGTGGACATCTCGGACTCTGAGTCCCTGGGTTCAGGTATCCTATACTCAGGCTCTCTGTATAGCTTTTCCAGCACAGCCCAATGTTCTGGATTATTCTTAGGGCGTCGGCTTCGTACTATTCTACATGGAGGAAAGTTCTCTCTCTTTGGAGCTTTTGTGGCAGTTTTATACAAACATCTATTATCCAAGCCTTTCTTATCATACAAGCTTTTTCTATATCTTGATTCAATAAAAGCTTTACCTTGGGAGCTTGGCCTCTTGGACTCCAGCGAAGGTTGAGGCTTATAACAGTCTCTCCTTTGGCTGACCTGTTTAGCACGTCTTAGGGCTTCCTGCTATGACCCTGTGGATTCTGGACAACAACTGCAGTAATGCCTTGACCACTCTGGACAAACAGCTTTTACCTTTCTAGGAGCTGAAACCTCCTCCGGTTCCTCCTTAGCTCTCAGACCATCACCTTTCCCTTTAGGTGATCTTTTGGCAAGGGAATATTCAGGTTTGCATTCCAAGATTCCCTCTGTCTTGCCTTGCTTCCAGCTGTACACAGTCCTGCTACATTTACTCTTGCTGTTTCCTCTCCAGCCGTCACTCCAACTGTCTTCACAGCTGCCTTTCCATCTGCTGCCACTTCCTCTCTTGCCACTACCGGTCTTGTCACCGCCGCTCTTGCTGCCCTTGCCACCTCTGCTCCCTCTGCTCCCTCTGCTCCCCTTCCTGTCTTCTAGAGCCTCCTTAAGAAGTTCCTCTGTGCACCTGGATTGGAATCTGGCTGGCATTACATCATGCTCAGTGGGGCGTGGTTCTATAGTGGCTCTGGAGTCTCTCTGGCTCCCTCTACCTGGTTCCTCCAGATATTGCGGCTTATATGTACTTTTTCCTTCATTTAAAACACTTTCCCTTCTCTCAACCAGGTCTGCTGGGTGACACATCCCCCTTCTTAAAATATTACGGGCTGGGGAAGCCTCTTCCGCACAGCACGTAATACGTGACATGGCATCCGCATTAAAATGCAGCTTCCCTGCTCGATGCTCCACTCTAAAATCGTATGGCTGCAAAGCCATGTACCACCTGGTTAGTCGGGCGTTCTCATTCTTCATGGTATGTAACCATTTCAGAGGGGCATGGTCCGTGATGAGGACGAACTTCCTCCCGGTCAAGTAGAATTTTAAGGCTTCAATGGCCCACTTGATCGCAAGACATTCCCTCTCGATCGTCGCGTATTTTCTCTCAGTAAGTGACAGTTTTCTACTGAGGAACATAATAGGGTGTCCTGCGCCTTCTTGAACCTGCTTGAGAACCGCACCCAGACCTGTCTCTGATGCATCGGTCTGTAAAAGAAAGGTTTGATGAAAGTCTACACCACACAATATAGGTGCCTGACATAATTTCGCCTTCAAATCTTGGAAGGCTTTCTCTGCTTCTGCCGACCATTGTATTATATTTGGCACATTTTTCCTCAACATCTCTGTAAAAACCGCGCTCTCCTCCTCCGCAAAATGTGGTATGAAGCGTCGGTAGTAGCCAATGAGGCCCAGGAAACTTCGTAGTTGTTTCTTGTTTTGCGGCACGGGGAACTTCCTTACACTCTCCACCTTGTCCAGTAGTGGGCGTACTGTGCCACGTCCTACCAGGTGACCCAAGTACTTGACCTCCTTTGCAGCAAAGGTACATTTTTTCGGGTTCAACGTTAACCCCGCCCTCCTCATGGCTTCTAAGACTGTTCCTATTTGATGCAGGTGTTCTGTCCATGTAGTACTGTGGATCACCACATCATCCATATAGGCCGTCGCAAAGGTTTGATATAGTCGGAGAATAATGTCCATCAGCCGCTGGCATGTGGCTGCTGCTCTGTGTAGACCAAAGGGCATCCTACAGAATTGGAACAGGCCTAGGGGGGTGCTAAAGGCAGTTTTTGGTTTAGCCTCCCGTGTTAACGGCACCTGCCAATATCCCTTGGTCATATCTAATGTTGTGAGGTACTTCGCCTGGCCGAGCCGGTCTAACAACTCCTCGATTCGAGGCATTGGGTAGGCGTCGAATGTAGATACTGCATTCACCTG
Organism: Ichthyophis bannanicus; assembly: GCA_033557465.1. Classification (NCBI taxonomy): domain Eukaryota; kingdom Metazoa; phylum Chordata; class Amphibia; order Gymnophiona; family Ichthyophiidae; genus Ichthyophis; species Ichthyophis bannanicus. The sequence goes on from CM066036.1 coordinate 218,895,228, forward strand.
GCGGAAGACTATGCAGAATCGCATAGTACCGTCCGGTTTTGGTACTAGTACCACCGGGCTACACCAAGGGCTATGCGATTCCTCAATGATGTTCAACTGTAACATCTCCCGTACTTGGTCAATGACTTCCTGCCTCTTCGCCTCCGGTAGTCGATAAGGCCGTTGCCGAACAATTTTTCCCGGCGGGGTGAGTATCTCATGTGCGACTAAGGTGGTCTCTCCTGGTACAGGATTTAGCACATCTCTAAATTCCTCCAACAACTGGGTCAACTCCTGTTTTTGCGTTACAGAGAGTTCTTCACCCACCTTGGGTGTAGGGCAGTCTTGGCACTCGTCTATTCGGGGTCCAAGGTCTTCTTCTGGGGTTTCACTCCCCACAGCGATTAGCCCTCCATGTCCCCCTTCCCAGTAGAGCCGAAACCTCCGGTTCCCCGGCTCGTTGGGGTTAGCATGGTGACTTCTTCAAGGCGTGGGAATCCGACTCGTTCGCAAATTAGTTGCGCTATCCTGTCCCCCACTTTGACCTTAAAGTCTTCCTTTGACCAGTTGCAGAGAAGAACTTTTAGTACGCTCCTGTAGTCCAGATCGACTACTCCGGCTGCCACATCAATACTGTGTTTGGCGGCGAGTCCAGATCGCGGTGCTATCCGCCCATAGCACCCTTGAGGTAGCTCTATCTGCAGATCAGTACTAATTAACATGCGCCCCTGTTTTGGGATGACCTGGTCTTCTGCGCTGTATAGGTCATAGCCTGCTGCTTGTGCCGATGCCCTCTGGGGACCCTGAGCTTTCTCTGAAGTCTTGCAGAATTGGAGCACAAACTTCTTCATTGGGTCAGCTTGTTCTTTACTGGGGGTTTTCTTTGGTTTTTCCCAAAGCGGGCTAGGAATTATATTATCTTTAGAGCGAATGCAAGTGGCACTTAGCACTGCTGGTGGGGATAAGCCCTCCTTCAGACTTTTTCTGAATTGTGGCCAATCACGGCCTAATACCAGCTCTTGAGGTAATCTAGGCACCACTGCTACCAACATTTCTCTCACAAGGCCTAAACCCTTAACCCACAATTTATATACAGGGTAGCGTGTAGCTGCTCCGTGTATACATTTTATCTTTACGGCTCCTTCTGGATGATCTGGAACTGATGAACCCTGATCTTTGATCACACCCCATAATCTCTTTGAGATCATAGTTTGATCATCTCCAGAATCCAGGAGTGCTTTTACATTTATGCCCTGAATCTTGACATTCAACACAAAGCCTTCACGTATCGTCCTGGGGTTTTCACCGACCAGAGCAGTACGTGAGTAACACTGTTGCTTTACATGTCCTTTTTTTCCACAAGAAAAACACTTCTTAGCATTATCTCTTATCACAGGTTTATAACTCTTTGAATCAATATACATGGGTCGCAAGACATTTTCTAATTTCTGCGCCTCCATACCTACTACCAATTTGGGAGTCTGCACCTTGGGTTGTGTGACTCTTTCAGCTTCCAAATACCGCTCGATAAGAGCTATGGCGTCTGTAGTAGTACAGCAGTTTTGCAGAATTAGAAAATTCTGGACTCTATTCTATATGGCTAACATGTATTGTTCCAGGATTATTGCATCCATCAGAGTATCTACATTTCTCTTCTCCGGCTGTAGCCACTTATTTGCTAGACTACTGATCCTATGGCCTAGGCTCTTGGGCGTCTCATCAGCCCTGAGGACAGTAGCTCTAAACATCTTATTGTAAGACGTGGGAGTAAGACCTAAACAATCTCTAATCGCTTTCACTACCTCCTTGTAGGTATTTGCTAGAGCTGGGGGCATCGCCCTATATGCGGCAAGCGCCTCCCCCGTAAAGGACGCTGCCAGGCGTATGGCCCACTGCTCAGGTGGCCATTTAGCTGAGCATGCAATTCTATTGAAAGTGTCTAGGAAAACATCCACATCGTCACTTGGACTTAGCTTTCCAACCATGAGGTCATTGCATGTCCAATGTCCACTTCCTGTGCTGGTTGGTCCCGTCGCTGTCAGCTTCTCCGCGTCGGCCTTCGCCATCGCCTCTCGCTGAAGTGCCAACCAGTTCTCCATGGTCTTCAGTACCGGTAACTGTTGCGCCTGCACAGCTTGAAGGGCTTGTGCTTGGTGTTGATGTGTGAACTCCGCCTGTTTATCAAACTGGAGCGCCATCCACGCACAAAGCTCCTTTGGCTCCATACCACACCTGTATAAAGGAGATAAGAAAAAAAAGAAACCCAAGTGTGGCTCTGCTAACAAAAGCTCTTCCTTTTTTTTTTCGCCCTTTTTTTTTTTTTTCTTCAAACTTCCCTGGATATCCAACACTACTCAGGATTATCTACTATTACCTGACATTAGTGTTGACTCCAGCTCTGGAACATAAGTGTTGTCCTGCTCCGCAGCTTTCCACTTCTGGGGTGGCGACAGGATTTTCACTTTCAGGATTTACGATCCGTTCCGGATTTCAACCATTCCATTCCAGGTTTTCAGCAAATCCGCTCCGGTTAACAGCAAATCCGTTCCGGGTCTTGTTTTTACACTCCGGTTTTCCAAAACAGTCCAGACCGGGGTTTTTTTTCTTTAAACTCAAAAAGGTTTTATTTTATTTTCTTCTGCGGTTGTAGGCTCCAACCTAATATCCTGCCAACTACGCCATTTTATGTCACGAGCACAGCCCTGGCGTATAAGCAGCGCTCGGACATAAAAATTATGGGGAGAAGATTGGCCAGTAATCCTGCGGCCTATTTCACTTTTGGCCTTATTTGTTTCCTGGTCCTAATCTTCAAAGAAACATATGCACGAGTGGTGGGAAAATAAAGGCGTTTATTTCCCTTTATGCTAGGGTCCAAAGGATTGGTAAACAACAAACGCAAAAGTCCTTCATTCAGGTAAGAAAAGTGAAACAAAAAGCTTAAAGACACACTGTTATCTTCACAGTAGTGCTGGGCTTCAATCAAACAATATTCTAGGCAATAACTCATGCAGCATACAAGTCTGGCACAGACTCCAGGCTTCCACTAGTACAATATGTGCAATCCATTTTGTTATCCGAAGCCTCACTGGCCAGGTCCACTTGTATTTGCTCGTAGGTGGACACCTCGGACTCTGAGTCCCTGGGTTCAGGTATCCTATACTCAGGCTCTCTGTATAGCTTTTCCAGCACAGCCCAATGTTCTGAATTATTCTTAGGGCGTCGGCTTCGTGCTATTCTACATGGAGGAAAGTTCTCTCTCTTTGGAGCTTTTGTGGCAGTTTTATACAAACATCTATTATCCAAGCCTTTCTTATCATACAAGCTTTTTCTATATCTTGATTCAATAAAAGCTTTACCTTGGGAGCTTGGCCTCTTGGACTCCAGCGAAGGTTGAGGCCTATACCAGTCTCTCCTTTGGCTGGCCTGTTTAGCACGTCTTAGGGCTTCCTGCTGTGACCCTGTGGATTCTGGACAACAACTGCAGTAATGCCTTGACCACTCTGGACAAACAGCTTTTACCTTTCTAGGAGCTGAAACCTCCTCCGGTTCCTCCTTAGCTCTCAGACCATCACCTTTCCCTTTAGGTGATCTTTTGGCAAGGGAATATTCAGGTTTGCATTCCAAGCTTCCCTCTGTCTTGCCTTGCTTCCAGCTGTACACAGTCCTGCTGCATTTACTCTTGCTGTTTCCTCTCCAGCCGTCACTCCAACTGTCTTCACAGCTGCCTTTCCATCTGCTGCCACTTCCTCTCTTGCCACTACCGGTCTTGTCACCGCCGCTCTTGCTGCCCTTGCCACCTCTGCTCCCTCTGCTCCCCTTCCTGTCTTCTAGAGCCTCCTTAAGAAGTTCCTCTGTGCACCTGGATTGGAATCTGGCTGGCATTACATCATGCTCAGTGGGGCGTGGTTCTATAGTGGCTCTTGAGTCTCTCTGGCTCCCTCTACCTGGTTCCTCCATATATTGCGGCTTATATGCACTTTTTCCTTCATTTAAAACACTTTCCCTTCTCTCAACCAGGTCTGCTGGGTGACAGTATAAGGAATAAGGTTTCAGCTACAGTTATGAATTGTGATGTAAAAATTATCCTGAGGATATTGGGGATTGTAAAAATAGAGTCAAGGAGTAATTAGGGGGGAGGGGGAGAGAGAGAGACAAGGTATACTGATGGATCAATGTTCACTGTATCACTGTATCACTTTTGTGTTTGTGTCGGTGGGGTTTCTATTGTTGTTTGTGCTGCACGAACAACAATAGAAATGATTTTCCATAAAATAGAAATGATTTTCCATAAAAATATTATCTTGGAAGGACTACAAAAGGAGACTGCTACATCTGGAGAGACAGCTGCAATTGTAAATATTTACTTCTGGGAATTTTTCTAAATCTTGGGGAAAAAAAGAATTCTTTAGATTAAAGCTGATTTGTCTGTGAACCATGTATATTTGTTAAATCAGTCAGGGCCTAGAAGCAGCAACGAGTTTTCAGTTTTAATTTAAAACACAACAGAGAGATTTTGTGTTAAATTTAGAACCCAAGACTCCCTCTATCCAAACAAGGGCAGTGGGACCCCCCCCCTGGAGATTGGTCACAGATTACACAGGTACACTACCAAAAAACTGCCTCCAGTTTTGCAACTGATTCCTATAGATTTTGGGGTGCTGAATCCAGGAAAAATAGCCAAAATGTTCCATCACGTCACGTTTTCTTGCAAAATTAGATTTCTTACCCATATAAGGAATGTTCACATAATTTCTTTTTAGCCGACTGCAGTTTATTTTCTTGGCCCAAAATAGAGGTTGTAATGGTTAACTAACTAGAAACACTCCCTCATGATATTTTAGAGTGTTTTGTATTCATTTTATACATTAACAGGACAATTGGGAGGCGGGGGGCTAAATCCAGTACTCGCGCAGGCGCATGTTCTTTCCTGTTCGCCTCGCCTCGTTCACTCGCTCAAACACGGTGGTTGCGACATGAACGTTCCTGTCAAATTTCAGTTTCTTGCAAGTTCATTATTACGTTTTGTTTGCTCAGTCATAATCCAGCTTTATTCCGAAGTGGTTCACTACAGTTGTAGTTTGCAGTGCTGTGTATTTGTGATGGCTCACAGAGCCAGAGGTTGCGTCAACTCTCCGGACAGTTTTTGTTTTATTTGTGGGGAATATACCGTGAAAAAGCGGCAGAGGAACATTTCTGCATTTATTAAAAAAGTATATTTCGCCTATTTCGGTTTGAAGTTAGGCGATCAAGACAAACCGTGGGCTCCTCACAAAGTGTGCAAGACATGTGAGGAAGATCTACGCTTATGGATGAAAGGTAAAAAACAAGCATTTCGTTTCGGAATACCTATGATGTGGCGTGAACAAAGAGACCACAGCAGTGACTGCTATTTTTGCTCTTGCATTGTGAAGGGATACAACTTAAAAAATAAGAACGTAATAAGTTACCCCAACCTTCCCTCAGCAATTAGGCCTATGCCTCATAGCAACGAAGTACCTGTGCCTGAACCACAAAAATCTTTGGATCATATTTGTGTGGACGGTTCTGATCATGATGAGACTCATCAGATGGCTTTTCCAGATGAGTCCAGTACTTCCGAGTTTGAAACTGAACCAGATCCGAAACCTGAACTTTTCTCTCAAGCTGAATTGAATGATTTAGTCCGGGATTTAGGACTCCCAAAAGATGCTGCTGCCCAACTGCTAGGTTCTCGGCTTAAACAGAAAAATCTATTGTCACCAGGAACAACTTTTTATTGGTACCGCAACCGCGAGACACAATTTTTGAAGTATTTCAGCAAAGAGTAAGATTTGGTATTTTGCAACGATATATACGGAGTGATGGAAAAGTTTAAACTTAAGTATGATCCTGCTGAATGGCGGCTGTTCATTGATTCATCAAAAGACAGCATAAAAAGTGTTCTTCTTCATAATGGCAACACATTCGCTTCAGTTCCTATTGCTCACTCTGTTATTCTCCAAGAAAAATACGAGAATTTGGCCCTGATTCTTCAGAAGATTCGTTATGATGAGCATAAGTGGATGATTTGTGGAGACTTTAAAATTCTATCCATGCTATTAGGGCAGCAATCCGGTTTCACCAAATATCCCTGCTTTCTTTGCTTGTGGGATAGCCGGGCCCGCGACCTACACTGGGGAAAAAAGACTGGCCAATTCGGGAGTATTTGAGACCCGGTGAGAAAAATGTTCTTCATGAGAGCTTGGTACCTCGTGATAAAATTCTATTACCACCTCTCCACATTAAGTTGGGTCTCATTAAGCAATTCATCAAGTCCCTTCCAAAAGATGGTGAGTGCTTTCGGTACCTTTGCTCAAAGTTCCCCCGACTTTCTGAAACAAAGCTAAAGGAAGGAGTGTTTGTTGGCCCTGATATAAGGAAACTCATTTCAGATGGAGCATTCGCTGAAACGATGTCTGAGAAGGAAAAAGAAGCCTGGGATTCCTTCAAGGATGTTGTTCTCAAATTCTTGGGGAACAGGCGGGATGAGAACTATAAGGATATTGTTGCCAGGATGCTCAATGCCTTCAAAGAACAAGGCTGTAACATGAGCCTGAAAGTCCATTTCTTGCACTCCCATGTGAACTACTTTCCCGAAAACTTGGGGGCGTACAGTGAAGAACAAGGTGAAAGGTTTCACCAGGACATCAAGGACGCAGAGACAAGGTACCAAGGAAGATGGAACACCACTATGATAGCTGATTTCTGCTGGTTGCTGCTGCGGGAAACCCCAGATGAAAAATACGCCAAGCAGCGCACCAAGAGAAGCATTCGGGGGAAGAAGAAACGGGCCCACCAGGAGATTGATTGACCCAAGAATGACTTTAAAATCTAAACTGTGTTGACAAATATCGTGTTTTTACTAAACTTTGAAATAAAAATTTGTTAGTACAGTGTCGGATCTCATTTATTAGAATTTTATTTTCACACCATCGGGTGTTTGTCTTCATGTATTGCAATGGTGCGGTTTGCGTTTTCTATTCTTACATGCATACCTGTACAACATTTTTTGCACATTTCTTTGCTTTGCTTTGTGTCTAACCTCGCTCTTATATGCTCAATGTTTGTGCACATGTATGTGGCTGTTTTAAGTGCAGACAATTTTGCTACCATCACAGTGTGTTTTGTTGACATTACTCTATTCTTATGTGCTGCCTTGTTACAATTTTCTTTATTCTTATTTGAATAACTACTAAACAATTAGTATAAAGAATTCATCCAAGAAACGTTTACCTCAAACTGCTAACCCAATGTAGCAAAAAATCTGTACGTGATGGAGCAAATTGGTTACCAGATTTGGATTCAGCGCACCAAAAAACGTAAAAATCAATCGAAACATTAGAGGCAGTTTTAAAAAAAAATGTTTTAGTGTACCTGTGTTATTTTAGAAGCACAGGACAGGGTACAGTTTAGCAGCCAGCTTTTAATAAGTCATCTTTCTCTCCCTCCCTCCCTCCCCGACACCCACCCACCCCTGGATAATCGTAGCTTTCAAGGTGCTTAAACCTCTTAAAGGAAAAGAGGTGCCATATTCACTCTCAGGTGCAGCTTTTTACTCTCATAAGCATACATTAAGGACCTGAGCTTAATTAAACTTCAGGTGAACAAAGTACATTAAATGTATTAGGTATAGTTTTATTAGTATAAGTATGCCTGCAACTATTAGTAAGTAAAGAACTTAAATATCTAAACACAACCTTAAAACAAAGATGCAGACAGCAGTCCAGCAGCAAGATGGTGGCTTTCCAGTCTTTTGCATTGAGTGTCACATGTATGATTTTCTCCCAGTTGGTGACTGGTTTTTGGAGCAGCTGGTTCATGAATTGACCAGAGGGGAAGCCATTTTGGACTTAGTCCTTAGTGGAACACCAGATCTGGTGCAAGAGATAAGGGTATTGGAGCCACTTGGTAATAGTGATCATAGCATGATTGCGTTTGATTTAATTAATGGAGGAGGGATGGTAAGGAAATCCACAGTACTACCTTTTAACTTTCAAAAGGGAGACCATGATAAAATGAGGAAAACAGTTAAGAAAAAAACTAAAAGGAGCAGTTGCAAAGGTTAAAGACTTACATCAAGCTTGGGTGTTTACAAATACTATCTTGGAAGTCCAGACCAGCTGTATTCCACGCTTTAAGAAAAATGGAAGGAAGTCCTAAAGACTGCCAGCATGGTTTACAAGGTGAGAGACTGTTGTTGCCAAAAAAGCATCTTTCAGGAAATTGAAAAAAAGAGCCAAGTGATGAAAAATGGAAACAGCACAAGCACTGACAAGTTAACTGCAAGGCATTGATAAGGCAGGCAAAGAGAAAATTTGAGAAGACTCTTGCTGTGGAAGCAAAAATGCATAATACAGATTTTTTCAAGTACATTAGTAGCAAAAAACTTATGAGTCAGTTGGAACATTAGATGATAGAGGGGTTAAAGGGGTATTAAGAGAAGACAAGGCCATAGCTGAGAGACTGAATGAATTCTTTTTCAGTGTTTACTGAGGAAGATGTAGGAATAATACCCATGACTGAAATGGTATTTAAAGAGATGCTGCAGAAGAATTGAAAGAAATATCGATACACCGGGAAGATGTATTACAACTATTTGATAAACTGAAGAGTAACAAATCACCTGGACCGGATTGTATACATCCAAGGAGGTTGAAAGAACTTAAAGATGAGATTGCAGACCTACTATTAGTAATCTGTGAACTATCATTAAAATCATCTGTAATACTTGAAGTTTGGAGGATGGTCAATGTAATGCCAATTTTTAAAAAGGGTTCCAGGGGTGATCCGGGAAACTACAGTCTGTTGAGCCTGATGTCAGTGCTGGGAAAAATGGTAGAAACCATCATAAAGAAGAAAATTACTGAACGTGTAAATAGTCATGGCTTAATGGGAGACAGCCAACATGGCTTTAGCCAAGGAAGATCTTGTCTTACTAATCTGTTATGTTTTTTTGAAGGTGTGAATAAACAGGTAGACAAAGTTAAGTCAGTTGATACAGTGTATCTGGACTTTCAGAAAGCCTTTGACAGGGTCCCTTAGAAGAGACATTTGGCAATATTAAAAAGTCATGGGATAGGAGGCAGTGCACTATTGCGGATCAGGAACTGGCTAAAAGATAGAAATCAAAAATAGGGGGGGGCGGAGCCTGATGTCCAGCGGGATGGTCGCATAACGCTGAGGCTCCCGAGAGGCCTACTCAGAATCCTGAATTAACAGGGGGGCGGAGCCTGATGTCCAGCGGGATGGTCGCATAACGCTGAGGCTCCCGAGAGGCCTACTCAGAATCCTGAATTAACACCTCACATACTTGGAACTTCTACTCTGATCTTGCCGGGGCACATTGGTGAGATGGCGGGGACCAAACCAACGCGCCTGGAATTTGGATCTCCAGCGGCTTCTCACGGCAAACGTTCCAAAACTGAACCTCCGTCCCCGCAGAAGGGGCCGGCCTTGTGCGAGGGCCCCGAAATGCAGCAGGAAATCCTCGTAGAGATTAGAGGGGTCAAAAACCTTGTGCAGGCAAACGGTGAAGCACTCCGAGCACTGCGGGAAGATTTTGGTGTGCTGCAAAGCAAGCTAGAAGGGCTTTCTTTGCGTCAGGACAAAATGGAGAGCACATTGGACTCCCATGCGGCCCGGTTGTCCCAACTCGACAAAGTTGAACGACAGGTGCGGGCCTTGCAGAAAGAGGTGGAAGATGGCAACAATAGAGCGCGCCGCAACAACATACGACTCGTGGGCATACCGGAGGGAGCGGAATCGGGAGACATGAAAGAGTTTTTTATGAAAAATCCTCCCTTCCCTGCTCCAAATCACCTTTACCAAAGATTTGGAGATTGATCGCGCTCATCGTGTACCCACAAGCATAACGCTCAACAGGAAGACCCCGCGGCCTATCATTTTTCGACTATTGAGATATCAACACGTGGAGCAAATTCTAAGTGCCTCTCGGGCAAAGGGCCATATGGAGTTTGAGAGCCACAAGATCTCCTTCTATCCCGACTTGGCTAAACCCACGGTCGACCGCCGAAAGCGCTTTCTGGAATTCCGGCCGAGGCTTCAACAACTACAAGCACGCTATGGCCTGATGTACCCGGCCAAGCTCCGAGTCACGCTTCACAATCAGACAAGAACATTTGAGGACCCTGATCTACTAGCGGAGTTTTTGGATTCCAAAGAAGCCGACTTGATGCGCTGACTTCCAGAATATTCCTGCAAGTCTCCTCATATCCGCTGTACCTGCCATATTGGATCTGCCGCAGCCTAGCAAAGAGTCTGGCGTGGGCGGTCTGTTGCCTTACTCTTGATGGTATCTGTGACCCGACTCCATCTACCCACAGTAGCCTCGATGAGTATCAGAGACAGTGTTATTATGGACTCTGGTGTTTCTTTTCTTTTTTTTACATGTCTTTCTATTTCCTCTCTAGGGCCTCCTCCCGCAGACATATGGTCGCCATATTCTTTGGGGGTTTTGCTTCTTCTCTAAGATACGTTGGTACATACTTTTCAATATGGGGTGTATTAGCCAGATTACATTATGATTATGACATTGTTGTACAGATTCTGCTTATGTTATATGTTATCAAGCGCCCTTACCTAAAATGTCTATTACCGATTGATGGCACCATGTAAGATTTTCTCATTGAACGTAAAAGGCATCAATAATCCGATAAAACAGAAGAAAATCCTAAGCTACCTCAGTCAGGAAGCAGCGGATCTGATTTTTCTCCAAGAAACGCATTTAAATTCGAAGGAAACTCTTAAACTCAATATTAAACCTTACATGGTGGCCGCCTATTCCCCAGCCGTTTCTAAGAAATGTGGGGTTGCCATACTGGTTAGGAAATCTTTGCATGCTACTGTTATTGCGACTAGCTCAGATACAGAAGGTAGATGGTCTAGAGTTCACCTCAAGATAGGTAGCCTTGAAGTTACATGTATATGCCTTTACGCTCCTAATGTTGATGACCCTGCCTTTTTTGCTACCATTGCTCAGGTTGCGCAGGCTTCTGCTAATACTTCATTGATCATTGGGGGGGATTTCAATCTAGTCCTTGATCCCCTGATTGACAAACAGCCGCCTAGGACGAGTGGTCCCCCCAAGAGTCACGCCACGCTTACCTCCCTGATCAAGGATCTTGCTTTAGTTGATCTATGGAGGTTACTACACCCCAATGAGCTTGACTTCACCTTCTTCTCCTCCCCTCATAAATCTCAGTCTCGCATAGACTTCTTTCTAATCTCAAAACTGTTAGTTCCTCAGGTGGACACTGCAAAGATTCACTCCCAACATATTTCAGATCATGCTGCCATTTCCTTTCAATTACACACTACTGCACCCCAGGGAAACTCGGGAGCCTGGTTCTTTGATAGAGCCCTGTTAACTCAGCCAGAGTTCCAGGCAGAAATTCGAGCAGCCATACAGGATTACTTCCATTTTAATCTACCCCAAGATACTGCGAATTGGGCTTGGTGGGAGGGCTTCAAAGCGGCCATTCGGGCAACGATCACTAGCTATCAAATCCGCCTGCGGAAACAACGTAAACAGCAGCTGCTCGTACTAGACCAACAAATAAAAGCAGGCGAACGAGTTCTAACTTCACGCACTGACCCATGTGTATTAATTCGATTACAGCGTCTCCGTTTTCAATATAATTCAATCCTCTCAACTGCAGCTTCTAAGAGTATTGAGCTTCAGCGAGGGACATATTATCGTGAAAATAACCGAGCCGGTCGACTCTTAGCCAATGCCTTGAAAGGTCAAAAAGAAGCCAAACGCGTTGCGGCCCTTCGAGCTCCACAGGGAGGGGGCATAGTGACCACAGACTCCAACATTGTAGAGCTCTTTCGGGATTTCTATACCCGCCTATATCAATCTGAATGTGAGTTCTCGTCAGAGACATTCGAGCGATTGCTTTCTGGCATTCAGCGGCCGACCCTCTCTGAAGATGATAGGGATGCGATGGATGAACCCTTCTCTACTTCAGAGATCCAATCTGCCCTAAAACAAACAGCCTCGGGCCGTGCCGCAGGGCCCGATGGTCTCCCGACCGAATTCTACAGAACGTTCAGTGCAGATTTAGTTCCCTATTTAAAACTCTATTTTACTGCCCTTGCGGTAGATACATCCTCTTTGGGATCCTTTTCTGCAGCTAATGTGGTTGTATTTGAGAAAGAAGGCAGAGACCCGCTACTGACCGCCAACTACCGTCCAATCTCCCTACTTAATGCCGACTATAAGATCTTCGCAACGATCTTGGCCACCCGGCTATCTGACATGATGGCTACCCTAATTCACCCCGACCAATGCGGTTTTATACCCGGCAGATCAACTGCTGACAATGCTCGGACCTTGTGCCATGTGCTATCTAGTGCTGCCAATCTCGACCATCCATGGGTGGGTCTTTCCCTGGATGCCGAAAAAGCCTTTGATCGTCTAGAATGGCCCTTCTTATTTGCAGTTCTCCGATGGTATGGCTTTGGAGAGGGCTTCCTCCGATATCTCCAAGTCATGTATACTCAACCCGTCGCCAGTATTTGTGTAAACGCCATCAAATCTCAGCCATTTAACCTCCAAAGAGGCACGCGTCAAGGTTGCCCCCTATCACCAATGCTTTTTGATCTCGCTCTTGAACCCCTAACCCTCCTTATTAGACAGTCTGCACGTATTCGAGGTGTCCCCTTTAGTCATAGGGAGATTAAACTCTCTGCATATGCAGATGACCTTATGCTCTTCGTATCCCTCGATTTGGTTCCAGCTGTCTTGGATCTGATTGACGGATACTCACAATTATCGGGCTATAAAATTAACTGGACCAAATCTGTAGCATTCCCACTGAACCGCTGGGTACATGAGGCTGACATGCAGGCCTTTCCCTTCCTTTGGCAATCCCGCATGGTGAAGTATCTCGGGGTCCATTACTGTTCTCCTTTAGAAGACACTATCAGTTTTAATGCCAAAGAGGTAGTCTCCAAAGTCCGTGAACTCACAAATCATTGGTCTCCCTTATCTCTCACATGGTGGGGCCGCTTAGAAACTGTGAAAATGATGATAGTCCCCAAAGTGAACTACATTTTAGAAATGCTGCCATGCTTACTTCCGTTACATACTTATAAAGATATTGAGGGCCTTCTCGTCCGTTATCTCTGGCAGGGCAAGCCACCAAGGATAGCTAAACATAAACTGCAGTCTGCAAAGGAACGAGGGGGTACCAGATTTCCTGATTTTCTTAGATATCATCAAGCCTTTCTACTTAAGCAAGGTGCCCGATGGCTAGATGCCTCAACAGACAGCAGACCAGTTTGGCTTGACATAGAAGAGGAGCTTAGTAGCCCAATTCCGTTGACCCATCTCCCCGGTATGTCCTATCAAGTAGACACCCGCCATCCACCAATGATTGTCGATACTCTTGCGGCCTTTAACACTCTCATTCTATCACTGGGCCCGAATGTATGTCCTCAGGACGGACTCCCGCTATGGAATAACCCCAGAATTCAAGTCCTAAATAGAACAATAGCCTGGAAACCCTGGTACTCCAGGGGGATCTGGACACCCCAACAGCTTTTCTCTGCAGCTCGTTGGAAAACCTTTTCTGATTTACAAAAGGAATTTGCGTTACCAGCGAAACACTACTTTCAATTGATGCAGCTTCAACACTGCCTCAAAAGTGCTCGAATCATGCCGCCCTCTGCCCCTACTGAGGATGGGCTATTAGAGATAGTTCACTCCATTAGTAGTACACATGGGGTAGCCTCTAACTTTTATAAAATAATTTGTCAGGGTACAGACACGGACACTTTTAGAGCCCAACAAGCCTGGGAGCGCGAACTGCAAACCACTTTAACCCCTGTGCAATGGAGCGTTTTTTGGAGTAAAGTAGTTCGGGTTTCCCGGTCTGCCTCTGTTACCCAAACTCTCTTCTTCTTTGCACACAGATGCTTTTATACCCCAGAAAAAATAGCCAAATGGAACCCAAATGCTAGGGACCTGTGTTGGTCTTGCCATACTGCTGTGGGAACCTTCGCTCATGTTATTTATGAATGTCCTCAACTGCAGGTCTATTGGGGGCGGGTCTGGGGTCGTATTCAATTTATCTTACACTTTCATGAACCTCTCTCTTGGAAGGTCGTGGGACTCCGCTCTGTGGCGGAGGTCCCCTCTCTTCCTAAGAAGGGTCGCTTTCTCCTTGATTTCATGCTGGGTATAGCCATATGCTTAATCACGAGGAATTGGAAGGATAGCTCTCGACTTACTGTCAATGAATGGTGGAACCTCGTCTGCTTATATAGTAAATATGAGCAGATACCTCGGAGAGCTATTCCCCATGTCCAAACTCACTCTTGCTTGTCTAAATGGCAGATGCTTAATGATTATGTACAATCTGCTCATTGCTCCAACATGCCTGTATAATGTGCACTCATCATGTTTTAGATCACCGCTAGGTTTTGTAACACAATAATGTAAGTACACGCCCGCTTCGGGAATGCTTAGTTTTCTAGAGAAGAAGCAGGGGGGAGGGGGGTGGTAGGGGTTTACTTTGGTGTATGTATTACACGTTATGTATTTGTCTTTTAGCTGTATGTCTTCCTTTTCCTTTGTTGTTATAAAACGAAAATAAAGAATTTAAAAAAAAAAGAAATCAAAAATAGGACTAAATGGCCAATTTTCCCAATGGAGAAAGGTGAATAGTGGCATACTCCAGGGATCTGTGCTGGGTCCTTTGCTTTTTGACATATTCATAAATGACCTGGAAAGGGGAATAAAGAGTGAGGTTATCAAATTTGCAGATGATACAAAACTATTTAAAGTTGTTAAAACCCATGAGGATTGTGGAAAATTGCAAGTGGATCTTGATAAATTGGAATACTAGACATCCAAATGGCAGATGAAATTTAACGTAGATAAGTGCAAAATTATGCACCTAGGAAAGATAACCCCAAATCACAGTTATACAATGCAAGGTTTCACATTAGGAGCCACCACCCAGGAAAAAGATTTGGGTGTCATTGTAGATAACATGTTAAAACCCTCTGCCCAGTGTGCAGCGGCAGCCCAGAGAGCAAATAGAATGGAGAATAAAACAAATGATATTATAATGCTTCTATATCATTTGATGGTGCGACCGCACCTTGAATATTGTGTGCAATTCTGGTCACTGTATTGTAAAAAGGATATAGCGTTATTAGAAAAGGTACAGATAGAAGCCACCAAATGGTAAAGGGGGTGGAAGGATAACCCTATGAAGAGAGGCTGAAATGATTAGGGGTCTTCAACCTGGAAAAGAGATGGCCAAGTGGAAATATGATAGAGGTCTATAAATTAATGAATGAAGTGAAACGGGTAAATGTAGATCGATTGTTTATGCTATCAAAATATATAAAGACTAGGGAGCATGCAATGAAGCTACAGGGTAACCTATTTAAGACGAATAAGAGAAAATATTTTTTCACTCATCGTGTAATCAAACTCTGGAATTTGCTACCAGAGGATGTAGTAAAATCTGATAGTGTAGCCGGGTTTAAAAAAGGTTTGGACAAATTTCTGGAGGAATATCCAAGTTTTCCCAGAATATTCACTGCTTGTCCCAATACAAGCACTGTGGAACCTGTGTCTTTTGGGGAAACTGCTATGTACTAGTGACTTAGATTGGCCACTGTTGGAAACAGGATACTGGGCTTGATGGTCTGACCCAATATGGCATATCTTATATTCTTATGTTCTAATTAATACATCTCCAAAGTCTCTTATTTATTGTGACTAGAGGCTCCCTGGAGCAGGCACTGCATAGCTGCATATGTCTAGAGACACTATTGAAATGTGTGTTTTACTATTTTGCCCTCCCTTTCTCCATGCACGTTAAAGTGCACATGGGGGGTCATTGCTAGCCACTTTTAGCACGCATGGACATCCAGGTAGTGTGTTCATTCCCGTTAAATGCCAGGACCATATCCCCCACCCAAAGCTCCTGAGGTCGGCTCTGTAAGTTTGGGGTCACCAACATGGATGGGGGACTTATTATACCTCGGAAGTGGAATAATTCCCCCTGGACGTCGGGGGATGGCGGTGCAGGGCCATGTTAATGGGGCGAGAGAGTGCAGGAGCTTCCCCACAGCCTGACCCTGCCTTTGGAAGGCTACATCGGGGGTTGAACTGCAGGAAAATAACTTTGTCGGGGTGGTCGGGGATTGCGGTTCATTAATGGAGCCATGGCGCCATGGCAACAGGACATCATGGCACTGTGGCTCAATGCAGGAGCCGGGGTAGGCCTGAGCAGAAAGAAGCATGGCGTCTCGTGTCACAGAATTGGGCCGCCATCTAGACCCGATTCTGATCATGCGGGAACGCCTAGCTCCTACGGGCTCAGAATCAGGATCTAGATCAGCACGTCCAGATCCTGGACATCTGGGCAGGCAGGAATTCCCCATTCAGAATCAGGCCCATGCTGTTTATGTCTAATGAACTGCAGAAATCATAAAACAGTTGTAGTAGTGGTAATAGATGTGGATCCATTTCCCATGGCACCCGGTACTAATACTTGCTTGGGAAAGGATATGCATTCCTTTAAGCATACTACTAGTGCGCAAATGACAATATATCCCTGAAAATCACTAACATGGTTGAATGTATATTTTGGAGTGAAAAAAGACTATCTCTGGTTAGATCATAAAATCTGTGCAAAATGCTACCCTCTGATAAGGAGGGACAGGACAACAGGATACTATGTTGTAAATATTGATCTACTTCCAAGCAAATTAAGAATCTTTTGGGAAGAGTAATCCTTAACATTGTATTCTAAAGATGTGCAGAGACCAAGAATCTTTTGGTTCATTTTGCGTTTGGCTTTCCCAGTTTTAAAATGTTCTTTCAGTTTGTTTCACACATTTGTTTTAATAATGTTTTCAATACACATGTGTTAAGTTGATTTTATTCACTACAATTTTTCCAAGTATGTTTATAGAATGAAAGCACACTAAGAAATGCATGTCCCTATTGTGTTCCATTTTGCTGTAAAATGTACTCATGAACTGGAGAGCCCTGGCTCTTCCCCTCCCAATGGAAAAGAATCCCTGTATCCATCTCATGTTAAAAAGTGAGACAGAGCTTCATTTTAATAATGAAATCTTCTCTCCCCCCACCACACACACACACACACACACACACACACACACACAGAGTTTCACTCTGATGTTTTCATATTCTGAACGAGGCAAGTTAGCCTAGCTTCCCAAAGTATTAATAAGCCATCCTAATAGCTGGGCAACATTAGATCTGTATTCAGCCTGCCTCATAACATGTTGGCATTCTATAACAAGAGCCTACAACATTCTTTGCATGCTTTCAAAGTGGCAATTAGCTTGCTAATTTAGAATAGCCCAAAAGTAGTGATTGAGCAAATATTTTTGATTAGACAGCACAACATGACGTAGAACTGGCAAGATTTAAGACTGCTATTTCTTGCATTAGTAAGTTTATCCAGTTATATAACCGCTTTGACCTGATGAAAAGCGGGATATAAATGCAGTTAAATAAATACATTTCTTTACTTTCATCCTTCTTTTTTAATATGTTGAGGCCAATTCAGAACAGGGTACATCCAGGCCATCTGGATGTCTTCTGGTAACAGAGGGCTTGGATGGCCCAGCCATGCTCCAATTCTGAGGCCTAGGGACAGAGGGAACAGCATGTCCAATCCACCTAAGGCCCCTGCATGGAGCCCAGTGCTTTGGTGTCCTGTTGCCATGCACTGGGATGCCATGCAGGAGTCTTGATTGCCCACAAGCTACTTACTGTCCCTTTTCCCTGCCGCCCAAGCCCTAGGTGTGTCTGTCATGTAGGGTTGCCAACTGGCTCCAGATGCGCCCGACAGGGTTGATCCAGTCCTGGGTTTGCCCCATTGCATGCAGGGACTTGTAGTTTTCCATTTCCTATGGAGTGCAATGGAGAAAGTAGAACTAAATGTCCCTGCTTGCAATGGGGTAAACCCAGGACTGGATCAACCCTGTCGGGCGCATCTGGAGCCAGTTGGCAACCCTACTGTCATGGCTGGGATCAGGCTGTGGGGAACTCTATGCCTCTTCTCACCTCCTCACTGGGTCCTGCTTTCTGCACATCTCTGTATTCTGAACCAGATATACATCCAAGCTAAACACTACTCAGAATGGCCCCCATTACATAGACTATTTGGATACTGCACTAATAGCAATATGCAACGTGTGCCTTCAAGTCAATGCTGACTGTTGGCAACCCAGAGGCTCCTGGGTTTTCTGGGCAGTGTGATTGGAAGTAGATTGCCAGGCCTTTCTTCTGAGGCAATGGAGGGTTAAGTGACTTGCCCAAGGCCACAAGGAGTGCTAGATGGGATTCAAACACTGGTCATGTGGTTACCAAGCCAGTGTTCAAACCACTGGGCTACTCCTCCACCCACTAATAGCAGTGGCACCTAGTAAATATTACAAAGAGTGGAGAAAAAAAGTCCAATAGTTTCCAGAGCAGGGGAGATTCCTTCTGCCAGTCATTTCAGACTTGGAAGAGATTCTTTTGAGAAGGAAAATCCCCTTAAGTATTAAAAAAAAGTCCTCTCCTAATGGCAGAATATTATCATTGGCCCTTAGCCATCGTACCATGAGGTTGGGAGGAGATTCTGTTTTTAATGGGAAGGTGCCTCTGGCACTCATCCAGGGCCATCATCTTAGCTGGGGAGTATCTGCATCCTACTACTATTAAACATTTGTATAGCACTACAAGACATGCAGCGCTGCACAGACACATGTAAAAGATGATCCCTGCTCATCAGAGCTTATAATCAAGTCAAGACAGAAAACAGAATGGCTGTAGACATGGGATACATCAAGGGGGAATGGTAAGGAAGCACAAAGAAGATCAGGTGAGTCAAGATCCAAAAGCGGCAGCAAAAAGGTGAGCTTTCAGCCTGAATTTGAAAAGGGCCAGAGAAGGAGCCTGACATACAGACTCAGGTAGTTTGTTCCAGGCATAAGAAGCAGCAAGGTGAAAGGAGGAAAGTCGAGTTAGCAATAAAAGGGAAGGGCACAGATAGAAAGGCTCCTGATGTACAGAATCAGCCATGATGACCAGAAGAGAATTTGAATCAACTCGGAGCTGCTTCCAAGAAGCAGAGGGAAGCTCAGCCTAGAAGAGGTTTCAGGAGTGTGTCTGCACCAATCCCTTAAGATCACAGGAGCCAGGGAAAAAATGGAACAGCACTGGAGAGAAATGTATCTTCAGCTGCTACCCATACAGGAGGAGAAGGAACGCAGCAGATGCCATATACCAGGAGTACTAGAGCAAGGAGTACCATCCATCACCGAAACAGGGATCTGCGACTGCTGCACCTTCACATTCAGATACTCTGAGGAAAGACATTGGTAGAGGAGACAGGTAAGTTTCCCATAGAAAGTAATTGGACTGTTCAAAGTACTTAAGTGGCATTGCACATGTATCAAAGGACAGTACACTAACAGCGAAGAGTAGTGTGAAAGAAACCAAGGGCTCAAGGTTAAGGAACAAGAAAAATAGGAAGGAATGGGGTATAACACACCCTAATCAGGAGAGTAGAATAGCGTGTTTTTGTAATATAGTTCTTGTTCCTTTTTTATGACAATTGCTAATGTTATGTTTGATCAGTGACCCTAAAGTTTAAGTAATCCTTGTTTCAGAAGACAATTTCTGGCCTGGATTCAGTGATTTGAGAAGGGAGTGGCGTGAGAGTATCAAGTGCAAAGGCCTTCTGGCTTAAGCAAGTCCCCACCAAAGTACGCTGATATTTAAATCCATGAGCTCCAGAGTAAAGACTTACAGGCTTATTCAGTCCAAGACGTAGATCCCCTCTGCACGTCCGGTCTGAACAGGGCGTACAGAGGGGATCACGATTCTGATCCCATGGGGCACGTCTAGCCCCGTGGGATCATAATTAGGAATAGTCCTGTACGTGCAGGCCAGGATTGCGATTCAGCTCGGCCTGCACGTACAGGTCTGTACCCGGCTAACTCAGTGAAGGCTCTTCAATGGAGCCACGGCGCCATGGTGTCATGTTGCCATGGCACATGACTCCATTGAAGAGCTGCGATGCTGGCGCTGGACTTCAGGGCTTCATTCCCCACAGCCTGACCCCAGATCAGGTCTCCTAAGGCCTGGGTCGGGCTGTGGGGAATGCCTTCAGGTCCCTCATGCCCAATCCAAGCCCTGGGCCACCGAAGAAAAAAGGTCTAGGGAAGTTATTCCACCTCGGAGGTGGAATAATTTCCCAGCACAAGTCTCCAGCCCTGGATATACAGGGCCAACATTAGAATCGGCCCTGTATGTCCTGGGCCAGAGACTGCCCACTGCCCGACCAGATTTCTCCCCCAAACCGCCCCTTTCCTGACCCTGTCTAACTTCCCCGTACAACCAGCAGGAAAGTTAGACGCGGCAGGAGAAGGCACGAATAGCGGGCATGGAGTCCCGTTGGCACAGAATTGGGCCCTTAGAAAAAAAGGGCCATACAATAAATTTGGTGTGCTCTTTTGTCTGCCAAGCAATTTGTAAGTTAACTGCGAAGATCACATGGAAAAGGGGTTACAGTAGTTACAACTATTGGTACAAATTCTTAGATCTTATAGAGCATCACTCCTTTCCTATGCAGACAACTGGCATGTTTGTAGTTCTTTAAGTAATAATCATCTACCTACTTTAAATAGACTAAACAATTATCTGAAAATAGCTTCAGTTTGTATGTTTGACAATAGATTGAAACTGAACCCAAGAATCTTTGTAGTTTCTGAAAAGGGAATGTTGTACTGCTGTTAGGGGAACATCACTTGGCCTTTAAGGACCGAATCCTTAACCTGGGAATTATATTAGGGAATGAACGGACTACACAGCACCAGATAGCATCAGTAGTAGTTGCATTTTACATCTAAAGTACTGCAGAATGCTTCAACCACTGCCAGACATGCTTGTAACTACCAAAGATAGTATAGCAAATACTTCAATAAACAAACACATATATATAAAATTTCACCGTAAGTGTTCATACTACTCTGAATTCTAGGCTGGACTATTGAAATATGCTATACGTGGAGGCACATTCCAACCTAGCCGTTTAGCCCCTTGTGCGGCCGACCAGAAGTGGGACACCCAGAGGTAGTCCCGATTCTGATCTTGCGGGAGCTAGATGTGCCCACGGAATCAGAATCGGGTCTATGGCCTGAATGTGAAGGCCAGGAACCGATTCTGATCGGCCTACACACTCAGCCAAATGCCTGGCTACTTCAGTCAGGCTCCTGAATGGAGCCACAGTGCCATGGCATCTTGTCGCCATGGCACCGTGTCTCCATTTAGGCGCCACAAATGCTGGCCACTGCCAATTTTGTTCTTTCTCTGCAGCCGGAACCTCGATCCGGCCTCCAATGGCCAGAGTCCAGCTGTGGGGAACTTTCTTTCTTTCTTTCTTTATTTGGTTACATTTGTATACCGCTTCTTCCAGCGATCAGTAGCGGTTTACATTAAAGTTTTGTCACAGCAAACATTTGTTACATATAACAGGAGTCAAATTGTCTACATATGCATATCACAGATTTGAAATTATACAGTATAAAATTTTTACAGTTGTATACATATTTATATGAGTTTCATAGTTATTTACATAGCCTAGCATATGGTTGCATTAGGAATTAGGATGAGCTATTTATAGTGTGGCGCTGGGCTTCATTGGTGTATTGTGTTTGTGCTGTGTATTTGTGTAGGCTGCGCGAAAGGTATCATTTTGTTGACATGTCTTTGTTTTCTTGTGCTAGATGTGAAGCGGGTAAGTGTTGTTTAGCTACGTTATGTTGTAGTATTCCTGGAATAGGTAGGTTTTTAGGTTTTTACGGAAGTCTTTTAGGTCATTGTTGGCTATTAGTGCGTTAAGTAGGTTATTCCATTGGGAGGGAGCTGTGTATGTGAAAATTCTGTTACTTGTGAGAGTTTTGACATTGCGTATGTTGAGTGGGACGTGTAAGGTGTTTAGGTTGTGGGTTCTTCTGTTCCTGTTGGGGGGTTGTGTTGAGATAAGGGTGGAGAGGTAAGATGGTGCTAGGTTGTGGATCAATTTGAATGTTGTTACTATTATTTTGTATCTTATGCGAGCATGGATGGGAAGCCAGTGGAGTTCCATTAGTATTGGTGTAATGTGGTCTGAGACCCGCACTTTCATTATAATTTGAGCAGTGACATTCTGTGCCATTTTTTCTGGACCTGGCAGAAGGATCCCTCGACATCCAGGGGGACTTATTCCATCTCTGCAGTGGAATAAGCCCCCCGTCTATGTTCACGGCCCCAGACGTACAGGGACAACTTCAAAATCAGCCCTGTATGTCCGGGGTCACAGTCTGCCCATGCCCCACCCTCACTCTGCCTCGGAATGACCCTCCTGCCCCTATCTAGGCTCACCAAACAAATTGCCATTCAAATGTGCCATTTGTACGGGGAGGCATTAGCCGGGGCCTGCAGGGGAGCGAATAGCAGGGATGGACGTCCAAACTGGACGTCCATCCCCGCTATTCGCTGTACCAAATAACCCCCTTAGTGTCTTTTCATAACTTCCTTACAAGGACTCAAGAAGCATGACTACTAAAGTGCATTAGCTGCCACCCAACCATGGACATTTTTGTTAGTTCTACTGAGGATGCCAGGAGTGCTCAAGGCCTCCTCAGTAGTACTAACAAAAATGGCTGTGATTTCATGGTGTCGCCCCCTAGCACGAGACTAGGGGGCAGGACTACAAGATTGTGGCCATTTTAAGAAGCAGCAATGCAGGGGACAGGAGTGGAAAGGACAGCCACTAGACCATCAAAGATTAAAAGTACAGCCTGGAGGAGAGGGGGAGGGAGGGGGATGGGCGTCTGTGAGTCGAATGACTAACCAGGAGTTAATTATTAAGAGGGAGAGGGAGGGAGGAGGCAGTTTGGGGCCTGCAGGGAGGCAGGTTTGGCCAACTGGCTAGCCGGGCTTTGAACTTAACCCCCAAGACATTTCCTGATGGGCATCAGGGGCTGTCGGGGGGGGGGGGATTCATGCTGAAGGGCTGGGGAAGGCCGCTTTGTTTTATTTGTCAGAGCCGTGGATCTGTACATCCATGGCACTAACAATAACACAGGTACACTATCAAAAAACTGCCTCCAGTTTTGCAACTGATTCCTATAGATTTTGGGGTGCTGAATCCAGGAAAAATAGCCAAAATGTTCCATCACGTCACGTTTTCTTGCAAAATTAGATTTCTTACCCATATAAGGAATGTTCACATAATTTCTTTTTAGCCGACTGCAGTTTATTTTCTTGGCCCAAAATAGAGGTTGTAATGGTTAACTAACTAGAAACACTCCCTCATGATATTTTAGAGTGTTTTGTATTCATTTTATACATTAACAGGACAATTGGGAGGCGGGTGGCTAAATCCAGTACTCGCGCTGGCGCATGTTCTTTCCTGTTCGCCTCTCCTCGTTAGCTATCTAAAACAATTTTGTTGCGAAAAGAACGTTCCTGTCAAATTTCAGTTTATTTCAAGTTCATTATTACCTTTTTTTTGCTCAGTCGTAATCCAGCTTTATTCCGAAGTGGTTCACTACAGTTGTAGTTTGCAGTGCTGTGTATTTGTGATGGCTCACAGAGCCAGAGGTTGCGTCAACTCTCCGGACAGTTTTTGTTTTATTTGTGGGGAATATAACGTGAAAAAGCGGCAGAGGAACATTTCTGCATTTATTTAAAAAGTATATTTCGCCTATTTCGGTTTGAAGTTAGGCGATCAAGACAAACCGTGGGCTCCTCACAAAGTGTGCAAAACATGTGAGGAAGATCTACGCATATGGATGAAAGGTAAAAAACAAGCATTTCGTTTCGGAATACCTATGATGTGGCGTGAACAAAGAGACCACAGCAGTGACTGCTATTTTTGCTCTTGCATTGTGAAGGGATACAACTTAAAAAATAAGAACGTAATAAGTTACCCCAACCTTCCCTCAGCAATTAGGCCTATGCCTCATAGCAACGAAGTACCTGTGCCTGAACCACCAAAATCTTTGGATCATATTTGTGTGGACGGTTCTGATCATGATGAGACTCATCAGATGGCTTTTCCCGATGAGTCCAGTACTTCCGAGTTTGAAACTGAACCAGATCCGAAACCTGAACTTTTCTCTCAAGCTGAATTGAATGATTTAGTCCGGGATTTAGGACTCCCAAAAGATGCTGCCCAACTGCTAGGTTCTCGGCTTAAACAGAAAAATCTATTGTCACCAGGAACAAAATTTTATTGGTACCGCAACCGCGAGACACAATTTTTGAAGTATTTCAGCAAAGAGGAAGATTTGGTATTTTGCAACGATATATACGGAGTGATGGAAAAGTTTAAACTCAAGTATGATCCTGCTGAATGGCGGCTGTTCATTGATTCGTCAAAAGACAGCATAAAAGGTGTTCTTCTTCATAATGGCAACACATTCGCTTCAGTTCCTATTGCTCACTCTGTTATTCTCCAAGAAAAATACGAGAATTTGGCCCTGATTCTTCAGAAGATTCGTTATGATGAGCATAAGTGGATGATTTGTGGAGACTTTAAAATTCTATCCATGCTATTAGGGCAGCAATCCGGTTTAACCAAATATCCCTGCTTCCTTTGCTTGTGGGATAGCCGGGCCCGCGACCTACACTGGGGGAAAAAAGACTGGCCAATTCGGGAGTATTTGAGACCCGGTGAGAAAAATGTTCTTCATGAGAGCTTGGTACCTCGTGATAAAATTCTATTACCACCTCTCCACATTAAGTTGGGTCTCATTAAGCAATTCATCAAGTCCCTTCCAAAAGATGGTGAGTGCTTTCGGTACCTTTGCTCAAAGTTCCCCCGACTTTCTGAAACAAAGCTAAAGGAAGGAGTGTTTGTTGGCCCTGATATAAGGAAACTCATTTCAGATGGAGCATTCGCTGAAACGATGTCTGAGAAGGAAAAAGAAGCCTGGGATTCCTTCAAGGATGTTGTTCTCAAATTCTTGGGGAACAGGCGGGATGAGAACTATAAGGATATTGTTGCCAGGATGCTCAATGCCTTCAAAGAACAAGGCTGTAACATGAGCCTGAAAGTCCATTTCTTGCACTCCCATGTGAACTACTTTCCCGAAAACTTGGGGGCGTACAGTGAAGAACAAGGTGAAAGGTTTTACCAGGACATCAAGGATGCAGAGAGAAGGTACCAAGGAAGATGGACCACCACTATGATGGCTGATTTCTGCTGGTTGCTGCTGCGGGAAACCCCAGATGAAAAATACGCCAAGCAGTGCACCAAGAGAAGCATTCGGGGGAAGAAGAAACGGGCCCACCAAGAGATTGATTGACCCAAGAATGACTTTAAAATCTAAACTGTGTTGACAAATATCGTGTTTTTACTAAACTTTGAAATAAAAATTTGCTAGTTATTACCACAGTGTCGGATCTCATTTATTAGAATTTTATTTTCACACCATCGGGTGTTTGTCTTCATGTATTGCAATGGTGCGGTTTGCGTTTTCTATTCTTACATACATACCTGTACAACATTTTTTGCACATTTCTTTGCTTTGCTTTGTGTCTAACCTCGCTCTTATATGCTCAATGTTTGTGCACATGTATGTGGCTGTTTTAAGTGCAGACAATTTTGCTACCATCACAGTGTGTTTTGTTGACATTACTCTATTCTTATGTGCTGCCTTGTTACAATTTTCTTTATTCTTATTTGAATAACTACTAAACAATTAGTATAAAGAATTCATCCAAGAAACTATTATCTCGATCGCACTCAATCTGAAACGTTCACCTCAAACTGCTAACCCAATGTAGCAAAAAATCTGTACGTGATGGAGCAAATTGGTTACCAGATTTGGATTCAGCGCACCAAAAAACGTAAAAATCAATCGAAACATTAGAGGCAGTTTAAAAACAATTTTTTTTAGTGTACCTGTGTAATCTTTACTTGGGGAGATCCAATTGGTGCTTTTGGTGGCAATCACTAGTGATTATGGGGAACAAAGCTGGCGAGAGTTCTGTCCATCCAATCTCTACCTGTCCTACCCTTGCACTTATCATGGATACCCATGATACCTGAATCGGAAAGCACTGTGGGAGTTCCCACCATACCTGCTGATACAGTGGATCATGGATCTCCATGGTAAGTCCAAAACGTCCAAGGTATTTGCTGGGGAAAGTTGGGAATGCCCCCTGCTGATACCGCCAAGTTTGAGAACTTTCTGCAGGGTCTTTGCAGCTTTCGCAGTGTAATTGTTGTAAAAAGCTACAGCTGTTTGGTAAACATGTCCCTAATTGATTGAAATTACAGTATTATGCTATGGATTGCCATGGATGGCAAGATCATATTTCCCAAACACTTGGTAATCTACTTTGGCTGATGACTATAGAATACTTGTCAAGATATTAACTTTCAGGTTATTAAATTTAACTTATATGATTGTGCATAATGGGTTTGATTTTATAGCAGGACATCAATGTAAGAAGTCCAGAAATGCACTTATTAAGCCTATTTTATAAAAGCAAAAAATACAGACACTCCTTTATGCTAGGAAAATTATATAACCATTCACAGATGAAGAACCAGGAGCAGGACCTCAGAAAACACCCACAAATAAGAACAGAAGCGAGGGACATCTTGAACAATTTTCAGAAGACTGTGTTCGTGAGAAACTAGCTCAACTTAAAGTAGACAAAGTGATGGGACCGGATGGGATACACCCTAGAATACTGAGGGAACTTGGGGATGTTCTAGCAACTCCACTAACTGACCTTTTCAATGCCTCATTGGAGTCGGGAGTGGTGCCAAAGGACTGGAGAGAGGCTCATGTGGTGCCTTTACACAAAAACGGAAGTAAGGATGTGGTTGAAAACTACAGGCCGGTTAGTTTTACTTCAGTGGTGAGTAAATTATTGGAAACGCTGCTGAAAGAGAAAATAGTGAGGTTTCTGGAGTCCGGCGGATTACAGGATCCGAGGCAGCATGGATTCACCAGAGGCAGGTCTTGTCAGACAAATCTGATCGATTTCTTTGACTGGGTGACCAGGGAGTTGGACCGAGGGAGAGCTCTAGATGTGGTGTATTTAGATTTCAGTAAAGCCTTTGACACTGTTCCTCACAGGCGACTTATAAACAAACTGAGCACCCTAGGGATGGACCCTAAAGTTACTGCTTGGGTTAGAAATTGGTTGGGTGGGAGGCGACAAAGAGTACAAGTAAATGGAGCTCACTCTGAGGAGAAGGATGTTACCAGTGGTGTGCCCCAGGGATCTGTCCTTGGTCCGATTCTTTTTAACATCTTTGTTAGTGATATAGCGGAAGGGCTGTCGGGTAAGGTTTGCCTCTTTGCGGATGATACCAAAATCTGTAATAGAGTAGACACCCAGGAAGGTGTAGATAACATGAGGAGGGATCTAGCTAAGCTTGAAGAATGGTCTAGAATTTGGCAGCTGGGATTTAATGTTAAAAATGTAAGGTCATGCATTTGGGCTGCAGCAATCCAAGGGAGCAATACAGTATAGGAGGTGAAGTACTTTTGTCCACTAAAGAAGAGCGGGACCTAGGCGTGGTTGTGTCTGATGATCTTAAAGTAGCTAAACAGGTAGAAAAGGCGACGGCAAAAGCTAGAAGGATGCTTGGGTGCATACGGAGAGGAATGGCTAGCAGAAAAAAGGAGGTGATAATGCCTCTCTATAAGTCTTTGGTGCAACCTCATTTGGAATATAGTGTGCAATTCTGGAGACCGCACCTTCAAAAGGATGTGAACAGGATGGAGTCGGTGCAGAGGGTTGCTACTAAAATGATTAGTGGGCTTCATTATAAAGCATATGAGGACAGACTTAAGGATCTTAATATGTACACCTTAGAGGAAAGGCGGGATAGAGGTGATATGATTGAGATGTTTAAATACCTCCATGGCATAAATGTTCAGGGAGAGAGCCTCTTTCAATTGAAAGCAAGTTCTGCTACGAGGGGACATGGGATGAGGGTGAAGGGAGATAGATTCAGGAGTGATATGCGGAAATATTTCTTTACGGAAAGAGTAGTGGATCCGTGGAATAGTCTCCCAGTGGAGGTGGTAGAGATGAGGACAGTAACTGAATTCAAAAAAGCATGGGACCAACACAGAGGATCTCTACAGGTAGAAAGTGGACTGTTGTAGTTGTTGTTATGGAAGGACAGACTAGATGGGCCTTGTGGTCTTTTTCTGTCATCATGTTTCTATGTTTCTATGTTTCTAAAACCAGGGGCGGCCCAAGGGGGGTGCGGGGCCATGTGCGGAGACTCGGTGCGGGGCCTCATTTGCATAAGGGGCCTCATTTGCATAAATATTTGCATAATGTTACCATATACTAACTTTTAGTAAACATGCCTCTTAATGAGTGTATGGATAAAGAAAGACTAAAAGATTTCTACATTACTATAATCCAGTGCCAACCACCAGACACATTAGGAACTACTACAAACACTGCCCATTTAGAAACCATAGCAAACCCGCCGTATCCTAACAGCACTACCAGGACTCACAAAGCACCATACCCTACCTATCAAAAGGAAACATGCAAATATTAAACCAATACATTTCAGAGAACAACAATACATGACCTACTGGAGAAAGAGAACAAGTGGCAATGTCAAATAGGAATTACATAAACAGAATACCTCAGCTCAGTTACACATGCAGAACATAGACCATCACCAAACATAGAATCACAATTTAGAAACAGGAAGACAATAATTAAACTGGGAATCCCAAAAGCCAAACTTGGAATGTACAACACTGTAGAAATAAAACTATACATTAATTTGCTCTTGTACTAAACAAAGCGCAGACGTTAATGATGCACATTTACCAGAGCTGACATATTCCAATTAAGAAAATCAAAATAAAGAGATATTTTTCTACCTTTTGTGCATTTTTTTTCAGCTGCAATTGCTCCAGCCACTTTCTTCTGGTTTCTTCGTGTCTTCTGCTAACTCTCCATCGTCTGCTGTCCATTTGTCCTTTCTTCTCTCTTCTAGTTTTATTCCATTCTCTCTCTACATCTGCTTTAACATACTAATCTTTCTCCTTTTGCTCTTTCCTCATTCCTATTTCATCCACTCAAATTTTACCCTTCCATCCTCAATCCCCACTTACTCTCCCAATACCCGGCCAATTGTAGATTTTTTATCCCTCCCACACAAAATATTTTTCCCCTCTCCATTTTACTCTCCCAGCCCCATCCCATTCTAATCCTCCCCCATCAGCTCCCTTCTAGTTCCAGCCTCACCCAGCATCCATTCCCTTCTAGTCCCTGCATCAGCCCATTTCCAGTCCTAGCCCCCCATCAGCCCATTTCCAGTCCTAGCAACCCCCCAACCCAATACCAGTCCTAGCCCCCCCATCAACCCACTTCCAGTCCTAACCCCCCATCACCCTATTTTCAGTTTAAGCCCCCCTATAACCCATTACCAGTCCTAACCCCCCCATCAGCCCACTTCCAGTCCTAACCCCCATCAACCCATTTCCAGTCAGCCCCCCATAGCCCATTGCCAGTCCTAACCCCATCAGCCCACCTCGTCCTAACCCCTCCCCATCAGCCCATTTCCTGTCCTAGCCCCCCCATAGCCCATTATCAGTCCTAACCCCCCATAGCCCATTACCAGACAGCCCCCATCAGCCAACAGCCCATTACCAGTCTTAACCCCCCCCCCATAGCCCATTACCAGTTCTAACCCCCCCAACAGCCCACAGCCCATTACCAGTCCTAACCCCATCAGCCCACCTCAAGTCCTAACCCCTCCCCATCAGCCCATTTCCTGTCCTAGCCCCCCCATAGTCCATTATCAGTCCTAACCCCACCCAACAGCCCACAGCCCATTACGTCCTAACCCCATCAGCCCACCTCCATTCTTAACCCCCCATCAGCCCATTTCAAGTCCTAGCCCTCCATAGCCCATTACCAGTCCTAACCCCACCCAACAGCCCACCTCAAGTCCTAACCCCTCCCCATCAGCCCATTTCCTGTCCTAGCCCCCCATAGCCCATTACCAGTCCTAACCCCCCTCAACAGCCCACAGCCCATTACCAGTCCTAACCACATCAGCCCACGTCGTCTTAATCCCCCCAGCCCATTTCCAGTCCTAGCAACCCCCCCCCCAACACATGACCAGTCCTAGCCCCCCATAGCCCACTCCCAGTCCTAATCCCACCAGCCCATTTCCAGTCCTAATCCCCCATCACCCAATTTTCACATTAAGCCCCCCCCCATACCCCATTACCAGTCCTAACCTCCCCATCAGCCCACTCCCAGTCCTAATCCCACCAGCCCATTTCCAGTCCTAATCCCCCATCACCCAATTTTTAGTTTAAGCCCCCCCATAGCCCATTACCAGTCCTAACCCCCCATCAACCCACTTCCAGTCCTAATCCCATCAGCCCATATACAGACTTAGCTCCCCCATAGCCCATCACCACTCCTAACCCCCCCAGCCCCCCCAGAGCCCAACACCACTCCTAACCCCCCATAGCCCCCCCATAGCCCATCACCACTCCTACCCCCCCATAGCCCCCCCATAGCCCATCACCACTCCTAAACCCCCCCAGCCCCCCATAGCCCATCACCACTCCTAACCCCCCATAGCCCCCCCATAGCCCATCACCACTCCTAACCCCCCCATAGCCCCCCCATAGCCCATTACCAGTCCTAACCCCCCCATAGCCCCCCATAGCCCATCACCACTCCTAACTCCCCATAGCCCCCCATAGCCCATCACCACTCCTAACCCCCCCATAGTCCCCCATAGCCCATCACCACCACTCCTACCCCCCCCCCCCCCCAGCCCAGCCCAGCCCAGCCCAGGGAAAATTAAAAAAAAAAAAAGCTGTCTGCTGCCGCTGCCGGGGCCGCCGCGGCAGAATCGAGTGTGCCGTGGGGCCCTCCCTGCCCAGCAGAGCCTGCCCTCCCCTGTATCACCTCTCTCTTTACAGCTGCAGTCACACGCGCCGGCTTTCAGAGCGCGAGGGGAGAGTTTCTCCCTCGCTGCTCTGTTAAGCCCGGCAGCGGCAGCAGACAGCTTTTTTTTTTTTTTTTTTTTTTTTTAATTTTACTTTTAGATCAGAATATTTTTTGCGCGGGGCCCCCTGAAACGCGGGGCCCTGTGCAAAAAACATTCTCGCTCAATGGACGGGCCGGCCCTGATTAAAACAATTCTAGATCTCATGCCATTTACTGGATCCTAAAAGATTTGACTTTATATTCATAGGAACCTCATGAGTGCTTAGCTTATAAAAGAGTCTTTCCAGCTAAACAAAATGCAATCATTGGTCCTAAAATAGTTTTCTTTTTCTTAGCAATTAAAAGCAATCTTCTTTACAAAGCCCCAGTAGTGCACAAATGCTGATACACAAATTTCCATCTGTTACAAAGAAGGTATACATTTCCAATTAGTGCAGATAACACACAACATTTGCAGCTATCTGTTGGGTGCTTGCACAACATTCCCCCAGAAGATATCAGCAATTGTCTAATGCTTGGAAATCTTATATGCCATACTGGGTCAGACCAAGTATCTTGTTTATAACAGTGGCCAATCCAGGTCACATGTATCTGTGAGGTTCCCAAAAGGTAAAAAGATTATATGCTGCTTGTCCATTGGGTAAGCAGTGGAATTCCTCTATCCTCTTTAATAATGGTTTATGGATTTTTTCTGTCAGGAACTTGTCCAAACTTGTTTTAAATCCAACTACACTAACATTTTAACTATATCCTCTGGTAATGAATTCCAGAGTTTGATTACGTGTTGAGTGAAAAACAATATTTTCTCCTATTAGTCTTAAATGTGCTTCATTGTAGCTTCATTGCATGTCCCCTAATCTTTCTACTTTTTGAATGAATAAACAACCAATCTATATTTACCCATTCTACTCAATTCATTATTTTATAGACCTCTATCATACTCTCTTCCCTCAGTCGTCTCTTTTCCAAGGTAAAGAACCCTAACTTTTTAAGCCTTTCCTCATAGGGATATCCTTCCATCCCATTTACCATTTTTGTTGCTCTTCTTTGTACCATTTCTAATTCTGGTATATCCTTTTTAAGATATGGTGACCAGAATTGCACACAATATTCAAGGTGTCGTTGCACCACGGAGCAATACAGAGGCATTATAATATCCTTCATTTTATTCTCCATTCCTTTCTTTATGAGTCCCAGAATTTTATTTGCCTTCTTGGCTGTTGCTGCACAGCGGGCAGAGGCTTTCAACATATTACTATTACTACTACTACTATTTAACACTTATATAGTGCCACGCACACAGTGCTGTACAGACATACATACAAGAAACAGTCCCTGCTCGTCAGAGGCTTACTCATCGGAGCTTACAATCTAGTCACAACAATACAGAGCATTATTCAATAAGTGCATAGTACAATATGGTTTTTACACACTAAAAGCATTTTGGTAGTGAGTTTGGTCAGTTCGGTCATGAGATGAGGGTTAGGTTAAGATGAAGGATATTGAAGAGGTGGGTCTTTAACCTGGATTTGAAGAGGGCCAGAGAGGGAGCTTGGCGTACAGACATAGGTAAGCTGTTCCAGGCGTGGTGTGCAGCAAGGTGAAAGGAGCGAAGTCGGGAGTTAGTGGTGTGGGTGAAAGACCTAGAAAGAAGTAGTTTGTTAGCGGAGCGAAGATGCCGAGTGGGGATGTTCGGAGAGATAAGAGATGAGAGGTATTGAGGGGCTGTAGAGTGAATACATTTATAGGTCAGCAGGAGAAGTTTGAATTGGATGCGGGCTTGGATGGGGAGCCAGTGAAGCAACTTGAGAAGAGGAGTGATGTGGGCATGGCGAGACTGGCAGAAGATTAGTCGAGCAGCATAATTTTGTACAGATTGAAGGGGGACGAGATGGCTCGCGGGGAGACCAGCAAGGAGTATGTTGCAATAGTCAAGGCGAGAGGAGATTAGGGAGTGGACAAGCGTTTTGGTAGTGTGTTCAGACAGGAAGGGGCAGATTTTGCTGATGTTGTAGAGAAAGAAGCGGCAGGTCTTCGCTACGAGCTGGATATGTGTGGAGAAGGAGAGAGAGGTGTCAAAGATAACCCCCAGATTGCAGGCTGAGGGAGCAGGGAGGATTGTGGATCCATCCACGGAGACTGAGAAAGGGGGAAGAGGAGGGGAGGAGTTAGGGGAAAAGATGAGAAGTTCAGTCTTGGCCATGTTCAATTTGAAGTGGCGATGGGACAGCCAGGCAGCGATGTCAGAAAGGCAGGCAGAGATCTTGGTCTGGATTGCTGGAGAGATATTAGGTGTAGAGAGGTAGATTTGGGAGTCGTCGGCATAGAGATGGTATTGAAATCCATGGGAGGAGATAAGCACACCAAGGGATTGGGTATAGAGAAAGAAAAGGAGGGGCCCAAGATGGATCCCTGGGGTACACCGACATGGAGCGGGGTGGGAGAGGAGGAGGAGCCGCCAGAGCATATACTAAAGGAGCGATGGGAGAGGTAGGAGGAGAACCAGGATAAAACAGAGCCCTTGAAACCAAGCGAGGAGAGGGTGGCGAGGAGAAGATTGTGGTCAACAGTTTCAAAGGCAGCGGAGAGGTCAAGAAGGATGAGGACAGAGTAGAGGTTCTTAGACTTGGTGAGGAACAAGTCATTGGAGACTTTTGTAAGAGCCGTTTCAGTGGAGTGTAGGGGACGGAAGCCGGATTGTAGTGGGTCCAGGAGGGCCTGGGAGATGAGGAAGTTGAGGCAGTGATGGTGGATTGCTTGTTCTAGTAGTCTAGATATGAAGGGAAGGAGGGAGATGGGTCGATAGTTAGAAGGACAGGTGGGGTCAAGTGAGGGTTTCTTGAGGAGAGGTATGACAACAGCATGTTGGAAATCAAATGGGACAGGTGCAGTAGAGAGTGAAAGGTTGAGGATATAGGAGATGGAGGGGACAATGGTGGAGAAAATGGGATGTAGGAGATGAATGGGGATAGGGTCAGAAGAACAGGTGGTGGGTTTGGAGGAGGAGAGAAGGAGTGTGGTTTCCTCTTTGGAGCTTGTAGGGAAGGAGGAGAGGGTAGCAGAGGGAGTATGGATGGTGGGGGAGAGTTGAGGAGGGGGGAGGAAGATGAGGGAGGTGGGAATTGGAGGGTAATCTTGTGGATGTTGTCATGGAAGTAGTCGGCTAGGGTTTGGGCAGAGAGGGAGGGCGGGAATGGGGGCAGGGGCACCTTGAGGAGAGAATTGAGGGTATTGAAGAGGCAGCAAGGATCGGAGGCAAGAGAGTTAGGTGGATGTAGTAATTTTTTTTGACAAGTGCTATGACTGATTGGAAGGAACCAAGAATGAATTTGAAGTGTAGAAGGTCCTCTGGGGAGCGGTATTTGGTCCAAGCATGTTCCACAGAACGGGCATAGGTGCATAAATAGCGGGTTGTGGATTTAAGCCAGGGCTGGGGGCAGAGCATCTAACAGGACATGGGGTGGGTGGGGACAGGGTGTCAAGAGCTGAGGATAGTGCACATTATAGGAGGATACTGCCTCGTCATCGGACTTGGAGGACATGATGAAGGAAAGAGATGGGGAAATGGTGGAGGAGAGAGTTAAGGGATCAATATTATGAAGGTTTCTAAATAGGTGAGAGAAGACAGGATGAGGTTGAGACAGCGGGAGCTGAAGATTAAAAGTTAGAAAATGATGGTCATGTGAGGGAAGGATTGAGTTGCGGAAGTTAGAGAGAGAAGAGTTAGAGAAGAGGATCAGGTCAAGGCAGTGGCCGTGCAGGTGGGTGGGGGCCATGGAGCAAAGTTGGAGGTTAAATGAGGAGGTGAGGGCGAGAAACTTTAAAGCATGGGGATCGGAGGGGTTATCGACGTGAATGTTAAAGTCGCCAAGAATAAGAGTGGGGGAGGAGGGCTCCAGAAATATGGAAAGCCAGGAGTCGAAGTCGGTAAGGAAAGTCGATTTAGATTTGTTGGGTGGGCGATAGTTGACTGTTACTCGGAGGGGAAGTGGTGAGAAGAGGCGAATGGAGTGGACTTCAAAGGAGAGGGAGGAATGCGATTGAGGTAGCAGGAGGGGTTGTAATTGGCAAGAGGGAGAAAGTAGAAGCCCAACACCACCACCGCGGCCAGTGGATCAAGGTGTATGGGAGAACTGGTAGCCACCATGGCAGAGTGCAGCTGCGGATGCAGTATCATCTGGGGGGAGCCAGGTCTCAGTTAGGGCAAGGAGGTGTAGCGCATTGGTGATAAAGAGATCAAGAGTAAAGGCCAGTTTGTTTGGGATCGAGCATGCGTTCCATAGGACACATAAGAACGGGAGCACGGGGGGGGGGGGGAGCAGAGGGATATGGATAAGGTTGGATAAGTTACATGAGGATTTCT
The DNA here is from genome assembly GCA_033557465.1 of Ichthyophis bannanicus. Taxonomy (NCBI): domain Eukaryota; kingdom Metazoa; phylum Chordata; class Amphibia; order Gymnophiona; family Ichthyophiidae; genus Ichthyophis; species Ichthyophis bannanicus. The sequence goes on from CM066036.1 coordinate 218,930,621, forward strand.
TTTTAGAGTAAGACCATGGTCTAGGGGGGCTGTTACGTGAGGATCTATTTCTATTTCTAGAGTAATACAGAGATATAGAGTGGCCAGGGTATGGGTGGGTGTCTCTGGGTGAGCGTGCCATCAAAGAGGGACATAAGGGAGGGGAAGTGAAGGGGGAAAGAAGGGGGATATTGATGATGTTAGATAGGTTACATGAGGATCTCTTATTATAGTGAGACAGAACTCTAGAGCGGATGGGGTTGGGGTCGGGGTCGATGTCTCTGGTTGAGAGATTGGGGCAAGAGTGAGAGAGTAAGGGAAAGGAGGGGGATGTGGATGAGATTAGATAAGGTACGTGAATAGCTCTTCTTAGAATGTGAAAGAAATCGAGAGGGGCCAGGGTTGGGATTGATATTACCTGATGAGAGGAGAAGGAGTAGTAGAGATGGTCCCAAGGTGGTGAATTGGATCAGAAATTGGTAGACTGACAGATGAGAAAAGGTGGTGGCAAATGGAACGCACTCAGAAGAAAGGAAGGTGTGTAGTGGTGTACACCAGGGATTGGTCCTGGACCAGTACTGTTCAATGGATTGAAGGGAAGAGTCTGCCTTTTTGCAGATGACACAAAAATCTGTAATAAGGTTCACAGTTCTTTTGCCTCCTTACTGGAAGGCCTCTTTGTAAAAGGTCTCTAGAAAACAAATTCTCTCTATATACTCAAAGGATTTTTTTTTTTGTGCCATTGAGTCAGTGTTGGCTCATAGTGACCCAGCTACCTCTGGGTTTTCTTGGCAATATATCACTGGAAGTAGATTGCCAGCCTTTTCTTCTGAGGCAATGGAGGGTAAAGTGACTTGCCAAAAGTCACAAAGAGTGCCAGTGGGAATTGAACTGTTGATTTTCTGGGTATTAGGCAGTTGCTCTAACCACTAGGCTACTCCTCCACTCCAGCTCAAGGGATATTTACCCTATTCTAATCTTTCTGTTAAGATATATCCTAACTGACTTTAATTTAAATTAAAGCTGGCTTGTACTATGCTCTAACTGACTTAATAAAACACTGAATTTTAAAATACACAGATTTTATCACTATTAACCCAAAGAATTCCCTTTTCCCTATGATTTAGAGAATTTCTCAGGAGTTAGGTACTTACAAGTACATATTTCTTCTCAGCAGTGGCAGCCCTCTATATAGTCCTTTAAGAAATGCATTTGGGATGCAGAAATATAAAGGAATTTGGTGTGCAATGACCAGGAGAATGACCTTGGAATGATTGTTTCACCATCTTGTGATCATCAAACACTATGAAGCTGATTCAGCACCCTGCACATTCGGGCCATCTGTACGTCCAGAAAATGGACGGGGCACATTTGTACCCAATTCTGTATCCCACAGTTGCAGAATCATGGCACTTAGATTGCCCAGCATGCAGCCTATTCTGGGAAGGGAGACATCCAGGTAGTTGCCTTTCCAGCCTGCTCAGCACTCCTGCTGGTGTGCCAGTGCCATGATATCCCATCACCATGGCATCGGCATGTCCAGCAGAAGCACCCAATGCCTGAACGCATTGCATACCCCCTTTCCCTGTTGCCCGACCCCCGGCAGGGGGCAAATTTCAGCCTGATCAAAGTAGTTTACTGGATGCAAAGAGAATGGGATGCAATCTGCTCTCCGTGCCTGGTCATCTAAAGTCAAATCGTACAACAGTGGTATAAGGCCTTTGTTTAGAACCTATGGCATCCGTTCAGATGGAGAGGTTGGGACTGATCTTTCTGTGTTTGAGGAGTGGGTTTGGGCTGAGAGAGGGACAAGCAGCTTCATTTCCTGCTCCCCTATTGTTCACAATGCATTTGATTTGTGTCATTCACCCCACTTCCCATCTCTTTCTCCTCCCTCTCTGGTTCTCTTCTGCACCCAGCACTTATTCTACCCGCGGGGTCCAACGCAGCTTAGGGGATGTACAGAGGTCTGACCAGAATGGCCTCTGTATGTCTGGGTGCATGGCCACGCCCCTATCCTGCCCTCACTCTGTCTAGTGTCCCCGCACAATGGCCCCCATCTAGTGCTCCCTGCACAACAGCTCTGTACATGCTGGGAGCAGCTGGCACAGAATACGGTCCCGGTGAATAGCGTGGGTTGGACGTACAGCACAACCCAGTGGTCGTTGTTGCCATTGTACGTTAAGAAGAGTCAATAAACATTTTCAAGTTTGACATTAAAAGGCTAATTCTGTAAGAGAGCAGCTAAATTGATGTGTTTTTAAATGTGCTAATCATGCCTTCTCTAGGGGTACCCATTTAGTAAACATACCCCTATAATGTCAAATCCGTGCAAATTTGATTTTATAGAACCGCATGGATGCTAATGTAAATAAATAAAGTTGCAATCATTTGTACCATCCCTAGGACTGGTGTAAATGACCTCACCTATTTTATGCACATACGGCTGTGTTTTATGAAATACACACTCCACTCAGGCTCTACCCGTGTGCACACCTACACTGAAACCAGATGCGATTGGCCTGATGTGCATATTTTTAGAATGGCAACCAGCTACCTTATGTGCATAAGAGGTGATTTACATGTGTCAACCATTCGAATACAGTGATTTGCATCTGCAAACAAGCATGCAAATCCAGTCACCCTTTATAGAATTACCTCCTTAAAGGAAATATTAAGATAACACAAGAAGATTAATTAATCTACTTTAAGAAGAATCAAATTGCTCCCCAGCAATCATTGTTTGAGAATATAATGTTTACTAACAATATAATCAAGTATAAGTATTTATTCATAAATATAATTACTCTGTCAATGATGGAATATTGTTAATTAATATAATTAATATAATATTTCCTGAAACCTAGATTGCTCTGAACAAATGGCATAGCTATCAAAGCTTTAGTCACATCTTGTGTGGCAGTCAGAAGTAATTTTTTTCCACTTAATAAAACGTTTTTGACTGCTAAAAATGAAGCGCTTGTCTTTTTTTTTTATTTTTAATCAATGCTAACATCAACATATATCATTTTCATACAGTGTTTATTTTAGAAAAGTGGAAAAAGGAAGCTTAACTTGGATAGCTTTTATATAGGTTAGAACATTTGTTACCACCAAGGCCCATGGTACATAATGCCAGATTTGTACTTGATTAGGTTAGAAAAACTAGAACTCCATTACAACCCCCATTAGCCCCCCAACATTTATTGCTGTATCCTCTAGATAGGAAATTGCGCCAAGAGGAGCCTCTCAAATAAATGATGTAATTGCTAACCCTAGTCAGCAGAGTTTGATTAGTAACATCATGGAAATGAAAGGTTGTCCCAAGTAGAATCCAATGTCATGACTTCATTGTTACTTGATGGTTTCATTTATAATGAAACCGAAACTAATGAAGAAGAACATGACTTTTACATCTGACCCTGAATTATCAAAAACACAGCTCGTAGGTGACAGTGAAAACACACTTGAGACTTAGATGATAAGGGATCAAAGAAGAATGTTGAGCTTGGCTAAGCTGTAAATATTTGTAGATGCTTTTGCAACTTGCCATTCCATGAAGTGAAAAGGATTAGCACACATCTAATTGTTAGAGTACTATAAAATTAAAAGACTGAATGTCCTCACTGCCAGTATATCACAGGCACTAAAACAAATTTTGAATATTTTTAGTGGAAGAACTGCCAAATCAGAAAGGGGCATATTTACTAAAGTGTGCTAAGCAATTAAAATAAAAATTGGTGTGTGCTAACAGGCGCCTGCTAACAATGTGGCATCTTGACGGTGCCTTCTAATTCCCATGTTAACATCCTAACATGAAATAACATGAGGAATGCAGAGGAAAGGGGTGAAGCTAACTGTATCACTATCTGCATTTCAGCTAAGACACAGGAAAGGGGTGATTTTATAAAGTCATTTTATTATATATGTGGGAATAATATGCAAGTAAACTGACTTTTATAAAATTACTTCAGGTGTACGAGAGAGGAGGAGTAACCTAATGGATAGAGCACTGGCTTAGTAACCAACATACCAGAATTTGATTCCTATTAGCATTCCTTGTGCCCTTGGGCAAGTCCCTTAACCCTCCATTGTCTTGTGAAAAAAAGGACCTGACAGTCTACTGCCAAGAAAACCCAGGAGCTGCTGGGTCACCACAAATCAGCATTGACTCAAAGGTGCATATTGCATTTTTTGTACAAGTACGCACAGTGGCATGAACGCACATACTTTTACTATAGGTCTTGCCAGGAGTGCCATCTGGGAGAAGCCCAGGCAGAGTGCTGAGTTATGCACATTGGGCCTGCTATTCACTTGGGCAGGCTATGTGCCACTACAGCACATAGCTGTGCTCGCTGATCCTTAACCCTGCATCCCCTCCCCCATACCCGGCCCTTCCACCTCCCCTTCCCTGAGGGCACATGCACCTGTGCCTTGGTCACCACAGTCACAGGTGTGCATAGTGGCATTTCCTCAGACCCTGAGGAGTCACAGCTCATGATGTCTGACTCCATGACACCCTCATGGGGGAACTAGCCCAAGGAGAAGGGGAATCTGTGTGGTGGGTTGACCAACAATGGTGTGGGTCCGTGCTGAGGCCTGCGTTGTGATCCCACTGGTGCCTGGCTATGGAGATACAAGTGCACATGCTGCTGAGGATGGTGCAGCTGTGGGAGCTGCCCCACCATGCCCCTGTCTAGACCCCACGAGAGGCACACTGGAGTGTGTACTGGGCATTGCAGGGATGAACTTGCCAGGGATACACAACATCTCTATCAGGATCTCTACCATGGTTGCCTGGAGGGTGCTGATTGCTACGGTAATCTGCTCTATGGACAAGACATGCCTTTCCTTCAACACCATGGACTGTCGCAACAACTCCAGCTGTTGCTCAGACCATACCTGCTGGGCAGTGCTGTGTGCAAGCAGATGCTCAGTACATCAACGTAAGTGATGCTCTTCACCCCTTTGCGTGTGCCCCTCCTGGTCATCACCTTCGTCAATAGTGCGCTGTGGCAGAGGTGATGGGGAGGGGACATGGCCCTCTAGATCATCCTGGCCTGGGACATCATGTGGCTGCCACAGTGCAGCATCAACAGTGGTGCATGGCAGTGGGGTATCATCCAGGGCCTCTCCACCCTCTCCTGTGGCATCCATGGACGCTGTCGGCAGAGCAGACACCGCTACCTATAAAGCTGTAGCAGGGGCACTTGTGAAGAAACAGATAACAGTGTGGGTCATACCTGCACCTGGTAATGCTGCAACCAATGGGATGGCAGTATCACAGCCATGTGGGTCAGACACAAGGCTACAAAGGCTGAGAGGGGCCACTGCCATGGTGTGCAACATATCCTGTCCCCTGTGCAGAGCCAGATGGGCACAGAGGCCCATACACAGACATACACTCTGGTGGTCTGTGCACACGACCCTGCCACCACCACTTGGAGGCCATGCTGCCAATTCCCCTGATATATAGACCAGTAGCAGAGGGACCACATGCACTGTGAGTGCACCTGGCAGCAGCAGCATGATTGGGACACCATGGCCATTGTTGGTGGTTGCGTGCAAGTGTGCACATATACACAGCGGGAAGGGGAGTACATGGAGTACATAACCTCTGCCAACAGCTTGAGCCATGGCTAGAAAGCCCCATGCAGAAGGGTGATCCTATGCCAGTGCACCTGAAGGTGACAACAGTGCTTACTTTCCTAGAGATGGGATCATTTCAGATGGTGCTCTCGGCAGTGGGGGGACTCAGCCAGCCTGAAATTTCACATTGCCTCACCCAGTTTCTTGGTGCCTATCTGCAGTCCATGGCACAGAACATCTGTTATCCAGCAATGCTGCAGGACCAGCACAAGACCATACAGGAATTATACACTGTGGCAGGCTTCCCATACGTCCTAGGTGTGGTGGACAGCACACACATTGCTTTCTGGCCACCACAGCATATGGAGGCTGCGTGCTGCAACTGCAAGGCATTTCACTCTGTGAATGTGCAGGTGGTTTGCAATGTCATGGGGAGATTATAGATGTATGCCTCAGGTACCCAGGTCCATGCCATCATGCCTATGTCCTTAGCCAGTCAGGGATACATGGCTCTTCGAGAGGTGGCACATCTGTGGTGGATGGCTGCTAGGTGGGCATATGTATGGACACCCTGGGACTGGGAGGCAGGATACAATGCATGATAGTGGGTCCACTGGGCAGGAGGTGTTGACTCCCCCATGAACCCAGGGCCCAGAATGATGACCCCCCCTTGCTATGGTGGGTGGCCTGCCACCTGCCACCATGGTTGGGGTATGTGAAGGGCACCCTCCTGGGAACACTCCCACATACATGGGCATGGTATACCCTGTCCCTGTCCATCTGGGGGTTGGACCCAGCCATCCCACACACACCCTTCACATGCAATACGCCCTGGTCCCTCACAGCATGCATACTTGCCCTGTCCATGCAGGTGATGACTGAGGCAGGTGACTGGGATGGCATCAGCAAACTTGCACATGATGGTGTATCATGGAAACCCATCTACTGCTACCTAGGGGTGTGCCTGCTGTGGATCAAGCACAGGGCAAGGGCATTAGACACCCACATGGTGCCCAGGCACCCCCCCCCCAGCATGGACCCCACTGCTTTTGGGTGTAGTCATACATACGTGGTGGGCTGCGGACACACAGTGGCCCAGGGTCACCCCTGGGACCCTCCAGATGGTGTCCATAGACTCGTATCTGCACAGTCAGCTATCCACAGTCCACTACATGTCTGGCACACATGGAACCATTACTGGCACACCAGCTGATTAACAGTTTCTCCTAGGACAAGTAGGATGTGTCAGCCACACCTGGTGACATCATCCGACGGTGCCGAGACGGAAGTGCTCTCTAGCTCAGAAGCTTCTGAGCATGTGTGAGGTGGTCCCACCTCCCCGGTCCGCCCCTAGCCCTACCAGTTTCAATTCTTCCGCCTTTGCCTCAGGACAGATTCTACTCTCTCTCACCATAATATGCCTAAACCTGGATTTAAACTATGCCCGCGATGTAAGCGCAAAATGAATATAACCGACATTCACCAGAATTGCCTCAGATGCCTCGGGGCATCCCACAACGTGGAAGACTGCTCCTGCTGTGCCCGGATGTCCCCTCGAGCCCGAAAACTCAGGGACTACACTCTTAAGGACTTCTTGACTGCTCCGGAGCAAGCTCCCCTTACCGACGCCCCAGAACGCAGTAAGTCCTCCAAGGGGAAAGCCCCCGCCAAAGCCTCGCACCGGGCGGCCAAGGGCTCTGCTGTGCCTCCCTCCACGGGAAATTCTGCCTCCTCCACGGCCTCTGCGGTGCATCGGGCAAGCCCCCCCACCGCCAGCGGCTCCTCCGACATGCCCCCCATGCTGCTCCAGCGTTCCGGTTGCTTCGCTGCCCGAGGAAAGCCTGCCTTCTACCTCGAGACTCTCTCCACGGCCATGCTGCTCAGCTGGACTTCCCCCTCAGCCATGCAGCTCAGGCAATCGCGGGCAAGATGGCGCTGCCCACGTGACCTCGCCAGTCTCCGCCCACAGGGATTCCCCCTCTAACCGGATTGGCCGGAGCAGATACCGCATCAGCGATGACGTAAGCCGGCATCCACAGCGCCGTTCGCCTTCGCCTCTAGCTGGCGAACAGGGGGCTGCCTCTGAGGTGATTCTCCGTGCCGACAGACATTGCGCCGACGGCGCTCACAGCAGCCATCATAAAGGACACAGCAGGCAGAATAAACGCCGCACCGACAGCCGGGAGTCCCCACATCGGCGCGGAAACAGCGGCAAGAGCCATGTAAGTGCCCACAGGAGCAAGAGGCACAGGAGGGACTGCCATTCACGATCCAGCAGTGGGAGTTCTGACAGCAGATCCTCCCGCAGCCGCAGAGAAAGCAGGCGATCCAGATCCCGTTGCAGCAGAGGGCACAGGAGCAACAACTCTTCAAGGTCCACCACGTCTGATGCTATTTTACAGCTGCTGACACGCCTGGTGCAGCAAACTGCTCCTCCAGGTCAGAAGAGCTCTGCCACTGCCCCCTTGGATGTACAAACTGCAGCTGAACATGGGAACAGATCCCCTACTCCGCTCTCGCCTCAGCGAACCCCTTCAAGGGAGCGGAGTCCATCCCCTATGCTGGGACCAGACTCCGGAGTGAGTGCTGAGGAGGACGAGCACCCAGAATCCCCTTCCTCTAAATCTAATCCAAACGAGCAAGAGGAGACGCAGCCACAGATGCCGGAGGACCTGACATCCTAAATTCTTGAAGAAAGTCATTGCCAAGCTGGGCCTTACCAAGGAAGAGACCTCCAATGAGAAGGATCCGGAGGTCATGAAGTACCTCAACGGCCCCAAGCCGACTCTGGCTCTTCCCCTCCACCGGAAACTCAAGGACAAGCAGTCCACCCTGTGGCAGTCACCTGCCTCTGCTCATGCCTGCGCCAGACGCTTGGACAGCAAATACCTCCTGCTGACATCGCCTGGCTTTGATAAGCCTCAGCTGTCCCACCAATCCATTGTGGTAGCGTCAGCGCTCAAAAGATCTAAGTCTTCACGCACACAGGCTACCCATCCTCCAGGTCGGGATCCTAAGCTCCTCGACGACCTAGGGCGGAAAGTATTCCAGGGAGCTATGCTGAGTGCCAAGATATCAGCAAATCAATTCCAACACCTGTTGTTCCAAGACGCCCTGCTAGCAGAACTTAAAAGCCAACTGCTCACTCTTCCTAAGCAATCCCAGCGCACAACCTCAGCCACGCTCCAGGAACTGGCCGAATGCTCCAAGCACCTTATGAACACGGCCTTCGATGTCTTTGACACGGTCATCCAGACAGCGGGCACGGCCATTGCGGCTCACCGCTGGGCCTGGCTACATGCTTCCGGCCTGTCAGATAACACTCACGACAGGATCGCGGATGCACCCTTCCTGGGAGACTCCCTTTTCGGGGACAAGGTCGCTGCCACGGTGAACGGCCTTAGAGAGGACTGCACCACTCTGAAAACGTTAGCGGCGGACGGACTCGAACGCCCCTCCTGGTCACAGAGAGGGAATTATTTCCGCAAGCCTTTCTCCTCATCAAAAAGATACTACGGGACCAGCAGACAGTGGCAGGCCCCAAAATTCAAGCAGAACTACAGCAAATCGTCCTTTCAGAGACAACCGCAAAGAGAACGCAAGCAGAAGCAAGCTAACTCTCAGCAGTCTGGTAAGAACTCATCATCCTTCTGACTATCTGCTCCAGCTGGCCACGAGTGTTCCCTCGGCCCTGCCGGTGGGAGGCCGCTTGTCCAGCTTCCTGTCTGCCTGGCAGGAAATCACCATGGAACAGTGGGTCCTCCAGATTATCCAATCAGGCTACCACTTGCGGTTCTCCTCCCCTCCGTGGCAGCGCACGCAACCCACCAGCAAACCTCCACTACATATGGAAGCTACGCTCTCGGAACTCCTGCAGCAACTCATCAGGACACGGACGATCGAGCGGGTTCCCCCCAATGAAATAAACACTGGTTTTTACTCCCGGTACTTCCTTATTCCCAAGACGTCCGGGGGCCTTCGCCCGATTCTGGACCTCCGCAAGCTCAACAACTTCCTCGTGAAGGAGAAGTTTCGTATGTACTCCCTGAACACCATCCTTCCCCTCATCAGACCGGGGGACTGGATGGCTTCGTTGGACCTGCAGGACGCGTACTCTCACATACCTATCCACTCCTCGCACAGGAAATTCTTGAGATTCATAGCAATGGGTTGCCACTACCAATATCGTGTGCTTCCTTTCGGCCTCTCCCCAGCTCCCAGAGTCTTCACGAAGTGCGTAGCTGTGGCGGCAGCTCACCTCCGCAAACAAGGGCTCACCATCTTTCCCTACCTGGACAACTGGCTGATATCCGCACCCTCCGCCCCAGACCTTATAACAGCAGTTCGAAAGATGATGGTCTTGCTGACCAAGCTGGGATTCTTACTCAACAAGGACAAATCGCGGTTAGAACCCACACAGTGCACGGAGTTCATCGGGGCGATAATCGACACCACCACCTCCAGGGCCTTCCTCCCCGAGAGCCGGCGGAAAATCATCATCCACATGGCCAAAAAGATGGCAACCGCGAAACATACCAAGGCCCACGACATCCTACGCCTTCTAGGCCACATGGCAGCAACTACTTTAGTCCTGCCCTTCGCCAGATTGCACATGTGCACACTCCAGTGGCACCTGCGCTCACACTGGAAGCAGCTCTCCACACCACTCTCCACCCTCATCCCTTTCAAAGCAAGGGTGAGCCAAAGCCTACACTGGTGGATGACTTCAGCCAATCTCGCCGTGGGCAAGAGCTTGCAGCCCTGCGGCTATCAGCTCATCCTGACCACGGATGCCACCCCCATGGGCCACTGGCTGTGCTACTGCCACATGTTCATGGCTCCCCACCCTGTGGCCCCTTCCCTTTCCCCTTGGGTGTTTGCACCATCAACTGCATGGGCCTCAGACATGCATGGGCAACCATCTATATGTGGCGTGTGGCACAGCATCCCCCTGTGGCGTAACATATATGCCCAGGACCATTGATGGCCAGGGTCACTTTGGCTGACACATAGGGCACACATGTTGAAATGTATAACACTTTGTTTTCCCAGCTAACATACATGGGACAGACAGAGAATATGCACGAACAATGCTGACACACACTGGCCAATAGGTGTGCCCCCCGACACCCAACCCCACCCTTCCTACACTTATAGGGCCATGAACATTGGCAGACAGTCTGCCATGGTGGCCGTCACTGCACCAGTTGCCACTAGTTCCCACCATGTGTTTAGTGCTACTGCTGCCCCTGGACATCTCCCAAGTGGCGGGGCCCCCTCAGTGATGCCTTCTGTGTGACTGGGGGGTGGTATGTGGGGCTGTAGATGGGCCTCCAGCAGCAGGTGCATGACCCTAAGCTCACCCCGCAGGCCCCTGAGTTCACCCCTGAGATCCTCCAATGGCATGAGGCATGAGAAGGGCTTGTGCAGTCATACAAGGTTGTGTACCAGCACACACTCCAGGCAGGCCAGGGCTGGCATGTCCTCAGGTTATCTAACTGCCTCCATGTCCCACCTGGCTGGGAAAACAGTCTTGATCCAGACCGACAATCAGGTGGCAATGTTCTACCTCAACAAGCAAGGGGGTACGGGCTCTCGTCCTCTCTGCAGGGAGGCACTCGAGATATGGTCTTTGGCCCTGGCCTACAACTGCCTGCTGCAAGCAACTTACCTTCCCGGAGAACAGAACACACTAGCGGACAAGCTGAACAGGCAGCTCCAACCACACGAGTGGACGCTTCACGAGGACGTGGCGGAGTCCATCTTCCTACGTTGGGGGAATCCACGGATCGACCTCTTTGCCACCGAAGTCAATTCCAGGTGCCCCCTCTTCTGCTCGAAATGCCCCTCACCCAGGAGAGTGGCCTCCGATGCGTTTGCAGTGCCGTGGGGGGAGTGGGAACTGGCCTATGCCTTCCCCCCGACCCCGCTCCTGACAGCCACCATTCAGCGCATCATCAACGACAAGGCACACATTATCCTGATTGCGCCCCACTGGCCACGGCAGATGTGGTTCTCCCTGTTACTGCAGCTCTCACAGGAACCTCCCATCCGATTACCGCTGCGACCGGATCTGCTCACCCAGAACGACGGCAAGACCTGGCACCCCAATCTCCAGACTCTTGCATTGACAGCCTGAAGGCTGAGAGGGTAGGCCTCCACGACCTACACTTGCCCGCTGAGGTACAGCGAATAGTGCTAGCTTCCAGGAGACCGTCCACTAGAAAGTCATACAGCCTCAAGTGGAAACGTTTCAGTATCTGGTGTGCAGGGCAGGGCATTCCACCCGCCTCCTGCCCCGTCCCTTCAGTGCTACACTACCTCTCCTCCCTCTTCAGCCTGTGCTTGAAGCCCCAGTCCATCAAGATACAGCTCGCAGCCATTGCGTCCCTGCATCAGCTGCGCAGCGACTCTCACAAGGGCTCCATGGCCGCTCTTCCCATCGTGATCCGCTTCATGAGAGGCCTCAGGAACCTACAACCCCCGGTTAAAAAACCGGTTCCCTCTTGGGACCTCAACATTGTCCTCCAGCAGCTGACACAAGAGCCGTTCGAGCCCCTGCCCTCCACAGCGGCAAAATTTCTTTCCTGGAAGACACTCTTCCTGATCGCCATTACATCCGCGAGGAGGGTTAGTGAGCTACAGGCCTTAGTAGCTCACCCCCCGTACACCAAAATTTACCACAACATCCCTCCAGACACACCCTAAGTTTGTCCCCAAGGTCGCCTCTGCCTTTCACGTCAACCAATCTGTGGAGCTGCCCTCCTTCTTCCCAGCCCCCCACGGGTCCCCAGAAGAGCAACGCCTCCATTCACTGGATTGCGTCCGAGCCCTGCACATCTACATCGACAGGACGGCCTCCATCCATCAGGGGACCCAACTCTTTGTGTCCTTCGACCCCAACAAACCGGGGCGGCCTGTCACTAAGCGCACACTCTCCCACTGGATTTCCGACTGTGTCGCCTACTGCCTACAAAAGGCCAGCGCGCATCCAGCGAACAAGGCTAGCGCCCACCAACTCTGCGCTCTAGCCACCTCCCTCGCCAACGCACAGGAGATCCCAGTAAGCGATATCTGCAAAGCCGCAACCTGGTCCTCGCACCTCACCTTCCAGAAACACTACTGCCTCGACCTGCAGGCAGAAGCCGACAGCTCCTTTGGCCGAGCAGTCCTATCTGCGGTAGCAGGGTCCGCTACCGTAGATCCCACCTGACGATGGTTATTGCACAAGGCTTATTGCACAATTGATGTTTACATTGCACTGTTGACTTACATCCTGATGGTTGTTATTGCACTATGCTAATTGCACAGTTGATGTTTCATTTGCACGGTTGTTGATTGCACTTGCACAGTTGGTGTTTCATTGCACGGTTGTTGTTTGCACTTGAAGTTCTAACTCTATGCAGGTGGCACACTTGTTAGTGTCCTCCTCACTGTTCACACGTTGTTGTTATTGCACAAGTCACACAATAAATAAACGGTGGTTCACCTTCACTGACGCCTTCTGCTGTGTCCTCCTTGCCTGGCGTCCGGCCTCAGGCCCCCCCTCAGCCACAGCGCAGATTAACAGCTTGGGAGACACCAGGTGTGGCTAACACATCCTGCTTGTCCTAGGAGAAAACAGAGTTACTTACCTGTAACGGAGTTCTCCGTGGACAGCAGGATAGGTCAGCCACACGATCCCACCCACCTCCCCTCTGAGGGTGGCCTGCGCGGTCCGCGCCCTAGCCTCATGGCGCAGCTAATCACTAACTGGTAGGGCTAGGGGCGGACTGGGGAGGTGGGACCACCTCACACATGCTCAGAAGCTTCTGAGTTAGAAAGCACTTCCGTTGCGGCACCGTCGGATGACGTCACCAGGTGTGGCTGACCTATCCTGCTGTTCACGGAGAACTCCGTTACAGGTAAGTAACTCTGTTTTGCTGTTCTTCCCCCCCTGAAGTTGATTGGCTGTACCCCCTCTTCATGACTGGCTGATAACCCCCATACTCTACTGCAACAGCCCAGCAGAGCACTGGTACAACCATGCACATCATACCACAAGGGGTATCATAGAGAGGGGTATCGTAGAGTTCTTATGCCTGGACCATTCTGTGGGAGCTTCTGTACAGACTTCACAAGGTGTGTGAGATTGCCATGACATAATGCATGCTGCATAACTTTTCTCTGTGGTGCAGACAGCCACTGTTGGATGAACCAGAGCCTGCCATGGATGATGGGGATAAGCCCGATATAGGCACAGATGCGCTGGTGGGCACATCATCCAGACGGGGTGTGTTGGTGCATGCTAGTCTTGTCCAGGCACACTTTGCCTGACAGCGTGGTACATCTGGATCCCACCCATAACAAACAAAGAACATGCCAGTGAATGGGGAGGGGATGGGGTGCATGCTGTAGCCAGCATGGGCCTGTGCTGTCCTCACTGTCCAGGCATGGCCTGTGTGTCCAGGCCATGCCCCTGTGCATCGTGCACATTGCCTGCTTGTTACATTACTCACAGCAGAGATCCACTATGGCCTGCTGATATCTGGGCTGCCTCTGGGTCCAGAAGTGGAGGGTTTGGGACCCACCCCATCACTATTTTTGATGACATGTGCCAGGTGTGTGGTGACTACCTAGACACATCATGTGCCCCCTTGATCCTGCATATGGTGTGACATGTGTTTGAGCGCATTCATCAATCTTGCCCTGCGTGGGTACCCCTATATCTGGACATGGGCATCTATGACATGGCTTCTATGGCTGATGCAGCATGGGTGCACACATCACACAGTCTACCTATCCCTTGGTCATCTGACACCCGCCCATTGACTGCCACAGGTAGCACACACATGTGTGTTACTATGGGGGGCGTGGGACAGGCACTTGGTGTGCCACATACACATGGTACCCCCAGCCCATACTTCTGCCCTAGCCTGAACCACCCCCATGGGCCACTGGCTGTGCTACTGCCACATGTTCATGGCTCCCCACCCTGTGGCCCCTTCCCTTTCCCCTTGGGTGTTTGCACCATCAACTGCATGGGCCTCAGACATGCATGGGCAACCATCTATATGTGGCGTGTGGCACAGCATCCCCCTGTGGCGTAACATATATGCCCAGGACCATTGATGGCCAGGGTCACTTTGGCTGACACATAGGGCACACATGTTGAAATGTATAACACTTTGTTTTCCCAGCTAACATACATGGGACAGACAGAGAATATGCACGAACAATGCTGACACACACTGGCCAATAGGTGTGCCCCCCGACACCCAACCCCACCCTTCCTACACTTATATTGACATGAACATTGGCAGACAGTCTGCCATGGTGGCCGTCACTGCACCAGTTGCCACTAGTTCCCACCATGTGTTTAGTGCTACTGCTGCCCCTGGACATCTCCCAAGTGGCGGGGCCCCCTCAGTGATGCCTTCTGTGTGACTGGGGGGTGGTATGTGGGGCTGTAGATGGGCCTCCAGCAGCAGGTGCATGACCCTAAGCTCACCCCGCAGGCCCCTGAGTTCACCCCTGAGATCCTCCAATGGCATGAGGCATGAGAAGGGCCTGTGCAGTCATGCAAGGTTGTGTACCAGCACACACTCCAGGCAGGCCAGGGCTGGCATGTCCTCAGGTTATCTAACTGCCTCCTGGGCCCCTTTCTCTGGTTCCACTTCAGATAGAGGTAGACTACATGGCCCACCAACATATCCATGCTGCTCCCACGTGAACATGGATGATGGCACCTCTGCAGCATCATCACCCTTGTCACTGATGTCACCTGGCACCTCCACTGCCTCTTGGCAATCCCATCTTCCATAACCTAGGCCCTCTACTGCTTCCACACCATCCGCATCTACCTCCAACTGCAATGTCACATCCCTCCCCACACCCCTGCTCAGATTCCACATCCATTCTCCCCACCCACCCTCACCCACACCCACACCCTACCCCCCTTCATCCACACACCCTCATTCCCTGACTCCTGCCACTCATACACCCCCACACTCCCCCTGCATTCACTCTGAACCCTCCACTTCACTACACCACTCCTGCCACTCACACACTACCACACGCTCTCCTCGTATGCACTTCAAGTCCTCTACTTCACTGCCCCCTCCTGCCACTCACATACCTCACACGCTCCTCCTGCATGCACTCTGAGCCCTCCACTTCACTACCCCCTCCTGCTACTCACCCCCACATGCTTTTCCTGCATGCATACAGACACTTCACCCTCACCATCACCCTCCAAACACTCACCCTCCAGCATGCATAGATCAAAGATCAAAGATACTGTACTCCGATGGTTCAGGTCGTCCTATCTAACCAACCGGCAACAACTGATCCGCACCAAAACCTCAACCTCACCCCCATTCCAGCAACATCAAGGAGTACCTCAAGGATCCACATTATCAGCCATGCTTTTCAACATCTACCTCCGTCCACTCTGTTCAGTCATACGCACCCACAATGTCAATTTCCACATATACGCCGATGACATAATGCTCTACGCCCCAATTACAACCACAGACCCAAAAAACAACCAATTATCAGCCTACTTCACCGACGTATCCAACTGGCTACAAGAGAACAACTTATCCATTAACATAAAGAAGACCGAAGCTCTTATAGTGACAAAAGACCCAGACTTCAAACCACCCACTCACCTCACCATGGGAACCACGCAAATACAAATACAACCTCACATAAGATATCTCGGAATTATCATTGACCAAGCCCTAACCCTTAAACAGCAAATCAACAAGACCACTAGAACTGTATTCCACAAGGCAAAAATGGTACAGCGTCTCCGACCTCTCCTCGAACCACAGGACTTCAGGACAGTAATGCAGGCTCTGACACTCCCTCATCTGGACTACTGCAACATAATCTACCATGGCCTACCTGCCACACAAACCAATCCCCTCCAAACTGCCCTAAACACCACGGCGAGAATAATTCACAATGCAAAGAAACGAGACCACATCACCCCAATTCTGAGAGACCTTCATATTCTCCCCATCAAAGCAAGAATCAAGTACAAAGCTCTTCTACTCACCCACAAAACCATCCACCAAACACAAGGCACCCCACTCCACACCCTACTGCCTCACCCAACCCACAACAGAACAACCAGACAATCCTCCAACAGCTCCATTGCCGTCCCCCACAAAAGAACCAAGGCAACACAACGGACCTGCAACAGAGCCTTTGAACTCTATGCCCCATCCCTCTGGAACTCTCTACCAAACCACATCAGGAACAACTGTGATCTCCCATCATTCAAAAAGCAGCTAAAAAACGTCCTATTCCAAGAACATCTCTGAATAGGAACCCCTATTCCCCTCACGATCTTCAGACCAGTAACTATGCTACCCTGTCAGTCTCTATGTCCATCCCAAAATCATTAATGTTGAACCCTGGTGATGCCCCCCCCCCCCCACTTTTGAATCCCCCCCCCCCTGTTATGTGTCCCACCGCTTTGACCCGGTGAAAAGCGGGATATAAATACAGTTAAATAAAATAAAATAAATAAATAAAAATAAATAAAATTCAGCCGCAAAACCATCCCCACCCCTGCCTTACCGCTTAGTCTGTACATACTCACCCAACACACTCCATGGGGCTCCCCACCTTCACACCCTGCCATGCCACATGCACCCTCTACCAGGGGCTAGAAGATGAGGGTCCAGAATTCACCCTCTGTCTCTAGGCCTTCTGCACATTGCACCTGTGGGACCTGACCATCACCCTGCTGAGCACTATCCCCTGGGTGTGCTGTGGGACACCCTTCCCTCTGCCATCAGTTCTGCCCCCTTCAAGGGGGATAGAGGGGGAGAATGCTGCCTCTCCTGCTGGCCCCTCATCATCCTCATCATCATCATCATCTACAGATGGTGTTGGGCTGGACAGGAGGATGGGGCTTTGTTCTGTACTGCTGCTACCCCTGCTGCTGGGGGGGTGTATCTGTGCCGGCATCCTCCATGGTGTCAGTGTAGAGCTATCTGGGGAGGGGGTGGGGAGTCATCCACTTGCTGTGCTGCCACTATGTGGGACAGAGGTCATGGTTAACTTCACAACTGTGGTTGGTGGAGGGCCAGCCACACACAGGGTGTTCCAGCATATCCCATCTCTGCAGTGGGTGGGGCAGTGTGGGCTGGGACTGTGTGTTGTGGGACCCTGGGGTGTGGGCATGCTATTTCTATGGTGTCCATGTCACAGTAGTGTCTTCTCTTACATGTGTTGGCCCTTAGTGTTGGGTTGCTTGTCGGCCTTCTGTTCGGACAGGGTAACTGTATGGCTACTCACCCTGCTCCTCCTGCAGCTGGTGCCAGATACGCCATATCAGCTGCGGGCATGTGTGGCGGATTGCGAGGTACCATACACGGTAGGTCTCCATGTCATGCAGGATATAGAAACATCTATGGGGTATCAATCTCCTGTCCAAAGGCCAAGCCACATGTGAGGGCAAGATGCCCTTACCTCCACTGTATCTCCTAAGCCAAACATTCACACATAGAGGTACGCTGGTCTGCAGTGTGGCACTAATCCCTGAGGCAGCACATCTGCAGGGTGTGTGTTGCCTTGTGACTTGTTATATACTACAAGATAAGTACTTTTGAACATACACCAAGCTCAAACCTCAGTCATGTCCCATGAAGTCCATCCCAAACCATCCTGCCATCTCCAGGGAGGTATGCACATTTGCTCTTTCATCATACATGACATGCAGTGACTCCCACAGATTGCAAATATTTAATGAAAACCTACCTTCTGTCCATAAATGGTGTTTCACACACTTTGTGGAGTTTTTGGATAACTAACCATGCAGCATGTTGTATGCAGAGCCATAAAGCCTGGACACAACATGCATGCACAATGCATTGCTGCAGCTCACAATCCTCTGGACACACACATACATTACCCCACTGTCCTAAAAAGATGTCAGTTGGCATTCTTACTTGGCCCTTAGAGCTCCTTTAATATTTGGATGTCATCAACACCCACACCTTTTGTGCACATGCTAGTAGCACCTTCACACACCCCATGTAAGGCAGGCACAGTGTGTGAGCACTAGTAGCTTGCTATGCCATCCAGCAGGTGTCAGTTCAGCTTTTCAGCATGGCAGAAGAGTGTGAAGACTCATGCTGGACTAGATAGGGAGGGTTGCGCATTCTGATACAGCTCTGGAAATGTAGGATAAAGTCAACACATCTGGAGTTATCATTCCTGATCCACAGGCTGGTCTTGAACCCAAGATTCTTCTAACACCCAGTGGTCATGTGTTTAGAGCCACACAGCAGCCATGTGAGAATGAGGGTGCATCAAATCATATGGTGTATAAGTGGGCATTGTCAGGATGCATGAGGGCATGAGCTATGGTATGTTTATGTCTGTGTAGCACTCTGCAGGCTCTTTGCCATACTTATCTGACAAGGTACGTGAGACTGCTATGAGAGAGGGACATCTTGTTAGGTTTGTATGTAGAACTTCATTGATATGCTGCTGATAAAACTGACATGCATGTCTTACTTATGGGAGCAGGACATGATACACACATGAAGACCCTAGGTGACCTAATAGAGTGACCAACTTAACTATTTTATGGAGTGTGCTTATGGGCCAGTCCTGGAATAATATCATGGTTGGCAAGCCACAATGTGCAGTTTGGACTCCCATGTGGCTCAGATAGATGTGGCATCTAAATGAGTACTTACTCATGAAAGGGCCAAGCCCTGATCATCATTTGGCAACTGAGAAAGCAGCATGGTTATTTTTCCATTGAGATGGTTTGTTATCATATTGCCTAATCTTATGGCCTCACTGGCATATTTTCCCCCCAACATGCACACTCGTATCCACTCAATATGTGCATGTGTGTTACAGGTGCCACATGTGTGCTGTGTAGAGGCACCATTAATTGTGCTTGCCCATGCATTCTCTCACACTGCAGGTTATGGGTCACACACTGTTGTTTCATTAGGAAATGCAAGATCAGTCCTAACTCAGCTGCTCATGGCTCATAGAATCCAGGTCTGGCACATCCACTAGGTAAACTAGGCAGGTACCTAGGTCTACTGATCATGGTGGACAGCATGCCAACTGATCCATCCCTCCCTACGAGCATGGCACAGCTGCTGCTTCAGTGCTGTGGGTGACCTTACAGCAGTGTCCCACATGTGGCTAGTCATGGTATGCCACTCCTGCCTCCCTCCATGTTGGAGGGGGGCAGAAGTGGCATGCCGGGAGCATGTGGGCTGCTGCCTTAAACCTCACCACCATGGAAAGGAGAAATCACCCTGGGCTCCACTTTATCTGCCAGTGACATGTTTGTCATGCCCCTAACTGTAGCCACAGCAGCATTGCACCTGACACACTTGGCATGGACTAAGATATCTTCTGCACCAGGCAGAAGCTGCTGCCACCACCATCCTCATCCCACACACTGCTAACATTGCTGTGTGGTGCAGTGGTGGTGGCATGACTCCTCTGTGACAGCAGCGGCATGTATGCGTGCTACCGTTGTCACAGCAGACTTGCAACAGACATAGCGGATATACACCCTTGGTGTCTGCCTTGTCTGCCAAGTGAACTAATAGGCCCCACTCAATCACTCACATGGCACCACTTTTGCCACTTGAGCACCAACAACATAGTGTCCTTTATTGAAAGGGTATCATGCTTGGACTGTCAATAGACCACTACTATCACTAATTTCAGGGCTCTTGTCTGGTTGCTGCACACTGCTTACATGTGAATGGGTTCCCTGTGTGGTATTTAATGGCTGAGAATGACTCTCTGGCTTCAGAATGCGCCCTTAACGCCAGTATTTAGCTGGCATTAAGGTTCCTGGTGGCTGTGACTGTAATGCACAGAAAGAGAACCGGCATTAAGGTCACACATGCTGTCTCAGCCTATGCTCTGTCCAGTTAATGCTCCTCTGCCCATTTGCAACGTATCGGCCGGTAACAAGTTACCACCAGTTAAACCTGCATTAGCAGCATTTTCTGCAGCAGTAGCTACTACTGGGCACTGATAGCACACACAAACAGCACCGTTGTGCCCTTAATTGTCCTTAGGCTTCTGAATGTGGTTGAAAATAGGGCACAAATTTATCATTCTAACTTAGAGGCCTAAATTTAGGAGCTTAGCTGTGTTTGAATATTGGGCCTCACATTTTTTTCTGCAACATTTTGAACTGAGGATGTGGAAACTGGACCAGAAGTGGAGCAACTAGAGTCCTGCCTAGTAAAATATTTTCATAGAAAGACTTCAGTGGTGAGATAGAATATGAGGTGCATTCTCAGGGATCTAAGGGGTATGTTTACTAAACCGCGCAATTGTGCGGGGCGCACTTGAGCGTGCGCTAAGGTACCTTAGCACACGCTAAGTGTGTTTTTGGGCCCCGCACACGCTAAGTGTGTTTTTGGGCCCCGCACACGTGCGCGCTGCACTAACGGGCCCACACAAGTGCGCGGCGCGCTGAAGTGCGATAGAGGCGTGGAAAGGCATTCCGAGGGCGGAGGAAGGCTCCCGAGGGGCGGAGGGACGGGGTCAATGGGCGGAGAGTGGGAGGGGAGAGGCTTCCCGCACAGGAGCGGGGCTGAATTTCGATGAAAATAATACCACGAGTGAAAACCTCGCGTTAGAGCCGATTTAAAAGGGAAGAGAAACCATTTCTGTCAGCAATGTACAGCAAAACCGGGGAAACCTACAAAACGTGAGCAGTGTGATACATGTGCACAGAGCAAAATAGCAAATAAAAATTGAAAATGAGCACAACAAAATTCTAAAAAATTATAATCCAGCTGGCCAATAGTGATATCAATGGGCAACATTAAAAAACACTCCCAGGAAAGCTCCAAAAAATAGAAATGATTTTTGGAAGGGTCTATGCTCCGTAGACCCTTGCAAAAATCATTTCTATTTTTTGGAGCTTTCCTGGGAGTGTTTTTTAATGTTGCCCATTGATATCACTATTGGCCAGCTGGATTATGTTTTTTTCCCCTTTTTTCGAGGTCATTTTTGAGGTTTATTTGCCCTTTTGTCTCCATACAAGGTGAATGAGCCCACAGTAAAATTGTGCAGAGCAGGGTTTCTGACTCGTTCGGCCAGGTTTCCTATCTCCAGGGAATGCACTGTCAGTGTGGTGCAGTGGACACAGCCAGTGCCTGTAGAACCAGAGGGTCACAGGTTCAAATCCCAGCTGGGGCTCCTGCCAACCCAGTCCCCATATTTTACCCACCACTAAACAGAGATAGTAAAGACACTCCTTTATTGCAGAGAACATAAGCATGGTTCAAACACCTATATTTTACCCTACACCGCATACACACCATAACAATGGGCATTACCTACAGCTGAGTCCCCCAAATGCAGTCCTGGAGTGCCACAACTCAATCAGGTCATATGCTTTTTCCAAGATGAGGACATGTCAGCATGTTGGCGGAAGGGTACAGGTGGTGGAGGGGGCAGTGGCTGCCAGCCACAGCAGACAGTGGCCTAGCCGTGTGCAGGCTGGCACCGTCCACTGCAACAGACAGGCTCTGTCAGATGTACAGTCATGGACCCCCCAGGGAATACAGCCTATCAGTGGCAACACGGTGGTGCAGTGCACACAGACAGTGTGTGCGAGAATAAAAGGTCACAGGTTCAAAGCCCAGCTGGGGCTACTGTCAATCCAATCCACATATTTTTCCCACAACTAAACCGTGATAGTAAGGACAAACCTTTATTGCTGAGAACATACGCATACTGAGAACATACGCATGCCTATATTTTACCCCACCGAGCACAGACACCATAAACAGGCGCATTACCTAGAGCAGAGTCTCCAAAATGCAGTCCTGGAGGGCCACACACCATTCAGGTTCCATGCTGCCTCTAATAAAGATGCCTGTGCTGCATATCTATGCACCACCCCCATGGTATGCAGATGTAGCTCATGCATATTCATGAGGGACAGCATGAAAACCCGAACAGTGTTTGGCACACCAGGACTGGAGTTGGGAACCTCTGCCGTAAAGCAGCAGCCAACAGGGGCAGACACACCCACACCCACAGGCCCCATTGGCCAATGCCTCCTGGAGAGGCAGGACATTGGGCCCTGCGTGCATCTCCCAATACTAGCACTTGCATACCTTAGCAATGCAACCCTACACCTGGGTATACGGTACACAGCTCTCAAACGTTTGCTATGAGTACTGGCAGATAGCAAACTGTGCTTAACGTAGGGTTTTCTGATTGAGCTCCATCTTATTTACTTCTCTTATATACCGCGCTATTAAAATCAGTGCGGTTTACAATCATACAATCATTCTGATGTCTGCGGTGTGTGCTTCAGGTCTGGTCTCTGACAATGTTTACCACCCTGGGGAGTGACCCCCAACAGTATTGCGTACCATATCCATGCCTGTACTGTGCCCAGGACTGGTGTGGTGGGCATGGCTGCTGAACTCCTCTATAGTAGCACAATGCTGGCATAGGTGTCGGAGTGTGTGTCTGTCTAGACAGTGTGTGGTGGCTGCAAACACCTTCCACAGCCCACACTGCCAGCACTGTTGCCAGTATTGGCCTGCCAATGTGCATAATGAGGAGCAAGGTACCATGGGTATAGCCCAGACAGGGTGGCCTGGCCAGGGTGCATCTGCACAGGGCATAGGGCACTGACTGGGACATTTTAGTGCCCAGCCACCACCTACACAGACAGGGTGACCTCAGTATGTCCTGCTGGGAGATCACTCTCACCCTGACTGTGCAGTGACCACAGCATGGCTAGGCACCCCCATAGTGCTATATTGTATTTCTCTCATGTGATGTTTGTGGGTTTCCTTTTGGGGTCCAGTCACTGATTTATCTGTTGTGTATGCTGACATCCCAGATCTGGGTGCATGTGTTTCCACCAGGAACATGCACTATGGACTAGCAAGCAGACTGTTTGCAGCTGGTATGTGTCTTGATGGAGTGGCTTGTAGGGTGCAGTGGCTGAAGGCTTGCTGCAGGACAATATCAGATAGTGGTGGGGTGCAGCTTAGCATATCTAGGCCTAAAGTCTGTCTCCTATTGTGTTATGGATGTGTACAGAGCTGTATTGACTACCCTGTAGGGCAGGGGTGGGGAACCCTGGTCCTGGAGAGCTGCAGACCAGTCAGGTTTTTGGGATATCCCTAATGAATAATATACAGAGTTTTTATATGATAAAGATCAAGTGGACCAACAGCCGTTTCAACCTATACCTTATGATCAGGAACCATTGGTGATGAAAGAAGAAGTTGAAGCAGCATTGAAAGCCTTATCAAAGAACAAAGCACCAGGCATTGATAGCATTCCCATAGAAGTATTGCAGCAATCTGATGCAGCTGTTACCGTACTTACAAGGCTCTGCCAAGAATATGGAAGACAACATCATGGCCAACTGACTGGAAAAGATCTGTGTTTATACCAATACTAAAGAAAGGTGATCCAACTGACTGTGGAAATTATCGCACAATCGCTCTGATCCCACATGCCAGCAAGATTCTACTGAAGATTATTCAAAAGAGACTACAGCCATACCTAGAACAAGAACTACCTGAAGTGCAAGCAGGGTTCAGGAAAGGGCGAGGAACGAGAGACATCATTGCGGATGTGAGATGGATCCTTGAAAAGACTAAAGAATACCAAAAGGATATCTATTTGTGCTTTATCGACTATAGCAAGGCTTTTGACTGTGTAAACCATGAGAAACTCTGGGCCACATTAAGAAGCATGGGTTATACCAGAACACCTGATCGTTCTCTTGCGTAATCTGTACATTGATCAAGAAGCAACAGTTCGAACGGAACAAGGAGAAACAGAATGGTTTAAAATAAGCAAAGGTGTAAGACAAGGCTGCATACTTTCCCCCTACCTGTTTAATTTATATGCAGAACAAATCATCAGAGAAGCAGGACTGTATGAAGACAACAGAGGTGTGAAGATTGGTGGAAGACTCATCAACAACCTTCGCTATGCTGATGATACCACATTACTGGCTGAAAGTGAAGATGATCTGAAACATTTGCTTCTCACAATCAAAGAACATAGTCTCAAAATGGGCCTGCACCTTAATGTAAAGAAGACAAAGATCATGACAACTGGCATAATCAACAGGTTCATCGTTGAGGAGAAGAAATTGAAATCGTGAACAACTTTAACCTACTTGGATCAACTATCAATAAAGAAGCAACAAGCAGTCAAGAAATCAGACGACGCATTGCTCTTGGCAGAATGGCTATGAAAGACCTAGATAAGATTCTCAAGAGCAGAGATGTCTCTCTCCATACAAAGATTCGACTTGTTCAAGCCATGGTATTTTCAATAACATCATATGGATGTGAAAGCTGGACAGTGAAAAGACAGACAGGAAGAAAATTGATGCCTTTGAATTATGGTGCTGGCGGCGAATACTGTGTATACCATGGACTGCCCGAAGAACAAACCAGTCGGTACTAGAAGAGATCAAACCTAAGCTTTCTTTAGAAGCTCAGATGACAAGACTTCGACTTTCATACTTCGGACACATCATGCGAAGAGAGAGATCATTAGAGAAAGACATCATGCTTGGCAAGATAGAAGGTCAACGCAAAAGAGGAAGGCCAGCAATGAGATGGATTGCTAAAATAACAGCAGCTACGGGTACCAGTCTGTCAACAATGAGCCGCCTGACTGAAGACCGAACACAATTTAGGATAGCTATCCAGAGGGTCGCCATGAGTCGACTCCGACTCGACGGCACTTAACAACAACAACATATATGCATTAGAGATATCCTGCCAACCTGACTGGTTTGTGGCCCTCCAGGGCTGGATTTGGAGACCCCTGCCTTACACCTCTGTCATTTAAGATTGTGAGTGGGCAAGGTGCAGATGTCCAAGACATCAAAAAGGTTAGATAGAATGTGTCACATTCCTCCTCACTTCTCACCACCACCAAAATATTGTCTATTAGACAACCTTTTGGTGGTTGTGAGAATCGAGGAGGGAATGTGACACATTCTATATACCCTTTTGATGTCTAGGACATCTGCACCTTGCCCACTCACAATCTTAAATGACAGAGGTGTAAGGCAGGGGTCTCCAAATCCAGCCCTGGAGGGCCACAAACCAGTCAGGTTGGCAGGATATCTCTAATGCATATATATATCATGCATATTCATTAGGGATATCCCAAAAACCTGACTGGTCTGTGGCTTTCCAGGACCAGGGTTCCCCACCCCTGCTGTAGGGTGTCTGTTCCCCAGCAGTACTGGGGTTGATGGTCTCCCTCTACTGCCACCATTGCAGGGAGAATGTGGATCTGTTGATGGGAGACCCTGTTTGCTGCTGAGGGGGGGGTGGTGGTGGTGGTGGTGGTGCATGGCCCACCTAGGAGTCCATGGGGGCTACAGCTGACTGAGACATCCAAGGTGTTTCTGCAGAAGCTACCTATCTCACAGTTTAACACTGCTTTGGTCCTCCGGCATGGTCTCACTCAGCCATTGAAGGTGCTGTGGACCTGGTGCTGGGCACCTCACCGCACCCTCAGGGTGAGCACAGTACCCGCACAATGTGACGGTGTGTAGCTACTCTGTGCCAGTAAAACACACGGTCAGTACCCCCTACCAGGCCGAGGTGCTGTGGGGGTGCACATGGTCACTTCCCCCTACCAGGTCGAGGTGCTGTGGGGGTGCATTCCCCATCTTGTGTTTATCTGTGGACAGCTGATTTGCATGTGCAGTGCATCATGGGTACAGGTGTGCTAACCCTATCCTGGTGACCACAACAGACTCTGTGTGGTGACGTGCAGGCTCTCTGCAGCCAGCCTGGGGCTTGTTAGTAGCTATAGAGCTGTAGCCCAATGGTTACTTTGCTATCTCTGAAGCCAGAGGTCATGGGTTCAAACCCACAGTGGGGTTATTTGATAGGGCTTCCCAAAGCATTATCTCTTTTTAATGTACATTTTTGCTGCCCGCAAAAACACCCTCAGCGTACTGTACCCATAAGGTGCCTCTGAGGGCGCTTTATAGGGTGCCCTATAGGGCACCTTATGGTTCCCGTCCATGTAAGGTGCACTATACATTATCCTGTGACGCAACTTATAGGGTGCCCTTTAGGGGACATTTTAGGGTGCCGTGGCAGACAGTGCACTTTATAATGTGCCCTATGGAGTGCCTTATACGGCACCTTCAATTACGGCACGTGAGGGCATGTTTGCTGGCAGCAATTAATAAACTAAAAATAAAGTGCTGCAGGAAACAAAACATACATTGCAAAGCTGATGCCTCAGCCAGCCTTATGTATTAGGAACACTGGGGAGCAAACTCATGACCCCTGTATCAGCAGTCAGTGCCTTAACCATTGTGCTCCACTGCTGCTCCTCCTTGCATGTCAGCGCACCTACCTATGCTTTTCATTCCCTAAACTGCACAGTGCTGCCATCAAAAAACGTACTCTGACCTTGCGGTACCTCATACGGCACCCTATAAGGCGCCCTATAAGCAACATTCTAGGGTGCCTTGGTGGACAGTGCACTTTAAAATGTGCCTTATGGGGCGCCTTATGTTAATACGCTTTGAGAGTGCGTTTGCTAGTAGTGATAATTAAAAGAAAAATAAAATGCCTCCTAAAGCAATCTTCCCCATAATAGGTAATGCCTCAGCCAGCCTTGTTCATTGGGCACTGTGGGGGATTGAACCCATGATCCCTGCACCATTGGTTAGTGTCTTAAACCATTGTGCTGTGGTTCTGTTCTTATGTTTGCACATCAGCGCGCCGCCTTATGCCACCCAATATTAACATGCCTCCTAAAGCAATAGCACACTGCCTTATGCCCATCAGCCTGCCGCCTTATGCTGCCCAATATTAATCTGGCTCCTAAAGTAATGCCTCAGCCAGCTGTCTTTGTTGGGTACTGTGGGGGATTGAACCCCTGCTCCCTGCACCTTTGGTCAGTGTGCTAACCATTGTGCTGTGGCTCTGCTCTTCTGCTTGCACATCGGCGCGCCACTTATGCCTCCCGCGCAGCTTTCTCATGTGCTAATGTGCAGGGTGCACATGGGCGCCGCGCACCTTAGCGCATATTTAAATCCCGTTTTTTCTTTTTCAGAGAGAAATGCCCACTCCTTATATGGCACCCGCACACTAGCGCGGCCCGCACTTTACCGGGGTTTTAGTAAACATGCCCCTAAGTAACTCTAAGTAACTAACTCAAACCCAAAGGCAACTACTTTGGTCTATTAATGAAATTATGTATTCTTGGGGGTTGATAGTTGCAGCTCTTTTTTTCTTATAAGACTTATATATCCTTAAGCTGTATGTAAACAGTATGTAAAATCTCAACATCTGGAGGGCAATTTTATAACAGGGTGCCTAGGATAAGAAGCAAGTAGACATCTATTTTGGCACTATTTTATAAAGACACAGATGCTTATGTGTGTTTGCAAAATGCTAATATAAGTGTTAGAGACTGTGCTTTGAAAGCAGACCCAGGGGTATGTTTACAAAGCAGCGGTAGCGGCTTCCGTGCGACATTAGAGCTGTAGCCCCACTGAATTCAATGGGGCTGCGGCTCCATATCGCATGGAAGCTACTACTAATGCCTTGTAAACATACCCCAAAGACTTAGCACCTGCAGTAGAGCAGGTAAATGTATGCACTTAAATTATTGCATGCACGCAAACTCTGCCCATGTGCCACCCAGATCACGCCCCCAGCTATTGGTTTTGTTTTGCTTTTTTTTATCCTTGAGGGGGGAAGGGGCAATCTACAATGCCAAAACTATAGGTAAGTCTGGAGATTCCATGTTTGATATTTTGTTATCTTATTTCATGCAGCTCATTATCAGTTTCCATTTACAAAATCATTCTTTGCTGATATTTTCTCTCATTAATTCATGCTAGTGTTGCCTTGTTCTACCCCTAGATATTAATGTACGCTTTCCTGCACCGTTATTTTATATTACAATATTCAGCCAGAGGGATATTTTCATTTTTGCTTGCTTTTCCTTTAAGAAAGTTCACCTTAGTACATTTGTCCAAGCAAATGACATTTTAATGTTTT
The DNA here is from genome assembly GCA_033557465.1 of Ichthyophis bannanicus. NCBI lineage: Eukaryota > Metazoa > Chordata > Amphibia > Gymnophiona > Ichthyophiidae > Ichthyophis > Ichthyophis bannanicus. The sequence goes on from CM066036.1 coordinate 218,959,231, forward strand.
GCTCCTGCATTGAGTTACATTGTTAAAGAAAAAAAACCTATAAGTATATTATGGGGGTTATTTTAGAAGCATCTCCATGTATAAATACAGCCTTTACGCATGTACATCAATACAGTGTGTGCTGTTGAGTTACTGCTGACTCCTGTCAATCCAGCAGCTCCTGGGTTTTCTTGACAGGAAGTAGATTGCCATGTCTTTTTTCCAAGGCAATGGATGGTAAAGTGACTTGCTCAAGACCACAAGGAGTGCCAGTGAGAATCAAACGCCGGTTTCCTGGTCACCAAGCTGCTGTACTAATCACTAGATTACTCCTCCACGTGCAAATTTTAGAAAGTTTCCGTTTACACGTGGAGATCTGCACCATGAACGGATATGGCAGCTTGATCCCTAGTGGACTATTGCTAGGAGTTGGCAATGCCATTTTGAACACAATGCTGAAGGTGCAGGAGAAACTGGGAGTATACTGAATCCCCTGTCTTTTTTACATAATTTTTATGTATACACATATGTCTTTCTATCAGCATATTGCCAGGCCTTTTCTTCTTATTGTTATAGGGCAGTGATGGCTAACCTTTTTGAGCCCGAGTGCCCAAACTGCCGCACAAAACCAAAGAATTTCCTCAAAGTGCCAGCACGTCATTTGCATAAGTGGTCTTATTTGCATAAATATTTGCATAATGTTACCATACACTAACTTTTAGTAAACATGTCTCTTAATGAGTGTATGGATAAAGAAAGACTAAAAGATTTCTACATTACTATAATCCAGTGCCAACCGCCAGGCACATTAGGAACTACTACAAACGCTGCCCATTTAGAACCCATAGCAAACCCGCCGTATCCTGACAGCATTACCAGGACTCACAAAGCACCATACCCTACCTATCAAAAGGCAACACTGCAAATATTAAACCAATACATTTCAGAGAATACTGGGGAAAGAGAACAAGTGGCAACGTCAAATAGGAATTTCCTCTTGTACCAAACAAAGCGCAGATGTTAATGATGCACATTTCCCAGAGCTGACATATTCCAGTTAATAAATTCAAAATAAAGAGATATCTTTCTACCTTTTGTGCATTTTTTTTTTCAGTTGCAATTGGTCCAGCCACCTTCTTCTGGTTTCTTCATGTTTTCTGCTAACTCTCCATCGTCTGCTGTCCATTTGTCCTTTCTTCTCTCTTCTAGTTTTTTTTCCATTCTCTCTCTCTCTCTACATCTGCTTTAACATACTAATCTTTCTCCTTTTGCTCTTTCCTCATTCCTATTTCATCCACACAAATTTTACCCCTCCATCCTCAATCCCCAATTACTCTCCCAATACCTGGCCAATTGTAGATTTTTCATCCCTCCTACACAAAATATTTTTTCCCTCTCCATTTTACTCTCCCAGCCCCATCCCATTCTAATCCTCCCCCAACATCAGCTCCCTTCTAGTTCCAGTCTCACCCAGCATCCATTCCCTTCTAGTCCCTGCATCAGCCCATTTCCAGTCCGTCCCTTCATCAGCTCATTTTCAATCCTAGCCCCCCCATCAGCCCATTTCTACTCATTTCCTAGCCCCACCATCAGCCCATGTCAAATCATAGCTCCCCTCCACTCAGCCCAATTCCAGTCCAAGCCCCCCCATGAGCCTACTTCCAGTTCTAGCCCCTCCATGAGTCCATTTCAATTCAAGCCCCCACCACAGCCCATTTCCAATCTTAGCTCCCCCCAACAGCCCATTTCCAGTCCTATCCTAGCTGTTCCATCAGCCCATTTTCAGTCCTAGCTCCCTTCCCTCACAGCCCATTTCCATTCCAAGCCCCCTCCCCATCAGCTATTTGCAGTTCAAGCCTCCCCTTCCACTCAGCCCATTTCCAGTCCTAGCAACACCCCAACCCATTACCAGTCCTAGCCCCCCGTCAATCAACTTCCAGTCCTAACCCCCATCACCCCATTTTCAGTTTAAGCCCCCCCCTATAACCCTTTACAGTCCTAACCCCCCATCAGCCCATTTCCAGTCAGCCCCCCATAGCCCTTTGCCAGTCCTAAACCCCCCCATCAGCCCACAGCCCATTACCAGTCCTAACCACATCAGCCCATCTCAAGTCCTAACCCCTCCCCATCAGCCCATTTCCTGTCCTAGCCCCCCCCCCATAACCCATTATCAGTCCTACACCATCAGCCCACTACCAGTCTTAACCCCCCCATAGCCCATTACCAGTCCTAACCCCCCCATCAGCCCACTACCAGTCTTAACCCCCCCCATAGCCCATTACCAGTCCTAACCCCCCCATCACCCCATTTCCAGACAGCCCTCATCAGCTCATAGCCCATTGCCAGCCCTCATCAGCCCACAGCCCATTGCTAGTCTTAACTCCCCCCCATAGCCCACTGCGTCTTAACCCCCCTCCCCAGCCCACTGCCAGTCTTAACCCCCCCTCCCTAGCCCATTGCCAGTCTCAACCCCCCTCCCTCCCTCCCTCCCTAGCCCATTGCCAGTCTCAACCCCCTCCCCTCCCTCCCTCCCTCCCTAGCCCATTGACAGTCTCATCCACCCTCCCCCCTCCCTAGCCCATTGCCAGTCTTAACCTCCCTCCCTCCCTCCCTAGCCCATTGCCAGTCTCAACCCCCCTCCCACCCTAGCCCATTGCCAGTCTAAACCCCCTCCCTCCCTCCCTCCCTCCCTCGCCCATTGCCAGTCTCAACCCCCTCCCTCCCTCGGCTCATGGCAATAAAAAAAAAAAAAGCTGCCCGCGGCCGCCGCGGCGGCATGGAGTGTCCCGCGGGGCTCCCTCTGCCCGGCGGGACTCTCCCGGCGCTGCTCAGCCCCTCTCTGCCGGCTTGCAGAGACGCGAAGGGAGAGAGAGTCTCCCTCGCGTCTCTCTTAAGCCCGCAGGGGCTGATGGGAAATTTCCCATCTGCCCCTGCGGGCTTAAGAGAGACGCGAGGGAGACTCTCTCTCCTTCGCGTCTCTGCAAGCCGGCAGAGAGAGGGGCTGAGCAGCGCCGGGAGAGTCCCGCCGGGCAGAGGGAGCCCCGCGGGACACTCCATGCCGCCGCGGCGGCAGCGGGCAGCTTTTTTTTTTTTTTTAATGTGCGACCTTCCCGCGTGCCAGCTGCAAGGCCTTCGCGTGCCACAGCTGGCACGCGTGCCATAGGTTCGCCATCGCTGTTATAGGGGGATGACCAAAGGTTATATCGGATGAGGCAGCCATGGCAGGCATAAGGTAGATAGGGCGATGTGATGGTTGATCTTGATGGGCTTTGTAAAGTTCTGTTTTTATTTATTTATTTTACATATTAACCTCTTTGTGATTGCAGTGCAGCAACAACTGCAAGACCACATCGATGACAACAACACCTTTGATATCCACCAGTACAGTTTCCGGCAACATCATGGTGTGGAAACCCTCCTCCTAGCCCTACTAGACAAACTACTCAAAGGCCTGGAAGACAGAAGCAAAATGTACATGCTCATTTTCATAGACATATCAGCCGCCTTTGATTCAGTACATCACCCCACACTCCTAAACAGACTAGCATCCATAGGCATTAGAGGTACCCCGCTGAAATGGTTCTCCTCCTACATAACTAACAGAATGCAGCAAGTCCACTTCAACAGCGAAACAGCTTCAACATTCCCTCAAACCCAAGGCATACCTCAAGGCTCGGCCCTGTCTTCCCTCCTCTTCAACCTTTATCTTCAACCAGTTTGTAAAACATTCCAGGGCCACAAGATCAGTTACCACATCTATGCTGATGACCTAATGCTCTATACTCAACTTGATGTCGACAACCCGAATCTCAGCCAACTCGAAAAATGCCTCAGTGAGCTCCAAACCTGGTTGCAACAAAATAACATGTCCATAAATCACAAAAAAATGGAAGTGATGTGCATGTCCAGAAAACCGGACTTCAACCCACCAACAACAGTCACCATGAACAATAACGTCTACGCCACAAAGAACGAAATAAAATACCTAGGCGTGACACTGGATTGTAACCTAAAGATGGAAAAGCATCTCCGAATTACCAACTGAGCCATATTCCACAAGCTAAAAGTCTTGCAACCACTACGTAGCATCATAGATCATTCTGACTTCAGGACCATAGCTCAAGCCCTCATCATTCCTCATCTGGACTACTGCAACGCCATACTACAGGGGCTGCCTAAAAAAACCCTCAATATCCTTCAAATGGCGCAAAATGTGGCGGCTAGAATCATCATGGGGAAAGGCCTGAAGGAGCATATCACACCAGTACTAATAGACCTACATTGGCTCCCAATCACTGCACGCATTCAATATAAAATCCTAGTCACCACATTCAAACTCATTCATAATATAGCACCATCTCACCTCAACACCCTTATCACCTCACAGCCAAATAACAGAAGCAGAAGATCTCCAAACCTCAATACCCTCCTGGTCCCGGGTACCCTGAGATCCGTCAATGCTAATACCAGCAACCGAGCATTCTCATTTATAGCGCCTCTGCTATGGAACCAACTACCATCTGAGCTCAGAGCAAACACTGACTTGTTGGACTTCAGAAAAAAAACTTAAGACGCATCTTTTCCAGGCGCACTTCAATACTACCTAATCACCATGTTCCCACACTAGGGTCTCACCAGGCACAAAGAAAGAACACTGTGCTCTAACCACCAATAGACCCATCAACATGTAAATATGTATATACAAGTGAAGTCACTAGCCTGCAATCAAGTGTAAACCTGTAATTCCGAGTGATGTGACCTGTACTTTTCCACTAAATCGATATGTATGTTTTTAATCCCTGGCCTGTACAGCCACACTGTTATGTATAGCAAACCGCTGCTGATCGCTGGAAGTAGCGGGATACAAGTGTACACTAAATAAATAAAATAAATAAATAAATTGCCTGGGATAAGTGGCATATCCAAAATAATCATTATAATTTGAAAAGTGTACAGTAGCAGTGGGGAACATTTATTTATTTTATTTATTTATTTGTGTGATTTTTATACCGCCATATCAATTAATCATAGCGGTTTACATAGAACAGAAACAACAAAGTTACATTGAACAATGTGAAAGTTACATATGGCTAATGGTGGGGAGCCATTGTTTTACATTTCTAGAACCAGGAATCTCTTAGGCAGTACTGGGGGCTCAGGAGTGAGTGTACACATGTGTGCTTACCAGGGAGTTATCAAGGGCTGTATGGGTGTACGTGTGGGGGTATCAGAGAGAGTGTCAAAGCCTGCATTTGTGTTTGTGTGGGGGGGGGGGGCTGAGTGCATGTTTGTATTTGGAAGTGTTGGGGGTGTCTGCATTTCTGTGTATTGTCCCCCGCAGCCCCCTCTGGTGGCGGCGTAGTGGTTCCACCGGGGCTGGGGAGCGCATAAGATTAGGGGTATTAGGGTTGGCCTGTTGCGAGGGTCATGAGGTAGCGGCCCTCTGTGCCAACCTCGTTGCCAACTTCCCAATAAAGCGACTTTCAGCCAAGTGTAGGGAAAAAGGAAAAAGGCATTTATTTCACCTTTACGCAAAATGGTTCAAAATATGCGGTTAAGACAATAACAGGGCTGTATCATTCCTTGTATCAGGTTCAACTCACACAAAACGTTCAAAATAACATTGTTAATCTTCACAGAAACTTAAAACATAAAGCATCCTGTATTCTCTTCATACATTCTGTTGCTCCAAACAGCTTAAAGCTTTCCTACTGTACAATATATACAATCCATGGGTTCAACTGCCTCATCAACCTCAGATTCCCCTGGCATCCATTCCATCTCTGAGGGGTCTGAGTCTGAAACCTCAGGAGGGTTGAATTCGGGCTTTCTAAAAGCATGCCATACTGTGTTCCAATGCTGGTTTGTCAGCTTGGGGCATCGGTTTTTGGCTATGGTATAGAACCCTGGCTGTTCATCTGCTACCGGTTTAAAAGTTCGCTTGTCCCAGCCTTTAGCATTACTAGCTTTCTTCTTGGAGAGATTATCTGTTACTTTTTGCATAAAAGTGTCCTTATCATAAAGATAAAACTCATTCTTTTGTTTCTCTCTTGTGCTAGGTTTAGGCAAGCAATTGCAGGCAACAACTGTTTTACCTTTAAAGTTCCTGCAGTCTCTTACAGGAAAGGCTTGAGGCCTAGCCTGATTGTCCTCCAATTCTTGCAGGCTCAAGTATTCCCTGTGTGTCTTAATTAATTCTTTGGAGTGGGGAGAAACTTCTCTGAGGCATGGCTGCAGCTGATGCGCTTGTCCTTCACTTCCACCCCTGTGGCAGTTGGCTAATGGCCGTGCCCTCTCAGCTCTTCCCTGTTCCCCAGGCCTCTGAGTTTTCCATTCCTCCTTCAGGTTACTTCTATAAAAATCTTTAAAAGTACCTTTCTCTCCTCGGGTATTCTTTTCAGCTGGATATCTCTTTCTCAGATTGTATCCCAGCCCTTCTCCCTGGATAGGGCCTGCTCTCCGGCCTTCCTCTAGGCCTGCTCTTTGGCCTTCACCTCGGCCTGCTCTCTGAGTTATTCCTTGGCCTGCTTCTCGGCCTACTCTCTGGCCTGCTCCCCAAGTTACTTCAACTCCTCGAGCTGCTCTGGGTCTGAGACCGACTCCAACCCTGACTCTGACTCCGCCTCTGTCTCTGACTCCGACTCTGTTTGACTCAGCACTGTCCCTGCTTAAATCGGGACTAACTGATTCTAGGTCCTGCCCATAGAGGCGTGGTTCCTCTGCTTCCAGGCTGGCTCTCCTGCTCCCTCTATGTGGACCTTCAGGAAATTGCATGTGAAGCTTGTTTTTTTCAACATTTAAAACTTTTTTTCTTTCTGCCAGAGAGTCCCCTGTATCACAGTATGTGTATGTGTTTGTGTGTGTGTGTGTGTGTGTGTGTATGTATTTATGTATCTCGGGAGGCTGCATGTGTGTGTCATGAGGAGTGTCAGGGACTGTGTCCCTCTCATGACTCCCCTCCCAGGTTTCCTGCAGTCTCTCTCTCTCATAACCTCCCCACCATTAGCCATCCTCCAGTCTCTCTCTCTCTCTCCCTCTCTCTCCCTCTCTCTCTCTCCCCCCAAAGGACCACCTCCTCAGGCTTCAGCCAATCTATCTCTCTCTCTCTCTCTCTCTCCCCCCCCCCACCCCCCCCCCCCCCAGTTTCAGCCAGCATTTCTCTCTCATAATACCTTCCCCAGGCTTCACTCTCATACAACCCTCCCCCATCCCCCTTATTTCACTGATTCCCTGGTTGCATCTCCTTAAAAATATAATGATTCATACTTCTCCCACTGCGATCATCTCTTTGCATGGTGGAGGCATACAGTGCACAAGTGTGAGCTGATCCCCCAGTTTCATATCTAGTGAGACTTCAAACTGCAAGATCAGCCAGAATTTCCTGCACCGTGTGGCTCCACCATACAAAGAGCCAATCATGGTGATGAAAGGTGAACCATGCAGTTTTTGTTTTGGACTAGGATACACATATTAGTTTGCACATGCTTTCTCATGTGCAAACATGCATATGGACAGACACAATTTGCCTGCTGCTTGAACCCTTACAATAGGTGCTATGTCTTAGTGAAACGTGTATAATAATAATAATGCCATCTGAGAATATCTGCTATCAAATTCAGTTAAACTTGAACCCTAAGATTAAATAACAACAATTCAGTACACTGGTAAAGCTGGTATGACAGAATTTGTCCTAAAATAATGCCATACTCTCAGCTGAGATGTTTATCTTTACTGTAGTATATGACATTCATTTACTGGAAATACAGTTTCGGAGATAGCATTATCTAAAAGATTACATTAAAATTCACTGTACTCAAGATCTTGTGCCATTTTCATTTAAGGGTAATATCAGCTAAGTCAAAAAGGTATCAAAAAGAAATGTTAGCTTAAGTCTGTAGGAAAACTGAGTCATTTCTCTGGTGTGCTGGTCCTCCTGTTCCATGATGATCTATGGTACTTTATTCTCTCAAAAGAAAATATTTTAAGCTGTGAGAGATGGAGAGTAATTTTGGCATATCCTTCTACAGATCTTTGGTTTTCTAAATGTTTTAGTTGTCCCTATACTATTTTCTAAAACAGCTATCGGTGAAAAGAAAATTTCTACTAAATGGTATTGTAGAGTACTTTTTGTTATGGATCTGTAAATTCATCCATAATTTCAAAGCACTTTTACATTATACTAAAAAATAGATTTAGAAACATTGGAATTAAATTGTAGTGAATGAGAAAATTTAATAGTGTTTATTTAATGAAGACCAACCAGGGGTTTCATTATAATTCTTATTCATTATTAAAATAATTATGGATTATGTTTAATTTCTTTCTGTTTTGTTTTGTTTTGTTTTTTTAGTTTTTCCGGTGTGTAGTGTTTACTTTGCAATCATAACTGTTTTGAAAATAATGAATACATGTGGAGCCCCATTCCGGGAGGGGGACGTCTGGGATGTCTGGATGTCTCACTAAAGATGAGGCCGTTAGGAGCCGATTCTAGTCTGCGGGAACAAAACGTTCCCACGGAAGCCAGAATCGGACCCGTGGATGTCACGATGTGCCCCTCCTACCTACGGGTACGTCCTCCCTGCAGATGCCCCAGGCTGCTATGACTCTGGCCCCTGATATCCCTGCTGCCCAACCCATGGCTGACCTCCTGCTCTTTTCACAATTCCCCCCCAAAAAACTACTTAGACCACCTCTGAAGTGGTATAAGCAGTACAGCCCAGCAGGCCAGGTAGCACATACAGGGCCATGACCTGAATCGGCCCTGTACATGCAGCTGGGTTCCCGTCCCTGCTCTGTCCCCCGCCAGCTCTCCCATCTTGAAGCACAGGATGTATGGGGAGAGACAGTGGGGGAATAGCATTTAGGTGGATCCTGGCGGGACATTCAGCCCCGCAATCTGCTTTCTAGAATGAGGACCATTATCATTTAGGTGGTCCCTTTTGAGGGAAATTTTCAAAAGTCTTCTACCATGGTAATGTGCCTGGAGCAAATGAACGTTTTGAAAACTACCCTCCCTGTATGCAGATAAAAATAACTGAGTTGTTCTACAATGTGCTTATCTGCATTTTTGCAGTGGTATTCCAAAGTAAGGGCTAGTCTTGGAGAGGCAATAGTTGAACAGATTTGTGTGTCCAGTACTAAGCACCTTGGGCTTGATCTTTAAAAATACTTCTATAGTTTGTGCTGATGATGACCATATAAGTCCTTTAAAAACATTTGCCCCAGAGCTGTGCATGATTTTATGCATCATCACAGGCTGTAGAGCCACTTTTTGAATATATTTTCTCTCATACACTTTTAACAAGCATACATCTGTTCCTAAGTTTGATGTAAAAATGATAGAAAAGGTAAAAGTTAATATGAAGGCATATGATGAAAGAAAGTGTTGAGCATGTGAGCTAGTAATCAAAAATTGGCTGAGTTTACACCAGGGTTTAATGCCCCCTTCATACATATAGTACAGTATTTAACATTAAATTGAATATTCTGTTTATTATTTTTATGTATTATGGAGGTCATTTTGAAAGGCTTAGTTGTGATGTAGGATGTGTGAAGAAGTGCATGTGGATGTCTAAGTGGGTAGGGGAGCATGGTGGGGTGTGTCTGGGGAGGTGCTATGGACTTACACATCTCCATTTGATTTCAGGAATGACATGGATATTTGCAGGTGCATCCATGTTTATTTATTTAGTTAGGCTTATATACTGTTTTTTTTCCTACCAGTCAAAGTGGTGTACATTCAAGTATTGTATGGATGTTTTTCCCTTGTCCCTGAGGGGCTCACAATCTATATTTTTATACCTAAGGCAGTGGAGGGTTAAGTGTCTTGACCAAGGCCACAAGGAGCACCTGTAGGACTAGAAACCCCAGTCCTTCTGGCCTGAGGTTGCTGTCCTCTAGTGGGATTTGAACTGCTGGTTTTCTGACCCAAGGTTACTTGCCCCAACCACTAGGCCACTCTTCCCTCTCCAGTAGGTTTATACCTACTGCAGACACATAGGCATCAGGAAAGTACTTGGTTTGGCTTTAAAACATCCAGGAAATGTAGAGAAGATGAAGAGTTAAGTGACCAGTCTAAGATCACAAAGATCCACACTGGGATTTGAACCCTGGTTACCCAACCCCAGACCCACTACTTTGAACATCATGCTGCTATATGTCCAAGTTCAGAGAGACTATTCTGGGGAAATGTAGGTAGACATCCCTATAGACATCCATATTGGGCATGTCCACCACTGTGAAATCATGCCCAAACTTGCACATGCCTGCGTTTTGTTTTGTTTTTTCAATATTCTAGCTTTGACATCCCAGATTTCACTTGGGAGTCCCATTGTGAAATGTGCATCTATGTTTTATACCCAGAGCTTGTGGTGTCACAAATCAAGTCAATGTGAGTGTTTTTTATTAAACTCCAGTCCTGGAGGGCCACAAATGAGTCAGGTCTTTAGGATATCTGAACATAAGAACATAAGGTATGCCATTCTGGGTCAGACCAAGGTCCATCAAGCCCAGTATCCTGTTTCCAACAGTGGCCAATCTAGGTCATACGTACCTAGCAGTTTCCCCAAAAGACACAGGTTCTGCAATGCTCGTACTGGGTCAAGCATTGATATCCTGGGTCCCTTCTTAATAATGGTTTATGGACCTTTCCTCCAGGAACTTGTCCAAACCTTTTTTAAACCCAGCTACACTAACAGCCTTTACTACTTCCTCCGGTAACAAATTCCAGAGTTTGATTACACGTTGAGTGAAAAAATATTTTCTTTTATTAGTCTTAAATAGTTTACCCTGTAGTTTCATTGCATGTCCCCTAGTCTTTCTATATTCTGATAACATAAACAATCGATCTACGTTTACCCGTTCCACTCCATTCATTAATTTATAGACTTCTATCATATCTCCCCTCAGCCGTCTCTTTTCCAGGTTAAAGAGCCCTAACCTTTTTAGCCTTTCTTTATAGGAGTATCCTTCCATCCCCTTTGGTGGCTCTTCTCTGAACCTTTTCTAATAACGCTATATCCTTTTTAAGATACAGCGACCAGAATTGCACACAATATTCAAGGTGCGGTCTCACCATGGAATGGTGTAGAGGCATTATAATATCTTTTGTTTTATTTTCCATTCCTTTCCTTATGATACCTAGCATTCTATTTGCTCTCTTGGCTGCCGCTGCATACTGGGCCGAGGGTTTTAACATGTTATCCACAATGACGCCTAAATCTTTTTCCTGGGTTGTGGTTCCTAATGTGGAACCTTGCATTATGTAACCATAGTTTGGGTTGTTCTTCCCTAGGTGTATAACTTTGCACTTGTCCACATTAAATTTCATCTGCCATTTTGATGCCCAGTCTTCCAATTTATCAAGATCCTCTTGCAATTTTCCACAATCCTCTTGGGTTTTAACAACTTTAAATAGTTTTGTGTCATCTGCAAATTTGATAACCTCACTCGTTATTCCACTTTCCAGGTAATTTATGAATATGTCAAAAAGCAGCGGACCCAGCACAGATCCCTGGGGTACACCACTATTCACCTTTCTCCATTGGGAAAATTGGCCATTTAGCCCAACCCTCTGCTTTCTATCTTTTAACCAGTTCCTGATCCACAGTAGTACACTGCCTGCTATCCCATGACTCTTTAGTTTTGCCAAAAGTCTCTGATGAGGGACCTTGTCAAAGGCTTTCTGAAAGTCTAGGTACACTACTATATCAACCGACTCACCTTTGTCCCCCTGTTAATTCACACTTTCAAAAAAACATAAGACAAGATCTTCCTTGTCTAAAGCCATGTTGGCTGTCTCCCATTAGGCCATGACTATCTACATGATGAGTAATTTTATTCTTTATGATGGTTTCTACCATTTTTCCTGGTACTGACGTGAGGCTCACCGGTCTGTAGTTTCCCGGATCACCCCTGGAACCCTTTTTAAAAATTGGTGTTACATTAGCGATCTTCCAATCTTCAGGTATTAGAGATGATTTTAAAGATAGTTCACAGATTACTAATAGCGGTATGCAATCTCATATTTCAGTTCTGTAATGAATGTGCATGAGATATTTGCATGTGCTGCCCGCATTATATGAAACTGTATTTCATGAATATTTATTAGGGGCACCCTGTAAACTAGGTTGGTTTGTGACCCTCCAGGACTAGAGTCTGACACACTTGACTTAGATTTTGACCCTGTGCCGTGTGTATATGATTTGTTTTTTTGAAAATCCGATGGCACAAAAGAAAGTCATAATATGCATGGAGCCTCGTAAGCCACAGCTCATATTAAGGTAAACTCATTGACCAGAACTCTGAATTATCAATTCCACAGAAATCTTTTATCATATGAAATTTTAAGTCCAAAAAAAGACATTGATTGCAAGTCCATCTCTAGCATTAACAAAGAGGAAGTTCAACCATCCCCTTCCTCAGTTACTGACCAAATCAAAAGTACATTGTCAATAAATTGCTTTCAAAATATAATATGGAGGATCAAATGGGCTTGACCCAACCAAGAACATAAGTTGGCTACATCTGGGGTCATTGAGGCAGCTATAGCTCTCTCTTTGATCTGCATATAGAAGTAGACCAAAACAGAAAAAAGTAATTTTGATTAAGGCAAAATGTGCCAGCTGCTTAAAAAAAAAAAATCAGGTGGTACTGTTTGATCTGTACAGCGCTTGAATAATCCTTCATGCTACTTCCTATGGAACATTGGTATAGGGCCCCATTCTGATCATGGCCCATCCAGACATCCAAAATCTGGACATGCCAGATTTGCACCCGATTCTGCACCTGTGGAAGCTAGACATTCCCATGGGAGACGAATCAGTGCAAAGGGCCTGCACATGCAGGATATGCCCCAATTATGTGCCACTGGACCTCCAGTGAGTTCCCTGACTAGCCCAACCGAAGTGCCTACATGGATCCTTGGTGCCATGGCATCCTGATGCAACGCAGGAGCCCCAATCCACCGCACAGCCCCAAATATGCTGTTCCCAGCCACCAGACCCCTGGAGGGGCCTGCCAAGGCTGGGATCGGGCAGCTGGGAACGTCTTGCTGCCTCTCACCTTCAGGATGAGATCAACCAGTAACGTGCACTGCAGTCAGGGGGCCTTATTCTGCCTCCAAGGTTGAAAAAGTCTCCCGACTATCTCCTCCACCCTGGATGTACAGGGCCGCAACTGGAATCAGCCCTGTATGTCTGGGATCATGGCCCCGCCTCCACCCCACCCATGCTCCTCCTCTGGCCCTCCCCCATTCGCCCCCATCCAGAGCTCCCTGCACATCTCTTCTGCATATGTGGACAGCTTTCAGCCCCAAGTGAATAGCAGGGGCTGTATGTCCGAATCAGACGTACATCACCGCTATGCCAACATTGTAATGACCTCCATGCTGTATAATAATGCAATTCAGCTGTTGCTAGAATCGCTTGTGTACATGACATTTGTACATTTTCTAAAAGTTGTATTCAATGAGATGAGTCATGCAGGAATATGGTTCCCTGAGACAAAAAGGACTTTAAATAAAAATCCATAAACATACAAATAATAAACCTTTAACAGATATAATAGGTCGGCCTGGTTGGCACTCCAACTTGCTGTTTATTATTTTGGTAAAACAAATTATTGGAGTGACAAGATATTCCATAGACAAAAACATGCATCTTCTTAGTAATCTAACCACTGAATATCGGGCATGTTATCATTTAAAAAATAGGACCAAAAAAGAAACAAAAACAGAAAGAAACCTACAGAAATATGTATGTCATATGCCTTCAGCAAGTATAATGAAATAAAAGGGTGAATGCTTGCAAGATTCACACTTTCTAATGGAGAAAATGACATAGTTAAAAAAAACCAGCTAACTTTTGTAGAGTGGTGGAGGGAGAGTAGATGATTTGGCGGAGGGAAGGTACAGAATGTAGAGAATAGCCAGGAAAGCTCCAAGAATGAAAGAGAAACAACTTCCTTCAAATATTTATGTAGGGTATGTGTGCTTCTTAATTAAAGATTTAACACAATATGCTGTGCAGTATTCTGTGACATATTTCATTAGGTTATGTTAACTGGAAGTCATTGTTCCCCTATGTCTACAAACCAATATTAATGTAATTCTAACCTAAAAGGCACATACTCACAACTGAGTACAGCAGATGTCGGAGAAGCTGAAGCTTTTAAAATGTTATAATGTTAAGCCTCCTGATGAGTGAGAAATATTTGTGTAAGGATACAAGCTAGTTAGAGAACAACATTCCCTCATGAATAAATAGTGAGAATAAGATCCTTTAATTGGCAGCCATAATAATTATAATGTTTAGTATTTATGCCATGCATAGTGGTTTTCCACTTAAGATGCCACTTTAACTTCTAAAGAAAATTTTTAAACAATTGATATTAGCACAAAGATCACACACATTTTTAATCTGTGGGCTTCATATCAATTTTCAAAGAAATATTACTTTAAATATGAATTTTGAAGCTTGCTGAGAGTAGAACATAAGAACATAACATATGCCATACTTGGTCAGACCAATGTCCATCAAGCCCAGTATCCTGTTTCCAACAGTAGACAATCTAAGTCACAAGTACAGTACCTAGCAGTTTCCCCAAAAGACACAGGTTTCACAATGCTTGTACTGGGGCAAGCAGTGGATATCCTGGGTCCACTTTAATAATGGTTTATGGATCTTTCCTCCAGGAACTTGTCCAAACCTTTTTTAAACCTGGCTACACTAACAGCTTTTACTACATCCTCCGGTAGCAAATTCCAGAGTTTGATTACATGTTGAGTGAAAAAAAATATGTTCTCTTATTAGTCTTAAATAGGTTACCCTTTAGCTTCATTGCATGTCCCCTAGTCTTTCTATATTTTGATGGTGTAAACAATTGATCTACATTTACCCGTTCCATTACATTCATTCATTTATAGACCTCTATCATATCTCACCTCAGCCGTCTCATTTCCAGGTTAAAAAGCCCTAACCTTTTAAGCCTCTCTTCATAGGGATATCCTTCCATCTCCTTAACCATTTTGGTGGCTCTTCTCTGTACTCTTTCTAATAATGCTATATCCTTTTTAAGATAGGGCAACCGGAATTGCACACAATATTCAAGGTGCGGTCGCACCATGGAACGATAGAGAGGCATTATAATATCCTTTGTTTTATTTTCCATTCCTTTCCTTATGATACCTAGCATTCTATTTGCTCTTTTGGCCAATGCTGAACACTGGGAGGAGGGTTTTAACATGCTATCCACAATGACGCTTAAATATTTTTCCTGGGTGGTGGTTCCTAATGTGGAACCTTGCATCATGTAACCATAGTCTGGGTTTTTCTTTCCTAGGTGTACAACTTTGCACTTGTCCACATTAAATTTCATCTGCCACTTGGATGCCCAGTCTTCCAGTTTATCAAGATCCTCTTGGAATTTTCCACAATCCTCATGGGTTTTAACAATTTTTTAATAGTTTTGTGTCATCTGCAAATTTGATAACCTCACTCATTATTCCCATTTCCAGGTCATTTATGAATATGTTAAAAAGCAGCAGACCCAGCACAGATCCCTGTGCTACTCCACTATTCACCTTTCTCAATTGGGAAAACTGGCCATTTAGCCCTACCCTCTGCTTTCTATCTTATAACCAGTTCCTGATCCACAATAGTACACTGCTTCCTATCCCATGACTTTTTAACTTTGCGAAAAGTCTCTCATGAGGAACCTTGTCAAAGGCTTTCTGAAAGTCCAGATACACTATATCAACCAATTCACCTTTGTCTACCTGTTTATTCAAACCTTCAAAAAAACATAACAGATTAGTAAGACAAGACCTTCCTTGGCTAAAGCAATGTTGGCTATCTCCCATTAAGCCACGATTATCTACATGTTCAGTAATTTTCTTCTTTGTGATGGTTTCTACCATTTTTCCGTTACTGACATCAGGCTCACCGATCTGTAGTTTCCCAGATCACCCCTGGAATCCTTTTTAAAAATTGGGCATTGCATTGGCCATTCTCCAGTCTTCAGGTATTACAGATGATTTCAATGATAGTTCACAGATTACTAATAGTAGGTCTGCAATCTCATATTTCAGTTTTTTCAACACCCTTGGATGTATACCATTCAGTCCAGATGATTTGTTACTCTTCAGTTTATCAAGTAGTTGTAATACATCTTCCCGGTGTATCGATATTTCTTTTAATTCTTCCACAGCATCTCCTTTAAATACCATTTAAGTCATGGTTAACATTCCTACATATTCCTCAGTAAAGACCAAAGCAAACAATTTGTTCAGTCTATCCGCTATGGGCTTGTCCCCTCTTAGTACCCCTTTTACTCCTCTATCATCTAATGGTCCAATTGACTCTCACAGGTTTTTTGTTACAAATGTACTTGAAGAAGTCTTTATTATATGTTTTTGCTTCCACAGCAAGCTTCTTCTCAAATTCTCTCTCTGCCTGCCTTATCAATGCCTTGCATCTAACTTGCCAATGCTTGTATCCAGTTTTCGTCATTTGGCTTCTTTTTCCATTTCCTGAAAGATGCTTTTTTGGCAACAACAGCCTCTCTGAGCTCACCTTTAAACCATGATGGCAGGTTTTTATAAACTTCCTTCCTCTTTTCTTAAAGCGTGGAATACAGCTGGTCTGGGCTTCCAATATAGTATTTTTAAATAACACCCAAGTTTAATGTAAATCTTTAACCTGTGCAACTGCTTCTTTTAGTTTTTTAGCAGTTGCAACATTTGGCAGTGTTGAAAATTAAAAGGTAGTATTGTGTTGTTTTTTTTCCATCCCTCCTCCATTTATTAAATCAAACATGATCATGCTATGATCACTATTACCAAGTGGCCCCAACACCCTTATCTCCTGTACCAGATCTTGTGTTCCACAAAGGACTAGGTACAAAATGGCTTCCACTCTTGTCAGTTCATAAACCAACTTCTCCTAGAAGCAGTCATTTATTTCATCTAGAAACTTTATCTCCCTATCATGTCCTGCCATGACACTGACCCAATCGATGCCGGGGTAATTAAAATCATCCATTATTATTATTGTGTTGTAACTTTTGTTAGCTTCTCTGATTTCTTTGAGCATTCCGTCATCCATTTCTTCATTCTGGCCAGGCAGTTGATAGTACACCCCCACTGTCATCCCCTTCCCCTTTTTACATAGAGTGCAACCCCTCCACCAATTTGATCTTTATCTTTTTCTTTATTTTAAAACTTATTATACCGCCTGGACCGAAAGGCATACAGCGGTGTACAATAAAACAAAGGCTACTGGGGAAACAGAAAAGAACGCCAATTTTTCACAAAAGAGACAGCAGAAGATAGAATGAAGAAAACAGAGAAAGGACCAATCAACTGAGGGTGGGAAGGGAAGGGATATCAAAAGCGGTACAAAAGAGGTGAGTCTTGAGAGAGGCCTTGAAAGTGCCGAAGGAGGATTCTAGTCGTAAAGCTAAGGGGAGAGAATTCCAAAGGCGGGGGCCGAGGAAAAAGAAAGCAGAGGAGCGTGTTGATTCAAGACGAGCCCTGGAAGGAGGTGGAAGAAAAAGACGATTAGCGTGAATCGACCGAAGAGTTCTAGAGGGACAGTGAAAGTGCACCAAGTCAGAGAGATAAAGAGGAACACCAGTGTGATCTGCTCTATCATTACAATATAGTTTGTACCCAGGTATCACAGTGTCCCACTGTTTGCCCTCCTTCCACAATGTCTCTTAGATACCAATAATATCTAACCTCTCTTTTTTTCATGAATATAATTTTGCAAGAAGGGTATGCACATTAAGATAGGTATGAAAGAAAGGATGGTGACATTTCTGGAATTCTATGGCAACATGGTTTGAGCAAAGAAAGATTGTTCCAGACAATTCTGATTGATTTCTTTGACTGGGTAACTAATGAACTGGATCAAGGGCATGCAATGGATGTGATCTACTTGGATTTGTTGCTCTGTTTATGTAACCCCTCATCTCAAGTCACTTCACTGGCCCCCTATCCATTTCCGCATGCAGTTCAAACGTCTCCTCCTTACCTACAAGTGCATTCATTCTGCAGCTCCTCACTATCTTTCCTCTCTTATCTCACTCTATACTCCTCCTCAGGAACTCCGCTCCTCTGGCACAGCCCTTTTATTTATGCTCTTCTCTGCTACTACCAGCTCCAGACTTCATTCATTCCACCTTGCTGCTCCATATGTCTGGAACAAACTACCTGAGTCAATATGTCGGACTCCTTCTCTGACCCTATTAAAGTCCAGACTGCAGAGCCACCTCTTTGAGGCTGCTTTTGGATCCTGATACTTCTTATTCTCTTCTCCACTACGTATTCATATCTTGCCATATTCTAGTCCCCAGTTTTGTGATGTCTTTTCAACTTGATTCAATTGTAAACTCTGATGAACAGGGACTGTGTCTTATATCTATCTATCTATCTATCTATCTATCTATCTATCTATCTATATATATATAGCACTGCATTCACCTTATAGCACTATACAAATGATTAGTAGAAGTAGGATTTCAGCAACGTATTTGGTATTGTGCCACATAGGTTTATAAATAAACTGAGCACCCTGAAAGGGCCTTCTTGGATGGACCTGGCATCCAGCAAGGTTTGGCATTTGAATTACCACACTGCTTGTGAAACTTCTTATGTGGTTTATTTATTAATTTGCGCTTGTGGTTTAAAGTATATAGACCGCACTGTATGCCCGTTTAAGGCACGGCTGGTGGAGCATGCCTCAAGGATACGTACCAAGACTATGACAGTCCCAATTGTACAACATGCAGTTCAACATGACCATGTATTTTCTCAATTTTTATGGAGAATAATAGACCGGGTCCCTCCTTTCCCATATGGTGGTGACAGAATATCCTGGTTACAGTTCAAGGAACATCAATGGATTTTTAAATAGATTCTCTCATCCTGAGTGGTTTAAATCTGGAGCTTGAATGGCATAGCCTGCTGTGATTTCAGTTGGGCAAACTGACTGTTGGAGCGTCTACATGGTTGTTTTCTCCCCTGGTTGGTTTAGCAGTAAGCACGTGTTCTGGCGGTGATGTCAGATGCCGTGGACTTAAATGTTGTCTCTGAGGATATGGCTATGAGATAGAGCATATTCATGGGGATAAGTAGCCTGAAGCAGGGTTTTTTGAAGAGTAAACTTGAAACACAGGACTGTGTCGCTTGATCTCCATGTGTCAGTTAAGTAGACTCCTTTAAATTATTTTACTGCAAATGATTAAAATGGACAGGATCCTCCAGCTATGACTTGTCCTTATCTGGTGATCAATGTCCGACAAAATTCACTTTTCCTTGGAGATTTGATATTAGAGACCACCTATTTTTTGTTTTGATTCTATGGGGCAGGTGGTGTTCCGTTGAAGCCCTAAGGGTTTTGATATTTGTTTTATTCTATGTTTCAGCATGAATAGTTTGGATGTTTCCCGGAAACACTTAAAACGTACATGGGCTTTTCCTGAATATGCTTTATATGTCTCCATGGCTGACCACAATCCCATTCCACCCCTTCTGGGCAAGTTCTGAGACCCCTGTGCTAGCACTGTGTACATGTATGATAGCAGTGTTTCAGAATATGGTTGGGGATGTTTTTGGCACATAAATGTTCATGCTGCACATACAAACCCCTTATTCATGTTCTGGAATGACCCTCATAGTGCAAAGGTGGGTTTAGAAAAGAGTGAGAATGGCAATCCTTAACCCTTCTTATCACAGCAATATTCAGCCTCAGTATATGTGAAGTGGAATTTTAAAAGAGATGTCTAGAAAGAATTTGGAATGTCCAGAGCGTAATGTCCAAAAACCAGGAGAGTGGCAGCAGTGGCTTCCAAAATCACTTCATGTTCAGCCCAGACAATGAATAACTTAATAGCTGGTTCTGATGAAGGGCTGGATACATGCAAATGTGGACATCCCCCGCAGAACCATGTGCTTGGATTTCTGTCCTGGGTAGATCAGAATGGGAGCATCTATGTTCAGAGTCTAGAAAGTCCTGCCCAGCCATTTAAGATACTCTGACATGTGATGGCTTTTTTAGTGCCTACCTTCTTAGGGATTGCCAAGTGGGATCGGGGCTCAGAATCGGGGCTTATCACACCAGATCACATCAGCCAGAGGTCATCAGGTCTCAGAATCGGGGGTCTCCGCACCAGACTGCACTGCAGCACTATCATCTCCCTGTAAATCTAAAACACCCCTCTCAGGGAGGCTGATTTGTGGCTCTCCACACCAGATCTAGCAGTACACGCCAGGGCAGGTAAGGGAATCCCCCCTCCCCCCTCCTACACAATGGAGGGAGGAGTGGCTCAGTGGTTGGGACAGGTTACCTTAGGCCATAGGGTCAGGGGTTCAATTCCCACATGGGGACAAGTAACCTCAGGCCAGAGGGACTGGGGTCTCTAGTCCCATGACCACTCCTTGTGGTCTTGGGCAAGCCACTTAACCCTCCATTGCCTCAGGTACACTTAGACTGTGAGCCCTTCAGGGACAAGGGAATAAAAAGTACCTGTTAGTATTTACATGTAAACCGCTTTGATGCATAAGTAAAGGGTAGTATATCAAATGCCTAAACCATAACCACACTATTCTCAAGTAGTTAGAATCTTCCAACTCATGCTGCTTCCTGCTTCAACTCCTCCCTCTACCTAAAGGAACATTTAAAAGCAACACAAAAGCAGATGTGCCTGTGCCTGAGGACCTCACCAGTAGGCCCTTTGGCATGGTCCTTAGGCATGGACCTGAAACAACTACTAATAGTATCTAAAAATCAACTCAACAATTCACTACCTAAAACAAACAACCTTCGCTATGCTGATGATACCACATTACTGGCAGAAAGTGAAGATGATCTGAAACATTTGCTTCTCACAATCAAAGAACATAGTCTCAAAATGGGCCTGCACCTTAATGTAAAGAAGACAAAGATCATGACAACTGGCATAATCAACAGGTTCATCGTTGAAGGAGAAGAAATTGAAATAGTGAACAACTTACTTGGATAAACTATCAAAAAAGAAGCAACAAGCAGTCAAGAAATCAGACGACGCATTGCTCTTGGCAGAATGGCTATGAAAGACCTAGATAAGATTCTCAAGAGCAGAGATGTCTCTCTCCATACAAGATTCGACTTGTTCAAGCCATGATATTTTCAATACATCATATGGATGTGAAAGCTGGACAGTGAAAAAGACAGACAGGAAGAAAATTGATGCCTTTGAATTATGGTGCTGGCGGCGAATACTGTGTATACCATGGACTGCCCGAAGAACAAACCAGTCGGTACTAGAGGAGATCAAACCTAAGCTTTCTTAAGAAGCTCAGATGACAAGACTTCGACTTTCATACTTCGGACACATCATGCGAAGAGAGAGATCATTAGAGAAAGACATCATGCTTGGAAAGATAGAAGGTCAACGCAAAAGAGGAAGGCCAGCAATGAGATGGATCGCTACAATAACAGCAGCTACGGGTACCAGTCTGTCAACAATGAGCCGCCTGACTGAAGACCGAACACAATTTAGGATAGCTATCCAGAGGGTCGCCATGAGTCGACTCCGACTCGACGGCACTTAACAACAACAACAACAAAACAAACAGGTATTGTTGATTTTTGAATGCACATCTGTTTACTTGTTGTTAGCCTACACTAGATACCTCATTGTACAATAGACATCACTTTATACAAATCTTATTTATCTAAGCTGACCTACATGAAATCCAAAGCTGATGACAATGTACTCTCTTATTCATTAGTTAGTAGATATTTCTACACCTCTCTGTGCAAAGGCTACTAGTTCTGAACTAATCGAATATTACCTCCACATAGAGAATACATTCTCCACTACAGGTCTGAATTAACCTCAAGATATTTCTTCCCAATGAGTACAAAAGTGTCATCAATGGAAAACAAGCTGTACTCTCTATTATAGCACAAAGCACTCCCTATTCATCGAATACAGCACAATATTATCATATCTTAATCATTCAGTACCATTGCAGGCACAACACAATCCATCTGCCACATAAATATCACTGCCTCTCTAAGCAACCCTACCAGAGAAAAATTTACATTACCCCTCAAAATCTCCACTCAACCCATACACTCACAGATCAATTGATACAAATTAAATGCATATTCGTGAATACAAGATCCATTAGAAATAAAGCTACAATTAGAATTGACCTTGTTAAGGACAACAGCACAGATGTTTTATGCATTACGGAAACATGGTTATCTGAATTAGACACTGTGTTACTCAACCAATTAAACATAAACAGATACAACTTATTCCAATGCTCTAGACAATCCAAGTGATGGGGGTGGGTGGTCATCATATTGAAAAGCAAGAGCTGAAAACCTCCCTCTTCCTAAATAACAATTTTGATGAAATGGACATACATAAAATCAGAACAAAAACCTTAATCTGCCTAATATAGAAACATAGAAATATGATGACAGAAAAAGACCACATGGCCTATCTAGTCTGTCCTTCCATATCAACAACTACAACAGTCCCCTTTTTACCTTTAGAGATCCTCTGTGTTTGTCCCATGCTTTTTTGAATTCAGTTACTGTTCTCATCTCTACCACCTCCACTGGGAGACTATTCCATGGATCCACTACTCTTTCCGTAAAGAAATATTTCCGCATATCTCTCCTGAATCTATCTCCCTTCACCCTCATCCCATGTCCCCTCTTAGCAGAACTTGCTTTCATTTGAAAGAGGCTCTTCAAATACAAACAGCATTACATCAATATTGGAAATTGCCTGCAATGCTTACTTAAAAAAAAAAAGTTATACTAGGTGACTTCAACCTATCACCCCTGAACTATGCATAAGCGCATCATGCATCACCTCGATGACCGATATGGGTTACCAGCAAATAGTACAGACACCTACCCACACTAAAGGCAACACACTAGATCTAATATTCATACCCACCAATACCTTAATATCTGACCTACACTCAACCCCCAAAATATTGCAGGTTCCCTTGGCTTACCATTCTGTAATAGAGTTCAATTTACCTTTATCTGCCTACCCAAAATTTAGTCAAAATTCCATGTCACACAAAAGGAGATTTAAGTCCTTAAATAAGGAAGCCTTTCTGAATGAACCTATACCCCAATTAGATTTGTCTCTACCCGATCTCAATAAAATATTAAATATCTGGAATACCTCAATTACTAAAGCTGCATCTACAACAAACTCTCACTGCAGAACCTCACAAAAACAAACTGAAAAATGGTACACAAAATAACTAAGAAATTTAAAACAAAAATTAAGGAAACAAGCACAGATGAAGATCAACTAAAGCAGAGAATGACAAACTAATATATATGAATGCTCTCCAATCTTACAAAGTAGCGATTAACAGTAGAAAAAAGAATACCACATGATGATTCTTAATAAATCACTTAACCGCCCGAGGGAGCTTTTTAAAATTGTAAAAACTCTTACCCAAATGCCTAAACCAAAGGAAAACATTATTTGCATTGAGCCACAAATCCTTGCCGACCACTATATGAATAAATTAAAACAGCAAGATTCTGGAGATACACTTTACTTACATAATGAAAATGACCTGCTAAACATAAACAATTGGCACAAATTCCATACAATAGACCTAAAATACCTAAAAAATATAATCTCCAAAATTAATGCCACCTCCTCACCACTTGACCCATGTCCTGTCAATTGGATTAAGGCAGCTAAATCTGAATTGTCCTCATTTATTCTTACAATTATCAACCAATCACTGCAACAAGGTTATATGTCACTAGTACTAAAATAGTCAATAATTCGCCCAATACTAAAAAGCAAATCACTAGACAAGCAACATCCTAATTCATACAGAACAACATCTAGCCTGCCATTCATGACTAAAGTCGTAGAAAAGGCTGTCCACACTCAGCTATAAGACTACTCTGATCTAAATTCCCCACTTGATGAGTATCAATATGGCTTTAGGCCATTTCATGGAGTAGAGACCCTGATCCTAGCCCTCTTCGATAAACTTATCCGAGGTATAGATAACCCTAAGCAGGCATTTGTCCTTGTATTCTTGGACATTACAGCTGCCTTCGATAGCATTATCATAGACCAGTCTCTTAATATGACATCACACATAAAATTACTCACTAGGTCTATCTCATTTAAGTTATGAATGATCCAACACTTAAAGCCAATACTTGACAGTTATGATTTTAGATCAGTACTCCAAGCGCTGATCACACCACATTTTGACTTCTGTAATAGTATATTACAAGGCTTGCCAAGGAAGATCACTAATCAGCTTCAAATGGCTCAAAATGTTGCAGTACATATAATATGCAAAGCCCATAGTTCCAAATAAATCACCCCCATTCTTTATAAACTTCAATGGTTACCAATTACAAACAGGATCAAATACAAAACACTAATTTATTTAGACAGTTTTGTATACCACCTTATCCTTCAATCAAAGTAATGATCCCCTTTAAACTCCTCAATAACATTGCACCATCATACCTCTTCATACCCACTACTGAAAAAAACAGAAGAGGATGTTCACAAAACACAATAATTGTTCCCACAGACTTTTGTAAAATGAACTGATCCACAAGTAACAGAGCGTTTACCTATGTGGCTTCCACCTTGTGGAATGCCCTACTGGATACATTAAGAGTAACCAAGGTAGGTCGGACCCGGTGCTCACCCTGCCCATACCCCACCCCCCGTACCTTCCCTTGCCTCTCCCTCCCCTTACTTCCATCCCCAACATCCCCCCCTACCCATCAAACATCCCCACAAAATGCCAACAACTGGGAATCAACTGGTCGCAGCTTTATTAACATTCCAAACATAGAAACATAGAAACATGATGACAGAAAAAGACCACATGGCCTATCTAGTCTGTCCTTCCATAACAACAACTACAACAGTCCACTTTTTACCTTTAGAGATCCTCTGTATTGGTCCCATGCTTTTTTGAATTCAGTTACTGTCCTCATCTCTACCACCTCCACTGGGAGACTATTCCACGGATCCACTACTCTTTCTGTAAAGAAATATTTCCGCATATCACTCCTGAATCTATCTCCCTTCACCCTCATCCCATGCCCCCTCGTAGCAGAACTTGCTTTCAATTGAAAGAGGCTCTCTCCCTGAACATTTATGCCACGGAGGTATTTAAACATCTCAATCATATCACCTCTATCCCGCCTTTCCTCTAAGGTGTACATATTAAGATCCTTAAGTCTGTCCTCATATGCTTTATAATGAAGCCCATTAATCATTTTAGTTGCAACCCTCTGCACCGACTCCATCCTGTTCACATCCTTTTGAAGGTGCGGTCTCCAGAATTGCACACCATACTCCAAATGAGGTCGCACCAAAGACTTATACAGAGGCATTATCACCTCCTTTTTTCTGCTAGCCATTCCTCTCTGTATGCACCCAAGCATCCTTCTAGCTTTTGCCGTCACCTTTTCTACCTGTTTATCTACTTTAAGATCATCAGACACAACCACGCCTAGGTCCCACTCTTCTTTAGTGGACAAAAGTACTTCACTTCCTATACTGTATTGCTCCCTTGGATTGCTGCAGCCCAAATGCATGACCTTACATTTTTTAACATTAAATCCCAGCTGCCAAATTCTAGACCATTCTTCAAGCTTAGCTAGATCCATCCTCATGTTATCTACACCTTCCTGGGTGTCTACTATAGAAACATAGAAACAATCAAGAACATTCTATTAACCATAATCCTCGTAAGCCAACCAACGAAAAGAGGCTTCACCAGCCATATTACTAGCAAGGTGGACCTCATTCCACTATCCGCCACGGCCAGACCAGCGGCAAGCTTACCTACCCTTTTTTACTTGACCTCGCCATATAATTAGCAAAAGCCAACAGGGGTTATCCAGGTTGGAGGCAACCCACTCCCGCCCCAAGTATTGTCTCCGGCTCCGGACCCTGGAAACCTCCGGGTTTCCGCCAACCCCCCCAACTGCAACAATCCTTTCTTGCCCAACGTCCTCTCCTAGAAAAGGGCGGGAGGGCAGGGACCAGCACTGCCAGAAGCCCCGACAGTCTGCATGTGACCGTCGAGAGCCGTCCTGCATCCAGCTCTTCCCCCATCTCAGCCTCCCTGCGGTCGATTGGCTCCCCCCGCTGTCCATTGCGGTGGGAGCCAATCAATTCAAACTGCCCCATGGGCATGCCCGACACCCCTCCCCCCCGTTGCCAACATCGCCGTCAGGGTCCTGGCACCGGGCTGCACACCCAGTTACTATCGGCCCGTTGGGACCCTGCCCCGCGGCCTTGGACTAAACAAGGTAGGTCGGACGCGGTGCTCACCCTGCCCATACCCCACCCCCAGGACCTTCCCCTGCCTCCCCCTCCCCTTACCTCCATCCCCAACATCCCCCCCCACCCTACCCATCAAACATCCCCACAAAATACCAACAACCGTTATGGGAATCAACTGGTCGCAGCTTTATTAACATTCCAAACAATCAAGAACATTCTGTTAACCATAATCCTCGTAAGCCAACCAATGAAAAGAGGCTTCACCAGCCATACTACTAGCAAGGTGGACCTCATTCCACTATCCGCCGCGGCCGGGCCAGTGGCAAGCTTGCCTACCCCTTTTTACTCGACCTCACCATATAATTAGCAAAAGTCGACAGGGGTTATCTGGGTTGGGGGAAACCCACCCCCGACCCAAGTATTGTCTCCGGCTCCGGACCTCAGAAACCTCTGGGTTCCCGCCACTGGCATAGAAGACATTAATGCCCCTGCGCCACCCCCCCCCCCAACATCAGGCTGCGACCAGTGAGCATCCCGATGCAAAACACACTCCAAGGCCTCCTGCCAATCATTAAGCAACAAATCCACACTCACTGGGGATAAATGCACCCCATCCTGCCTATATAACCCCCCACAATCCACATCCAGCCAAAAATGCATGATTTGATACCCCCCTTGGTCGCAGACCCAAAGGCCAATTTGCCGATTAATCTTAGTCAAACCTCAAGATCAACATCGTTGGTCCCTGCAGGCTGGCCTTGGAATGATGTCTGACCACAGTACAACAGCTTCCTGAAACATTAGGAAAATCTCAGCAATGTCCTTCTTGGCCGCCCTTATCAATTGTTTACATGTCCATGTGACCAGATCGTTGCCTCCCAGATGTAACAGGATCATCACGGGCTTGCTCCTCACTCGCCCATTGTGCCACAGCAAAGGCAAGAGCTGTATCCAACGGAGACCGCGCTCACCCAGCCATAAAACGGACACCAAGGCCCAGTCAAGACACAGATTGGGCCCCACCGGCTGCACCGCCGCACGTTGGCCAGCCCAAAAAGCAAAAGAATGGCCGATCATCCAACAACTTCTCGGACACTTCCCTTCATCTGCAAGAGAAAACACCAGTTAATGCCCATGGATGAATCCCACCTACCCCTTATAATCGTACGTAATCTTTAAAAACCTTGGAGCGCCATCTCCCAATGCACTGTATATACTCCTCGGATAACCCCGCCTCCGCTGCGCTTGTTGCCTCTCCGATGCGGAAAGAATGCAGGGCAAATAAGCGGGGTTCTTCGCCCACGTACTGAAGGACCAACCGAAGCAATGCTGAAACCTGAAAATGGGTCAACCAACGGGCATCCTTATGAAGGAACAGGACCCCTTCCAACCCCGAACGAGACAGCAAATAGGCTTGCATTGCATCCACAGGGCATGTTGGAATACCAGCAATCGCCTTCAGCACTACCCACAATCCCTTTCCTTGCTGGTCCGTTTTAGATCTTTCCAGCCTCACACATAGCTGCCCTTTTTCCACCTGCACATGCCTGCGCCATAAACAACCGCTACCCAACACTCGGTCAGAGTTGGCCACCAATTCACCCATTCGAAAGGCCCCCAACAATGCCAAGCAGAAAACTGCCTTGAAAAGAGTGGCTTCATACTGAGATGAAGCCACCGTGGGTAAGGCTGCGCAAAGTCTCACAAGCAATTCATGTGTGATGGGCCGCCTGGCGTCTCTCAGAGTTGGATGAGCTCATTCCCAACCCTGCAACAGCCTTTGTGCCAAAAACCCGGGAGTTGAATATCCCCACCCTGCCGCTCTGGCACAAAAGGTAAATCCCACCAGGTGGCTGCGCACCGAAGCTCTGGAAACACCTTTTTCCTTGGCATCCACAACGTACTGCCCCATGAGCTTATCAGAAACACATCCTGGCTTCCACCCTTGAGCCTCCAAAAATTCTAAAACCCTGTCACAACCTCTTAGGTACGCTGCCCATGTTGCCGCCGACATCAAACTTCGCAGAAGCTTGTCATGCAGCAGGGGCTGATGAAAGCAAAAATGCAGGAGAAGAAGCTGTTTTTCATGAGGAAAAAGATGTGCACAAGATGCAATATCCGCACAGAACAGCTAGAGGGAGCAGGCATGCCCTCACAGAGCCTGAGTGGATACACTTAGCTAATCGAGAGCACCTGACAGTCAGCCCGGAAAGCTCAAACACAGGAGAGCTTTATAAACGGAAGACTGGAGACTGGAGAGGGCAGAGCAGTGCTTGCAGGTGTGGAGTTGGAGGTAAAGCTGAAGGTTTACGAGAGAGAGGCACCACAAGCAAGGACCAAGCAGAAAGAAGCACTTGGGAAACTAGTGCTGGGCAAAGGAACAATCACCTTTGGAGGCAAGGCAGAGTGAAAGAAGCCTGCTTGTACCAGAGGAACCTGGGGCTAAACCGAAAGGTAACAGAAGCTTTCAGAGAGGAGACTGGCACAGGGATTGTGTTCCTGAAGGACTGCGGGAAGAAGGAAATTCCAGTTCTATATGCTGCTAGAAGCCAAGGTATGCTGACTCTGTTTCTATGAAGAAAACTTTACCTTATAAAAAGCCTTTTGAAAGTAATGTCAAACCTGTGAGAAAGGAAAGCAAAGCTACCTCTCATAAGTCAAGTAGCCAACGCCCGAGGGTAGGCCATACTCATTGGCAAACACTAGAGGAACTCTTTAAACATCCAGAGAACAGGACTAGGGCCTGGCCAGAAATTATAGCCAGTGAAACCACTGATACAGACAGAGATAATTCTGAGCCGATGCAAGTGGAACTTGTAGAGCCAAGCCTTTTATCTCAGGAAGAGATGGACTGTTCTTTGTGTATTTCAGGCAGTGCAGAGTCACTGTTAAACCTATGAATGTTATATGTTTTCTTCAGAATGTTATTCATTTGCTAAATGGAAGAAGAGTGCTGAAACATTTGCTTTACTCTGGAAAGCTTAACTAAGCATTGTTACAACTGTGAAGCATAACAGTTTTTCCGTTAACCTGAGTTGATTTCATTCCTGAAGTTAAGGACTTTTTCTTTAGGTTGTAACCCAGCTGAATCTTATACATAAAGGGAAATAAATGCCTTGTTAACCCTCTACTCTGCATTCACAATTTTTCTTAGTTAGGAGCTGAACTGCTAAGACCAGGTTACACCTGGCTCTTAAAAGACCCTCCTCTCATAATAAAATAATTTTTGTGTCCCACCTACCCTTATGACCACTGGCCACCAGGGCGGTGCACGACAAGCTTCAGAATCCCGCCTGGCCAACTTGCCATAATTGCTCCAGTAAGACTGAGCCCTCGATGTCTGCTCCTGGTGCCAAGGTCCTGAACAACTCCCACTTGAAACGAGAAAGCGCATCGGCAATTCTATTAGTACATCCTGGGATATGTCTCGCTTTTATCCACACATTCAGTCGCAGACATGCTAAGACCACTTCCCTCATCAATGTCGCCACCTGCCTACAGCGCGTCGCATAATGATTCACAACACTGATGACCCCCGCATCCATCGCACCACCAAATCAGCTTCTGATTGCGCAGTTTGTCAGGCCACAGATGTAATACCACTAAAATGGGAAACAATTCTAGGAAATTAATATTGTTATTTATACCGGAATCATGCCATGCCTGAGGCCAACTATCCATGCACCATACCCCCTCAAAATAAATGCCCAGGCCCGCCCCGATCGCTGCATCCATGTATAACTGCAAGTCTACGCTAGACATTTCCGCCTCCATGACCGATGTCCCATTGAAATGCTCCAAAAAACTGTCCCAAACTCCCGGCCCATCAGGATGACTCTACATACAAAATTCAGCAATTCTATTAATGCTTTCATTTCCCGCAATGTTAACTTTGAGGAAGCCAGGACATTTGCCACCAGCACTTGCAACCTCGAAACCTTCTCAGTTGGGAGACGCACTACCATTTCTACGGAATCGAGCTCCACCCCCAAGAACATGAGACATGTCGCTGGCCCCACCGTCTTGCCAGCTTCCAATGACACTCCCCATCCCCGAGACAGTTCCACAAAGCCATCTAATAGTTGTTGGCACTCTTCGGATTGTGCAGCCCCCACGAACAAAAAGTCGTCCAGATAATGAACCACCTTGTCACAGCCCGCTTCCACCAACAGCGCCCAATGTAAAAATGTACTAAATTTTTCAAAATAAGAGCATGAGACCGAGCAGCCCATCGGCATACATTTGTCAAAATAAATCTCATCCTCGAAACAAAAACCCAGCAAAGGGAAAGCTGTCGGGTGCACCGGCAATAGCCGGAAAGCGGACTCGATATCCACCTTTGCCATCCAAGAACCCGGGCCGCTTTACCTGACCAATTCCACCACCTTATCAAAAGAAGCATAATGGACCACGCATAACTCCCTAGGAATGCAATCATTTACCGATGCTTCTGCCGGAAAGGACATGTTATGAATCAAGAGGAATTTACCCTTTTTTTTTTTTAGGTACAACCCCAAGCGGGGAAATAACTAAATTCAAAAATGGCCGCTCCACAAAAGGTCCCGCAATTCTCCCCAAGCTCAATTCCACCGCTAACTTATCACAATGCCCGAAAAATGCCGCACCATTTGGAATTACGCACCTTTGCTCCCCGAACATTCCCTTGCACGGGAATCACAAAACCAAAGCGAAACCCTAATTCTAATACAGCCCTATCCTTCCTCCGTGGGTACTGCCGCAACCTTGGCAGTAGAGCCTCCAGCCGTATTAACATAGGTGCTAAGCCCTGTACATCCACATTACTTGGGGGCTGGCAAAGAGACCCCAGTGGACCCTTTTTTAATGCACTTAATTGCTGAGTGTCCGTCGCCACAGACTGTGCAGACATGATGGAATTTACAGTCAGAAAATGGGCAAGACGACCTGTTGAACCTCCAGCATATGTCTCCCGCTCCACTTCCCCCAGCTTTCTGCTGTGTCCCCCCCGCACGAAAGGGCCGCCCCAACCCGCTCGTGCTAGCCACCTTACCCCCCCCCCCCCCGTGCCGCACCGCCTCCTGTGATAAGGAAGCTTATCATAGCTCAGGAAGGAGCTATAGAAAAGGTGAAGTGACTCTGAACAAGCAACCTGTCAGTTCTGGTAGAAATAAGAAAACAGAATTTTCCCATAAAAGACTACCAGTCCCAGAATGCCCCAGGTTTCCAACAGCCATTAGAGGAGCTGAAGTGGGGAAATGTGTGTTCAATCAGGAGGGCTATGAGGTAATCCCTAAGCACTCATCTCAAAGGGCAGGGCCTGATTCAGCACAGCTGCGCTGTGTTAGGGAGGAGCACTCATCTAAGCAGAATAAAAGTAGAGTTTATTCTACAGAGAATCATCCTCACTATCCTGAGAATCAGCTTGAGCTTGATCAGTTTCATCTGAAGGATCATCAGAAGCAGAAGCCAAACCGGACGGACAGAGAGGGAAAGAAACCCTCTGGAAGAAAGAGGAGAAAAGCCTTTGAGAGGTCTAGAAGAGTGCAGAGCAGTACGTATACTGGGAGGTATTCCAAGGGCCAGCATACAGCATTGGACTGGGGAAAGCCAGAGGAATGGTGCTGCAGAGCTAGGAATCTCCAGACGCTACCTGTGAGGGAGACGGCTGCACGTGGAAGGGACCCAAAGACCTGTGCCAGAAGGTATGTGAAGAGAGATCCAGTGTCCAGGGATCTGGATTGGAAGGCTGGACATAAGAACTGGACTACATACTGGCCAGGCTATATAGAGAGGAACTCTAACAGCAATGGAAGCTCAGGTATGAACACTGATCTATGCCCTAGCTATAACCTTGAAAGACAGCAGGGAAACAAGTATTCTCCTGAAAGTGCTCCATTGGGAGATTCATCTGTGCCAATCCATGATATTGAACCCATGCTTGTTGAAGAAGGGGGAATGATTGCAGATGAAGAATGTGTTTATATGGACTGCTCTCTGTCCAAACTCCTTTGGTGATTTTCTGTTATAAAGTACAGCAACCATCACAAAGAAATACAAACTTGTTCTTTAATCTACTTCAGGAAAGCTCCTGAAGCAGGATTTGACCCACGCAGTAGGAAGCAAGCCAGCTAAGGGGTTTCAGCTGGATAACTGCTAGCAATTGAGCCTTACCTAATTGCTTGTGAGCTAGGAGAAAATCACTTCTGAATCTATGTAGAAAGATATAAGAAGTTAACCTGAAAAGAACAGTTTTTCCCTTCTTTGTGGATCTTGTTGGTTGTTTGATATATGCTAAGAAAACATTAGCTAATGCCTGACAAGTTTGAATGCTGTTTTCCTGATTTTGATTTTGTTTTTCCAAGTTAAACACTGGAAGCAAGTAACCTGATTTATGTGCTACCAAGCATATCTGTGTTGGGAGAAATAACCCCATAAATAAATATCTTATTGGCTTTAACACTTGAGCACAACTAAATTATTG
This sequence comes from Ichthyophis bannanicus, assembly GCA_033557465.1. Classification (NCBI taxonomy): domain Eukaryota; kingdom Metazoa; phylum Chordata; class Amphibia; order Gymnophiona; family Ichthyophiidae; genus Ichthyophis; species Ichthyophis bannanicus. The sequence continues at coordinate 218,991,983 of CM066036.1, forward strand.
TCAGCAGCTGTGTCTGGTGTGAATGAACTACATTGCCCACAATCCCTTGCAAATCATATAGATATATGCACTTGCCAAGACTGTGAAGATTCTCACCCAGGCAGCCGTCTGACACTCCCCACAGTCCTGGCCTAGCTGACATCTGTGTCAACCATAAATTAATATCCTGCATACCCCAGGACAGCATTTTGTTCTCCTCCATCTTATCACAAAATTTTTCATCATAATTCATCCAGGCCGACCCTTCATGCATCTGAGCCACTTCCAATATGGAATCTGCGTAGGCCAGCAACATTCCGTATTGGTCTGGCGAATAATGACCCCACACACTTGCTAATCGCAAGAAGGCTCTCATCCAGTTCACCACGCTCCATGAAACCTTTTTGATCCTACCAGCCTTCTCATCCTCCCTCCTCTTTTTCCTGCTCTCGCCCAACCTCTTCCTGCCCTCTAATAGACGGAAAATGTCTATATAATGCCTCTTCTGAATCCTACGGCAAAGCTTCCTCGGCACCCCCTCCCATAACTATGAGAAAGAAACTAACGTCGGAACAGCGACACCTCCCGCATGCACCACCTCCCCCTGCTTATCTGCCCCCTGCACTGTGCCCTCCGCTCCTGATAAAGACGACGAAGAGCCCTCTGAGGAAGACGATGATGACTCAGAACTATGCCGCTGCCTAGGCGTATGTTTCCTCTTCTTTTTAGCCTTAGTCCCACCAGCCCCCTGCGAGCTAGCGGCCTGCTCCCCTTCTCCTCGCGATTGCACCAATAACTCACCTGCTGCACCATCCGTAGCCTGGACTTCCCTCAGCCCGGAAAGTGGCCTGCCGCCCTCTTTGCCTCGCAGCTGATGCCGACAATCCCCTTCCTTGAAGACATCTCCGCTCCCCAAGCGCCTTGATGCTGTTCCCGCTTCCATATTCCTTGTTCCTGGTCCATGCTCTGCCGGATGACTCATCGTGGGATACTGCAGGGGCATAAAAGAAAACACAGGGGGGGAAACAGCCGGGGACCACGAAGGTTGCCAAGCGCCTAACTACTCTGCCCCAGATGAACCCTGCCCCCCCCTCGAGCCAGCGCTCCCATGATGCTGGTACACCTGCTGTACTCGCATCCCCTTGCGCCAAAGGCCAACCCCTGGTACAGTCACTCCTTGACCTCCATAACCCAGGGACACATGCCATGGCGTAACCCTGCCCCCCACTCCTAAACCTTCAAACCACCCAGGTTGCCCTGTCCCCACCCCCTCCACCCAACCATACAGGAACTACTTCTTCACTGCTAGCACCCAGGACACTAGTGGGACTGGGGTTAGTCCCCACAATAGGCTCATAGGAACCACAACCCGGCTCCCGGAACCCTGCAGGCACCCCTTAGATGGGAGGCCCTACACCCCAAAGCCTAGCTTCCCCTCTGCTCAGCTTGGGAGGAGCACTTGCTCTCCTCATCCCTTACCAGACCTTCTTGCTCTTGCGGAGCCCCTGCTGGGCAGCTCCTGGCTAAACTAACCCCTATTACCCCCCACCAACTCCCTAGGCTCCCCGTTATGCCCCAACCCACCGCTGTCCCCCCTTCCTCTGAAGGTACCTGGGGGGCATCTCTCTAACATCACAGGCCCCTCCAGTCCTACCAGGCCCTCTGGCCATTCCCTGACGGCCCCGATGAGCAGGCATTCCCTTGAATAAACCCCCCCTTTTTTTTTTTTTTTAAAACCCGCTAAATGAAGGTGAGAATCTAAGCTATGGCCATACACCAGTCTACCACTACAATCCCACGACCACACAGCTTTAGTTTGAGAACTTGCCTTAACGCCCTGCACAGCCACGAGCTGCCAGACACGCGGGTCACCTCCATTCAACCACAAAACCTTTCTGCGCTGACTCCACATTGCACCACCGCAAATGCTCCCAAACCCCTCCTTGGCTGTCCAAAACTCTCTGAGCCTCTGCTCCGCTGACGCAACTCAGACCAACACCGCCAGAAGCCCCGACAGTCTGCAAGCGACCGTTGAGAGCCGTCCTGTGTCCTGCATCCAGCTCCTCCCCCATTCTCAACCTCCCTGCAGTCGATTGGCTCCCTGAGCTGTCCATTATGGTGGGAGCCAATCAATTCAAACTGCCACCTGGGCGTGCCCAACACCCCTCCCCTCCCCCTGTTACCGGCGTCACCGGCAGGGTCCCGTCACCGGGCCACGCACCCGGTTACTATCAACCTGCTGGGACCCTGCCCCGCGGCCTCAGACTTATTAAAGATCTACAAACATTCCAAAAGGAAATTAAAACCTATTTATTCACTGAATACTATAGTAATATACATGACCACACTGATATTTACCCAACCTAGCTGCTATTATATACATTCTCACATTACACACAGAAGCTGGACCATTCAATGAATAATGCTTTAGTATTAGAAGGTTTACCAGTATATTTACTCTTGTAAATAGTTAATCTGTAAGTAATGTACTGTAAATTTTATTCATGTAAATAGTTCGCTGGTAGTTAATTTATTAATGACACCCTGAGTTTAATGTAATTTGGTTTTGTTTATTGTAAACCGCTCTTGATCTCGGGAAGAGGCGGTATAGAAAAAAAAATCATAAATAAATAAATACAATAAATAAATGGTGGGGCCAGTAATATTTTTTGAATATGTATTTACTGGTGAACCAAGTGGAAGAACAGCCTTGTAGTTAGAGCAACAGCCTAACGCCTAGGAGACTGGGATTTTATTCCCACTGGCCCTCTTTGTAACCTTGGGCAAGTCACTTTACCCTCCCTTGCCTCAAAAGAAAAGGCCTGGCAATCTACTTCTGTTCATACTTTGCCAAGAAATCCCAGGAGCTGCTGGGTCACCAGGAGTCAGCATTGACTTGATGGCACTTTAAAAAAAATGTATTTCAACCAGAAAATAGTAACTGCAGCTGTAGCAGCAGAGCGCAGACAAACCAATGACACCAGGAGTCTGTTCAGAAGGTCCAAATCATTTATTTGTGCACAAGTCTCAAGCAGAATCAAATTCAAAATGGCTGAGCAATGTTCTCTGGCAAAACAACAACTTTTATAGACTTTAGCTTCATTCTAGGTATAGAAAAACATTTCATTGGTCCCGGTAACCTCCCGTACCTCCCGTACCTCCTCTATTGGTCCCGGTACTGATATGATTATCCAATTATGTTCTTTCAGTGGGCTCAGCACCTGCTTACCCCCCTTCTAGTCCCAATTACAATGGTCAGTTCACTAACTTGTTACTTTCCTACTTTCAAGGCTGTTGGGCTAGTTGCTACGTGCAGCGAAGCAGGGCTCTAGAACTTCTCTGTCAGCAGTTTTAAACATGAATTTCTGTATTTTTCCATCTGCTCTGCTTGTCTAAGCTAATTCAATACTTTTACTGAGTTCTTAATTCTATAGCAGCATATTGGGGGATGTGCAATTCCTATGGGCCTCTTCACAAGCTTCATTTACAGGTCAAGCTAGTTAGGCTTGCTTATGTCAGACACTGTGGATCACAGGCCTACACCTGCCACATTCCCCCCTTTGATTAATCTCACCCTATTAGTTAATAAGGTGTGAGAATTTAATCACTTTAAAACAATTATACTGAGGTTAGAGGAGCTCGGCTATATCCAGGAGGACGAGATTGATATAAAGCCATTATTTTAGTTGCGGTCTTCCGCTCTACTGTACTATCAATAGCACTGTGTATGGAACGCATACAGCATGGGATTATACATGGTAATAGAAAAATAACAACAACAATCAGTAACATCAGTATTAGAAAAGTCTTCAGTCCTCCTAGCCATGAGAAAAGGTTAGCAAACCAGTTAGGTAACCTTAGTGGGTGCCAAGTCTGTACTGGCACATAAGCATGTTTACGCATATCTTCAGCAATTTCTTCAACTACTTGACCTTTGTCATCTATTTTCAAACAGCAATTGGTTAAATTCAGTTTACCACATACTCCTCCTTCAGCTGCTAGCAAATAATCAAGTGCTAGACGATTCTGGTATATGGCAGTGCGCATTTGGGTGCTTTGTCTAGCTAAAAGTGTGAGAGCATGGCTAGTTTCATTAGTTATTATTTCAACTACTGCTTGTAAGCGAATAATATGATTAATCATATAGATTGGTGTCCGATAACCATACATACCATCATCATTCCAAGTGGCAGGCCCATAATACTCAATAATTCTTTCTGGTGGCCAATCATCACCCTCCCACTTCTCCCATTTACCTATTTCGAGGGGTGCTCTCTTCTGTCGCAATGCTCTCTTGTGTCTGTGGGTGGTGTACACTGGGTATCCTAATTGTTCTCCATGCTCTGTGGGCAGGAGAAAGAAAGAAGGTCTGATGGTCCCTAAGACACATGCTCCTCCCCAGTGTGATGGGAGTTGAGCATACGCTCGGTTTCCACAGATCCAATATAGGCCAGGTGGGGCTTGCCAAGCGTGAGTTTTGGCAAGGTTAGTCCATAAACTAGCAAGTTCAGGAAATCTGGCTAATGGGTTAGGAGGTTCAGGCTCTTTACTTCCTGACCACCATGATGTCTTCTTGGTAGTAGCATTATAGAACTTCTGGCTAAGACAGACCAGCTGTCCCACCAGTTGGGTGAACTGTGGTCCAGTTCTAGCATAGCAAAGACGTCCAACAATTGAGTGCGCTAACACCCATTCGCTAGTAGTCTTGTGTATTTTAGTCTGATTGTAAGTCAGAGAATAATTCAATTCTTGGGCCTCCCATGGCCATTGGTCACCCATCTGGGTTCCACCACAGAAATAACAGTCTAAAATCTTTAGACTGGATACTACTGCTCCAGCTAATTCTAGAAACAAATTCTGGGATGGATGGAGAATTTCAAACTTATTTACATGCATAGCTTCATAGAAAGTGTTATGGATTTGGTACTTAGATGACTTGTAAGCTTGGGTATTCAATCTTATATACACAATAGTTCCTGGATCTACTGCTCCACCTGCAATACGTAAACCAAACTTATATCCTTGTTTCCATGCATTAGGATTACGAATCCTTAATTGCAAAGGGTTACAAGCACCCTTCTTACATTTGTCATCTGTTTTTGACTTAGTCAAAGTGGCAACTCGCTTATCTCTCTGTTCGTCTGTAATACCAGCATTCCATGTAGCATAAAAAACACACTCCCAGTTTGGACAATAGTAATCTGCAGTTGGGGCAGTACTATATGACTCTTTCTTACCAGTACACTTTCTCCATCCCGTGGCACCTTCTGGGCACATATACTTATGATCATTTCGATAGGCTTTTTCCCAAGTACCACATCTGGAACGACTATCTCTGTTTATAACATCACATGCATCAAAATATAAAACAGCAGGTATACTAGCATCTTTAAGTGGTCGGGTAGCATTAATTATAGGTCCGTCTGCATCTTTCCATCGTATTTCCAACGTATAATATGATGGGTTCTGATGCGGGTTATAGCATACTCTGGAGCTACCTTTAATGCAAATATTTAGTTCAGTGGTGTTATAAATACACCGAGTCACTTTTCCAGTGCATTTATAGTGAGAATGGTAAATCAAAGTCTGAGTTACTTTCAGTCCAGTTCGAGTAGAAGTAACACAAGCAGTGCATGGAGGTAAAGCATGAGTTATTTCAAAACCTCCAAAACAGGCAATCAGGGTCAAGCAAAGATAAAGATACATGTTGATTGGAGTTCTTCTGAATCCTCAGCTTGCAAATCTTGACTACGACGATCTTTTCTTCGTCCCGTGCGCTAATAAAGCGATTTCAACGGGTGCTGAGTGTTGATTGAAGATCCTCAAGTTGTTCATCACACAGTAACCAACTTAGCAATTTCAGTTGGCTTTTGAAGTATGATTAATCAATGTAGTATCAAAGTAGTGTGCAAAATCACACATAGATTTGGGTTCGTTGAAACAAAACTGTTGCTGTATGGAAAACAGCAATCCTCTTCGAAAGACTTGGCTACTGCAAGGCACTGTGACAAAGTGTCTATGCTGCTGGTTGCCGTCTTAGAGTAACTCGTAAAGGTGCATCGTGATGCTGCTCTGCTGTCCACTGCTCAGGTTCTGGAGCTGCTGCGGGCTTAACTCTGCTGTGGTGGATCCAGGCGTCGATCTCCGCTACCTTTACTGCAGTTGGGGTAGACAGGATGACGGTGTATGGTCCCTTCCAATGGGGTTCCAGCGGTGTCTTCTTCCAATCTTTGATCCACACCGAGGTACCAGGCTGGTAGGGATGCAGGGGTTCAATCAAGTTGATAGGCAACTGGTCTTGGATCCATGCATGGAGAGTCTGCAGAACAAAACTAAGAGCTAGGAGTTCTTGTCTGGTTATTTCTGAACCAATTTGGGCTAGACTTCCTTTAATTCCTTGCACTATTGGTGGGGGTTTACCATACAGAACTTCAAAAGGAGAAAAACCTGTTGACTTCACGGGAGCTGAGCGTATTCTAAGTAAAGCTATTGGGAGCACTTGGGGCCACTTCAAGTGTGTCTCCTGGCAAAGCTTAGACATTTGGGCTTTCAAGGTACGATTCATTCGCTCATCTTTCCCTGAACTCTGGAGTCTGTATGCAGTGTGGAGTTTCCATTGTATCTGTAGGGCTTTTGCTAACTGTTGGGTAATCTGGGAAACGAATGAGGGTCCATTATCTGACCATATTACTTCTGGAATTCCATATCTAGGAACAATCTCTCTCAACAGAACTTTGGTGACTTCTCTGGCTTTTTCGGTTCTGGTTGGGAAGGCTTCTACCCACCCAGAGAAAGTACAAACTAATACTAATAGGTAGTGATATCCACTGGCTTTTGGCATTTCAGTGAAATCAATCTGCAGGTGGTGCATGGGGGTTACACCTCCTGACTGAACTCGAGGTGGTGGTGTGGGACCTTGCTTGGCATTGTTTTTGGCACAAATTTGACACTGGGGTGCTACTGAGGCTGATAGAGCTGGTAACATGGTAATATAAAAATGTGGTCTCAGTGCTTTTTCCATAGCGGTCTTCCCATAGTGTGTGGTTTCATGGAAAGCTTTGACAAAGGCTGGTCCTAACAATTCAGGAATTACTATTTGTCCTGGGGGTTGACTGCCCTTTGCTGGTGGCAGTTCAATCCACCCAACTTTCAGTACTCCATTTTCCCTGTCACAGTAGTACTCTAATTCTTTGGTGGTATATCGTGGTGTCCATGAGTTCAAGGGTACTGGAAACAATGCTGCCTGCATCAGCGTGGCTTGTGGCAAAATTTGTCCTGTCATAGCTGCTTGTCGTGCTGAGGCATCTGCAAATCGGTTTCCTCGGGCAACTTCTCCTTTTCCTGCTTGATGTCCTCTGCAATGCATGACAGCTACACGAGTTGGGGCCCATACTGCATCAAGTAGCATCAGTATCTCGGGGCCATACTTAATTGATTTTCCTCCGGATGTGATGAGTCCTCTTTCTTTGTAGAGAGCTCCATGGGCATGTAAGGTGGTGAAGGCATACTTAGAGTCTGTATATTGTGATACAGTGGAGCCAATGGAGGTTAGTGAAAATACAGAACTCACCTCAAAATGGGCTAGGCAGAGAGATCCAGCATGGCTAAAAAGGGCTGAGCACCCGGTGCCATCAGCACAGGTAGGAAAGAAAGGGTAGAAGAACGGAACTTTCCTGTCTGCCTGCAACAGTGACGCAGTTAGAATCCAGGATTCTAATTACCAGCACCTGCCCCCAGGAGCAGACGTTACGTGCAGAGAGGGGAGGTACAAAGGGACCTGGTTAGAACCAGGAAGTCAGAACAGCCCTGAGAGCAGCCCTGAGAACAGCGCTGAGAACAACTTCAGGAATAAGGCTGAGAGCAACTACGAGAGAAAGTCTGGGAGACAGAACAAATACCTGAGAGCAAGTAAGCAGGACTCTGCAGGGGAAGGTGACACTCCGATGCAGCTAGAGTTTCAGCAGCAATCAGGCAAGTCACGGAAGCAGAGAGGGTTCCAAAGCTCCAGGAGAAGTTTTAATCCCAGGGAAAGCATTGAAGGTCTGGGAGGTCCAAAAGCTCTCAGAGAAAGCTCCAGGCAATTACCAAGGAGCGTTAGAGAAGCATACCACTGGCAAGACAGCCCCCAGGAGGATTTCCTGGAAGGCAGGAAGTGGAACACTAGCCCCGAGAGTTTTTACAAACCTCGGAGGAACTTGCTACACGAGGCTAGAACTTTGCCACGAGAGAAAAACCCCACAGCTGATGCCTGCAACCTAGATAAGGTAAAGAAGATAAAACCTTACGTTGGGGAAGGAAGTGAAACTGGGTGTTTTTATAGTCCTTATTGGCAGCAAGGTTTTAAACCTGGGAAAGGGTTCCAACTTCCAAGTGAGAGAGCCAAGAGAGACTGGCTATAAGAGAACTGATTACAGAAGAGGTTTTTACAATCCCGAGTTAGAGCAGTGCCTGGGAGAGGGGAAAGTTTACCCTCCCCCGACCAGTGAAGCTACCACTTGTTATATGAGTGAGCCTGGCTGCGTCAGCTACCAGCCAAGTATAAACCAAGATACAAGCAGTAATAATTACATTGACCAGGAGCCAATGGATTGTACAATTTGTCTGAATGATGAAATAACCTCTTTGCGTTAGACCTCTCTGTGCAAGGAACAAGAGAGAAGAAATATGCTCAAGCTGTGTTTTGTTTAAGTTCTGCTTTTTGTATTCCAAGCATTGATATTCGCCGGGGAACGGGAATAAACCCCACTTTACTTTATCACCTTGAATGTCTGACTCTCTGTCTTAAAAAGAAGTAGCAACAAGGTGACTCAAAACACCCTAGGCGACTGCCTAGGGCACTCTCTGAGTCTCTCCCCTACGAGGCTGGGCAACAGGAATGGCGTAGCTGGGGCAGGATTTTTCAATCTGGAACAAGCCACCTGGACGTGCACAAGGCCCAGCTGAGGAGCAGAAGTTGCCACGCCCGGAAGGAAATCCAGAGGGAACCGGAGTGGACTACGGCGCACAAGTACCTTCTCAAAGCGAGACCCTCCACCTAGTCCAGGTAAAAGGTATATGGGCATAGGCTGGGGAGGATCCGGAGTGAGAAGGGGTGCTCTTTGAAAAAAAAAAAAAAAGAGAATAATAAAAGTGAAAAGGGCAGAAAAAGTCCTTTGCCCAGGGATACCGCACTTGGTGTTTCTTGTGTTTGTGTTTTGCAGCAACAGCTAAGCGATGGATGCCCAGGAGGTGCTACGCTGGATGAGCGCCCAATTCGAAAAGCAGAGGGAGCTGGCTCAGCTGAGCAAGAACAGGCCCTGGCTGCTCTCCAGGCACAGCAAAAGCCCCTGGCAGACCTCGTGAAAACGCTACTAGAAGAACAACAAGAAAAGAAGACACCAGAAGGCTTCAGTGGGGTAGGCCCACCCCAGTGTGGGATATGGACATTTGGACATATGTCAGATGGAGACAATTTTGATGATTTTGTAGAATCATTCGAAAGAGTAGCTCTGCATGCACATTGGCCTAAGGAGCAGTGGGCGGTTAGACTCGCCGCCTCCCTAAAGGGAGAAGCTCAGGCAGCGTACCGAGCGATGCCTGCCGCATTGGCAACAGAGTACCTAGAAATTAAAAAAGCGGTACGGGATAGGCTAGGCTTAACACCAGCGGTGTACCGTAGAATGCTTAGATCCACAAGGTTACAAGTAGGCGAAACACCAAAAGCACTGTGCCATAGGGTGCGCAGTTTAGCCCTAAAATGGCTAGAGCCTGAGGGTAAAACCATGGATAGCTTAATTGATCAAATTGTATAGGAGCAATATTGTGAGGCAGTGCCCTCAGATGTCAAAGCCTTTTTAACACTGCAAGACTGCACAACCTCCATACAAGCAGCGCAGCTTACTGAGCGGTTTTTAGAAGCCGAGCTGAATAAAAGAATGTCTAAAAGCGCTGACTGGAAGTTGGGCTGTACCAGTCCTGCAAGGTTAAAGGAGGGTTTGCCATTTGACACATATTGTACAAAGAAATGTTTGCTTAAAAGAAGTAATTCTAATGATGGTATAACATGCTTTAAATGTGGTAAAGTAGGGCATGTAAAAAGGTTTTGCCCAAATCGCATAGCCTTGGTAGCAGAGGGTAAGGAGCCTGTACCACAAGGATTCCGCCTGGATGTAGAGGTGGAAGGGGTACCAGCCAAAGCCTTGCTAGACTCGGGGGCCGATCAAAGTATGGTCTCCCGGAAGTTTTGGGACAGCATACAGGCCAAAAATGATTTTCCCCCGAGTCAGCCAGAAGGTGTAGCTAAAATTAGATGCATTCATGGCTCATCCACATGTTATCCTTTGTTCAACCTAGTGATAAAAGGTTTAGGAACACAAAAGAAAACACTGATAGCCCTAGTACCAAAACTACCATTTGATGTGGTCTTAGGTAGGGATTGGCCCCCATTTGACAAAGGGCTAAAGGGAGGTCTGCATTCAGTGGAAGCCAAAGCATCAGAAGGAGCCCAGAACCCTGAAAAAACTCCAAGGGAAAGGAAGGAGTCCAGGGAGGATTCCCACAGAGAACAGTTAAAAGAAAAGTCCCAGCCAGTAAACAAGGGGGGAGGGGAAGCCCTAGTGACTTTGGTACCCGGGCCCTTATTTGGAAAACCCCCTAAGGAAACTCTTTGTCCCAAGCAACAGACAGAAGTACGTACACCCACTAAGGAGGGTTTCACTCTGAAATTTTGCAAAATGTCCCCAGATGCTCAAAGCCCCCAAAAAGCGACAGCAGCATCCGCAGGTTTTGACCTCTGCAGTGTTGTAACCACAATAGTGCCAAAAGGGGGAAAAGCCCTAATTGCTACGGGGATACAAATCCAACTGCCCGCAGGGTGTTATGGGCGGATTGCTCCCCGGTCCGGCCTGGCGTCAAAATATTTCATTGATGTCGGGGCCAGGGTTATTGACCCTGACTATAGGGGAGAGGTCAAGGTGCTATTATTTAATTTTGGAGAGCGGGATTTTGAGGTGAAAAGTGGGGATAGGATTGCCCAACTTGTGTGCGAGCGCTTCGGGTCACCTGAGGTGACGGAGGTACCGCAACTGTCCCCTACAAGGCGGGGAGACGGCGGGTTTGGCTCCACAGGCAAAAGGGAGGTTCAAGGGTTCACCGCCACTTCAGAAGAGCCGCTGGAAGATGATCTAGGCCCCCAGGTAGAAGACTGCAAAGCAGAGGTAGCTCCAAGGATGGGAACAGAATTGTCATTGCAGCAACAGTACCAAGTAACCCAGTTGCTGGCACAGTTCAGGGATGTTCTCACTCCAGTACCGGGGGAAACAACACTAGTAGCCCACGAGATTCTCACCCCTCCCGGGAAGATCGTGCGGCAACGACCTTACCGCTTACCAGAAGCGCGTAAGAAAGAGGTCGTATCACAGGTGCAGGACATGTTATCCATGGGCGTCATTGAGGAGTCGAAATCCCCTGGTGCAGCCCAGTGGTCCTGGTCCCGAAACCCGATGGCAGTCTCAGATTCTGCATCGACTTTCGACAGGTCAATACCATTTCGCTCTTTGATGCGTATCCGATGCCACGCATCGAAGAGCTGCTAGATAGACTGGGGCAGGCCCGGTACATGACTACCCTTGACCTCACCAAGGGGTACTGGCAAGTACCGCTTACCCGTGCCTCCAGACCCAAGATGGCATTTAGTACGCCGCTGGGCTTATTTCAATTCAAACGTATGCCCTTTGGCCTGCATGGCGCCGCCGCGACGTGTCAGCGGTTGGTTGACCAGGTCCTGCGCCCACACCAGAGTTATGCGGTGGCTTACATGGATGACATCGTCATCCATAGTACCACATGGGAGCAACATCTTCCACGGGTGGGAGCAGTGCTAAAGGCCTTAAGGCAAGCCGGATTGACCTTGAATCCGGGGAAGTGTCTGTTCGCGGGAACAGAAGTAAAGTACTTGGGACACATGGTGGGAAAGGGGATGGTCCGACCCTTGCAAAATAAGATCGAAAGTGTACAGAATTTTCAGAGGCCCGTAAACAAGAAGCAGCTCAGGAGTTTCCTGGGTTTGGTCGGGTACTACCGGCGCTTCATACCCAGGTTTGCCGAGGAAAGCGCAGTACTGACAGAGATGTTACGGAAGAACGCCCCTAATAACCTGTGTTGGACTCCGGAAGCGGATGCCGCCGTCACATTGCTGAAGGGAAAGTTGTGCAAGGCTCCGGTCCTATATGGGGTGGATTTTGAGCGCACCTTTATCTTACAGACTGACGCATCAGAATCTGGGCTAGGTGCAGTACTCTCCCAGGAGTTTGAGGGTTCTGAACATCCCGTACTTTACTTAAGTAGGAAATTGTCCAAGGCAGAGGGCAATTACTCCACTATTGAAAAGGAATGCCTTGCTATTAAGTGGGCGGTTGAAGCGCTCCGCTTTTACCTCACTGGCCGGCATTTTGTCCTCATTACTGATCATGCACCTTTAAAATGGTTGGGCACGATGCATAATCACAACCCTCGCCTCACCCGCTGGCACCTCGCATTACAGGCTTTTAGTTTTACCATTCACCACAGGGCAGGTAAGCTACATTTAAACGCTGATACGTTGTCCAGGATTCCGGGCTGTGAGAAAGATAGTTCCCCATCCCGGAATGTCTTAAGAGGGGGGATATGTGATACAGTGGAGCCAATGGAGGTTAGTGAAAATACAGAACTCACCTCAAAATGGGCTAGGCAGAGAGATCCAGCATGGCTAAAAAGGGCTGAGCACCCGGTGCCATCAGCACAGGTAGGAAAGAAAGGGTTAGAACGGAACTTTCCTGTCTGCAACAGTGACGCAGTTAGAATCCAGGATTCTAATTACCAGCACCTGCCCCCAGGAGCAGACGTTACGTGCAGAGAGGGGAGGTACAAAGGGACCTGGTTAGAACCAGGAAGTCAGAACAGCCCTGAGAGCAGCCCTGAGAACAGCGCTGAGAACAACTTCAGGAATAAGGCTGAGAGCAACTACGAGAGAAAGTCTGGGAGACAGAACAAATACCTGAGAGCAAGTAAGCAGGACTCTGCAGGGGAAGGTGACACTCCGATGCAGCTAGAGTTTCAGCAGCAATCAGGCAAGTCACGGAAGCAGAGAGGGTTCCAAAGCTCCAGGAGAAGTTTTAATCCCAGGGAAAGCATTGAAGGTCTGGGAGGTCCAAAAGCTCTCAGAGAAAGCTCCAGGCAATTACCAAGGAGCGTTAGAGAAGCATACCACTGGCAAGACAGCCCCCAGGAGGATTTCCTGGAAGGCAGGAAGTGGAACACTAGCCCCGAGAGTTTTTACAAACCTCGGAGGAACTTGCTACACGAGGCTAGAACTTTGCCACGAGAGAAAAACCCCACAGCTGATGCCTGCAACCTAGATAAGGTAAAGAAGATAAAACCTTACGTTGGGGAAGGAAGTGAAACTGGGTGTTTTTATAGTCCTTATTGGCAGCAAGGTTTTAACCTGGGAAAGGGTTCCAACTTCCAAGTGAGAGAGCCAAGAGAGACTGGCTATAAGAGAACTGATTACAGAATGGTTTTTAACAAGCCCGAGTTAGAGCAGTGCCTGGGAGAGGGGAAAGTTTACCCTCCCCCGACCAGTGAAGCTACCACTTGTTATATGAGTGAGCCTGGCTGCGTCAGCTACCAGCCAAGTATAAACCAAGATACAAGCAGTAATAATTACATTGACCAGGAGCCAATGGATTGTACAATTTGTCTGAATGATGAAATAACCTCTTTGCGTTAGACCTCTCTGTGCAAGGAACAAGAGAGAAGAAATATGCTCAAGCTGTGTTTTGTTTAAGTTCTGCTTTTTGTATTCCAAGCATTGATATTCGCCGGGGAACGGGAATAAACCCCACTTTACTTTATCACCTTGAATGTCTGACTCTCTGTCTTAAAAAGAAGTAGCAACAAGGTGACTCAAAACACCCTAGGCGACTGCCTAGGGCACTCACTGAGTCTCTCCCTACGAGGCTGGGCAACAGGAATGGCGTAGCTGGGGCAGGATTTTTCAATCTGGAACAAGCCACCTGGACGTGCACAAGGCCCAGCTGAGGAGCAGAAGTTGCCACGCCCGGAAGGAAATCCAGAGGGAACCGGAGTGGACTACGGCGCACAAGTACCTTCTCAAAGCGAGACCCTCCACCTAGTCCAGGTAAAAGGTATATGGGCATAGGCTGGGGAGGATCCGGAGTGAGAAGGGGTGCTCTTTGAAAAAAAAAAAAAAGAGAATAATAAAAGTGAAAAGGGCAGAAAAAGTCCTTTGCCCAGGATACCGCACTTGGTGTTTCTTGTGTTTGTGTTTTGCAGCAACAGCTAAGCGATGGATGCCCAGGAGGTGCTACGCTGGATGAGCGCCCAATTCGAAAAGCAGAGGGAGCTGGCTCAGCTGAGCCAAGAACAGGCCCTGGCTGCTCTCCAGGCACAGCAAAAGCCCCTGGCAGACCTCGTGAAAACGCTACTAGAAGAACAACAAGAAAAGAAGACACCAGAAGGCTTCAGTGGGGTAGGCCCACCCCAGTGTGGGATATGGACATTTGGACATATGTCAGATGGAGACAATTTTGATGATTTTGTAGAATCATTCGAAAGAGTAGCTCTGCATGCACATTGGCCTAAGGAGGCAGTGGGCGGTTAGACTCGCCGCCTCCCTAAAGGGAGAAGCTCAGGCAGCGTACCGAGCGATGCCTGCCGCATTGGCAACAGAGTACCTAGAAATTAAAAAAGCGGTACGGGATAGGCTAGGCTTAACACCAGCGGTGTACCGTAGAATGCTTAGATCCACAAGGTTACAAGTAGGCGAAACGCCAAAAGCACTGTGCCATAGGGTGCGCAGTTTAGCCCTAAAATGGCTAGAGCCTGAGGGTAAAACCATGGATAGCTTAATTGATCAAATTGTATAGGAGCAATATTGTGAGGCAGTGCCCTCAGATGTCAAAGCCTTTTTAACACTGCAAGACTGCACAACCTCCATACAAGCAGCGCAGCTTACTGAGCGGTTTTTAGAAGCCGAGCTGAATAAAAGAATGTCTAAAAGCGCTGACTGGAAGTTGGGCTGTACCAGTCCTGCAAGGTTAAAGGAGGGTTTGCCATTTGACACATATTGTACAAAGAAATGTTTGCTTAAAAGAAGTAATTCTAATGATGGTATAACATGCTTTAAATGTGGTAAAGTAGGGCATGTAAAAAGGTTTTGCCCAAATCGCATAGCCTTGGTAGCAGAGGGTAAGGAGCCTGTACCACAAGGATTCCGCCTGGATGTAGAGGTGGAAGGGGTACCAGCCAAAGCCTTGCTAGACTCGGGGGCCGATCAAAGTATGGTCTCCCGGAAGTTTTGGGACAGCATACAGGCCAAAAATGATTTTCCCCCGAGTCAGCCAGAAGGTGTAGCTAAAATTAGATGCATTCATGGCTCATCCACATGTTATCCTTTGTTCAACCTAGTGATAAAAGGTTTAGGAACACAAAAGAAAACACTGATAGCCCTAGTACCAAAACTACCATTTGATGTGGTCTTAGGTAGGGATTGGCCCCCATTTGACAAAGGGCTAAAGGGAGGTCTGCATTCAGTGGAAGCCAAAGCATCAGAAGGAGCCCAGAACCCTGAAAAAACTCCAAGGGAAAGGAAGGAGTCCAGGGAGGATTCCCACAGAGAACAGTTAAAAGAAAAGTCCCAGCCAGTAAACAAGGGGGGAGGGGAAGCCCTAGTGACTTTGGTACCCGGGCCCTTATTTGGAAAACCCCCTAAGGAAACTCTTTGTCCCAAGCAACAGACAGAAGTACGTACACCCACTAAGGAGGGTTTCACTCTGAAATTTTGCAAAATGTCCCCAGATGCTCAAAGCCCCCAAAAAGCGACAGCAGCATCCGCAGGTTTTGACCTCTGCAGTGTTGTAACCACAATAGTGCCAAAAGGGGGAAAAGCCCTAATTGCTACGGGGATACAAATCCAACTGCCCGCAGGGTGTTATGGGCGGATTGCTCCCCGGTCCGGCCTGGCGTCAAAATATTTCATTGATGTCGGGGCCAGGGTTATTGACCCTGACTATAGGGGAGAGGTCAAGGTGCTATTATTTAATTTTGGAGAGCGGGATTTTGAGGTGAAAAGTGGGGATAGGATTGCCCAACTTGTGTGCGAGCGCTTCGGGTCACCTGAGGTGACGGAGGTACCGCAACTGTCCCCTACAAGGCGGGGAGACGGCGGGTTTGGCTCCACAGGCAAAAGGGAGGTTCAAGGGTTCACCGCCACTTCAGAAGAGCCGCTGGAAGATGATCTAGGCCCCCAGGTAGAAGACTGCAAAGCAGAGGTAGCTCCAAGGATGGGAACAGAATTGTCATTGCAGCAACAGTACCAAGTAACCCAGTTGCTGGCACAGTTCAGGGATGTTCTCACTCCAGTACCGGGGGAAACAACACTAGTAGCCCACGAGATTCTCACCCCTCCCGGGAAGATCGTGCGGCAACGACCTTACCGCTTACCAGAAGCGCGTAAGAAAGAGGTCGTATCACAGGTGCAGGACATGTTATCCATGGGCGTCATTGAGGAGTCGAAAAGCCCCTGGTGCAGCCCAGTGGTCCTGGTCCCGAAACCCGATGGCAGTCTCAGATTCTGCATCGACTTTCGACAGGTCAATACCATTTCGCTCTTTGATGCGTATCCGATGCCACGCATCGAAGAGCTGCTAGATAGACTGGGGCAGGCCCGGTACATGACTACCCTTGACCTCACCAAGGGGTACTGGCAAGTACCGCTTACCCGTGCCTCCAGACCCAAGATGGCATTTAGTACGCCGCTGGGCTTATTTCAATTCAAACGTATGCCCTTTGGCCTGCATGGCGCCGCCGCGACGTGTCAGCGGTTGGTTGACCAGGTCCTGCGCCCACACCAGAGTTATGCGGTGGCTTACATGGATGACATCGTCATCCATAGTACCACATGGGAGCAACATCTTCCACGGGTGGGAGCAGTGCTAAAGGCCTTAAGGCAAGCCGGATTGACCTTGAATCCGGGGAAGTGTCTGTTCGCGGGAACAGAAGTAAAGTACTTGGGACACATGGTGGGAAAGGGGATGGTCCGACCCTTGCAAAATAAGATCGAAAGTGTACAGAATTTTCAGAGGCCCGTAAACAAGAAGCAGCTCAGGAGTTTCCTGGGTTTGGTCGGGTACTACCGGCGCTTCATACCCAGGTTTGCCGAGGAAAGCGCAGTACTGACAGAGATGTTACGGAAGAACGCCCCTAATAACCTGTGTTGGACTCCGGAAGCGGATGCCGCCGTCACATTGCTGAAGGGAAAGTTGTGCAAGGCTCCGGTCCTATATGGGGTGGATTTTGAGCGCACCTTTATCTTACAGACTGACGCATCAGAATCTGGGCTAGGTGCAGTACTCTCCCAGGAGTTTGAGGGTTCTGAACATCCCGTACTTTACTTAAGTAGGAAATTGTCCAAGGCAGAGGGCAATTACTCCACTATTGAAAAGGAATGCCTTGCTATTAAGTGGGCGGTTGAAGCGCTCCGCTTTTACCTCACTGGCCGGCATTTTGTCCTCATTACTGATCATGCACCTTTAAAATGGTTGGGCACGATGCATAATCACAACCCTCGCCTCACCCGCTGGCACCTCGCATTACAGGCTTTTAGTTTTACCATTCACCACAGGGCAGGTAAGCTACATTTAAACGCTGATACGTTGTCCAGGATTCCGGGCTGTGAGAAAGATAGTTCCCCATCCCGGAATGTCTTAAGAGGGGGATATGTGATACAGTGGAGCCAATGGAGGTTAGTGAAAATACAGAACTCACCTCAAAATGGGCTAGGCAGAGAGATCCAGCATGGCTAAAAAGGGCTGAGCACCCGGTGCCATCAGCACAGGTAGGAAAGAAAGGGTTAGAACGGAACTTTCCTGTCTGCAACAGTGACGCAGTTAGAATCCAGGATTCTAATTACCAGCACCTGCCCCCAGGAGCAGACGTTACGTGCAGAGAGGGGAGGTACAAAGGGACCTGGTTAGAACCAGGAAGTCAGAACAGCCCTGAGAGCAGCCCTGAGAACAGCGCTGAGAACAACTTCAGGAATAAGGCTGAGAGCAACTACGAGAGAAAGTCTGGGAGACAGAACAAATACCTGAGAGCAAGTAAGCAGGACTCTGCAGGGGAAGGTGACACTCCGATGCAGCTAGAGTTTCAGCAGCAATCAGGCAAGTCACGGAAGCAGAGAGGGTTCCAAAGCTCCAGGAGAAGTTTTAATCCCAGGGAAAGCATTGAAGGTCTGGGAGGTCCAAAAGCTCTCAGAGAAAGCTCCAGGCAATTACCAAGGAGCGTTAGAGAAGCGTACCACTGGCAAGACAGCCCCCAGGAGGATTTCCTGGAAGGCAGGAAGTGGAACACTAGCCCCGAGAGTTTTTACAAACCTCGGAGGAACTTGCTACACGAGGCTAGAACTTTTCCACGAGAGAAAAACCCCACAGCTGATGCCTGCAACCTAGATAAGGTAAAGAAGATAAAACCTTACGTTGGGGAAGGAAGTGAAACTGGGTGTTTTTATAGTCCTTATTGGCAGCAAGGTTTTAACCTGGGAAAGGGTTCCAACTTCCAAGTGAGAGAGCCAAGAGAGACTGGCTATAAGAGAACTGATTACAGAAGAGGTTTTTACAATCCCGAGTTAGAGCAGTGCCTGGGAGAGGGGAAAGTTTACCCTCCCCCGACCCGTGAAGCTACCACTTGTTATATGAGTGAGCCTGGCTGCGTCAGCTACCAGCCAAGTATAAACCAAGATACAAGCAGTAATAATTACATTGACCAGGAGCCAATGGATTGTACAATTTGTCTGAATGATGAAATAACCTCTTTGCGTTAGACCTCTCTGTGCAAAGAACAAGAGAGAAGAAATATGCTCAAGCTGTGTTTTGTTTACGTTCTGCTTTTTGTATTCCAAGCATTGATATTCGCCGGGGAACGGGAATAAACCCCACTTTACTTTATCACCTTGACTGTCTGACTCTCTGTCTTAAAAAGAAGTAGCAACAAGGTGACTCAAAACACCCTAGGCGACTGCCTAGGGCACTCACTGAGTCTCTCCCTACGAGGCTTGGTGACAATATACATTCAACACAAGTTTCTCACCTAGTAGTAGTGCTCGGGTGAGTGCTATCAATTCTGCTTTCTGGGCTGATGTGCCTGAGGCTAAGGCTGATGATTCAACAACTTCATGTTGAGTGACTACTGCATATCCGGCACAGTGTCGTCCATTGATGATGAGACTGCTTCCATCAACATAATAGATTTGGTCAGGATTGTCTATGGGCACATCTGTCAAATCAGGTCGGCTTGAGAAAACAGTGTCCATGACTTCTATACAGTCATGCTCTGGGAGTTCTTCACTAATGGGTATCAATGTGGCTGGATTCAAGGCATGGCTCACTTCCAGTTGTATCTGTGGGTTCTCACATAGCATACTCTGATATTTCAACATTCGGGAATTGGTGAGCCAATGATTTGCTTTCTGTTCCATAAGGGCAAGGACTGCATGTGGCACAGTGACTCGTATATTCTGTCCTAGTGTGAGCTTGTCTGCTTCACTCACCAACAATGCTGTAGCTGCAACTGCTCTCAGGCAGGGTGGCCATCCTTTGGCCACAGTGTCCAATTGTTTCGATAGGTATGCTACAGGTCGTTCCCAATTTCCCAATTTCTGAGTCAACATGCCTAAGGCATTTCCTTGTGCTTCATGTACAAACAAGTGGAAAGGTTTATGAACATCTGGTAGTCCTAGGGCTGGTGATGACATCAATTCTTCCTTCAACGTCTTGCTCAGGTCCCCACTCCAGTGGCGACCTTTCTTCTCCTTTTGTGGCTTCATACAGTGGTTTGGCAATTTGGGCAAAGTTGGGTATCCAGATTCGGCAATATCCTGCTGCTCCCAGAAAGGCTCTGACTTGCTTTCTGGTTGTTGGGGTTGGAATTCTGCATACTGCTTCTTTTCTCTCTCTGCCTAATTTTCGACTTCCTTGGGTTATACGAAAGCCCAAGTATTTCACTTCTTTTTGACATAGTTGTGCTTTTGCTCTGGAAACTTTATATCCAGCTTCATCTAGTAACTGCAAAAGGTCTTTGGTAGCTTGTATACATTCATTCTCTGATACAGCAGCTATCAGCAGATCGTCCACATATTGGAGAAGCACTCTCTTCCCCGGGGCCACTGGATAGCTGGAAAGGTCTTGATTCAGTGCAGCACTAAAGATGGTAGGCGAATTCTTAAATCCTTGGGGTAATCGTGTCCAGGTAAGTTGGCCCCCTCTTCCAGAGATGGGGTCCTGCCATTCAAATGCAAATAATATCTGACTCACAGGGGCTAGTCTTATGCAAAAGAATGCATCTTTCGAATCCAGAACAGTAAAGTGGGTGGCTTCAGCAGGAATCAGTCCTAGAAGAGTGTAAGGATTAGGTACAACTGGATGAATAGTTTCAACTGTTTCATTCACTCTTCTTAGATCTTGCACTGGGCGGTAGTCATCTGTTCCAGGCTTTTTCACTGGCAGAAGTGGGGTGTTCCATGGGGATTGACATACTTTCAGTAGACCATGCTCCAGTAATCTTTGCAAGTGGCGATGAATGCCTTCAATTGCAGCTCTTGGGAGAGGGTACTGTTTAACATGTACTGGTGTAGCACTAGGCTTGAGAATCACAATTACTGGAGCTATATGTTTGGCTAGGCCTGGAGGACTGCCTTCTGCCCATACTCCAGGTGGGGCATCAATACTTTTCAAGGTTTGTTCAAAATAAGTGTCTTGGACAGAATCATCACTGTAATATCTCCATTCTTCTTCTCGGGGAACTGTGAGCAGCATTATTCCTGCTGGTCTGGCTTGCGAATTTACTGTCATTTGCATTTCTCCTCTCTCGGAGAAGGATATTTGGGCTTGTAGCTTGGCTAACATATCTCGTCCCAGTAGTGGCACTGGACATTCTGGCATGTAAAGGAATTGATGAGTTATTTGCTGTCCTCCTAGACTGCATATGCGATTCTGAAGAAAAGGTTTTGTATCTTTGGCACCAGTTGCTCCTATAATGGTGACTGCTTTTGTGGAAAATGGGGCTATCTTCTTGTCCACTACTGAATGTTCTGCTCCAGTATCAACCATAAAGTTCACAACTTGGTCTCCTATTTGTATTCCGACCATAGGCTCCTGGAGACCTAAAGCAAACTCGGAGCCCGGTCTGTCCTAATCCACGTCATTTTCATCATAGGCTGTTGCCGCCAATGCTTGCACGGCTTCTCCTCTTTCTCGCTGAAATTGTTCTCGATTGGCTCCTCCGCGATGTCGGGGACGGCCTCGTTTTTCTTCTCTCCATTGATGATTGTTTTCGTCATCTTCGTGGGCGTCTTCGAGTTGCGGGCATGCATCTCTCCAATGTCCTTCTTCTCTGCAATAGGCGCATTGGTTTACGCCTAGCTGCTGGGGCCGGCTTCCACCTCGGCCCCGCCCCCTTCCTCTGCTCCTTCGACTAGGGACACCTCCCCTTTTCTGTTCAACTATGGCTGCGGCCAAAAAATCAGCTTTCTTCCTCATCTTTCGATCACATTCTTTCTGTCTTTCATTATCTGCACTGCTCTTCATAGCAGCGTTGCACCCAAGGGGGCTGATCTTCACAAATACTTAACCAAGAATCTATATAGGGGTACTGATCGGGGTGCGCTATCCGCACTCTACGATGCACTAACTGGATAATTCCTACATTAAAGGTTCCCTCTCGGGGCCAGGTAGGGTCTAGATTGGGCCACTCCCTAGTACACAAAATCTGTAAACGGGCTGCAGTCATTTTAATACCATAATCTCCTGAATATCCCTCTTTAAAATGTGCGATCATACATTCTAATGGAGTGTTCCTAGTAGACCCTGCCCCTCCCATTTCGATGTGTGCGCGCAACAACAGACAGAAGGGAAAAGGAAGTCGGACCGTGGGTAAGGGGTCCTCACGGTCCTGGAAACATATAAGGAGAACAAATAACAAGACAGGACGACAATCGCTTCCCCCTTTTCGCGACCTGAACGCGGTCGCCCGGTCAGGAAATGCGCTAGTCAGGGGTCCGCCTTCGCTTGGTCTGTGCTGCCAGACCTCTCATACACACTTCATTCACACAATCATGCTAGCAACGTATCCCAGAATGCATTCGTTTCTATCTATTCTGACTAGTCTTGTTCAATTACCAAAATACAAGAAGACGGGAGTTTTGCCCTGTGAATACTCATGCGGGGGTACTCGGCCCGTCTTTGAGAGGTGATCAAGCTCTCTTACCAATTTCCAAGTTCCAAATTCTCGAGATTACAAATTCCAAGTTCCAATGGCAGCGCTGCTCTTTCTATATCTGTCTAGACAACAAATCAAAACTATACTCACCGGATCCGGTCCTCAAACTTCCCAAGCAGGCGCATGAGTTGGACCTCGGACTCCCCTCACTCGGGTTTGAGGCGTTGGCTCCAGCCGGGCCCGGCACCCACCGAGGTCCGACCAACTTCCTCCGATGCAATGGACTGGCGGCGCCAGGAAGCAGCCCCCGTCGGTAGGGCGCGATCCCGGCAGGACCAAGCCTATAGAGGCGGAATGTCGTGGTATATTGCCCTATATACACTCTGATTCCACAACTTCCCGGCCAACGCACCAAGAATATGTAGCAGCAGAGCGCAGACAAACCAATGATACCAGGAGTCTGTTCAGAAGGTCCAAATCATTTATTTGTGCACAAGTCTCAAGCAGAATCAAATTCAAAATGGCTGAGCAATGTTCTCTGGCAAAACAACAACTTTTATAGACTTTAGCTTCATTCTAAGTATAGAAAAACATTTCATTGGTCCCGGTAACCTCCCGTACCTCCCGTACCTCCTCTATTGGTCCCGGTACTGATATGATTATCCAATTATGTTCTTTCAGTGGGCTCAGCACCTGCTTACCCCCCTTCTAGTCCCAATTACAATGGTCAGTTCATTAACTTGTTACTTTCCTACTTTCAAGGCTGTTGGGCTAGTTGCTACGTGCAGCGAAGCAGGGCTCTAGAACTTCTCTGTCAGCAGTTTTAAACATGAATTTCTGTATTTTTCCATCTGTTCTGCTTGTCTAAGCTAATTCAATACTTTTACTGAGTTCTTAATTCTATAGCAGCATATTGGGGGATGTGCAATTCCTATGGGCCTCTTCACAAGCTTCATTTACAGGTCAAGCTAGTTAGGCTTGCTTATGTCAGACACTGTGGATCACAGGCCTACACCTGCCACACAGCAATGTACTTTTTGCACTTCTTTGTGGAAGCATTGTAGCCATGAAATAAGCTCTTTTATGCATCTTATTAATGGTCAGGAGCAGGTATAGGCATGGACACCTCAACAACCAGGGCCTCATCTGTTTATGTTGTTCTGAAATCACACTATGCCATGCAGCTCCCTTGCTTCTCCCAGTGCATGCCTCTAATATGTTCTCATGCTACATGCACATTCACATGCCGGGGATGTCTATGTATCCAGCTTTCCTGATAAGTGCCACTGAATACAAACAATCTTCCTTTCTAAAAGCTGAAATGTCATATGAGAGTTACAATTACTTCTCGGGGTACACGTTCATTAGTACACATTCGGTTAGTTTGGGCACTTAAAAATGTAAATTGCCCATAAATCACTTGTACACACATATAACTAAAAATTAATATGCATACAAATGAACTGTGTGCAAAACGTCCTAGTGTACACAGTAGGAAGACATTTAAAATGAATTTGTGAATCCCGCCCCCCCACAAAAACCCATGAAAATTGGGAAAACATTCAGGAAACCTGCAAACAATACAATTTTGTTCAGCTGTACTTACTCCTAAATATTTCATAATCAATAAAGTAATAGTATATCTTAATGATCATTGTTTTAGCTGTGGTACTTAAAACAGTTTCTGTTTGGAAATAAGTTCTTTCTAAAACCAGAATGCTGTATTTAATCTGAGTTTTCCTATTTAGCACAACAAGCTCAATAATGAGTCTGATATACAATGCACGTAAATTGATTTTTCTGTGTAAAGATGAGCCTGGAAAAGTAGCGGAAATAAAAGACTGAAAGATAGTGAGTTTTCTTCATTCTGAAGGGTGAAGACTGTTTAATTTTCACTTCTATACTATAGCCACTGTGGTTGCTACAAAATGCCTTAAATGCACAGTAATTTCTGCTAACACACCTTTACATCAGTTAGCTGGAATATTAGGGCTTCTGCATATTCTAAACATTCTGAAGTATCTCTGCCTAATCTTGGAAATAGATTATTTAGTGGTGGGGGGGTGTCGAAAATAAAGAACTGTTATATGAAAATTATGATGATGTATGTAGTATTACAATACTTCAGAAAGAACAGTTGTGTGCAAAGGTTTTTGAGATGCCAATTCCAAAAGAGGGAGATTTTAATACATCATTGACTCTGCAGCATTGATTTCAACAGGTACAATAAGGGACCACAAATTTCATATTGCTTTGGATGTAAAGTAACTTTAAAACCAAGACCAAAAAAGCCCCCCTCCTGGAATTGGATAATTTGTCAGCTCCGCTCTGGTCAAATTGTATATTTCAATGAATCAGGAACGTGTATTCATGGGCACTAATTTGGTTTGTTTGGGTACATAAAAATATATAGTGCATGCAAATCGCTTGTATAATTAAATGCCTATGAATTTGCATGCATACGATCAATCTGTGCACTTAGCAAAGTTCTAGCATGCATACAATGTGTGCCTAAAGAATGAATTTGTTTGAAACGACCTATGTTTGGCCATGCAAACCTCTACAACGAATAGTTAAGTGAAAAGAGTTTGACACAAAGGGGCATGTTTACTAAAATCCGCAAAATAGCGCGCCGCAAAATAGCGCACGGCAACGCGGCACTGAAACACGCAGAAACGCGTTTAAACGCCCCGCACACGTGCGTGTCACCCCCGCACAGGTACGTGGCTCACTAACGGGCCCCGTACAAGTGCGGGCCCGCAAATGTCCGATAGAGGCGTGGAACGGCGAAAGGAGGGCGGAGGAAGGCTCCGGAGGGGCGGAGGGACAGGGTCAATGGGTGGAGAGTGGGAGGGGAGAGGCTCCCCGCACAGTATCGGGCCCGAATTTGCATGTAAAAACTACCGCGAGTGAAACACTCGCGGTAGAAAGCATTTAAAGGGAAGAGAAACCATTTCCGTCAGCAATGTACAGGAAAACCGGGGGAAACCAGCAAAACGTGAGCAGTGTGATACATGTGCACAGCACAAAAGTGAAAATAAAAATAGAAAATGACCACAACAGAACTATTAAAAATAGTAATTCAGCTGGGGAACAGTTATAGTGATGGGCAAATACAGAAATCACACCCAGCAAAGCTCCAGAAAAAAGAAATGAAGTTTGGAAGGGTCTACTGAGAGGAGACGTTTTCCAAAAAACATTTCCACGTTATGGAGCTTTCCTGGGAGTGTTTGCTATGGTTGCCCATTAATATCACTGTTGCCCAGCGTGGTGATATTTTGTCCCACATTTCCCGTGGACATTTCCGGGGTTTATGTGCACGTTTGTCACCAGACAGGGTGCATATGCCCACAGTAGAATTGCGTAGAGCAGGGTTTGTGACTCCATCCTGCCAGGCTTACTGCCTCCAGGGGCTGCACTGTCTCTGTGGTACAGCGGACAGAGTCATTACCTCTAGGACCAGAAGGCAGAGGTTCAAAACCCAGCTGGGGCACCTGCCAGCCCAGTCCCTATATTTTACCCACCACTAAATAAAGATAGCGCAGACACCCCTGTATGCATGGGGAAAACACCCATATTTTACCCAACACCGCACACACACCACAACAATGGGCATTACCTACAGCCAAGTCCCCCAAATGCAGTCCCATACTGCCACATTGCAATCAGGTCAACTGCTTTTTCTGAGAGAAGTTCATGCCAGCATGTTGGCGGACAAGTACATGTGGTGCAGGGGGCAGTGGCTGCTAACCACAGAAGACAGAGGCCTAGCCATGTGCAGGCTGGCACAGTCCACTGCAACAGACAGGTCCTGCCGGATCCACAGTCATGGACAGTCCAGGGAATCCAACCAATCTGTGGCTACACAGTGGTGCAGTGCACACAGACAGTGCATACAAGAACAGAAGGTCACAGGTTCAAAGCCCAGCTGGGGCTACTGCCAATCCTGCCCACATATTTTTCCCACAACTAAACAGTGATAGTAAGGACACACCTTTCATGGCGGGGACATATGCAATGGTAAGACATCTATCTTTTACCCCACTGAGCACAGACACCATGAACAGGGGCAGTACCTAGAGCAGAATCACCCAAATGCAGTCCTGGTGGGCCACACACCAGTCAGGTTCCATGCTGACACTCATACAAATGCCTGTGCTGTATAGCTATGCACCACCCCCATGGCATGTAGATGTAGCCCATGCATATTCATGAGGGATAGCAGGAAAACCCGAACAGTGTGATGCAAACCTGGACTGGAGTTGGGAATCTGTGCCGTAAAGCAGCAGCCATCAAGGGCAGACACACCCACACCCACACCCACAGGCCCCATTGGCCAATGTCTCCTGGAAAGGCAGAACATTGGACCGTGCATGCAGCACCCAAAACGAGCACTTGCATAACTTACCAATGTCACCCTACACCTGAGGTATACGGTACACAGCTCGGAGACGTTTGCTAGGAGCACAGGCAGGCAGTTATCCATACGTTACGTACATACTGCTAGTTGACCCCATCCAAACAATCTGTTAGGTGTTTGCGGGGCATGCTCCAGGCCTGGCCTCTGACGGTGCTTACCACCCTGGGGAGTGACCACCAGCTGTAATGCGTACCATATCCATGCCTTGCCGTGCTCAGGACCGGTTTGGTGGGCAAGGCTACTTACCCCCTCAATCGTAGCACCATGATGGCAGAGGTGTGGAAGTGTGTGTCTGTCTATACAGTGGGTGTTGGCTGCAAGCCCCTTCAACAGCCCGCACTGCCAGCACTGTTGCCAGTATTGGCCAGTCAATGTGCATAATGAGGTGCAAGGTACCATAGGTATAGCCAGGGCAGGGTGGCGTGGCCAGGATGCATCTGCACTGGGCATAGGGCCCTGGCAGGGACATTGGCTGGGATATTGTAGTGTCCGGCCACCACCTACACAGACAGGGTGGCCAAAGCATGTCCTTCTGGGGGATCACGCTCACCCTGACTGTGCAGTGACCACAGCATGGCTAGGCCCCCCCATAGTGCTGTATAGTAGTTCTCTCATGTGATAGATATGGGTTTCTCTTTGGGGCCCAGTCACTGATCTATCTGCTTGCTGTGTATGCAGACAGCCCAGTTCTGGGTGCATGCATCTCCATTGAGAACATGCACTATGGACTAACCAGCAGACTGTTTGTAGCTGGTAAATGTCTTGCTATAATGGCTTACAGGGTGCAGTGGCTGTTGGCTTGCTGCAGGGGAATATCTGGTGGTGGAGTGCAGCTTACCATACCCT
Source organism: Ichthyophis bannanicus (assembly GCA_033557465.1). Classification (NCBI taxonomy): domain Eukaryota; kingdom Metazoa; phylum Chordata; class Amphibia; order Gymnophiona; family Ichthyophiidae; genus Ichthyophis; species Ichthyophis bannanicus. Next base: position 219,019,476 of record CM066036.1, read on the forward strand.
GGGCTTATGTCTGTCTGCTATTGTGTTATGGCTGTGTATGGAGCTGCCTGCCTGGGGGGGGGGGGGTGGTGGTGTTCCTCATCAGGACTGGGGTTGATGTTGCCCTCTACTGCCACCTTTGCAGGGAGGTAGAGTGTGGATCCCTTGATGGGGACCATGTTTGCCGGGGGGGGGGGTGCCTGATGGCGGCAGACAGGGATATCCATGGTGTTTGTGCAGAAACTAGCTATCTTACACATTAACACTGCTTTGGAACGCCCGCTTGGCCTCCATCAGCCATGGCAGGTGTTGTTGACCTGGTCCTGGCCACCTCATTGCACACTCAGGGTGAGCACAGTACCCGCACGATGTAACGGTGTGTGGCTACTCTGTGCCAGTAAAACACCCGGTCAGTGCCCCCTACTAGGCCAAGGTGCTGTGTGGGTGCACCCGGTCACTTCCCCCAACAGGGCCGAGGTGCTGTGGGGGTGCATTCCCCATCTTGTGTCCATCTGCAGACAGCTAATTTGCACGTGCAGTGCATCATGGGTACGGGTGGCCTAACCCTATCCTGTTGACACCAGCAGACTGTCTGTGAGGTGACGTGTAGGCTATCTGCAGCCAGCCAGGGGCCTGCTTACAGCTGTGGAGCTGTAGCGCAATGGTTACATCACTGCCTGTGCAGCCAGAGGTCATGGGTTCAAACCCACAGTGGGGCCCTTTAGTAGGGCTGTCCACAGCTTTATTTTTATTTACTGTACATATGTCTATGCCGGCAAGACCACCCTCAGCTTACTATACCCATTAGGTGCCTCTGAGGGTGCTTCATAGGGCGCCCTGTAGGCCACCTTATGGTTGCCATCCCTATAGGGTGCACTATACATTATCCTGTGTCGCAACATACATGCTGCCCTATAGGGGTCATTCAAGGGTGCCTTGGTGAACAGTGCACTGTAACATGTGCCTTATGGGCCGCCGTATGTTAACATGCTGGGAGAGTGCGTTTGCTAGTAGTGATAACAAAATAAAATTATACAGCCTCCTACAGCACTCCACAACATAATACATACTGCCTTAGCAGGCATTTTTCACTGGGCATTGTGAGGAGTTGAACCCCTGATCCCTGCACCATTGGTCAGTGTTTTAACCATTGTGCTGTGGCTCTGTTCCTGTGCTTATGCATCAGCGCGCCGCCTTGTGCCTATCAGCGTGCCGCCTTCTGCCACCCAAGGGGACCAGTGCGCCGCCTTCTGCTGCCCAAAATAACTGTGCGCCGCCTTATGCCGTTCCAAATTATTTTCCTCCTAAAGCAATGTTAATCATTACAGTTACTGCCTCAGCTGACCTTTGTCTTTGCGCACACTGGGGGATTGAACCCATGGCCCCTGCACCATTGGTCAGTGTCTTCACCGTTGTACCACGGCTCTGTTGTTTTGTATACTCAGCAGCGCGCCACTTTGCCTTTCCACGCGCTAATGTCGACCCCCGCACATTAGCGCGACGCACACACGTCCGGTTGCTTACTACCGTTTTTTTTCTATTTTCTGCCTGAACCGCCCACTCCTTATATGGCACAGGCACACTAGCACGGCCCCGCACGTTAGGAATGTTTAGTAAACATGCCCCAAAGTTAAAGATGATAGGTGAAATATTCAGCTATGGCAGCTAAGCTATTTTAAAAGCCTGGTCACTGCTGCCTTAATAAAACCCATGCATTCAGCATTGGAACTCATCCGGTTTCCAGCGCTGAATATCCTAACTTTGTGAATAGCAGCGCCAATTCAGCTGTTAGCCAGATAGCTTAACCGGTTCAAGTTACAACAGCCATTTGATTCGCACATCTGGCCTGATGGCAAATCCAAAAGAGAACAGTGCTCTGTCTCTGATTTTTCACACATTCAGCAGAGGTTGTTGCTTAGATATATTGCCTTTAGCCTGCCAGTGATCAGCAGTGCATCTTTAAAGTGGCTGGCCAAACAATGTCATCCTGGACCAAAGCACTGTAAAAATATCCATCCAGACTGTATCGATGGAAAAGGCATATAACAATGTTTTTTAGTGTTATTTATAAAACTGCTTGCACTTAATATCTTATGGTTATCAACTTACCCACATTTTACTTGCCTTAAAGTGAAAAAGGAAGCAATGCTATAGGAGAATCAAATCAACCAGCAATAAGCAAAGACACAGACTCTCAACACAAATGACTAAATGTCAAGAAACAACAGAGGAGTTAAAAAAATGGCATAAAACTTTGCAATATAACTACAAAGTAAGTTGTAGCCACACTTATGACAGAATGCTACAGCTATTTGCATGGGAAAAACATTCAAAATAAAAAGTTGGCATCCATGTTCCACCATAAGGGGTGTGTCTACTAAAGGGCATTAGTTGCTACCACAATTCTAATGTTGTTTTCTCACCAGAGATAGTATGAATGTGGGAGAAATGCAGATATCGCATGCACTTTTCTACAATACCTGCATTTCATGTGGTTGACCCAAGGGGAGGCAAGATCCTTGCGGGGACCAGGCATTCCGGTTTTTGGCAGCCACTGTGCAAAGGTAATTTGTCCGATGGCTGCCAAAAATGGCCCGATTGCAGCTATAGATAATGCCATCTCAAGAGGTGGTGTTATCTGCAGCCAACTCTGCTGTGGGTCTCTTCATGGCCACGATCGCTACCCCAATGACCTGATGTACAGATCCATGAAACCAACAAGTAAAAACAATGGTCTCCCCCACTTCAGTACTCATCCTCCTCCCATCAGGAACAGTCCGGGAGGGATTGTGCACCCCCTGACAAAGTTCAAAGCCCAGCTAGCCAGTCAGGCACACCTCCCTCCCTCCCAACCTCCTATCTACAAGATATACTCCTGACTAGCCAGTTGGGCACCCTTTCCTCCCTCCCACCTATGATCTACAAGAAATACTCCCAGCTAGCCTTTCAGATATCCCTTCATCCATTCCACCCCCAATCCTTAAGAAATAATCTCGGCTAGCCAGTTTAGCCCAAGATCTCCCTTCCCCTCTGAAAAGTTAACTCCTGGCTAGCCAGTCAGCCTGATGGGAGCACCACCCCCTCCCACAAGACTGTACCTTAAAACTGTGGTGGACTAGTGGCCACAGGAGCACGAGTGGTTCTCTCTGCTCCTGCCCCCTACATTGCAGCCTCTCAAAATGGTCACCATCACATGGTCCTAGACCAAGCCTCACACTAAGGGGCAGCACCGCAAGATCGTGGCCATTTTTGTTAGTATGTTCCACAAGCGCAATGCTATTCTTTTGTATAATTAATAAAAAGTGTTTTGTGTTTGCACCACCATTGATCGTCTCTTGGATATCCCTGTTCTTGGTACTATGCCAGGGATGTTTATGTAGATAGCCCCACAGGTGTCAATATCAGGCACATTCCACATTTGAGAAATTGTACCTGAACTTGGAAGCTCTTGGCTTTTTACCGGACGTTCTGGCTTTGACGTCTCAGATTTCACTTGGACTACCTTTGTAAAATGTGCCTTCACTACTGCTACTATTATTACTACTATAATTTATCATTATTATTTATTTATATAGTGCTACTAGGCATACACAGTGTTGTAAATGTAGACAGTCCCTTCTCAACAGAACTTGCAATCTGCTAAGATAGAACAAAAGAGGACTAGAACAATTTTAAAGGAATGATTAAAATATGCATGGCTGCAGACAGGAGAATAAGGGGTCGGGATCTAAAAGCAGCTTACAAGACATGAACTCTTAGCTTGGATTTAAATAGGGCCAGAGATGGAGCTTGATGTATCAACTTAGGTAGTCTATTCCAGGCATACAGTGCAACAAGGAAAGGAGTCTGGAATTTATAGCAGATGAGTGGAGGAGTAGCCTAGTGGTCAGAACACTGGCTTGGTAACCAAGCAACCAGGGCTCAATTCCCACTAGCCCTCCTTGTGGCCTTGGGCAAGTTACTTAACCTCCATTGCCTTGGAAGAAAGGCCTTGCAATCTACTTCTGGTGACACTGCCAAAAAACCCCAGGAGCTTCTAGGTCACCAGGAGTCAGGACTGACTAAAAGGCACACCTTGCATTTTTTTGCAAGGGCATAGATAAAAATGATGTGCTTGTTGAGCAGAGTTGCTGGGGAGGGGTAGGAAAGAGCTTCAGAATTAATGTATTTATGGGTCAAAAGGAGAGGTTTTAACTCTATGAGGAAAAGGATAGGGAGCCAATACAGCGATTTGAGAAGAGGGGTTACATGAGCTTAGTGACACTGGCAGAAAATTAGCTGTGCAGCTGAGTTTTGAACAGATTAAAAGGGAGAAAGATGTTTCAGAGGGAGACCAGTGAGGAGCAGATTGCAATAGTCTAAATGGGAGGTGACGAGAGAGTGGATAAGGGTCTTGGTAGTATGTTCTGAGAGGAAGGAACACATTTTGCTGATGCTATAGAGAAAGAAGCGACAGGTTGTAGTTATCTATTGGATGTGTGCAGAGAAAGAAAGAGAAGAGTCATTTTTATTAGACATAGTAATGTCTGGTATGTGTCGCCAATAATCCAACACAGCAGGTTTTAATGTTAGATCGTGAATCCGTCATATGCTGGTACGATTTCTTTTAATCACAGTGACACTAGTATACACATTTGATCAGGCATACACATTCCTCTTTACTGCTTTATATCCTCTATTAGCAGTGGTTAAAATGTGGGTCTGCTCGCTGGGATATGGACCTGGTTTTTTCACATGGTCCTGTGTTTATAGGCCTCTTCACTTTTGTTATCACCATTAGTTTACCACACCCCTTCCCTCTTTTCCTTCCTTCCTTCTGCATCCCGCCCCCCCCCCCCCCACGTTCTCTCCCTTCTTCCTCCCCTCCCCCACTCCTCCTTCCCACCTCCCGTTAGTTTCACTTTCTATTTTACTCTTTATTTTTTGCAATGTACAATGCTTTCTATGCTCTTTTGAAATGCATTGTTTTAATATAAGATACAATATACAATCAGGGTCTTTAAAAATGGCATCTGTGTTTGTGATTGTTCTTCTATTAGACTCTGCACTGCACAACACTTTCAAATCTTTCTGCACAGTTCAGCCCACAAAAGTAAGTTCGTAGTCTTTGGTTATTATATTCTAGGAGAATGTGGGAATAGCATTGGTCCTCCACAATCTTTTACTTTGTTTTAAAAATGCTCTTGATTACTGTGCCACTTGGATGTCTCACCTCCAATTGAAATTGAACATGGCCAAAACTGAGTTTCTTATTTTTCCCCCTAAATCTTCCTCTCCTTATCCTCCTTTCTCAGTCTCTGTGGATAATTCTCTACTCCTCTCTGTCTCCTCAGTTTGCAACCTTGGGGTCATCTTTGACTCCTCTCTCTCCTTCTCCACGCACATCTGATAGCTAAAACCTCCGTTTCTTTCTCTACAACATCAACAAAATTTGCCCATCCCTTTCTGAACACACTATTAAGACACTTATCCACTCCTTAGTCACCTCCCATCTAGACTATTTTAACCTACTCCATGCTGGTCTCCCTCTGAGTCACCTCTCTCCCCTTCAATCTGTTCAATACTCTGCTGTGCAGTTAATCTTCTGCCAACCTCATCATACCCATATTTCCCCTCTTCTTAAGTCACTTCATTGGCTTCCTATCCATTTCCGCAATCCAATTCAAACGTTTCCTGCTGACTTGTAAGTATATTCACCCTGCAGCTCCTCACTACGTTTCCTCTCTTATCTCTCCCTACACCCCTCCTTGATAGCTCTGTTCTTCTGGCAAATCACTTTTATTTGTGGCCTTCACCTCTATTGCTAACTCCCGACTTCCCTCCTTTCACCTTGCTGCTCCTTATGCCTGGAACAAACTACCTGAGTCTGTACATCAGATGCCTTCTCTGGCCCTTTTCAAATCCAGGCTGAAAACTCACATCTTTGCTGTTGCTTTTGGTTTTTGACTCACCTGATCTCCTTTGTATTTCCTTACTATTCCCCCTAGCTGTATCCTCTGTCTACAGCTACTGGGTTGTCTATCTCGACTGTGAGCTTGTGAGCTCCGATGAGCAGGAACTGTCTTTTGCATGTGTGTGTGCAGCACTGCGTATGTATTTTAGAGCTATACAAAAGTTCAGTCTATCTTCTGCATATGACGGTGTGCTCTAATACAAGAGTCTACTAGTTACTTTATACTGGTGGTCTCAATGAAGTAATACAACATTTTTCTTTCTTCCCTCTTTTTTCTCTTCCCTTCTTCCTCCACATCTTTTTCCTTCCCTTCCCTTCCCCCTCCTTTCCCCCTTCCCCCTCACCCCTCTCTCCTTTTTGTTACCCTTTTATAATTTCATTGTGTTTCCATTGTAGCTACATTGTTGTTTTCTGTGTCATGGTCACAGATACCTTTCAATTAGGCTACAACAGTAAGTTCCATCTCCTGAATGGGTCGTTCCTTCCTTCTCTCCTCCTCTACACATGCTATAACTAATCATTGATTATAAACATTTCTCTTTATGATGCTTGACATTTATGTTTTTAGGGCCCGATTTTCATTTCCACGCCGAAGGAAGTGAAAATCTGGGTTTGGTTGGACACACCGGCAGCTGCCGAGGCTAAGCAGGTAGCAGCGATTTCCAATGCTAATCAGGTAGTCCCAGCGCCTCAAAGTAAGGTGAGGAAAAACTTCATCTATCTTTAAGGCACTCAGGGCTAACCGGGTAGCATCAAAAATCACTGCTACCTGCTTAGTCCTTTCCTCCTCCTCCACTCTGCCCCAGAACGCCTCCAACATGCCCCGATGCTAACTGCATAGCATCTGGGCACATTAGGGACTTAACCGGGATTTTCCAAAGGCACTATCCGTGTAGTTGCCTTTGGAAAATCCCAGTTAAGGTATTTACATGGATAAGATGGACAGTTACTCATGAAATGCCTTTGAAAATCAGGCTTTTAGCCTCTATCTAATATAATACTTTTCTACATACATATATTCCACAACACTTTTGCATTCTTCTTGTATATATGTTTTCTGGAGGTTCTTATTCTTTTTTATGTATGTTTTAGTCATAGTATAATATATATAAATAAATAAATAAATAAATATATATATATATATATATATATAGGTCTTTTTACTACATTATACCTTAAACTTCCCTGTTGTTTCATTTAACAGTTGTATTTAATATGTTTAATATATTTATTTTCTTAATTGTTTTGAGAAGCGTATCTTTTTAGTTTTGCTATACGTTTTGGATTAATGGATTTATTTTTTATTAATGTACAGTATGATGTTTCCTTGATTTCATTTGTTTTTAATTTTTACTGATTATGTCTCTTATAAAGGGTTCTCATACTCCTGATGAAAGCCCATTGCTGAGACACAGCCTGTGGAGGGTGGAACCTATTGAGACGCCAATAAACATTCAGACTCTACATAATTGCCTTCTATGGTTTGTTCTGCCTCGCTCTGTATTTGATATATAGCTGTTCCTGGGCATGCATAGTGCTAGATTCTGACAGCTAGGAACAGTACAAGGAAGTGTAGAATGCCTACTACTCTCACAACAGTTTTCGACAACTTGAAAAATCTAGTAGGTGCATAATGAGACCTTATTTGCTGCTGTGCCGCTGAATATTTCTGTGTCTAAAATGGCAGACCAGGATGCTTGTATGATAGTATATACATGTGTGCATCCTGAAATACCGGAGCTAGCATGTCCATGTGGGCAAACGTTTTTGGAATCAGGTGGTTTCTGCTTGTGTCTTGCCCCTTTTTCTGCATAACCCCATTCCTCTCTATATTGCAGGGGCTTGTTTATCTTTTGGGGTGTGGATAGGGCAATTTTAGAAGGCATTTACATGTGTTCACTTCATAGCTGCCATCACACATTTTGACATAGACGTCCCAGATTTCACCTAACTGGCCTTTCTAAAATATGTGTTCATATGTATGTGTAGTGTTCTCAGTCAATCTCGGAATACATTTCTGGTCAGATATATCTTTTAAAAGTTAAAGTGCATAGCTCATACTTCTGAGACTGAGGTGTGTGGGGCAAGGCGGGTTCTGTCCTCTGAATGATTTTACTCTGAACCAATCTTCCATTTCTTAAGAACTTAAGAAATGCCATACTGGATCAGACCAAGGTCCATCAAACCCAGTATCCTGTTTCACAAGTGTCTGGCAGGTTCCCAAAAGGCAAACAGGTTCCATGATGCTTGTCTTGGGGTAAACAGTGGATTTCTTGAGTCCTCTTTAATAATGGTTTATTGACCTTTCCTCCAGGAACTTATCCAAACTATTTTTTAAACCCAGCTACACTAACAGCTTTTACTACATCCTCTGGTAGTGAATTCCAGAGTTTGATTACGCATTGAGCAAAAAAAAATATTTTCTCTTATTAGTCTTAAATAGGTTACATTGTAGCTTCATTGCATGTTCTTTAGTCTTTCTATTTTTTGATGGCGTAAACAACCGATCTACGTCAACCCATTCCACTCCATTCATTAATTTATAGACCTCTATCATATCTCCCTTCAGCCGTCACTTTTCCAAGCTGAAGATCCCTAACCTTTTAACCCTTCCTCCGCTTTACTGTTTTGGTGGCTCTTCTCTGTACCTTTTCTAATTCCACTATATCCTTTTATGATACAGCGACCAGAAGTGCACACAATATTCAAGTTGTGGTCGCACCATGGAACGACACAGAGGCATTATAATATCCTTATTTTATTCTCCGTTCCTTTCCTTATGATTCCTAGCATTCTGTTTGCTTTCTTGGCCACTGCTGCACACTGAGTGGAGGATTTCAATGTATTATCCACAATGATGCCTAAATCTTGTTCTTGGGTGGTGGTTTCTAAGATGGTACCTTGCATCAAATAACCAAAGTTTGGGTTGTTCTTTCCAAGGTGCATAACTTTACACTTGTCCACATTACATTTCATCTTCCATTTAGATACCCTTTCTTCTAATTTATCACAATCCTCTTGTAATTTTTCACAATCCTCTTGTGTTTTAACAACTTTGAATAATTTTGTGCTATCTTCAAATTTGACCACCTCAGTCATCATTCCCATTTCTAGGTCATTTATTAACATGTTAAAAAGTAGTGGGCCCAGAACAGATCCCTGTAGTACTTCACTATTTACTTTTCTCAATTGAGAAAATTGACCATTTAGCCCTACTCTCTACTTCCATCTTTTAAGCAGTTCCTGATCCACAATCCCAAGACGTTTTAATTTGGTCAATAGTCTCTCATGAGAGACTTTGTGAAAGGCTTTCTGAAAATCCAGATATGCTATATCAACCGGCTCACCTTTATCTACATGTTTATTTACACCCAAAAAAATAGAACATTAGTAAGACAAAACTTACCTTGGCTAAATCCATGTTGCTTTTCTCCCATTAAACCCTGCTATATACATGCATGCAATGCATATACATAATTAGTGATTTTATTCTTCATAATGTTTTTTACCATTTTGCCCGGGAAGACACCAGACTCACCAGTCTGTAGTTTCCAAGATCAGCCCTGGAACCCTTTTTAAATATTGGCATTCCATTGGCCATTATCCACTCTTCAGGAATTACAGATGATTTTAATGATAGTTTACAGATTACTAAATAGTAGGTCTGCAATCTTATATTTCAGTTACTAATAGTAGGTCTGCGATCTCATATTTCAGTTCTTTCAATACCCTTGGATTATACCATCCGGTCCAGGTGATTTGCTACTCTTCAATTTATCAAATAGTTGTAGTACATCTTCCTGGCTTTTCAATATTTCTTTCAAATCTTCCAATACATCACTTTTATATACCAATTCAGGTATGGATAACTTCCCTACATCTTCTTCGGTAAAGACTGAAGCAAATAATTCATTCAGTCTCACCTTTATGGCCTTGTCCTCACCTAGGACCCCATTTACCCCTCTATCATCCAATGGTCCAACTGACTCTCTCACAGTTTTTTTGCTACAATTGTACTTGAAAATGTTTCATTATGCATGTTTGTATTTAACGGCTGCCTTATATATCCCTTGCATCTAACGTGTCAGTGCTTATGTTGTTTCCAGTTTTCATCATTTGGCTCCTTTTTCCATTTCCTGAAAGATGGGTTTTTTTTCTGGCAACAGCCTATCTGACCTTGTCTTTAAACCATTTTGGCAGTTTTTGGCCTTCCTTCTACTTTTCTTAAAGCATGGAATACATCTGTTCTGGGTGTCCAAGATATTTTTTTTAAACAATGCCCAAGTTTCATGGAAATCTTTAATATTTGCAGCTGTTCCTTTTAGTCATTTTTTAATTATTTCCCTCATTTTATCATAGTCTCCCTTTTGGTAATATTGCGGATTTCCTTGACATCCTTCTTTCATTTATTAAAACAAATGTGATCATGATATGATCACTATTAACAAGTGGCCCCAACACCCTTATCTCTTACATCAGAACCTGCATGCCTCTAAGGACTAGGTCCAAACTAGCTGCCCCTCTTATCAGTTCATGAACCAGCTAGAATAAGTCCCCCTGGATGTCAGAAGATAGAGGATCCGCGGCCTGCCAAAGAGGTGAGAGGGTGCAGGGGATTCTCCGTGGCCCGATCCTGGACATGGCAGGTCCGATTGGGGGTTGGTCTGTAGGGAAAGGAAGATTATGATGCCAGCAGGTGATCACATCTCCTGCATGGAGTCATGGTATCATGGCAACAGGACGCCATGCCACCACCACTCATTGCTGAAGCCAGGTTAGGCTAGTCAGGTAAGTGCTGCGACATCCGGGGTTCCTGAATCGGGGCATGTCCTGGATATCCCAGCCTTATGCCATGATTATGTTCCTGAAGGGCTGTCTAGCTCCCGTGGGAGCAGAAGCGGCTGCATCATCAGGCTGTCCAGATGTCTGGACATCCGTCAGCCCGGAGACGCACATATCTAAATTGCCCTCCATGTATTTTATTATGGATGTTTTATTGTTCACTGCCTAGGAATGTATGATGGATCGATTATAAAGCTGAGAAATGAAATGAATGTTTCTCATGCAGCACTCACCATGGTGATCTCAGAACATCATAAAAACATAGAAAACTATGCCAGAGAAGGATAATATGGCCTATTCATTCTGTCTATCCATGAGAACTCTTAAGTTCTACAACCCCTTCCCCTCCCATAGACATGCTCTGTATTTCTTCCATGCTTTCTTAATTTCATATACATTTATTTATTTACAGAATTTTGTATACTGCCAAAGGCACTTGCATCATGGTGGTTTACAATATTCAAGTACAGATATTCAGAGATAATCACAATCATAATGAAAAATGACAAACTGTCTTTAGACCATCACCCCCAATGGGATATTTTTGCATGCATCCACCACTTTTCATAAAGAAATGTTTCCTTAGATAACTCTCCTTTCACCTTCATTTAATGACCCCTCATTCTAGAGCTTCTTTTCAAAGCTTAACTCATGTGCATGCATACTATGGGAGTATTTACATTTAAATCACCTTCTCTTCTGACTTTCCTCCAAAGTATATATTTGAAATCTTTAAGTATATCCTCATATACTTTATGAAGAAGATCACCGACCATTTTAGTAGCTAACCTCTGCACCTACTCCATCCTGTTTATACGTTTTTGAAGGAGAAGTCTCCAGAATTGTACAGAGCATTCCAAATGAGTTTTCACTAGAGACTTTCTGCTAGCCATTCCTCTTCCTATGGACACAAACATTCTTCTGGATTTTGCTCTTCTTTCATGCATTAAAGTACTTCACCCCCGGGGGGGGGGGGGGTGGAGCCTGCGGCGCTACAGGATGGCTGCATAGGAGAGTTTCTCCGGTGACTTCTGAGGAATCCTGAGATATTTCCTTCTCCCCGAGATTCGTTTTGCTACCTATCAGGGTGTCCCATGAGCGTGAGTACGCTTGGATTATGTCCTGCAGCAAACCAAAAAAATTGGGCTTTACTCTGAATATGAATGCCGGTTCTAAGAGGAGCAAGTCAGATCCACTCTCCCCGCACAAGATGGCGGCCGCGCGGGAAGCAGATGAAACAATGAAGGAGGTGTTGGGGGAGATACGCGCGGTAAGAAAGATAGTCACGGCGAGTGGAGAGGTGCAGACACAAGTACAAGCTGAGATACATGATCTGAAGGCACAAATGGAGAGGCTCGGGAGTCGCATAGACAAAGCGGATGCCATTTTGAAAGTGCACGAGGACCAGATAGGGCAGCTCAGGAAGGCCCAGAAGAAAATTGATCGCATGGAATTGGCCATAGAAGACCTAAGCAATAGAAACAGAAGAAATAATATTCGGGTCATAGGAGTGCCGGAGGGAGCCGAAGGAACTGATATGATAGCATTTCTGACCCAAGCTATTCCAAAAATGGTGCGGTTAAATTTAACTGGCCCTTTGGAAATTGAGAGGGAGCATAGAGTGCCAACTCAAGCGGGTCCTCATAAACAGCAGATACGACCCATAATTTTTTGTGTATTGAGGTACCAGACTGTCACACAGATCATGAATGCTGCACGTTCGGCTTCTACGATAACCTATGAGGGGCACAATATCTCCGTTTTCCCGGACTTTTGCAAAGCCACGGTAGATAAAAGGAAGCAGTTTTTGGTGTTGCGGCCTTGCCTAAAGCGTCTGCAAGCAAAGTACGGGCTGTTCTATCCAGCACGATTCAAGATAACTTTGGATAATCATACTAAAGTTTTTGATGACCCGGCGATTGCAGCCCAGTTTGTTGAAGATCAGGAAACCCTGGTGATGCAATGAACTGCTGAGTGTAGATGGGGTGGGTGTTTGGGTGCCTTCTGGGGGCAAAATGTATGATGGGCAGGGCTTTCTGGGTAGAGGTTGGTAGATGTTTGCAATTACATATGTTGTTTCAAAATGTGTGTATGGGTAAAAAGGCAGCCCGGTATAGAGGGCACCAGGGGAAAGTAATGTTGGGTTATGTCAGTGCATATAATGTGTATTAACGGACAGTAGGATGCTTGGGTGGTGAGAGGGTGGTATGTATATGTGAGTAAATCATTATGGGGAGGGGGTATGTCTAATATAGTATTGGGTGTTGGGAGTCACTGTGGCCTGAATGATGCATGTTGGCTTACCAAGTTCTGATAACAGCTATATAATGGTGGAGTACCAGATGCCTTGCAAGCCCTTCTTAGTTTGTCACAGCTATAAGTTAATTTATGCTATGGGTATCCAGAGCGGGTCAAGGGTAATATCCTTCTCTATTATAGTAAAGTGAATCCTCTTAAGTTGCTGTCCTTGAATGTAAAAGGTATTAAGCATCCTGCCAAGCGCAAGAAGATTTTGTTATATGCCCAGAAGCAGGGAGCTGATATTGTGATGTTGCAGGAAACACACTTGGCTACAAGGGAGGCAATGAAGCTCGAACAGGAGAAATATGATCTAGCGGAGCATGCACCAGCTCTTGGAAAGAAGAACGGGGTGGCAATTCTGGTTCGGAAGTCACTAAGGGCCCGCCTTCAAGTTACCAGAATGGATCCTGAAGGAAGATGGGCGAGTGTCCAGATTGAAGTGGAAAGTAGGAGGATGGCGTTGGTTAACATCTATGCGCCCAATTGTGATGACCCCAAATTTTTCAAGAACCTGGCGGAAGTACTCCAAGAGTATTCTGGGCTGCCTATTGTTGTTGGAGGAGATTTTAATATGGTTATGGACCAATTAATTGATTGCCAGCCTGGCAGGGGGAATAGGAAGTGCAGAGCTTTGGAGGTACTGTCCTCAGTAATGAACTACATTGGATTGGTTGACATCTGGAGAATACTTCATCCAACTGAAAAAGATTTTACCTTTTTCTCCCATCCACATGGATCCTATTCCCGGATAGATTTTTTCCTGGTGTCCAAGCCGCTTCTTAAGGAGATCAGAGGTGCAGACATATTAAGTACTCATATTTCCAACCACGCTGCAATTACCTTGGTGTTGGAGCTGGCGCAGGTGGAAGGGAAGAGCTGTGGATGGTTTTTCCCTAGAGTTCTGTCGGCAGAGGATTCCTTTAAAGTGTATGTTCAGCAAGCAATAAAAGATTTCTTTGAGCTTAATGATCCAGGTGAAACGTCCATATGGGCTTGGTGGGAAGCTTTCAAGGCTTCTATGAGGGCCAAGATTACCAGTTTCACTATTGCTGCCAGAAGAAAGGAAAGGGCTAAGCTCGTAGAACTGGACCAGTGGATAAAGGCTGGTGAAAGAATTTTACAGAAACAAGCGAATGCTCAGGTAACTCTTCATCTACAGAAGCTACGATTTCAATATAACTCAATAATTAGTAGGGATGTGGAACAGTCTACTTTTGAGTTGCAAGCGAGCTACTATGCAGAAATGAACAGGGCTGGAAAGTTGCTGGCTACGAGATTGAAACCTAGATACAGGAAATCCCACATCGCAGTCATAGAAGATGCCAGCGGGGGTCCCTTGAAGGACAGTCGGTGCATCGCTGATGCCTTCCGGACATTTTAAGAACAATTGTATTCATCGGAAGCCATACGGAACAAGGATGATATGGAGAGCTTCTTGGATCAGATGGAGCATCCCAGCCTGGGCCTGGAGCAGAAGGCGGCTCTAAATAGAGAGCTGGAGAGAGAGGAGGTGATGGAAGCCCTAGCAAGAATGAAGTCGGGTAAAGCCGCAGGGCCAGATGGAATCCCAGTGGAATTTTATCAGTTGTTTGCAAAAGACCTTTTGCCATATATGTTGGCGTATTATCAACCACTGCGACAGTTGAAGAATTGTGCAGGGGCTTTCGCGGAGGCCACTATTTTGGTTCTGTAAAAACCTGGGAAGGACCCGAAGATGGTGGGCAATTACAGGCCCATCTCTCTACTTAATGCGGACTATAAAGTGTATTCGTCAGTGCTGGCTAATCGCGTCAATAAGGTCTTGTACCTGCTTATACATCCGGATCAATGTGGATTTGTGAGTGGAAGATCTACAACTGATAATGCCCGGTTACTCTGTAATTTGCTAGAGGTAGTGGATTGGGCAGACTCACCGCTTACTGGCCTATCATTGGATGCTGAAAAAGCTTTCGACAGACTGGAGTGGCCCTTCTTATTTCGAGTGCTGGAGTGGTTTGGATTCCCTGATAAGTTAGTGCGTATGATTCGATTGTTGTACGCGAATCCTTCAGCTCATATACTTGCCAATCAAGTGCTGTCCAACTCTTTCTCACTACACAGGGGCACCTGTCAGGGATGTCCGATGTCCCCCATGTTATTCAACTTGGCTTTGGAACCATTAACGATACTTGTGCGACAGACAAGGGAAATTAAGGGAATTAGCATTGAGGATCTCCATGTTAAAGTTTCGGCGTATGCGGATGACCTGTTGTTCTTTTTGCAGCCAGCATCAATTAACCCTTTACTCCAGCTGATTGACAATTACTCCCGGTATTCTGGGTATAGAGTGAACTGGACAAAGTCGGTGGCTTTCCCCATGAGTCAGAGTGCAACTGCAAATATGGTGCAACAATTCTCTTTCAAATGGGAATCCTCGACTATAAAGTATCTGGGTGTCCAGTTTGGGGCTTCGCTGGATGAAACAAGGAGAGTTAATATGGAAAAGGTGAAGAAGGTCGCCTGGACATTTTCTCTGCATTGGTCTTCTCTCCATTTGTCATGGTGGGGGAGATTAGAGTCCATTAAGGTGACTCTAATGCCCAAAATAAATTATATCCTGGGGATGGTTCCTATACTGTTTCCAGGAGCAGTTTATAAAGAGGTGGAGCGTATTCTTGCTTCCTTCCTATGGAATGGGAAAACTCAGAGGATAGCTTTGAAGAAGCTTAAAGCAAGTAAGCTGGAGGGGGGAGTTCACTTTCCAGACTTCCTGTGGTACCATATGGCAGCAATTCTCAAACAAGGTAGCTTATGGTCTGCTGGAGTTACTTTATCTCGGAAGCCAGTATGGCTTGAACTGGAAGAGCGCTTGGCTTCACCTCTCCCGGCACATCTGCTGATGGGTATGAGATGCCCTGAGGAAATCAAGGTTGGACGTATTATCATCTCTACTCAGAGGACCTTTCAGAGTCTCCTTTCGACAATGGGGAAAGACAACATCCCTTCACGGCAGCTTCCTTTATGGCAGAACCCCTTGCTAAAGATTAATAAGTCTTCCTTTGCCTGGGCGGAATGGCAGAGATGCGATGTTTGGTCGGTGGGACAGCTGCTAGATGGTGACAGTTGGAAGCCATTCAGCATGCTGCAAAAGGATTTTGGGATTCCATCTAAATGTTATTTTCAATAGCTCCAACTAAGGCACTGTTTAGGCAGTTTGAAGAAAAAGCCTAATGATTATCTGGATGCTTGGATGTTGGAAACGGTAATGGCGGATGTACATGCCAAGAAAGGGGGTGTATCTAGGTTGTCCTCTGCCTTCAGGAGCAGCGGTGTGGAATCGCTGAGGGGCCTACAGAAAGTGTGGGAGGAAGAGACAGGTATCAATATGTCCCAACAAGCTTGGAATCGCTTCTGGAGTCCAATAGTTCATGTTTATAGATCAGCAGCACTTACACAGTCTTTGTTTTTCTTCGCCCATAGGGCATATATTACTCAGGTAAAGCTGTCCAAGTGGAATAAGGATGCGTCCCCGAGCTGCTGGTCCTGCCAGGGGGATATCGGTACCTTGAGGCATATGTTCCTGGATTGCCCGTGCATTCAAGGATTTTAGGATCCAGTATGGAAAAGAATACAACAGGTGTTTAACTTCTCCTTTCCTTTGTCATGGGGTATAATTGGCTTAAGGTCGCTCGCGGACATCCCCATGCTGCCTAAGAAGCATTTTTTTGGATTGAACTTCAAATAAATAAATAAATAAATGCTGGCAATAGCTATAAAACTTATCCTTAGTAAGTGGAAAGACTCAACAACCTTAACATGGCAGACATGGTGGAATCAAGTGTGCCTATATAGCAAATATGAGAAAGCGCATGATAAGTTTGCTCATGCCAGAGGGAGGAGGGTTCCCGGGTATAAATGGGCTGCTCTGGATTTCTTTGCGGGAATTTCTGATAGTGGCTAAGTTTCTTAGGAGGGGCTTGCTAGGTGTTGGGCTGAAGGAGGGTATTTGGTAGTCTGGTACGGGTGTTCAGTGTTGGATGAAGGTTGTGTTTTGCTTCTTCTTGTGTGTTATAAAATGTAAAAATATTAATTAAAAAAAGAACTTCACCCCCTATATTATATTGCTCTATTGGGTTTTTTCAGCCTAAATGTATGACCTTGTATTTTTTACCATAAAATTTTAGCTGCCAAATTCTAAACCATTCTTCAATCAGAACCATCCTAAAAAGCATTCTTAAGAAACCTCCCACCCACCCAATCCCCCAGTATCCCCAAGGGATCACTTTCATGTATAGTGAGGGGACAGGAATTATCCCTAGTTGCTACTGCCTTATTGACACCTAGGTTCAAAATGCACCCAAATCCTCCTAGTTGTAACCTCACAGCATTGCCATTAAGGAGCAAGCTGCCATACAAGAGTGAGACTACTGCTAGAGATCATGCTGCACATTTTGTATTGAGGCGAACAGGGGATTGTTCTTGCTTTCTTAATAGCTAGCAGGGACATCCTGGTATGTGACAGCGATTGGGAGCACAATCACAATCACAATAGCAGCAGTGTAATTTAATCCTTGGCTTCCCTGGTCCTAGCTCACTGTGCTAGTCATTAGACTATTCCTAAATATCCAGGTTCTGAAATACTGTTCTGGGGATGACTATGTAGATGACCCTGCACACATCCATATTGGGCACATCCATGCTTGTGAAATAATATCGGCTTTTTTTTCAGATGTTCTGTCTTAGAAGTCCCAGATTTCATTTGGATACCTTTTCTAAAATGCCCCTCCACATGGCCAAAATGCATGCTAGTTTAGAGTGTGATGTGAATGCCCACACCTAAATTTGTAAGGAACATATGTGAATTATAAGATTTTACAATTTACGCATATAACTTTGGTCTCCATCCATATCCTGCCCGAACTTCATCCCTGTGCATGCTCACAGTGAAAATACATGCAATCAGCCCAATGTGCATTCTTACAAAATAGCGACCTACTAAAGTACCCACATAAATGCCCATGTATGCACTTAGATCACTAAAATACTGCAATTTAAGCATATCAGTAGTGCATAACTTTATACGGTACGTATAAAATTACCCTCCTTCATGTAAAAGATAGGGCTATGGTATTCTCCTATGAGGATTTGGCACAATGTTTTTAGAGGAAGATGGTGGAAATCCAGGCATCATTTGGCGGCAGGTTGGGAGAAATATGGTAGGGAGAGGAAATGTGGATGAGGGATTGATTAAGGAAAAAAGGAAAGACAGTGGTGGGTAATTTTATAACTAGGCACCTAGGTTAAATGTCCTGGTAGGCACTTACTTTGTGTCTACTTTATAAAGACAAATACGCGCCTATTTGTCTTTAGAAAATACTTGCAAAAATCCTACTGAGATTACATCTATCTTGCAGGCACAGACATTATGCCTGCTTGAGAGCAAGTGTTAATGATCTCACATAGACTATTAAAATGCATGCATAAATTATTTTATAATCTATGTTCCACCCAAGCCATTCCTACAGTAAAAGTATGCACTGGTAATCACTGGATTTTCTTGGCTAGGCATAACCTAACTACCTCATTGGCACTCAACCTTGACAATTTAGTCTCCGATTGGAATAAAACACTCAGTTTAATCGCAGTATGTCCATCAACTAACAAACTCCAAGGGAAGCGACTATCTGCAATCCAAACTCTGCAAGATCAATAACAACTCATCAGCTAGCACTATCCCTGAACCATACGACCAAACACCACTCACCATCTTCTCAATACCATCCAAACAACGCATTGAGGACACCATTGTTGGCATCAACATGACTACCGCCCAAACTGATCCATGCCCAGCGTTCTGGATTAAAGAACTTCGGACCGACTTCAGTCCCTTCATATCTAGACTCATGGAACAATCTTTCACTACAGGAGCTTTCCCAAGTATCCTCAAGCGCATATCTATAAGACCCTTACTAAAAAACAACAAGCTTAACCCTCAGAAGCCTGAATCATATAGACTGATATCAAGTATACCGTTTCTGGCAAAAATAATGGAAAAGGAAGTTCAAAGACAAATCCAAGATCATGTTGATACCAACGCACCACTGGACCCATGCCAGCACGGTTTTAGAGAAGTCCATGGTGTTGAAACACTTCTCACCACACTCTTCAGTAGCATAATAACAGGCATTGACAACATCCGCCAAGGGTTCATCCTTGTCTTCCTAGACATTGCAGCAGCGTTTGACTCCGATAGCCATGAGTGCCTCCTTGAACGACTCAAGGAGAAGGGAATCACCGATAAAGCACTTGAGTGGTGTATGTCCTACCTTTCTGATAGATGGCAGCAGGTACAATCCAGCGATACATCATCTGATCCGTTCCACCAAAAGCAAGGTGTTCCACAAGGGTCCTCCCTCTCCGCCCTGATGTTCAATATATACATGCAGCCTATATGCAACCTGATCCGGTCCTTCAGTGTTAACTGCCTTATTTACGCTGATGACGTGCTGTTATACATGCCTTTTGCAACAGAGAAACCCAACCTCACACCTATAACAAACTGCATAAATGAAGTTTCTAACTGGCTGCAATCCCAAAACCTTAGGATCCAACACAAGAAAACGGAGGTTTTATTTATTACAAGGAATCAAAACTTCACTGCTCCGTCTTTCATAAAAGTGAAGGACGCAGATCTCCAGACCAAGCCCACTATCAGATACCTTGGCGTGACCTTAGACCAGCACTTGGCTATGAAGGCGCACATAGGAAACATTGTAAGAACGGTATACCATAAAATCCGATCCCTTAGACATCTAAGATCCCTGCTTGCACCTGATGATTTCAGAACCATCTATCAGGCACTAATCATACCGCATTTTGATTATGCAAATTCAATCCTGCAAGGTCTCCCTCAAGCCACCTTAAATCCACTTCAACTTGCAATGAATGCCACAGCAAGAGTTCTACATGGCGCTTCTAGGAAAGACCATGTCACACCCATTCTAAAACATCTCCACTGGCTCCCGATACAAGGTAGAATCACTTACAAGACCTTACTACTTACCTTCAAGGTTATTAAAGGGCTTTCGTTGGCATCATTGACTGAACTAATCCAGACAACTCCTCTCAATAGGGACAGAAGGTCAGTAACACTTAACACCCTGGTAGTCCCAAAATTAATAACACAATGCACCAAGGCAACAGTAGGCAGGGCCTACAATTTCTGCGCACCAAAGTACTGGAACAGCCTCCCTCACGGCATCCGATCAATCCAGGACTTATTTCAGTTCAGAAAGACCTTAAAACTTCACCTCTTCCTCCAGTTTTACCCAGAAGCCAATGTGGACGCTGCACCATCCTCACAAGCCTCTCAGAACCCCCTTGACTGAAGTCAAAAGAGTTCCCAATTATGTCTTAAATTGTAAATAGTTACCCTGTTATCCAAGTTGCATTACCTGTTCAACTGTAAACACAAAGTACCATCGGAAATGTGTATTTTATTGTTCATTGTAAACCGCACTGATGCTGAATAGCGCAGTATAAAAGAGACTCTAATAATAAATAAATTAAATAACCTGTAGTAGATTACCAGGTCTTACCCAAGGTCACAAGGAGAGCCAGTAGGATTTGAATACTGATTTGTTGGGTACTAGATTAGAAGACCGAACACAATTTAGGATAGCTATCCAGAGGGCCGCCATGAGTCGACTCCGACTCGACGGCACTTAACAACAACAACAACAACAGATTAGAACTCTAACCAATAGGCTATTTGTCTAATTGTATACCACCATGTATGCATGAAAATACCTTTATGAAATTATCCCCATAGAGGCTATACAATAAAGTGTGTTGAGGGGGGAGGGCAGTCTGAGCCAGTAACATAGGTAAAGGTATGAAAGACGCTTCAGAAATTAAAGTATACAACTTGTAGGTTTGAACTGGGACCAGCAAGGATAGAGAAGTTGTTGGGGAGGAAATGGAGGAAGAGTTACTAAACTTCATCAACATATCATTGCAAGAAAATAATTCCCAACGTATTTAAAGAAGGCAGTCATTTTACCAATATTAAATGGGGAAGGTTTAGACCCAGGGTTGGTGTCAAATTGTCAGCCAGTTTCCAGTCTGCTATTGTTGGGAAAGACAGAAGAATCATCACATTGTAGATTTTTTGGACCGAACTGGGGCATATGCTTGTACCAGTTGGAATTCAGAGCAGGACATGGGATGGAAGCTTTATTGGTAAGTTGATTGGATACTGTCAAAATATGTGTGACAAATGAGAAGATTCATTATTTATCTTCTTAGACCTATCAGCTGCATTTGATACTCTGAACCATGGAAATTAAAGAGGGTAAGGCTGGAGTGAAAGCTATTAGAGGGAGTTTCCTCATTCTTGAAGGAAAAACATATTTTATGTTGGGATGGGATGTATTCAGAAGCTTATCTGCTAGATTCTGGAATATGTCAGTGCTCACTTATGTTCCCCTTGTTATTTTAATGTGCATTTGGTACAACTAGCATGTTGGAACAATATGCTGCTTGTACCTTAATGATGTGCAATTGTTGGTGAAAGAAGGGAAGGATTGGGTGAAGGATATTTAAAATATTATATATTGCTTGGGCGTGGTTGAAAGTCAGTTGTAAGGTAGCCGATTGCAATTAAAATCCCTGCAAGTGGGTGGGGCCAAGATGGCCACAGGTTGGTGAGACTTGTTCGGAACTGCTTCTCTTCAATTACCTTACAGCTTTTTCCATTGTCAAATATGCCTCCTAAGAATGGGAAAAAGATGGCGGCCAAGAGTCCTAAGGCTGTGCCTCGATCCCCATTCAGCAGACTCTGGACTCGCATATGCTTCCTTCTTTGGGGAAAAGTGCCACATGTGAGTCGCCTGCTGACTGATGCTTGATTAGGAAGGCTTCGGGTATCGGGAGCATACCTTCTTTGAACCTGTGGCAGCTCCCAGTTCTTTCCAGTGAGACCCTGATTACCCAAGAGCATGAGACCAGTATTGGAGCAATGCTTGTCTCTGAGGTGAGCTCCTTGGAGGAAAACAGGGCCTTCAGTGATGCCCTCCTCTATTAATGTCATGCCTGGTTTGTCAGATAGTGATACAATTCAGCAGGTGATGCTGGGAACTGGAAGCATGGAGATTCCATCAGAAATGCAAGTATCCCTCCAAACCATCTGAGAATTACTTCTTAGAATTGGCAGCACTATGAAATGCTGCATTGGTTAGCACACTTGAAGTTCTAGCCCAAAAACAAGATAAGAAAGACAGGAAAAAATTAATGCTGTTGAAATATGGGCTAAAAAATCTAAAGAAGTTATTTCAGCTTTAATCACAGATAAGATGGTCATTCATCAAAAGATAGAGGCTTTTGAGAATCAGTCATGTTATTTAAATTTACGAATCTTGAACTTTCTAAAGTTGGTGGGCCGTTTTCCTTTTGACGGCCTCAAGAAGTGCTTAGTAGACATTTTGCATGTTCCTGAAGCTAGTTTGCCTCCATTCAATAAAGACTACTATTTGCCAATGCTAGTGTTAGGGGTAGCAGCATCTCTTAATTATTTGGATGTTTCAGCCCTGTTGCAAACGTCAGACTTGGTGATTCAAGAGGAATGGACTGTATTGGCTTCCTTTGTGTTTGAACAAGATTTAAATATGATTCTACATTTATATTTCAAAGTGTTTTTTGGTACAAAAATCTGGATTTATCCTGATGTGGCACCTGTAAAACAAAAATGGTGTAAATTGTTCTTGGCTATGAGGAAAGAATGTGTTGAGTTAGGGGCAACTTTTTTGTTATGCCACCCTTGAAATTGCATTGTTAGATATTTAAATGTAGGTTGTGGCCCTCATTCTTGAAAGCGGGTTGCGGGACTGCATGTCCCGCCGGGACGGGCAGACCCGCAATCCATCTAAATCCTGTTCCACCACCAGCTCTCCTCATATGCCCTGTGCTTCATGACGGGGCGAGCCGGCGGGGGGCAGGAGGGAGCAGAGTGTGGATGGGCTGCCCAGCAGCATCTACAGGGCCAATTCAGGTCATGACCCTATATATTCTGCTGGGCCTGTAAGGCTGTGCTGCTTATACCACCTCCAAGGTGGTATAAGCGGCACATTTTGCACGATCGAGCCCGGAAACCCAATCCAGGCTGTGGGAGGCCAGTTGTGGGTCAGGTGGCGGGGTTTTGGGGGGGCCAAAGCTGAGGATGTCTGGGGTGTCTATGGGAGGACGTTCCCATAGGTGGAGGGGGCACATGGAGCCATCCTTGGGCCTGATTCTGGCTCCCGCAGGAACATTTTGTTCCCATGGACCAAAATCTGTTCCTAATGGCCCTGTCTTCACCAGAGACCTCTTGACGGCCCAAAGGCCTGTTATCTCTTCTAACTTTAGATGTGGTAAAATTCAAAGTTTCAAAGTGAGCGGTCTTTAGATATTGCAGGCTGTATTTATAGAATTTATTACCTCAGGAAATAAGAAGTGAGATTTATTACCTCCGTTTTTAATTGATGGATGAAACACATGGTTCAATATTCAAAAACACTTATCCAGTTCGCAGCACCACTGAGGTGGAGGTAGATGCGTCCACGCTAACTGCAACAGTGATGGTTAGTCTGTGCTATTCACCCCATGCCGACAGCAGTGTACAGTCAACATCCATTCTCTGCCCCTAAGCCACCCAGACCCTGCTCCACCATGCGTTATGCAGTTAGTTTGAATGCTTTAGCACGTGGTAGATGTTAACATGGTCATGCAGCCTCACACTAACTGTTCAGCACACATTTTAAAATGAGGTAAACATTAGGTCACTTTAGTAAATATGCCCTCTAATTTGTCTGGTCTAGAGGGGTCTAATTGATATATTTTCCTAACTCAGAAAGTTATCTGTGCAGTTTAGTTGGATATAGACCACACTGTTTTTGAAATTATTTATTTAAAAGGAAGAAAGACTTCCAAGAAGACTCTTGTATGGTCTAGTTCATTTACTTGAATTAACATTATGCATTATTAATATCATTTATAATAAATTTACTTTCTAGGCTGAGACAAATTTTTCACAAAGAGTAATGATGAAAATGCAAACACTGGCCCACCGCTTTTCTATTTCCTTTTTCAAATGGATTACTGTGACCATCACTGCAGATCTTACATTCTTAAAAATGATGGTGTAGTAGAGTTCATGTACTGTAACCTATGTTTCAAAATGATATATCATCACTTTGGGTCTGCTGTACCTGAACCCCAGTCCTGAAAAATTTGGCAGTTTCTGGCGAGGATCGTAGGAAATTGCTATACTTTGTATTCATCTAAAGATTATTTTTTCCTGTCACGAATGTAGCCTCAGTCCATTTCATTTGGTCACAGAATTCTAGACTATGACTTTCCCTTTTTCTTCCATTTTATTAAGAAATGAGGTAGTCAATCTATCTGAAAGAACTGTAATTTTCAGAGCTCGTCACCCTGACACTTTACGCTATACCTAAATTTTTTGCTACACTATAGCACAATCTCTTTCATAAGCATGGAACAAAACTTCATAAAATTGAGCTAGTTTAGAATGAGAAAAGGATATCTTAAAGCATACAAGTGGAATATTTTGAGATGGAAAGGTAGATTTTAAAGAACACAATGAACTGAACAGAGATTTTATTTTCAACTGAATTTTAAGAACATTTTCAAACAGCGTATGTACCGTTTGTTTTTGAAAATCACTATTTCTCATGCTTTTTTTTTGTAAGTGAAAATACAATTTTATTCATAGGAGAGTGACATACATTGAGTACCAACATCAACTAATGCGCAATTAGAAAAGCAAATAAATAAGATAATTGTGCTACTGACAGAGACTGAACAAAGTATTCCTTTAAGGATGTCGTCTATGATGCAGCCTATTTAAAGTCTAATAACTGGACATGTGCTATAAATATTATGGGATGTCATCCTGAACTTAAGTATTTAATATTCTGTGCAGGTGTAAGTTTTCGGTTTCACGCTGTGCAAACTGCTGCAGCTGCACATTCAGGGCTCTTAAAATTCTTAAACATGCAAGGGTGACACAACTTATTTTCTCAGTAGGTAGAGTGTAGCATGCAATTTTACACTTCATGACATACTGGCTCTTGGCATCTGGAAGCTACTGACTACATTGCAAACAGTGACAACTGTGACAACCTACAGTGACGTGATGGTATTATCTCGGGATGTGGCAACAGTTATAGCATGTGGCAGCTGTATTCAGAGCAGTAGACACTTACTAGTTGGCCTCTGGCAGCTTTCCTGTAGTTCCTATCTCTGTTTTTCAAAGTGTAGGCAGGTACAAATTATATTGATATTTATTGTCTTCTCAACATTTTTTAAAAATGGTTTTCTGCTGGATTTTTAATAATTGCATCACAGCATTTTTGTTTTAGGGATTTATTTCATTTTCATTGTAATTTATTTATTTTATGTTTTATTCTTTTCATGCATTAGTTGTACATTTTTGATTCACTTGGGGGTCTGTGTCGTAAGTGGTGCTAGCGGCTTCCGTGCGATATCAGAGCTGCAGATCCCTTGAATAGAATGGGGCCGTGGCTCCGATTTCGTACGGGAGCTGCTAGCACCGCTTAGTCAACAGACTCCTTGGTTAGTTTCTTTTCATTTTCTTATGTCTATGTGTACAGTATATATTATTTTATAGGCAGCTCTGTTCAACTTCAACATTATTCACTATCCCTTCACTTGCACTACCATCTGTCCATACTCTGTTGCTCTTCCCGCATACGAATTTGGCTTATACCAAGGAGACTCTAGTTTGCAAAATGTCATGGCTGCAGCTTTTTATTTTATTTTTGTATTTTAAAATTTTTATTACATGTTACTATTATTACTACTGCTACTGATAATTTGTATAGTGCTACAAGGCATACTGTACAGACACATATATAAAACAGTCCCTGCTCAACAGAACTTACAATCTAATCAAGACAGACAACACAACAGCTGAGGATGAGAATATCTCTAAGGGAATGGTAAGGAAACACATAGGACATTAAGCAGATCAAGGCATTCACTGTAGCTAGGTTTATAAAGTTTAACTACTATTGCCCCAAGATTGGGAGTTGCAATTTTTATCTGTCAAGGTATTAAAATGGTCCCACATCCCATTATACAAATTTCATTGTCATGGTATTTCATTATCATTGGGCAAAGAGGCCCCATCCAAGCTCAGTAGCAATAAATCACCAGGCCCTCCTCCCTTTCCAATATTTTGCTTGTTCACATATAAAGGATAGGAAGGCCCTATCTGAACTGTAAAAACAATAGATGGCCAGACCTCTCCACAAAGTCATAAATTAATAAAGTCAAATACTTGTAAAACAAAATTTCATATTTGCCATTGTCACAAAGAGTGCTCACCATTGATGTCACCTCTGTTCATTTTCATAATGGGCACTATGTAAGTATAATTATAATATACACTGGGTGTGGGGGGGGGGGTTCAATGGCGGTGACCAGCACAGTTAAAGTAGTTGGCCATCACCACTTTAATTTGGCCCTGGATAGTCAGTGCTGGGGCCATAAAAAAGGGACTATAGTAATAGGTATGGAAGTGAAGACTGGACAGGCCATATGGTCTTTTTCTGCTGACATGTTTCTATGTTTCTATCTGGGCCCCGGCATTGAAAATCCGGGTTGCCCAGATTGCAATATTGCAACCCAGTCGCTGGCCGGATTGCAAAACCAGCTAAAGTTAGGACAGTCATTTATCTGTCATAACTTTAGCTGATTAGGGTAACCAGGCAGTGTCTGAATATCACTGCTGCTTGGTTAACCCATGGTGCCACCCCTGTTCCACACCTGGGCTCCCTGACGCTAGCCATCTAGCACCAGGGCATGCAGCAGTGGCATCCAGGGATATTCAGCAACACTAATGCGTTTAGTGCTGCTAAATATCCTGATGACTTCAATAAACGTGATAGTGAATGTCAGAAGGATGCTAGGGTGCATAGGGAGAGGAATGGCCATCAGGAAGGAGGAGGTTATAGTGCTTCTGTGTAATGCTTGGTGAGATCACATTTGGAGTATTGTGTGCAATTCGGAAGACCACACCTTCAAAAAGATACAAACAGGATGGTGTAGAAGGTGGCTACCAAAATGGTCAGTGGGCTTCATCTTAAGGGGACAGACTTAAATGATCTCAATATGTATACTTTGGAGGAAAATTGGGAGAGAGGAGATATGATAGAGCAGGAGAGCCTCTTTCAATTGAAAGAAAGCTCTGCAACGAGGGGGCATAGCATGAAGGTGAAAGGGAGTAGACTCAGGAATAATAAGTAAACATTTATTTTACGGAAAGAGTGGTAGATGCATGGAACAGGCTCCCAGAGAAGGTAGTAGAGACTAGGATAGTCTCTGAATTCAAGAAAGCATGGGATAAACACAGAAGATCTCTAAAGGCAAAAAAAAAGGGACTATAGTAGAAGGGCAGACTGGATAGGCCATATGAGCTTTTTCTGCCATCATTTTTCTGTGTTTCTAATGCAGTTAGAAGGTCAGCTAACCACATTAATCATGCTGAATATATCCCCTGCCCACCACCACCACCACCAAGTACAAAAACACATTATGTAAGACAAAACTCTCAGGTAAATAAAACATTAACAACTTTATTTTTTAAGTGCCATCAAGTCAATGCTGACTCCTGGCAAACCAGCAGCCCCTATTTTTTTTTTCTTGGCCTGGTATGACCAGAAGTAGATTGCCAGGCTTTTACTTCCCCACCAATGGACGTTAAAGAGACTTGTCCAAGGTCACAAGGAGTGCCAGTGGGAATCAAACACTGATCTCTTGGTTGTTCTAACCACTAGACTACTCCTCCACTGAAACAGTGTTATAGAAATGTTAAAAAGGAACCACATCTGGAAAGCTATGTATGCTAAAGCTATGTATGCCTCTAGTGTAGGAAATAACATTCTGGAACTAGAGTATATTTGAAGAAGCTGACTTGGTTTTGGTGGCTTTCACAGAGATACGGTTCACAGAAAACTATGACTGGGATATAATTATACAGGACTGTAATCTATGACTTCTTTACATATCATATGTATTCTCCCATCTTAACTCTCACTTTCGAATAAACCATATTCATTTACAGTATCTCCTAATATTAAACCACACCATCTGCTGATCACTGGATGCCAGATGATCACTCACTAGTGACTCTTAATCAGGAACCTAGCATCACGTAGATATGGTTTGGATTATTCTTTCTTAACTGCATCTTTTTGCATTTGTGTACATTAAGAGAATAGTTTTATAAACTCCCACACAATTAATGTGTGCTGCCACATGCGTAGGACATGTCATAATATTTTGCACAGAATAATGACCACTTAAAGCATGTTTGTAAGTGCCCATTTATGCACGTATGTCCCTGCATGCTCTTTATAAGATCAGCCATTTTATTTAATCTTCCATTTGGACCACCAGCATCATATTCCTGCAAGGCCCTTGTGAAATTGCTCAACAATGTGCTTGTGAATTAACAATTTTGATTAATTTTGTACCATCTTCAAATCTGATCACCTCACTCATTGTTCCCATTTCCATTTATAGATCTGTTTAAAAAACACCTGTCCCAATACAGATCCCTGGAGTACTCCACCATTCACCTTTCTCTATGGAAAGTTTGACCATTTAACCCTACTCTCTGTTTTCTTTCTTAACAAGTTCTGAATCTACAATAGGGCGTTGCCTCCTATCTCACAGCTTTTTAATTTTCTCAGCAGTCTATCATAATGAAATTTGCCAAACACTTTCTGAAAATCCATATACATTGCTTCAACTGTCTCATTATCCATATGTTTTCTCATGCATTCAAAAAAATGTAGCAGATTGGTGAGGCAAGACTTCCCTCCGTTAAATCCATGTTGACTTTGTCCCATCAAACCACTCAGCAATTTTGTTCTTTAAAATGTTTTCTACCTTTTTTCTGCCACAGAAGTCAAGCTTACTGGTCTGTAGGTTTCTGGATCATTCCAGAACCCTTGTTAAAAATTGCCATTATATTGGCCAAACTCAATTCTTCAGGTACTTAGCAGGATGAGTTTTCATGATGGGTACAAATTACTAATGGTAGATCTTCAACTTCATTTTTTAGTTCTTCTAATAATCTGAGATGCTTACCATTTGGTCCTGATGAATTGCTTCTTTTTAGTTTGTCAATTTGCCTATTACATCACCCAGGTTCATTGAGATTTGTTTCAATGCCTCCAAATCCTTACCATTAATTACCATTTGTGGTACAGCTTTCTCAGCAAAGACTGAGACAAATAGTTTGGTTAGATTCTCAGCTATGGCCTCATCCTCCCTGAGTGCCCTTTAAACCCCCTTATCATGTAATGGTACAATTGATCCCCTCACAGATTTCTTACTTTGATTGCATTTTAAAAGGTTTTTACTATGTTTGTTTGCCTCTGTGGCAAGCTTCTTTTCAAACTCTGTTTTTGCCCTCTTTATCATTGCTTTGTATCTAACTTGCCAGTTCATACAGGGTTCCCTATTTCCTTCATTTGGATTCTTTTCTTCATTTTTTGAAAGACGTTCTTTTCGCTATAACAGCATGTTTCACCACAACGTTTAATCAGCTCAGCTATTGTTAGGCTTTCCTCCTGTCTTTTTAGCCACATTTCGCTAGAGCGCTGGCACCTGCTTTCAACGGTTCACAAGACAGGCTGTGAAAAGTTGTCTGTTTGTAAACATTTTTGTTTGACGCACGTGAATGTGTGCAAACAAACATGCATGCGATAGCTGTCTCTCTAACAGAGGAGAGGTGTGAAAAGAGCGGTACAGCGTGGCAGAAAAGAGAATCACAGTAAGCAGTAGTTCATAAAGAGTAAAGCAGAGCTACAGTCGATGCAAGAGTCCTGCTTGAGCTGGTGCATAGGTGCCCCTGTTGCTTCCTGCTGCTCCTACAGCTGATGCCGACCCTTGTGAAAATACCCAGCTATTTTTTGACACTTCTCAATCAGAATTCTTGCTCCCCTTGCTGGCCAGGCCTAGAGAATCTCTAATAACTAGGTGCAGCATGTGTGCAAAGGATCTGATCCCCCGAACGTCCCCCTCCTTCACTGACTTGACCATGTTTGTCTCACCATCGGTTGTAAAGAAATCTGGATGCTCAATGCTCTGTGCTCTAAGTGCCAGCCCTGCAGCATTGGCATCTATGCTAAGACGATCCACAAAGGCTGTCATCCATTACCTGGCTGTGTAGCACAGTCCATCGGCACAGTTCTGCTATTGCTCCCCCATTTAGGCCTGCAGGTTGTAACTGCCTTGGTGAGCTGTCACCAGTTTGTTTTCAGGGAGAAGTAGGCGTGTGTGGCATTCTGATTAGTCCAGATGCCAGTAGTGAAATGAATGCCACTACTGGCCTCTGCTTTTTGCCAGCTTTGCCTGCAGCTTGTGATGCCACTGATTCTAAGTGTTGATCCAGACATAGCCCTATGGCACTATACTGTATACCCACTGCTGCTACCAAAGCTGGCATGGTTTTTTTTGGAGGGGGGGTTGTCTTTAAAATTTACCCCTGCCACAACTAAACTCCAGTCTCTCCCTTAGAATCCTAAAATCTTCACCAACCCTTCTTCCTAACCCTCTGAAAATCAGCTGCTTGTCTGTCCCTATGTTTGCTGTATGTGTTGTAGCCCTGCTGTGACATTATCAGCCATGGGATTTGCAGAATCAGAGAGGGGCAGATTTTTCTGTCTGTCAAGCATTCAAAGCAGGATTGGCTCAAGTGGCTCATGCTGGCTGCTGGTTACTGCTCCTCGACCTCCTACCCCCTACAAGACTGATTCAAGTACATCTGGGTGCGCATGCACATTCATGATGAAATCAAAGTGCATTAATGGCAATTCATGGACATTTTCTGGGCTTGAGCACTGTTAATTGGCACCAGGACAGACCAAAAATCATGGTTTTGTTGATTTTTCTATTTATATGAAAACTAATGTACAGTACATATCTACTGCTAAGACGAAAAACTCACTGAGAATAAATCTAACATGCTATGTCCTCACAGTGAAAGCTACATGGCTTTGAAAATTCACTCCTATAGCTTTCATCTAAGTAGACTGCAGTTTTCAGTTCATGTATCTGCATGTACAAGACTTCCAGTTTGAAATACAAAATCTATTCTAATATCATATTTCAGTATTAGCAAGGACCGTGCTCATCAGAGTCTGCTCTCTACTAATAGAAGCATTTACCAAGATCTGAATTGGTTTGATTCATTTAGCTCTTTCCTTGTGAAACGAATTTTAACATCGAGCAGATTGCACTACTGTACATTGCTGCTTTTCTTTTAGCAGATTTCTTCATCAGTAAAATTACTCTGAAGAAACAATCATCAGCTTTTTCCTTCTTGGGTGCATGTTTTATTTCATGTTATCAGCATATTTTGAAATTGCTTCTTCTTTTTTTTTAAGATTTCCTATGCCAGATCAGTCACGGAGATATAATCCTTCTCTGTAGTCTATCATTATTTTCATGAGAGAATTCATTCCAAGCGTTGTACAGACTAGAAAGCAGAGTCTTTTCTAATTTAGCTGTATTTATATACCACCTTTCACGGGGTTCATATCCTTAATACTTATGCCTTTAATTATCTCAATAGCAGACTTCATGTTTAACCACGATTTTCAAAATAATAAAGCATGAATCATTGTTGGGTTATGACTGCATATAGAAGCTTTCATGATTTTGCAGTGGATTGGAAATCATACTACCCATTGTAGACAGTCTTGATTCATCAAAGGGTTTTGTAGTTTGGAATGTGGATATTAAGTTCAGAAGTCTTTCCTTCCAGGGTGCGGACATTACTTATCTGTGTTTTGCTGCTGCGAGCATTATCCATGGTGGTTATGTTTATCTTCATATATAAACTGACAGTGCATGATTATAACTTTCTATACCGTTTTTTGACTGAGTCACAACACCGGTGCTGTCTGCTTGTAGTTCTGACAGCTGAGTTTGAAAGACACCGTTTTACAGTTTACAGTCTCATCAACAAGACATATGTAACATTTAGATACCTATATATTAATTGAGACAGGGCTGTGATTACTAGAGTACCGTTCTGTTATTGAACTTAAAGAGGAGGATTTTTGCAAAGTGAGAAATTGGTATGTTTTCAGATTTTCAGAATTTTTCTTAATAATTTTTTTATTTCACACTTTCATTTTTATGCATGCTAGAAATCTTTAATGTCTGAAAATTGTGTTTGTGTTGATTCATAAGTATATTTGCATGCAATTGGTTTGTATGCATTACAATTTTTAGGTTTTCTAACAAACTGCACATCTCTAAAAACTGATATTTCTGCTTTAGAGATGAGATTTGGTATTCATAGATATTTTTTCTCATTTACTCTTTCTAAGACAAATTCTCATCAACAATCATATCATGATAGAAGTTTGGTAGATGCTTCTATTATTTTCTCATAAAGCTATTCATAAAAAGTTGCAAAACTAGCAATGAATCTACAGTTCTTTTATTCATGTTCATACTAAAGTAGTGGTTTGGTTTGACTAAATTAACATTTGTTTTTCTATCATTCCCAGAGCAGAATACATGTTTTCAGATCTGACTTCTAAAATACAGGAAAAAACACATTTCTAGGGGTATGCATGGCCAAAACAATTGTCTGGTTTATGCTTATTTAAAACAGGTTATTCCAATTTTCGGGGTTTTGTTTGCATTTGTTTTGCCTATTCGTTTTTTGCATGACTACTATATGCACTCTAGAACATTTCTACATGGGCAAATAGAATGTATGCATGTTAATCCTTGGGCATGTATACATACAAGTGATTTATGGTGCTCAAATCAACCAAATCAACTGCAACAATTGTACATCATTACAGCTTCTGAATTCACTTCATCTCTGTATCTATCTTTTCACATATCACATTTACTAATTTTGTTTCAGTTCTGCCAAAATAAGGGCAGGCCCAAGGGTATCTGATGCTATAGGTGAATCATCAACCATGCTCCCCCACTCTGTTCTGCCCCCCTGCCCCCATCCTACCTCACCCATAAGAGTCTAGGAGAAGATCCGTGTGGTTCTAGTGAGGTGAGATCACCCTATACCACCCTAATACACAGTCCACAGGGGGACACCTAGATGCTTGATGACAATCAGTGTGCAGGCAGGGAGGTAACATAGCTAGGGTTGAATGAAAAGGTAGCTAAGGGAGGCTGCTCCTCTAGGGTCATGAGAGAGTATCAGCAGTCTGACCCTCAGAGGCTGCTCCTCTGAGGGTCATGAGAGAACATAAGAACATAAGATATGCCATACTGGGTCAGACCAAGGTCCATCAAGCCCAGTATTCTGTTTCCAACAGTGGCCAATCTAGGTCATACGTACCTAGCAGTTTCCCCAAGGGACACAGGTTCCACAATGCTTGTATTGGTTCAAGCATTGATATCCTGGGTCCCTTCTTAATAATGGTTTATGGACCTTTCCTCCAGGAACTTGTCCAAACCTTTTTTAAACCCAGCAGCACTAACAGCCTTTACCACATCCTCCGGTAACAAATTCCAGAGTTTGATTACACGTTGAGTGAAAAAATATTTTCTTTTATTAGTCTTAAATAGTTTACTCTGTAGCTTCATTGCATGTCCCCTAGTCTTTCTATATTCTGATAACGTAAACAATCGATCTACGTTTACCCGTTTCACTCCGTTCATTAATTTATAGACTTCTATCATATCTCCCCTCAGCCGTCTCTTTTCCAGGTTAAAGAGCCCCAAGCTTTTTAGCCTTTCTTCATATGAGAGTATCAGCAGTCAGAGCAATCAATGAGATCAGTGTAGTCACAGACACACAGAAGCACAATCTGAATCCAGAAGGGAGAGTAGACACACATGTACAAGCAGAGCAGTGGCAAGGGAACATGAGGCGAGACAGGCAGGACATGGCTGATACATAATTAGGGCACAAGTTGTGGCATATGAGTATTTCTGAATACGCCATGGGTTTTGGCCACAAAGAGACAAGGCCATGTTTAAAGGCATGCATGACGCCTTGTAAGCAGAGTTGCCCATTAACTACATATACAAACAACAAGCTTGATCCAGTCCTGGCTTTACTCCATTGTAGGTAGGGACTTGTAGCAATAGAGAAATCAGAACA
Source organism: Ichthyophis bannanicus (assembly GCA_033557465.1). Classification (NCBI taxonomy): domain Eukaryota; kingdom Metazoa; phylum Chordata; class Amphibia; order Gymnophiona; family Ichthyophiidae; genus Ichthyophis; species Ichthyophis bannanicus. Next base: position 219,053,717 of record CM066036.1, read on the forward strand.
ATATATGCCTGTCTGCAATGTGGTAAACCCAGGACTGGATCAAGCCTGTGGGGCACATCTGGATTCACTCTCTATGACTGACTAACCTCTCCTCTCCTCTCCTGAGGCTTTGCTTAACCCTCTCTTCCTGTTTTGTTTCCCATGTGTGCTGATTTCTCTCTGCCTCAGCACCGAAAAACTGCTTACCTGCTTTGTTGCGAGTGTTGGCACATTTAGCTGCCAGCCTGTGAGTCCTGTGTGTCCAATGATATATTTATTTTATCATTGTTGGTATTCTCTTTATGTATCTGTAGGTTTGTTCAGTTTTCTCCATTTGTATCTGTCTCCGCATATCCTCATAACCTTTTGGAACTTTCTTGTTTCTGTCTGTTGAGGCCAAGGACCCAATTCCATCATTGACATCCTGGCCCTCTGTTCGCCCAGTCAGAACCGGACGCACAGAGGGAGTCATGATTCTGATCCCACAGGGCACATATAGCACTGTGGGATCAGAATCACGAACAGGCCTGTATGTGCAGGCCGGGACCCCGATTCCCTCTGGCCTGCACATACAGGCCTTCCCTGGCTAACTCAATCAGGGCAGTTCAATGGAGCCACAGCATCATGGTGTCCAATTGCCATGACACTGTGGTTCCATTGAGAAGCCACAATCCCCGGTCACCGGCTGCAAAGGTGATTTCCCCACAGCCCAACCCCCTATCTAGCCTCCTAAGGCCAGGGTCGGGCTGCGGGAAATCTCCTCTGCCCCTTCCACTGATTCCCAGGCCCAAGCCTGCCGATCCCTGCTGACTGGGAAACTTATTCCACCTCTGAGGTGGAATAAGTTCCCCTGCAAGCCACCGGCCCTGTACATACAGGGACGACATTAGAATCGGCCCTGTATGTCAAGGGCCAACAACCGCCACTTCCTGTGCTAATTCTGCCCAATCTGCCCCTTTCCTGCCCCATCTACCTTCCCTGTACAACGTGCGGGGAAGGTAGACGGGGTAAGGAAAGGACCTGAATAGGGGGGATTGACGTCTCAATGGGACGTCAATTCCTGCTATTCGTGCCTCAGAATGACCCCTCAAGCTAACATTTAATCTATTACCTATTTTTTCTCTGTCCTGGTGTCATATCCATCATGTTCCATTTTCCTGTTTCCTTGCTTTACTCTCCCTTCCCCTCCTGAGGCTTTGTTTAACCCTCTCTTCAAGTTTTGTTTCCACATGTGCTGATTTCGCTTTGCCTCAACACCAAGAAGCTGCTTACCTGCACTGTTAGTGTACTATTTATCTGTACATTTGTTCAATTTTCTCCATTTGTACCTGTCTCTGTGTATCCTCATAAAGTTTATACCTCCCTCCCACTTCTCTACCCCCCCTTCTGTGGCATTCAGTCTCTTATAGTCATCTTGTGCTCATTGCCATGATTATTCACTGGTGTACCTAATCCCCTATGATCTCTCTCGCACTTATCCTTATTTCTTCTGACTTCTCTCTATCTCTTTGTATGGCTCATCATCACCTTCTCTTCCTACTTCTCATACTCCCTAATTTTCTCCCCTCCTACCAGCACCTTCAAGCCCATCCAACCCTTATCTTCCCTTTACCATCTTCACCTCCCTCACCATCTTGTCCTCTAACTTATCATGAGTTCTTGAGCTTCACCAATTTCTCCCTCTCATTCAGCCATCTCCTCTCTCTCTAAGACAACCTCACCCTCATTACCACTGTGCTATCTCCTCTCTGCCCCACACTCTTCTACTCCTTCTCCTTCTCTCCCCTAGACCTTTGTCACACTCCCAGAACAGATCTTCATGCAACAGCTCACATCTTATTCATATCTCTCTCCTTTACCCTTCCTCTCTCCCTTTCTCATGTGCCTTGTGGAACTCACACTCCATCTCAAATAACCTTGCCTTTACTCATGATCACTTTATCTCTAATATTCTCCATCTTCTAGCTCTAACTGAGACTTGGCTCCTCCCAGAAGACTCATAATCAATCTCTGCTCTCTGTCATGAGGGCTTTCAGTTCTCCCACATGCCTTATCCCACTGGTCATGGTGGTGGTGCTGGGTTTCTACTCTCTCCTTCCTGCAAATCTCAACACATCCTGCTGCCTCAATCTCACTCCTTTCCCTCCTTTGACATCAATTGCATCTGCCTTTTACTCCACTACCTCTCTGTGTAGCTGTTATTTATTGAACTCCTGACAAGTCCACCTCTATCTTTCTCATTGACTTTGACTCGTGGCTTTCCTTCTTTCTGGATTCATCTTCTCCCTCCCTTATTCTTGGGGATGTTAACATTCATGTTGATAACCCCTCTGACCCTTATGCTTTAAAGCTCCTTTCTCTTACCTCCTCATTCGACCTCCAGGTTTGCTCTTCTGCTCCCATTCAACAGCACGACCACTGCCTCGACTTTGTATTTTTCTCTAATTGCTTACCCTCAAAATTCTGTACCTCAGTTCTTCCCTTATCAGACCATCACCTGCTAAGATTCACTCTTCATCACTCACCAAATCAACCTTGCTCTGTCTCCTCCAACCTCTTTAGAATCTTCATGCAATTGACCCTTTGACTCTCTCCTCCAATGACTCATCACCTCTTTCCTCCACTATGTCATCTGAGTCTATTGATGAGGCAGTAGCTTTTTATAATACTGAACTCTCTTCTGCTCTGGATGCTCTTGCTCCTCCCATGCCACATCCTGTGAGGCATACTATTCCCAGCCCTGGCTGTCTTCCACTACCTGCTATCTGCATTTCTGTGCCCATTCAGCTGAGCATGTTTGGCTCAAATCCCACACCCTTGCAGACTTTCTACACTTCAAATTAATGCTTGTTTCTTTCTAGTCAGCCATAGCACTCACCAAACAAGACTATAATGTTCATCTGACTAACTCTCTTGCCTCTGAACCTCGTTGTCTCTTTACAACCCTCAACTCTCTCCTCAAAGTGCCTCCACTCCCAACCCCTCCTTCTCTTTCTGCCCGAACCCTGGCTATTTCCAAGACAAAATCCACAAGATCACACTCCAATTCCCCATAATGTCTGCTAATTACCCTCCTCCCCCTCTTCACTCTCAACTCCCCCCCACACACACACACTAATTCTGTTCCTTCTCTTCCTTTTCTATGATCTCTGAGGAGGAAACCACATACCTTCTTTCCTCCTCCAAACTCACTACCTGTTCCTCTGATCCTATTCCCACCCATCTCCTAAGCTCCATCTCTTCCACTGTTGCCTCTTCCATCTCTCATATTTTCAACCTACACGTGCATTCATTCTGCTGCTCTGCACTACCTTTCTTCTCTTATCTCTCCGTACACATCTTCTCGGGAACTCCGCTCTTCTGGCAAAGCACTTCTATCTGTGCCCTTTTCTTCTATTGCTAACTCCAGGCATTGCTCCTTTCATCTTGCTGCTCCTTATGCCTGGAACAAACCACCTGAGTCTGTATGTCACGCACCTTCTCTGACCCTTTTCAAATCCAAGCCGAAAACTCACTTTTTCGCTGCTGCTTTCAGATCTTGACTCACGTCATCTCCTTTGTGTTTCCTTACCTTTCCCCCTAGATGTATCCGATACTGTGTTGTCTCCCTTGACTAGATTGTAACCTCTGATGAGCAGGGACCATCTTTTACATGTGTCTGTGCAGTGTTGCGTACATCTTGTAGCACTATACAAATGTTCAGTAATAGTAGTAGTTACTAACCCTGCTTGCAAGGACCATCCCCAAGTAAGGGCAAAGCACAGAGCCACAACAGAAGGAAAGCTCATTTCAATCAGCCCTTTATAGTATGAATTAAGGAGGTTATCATCCTTAATCCTCTATTATTTATTTTCCTTCCAAATTGAAATTAATTAAAAATAGTGGACTTTATAGTAGTAGGTGATGGTTTCATATATATATATATATATATATATATATATATATATATATATATATATATATATATATATATATATATATTGTGGTAAGGAGAGTGCAGCCCAGCCAGGAAAAAGTGAAGAGAAGAAGAATTTTTCCTCTTTGCGGGGGATGGGTACACAGGATCACATAGTCCACAGCAGAAGCCCGGAGAGAAACCTAGAGGGCAGACCTAGTTGTAAGCCACGCCCACACTCCAGGTCAACCATAGATAGGAGTGGGAGGTACAGATGGGCAGGGCCAGGAAGGGAGTTGCCCTGCTCAATGTTTAAATTGGAGCAAACAAACACCAGAGATAGACACGGTTGGAGATACAGGGGAGACACGGTTGGAGATATAGGGGGAGACACGGTTGGAGACACAGTTGCAGTTGCAGTGGCAGTTGCTGTCGGAGTTGCAGTCCAGGTCCAAGTGGGAGTTGCAGCTCAGGTTCCAGTCCAAGTTCCAGAAGGTCCAGAGAGAACAACACTGTAGCCAAAGGACAAAGGAGCTTTGCAGCCAAAGGGAGCAGCAGAGAAAGGAACAGCTATAAAGGCAGCCAAAGAAGGTACCAAGGAAGCCACAATAGTCAGCACAGTAGCCACAGAGGACATAGGGAAGGTTCTGGGGAGAGAGAACCACCTACCCTGGCAAGAGAGCGGGAAAGTTTTACCAAAAGTCTCTGCCCTACTCTGAGGCAGAGGGAGTCCTGACTGGCCGAAGTTCCAACCAAGAGAATACTGCACCAAAACCCCAAGGTAGGAGAGGGGAGGCAGTAAGGCCTTCAAAGTGGGTTTCCTGTTCCGACTGATGAAACTGTTGTACCCCAGATAACACAGTGTAGAAAGAAATGTTTCACCAGGAAGGTTAAACAAGAACACCCCATAGGAGACTTGCCCAGAGAAGAAAGGGCAAGAAAGTGGGAGAGGTTGTTTGACCTGTTGAAAACTTTAAAACAGAAAGTTCCTGAGCGTTTCCAAGCAGAACCCTGCTACAGCTCAGCTGAGAGCATGGAGGTTGAAGCCAAAGAGGGTGATGTAACTTCCAGTGTTTCAGAGATGGAATGTGATGCATGCAGTAAGGTGAATTAGTGTAAGCCAGAAACAGTTGAACCTTGAGAATGCTACTATAGGTGTGAAGGTAGTTCTGAAGCTGAAAGAAAGGAGAGAAGGAGTCATATAATTAAAAAAGGCCTAAGAGTCTTTCCTTCGAAGCTTATCGGCAGTAACTCAGTTGGGGTTGAACAGCTGAAACGGTTGGTGTTTGCAACGGCCTTGAATAAGCTGACAGCCTGTTTGAAGAGTTTTAAAAAGAAGGGCATATTCCTTCATGTGCAGAAACGTTAAACAGTAAAAGACTGGGCAGAAGCTTGTATGGTTGAATTCGCTGTTACTCTGTTTTGGACATTTGTTTACTGGATAAGTTATCCGTTATTTTTCTTTTGTCTGGAGAATAAATGTGCTTGAAGAATTTGTATCCACTTACCAGCAAGGAAGCTGAATAAATTCCTGTGCGCTTTGATAAACCACTTGGCTCATTATTCCTCACACAACTACAAGCTTAGGAAAAGATAAGAGGTGGCTACCCGTCCCTACTAGGCCTGGTAGGGGCTCGAGCGCCACAATATGTATAGGTTTGCAGAATGCCAACTTCTTATGTTGGTGCCGATACTTATATGCGTAAGCTCCCAAGTTGCCTCTACTGTTTTTTCCCATGTGTAGATTTTCAAAATGGCTCCCCCCAGCTCTGCATGTCAGCAAATACACATGCAGTGTTGATGTCCCAATGCATATTTTAGAAAAGGTTTCACATTTGGCAGACTCTTTTCTAAAATACTACCAGAACTGTGTGCATCCCATCCTTGATTTCTCTGTTCTGATCTTCATGTGATATGTAAAATTTGCCTTATATGAGTTAATTTTATAAGGAGCCACGCAAAGTTACATGCTATCAAAGCACGTTAGCCACGTATTTTCCATTTTACTTTAGACTAATAGCATATACTTTTGATGTGGGCATATATGTTAAAAAACGTTTTAACTTGCATGCATTTTTTACATGCAGCACAGGCATTTACAATAGCCTGAGTGCTGGTGTAAGTGACCATGCTTAGATTTGACGCATGTATCTCACCACTTACACCCCTGTTTTATAAAAAAAAAGTGTACACGTACTTCACTTTATAAAATAAGCATGAAATACGTGCACAGCAGCATGCATTAACCTTGGAGCACCTTATAAAAGTAGCCTTATAATGCCACACTTACAAAGGAAGGAATGTTAATCCTGATACCATAGGAAGTTCCTTTTTCAGTCTGACCTGCTGAACTTCTTCCCATAAGAAAAGCTAAAGTAGTTTTCATAATTGTTACTCATTCTATTATGTGCACATGGTTAATTCAAGTGTAAAGTGTTCTGGATAAAAACACACAAAAAAAATGAAACATGAAAATAATGTGCAATCAATATCTTTTAAGAACATAGGGCTATCATATTTGACACAGTTCCAATGTGTTTGGAATCAGCTAGAAAAATGATACGGTGCCTTCCACTAAAAGCTTTAAGCAGGCATTATGTGGGTTTATCATGGGTTGCCATGGAAGATGACAATCAGTTATATTGAAGCTGATGTTGTCATATTATGCTTTAATGAAACCCACAATCAATTTGCGAGTCCACTGTTGATCTCAGAACTTTAGAGTGAACAGCACTATAATCTTCAACCTGTTTATAACAATTGTAAGCCTACCTCGAGGGATTATCATTTAGACACATAATAGGTTATTCAGTTGAAATTGCTTTACAGTTACCAGATACTTCATTTAACTTGTAGTACCATTAGCTATTATGATTTTATTATGGTATTAATATTTCTAATAAGCCATGTTCACTTTTTTTTTACTTCGTAGTTGTATTGTTAAATGATCAATTTATCAATGTAAAAGGCTGGGTCAGCAATACCGCTGGTGCAGATAGCTTTACCAATTGAGATGGGGGTAATTGTACCCATGCTAATTGCAAGATGCTCTTTAGTGTACAGGGTATTTACATGCTAACATTTAGATCTGTCCTGAGCAGGCATAAATACAGTATGGTGCCCAAAATCTAGGTGCCATTTCCACAGGATTAGGCATCATGGTATAAAATTCCACATAGGCACTTAGCTTTATAAAATAAGCTAAAAATAGGCAGACCTAGGCATCATGGAATAAAATTCTCTCTCAGTGGCTGAATATTGCCATGCAACAGATAATTCATGGTATCACCTTTGCTTCTCCCTTAACCCAGCCCACAATTAAGCTGATGATATCAGGTCATTTAGCATTTTAAACAGTTTCAAACTATCCATAAAGGGTGGCATTTTTGAAGGCATTTACACAGGCAACTGCCCTAGCTACCCATGTAAATGCCATATCTGGGATTTTCGAAGGGCACCTACATGGGTAGTGCCCTTCTAAAATCCTGGATAAGTCCCTAATGCACCCAGATGCTATGCAGTTAGCATCGGAGCATGTTAGGGACGTTCCGTAGTGGAGCGGGGATAGAGGTAAGGGCTAACCTGGTAGCACCGATTTTTGATGCTACCCACTGAGCTCTCTGTGCCTTAAAGGTAGGTGAGCTACCCAGCTAGCTCCTGAGGCTTCCAGGTTGTGCAGCGAGACCCAGATTTTCAATGCTGGAGCCACATATGACCCCGGCATTGAAAATCTAGGTTAGACGAATGGCGGGCGGGCAGGCTATGTGCCGATGTGGCCTGCATAGCACCGCCCAAATGAAAATCAGCCCCATAATTCCTAAAAATCTATCCAGTGGGCTGGATATTGGGCTGATTGTTTTATTAGTTATAAATGTTATGGCATATAACATGTGGAACGCTAGAAATATAGTAATATACAATTTATTTTATTGTCATACTTGTTATATTTTATTACCTTGTACTTATAGTATGATTGTTCTTAACTAATTCTTTAATATGCTATGGTTAATCATTATTATTAGAGATACAGTAAATGAAAAGGTGGGCCAACTATAGCTTGTAACCACTCAGAAAATATAACATCTTCTTTTATGTGATACATGTGTAGGCTTTTCTGAGGGTTAAGGAAGGATAGAGATGGAGAGTGATCAGCATGTATGTGCATCTTATAAATACATGCATAAGCATTAATTCTTATCAGCACACATGCACACAAAAATATACTCCTACCTCAGAAGAGGTAGAAGTTTGCAATGCAGGTTTCAGGTAGGCTATTTTATAAAACCACAGATGGCTTCACAGCCTATGGAGGAATTCCAGAACACGAACAAGTGGTTTGTAAGTGCGGCAGGGACGTTTACGCGCTGAAAACATCCTGGACTGTATTCTGAAACACTGCTGTCATGCACACCCACGGCACTAGCACGGGGATCTCAGAATGTGCCTAGAAGGGATGGAATGGGAGCGTGGTCAGGAGACGTGCATTGCATATTTAGGAAAGGCCTATGTACATTCTATGAAATCCCACATTTATTAATGTAAGGGTGTTTATAAATGTTTCTCTACCTTACAATATTTCCTCACCTCTGCTTTCTCTTTATAACTGCATCTTGTGTTTTTCCAGACTGCTGTCATACCAGTTCAGCACATACTTGTCACAACCATTCTTCAATATGGGATGAATTGAAGGGCACAGGAGAATATTTTCTGAGTCTTGACTTTATTCCATGTTATTCCTTCTCAAATGTGGAATAAGGTCAAGACTTAGAATATATTCTGTTGTGCTCTTAAATTCATCCCATATTGAAGAACGGTTGTGACAAGCAGGGGCGGCTCTATAATGAGGTGGAGTGAGGCAGCCGTCTCAGGCAGAAAACCTTTTGGGGGGGGGGACAAAAAACGCCCCCAAAACAGCTGCCTCACACCGCCTTCAAAGTTAAAAAAAAAGGGTGGATAAGCTGCTGGCAGCGGCAGAATTAACTCCCTTCCAGCCCCCACCTTCCCTCCCCTCGTGTTAGCTCCCTGCCTGCCCCTACCTCCCTCCTATATCAGATATCAGCTCCCTTCCTGTACCCACCTCCCCCCCCAATGTCAGCTACTTTCCTGCCACATCCATCTACTGGCAGCCATGGCTCCTCTGTCTTAAAGAGCTGCGGCTGCTATAGCACTAGTAATTTAAAATAGTTAACCCTGTTATCCAAGTTTGTACCCCTGTTCGATGTAAAACCTGACAGCTTGTCGTTATGGTCGTTATGTTATGATGTAAACCGCGCTGATACTAAATAGCGCGGTATATAAGAAACTGTAATAAATAAATAAAAATAAATAAAAGCAAAACCGGTGCAGAGCCTTCCGGCCTCTGCTATGCAACCCCTGCTTCTGTGTCCTGCTCCTTCTAGTGTAACTTTCTTTTGGGGGTGGGATGCAGCAGCAGGGGTTGCCTAGCAGATACCAGAAGGCTTTACACTGGTTTTGCTTTTATTTCAAATTATTAGCACTATCGCAGTTGCAGCTCTGTAAAACACAGGAGCCATGGCTGCCAGGGGAAGGAGGGGTCAGGAAAGGAGCTGACATGGGGGGGGAGGTGGTGGTAGGAAGGGATCTAACATAGGAGGGGAGGAGGGGACAGAAAGGGAGCTGACACGAGGGGGAAAGGTGGGGGCAGGAATGAGTGGAGAGGTGGGGGCTGGAAGGGTGCTGACACGGGGGGAGGTGGGGGCAGGAAGGGAGCTGACATGGGGGGTGCTGGGGGCAGGAAGGGAGCTGACATGAGGGAGGCAGAAAGGGAGCTGACATGAAGAGGAAAGGTGGGGGCAGGAACAAGAGGGGAGGTGGAGGCAGGAAGGAGCTGACATGGGGGAAGGAGGGGGCCTTTACCTTTGTCCTGTAGTGTCCCTCAGGGCTCTGTTTTGTCCCCCCTTCTCTTCAACATTTTCCTGGCCCCACTTATATTCCTAGCCCTTTATTTTCACATACTATTACGTGGACAACATTATCTTTGTGTATCGTACCAGTTCGTCCTTCCCTAACATTGCTCCACTTGATGCTGCCTGATGCTTATTCATGACTGGATTTCCTCTAATTTCCTACACTTGAACCCCTCTAAGTCCTCTGCCACCTGGATCACTTTTGGAGCACCTCCCCCTCCTTTGACCCCTTCTTGTGCCTCCACCCCTATTCCTGTGGTGTTCTCCTTCAAAATACCTTGGAGTTACACTTGACTCTGACCTCTCATTTTCCGACCATACCTCCTCAGTTTCCCATAAGGCGTTTTACCATCTTCGGCAGGTTCGCACAGTCTGCCTCTTTCTGTCCCCCACCTCACTGACTACCCTCCTTCTCTCTTTTGTTATTTCCAGACTGTATTATTGCAACATTTCCTTTGTTTGGCTCCCGCAATACCAAATTAACAGGCTTCAGCTCGTTCAGAATACCGCTGCTTGTCTCCTCACCTTTTCATCCCATTATGACCATGTTTCTCCTCTCCTGGCTGGCCTCCATTGGTTACCTGTACACTTTCAGATTCAGTTCAAAATACTCATGTTTGTTCATCATGTAATTCATTCAGCCACACCTCAGTATCTTGTCTTTCTCCTCTACCGCCTCCTCCACTCTATTCACAATTTCCACCTGGTCCTTCCCTCCCCCACCCAAGCTCATCTAGAGCGCACTCATTCCTGTACTTTCTTCTTCCTTGGTCCCTCCCTGTTGAATTCCCAGCCTCTTCCCCTCTGCACTGAGCCTTCCTATGCAAGGTTCAAAACTGCTTTAAAGACTCACCTTTTCCACCTGGCCTTTCACCCTCCTGCTATTGCCCTCTGACTCTTCCCTTCAACTCTTATTCTACCTTTCTCTTCCTGCTGTCCTCCTCTTTCCTATCATTTATTGGCATTCCTTTCTGTTTCCGCGTAGTCTTGTTTTTTTATTGTACACCGCTTGTTGCTTTGGCTAAGTGGTATATCAAATTTCCAAAGAAAGAAAGACATCTGATACCGGAGGATGGTCCTGGATAGAGACTGGAAGCGTGATGACATTAGGGAAGGGAGGAGGGAGATGGAAGGAAGTTGATACCTGGGGATGGTACTGGAGGGAGCTGGCACTTGGGGATGGGACTGGTAGGTGGTTGGGTAATGGTTAGGAGGCCGGAAGAGAGGGGGCACTGGGGCTGGAAGGGATGGGGCACCGGGGCTGGAAGGGATAGGGCACCAGGGCTAGAAGGGAGCTGACACGTGGGGATAGCACTGGAAGGGGGATGAACAGAGGATAGGGTGACTGGAAGGGATGGGGGAGCTGGCACTGGGAGTAGAAGTGAGCTGATAACTGCAATGGTATTTGGACTAGAAGGGGCTGACCAGTGGGGAAGGAAGGGGACTGGAAAGAAATGGATACCAGTCACAGTCCTGGGAATGCAAGGGTGTTGACATTAGAAGGTACTGGGAACAGAGGACTGGGAAGGGGGCTGATAATGGGGAGGTTTACTGGGACTGAAAATATGCTGATGGAAGGATGTGAAGAAGACAAAAGAAGAAACAAGAAATGGCAGATGAACTATAGATCATAGAAAGAGAGCTAAGAGAAGATAGGAAAACAGAAGACTCAGATCGGGACCAGCATGATAAGAGAATAAAATAGTCAGACAACAAACGTAGAAAAAATTATTTTATTTTCAATTTAGTGATTGGACTTTGCGTTATGTTTATATTTTACACAGTATGGGGAATTGCATCTCTTATTTATCTGATGTTGCACTGCATGTGGAGTCTGGCTTCTTAGGGTTTCAGTTTAATTTTTGTCTACATATTTTTATTTTTGCTTTAGGTTGTGGTCACTTATTCTGTACTTTGTGAGGGTTTGTGTTCATAGTGTATGACTGAAGTCAGGTGTTCTGTTAACATGGAGTTTGTACATAGGCATCTATACTGTACAGTAATAATTTGACTTGTTCAGCTTTTCAAATATATGTATGGATGTTCTAGATCCTGCTGCAGTATTTATAGTGCTGTTTTTTTTCTGGATAGGCTCCCTTATATGAGTTTTGGAAGTTTATGCTGGTATGGTATGGTAGATTTGGCCTTGTAGATCTTAGATGGCTTTTGTAGGGTTTTATATTAGTTCCCAATATGCCTGTTACTGGAGAATGTTTGTTATTGAGATGACCAGAATCCAGATTTTTTTTAAAAAAAATTTGAGTTATGTGGGTGAATGTCCTACATCTGCTCTACACCCATTGTCAAGGGAGAGGTTTCTGTGGATGCAGAAAATATATTCAAAAAGAAAAAAGTGAGAACAATAATGCCAACATAACTTTGTGTTTATGTAGGTGTGGGAGGTGTTTATGTAGGAGTAGGAGGTGTTGTGTTGGTGTCACAAAGTCCCTCTTGTTTTTCAGAGGGTGGGAAGTGCTGTGTAGGGGCCACTGAGCCTCTCTTTGTTTTTTAGAGGGTGGGAAGTGATATGTTGGGGTGCCAAGTCGCTCTTGTTTTTGTGGAAGTGGGAGATGCTGCATGAGTGCTGTTGAGTCCCTCTTGTTTGGCATATTTAGCAGCATGTTTCCTAAGTTCTGCACTGGTAACATATGAACATAAGAAATGCCATACTGGGTCAGACTAAGGTCCATCAAGCCCAGTATTCTGTTTACAACAGTGGCCAATCCAGGTCACCAGTACCTGGTAAGTTCCCAAAAAGGCACACAGGTTTCACAATGCTTGTCCCGGGGCAAGCAGTGGATTTCCCAGGTCCTTTTTAATATTAGTTTATGGATCTTTCCTCTAGGAACTTGTCCAAACCTTTTTTAAAACTAGCTACACTAACAGCTTTTACTGCATCCTCTATAACTAATTCCAGGGTTTGATTACACAGGGCCGTAGGCTAAGTGCAGGGAGGCAGTTACATCCCCCCTGCAGTTACCGCATTTCAGCATGGCAAAACAGCTGCCGATGCAACTAAGGCCACCCACTAAGGTGGCAGTTGTACTCACGCTACTTGCACTGAGCCAATATGTTAGTTCTTGCTGACAATGCAGATGCTTGTGTGTGAGAGTTCTTTCTCTCACCTCACTCTGCAGTAAAGTATAATTTTGGGAAAGAAATCCTGTAAACCTAACAGTAATGGGTAAAAGCATTTTTTTTGACTACATATGTCTGTTTTTAGTTTGCACTGATATATTCCCTACTTGGTGAAGATCTCTGTTCTGGATATGTGTGACTGAGGCTACATGTTCTGTTAGCATGGAGCTTTTATGTAGGGAGTTGTAGTAATCTGCCTTGTTCGGTTTTCTGAATAGGAATATGGGTGTTCTAGGGCCCACTGCAATATTTATGGTGCTGCCCTTTTCTGGGTATGTTCCATGTTGTATGAGTTTTGGAAGTTAGTGCTGTTATGGATAGTAGATTTGCTGTATGGGTCCTGTACACTGATTTCTTGGTGAGTCAACTGTAGGGTGTTGGTTGGGGGGGGGGGGGGTACTGGAATAAGTATTGCTTTTGAGATTTGCAGTTTTGTGTTCTATATGCTGCCTGACTGAAATTTTAATAGTTTTTCAGTGGCCCCAGACATTACTAATTTGTATGTAGCACAGTTTGAGAAGCAGTTCTTATCTAATCATCACTTTCAGAAAGATGTTCGCATGTGCAAGCGCTATATTGATGATGTATTTTTAATTTGGAAGGGACCAGATGTGGTTCCACTATTTATCTATTTGTTTTTAATATATATATTTTTAGGCTGTTTTAATGCACCTCTGGTCTCATCTCCTGCTTCTCCTGCAACATCCTTGTCATTGCACCCTTTGGCAACCTCTTGGTCTTCATTTTCCCTTTTTCCCTTCCTTTACCCTCTTCTTTCCCTCTCCCTCCCTCCTACCCCCCTTCTCTCCTCCCCCTCCCTTCTTCCTCTCCCTCCCATCTTCCTCTTCCCTCCTTCGCCCCTCCACTTCCCCCTTCCTCCTTATCCCCTCCCCCTCGCCCTCCCCCTTTCCCCCTCAACCTCCCCTCCCCTCCCTCGCCCTCCCCCACACTTTACTTCCCCTCCCCTTTCCCCCTCCCCCTTCCACTTCTACCCCTTCCCCTCTCTCCTCCCCTTCTTCCCTTTTCTTCCTTTCTCTGCTCTTCTCGTCCCCCTCCCTATCCTCCCTCCCCCTTCCCCTTTCTTCCTATTAACCCTCCCCTCTCCTGCTCACCCCCCCTTCCCTTTCCTTCCCCTTCCCCTTCTTCTCCCCCTCCCTTGCCCTCCCCTCCTTCCTTCCTCTCCCCCTTTTCCTTCTCTCCCTTCTCCTTCTCTTACCTTCTCCTCCCCCTCCCCTCTCTTCCCCTTCCCCCCTTCCCCTTCCACTCTTCCCCCCTTCCTCCTTCTCAATCTTCTCTCCCCATCTCCTCTCCCCTTCCCCCTTTCTTTTCTCCCTTTCCCCTCTTCTTTCTTTCCCTCCCTTTCCCTTTACCCTTTCCTTCCTCCCCCGTCTTTTCCTCTCCTCCTTCTTCCCTTTTCCCCCTCCCCTTCCCCCTCCTCCCTCCTTCCATCCCTTCTTCTCCTTCCCATCTCCCTCCCCTTCTTTCCCTCCACCCCTTCCCTCCCCCTCCCGTTGTTTTATACTCATGGACTTTTTTAACTTTGTTTTACTGTTTTATTTATTTATTTTTTATTATGCATGATGACTTCTTTTATTACATGTAGTCATTCACTCATACCCATGGGTTTCTTTTATTTATTTAGTTCTTTGTTTTTAGTGTTGTTTATGGCTTACATTTATGGCCTTTTTAAATTTAGTTTTAATGTTTAATTTATTTATTTATTTATTAGTGTGCATGATGACTTCTTTTCATTACATGAAGTCATTTGCTTGTACCCATGGGTTCCTTTATTAGTTCTTTTATTTATTTATCTAGTCATTCATTTTTAGTGTGTTTTATGGTTTCTTTTATTACCCAGTACTTATTTTATTTATTTATATTTATCATGTATTGCCTTTTTATTTATGGTTCTCTTATTGACCTTTTATACATTTCATTCATTTTTTAATACATTTAATATGTCTTGGTTGGGTCAGTTAAGTTGTATTTCCCTTTCCCCTTCTTTCCTTCCCTCTCTTCCCCCCCCCCCTTTCTTGTGGCACCTACCCCCACCACACCCCTTTTTTCCTACCCCTCGCTAGTGTGTCAGTCACATTTTATAACCTCTTCTCTCTGCTTCATGTTCTAGTCTACATTTACTTTTAATATTCTGCCTCACACTATTGCATTTTTAGGTTCCATTTTCATGTCCTCTTCATACATTCACTATGTTAGGTACACACACGCTTCCTTTTTGTACTCCTCCTGGTTGAAACTTTATGACTGCAGAGAGCACTCTTTAGTTTATTGTGACTGAATGTCAGCTGTTGAATACATCACAGTCCACACAGTACTTATTTATGGTGGTACACTATCACGGGCTGCTGCTCCTGTTCACTGTCTCCACATGATTTTTATGTATGACATCCATTTTTTTCGACAGGTCCCTTACCATAGCAGCTATACAGTAATGTGTGCCACACTGGCACCCACACTTTTTCGCCAATCATCTCATCTATGATTTTCACAACTGATTCCCCTAAAATGTTTTTTTGGCAATAGAAGGGCTAATATCCAAGTTTCTGTGAGTGATGGAATAAGAGGATAGGCACAGCATAGTCTCGCTTCCCTCCTATAGTCCCTCATGAGCAGTACCATAAAGCTAGCTGCTTTGCGGGTTGCCGCTTATTTTCTCCATCATATTATTCTCTCCAGTAGCCACTATGCTTGTCCCCGAACTTCCTCATACCTACTAATATAACCGAGTGTTCCTTACATATTAGGCAGGTTTATTGGGCAATACTTATATGCATATAATGTCTTTCCTATCGGGCCGGAGTAATTTCACAAATATTGCCGCAGTAACTGATTCTTTTTGTTCACAACATGGTTTTAGTTCTAATAAATACACCTAGAGTTTATTTTCTTTGAATAGATACATTTTAGATACAGCTCACATTTGACCTTTTTTTGGCGTGAAACTTAAATGGCATTTAAATTACGGTCATGTTCAGCGGGACCTTTCACAATAAGCAGCAGGACGCTTTACTCATGTTGCTTTCAGGCAAGTCTCTCGTGTCTCTTTGTGCTCTAGTTGATGGATTTAATTGCTGGAAGTTTTAATATATGTTTTGTTTCCCACAGCAGTTTTGTTTAACGATTGGCTTGTGAAGCTTTTGCATTTACTCTTCTTAGTGGCGACTCTTCTACTATTTAGCAGACTCTGCAGTCTCTGCATACAGGTAGCTTTATATTTAACAGAACATAGATTCACTTTGTGAGCTTTAGGTTTCTTTCACCTTTTGTCCTTCTCATCCCTTAGGTCATTATTATATATTCATTGCCTGGGCAAATTTTAAAATGTCTCTATATGCTTTTACTTTTCTTTGTCTCCATTTTAGCTCATGCTGTATTTCTTGTGACCGCTTTGATTGAAGGAAAAGGCGGTATAAAAAACTTGTTAAATAAATAAATAAATACATTTGGTCTTATGGTTTCTTTTGTGCTTTGTGTATGATTTTAATGTGTTTTTATCCCTGTATCTTTTACATGCATGTTTGCTCTTATTTACATATACTTTAACCACTTTGGGTTTAATGTGTTTCACTTTGGTACAATTTTTACATACATGTCTCTTCTCATCTGTACATGGTAGCTTGTTATGTGGGTGTTGCCAAAGTTTGGGCATTTTATGTTTCTCCCTTAGTGCATCAGCTTTTTACGTTATGTTTTTTATATGTGTTTTTATTACTTATACTTATTAGTTTTTAATAATTGTTTTTCTGTTTTTATTTTTATGAGGCTGTTCCCCCTGATGATGGCTGTTGGCCGAAACACATAGGGGTTTCTACAATAAAGGATTTGTGACTGCATTTCCACACCGGCTTCTTTGGTTTGTTTCTTAAGCACACATGACCTGCCACTTTTGACCCCACCTCTGACTGTAAGTTCCATCAGATGGGGATCAGAAACAGCAGGTCGGGTGTGCCGAAGCACACAGCCTGTCATGGGTAACAAAATTCAAAAACCGGTCTTGTCCGGAGCGAAAAATAATCTTTATACTCTAAAACACTCCACTCTAACTTGTCACTTTAGTGATCAAACATTTCTTATCAACCCAACATGATTTCTTCATCACATGAAAAAGCTTAATGTTTGTTTATCAACTGAATATACTATGGCGTACTCCTGGAATCTTAAGTGTTAACTCAAGTATCTAAGTATACCACTGTACCAGGAGGTTTCAGACCAGATACCGCGCTCAGCAAATGCTTATATTTCGAAGCAACAGCGCACTGATTACATCAACAACCTTCCTGGATTTGTGTCCATTTTTATATATTTTTCAGTGGTTAATTGTTCAGTAATTAATTACTGCACCGGGGTTCTACCGCCACCAACTTTCAGTGAAGAACAAAAAAGCTTAACTTATAGCTTATATCTTCTGCGCCTCAACGCCTCTCCTGGTACCGTATTTGCGTTTCACTCCTAACAGGAGTTTCCTCAGGAGGATCTACAAAAATAGAAACAGTGTAACGAAATCTTCCAGAGATACCCACTATAGTTGACTAGAAAGGGGAAAAAACAATTACATTTCAGTAAATAGTCAGGAAACACTTATTATCAAAGATCTTTCACTCACTCGATTGCTGCTGCCCGCGTTGTACTCATATGTCTTGGAGTGGCTCAGAAAACGCCGCGCATGCGCATATGGCGCATCTGGGTGAAATTTATACTCTCTACCCAGTTTCCCATCTAGAGCTCTCTGTGATAATCAGGTAAGTTACAAACACACTTGCCAGTCAATCGAGGAATTTAAACCGCTCGGTTGAAGAGTATTGACTGTGAAAATCCAGCGCTGTTCAAAATAAAAAAGAGTCTCATCTAGGGTCCTTCCTCTCATCGGATGTTGAATGTGATCAATGCAAAAACACCGCAATTGTCCAAACTCGTGCCCTGCTTCTAAGCAATGCTGAACTATGGGGGCAGTCAGTATCTTACAGTGGAGACGACTCTTATGTTCCAAAATACGAGTTTTTAATGTCCGAATAGTTTTCCCTATATAAAGCTTTTGACAAGGACATCTGATGGCATAAACAACTGAAGTAGTTTGGCAGGTTGTAGCTTGTTTCAAACAATACGTACGATCCAAATATGTAAGTGAGTGATGGATTCTGATATGGAACAAATGGTACATGAACCACATGGAGCATGACCTACTGGACCTTGTTGTCTCTCTGCAGATCGTAAAACTGCTGGACTCAATTTCTCCTTTAGATTAGCGTTACGTTGCCAAACACAGCGGATATATTTCTCCTCTAACCCTGGAACAGTATGTAACAAATATGTATGCCTAGACATGATCCTTTGGATGTTGTGACTTAGAGGTGAAAATTTGGTAATAAAGTTGACATGATCAGTGTTTTCTTTCAAGGCTGACTTAGGTCTAGGTTGTAAAAGCCAATTGCGATCATTAAATAACGCTCGCTTATATGCAGTCTTGATAACTTTTCGGGGGTATCCCCTAGCTGCAAAATCAACCGAAAGTTTTCGTGATTGAACCTTAAAATCGGCCGTGTCTGAACAATTTCGTCTGTAACGGAGGAATTGGGATAGAGGAAGACTATCTTTTAGTTTGAGCGGATGACCACTCGAATATTGTAGGAATGTGTTCCGTGCTATCGGTTTCTGATAGATTGAGGATTTCCAGCCCGTAGAATCTTTTTCAATCAACAAATCTAAAAAGGTAATTTGTGTATTGGTAATGAAATGAGTAATTGGATAGCTTCATTTCGCCCATTCAGCCAATGAACAAATTGTAGTACTAAATCTTCTGTTCCTTCCCATAACAGAAAAATGTCGTCTATAAAACGAACCCAAAATTTTATGTTGGAATTGTAGGGGGAGCTGGTCAAACCATAGATTTTCAAAATCAGCCATAAAAAGATTGGCAATGGAAGGGGCACAAGTGGCACCCATCGCCACCCCTGACTTTTGATGATAAATTGTAGCATCAAACAGAAAATGATTATGAAACACAGTAAGACGTGTTAAATCCATCAAAAAGGACAACTGAGCCCTTGTCAAATCTCCTCTCATGGTTAGCTGCTTTTCCACAGTATGGTAGGCATCCTCTTGAGGTATGCTAGTGTACAGCGCGGTTATATCGAGGGTAATCAATAAAAATCTCTGCTTCATGTGCTAATTCGTTCTGTAGACTTAATTTTTCTAAAAAATGTGCCGAATCTCGAATGTAAGACGGTATATCTACCATTAGGGGACGTAAGAAAGAGTCGAGGTATATAGACAGGGGCTCCAAAATAGTGCCGCGCGTCGAAACAATCGGTCTCCCTGGTGGTTTTTCCAGACGTTTGTGTACTTTTGGAACGAGATAAAACCGCGCCATACTAGGAGTTTTGGTATTAAGAAATATCCATTCTTTTTTGGTGATAACTTTATTGTGTAATGCTACTTGGGTAACTTGACGAATTTCTTCTTGTAACATTGCAGTGGGATCTAACACCATCTTTTCATAAACCTGACTATCCATGAGATGATGGTGTGCTTCTTCAAGGTAGTCATTTCGACTAAGCACCACCACTGCCCCCCCTTTATCTGCTCGACGGATGACAATGTCAGATCTCTGTTGAAGCTCTCGTAACGCTATGCGTTCTGCTTGGGGGAGTACATTCGTAAATAGTCGACGGCCACTTTCTAACTGACCTACTTCCTTGAGAACAATATCTCTAAATACTTGCAATGCTGGGGAAGAGGACCCGGAGGTGTCCAAGTAGACTTTAAAGGGAGCAACATTCTTCTAGTAGGAATGTCTTCCTCTATTGCCAGATCACTTCTATGATCTGCTGATTGTTGAGCGAAATAAGCTTTAAGACTCAATTTGCGGAGGAGAGCTTCCAAATCTAAGCGAAATTGGAATGGGTCATGTTGGATATTCGGTACGAAGGACAGACCTCTGTCTAGCAGCTGACATTGGGGTCTAGACAATTCATAACCAGAGAGGTTCAGTACTAAATGTGAAACATGTTCTGATCCCGATTCATGCATTACCGATTGCGTGTTAGGAATCTTCTTCTTCTTCTTGGTATCGGTTGTCGCATTGGTAAAATCCCCCGAGCTGTTTTACCGGAATCTGAACTGCTGATGTCATCAGAGGTGTCTTCAAAAGTTACCCTCCGCTTCGACCGTCGGTTTTTCTTATTATGATCCATCCATGGGTACACGTAACCATTGGTATAATCTTCGTGATCTCGTTTAAGTTTTTTCATTTTCCCCAATTTAACTTCCTGACGAAGCGCGTCCAGTTGCTTGTTGGTATTCTCCCATTTAGATTTGAAAGTTTCCTCTGTCTCAGCTTTTTTTAACTTCGTTATCAACTGTTCAGCTTCTTTGATATATCCATCTAGCGCCGTTTTTGTTGTTTCAGCTATCAGGACCATAAGGTCCAAGGAACATTTATTTAATACACAGTTCCATTTTCGTACAAACTCGTCATCTGTGGTAAACATCCGTGGCTCTTTGTAGACCCGAAGGCCTCTCGGGATTTGTTGTCGACTTATATATTCTATCATCGATAGACGGTGAAGTTCAGATCGTACTACTTGTTTTTGTTTTTTGAGCAGAGTTTCCCAAAGGGACACGGAGCTATCATTCTCTCGCATCTGGTCAGAGGCGAAAAGTGTTTTTTCCTGACATAAAGTGGAAATAAAATCCGACGAAAAGCTTAAAATCTCTTTCCATCCTTCTTGACCTGCCATTTATGTAACTATACAAAAATCAAAAACCGGTCTTGTCCGGAGCGAAAAATAATCTTTATACTCTAAAACACTCCACTCTAACTTGTCACTTTAGTGATCAAACATTTCTTATCAACCCAACATGATTTCTTCATCACATGAAAAAGCTTAATGTTTGTTTATCAACTGAATCATACTATGGCGTACTCCTGGAATCTTAAGTGTTAACTCAAGTATCTAAGTATACCACTGTACCAGGAGGTTTCAGACCAGATACCGCGCTCAGCAAATGCTTATATTTCGAAGCAACAGCGCACTGATTACATCAACAACCTTCCTGGATTTGTGTCCATTTTTATATATTTTTCAGTGGTTAATTGTTCAGTAATTAATTACTGCACCGGGGTTCTACCGCCACCAACTTTCAGTGAAGAACAAAAAAGCTTAACTTATAGCTTATATCTTCTGCGCCTCAACGCCTCTCCTGGTACCGTATTTGCGTTTCACTCCTAACAGGAGTTTCCTCAGGAGGATCTACAAAAATAGAAACAGTGTAACAGTGAGTGAAAGATCTTTGATAATAAGTGTTTCCTGACTATTTACTGAAATGTAATTGTTTTTTCCCCTTTCTAGTCAACTATAGTGGGTATCTCTGGAAGATTTCGTTACACTGTTTCTATTTTTGTAGATCCTCCTGAGGAAACTCCTGTTAGGAGTGAAACGCAAATACGGTACCAGGAGAGGCGTTGAGGCGCAGAAGATATAAGCTATAAGTTAAGCTTTTTTGTTCTTCACTGAAAGTTGGTGGCGGTAGAACCCCGGTGCAGTAATTAATTACTGAACAATTAACCACTGAAAAATATATAAAAATGGACACAAATCCAGGAAGGTTGTTGATGTAATCAGTGCGCTGTTGCTTCGAAATATAAGCATTTGCTGAGCGCGGTATCTGGTCTGAAACCTCCTGGTACAGTGGTATACTTAGATACTTGAGTTAACACTTAAGATTCCAGGAGTACGCCATAGTATGATTCAGTTGATAAACAAACATTAAGCTTTTTCATGTGATGAAGAAATCATGTTGGGTTGATAAGAAATGTTTGATCACTAAAGTGACAAGTTAGAGTGGAGTGTTTTAGAGTATAAAGATTATTTTTCGCTCCGGACAAGACCGGTTTTTGATTTTTGTATAGTTACATAAATGGCAGGTCAAGAAGGATGGAAAGAGATTTTAAGCTTTTCGTCGGATTTTATTTCCACTTTATGTCAGGAAAAAACACTTTTCGCCTCTGACCAGATGCGAGAGAATGATAGCTCCGTGTCCCTTTAGGAAACTCTGCTCAAAAAACAAAAACAAGTAGTACGATCTGAACTTCACCGTCTATCGATGATAGAATATATAAGTCGACAACAAATCCCGAGAGGCCTTCGGGTCTACAAAGAGCCACGGATGTTTACCACAGATGACGAGTTTGTACGAAAATGGAACTGTGTATTAAATAAATGTTCCTTGGACCTTATGGTCCTGATAGCTGAAACAACAAAAACGGCGCTAGATGGATATATCAAAGAAGCTGAACAGTTGATAACGAAGTTAAAAAAAGCTGAGACAGAGGAAACTTTCAAATCTTAATGGGAGAATACCAACAAGCAACTGGACGCGCTTCGTCAGGAAGTTAAATTGGGGAAAATGAAAAAACTTAAACGAGATCACGAAGATTATACCAATGGTTACGTGTACCCATGGATGGATCATAATAAGAAAAACCGACGGTCGAAGCGGAGGGTAACTTTTGAAGACACCTCTGATGACATCAGCAGTTCAGATTCCGGTAAAAACAGCTCGGGGGGATTTTACCAATGCGACAACCGATACCAAGAAGAAGAAGAAGATTCTAACACGCAATCGGTAATGCATGAATCGGGATCAGAACATGTTTCACATTTAGTACTGAACCTCTCTGGTTATGAATTGTCTAGACCCCAATGTCAGCTGCTAGACAGAGGTCTGTCCTTCGTACCGAATATCCAACATGACCCATTCCAATTTCGCTTAGATTTGGAAGCTCTCCTCCGCAAATTGAGTCTTAAAGCTTATTTCGCTCAACAATCAGCAGATCATAGAAGTGATCTGGCAATAGAGGAAGACATTCCTACTAGAAGAATGTTGCTCCCTTTAAAGTCTACTTGGACACCTCCGGGTCCTCTTCCCCCAGCATTGCAAGTATTTAGAGATATTGTTCTCAAGGAAGTAGGTCAGTTAGAAAGTGGCCGTCGACTATTTACGAATGTACTCCCCCAAGCAGAACGCATAGCGTTACGAGAGCTTCAACAGAGATCTGACATTGTCATCCGTTGAGCAGATAAAGGGGGGGCAGTGGTGGTGCTTAGTCGAAATGACTACCTTGAAGAAGCACACCATCATCTCATGGATAGTCAGGTTTATGAAAAGATGGTGTTAGATCCCACTGCAATGTTACAAGAAGAAATTCGTCAAGTTACCCAAGTAGCATTACACAATAAAGTTATCACCAAAAAAGAATGGATATTTCTTAATACCAAAACTCCTAGTATGGCGCGGTTTTATCTCGTTCCAAAAGTACACAAACGTCTGGAAAAACCACCAGGGAGACCGATTGTTTCGACGCGCGGCACTATTTTGGAGCCCCTGTCTATATACCTCGACTCTTTCTTACGTCCCCTAATGGTAGATATACCGTCTTACATTCGAGATTCGGCACATTTTTTAGAAAAATTAAGTCTACAGAACGAATTAGCACATGAAGCAGAGATTTTATTGATTACCCTCGATATAACCGCGCTGTACACTAGCATACCTCAAGAGGATGCCTACCATACTGTGGAAAAGCAGCTAACCATGAGAGGAGATTTGACAAGGGCTCAGTTGTCCTTTTTGATGGATTTAACACGTCTTACTGTGTTTCATAATCATTTTCTGTTTGATGCTACAATTTATCATCAAAAGTCAGGGGTGGCGATGGGTGCCACTTGTGCCCCTTCCATTGCCAATCTTTTTATGGCTGATTTTGAAAATCAATGGTTGACCAGCTCCCCCTACAATTCCAACATAAAATTTTGGGTTCGTTTTATAGATGACATTTTTCTGTTATGGGAAGGAACAGAAGATTTAGTACTACAATTTGTTCATTGGCTGAATGGGCGAAATGAAGCTATCCAATTTACTCATTTCATTACCAATACACAAATTACCTTTTTAGATTTGTTGATTGAAAAAGATTCTACGGGCTGGAAATCCTCAATCTATCAGAAACCGATAGCACGGAACACATTCCTACAATATTCGAGTGGTCATCCGCTCAAACTAAAAGATAGTCTTCCTCTATCCCAATTCCTCCGTTACAGACGAAATTGTTCAGACACGGCCGATTTTAAGGTTCAATCACGAAAACTTTCGGTTGATTTTGCAGCTAGGGGATACCCCCGAAAAGTTATCAAGACTGCATATAAGCGAGCGTTATTTAATGATCGCAATTGGCTTTTACAACCTAGACCTAAGTCAGCCTTGAAAGAAAACACTGATCATGTCAACTTTATTACCAAATTTTCACCTCTAAGTCACAACATCCAAAGGATCATGTCTAGGCATACATATTTGTTACATACTGTTCCAGGGTTAGAGGAGAAATATATCCGCTGTGTTTTGGCAACGTAACGCTAATCTAAAGGAGAAATTGAGTCCAGCAGTTTTACGATCTGCAGAGAGACAACAAGGTCCAGTAGGTCATGCTCCATGTGGTTCATGTACCATTTGTTCCATATCAGAATCCATCACTCACTTTACATATTTGGATCGTACGTATTGTTTGAAACAAGCTACAACCTGCCAAACTACTTCAGTTGTTTATGCCATCAGATGTCCTTGTCAAAAGCTTTATATAGGGAAAACTATTCGGACATTAAAAACTCGTATTTTGGAACATAAGAGTCGTCTCCACTGTAAGATACTGACTGCCCCCATAGTTCAGCATTGCTTAGAAGCAGGGCACGAGTTTGGACAATTGCGGTGTTTTTGCATTGATCACATTCAACATCCGATGAGAGGAAGGACCCTAGATGAGACTCTTTTTTATTTTGAACAGCGCTGAATTTTCACAGTCAATACTCTTCAACCGAGCGGTTTAAATTCCTCGATTGACTGGCAAGTGTGTTTGTAACTTACCTGATTATCACAGAGAGCTCTAGATGGGAAACTGGGTAGAGAGTATAAATTTCACCCAGATGCGCCATATGCGCATGCGCGGCGTTTTCTGAGCCACTCCAAGACATATGAGTACAACGCGGGCAGCAGCAATCGAGTGAGTGAAAGATCTTTGATAATAAGTGTTTCCTGACTATTTACTGAAATGTAATTGTTTTTTCCCCTTTCTAGTCAACTATAGTGGGTATCTCTGGAAGATTTCGTTACACTGTTTCTATTTTTGTAGATCCTCCTGAGGAAACTCCTGTTAGGAGTGAAACGCAAATACGGTACCAGGAGAGGCGTTGAGGCGCAGAAGATATAAGCTATAAGTTAAGCTTTTTGTTCTTCACTGAAAGTTGGTGGCGGTAGAACCCCGGTGCAGTAATTAATTACTGAACAATTAACCACTGAAAAATATATAAAAATGGACACAAATCCAGGAAGGTTGTTGATGTAATCAGTGCGCTGTTGCTTCGAAATATAAGCATTTGCTGAGCGCGGTATCTGGTCTGAAACCTCCTGGTACAGTGGTATACTTAGATACTTGAGTTAACACTTAAGATTCCAGGAGTACGCCATAGTATGATTCAGTTGATAAACAAACATTAAGCTTTTTCATGTGATGAAGAAATCATGTTGGGTTGATAAGAAATGTTTGATCACTAAAGTGACAAGTTAGAGTGGAGTGTTTTAGAGTATAAAAATGGGTAACAAAATGGCAGAATAAAAGCCACCCACCTGGGCCAGACACCCTTGGGGGCCACTAGCATTCCTAGTGGATGTGCTGACCCTATGTTCTGTACAAGGTTGAGGACACTATCTTACTAGGCATTTTTCCCATACACACACAAAAGATAATTTTATAACGGGTCACCTAAATTGGGATGCCAAGTAAGCACCTATGTTGAGATTATTTTATAAAGGCACATAGAAACCTATGTCCCTTTCTGAAATACCAGCACAAAACATGCCAAAATTGTGGATACAATGTGGCCACACACATTTATACCAACATGTATGTTCTGATAGCATTGGTCTCTGTGGCACACCAAAGGTCCATTGAACCTGGCATCCTACCCCTATACTGTGTCTCGTAACTGAAGGGCTGGAAACCAAAAACACATTACATCAATGTAGTATTAGTTTCCTTATTTTGGGCTATCAACTTGAGTTGTTGATGATTCATCACTAGGGCAAACCTGTGTTCTAGTAGAAGCAGAATGATTCTAATACCCATTTTACTGCCAGAATTTCTCAATTATTGCATATGCTTTCTTCTGAGGAAGTAGTTTCTAGATTATAAAAGCCAGAAGGGGTCCTGGCCATTCATTTTCTGGAAACACAAAGAGGAGCAACCTCCTGCAGGAAGACCACCAGGCACAAGGAGCAGGAGGAGTCGGAAGAGCAAAGGGTCTTTATTATACAAAGGAAACCCCAACGCGTTTCGGCAACGCCTTCATCAGGGGGGTGACACTAATAAATAAAAAGTATATTTAAACATATATTTATAAAAACAAATGAGCCCACAGTTAAAAACAGTTAAAATAAGATTAGAATGTGAAAGCACCGGCAAAACCTACAACATAAAATAGTCTAATGATGACAATACAAGAAAACGCAAAAAGCAGGGCTGAGGGAACAAATAAAACATAACAACCTAATTGATACAATGAATAAATGAAATTGAATAAAAAATGGTGTAAAAGGTACTTGACTGGAGCAGCCTATGGTTGCATAATATACATAGAGAATAAAATGGTCAACTATGAAAATAAATATGCAGTCATGTAGCTGATAAAAATGTATTGTACAATAGTGAAATGGAAACAACATATCCAAATAACTGTAACAATAAATATAAATATAAATATAAAACACATAGCTAAACCAATAAATTATCCATATAAATATATAACAATTGTAGTTATACCAAACATACATAAAAATGAAAAATAAATAAATAAATAAAAAATAAGAAATAAATAAAAACAATAAATATAAATATATATATACTAAAGTATATATATATTTATATTTATTGTCAAGTACCTTTTACACCATTTTTTATTCAATTTCATTTATTCATTGTATCAATTAGGTTGTTATGTTTTATTTGTTCCCTCAGCCCTGCTTTTTGCGTTTTCTTGTATTGTCATCATTAGACTATTTTATGTTGTAGATTTTGCCGGTGCTTTCACATTCTAATCTTATTTTAACTGTTTTTAACTGTGTGCTCATTTGTTTTTATTAATATATGTTTAAATATACTTTTTATTTATTAGTGTCACCCCCCTGATGAAGGCGTTGCCGAAACGCGTTGGGGTTTCCTTTGTATAATAAAGACCCTTTGCTCTTCCGACTCCTCCCATTCATTTACTGGGCCAGAACTGCTTCCAAGCATACTTCAGAAGTATACATTTTTATTATGAAGGGGAACTTGAAAGTTGGGGTTTATCAGAACTGGTTTTGAGCACAGAGAATCTTTTAACGTTTGGAAAGCTTCCTCCAGTTCTTCAGATCAGGACATCTTCTTTAGCCTTCTTCATACTCATGAAGTTAATGGTTCTGCCTTCTCTGCAAACTTTGGGATAAAATGTTGATAGCACCTGACAAGCCTTAACAAAGCTCTCACCTTTTTTTTTTTGTCTAAACAGCAAGCATAATAGTGTCTATTTTAAGAATATAAGAACATAAGAAACACCATACTGGGCCAGACCAAGGGCCATCAAGCCCAGTATCCTGTTAACAACAGTGGCCAATCCAGGTCACAAGTACCTATGGAATAATCCAGATAGTTGATTTCTTGTCCTCCTAGGAAGCATATTCTGTGGTTAAGCCAGCCTTTTACAGACTTTTAAGGACAGCTTGCACTGGTGTTAAATAACCTCCCAGTCAGCAATGTAGATCCCAATATGCACAGGAATGGTTTTATAAAATTACCTTGTTAATGTCTAAGTAAAGGTTTCCCTTTGGCTAGCATGCTAGCACACCTACTCCCAATGACTTGTGACTTTCACTCTTTTCCTATTTTCATGTTCTGAACTTTTTTTTGTCTCTTTTTAACTCTGGACTTTTAGTATATGGCAGACTGCTCTGATGTGTGAAGGAAGAGTGGTAGAGAACATTTTCTATACACATAAACATAAACTTGACCTCGTAAAACTGCTATCTGCGTGCATTCTGCAAATATCATGTCTTCTGCCTCAGGGAAGTGCCTGAATTCTGAGCCACTGGACTGTCTCAAGAGACTCTTTACAGGTGTTCTGCAAGGAACACAAAAGCCTGTGGCTTCCTTCACTCTCTGTGGGTAGATTGTGCAGATGTGCTCTGTTTACCATGCTAGAGAGAATAAGTGAGACGTAATGATCTTTATAGGCTTTCTCAAATAGATCTCTCTTTTACAAGTGCAATTGTGTTGCCTGAAACAGAAACGTATATTCTTTATTGTATGTGTCAATGTTATGAGCTAGACAACAGGAATTCACCCTAAAGTGTCTTGTTACAGGATAATTGTTTGATTCTTCAGATCGGTAAATTGTGTGGATATTATACTAGTTCATACATATTCCTCTTTTTACCTATAGGACTTGCTCCAGGGGATTGTTACTAAAGTGATCAATGGTAGTCATCATAAAGCAAAAGGAGAAAATCTGAAAGATCTAAGCGTATGTGTTTTGAGAAAAAGATGGAATAGGTGAGCTATCAAAGAGTCATTAAAATAAGCCCAAGGTATAAATGCACAGGAGACAAGTCTTTCAATTAAAAGGAAGCTATAGAATGAGGCAACATTGGATGAGAGTGAAAGGGAATACAATCACGAGTAATCTGAAGAAATATTTCTTTATGGAAAGACAGTAAATACATGGAACAACCTCCCTGTGGAGATGGTGAAGATGAAGACTGCATCTGATTTCTAGCAAGCATGCAGCAAACACAGAGGATCTGTGAAAGAGAGGAAAGGACTGTGGAACTTAGTAGCTAGTGTGAATGGGCAGAATGGATAAGCTGTATGGTGTTTATCTGCCATCATTTTTCTCTATTTCTATGTTTCTAAAGCTTTTCTCCCATTTTGTCTGATTGCATAGCAAGTCCCTTAAAATAAAAATTTCCATGGTAAATTCTATGGGGTCCTTTTCCTAAAGCCCATTAGGATTTTGCACTTAACATGGGGGTCATTCTGATCAATGAATAGCGGGGCTGGACATCCTGTTGGGACGTCCATCCCTGCAATTTGTTCCCCCTCCTAACCCGTCTAACTTCCCCGCTCGTTATATGGGGAAGTTAGATGGGGGCAGGGAAGGAGCAGATTGGGGGTGGTGTTAGGGCAGGCGGTGGGCGATCATCGGCCCAGGATGTACAGGGCCAATTCAAATGTCAGCCCTGTATGTCTGGGGCCGACGGCTTGGACAAGGAACTTACTCCACTTCGGAGGTGGAATAAGTTCCCCCATTCGGGTGCATCTGGAAGGCCCAGGGCTGGGAAGTGGCGGGAAGGAGCAGATGAGCTCCCCTGTAGCCCGACCCTGGCCTTAGGAGGCCAGATCAAGGGTTAGGCTGTGGGAAAAGCATCTTTGCAGCCAGCGGCTGGGGATCGCAGCATTTAAATGGAGCCACAGTGCCATGGCAACCGGACGCCATGATGCTGTGGCTCCATTTAAAAGCAATGACTGAGTTAGCCGGACAAGGCCTGTACGTGCAGGCCAGGCTGAATCATGGTCCTGGCATACATGTACAGGCCTGTTAGTGATTATGATCCTGCAGGGCTAGACGTGCCCTGCAGGATCAGAATGGCGACTCCATCTGTGTGTCCAGTTCTGACCGGGCGCACAGAGGGCCTTTATGTCCCAGATGGAATTGGGCCCCGTGTGTTTAGCGCACAAACTAACACCCAATAAGTTCAAAGCCTCCATTGTAGCTGTCAGAGGTGTGACCAGCAGTTATCACATGGAAGTATTCTCTAATGCTCTGTGCAGTTAACACAGGTGCATCTCATAACACCCACAGAGGTATTGTTAGGTTCAGACACACTAATTTCCTCATTGACAGTACATAGCAATTGCCCCCACGATAACTGCAATATGCTCTCTGCCCCTAACCCACCCATTCCCCACCCCTCTCTCAGTGTGCAGTTACCGTGACAGTTAGTGTGCAGCAACTGTTACTCTAATGTGACAGCAGTTACTACAGGCAGTTACCACATGATAAATGTGCTTAATGTGCTTTAATAAAAGGACCCCTGTGTTTTATTCCTGCACATCTCTGTATTTTGAATAGATATTTCTCAACAATACCTTTTATTCTTTAAATATCCTGAGGGTTTTTGTTTTTTTAGTTTTGTTTTTTGCAGTGAGGGAATTTCTTTGAAAGGTGCAGGGGGGACATTAGTGCTGGTGTTGTTACCTATTCTTTGTCTTTTGAGACTATACTGTAGAAAGTCTCTGTAGCAACCTAAATAAATGTGAAGAATAATGGCTTGTATTTTGTGAAACACCTGTAGTAAAATGAAGAGTTACATTGCACTTGTTAAAGAATTATAAATGCATTACCATTAACATCTTTTTTTCCTTTTATACTCAACTTGTGTTCACACATCACTCATTTTTTTCACACTTCAGTAATCAAGTGGTTTAATTTACTTGCCAGTTTCATGTGCAATGTATTTAAAGCAGTCAAATTCAGGAAGGCAGAACATTGTCATTTTAGTCAATTTTTTACTTATTTTGTCATTTTTCTTTTCTTGAGAACTCTTCTACTATAGTCATGCTGTGAATGTAGGTTTTCAGTTTTTAAGTTTTAACTGATGAACCCTGACAAAAAGAAAATTAAACCAACATTCATTAGCTATAAGCCAGAATCCTCTTCCTACAGTAACATCACAGCCTTTATCCCTAGACCCACTACTCTGTCTTTGTTCTTTTCTTGTACTGATGTTTTTTCAACGCCATAGTTCTTATTAGCCAATAAGCCTCCACTCACCTCCTCCTCCTACCAGCTTTCTTGCATTACTGTTCCCAACAGTAAGCATTAGAGCTAGGGATAAGAGGAGTAAATAAGAAGCAGGTGAAATTTGGGGAGATGGGAATGGGAGACTAATAAAGACATAGTAGCATAGTAAATGATGGCAGATAAAGACCAGTATGGTTCATCTATTTATGTAAAATTTTATAAACATCTGGCCAAAACTATTTCATATAAAAACAGTGTAAAAATATGTATTGGCATATCTTAGAAATTATAACAAAAGAATCTCTGTGGGGAAACTACCTGCACACAGGATCTGGAGGAAGAGATAAGGATGTTGGGATGACTTGGCAATAGTGATCATATCATGATCGCTTTTGATTTAATAAATGGAAGAAGGATGGCAAGGAAATCCACAATACTACCTTTAAACTTTCAAAAGGGAGATTAAAAGAAAATGAGGAAAATAGTTAAGAAAAAATGAAAAGGAACAGCTGCAAAGGTTAAAGATTTTCTTCAGCATGGGCCTTGTTTAAAAATACTATCTTGGAAGCCCAGACCAGATGTATTCCATGCTTTAAGAAAAGTGGAAGGAAGGCCAAAAAACTGCCAGCATGGTTTAAAGGTGAGGTCAAAGAGGCTGTTGTAGACAAAAAAGCATCTTTCAGGAAATGGAAAAAGGAGCCAAATGATGAAAACAGGAAACAACCTAAGCACTGGCAAGTTAGATGCAAGGCATTGATAAGGCAGGCAAAGAGAGAATTTGAGAGGAAGCTTGCTGTGGAAGCAAAAATGCATAATAAAAACCTGTGAGAGTCAGTTGGACCATTAGATGATCAAAAGGTAAAAGGACCACTAAGGGAGGACAAGGCCATTGCAGAAAGACTGAATTAAATCTTTGCTTTGGTCTTCACTGAAGAAAATGAAAGGAAGTTACCCATGCCTGACAGGAATTTAAAGGTGATGTATTAGAAGAATTGAACGAAATATCAATATACTGGAAAGATATATTACAATTAATTGATAAACTGAGAGTAGCAAATCACCTGGACAGGATGGTATAGATATAAGGCTGTCAAAATAATTGAAATATTAGTAATCTTTGAACCATTTAAATCATCTGTAGTACCTGAAGATTGGAGAATGGTCAATGAAACTACAGACAGTGAGCCTGACATCAATACCAGGCAAAAGGGTGGAAATGATTATAAAGAATAAAAATACTAAACATGTCGATAGTCATGGTTTAATGGTAGAAAGCCAGCATGGATTTATCCAAGGAAAGCTTTGTCTTACTAATCTGTTATATTTTTTGAAGGTAGACAAAAGTATGTCAGTTGATACAGTGTATCTGGATTTTCATAAAGCCTTTGACAAGATCCCTCATGAGAGACTCTTGGCAAAATTAAAAAGTCATGGGATAGGAGGCAGTATATTATTGTAGGTATAGAACTGGTTAAAAGATAGAAAGCAGAGATTAGGGCTAAATGGCCAATTTTCTCAATGGAGTACCCCAGAGGTTTGTGCTGGGCCTGCTGCTTTTTAAATGACATGGAAATAGAATACTGGGCTTGATGGACCTTGGCCCGATCCGGTATGGCATTTCTTATGTTCTTATTTCAAAAAAATAACTGTACTGTCTGCATTGAATTGTTGCTCCCAAGTGTTTTGTTTACTTTATTATTCTGAGATAGTAGTTTGCATCAAAAATGACAGCAGTGCTAGAGCTTATAATTATAATAACAAGTGAAAGGGTTCCTATAATAAAGTAACCATGAAATAATATCTAGGAGTGTGCCTTCATCAGTGCATATTAAGTTCATTTGAGCATCTAAAATTTTCTGCATACAAATTGCTTGTGCAGAATTATATCTATGAAATATCATGTATATCATCTGTGTGCACCAAAAGCTTTTAGCACACTTAGCAGGCATTTAAGACAAATGTGTACAAAAACACTAATAAATTACATCCAAAAATGCAAATGTCGTTATTTAAACCAAAGATTAGACAAACATTTTTTAGTTTGCATGCCTGCAATAAAATATTTTCTCTCCTGCGGGTAAAGCTTAGTAGTTTTTGGAATGGAAGAGCAGACTGGCATTTTTCCTCTTTCTGTGTTATTTTTCTGTTTCTATGTCTACAGTTCTGTATTGTCAAAAAAGATTTCACCTCTTATTCAACTTTTCTGAGTGAGGAAGCAGACTGTCCTTTAAGGATAGAAAAGTGTCAATATTGAAAAACACCTATGCAGGTTTTTGTTTTTTTTTATCACTAGCAAGTCCATGTATAACATTTGCCATTTTATCTACAAAAGTGTCATTGTTATACATTCAAAAAGGGAAGTAGTTTGGGGCAGAGTGAAGGAGGGCAGAAAAGTTATACATTTGGGGGGTCATTAAGAGTCGCGTTTAAAGGGGATGAATGTCCGGTTTGGACGTCCATCCCCACTAAACACCAGGGTGTCGATTCTAAACACAGAATTCCCCGCATGTATAGAGGAAATGTGCAGGGAGCTCTGGAGAAGGATAGGAAGGGACAGGCTGGAGGAGGAGCAAGGGCAATCTGGAGGCAGGACCCTAACCCTGATGTACAGAGCCGATTCAGGTTGCGTCCCTGTACGTCTGGGTCCGCTGACTTAGACGGGAGATTTATTCCAGCCTGGAGGTGGAATAAGTCCCCCCCAGGTGTATGGAATCAGCACCCGTGAGTTGCCAATGGTAGATAAGGTGCAGCAGGAGTTCCCTGACAGCTGAACCCAGACATGGCAGGCTCGATCAGAGGTCGGGTGGCGGGAAAACGAGCAGGGGAGCTGCTTGCCGGCAATCGGGACTCCTGAATGATGTCACACTGCCATGGTGACAGGATGCCATGGTACTGGGTTCCATACAGGAATCCTGGGTGAGTTGTACGGGGAGTTGCCTGGATGTAGAGAGGCCTAGAATCGGGGCACGTCCTGTTTGTCCAAGCTGGATGTACCTGTCTAGCCCCCGCAGGATCAGAATCGGGTGCAGGTCCGACCTGTCCAGATTTTGGACGTCCGGACATGCCCCGATGGGAATCAGGCCTTTGGTGGTGAAATTCAGCTAATGAATGTATAATCTTTATGGCATATTTTATAAAGGTCATCCGAGTACAGTCTGGGATGTCAAAGCCAGAATGTCTGAAAAAAAAAAAAAAACAGGCACATCTAAGGTCAGGAACAATTCCAGAAATATGGACGTGCCTGATAAGGACATCTATCGTGATGTCTACATAGACATCCCCAGAACTACATTTCAGACTAGTGGTGTCTAATAGCTTAATGGTTAAAGTAGTTGATCAAGAATAGCATGGCCAGGGTTCAAATCCCAGTATGGCCCTTGGGGAACTCAGCCTGCCAAATTGATTCTCTATCTTCTCCATAAACCTTGGATATTTTAAGGCCACACAAGCACCTTCTTAATTCCTGTTTGTGCCTGGAGCAGGTCTAAATTAAGGCTTACCTGCCTTTTTGAAACCAAACAAGTTCATTGCACCTCCACAGACACGCCTTCACCATGCCCCATGTCTACTTGGACAGCCACACACTGGAGACGTCTCCATGATATTGACTTCCACATGCACCTCTTCAGAGTGGAGGAGTAGCCTAATGGTTAAAACACTGGATTGGGCACCAGGATACCAGGGTTTGATTTCCACTAGAACTCCTTGTGGCCTTGAGCAAGTCACTTAACCCTCCATCACCTCAGAAAATCCTAAGTTATCAATGCCCCTGTTTAATGTACATCACCAAGTTTAAGTTGCAATGTAAACCACTTTGATTGAAATGATAAAGCAGTATAAAAGACCTGTTAAATAAATGAACTTAGACCTTTCAAATGACCTCTTTTGCATCTACATATTGACTGGGTTGCAGGTATAACTTCAAATATATAGATGGCCATTCAAAGTTGGATTTTCAACACTGCCACTTATGCAAATAGTACTGCTGAAAACAGAAATAACTGTAAATACAAGTTATAGATTTAAAAGTAAAATCTGGTCAAGCAAATCCCCACTATTTCCTGTCCCGTTGCTGCAATTTTAAAATATGATACCAACCAACCAGAGGACAGGCACCATTTGGACAGGCGACCAACCTGAGGAGGCTGTGCCTTTGTTTAGCAGTTTAGCCCCTAGCAGTAGTACCATGAAACTACTACTGGGGCAAGAGCTACCATTTTGATCCTAGGTATCTAGGGAACAAGGAGAGATGGAGATCATTCCTATCTCCTGCTAGGCAACAGGGAGAGACCTGGTAAGAGCCAGAAAGATCTGGATTTTCAGAAAGCATTTGACAAAGTCCCTCATGAGAGACTCTTGGCAAAATTAAAAAGTCATAGGATTAGAGGCAGTATAGTATTGTGCATCAGGAAGTGGTTAAAAGATAGAAAGCAGAGGATAGGACTAAATGGCCAATTTTCTCAGTGAAGAAAGCTGAATAGTGTCATACCCCAGGATCTGCGCTGAGCCTATTGTTTTTTTAACATATTCATAACTGACTGGAAATGGGAATAACGAGTGAGGTGGTCAAATTTGCAGATGAGTTAAAATTATTCAAAGTTATTAAAATACAAGAGAATTGTGAAAAATTGCAAGAAGACCTTGACAAATTGGAAGACTGGACATCAAAATGGTAGATGAAATTTAATCTGGACAAGTGCAAGGTTATGAACTTTGGAAAGAACAACGCAAACTATGGTTACAAAATGCAAGGTTCCACATTAGAAACCAACACCAAAGAAAAAGATTTAGGTGTCATCAAGGATAATACATTGAAACCCTCTGCCCGGGTGCAGCAGCAGCCAAAAAAGCAAATAGAATGCTAGGGATCATAAGGAAAGGAATGGAGAATAAAACAAAGGATATAATGCTTTTGTATTGTTCTTTGGTGCGACCGTATCTTGAATATTGTGTGCAATTCTGGTCGCCACATCTTAAAAAGGATATAGCAGAATTAGAAAAGGTACAGAGAAGAGCCACCAAAATGATAAAGGGGATGGAAGGATACTCCTAAGCAAAAAGGCTTAAAAGGTTAGGGATCTTCAACTTGGAAAAGGAATGGCTGAGGAAGGATATGATAGAGGTCTATAAATTAATGAATGGAGTGGAACGGGTAAATATAGATCAGTTGGGGCATGCAACAGTGTTAGAAGGGGATATTCTATGACATTAACCATGTAAGTGCTATTGAATATCCCGATTTAAGGCCTTTACATGGTTTACTGGACTGTAAATCATGTAAATGCCTTTTGAATATCGGGCCCTATGTTCCTATGTTATTATCCGAGGGAAGCAGCTGTAAGGAGAGAGCTGTGATTCAGGGTGGAAAGAACATAATTTTTATGAGTCTGGGATATTTTTCCTTAAGAGGTTCATCAAACTAATGCAATGTCTCTTTAGAATTGTTCCCAGATTCCTTAAATTATTTTCTAAACTCTTTCTAAAAAGTTTGCATTTCTCTGTATTGGAAGTCTTGTTGTACAAAGTGACTTTAGGTCATCATGAGCATTGACTTTAGGTCATCATGAACAAAGTAGATCTGTAGCTTCTATGCAATTATATGAAATGAATACTAGTTCTATTTTTTATGTGCCCTATTTTCCTACTGAGAAGTTTGACTTCACATAATAGAATACAATAGGGAAAGAAGTTAAAAAGTTAGGGCTGGCACATATTGACCTATATGACCCTTTCATCTAGTAACTCCTTTGAGAAGAACAATAATGAAAAAATGAGACCAGAGATAGGCATTGATAGAATTTAATAATAGAAACTGCTTTATTTACAGAAAAGTTGACTGCAGAAAAAGATAGTCATAACGAAAAAAAGAAAATAAATTTTTGAGATTTTATTAAAAACCTCTATAAGATTTTTCCACGTTTGCATATCTGCAGCTATATTTTGGGCTGAATTTTATTGCTTAGTTTATGTTGAAATATAGTTATTTGTTTCATATTATTAAACATTTGAAGTAATTGACACTGTGATTAATTATTTACCGAAAGTACCTAATCCATAGTCTTCTGCAACCTGCATGGAAAAGGTAAAATATCTTTTTACCTGAGGTAAAATATCTTGGGGTTACATTGGATCAGTCACTTTCCATGACTTTCCAAATAAAGCTAATAACAACACTGTGGAACCAACTCCCACCAGAACTACGAGCTAGCAATGACCTTCTAGACTTCAGAAAGAAACTCAAAATGCACATTTTCCAATCACATTTTAACCTGAACTAAACCCACAGATGGAGCAGCCCCTGACCACTGTGTCCAAGAAGATTATCCTGTATATATGTATTTATGTATATATGTAAATGAACTCCCCCATAGCTAAGAAGTGTTAACTATGTATTATGTGCTTTCTGACAATCTGTATGTAAACAAAATTTGTACCTGCCTTGATTCGGCAGTTTCACAATAGTAATCCTACCCGCTTCTGATCGCTGGAAGGAGCGGGCTACAAATGCTTGCTAAATAAAAATAAAAATAAAATAAATAACCAAGGCTATCTTCTATAAACTGTGAATGCTCCAGCAGCTTAGACCATTCCTGGATAGTGTGGTACCGCAGAGCCTATTCATGAAGAAAAAAGGGTTTTAAAGACAGGCTGAACTACAGCAGGACCAGGCCGTGGGACTCAACTAAACAAGGTAAAATACCTTTTTATTCTGATAAGCAATATAAGTTAAGAAGACAGGAAACACAAGATACTGGAGTATATCCTCCCTATCAAACTGTTTGTGAAACAGGGCACAAGCCCTTGGTAAAAAGACTGTATAACATAAGGCAGCCTGCAAGGGGAAGTAACTGCCATAACAAACACTCACGTGGGCGCGGCCCTGACTTGAATGCTGAACATTGGAAGCTAGTAAATGTGTTATATGAGAAACCTCAGTGCACTCCTCAAGAGTTTACTGACACTGATTCACAGCTGTCTGATACTCAGCCCATGCAGGTGGAATTCAACGAAGACCCACCTGAAACCCCGATGGACTGTAGCTACTGTCAGGCAGGTAGCCTAAGGTCTGTGCATGAAACATAAAACAGTGAATAGTAGCGAATGCCTGTAAAGTTTGTTTATGCCAAGTACTGTGAAGCAACAGTTAAACAAAGCAAGTGTGAATATATTTTCTTTTTGTTGCCTGAAGCAAGGTTTCTTTCAGTTGGTTGAAGTAGTCTCCCATAATTTGAACCATTGTGCTTAAAGGGGAATAAAGCCTTATTTTCCCTACATTCTGGCTAGTGTGTTCTCTTGAACTTTGGCCCCCGGTAGGTCCTGGAAACATTACCAAGACCTCTTGCAGAAGGACCAAATTCAATATATATAAAAAAACTCTCATGTCCATCTGACCTGCCCATACCAACCTTGGCCTCTGGGGCGGCAGCATGACATGAAAATGGCGTAGTTGTTGGATGTTTTCGTGGAGCCTACGTCCAGCCTACAGAGAAGAAGCTTGAGCTATAGGTCTCAAGAAGAAGAAACGGAAAAAAAAAAAAAACCCACTTGGATTACAAAAAAAAAAAAAAAAACCCGGAGTGGAGCAGTCAAATCCGGAGCGGATTGGAAGAAAAATCCTGGAAAAGAAAAATCCGGTATCCAACTGTCGGCGGAGAATCGCGGAACGACAGCGACGTATACTGTTCCAGAGCTGATTCTACACTGTCATCAGGTAAAACGTAGATATACCTGAAAAGTGTAGGATACCAAGGAAAGTATATAGAAAAAAAAAAAAAAAATGGGTTAGTAAAGGAAATTTTCTTTGTAAAAAGAGCCACACTTGGTTGTGTTTTGTTGTTTTGTTTCCTTACTACAGATTACCATGGATCCCAAAGAAGTATGTGCGTGGATGGCTAATCAATTTGACAAGCAGGCGAAACTAGCGCTGCAGAACCAAGCGCAAGCGCTGAAAGCCATGCAAGAACAGCAGTCACCTCTTCTGCACACATTGGACAAATGGTTAACCCAGCAGAAGGAAGAAATAGCAAAGAAGGAAGCGGAACTATTGCGAGCCTCTGAACTCCATAACACAGAGTTGGGACAGTGGTCATGTAGTGACCTGACAATGGGAAAGTTAAGCCCCAGTGATAATCTGGATGATTTTCTGGATTCATTTAGCAGAGTAGCAAAGTCAGCTCGGTGGCCGACTGAACAGTGGGCAGTCAGACTAGCTGCATCCCTGACGGGAGAGGCTCTAGCCGCCTACCGGTCGATGCCTCCAGCTTTAGCAGACAATTATGATGAGGTAGTAATGGCAATTAAAGATCGCCTAGGTCTCACCCCATTTGCTTATAGGAAATTGTTTAGAGCCACTATGCTTAACCCAAATGAAACTCCGAAAGCCTTGGGACATAGAGTAAAGAGCTTGGCGTACAAATGGTTACAGCCTGAGAGAAAGAATATTGAAACTCTCATGGACGCCATAATCTTAGAACAGTTTCTAAATGCAGTACCGAGTAGAGTGCAAAATTTTATAATTCTTCAGAATTGCTGCACTACTACCGAGGCCGTAAGCCTAACAGAGAGATATCTTGAGGCAGAAAAAGTGTCCCAGCCAAAGCTAGCGGTTCCTAAATACACTTAGGGATGGAAGCTAGGAGGGTAGATGGTTCCTCCAGACCAATGTCTAGCCCTAGGAGTAATTATGACCCTAAGGATGTGGAAACTGTAAGACGATGTTTTTCATGTGGTAAGAAGGGCCATATAAAAAAGGAATGTTATTCACGTGTTGCATTAGTGGGAGAAGTCCCAAAGACAACAAAAGAAGGTTTTGTGTTGAGAGTAAAAATACACGGAGTTCATGCTAAGGCACTTCTGGATTCAGGTGCGGACCAATCCATGATGTCCAAACAGCTGTGGTCTATGATCCAAGACCAAGGATGGTCCGTCCCTGAATGTCCAGAAGCGCAGGTCAAAATTAAATGTGTTCATGGATCAGCTACAAGCTATCCCGTGTACAAGCTGTGGGTTAAGGCATGGGGAATGAGAAAACAAATGTTGGTAGCCGTGGTCCCAAGATTACCACAAGAGCTGGTATTGGGTCGCGACTGGCCGCAATTTAAAAAGACTCTGAGAGAGGGTTTATCTCCTCAGACAGTCATGAATTCCACCTGCAGTAGGCATGAGCACACGGGTAGTCCTGAGCCTACTGATCGCCTTAGCACCCAGCGAAGCAGCCTAGCGGCAACCACTAACTCCATGGTCCCTAGTCCGCTCTGGGGAAAGCCAAAGAGAGGCCTGATAAAGGAAACACCGGAGGCGCCTAAGAAATTCGTGTTGAAGTTCTGTAAAACTTCGGAAAAGGCCCGTAGTCCCCAAAGAGCATCAACACAAGCAGCAGGCTATGATCTCCATAGTGTGGAAGACCAGGTCATCCCGAAGCAGGGGCGGAAGCTAATTAGCACTGGAATACAAGTGGAAATCCCTCCAGGATGTTATGGAAGGATAGCACCCCGGTCAGGATTGGCTGCCAAACACAGTTTGGATGTAGCCGCAGGGGTCATCGACCCTGATTATAGGGGAATAGTAAAAGTTCTCCTGTGCAATTTTTCTAAAGAAGATTTCGTGGTTCAGGTTGGGGACAGAATAGCGCAATTGATTTGCGAGCGAGTCGGGTTCCCCAGCTTGGAAGAGGTCACCATGCTCACTCCCACTAGCCGAGGTGCAGATGGTTTTGGCTCTACGGGGAAGGCAGAGCTAGAAGGACTCATGGCCATAGGGAGTGATTTTCCAGAAGAAGACCTGGGCCCCCATGTGGAAGACCACAAGGAGGACTCCGTGCCGAAAATCGGGGAGGAACTCTCATTGAGCCAACAGCACGACTTAACCCAATTGTTGGGAGCTTACAAAGATGTTTTAACCTCGATACCGGGAGAAATGTCACTGGTGGCTCACGAAATACTCACACCCCCAGGCAAAATCATCCGGCAACGGCCCTACCGTCTGCCGGAGGCAAAAAGGCAGGAAATTATTAAACAAGTGGATGAAATGTTGAAAATGAATGTCATCGAGGAGTTGCATAGCCCCTGGTGTAGCCCGGTCGTTCTGGTACCTAAGCCAGATGGCTCGATGCGTTTTTGTATCGACTTTCGCCAATTAAACGCTGTGTCTACGTTCGATGCCTATCCCATGCCTCGTATAGAGGAGCTGCTAGACCGGCTTGGACAAGCGAAGTTTTTGACAACATTGGACATGACAAAAGGGTATTGGCAGGTCCCTTTAACACGGGATGCCAGACCAAAAACTGCCTTCAGTACGCCCTTGGGGCTATATCAATTCCGCAGAATGCCATTCGGTCTGCACGGGGCAGCCGCCACCTGTCAACGTTTGATGGATATCATCCTGAGGCCATACCAAACGTTCGCAACCGCTTATATGGACGATGTAGTGATCCACAGCGCCACCTGGGCGGATCTTCTCCACCACATACGTACCATATTAGAAGCAATGAGAAGAGCGGGCCTCACTTTAAATCCAAAAAAGTGTACTTTTGCGGCAAAAGAGGTCAAATATCTGGGTCACCTCGTGGGCCGGGGAACAGTGCGACCTCTACGAGATAAAGTAGAAAGTGTGAGACAATTTCCCGCTCCCCAGAATAAAAAACAATTACGAAGCTTCCTGGGTCTCATCGGGTATTACCGACGTTTTATACCCCATTTTGCGGAGGAAAGCAGTCTCTTCACGGGGATGCTGCGGAAAAACGCCCCGAACCTGCTACAATGGTCGCCGGAAGCGGAGACAACGTTCCAACGCCTGAAGGAAAGGTTGTGTAGGGCCCCCATACTACGAGGAGTAGACTTCCAGCAACCCTTCCTATTGCAAACGGATGCCTCCGAGACAGGCTTGCGTGCTGTTCTGTCTCAAATACAAGAGGGAGCAGAACACCCCATTATGTTCCTTAGCCGGAAACTTTCGGTGGCTGAACAAAAATATGCCACTATAGAGCGAGAATGTCTCGCCATTAAATGGGCCATTGAGGCGTTACGATTTTATCTCACAGGAAGGAAATTCGTTCTTATAACGGATCACGCCCCATTAAAATGGTTACATACCATGAAAAATGACAATAACCGATTAACCAGATGGTATATGGCTCTGCAACCCTACGATTTTCGGGTGGAACATCGAGCGGGCAAACTACATTTCAACGCCGACGCCATGTCACGAATTCCGTGCTGTGTGAAGGGGGCTTCACCAGCCCGTCATATTTTAAGAGGGGGGATATGTGGTACCGCAGAGCCTATTCATGAAGAAAAAAGGGTTTTAAATCCTGAAAAAAGATTTTATCATCAGCTGCAATATTATGAGGAGCCCAATAGAGGGAGCAAGAGTGACCTTCCAAGGCCCAGAGAACTGCACCTCAGAGCTGATGAGGTAATGCAACCTAACAGCCAATGGAGAAAAGGGGGAGTTCCCCTGAAGAAAGGCTGGGAACTTGAAAAGGAGGAACTAGGACAAGTTAGAGAGAGACCAGGGAGAGGCATACCAAGGAAGGCCTACCAAAAGGAGGCATATCAAGAAGAGGCTTATCAAGGACAAGCAGACCACGGAGAGTCACACCACAGAGAGCTTCTGGAAAGGAACCAAGAAGGAGAGCACCATAAGGAGTGTCCAGAGCACCAGAGAGGAAGGAGTTCCTGGCAGGAGGGCATAGTGAATCCGAGGCCACAGAGTTCCAGGAGTCCTTGGTTGAGAGGTACTGGAAAGAAAGGCACAAGGGGAGAAATAAACCCCAGAGTTTGGTGTGAAGAACCGGCAGCAGTAAATGCAAGACACAGTGAGCATTATCTGAGCAAGGATGAAGTCTTTGCTGCAAATGGTAATATTCCTTATTCAAATGGTAAAAGGTGTGAATGTGAGAGAGTGGTGACTCTGCATGAAGGCCAGCTGGAGTGTGAAAAGCCTACTGCTCAAGACAGACTGAACTACAGCAGGACCAGGCCATGGGACTCAACTAAACAAGGTAAAATACCTTTTTATTCTGATAAGCAATATAAGTTAAGAAGACAGGAAACACAAGATACTGGAGTATATCCTCCCTATCAAACTGTTTGTGAAACAGGGCACAAGCCCTTGGTAAAAAGACTGTATAACATAAGGCAGCCTGCAAGGGGAAGTAACTGCCATAACAAACACTCACGTGGGCGCGGCCCTGACTTGAATGCTGAACATTGGAAGCTAGTAAATGTGTTATATGAGAAACCTCAGTGCACTCCTCAAGAGTTTACTGACACTGATTCACAGCTGTCTGATACTCAGCCCATGCAGGTGGAATTCAACGAAGACCCACCTGAAACCCCGATGGACTGTAGCTACTGTCAGGCAGGTAGCCTAAGGTCTGTGCATGAAACATAAAACAGTGAATAGTAGCGAATGCCTGTAAAGTTTGTTTATGCCAAGTACTGTGAAGCAACAGTTAAACAAAGCAAGTGTGAATATATTTCTTTTTGTTGCCTGAAGCAAGGTTTCTTTCAGTTGGTTGAAGTAGTCTCCCATAATTTGAACCATTGTGCTTAAAGGGGAATAAAGCCTTATTTTCCCTACATTCTGGCTAGTGTGTTCTCTTGAACTTTGGCCCCCGGTAGGTCCTGGAAACATTACCAAGACCTCTTGCAGAAGGACCAAATTCAATATATATAAAAAAACTCTCATGTCCATCTGACCTGCCCATACCAACCTTGGCCTCTGGGGCGGCAGCATGACAATAGTCATGACTTCCGTTCGGTCCTCCATTTCGATTTCACAAATACTATCTTACAAGGTCTACTAAAGCAAACTATAATCACCTGCAACTGGCGCAAAATGTTGCTGACTGTATCATCTACAAGGTTAACAGCACAGAACACATCACACCAATTCTCTATAATCTACATTGGTTACCACTTTTGAGCAAGATTAAATTTAAACTACTTATGATCACATTTAAACTACTGAGGGAAATAGCTCCATCATACGTATCATCTTTCATCAGCATCCCATCTCAGGAGAGAACTAGTAAAAGTCACACCAAAAATACCATAGCAGTCCCCATTAGCTACCCCAACACAAACTGTTCCATAAGTAACAGATCATTCACCTATTGCTCACCAATACTCTGGAATTCCCTACCAGATAAGCTAAGAGCTATTATGGATCTTAAAGACTTAAGAAGGAAAATCAAAACATATCTGTTCTTGGAACACTCTGATGATCTATATAACAGAAACAATATATACCCAACATAACAGTGAGCCTAATAGGAAATATACCCTGATCCCTCCTATTTAAATTATCCTGGATTCCCATCTACACAACCCAGCTGCACTATTCAATGCCGATGAACATAAACTCACTTGTAAATAAGTTAATTGTAATATATGTTTTATGTAAAGATTGAATGAGATTACCTGTACACAATATTCAACATAATTCCTTGACATTTCTGTACCTTACCTAAGCCCTATGTTTTTTGTAAGTTCGCTCTACCAGTTTAATGCAATTTTTTGTTTTTTTGTAAGCTGCCCTTGATCTCTGGAAAGGGCGATATAGAAAAACTTTTAAATAAATAAAGAAAAGAAAACCAAAATGTTTG
Source organism: Ichthyophis bannanicus (assembly GCA_033557465.1). Classification (NCBI taxonomy): domain Eukaryota; kingdom Metazoa; phylum Chordata; class Amphibia; order Gymnophiona; family Ichthyophiidae; genus Ichthyophis; species Ichthyophis bannanicus. The sequence goes on from CM066036.1 coordinate 219,098,165, forward strand.
ACATGCCATGGGAGGGAAACTGGAAAAACATTTTTCATCTAAATAAAGGTTTGGAGTGTTATTTAAAAGCTCTGTTCATGAGCTGGACATCTGAAAATGGGTACACAGACATGCAAATCACATAGATGTCCCCGTAGCCATTTTAGAAACTAAGCATAATATATAGACATCCCCAATATAAGAGCATCCAAGTATTATGGAGGAGTGGTGGAGGCGTGCCCTGTGGGTAGCAAGGGAGATGCACCTTACGATGCAATTTCAGAATGGCTCAAGCATATCTGGCCCTGGTTGTAGAGGCATCCATGCCTATACCTGCTCCTGGCTATGAATAAGGTGCATAAATTGCTCATTCATGGTTGCAATGCTCCAGGGGAGAGAAGAAAATGTGCTTACATTGCTGTGGTTAATATTTCCTGGCCAACGAAACCTGCACGTAAATACATACTACTATACTTCTACTACTACTGATGATTTGTATAGCGCTGCAAGATATGCATAGCGCTCTACAGAGACATGTAAGAGATGTTCCTGCAAACATATTACTGGCCTGCTGACACATGTCTGAGTATCAGAAATGGCAGGGCAGGGCAGAGCATGCTAGTCTCATGATGCCCCCCTTCTGAACAAGTAAAGCAAGGATGTCCAAGTACCCAGGTCTGCGGGCATGCAATGTCCACATTTGTGAAATGGGCGACACCCATGAATGTACCTGGCCTTGATCTCTGAGCAGGGCCCATCTCCAGAACCAGATACTAGGATGATCATTTTTCAGGGTGGAAATGAAGTTATTTAAGACAACACTTAGGGGTATGTTTACTAAATCGTCTTAACATGCGCCCGGCGATAGTGTGCAGGATGTCATAAAAGGAGTGGACGTTTCGGTCTTAAAGTAGCAAAATGGGATTATTGCATGATAACGCGCGCTGCGCACATTATCGGACGAAACGCCGCTAAGCACATTAACGCGCGATAATCTTAAGTAGGCGCACAGTCATACAAACATAGAAGCAGAGGTGTAGCACAATAGTTAATACAGTGACTGATGGTACAGGGGTCATGAGTTTGATCCTCCAGTGTGTCTAATGCATAAGGCTGGCTGAGGCATCACCCTTTACATTTAAGTAGTGCTTTTTGAGGCATTTTACTTTTATTTTAATTAGTGCTGCGAGCAAACACACCCTCACGGTGGCATAACCTAAGGTGCCGCATAAGGCACCCCATAACGCACTCCATAGGGCACATTATAAAGTGCACTTTCTGCCAAGGCACCCTATAATGTCCCCTATAGGACACCTTATAAGGCACCTTATAAGGTGCTTGATAGGGCGCCTTATAAGGCACCCTATAAGGTACCTTATGGGGCGCCTTACGAGGCACCTTAAGGTTACAGTACTCTGAGGGTGTTTTTGCTGGCAGCCCTAATGTACATTAAAAATAAACAATGCCTCAGACAGCCCTATCAAATAACCCCAGCATGGGTTTGAACCCATGATCTCTGGCTTCATAGGCAGTGAAGTAACCAATGGGCTACAGCTGCCAACAAACCACTGGCTGGCTGCAGAAGGACTGCATGTCACCACACAAACTGTCTGCTGTGGTAACCAGAATAGGGTTAACCCACCCGTACCCATGATGCACTGCACATGCAAATCAGCAGTCGACAGATGGGCACAAGATGGGGTATGCACCCCCACAGCACCTCGGCCTAGTAGAGGGAACTGACCATGTGTGGTACTGGCACAGAGTAGCCACAGACAGTCACATTGTGCAGGTACTGTGCTCACCCTGAGGGTGAGGTGGGGCACCCAGCACCAAGTCCACAGCACCTTTCATGACTGAAATATGCCATGCTGCAGGTCCCCCTCAGTGCTGCTGTGTGTGAAAGATAGTTCCTATGAACACACCTAGGATACGTCTGTGTCCTTCCATATTTTTCTGTCATGTCTAACTCTTATGGGCTATGATGCACCCAGAATAGTGCATATCCTGTGTTGGTGCCATGGTTACATGATGCAGGTGAAGGGGGGGTGTTTGGACCCATAGGCAGATTATGTACCACCATACAACCCACCCTCTGGGGCTCAGGGTGGGAAACAGGATTGCCCACCAACAGATCCACATTCTACCTCCCTGCAATAGTGGCAGTGGAGGGGACCATCAACCCCAGTCCTGCTGGGGAACAGACACCCTACAGGGCAGGCAATGCAGAGCTGTACACATCCATAAAGCAATAGCAGACAGACAGAAGGCCTGGAAATGCACAGCTGTCTCCCACCACTATCTGAAATTCTCCAGCAGCAAGCCTCCAGCCGCTGCACCCTGCAAGGTGTTCCAGCAAGACACATACTAGCTGCAGACAGTCTGCTAGCTAGTCCATAGCGCATGGTCCTGGAGGAGATGCATGTACCCAGAGGAGATGCATGTACCCACACCAAGCAGATAAGTCAGTGATTGGGCCCCAAAAGAGAACCCATAAATATCACATGAGAGAAATACTATATAGCACTATGGGGGAACCTAGCCATGCCGTGGTCACTGCTCCATCAGGTGGAGAGTGACCTCCCAGCAGGACATGCTGTGGCCACCCTGTCCGTACAGTTGGTGGCAGGCCACTGCTATGTCTGAGCCATTGCCCTATGCTATGTACAGATGAATCCAGGCCAGGCCACCCTATCCTGGCTATTCTCACGGTACCTTGCTCCTCATTGTGCACATTGGCAGGCCAATACTGGCAACAGTGCTAGCAGTGTGGGCTGTGGAGGGTGTTTGCAGCCACCACACACTGGATAGACAGACACACACTCCCCACACCTATGCCACTATCGTGCAACTATAGAGGTGTTTGGCAGCCCTGGCCACCGCACCAGTCCTGGGCACAGTGCAGGCATGGCTATGGTACGCAATACTGTTGGGGTCACCCCCCAGGGTGGTAAACACTGTCAGACACAAGACCTGTAGCACACTCCACAGACATCAGAAAGGTTGCTATGCTGCAGCTCACTCAGAAAATTGTACTTAACCTCGGAATTGCTATCTGCCAGTAAACATAGCAACCTTTTGATAGCTGTGTACCGTATTCCCAGGTTTAGGGTGGCATTGCTAAGGTATGCAAGTGCTAGTATTGGGAGATGCACGCAGGGCCCAATGTCCTGCCTCTCCAGGAGGCATTGGATAATGGAACCTGTGGGTATGGGTGTTTCTGCCCCTGTTGGCCGCTGCTTTAGGGCAGAGGTTCCCGACTCCAGTCCTGGTGGGCCAGACACTGTTCGGGTTTTCATGCTGTCCCTCATGAATATGCATGAGATATATCTGCATATGATGGAGGCGGCACATAGAAATGCAGCACAGGCATCATTATTAGAGACAGCATGGAACCTGAATGGTGTTTGGCCCTCCAGGACTGTATTTGGGAGACTCTGCTCTAGGTAATGCACATGCTTATGGTGTCTGTGCTCTGTAGGGTAAAATGTACGTGTTTTGGGCATGTGTACATCATCTGCAATAAAGGTTCTGTGTGTATTAGCACGTTTTAGTAGTGGGTAAAATATGGGGACTGGGTTAGCAGGAACCACAGCTGGGTCTTGAACCTGTGACTTTCTGTTTCTGAACACACTGGCTGTGTGCACTGCACCATTGTGTTGCCACAGAGAGTGTGCATTCCCTGGTGATATCATGACTGTTTATCAGACAGGGCCTGTCTGTTGCAGTGCATGGCACCCACCTACACAGGGCTAGGCCACGGTCTGCTCTGGGCAGCTGCCACTGCCCCCTCCACCAGCAGCATCCATCTGCCACCATGCTGACATGCCGTTCTGCTGGTGGTTCTGGTGGAGCGCAGTCTCAGGACATCCAGTGTGTGGGTAGGCAGCTGCCTATGGTGCGGGTTCTGGGGTAGGGGTGCCTGCATAGCTGTCCAAGCTTCCCCCCAGCACCTCATGCCAATGTTCCGTGCCCTTCGGGGTACCTGCTGGCAATGTTCCCTCTAATTTTCTGTAGGCTGTGTGCGCATAAAATATCAGCTGTGCAGCTTTTGAAGGAAGGTTAAATTTTTGTGCGCCACATAACGACACTCGGAGTTATATACTTTAAAATTTGAGTACACGTCAGAATACAGTATGTACACCACATTGATTGTAATCAAATTAAATGAAAATAGACGATTACTAAATGAAGCAGAACATTTCTAGTAATTACAATCACAACTTTTAAATTTTAAGACGTCTGTGTTGTTTTCTATCAGAATCAGAACCATAATTTTTGTGCGCTCTGTTGTAAAGTATGTGCGCTCACTCGGCGAGGTGTGTGCGCGCGCACACGCTCACAGCTTAGAGGGAACAGTGCCTGCTGGGTACTATCCCCTGTGACTCTGTGCGAAGCACACTCGTGCCCATGTTGGGCCCTCAGCAGTTGCTGTCTGGCTGCTCTATTGTTTCAGCATTCCTATGGGCCAGCTAGGCATCACCCTAGTCCACACTGTGGGCCAGCTGCACTGCAGCATGTGCCGCCTGCAGCCCTCTCTGTCCCCTTTTCCAGCATCTGTCCAGTTCCCCATTCCGACATGCCTGCCCTGCTGTTGTGGAACATGTGCACGCCATAGGAAACCTGGCCAATGGAGTCGGAAAACCTGCTCAGTGCAATTACACTGTGGGCTCATTCACCTTGTATGGGGACGGAGCATAGACCCTTCCAAAATTCATATCTTTTTTTTTTTTAGCTTTCTTGGGAGTGTTTTGTGATGTTTCCCATTGATATCACTATTGGCCAGCTTGGTTATTTTATTTTTACATTTTCCTCTGTACATTTTCAAGGTTTATTTGCCCTTTTGTTCCGTGCACATGTATCACACTTATCACTTTTTGTAGGTTTCTCTGGTTTTGCTGTACATTGCTGACATAAATGGTTTCTTTTCCCTTTAAATCAGCTCTAACGCCAGGGTTTCACTGGCATTAGTTTTGAGCCTTGGATTTCACAGCGTTAGTGTGCGGAGAGCCTCTCCCCTCCCCTCCCACTCTCCACCCATTGACCCCTTCTCTCCGCCCCTGGGGAACCTTCCTCTGCCCTCCGGGAGCCTTTCCCCGCCTTCATCACTCGGTTGCGCTGCTGCGCACGTTATCGTGCGCTAAGGTACCTGTGCGCCTGATAAAGCGCCATTATCGTGCGATAAGGTACCTTATCACGCGATAACGTCACAGAGCGCACATTAAGACTGTTTAGTAAACATACCCCTTAGACGTGTCTCCTTCACTGCTGCCACCCCCAAGATTTTTGAACCATCTGCTTTGGACATCCCAGATTCTTCCTAGACATCCACTTTTTCTGCTTTTTCTTTTAGGGTATTTTTTTTAGAATCAACTTATTGTTTAATAAATCATTTTGGCCCTCATTCATAAACGCGGGTTGCGGGGCTGCATGTCCCAGTGGATAGTGTGAATAAACAGGTAGACAAACGTGAGTCGGTTGATATAGTGTATCTGGACTTTCAGAAAGCCTTTGACAAGGTCCCTTATCAGAGACTTTTGGCAAAACTAAAAAGTCATGGGATAGGAGGTGATGCACTATTGTGGATCAGGAACTGGTTAAAAGATAAAAAGCAGAGGGTAGGGCTAAATGGCCAATTTCCCCAATGGAAAAAGGTGAATAGTGGAGTACCCCAGGGATTTGTGCTGAGTCCGCTGCTTTTTGACATATTCATAAATGACCTGGAAAAAAGGAATAACAAGTGAGATTATTAAATTTGCAGATGACACAAAACTATTTAAAGTTGTTAAAACCCAAGAGGATTGTGGAAAATTGCAAGAGGATCTTGATAAATTGGGAGACTGGGCATCCAAATGGCAAATGAGATTTAATGTGGACAAGTGCAAAGTTATGCACCCAGGAAAGAAGAATCCAAACTACAGTATGGTTACACGATGCAAGGTTCCACATTAGGAACCACCACCCAGGAAAAAGATTTAGGCGTCATTGTAGATAAAATGTTAAAACCCTCCGCCCAGTGTGCAGCGGTGGCCAGGAGAGCAAATAGAATGCTAGGTATCATAAGGAAAGGAATGGAAAATAAAGCAAAGGATATTATAATGCCTCTGTATCGTTCCATGGTGCGACCACACCTTGAATATTGTCTGCAATTCTGGTTGCCGTATCTTAAAAAAGGATACAGCTTTATTAGAAAAGGAACAGAGAAGAGCCACCAAAATGGTAAAGGGGATAGAAGGATACCCCTATGAAGAGAGGCTAAAAAGGTTAGGGCTCTTCAACCTGGAAAAGAGACGGCTGAGGGGAGATATGATAGAGGTCTATAAATTAATGAATGGAGTGGAAGGGGTAAACGAGATTGAGTGTTTACGTCATCAGAATATAAAAGGGCTAGGGGGCATGCAATGAAGCTACAGGGTAACCTATTTAAGACTAATAAGAGAAAATATTTTTTCACTCAACGTGTAATCAAACTCTGGAATTTGTTACCGGAGGATGTACTAAGAGCTGGGTTTAAAAAAGGTTTGGACAAGTTCCTGGAGGAGAGGTCCATAAACCATTATTAAAAGGGACCCAGGATATCACTGCTTGACTCAATACAAGCATTGAGGAACCTGTGTCTTTTGGGGAAACTGCTAGGTACTTATAACCTAGATTGGCCACTGTTGGAAACAGGATACTGGGCTTGATGGACCTTGATCTGACCCAGTATGGCATATCTTATGTTCTTATGTTCTTATGATTCAGGATGGGGAGAGCCGGCATGGTGCAGGAGGGGGCGGAATGAGGGCGGAATGAGGGCAGGCCGCCAGGCAGCACATACAGGGCCAATTCAGGTCACGGCCCTGTACATCCTGCTGTGCCTGCTGGGACCTGCTGCTTATATCACCTCAGATGTCGTATAAGCAGCGCAAGTTGGCAGATCGGGGCAGGTTAGCTGCCCCCGGGGCCGGTGCTGGTACGGGAGAGTCCCTGCCACTCGTTCCAGGCCACAAGAGGCCAGCCAGAGGTCGGGTAGCAGATTTTTGGGGGGCCAGAACTGCAGATGCTGGGTACACCTGCGGGGAGGACATCTCCACAGGCAGAGGGGGCAGCTCCTGGAATGGGGCTCTTTATAACTGTATGCATGAGTGAAAAGTAAATATATGCTTTGTGGACTTTACCTGATTTTCAGAGCAAAAGCATGAATGTACTTTCACTTTGAAGGTTACCTTGGGAAAACTGTGTACTTACAATTTATGTACACCTGTGCTTTGTGGTGAACAAACTGTTTCAAATTCTGTCCAAGTTTCACATTTGGCAATACCTCTTCAAACAACAGGTAAACCTATTTGCATGCTGACAGTGCGTACATAAGTTTAGACATATATCTGACAGGTGATTTTGTAAGAGAGTATTTTTACACATAAAACAGTGTTGTCCATTGTATTTCCTTAGAAAATTACTTTCCCTGGTGTTTAAATGAAGAATGGATGAAAAACAGATTAGTGGCAGAATCATTAACCTGCTTACAATTTATGAAGTAAACAGGACTCTAAATATAAAATCAAAGTAATTTAAATGAACATCTCACACAGTTTTACTTTAATTTCTACGGCATCGTGAAGATGATGTCTGGGAACTAAATAGTTTCTGAGGCAAATTGCCAAGGATGAACCATATGTATACTTGTAGCCATCAAGCAAAGGACATACAGTACTTTTGGCCATGGGAAAAAGGGAACCAAAGCATGTCTGAAGATTTAACTTTGAAATCACGATCCCCACACAATTTGCACCTGATATAAAACAGATAAAAAATCCACAAGTACTTTGGTGTCCATAGTCCCAATATGCCTCTTAGTTTCAAAAATATTTATGGTAATTTTCCTTTGGAATATTAGGTCACAAGTCTCTGAATGCAAACTACTTCTAGATCTGCAAGCTCCCTCTGATATTTGAATACAGTATTGCTCATTCAATATCTGTTGAGGACCCCAAACTGATTTATCACAATTCAGGAGGCTAATTACTAACATGCACTAACGATAGCACACTTTAGTAACTAGCCCACTCGGTATGTACCAATTCCAGAATAGTTGTTATTTAAAATAAATATCAAAAGGTATGCTTACTAAACCTCTAGACAATAGCTGCAAATAGCCAATTAGCAGCAAAAGTCCCACAGTAGGTGCAGAGAGCGTTTCCGGCATCATCTCTGCAGATACCGTTGAGGAAATGATGGGATTGCAGGTCGCTAGTTTTGTGGTTGCAGCTATCACCACAGAAGTGGCGATAGCTGCTTCCTCAAAGCCTGCAAAAAGAGCAGCTACCACACAATGTGAATGACCATAGTAGCTACACAAACTTGAACACCCACTCTCTGCCCACATCCCGCCCATTCGAGTCATCATGGAATATTTCTGCAATGTCTGCATTTTTCCCGCATTAGCTGTCTGCATGGCTTGATGATTCCATGTTAGCACCGCAAAGACAGCTAATACCCTTTAGTAAACATAGCCAAATACTCAGTACATGTTATTTCTCTCTTTTTGTGTGCCTAGTGTTGCACTGCATACAGAGCCTGTATTTTTGGGGTCACGGTTTAATATTTGCCTTAATATTTCTCAGAGTAAAGCCAGCATTTAGGATGTAATTGGATCAAAGCCCTCGAGACGTCTGACTGCTGATGTAGCTGTGCATGAAATGAGAGTCACAAGTTAACAAGCACAAAGTGAATGCTCCTAGCGTGCATGCAGGATGCTCACAGGCCATTCAGAAACAAGTACCAGTTAGACAAATATGTTGCAGGTTAGGTTGCATTGCACCTAGTTTATATGCGGCCTTACATATTGGGACATGGAACATAGGAAGCATGAACCAAGGGAAGTTGGAAGTGGTCAGGAATGGAATGGAATGTATACAACTCAATCTGTTAGCTGTCAGCAAACTGAAATGGACTGTCATCAGGCATTTTGCATCTGATGATACCATGGTCTACTGTGCTGGAAATGAAAGACAAAGAAGAAATGGTGCTGCATTTATAATTAAGAAGAAACTTGCAAGAACTGTAATGAAATACGATGCAGTCAATGAAAGCTTAATTTCTATTCGTCTATGAGGAATGCCCATCAACACAACTATAATTCAAGTATATGCCCCAAAAACAACTGCAGAAGAGGAAGACGTTGATGAGTTCTGTGAAAACGTGCAAGCTGAAATTGACTGAACATGCAAACAGGATATCCTGATAGCCATGGGTGACTGGAAGCCAAAGATTGGCAATAAAGAACAAGGGAAAGTGGTTGGAAAATATGAACTTGGCAACAGAAATGAAGCTGAAAACTGATAGACTTTTGCAAGACCAATGAGCTATTCATCTCAAACACCTTCTTCTAGCAACACAAGCACCAACTGTACATGTGGACATAACCCAGTGGATTAAAAATCAAATTGACTACATCTGTGGAAGACAATGATGGAAAAGCTTGATAATATCAACAAAGACAAAATCTGGAGCTTACTGTGGTACAGATTACCAACTACTAGTATGCAAACACTAGCTAAAGTTGAAAAAGAGCAAGCCACTCATTAATGTAGTAAAATACGACCTTGAGAATTTAAAGACTACCTGCAAAATTGATTTACTACTTTAGATACAAATGACAGAGTTCCAGAAGAGTTATAGGATGACATCAAGAAGGTTATGTTGGAAGAAAGCGAGAAGTCTCTACAAAAGGTGAAAAAGCAAAAACGGCCAAAATGGATGACTGAAGAAACTCTGAAAATTGCCCAGAAACACATAGGGGTATGTTTACTAAACCTTCTTAACGTGCGCACTGTGCAATTAGCGCACGCTAAGGTACCTTAGCGCGCGCTAATGACGCTTTACGGGGCAAAAATGCGCTTTAGTGTGCGCTCACGTGCGCAGCAGCGTAAACGAGCGCTGAAGGCGTGGAAAGGCTCCTGGAGGGTGGAGGAAGGCTCCCCAGGGGCGGAGATAAGGGGTCAATGGGTAAAGAGTGGGAGGGGAGAGGCTCTCCGCACACTAACGATGTGAAATTCGAGGCCAAAAATAACGCAAGTGAAAACCTCGCGTTAGAGCTGATTTAAAGGGAAAAGAAACCATTTCTGTCAGCAATGTACAGGAAAACCAGGGAAACCTGCAAAAAGTGATAAGTGTGATACATGTGCACGGAACAAAAGTGCAAATAACCATTGAAAATGACCCCAACAAAATGAAAAAAAAATCATAATCAAGCTGGGTAATAGTGATAGTAATGGGAAACATCAAAAAACACTCCCAACAAAGCCCCAAAAAATAAATATGAATTTTGGAAGGTACGCTCCGTCCCCATACAAGGTGAATGATCCCACAGTGAAATAGTACTGATCAGGGTTTCCCGCTCCATTGGACAGGTTACCTATGGCATGCACATGTTCCACAACAGCAGGGTGGGCATGTCGGAATGGGCAACTGTACAGACGCTGGTAAATGGGATACAGAAGGCTGCAGGTGCAGCTGGGGCACAGTGCGGACTAGGCAGATGCCTAGGTGGCACTTAGGAATGCTGAAACTGAACAGCAGCCAGACAGCAACTGATGAGGGCCCAACATGGGCACGAGAGTGTTTATCACAGTGTCACAGGGAATAGTACCCAGCAGGTACCCCCAAGGGCACAGAACATTGGCAGGCGGTGTTGGGGGGAAGCGTGGACGCCTATGCAGGCACCCCTACCCCAGAACACGCACCATAGGTAGCTGCCTACCTGCCCACTGGATGGCTTGAGACTGCACACCCCAGCACCACCAGCAGAAGGGCATGCCAGCATGGTGGCAGAGGGGTACTGGTGGTGGAGCAGGGCAGTGGCAGCTGCCCAGAGCAGACCATGCCCTAGCCCTGTGTAGGTGGGTGCCATGCACTGCAACAGACAGGCTCTGTCTGACAAACAACCATGGTATCTCCAGGGACTGCACTGTCTCTGTGAGCACAGTGTGTTCAGGAGCAGAAGGTCACAAGTTCAAGTCCCAGCTGGGGCTACTGCCAATCCAGTCCCCATATTTTACCCGCTACTAAACCATGATAGTAAGGACAAACCTTTATTGCAGAGAACATACGCATGGTTAAAACGCCTATATTTTACCCCACCGAGCACAGACACCAGAAACATGCGCATTACCTAGAGCAGAGTCCCCCAATTGCCGTCCTGGAGGGCCACAAATCATTCAGGTTTATGCTGTCTCCAATATAAGGCCATGTCAGCATGGTGGAGGAGGGGTACTGGTGGTGGAGGGGGCAGACCATGGCCTAGCCCTGTGTAGGTGGGTGCCATGCACTGCAACAGACAGGCCCTGCCGGACAAACAGTCATGGTATCACCAGGGAATGCACTGTCTTTGTGGCAACACGGTGGTGCAGTGCACACAACCAGTGTGTTTGGAGGCAGAAGGTCACAGGTTCAAGTCCCAGCTATGGAGCCTGCCAACCCAGTCCCCATATTTTACCCACTACTACAACGTGCTAATACAGACAGAACATTTATTGCAGATGACGTAAACATGCCCAAAACACCTACATTTTACCCTACAGAGCCAAGACACCATAAACAGGCGCATTACCTAGAGCAGAGTCTCCCAAATGCAGTCCTGGAGGGCCAAACACCATTCAGGTTCCATGCTGCCTCTAATAAAGATGGCTGTGCTGCATATCTATGCACCATCCCCAAGGTATGCAGATGTATCTCATGCATATTCATGAGGGACAGCATGAAAACCCAAACAGTGTTTGGCACACCAAGACTGGAGTTGGGAACCTCTGCCGTAAAGCAGCAGCCAACAGGGGCAGACACACCCACACCCACAGGCTCCATTAGCCAATGCCTCCTGGAGAGGCAGGACATTGGGCCCTGCGTGCATCTCCCAATGCTAGCACTTGCATACCTTAGCAATGCCACCCTACACCTGGGAATGTTTGCTATGATTGATGGCAGATAGCAATTCCTACGTTAAGCACAGTTTGCTGATTGAGCTCCATCATAGCAACCTTTCTGATGTCTGTGGAGTGTGCTTCAGGTCTGGTCTCTGACAGTGTTTACCACCCTGGGGAGTGACCCCCAGCAGTATTGCGTACCATATCCATGCCTGCACTGTGCCCAGGACTGGTGTGGTGGCCAGGCCTGCTAAACTCCTCTATAGTAGCACAATGCTGGCATAGGTGTGGGAGTGTGTGTCTGTCTATCCAGTGTGTGGTGGCTGCAAACACCCTCCACAGCCCACACTGCCAGCACTGTTGCCAGTATTGGCCTGCCAATGTGCATAATGAGGAGCAAGGTACCATGGGTATAGCCCGGACAGGGTGGCCTGGCCAGGATGCATCTGCACAGAGCATAGGGCACTGGCTGGGACATTGTAGTGCCCGGCCACCACCTGCACAGACAGGGTGGCCACAGCATGTCCTGCTGGGAGATCACTCTCACCCTGACTGTGCAGTGACCACAGCATGGCTAGGCACCCCCATAGTGCTATATAGTATTTCTTGCATGTGATATTTATGGGTTTTCTTTTGGGGCCCAGTCACTGACTTATCTGCTTGGTGTGTATGCTGACATCTCAGTTCTGGGTGCACGCATTTCCACCAGGAACATGCACTATGGACTAGCTAGCAGACTGTCTGCAGCTGGTATGTGTCTTGATGGAGTGCCTTGCAGGGTGCAGTGGCTGAAGGCTTGCTGCAGGAGACTGTCAGATAGTGGTGGGGTGCAGCTTAGCATATCCAGGCCTAATGTCTGTCTGCTATTGCGTTATGGATGTGTACAGAGCTGCATTGACTGCTCTGTAGGGCGTCTGTTCCCCAGCAGGACTGGGGCTGATGGTCCCCTCTACTGCCACCATAGCAGGGAGGTAGAATGTGGATCTGTTGGTGGGAGACCCTGTTTACCACCCTCAGCCCTGGAGGAGGAGGAGGAGCAGCAGGGTGGTGGTACATAATCCTCCTAGGGGTCCACCTGACTGAGACATACAGATATATCCAAGGTGTGTCTGCAGAGACTACCTATCTCACACATTAGCACTGCTGGGGACCTGCAGCATGGCCTATCTCTGCTGTGGACCTAGTGCTGGGTGCCCAACCTCACCCTCAGGGTGAGTGCAGTACCTGCACAATGTGACGGTGTGTAGCTACTCTGTGCCAGTACCACACACGGTCAGTTCCCCCTACAAGGCCGAGGTGCTATGGGGGTGCATACCCCATCTTGTGATCATCTGTAGACTGCTGATTTGCATGTGCAGTGCATCATGGGTATGGGTGGGTTAACCCTATCCTGGTGACCATAGCAGACTGTTTGTGTGGTGACTTGCAGTCCTTCTGCAGCCAGCCAGGGGTTTGGTAGCAGCTGTAGTCCACTGGTTACTTCACTGCCAGTGGAGCCAGAGGTCATGGGTTTAAACCCACAGTGGGGTTATTTGATAGGGCTGTCCAAAGCATTATCTATTTTTAATGTACATTAGTGCTGCCAACAAAAACACCCTCAGCGTACTGTACCCATAAGGTGCCTCAAAGGGCGCTTTATAGGGCACCCTATAGGGCACCTTATGGTTACCGTCCATATAAGGTGCACCATACAGTATCCTATGGAGCGACTGATAGGGTGCCCTATAGGGGACATTATAGGGTGCCGTGGCGGATAGTGCACTTTATAATGTGCCCTATGGAGTGCCTTATAGGGTGCCTTATGCGGCACCTTAGGTTACGGCACATGAGGGTTTGTTTGCTGGCAGCAATTAATAAAATACAAATAAAGTGCTGCAGGAAACAATACTTACATGTCAAAGCTGATGCCTCAGCCAGCCTTACATATTAGGCACACTGGGGATTGAACTCATGACCCCTCTATCATCAGTCAGTGCCTTAACCATTGTGCTACACTGCTGTTCCTCTTTGCATGTCAGCGCACCTACTTAGGATTTCCATGCATTTACATGCACAGTGCTGCCATCAAAAACAGTGCTATGACCTTGCTGTGCCTCATAGGGCACCCTATATGGAGCCCTATAGGCCACCCTTTAAGCAACATTGTAGGGTGCCGTGGCGGACAGTGCACTTTAAAATGTGCCCTCTGGGGTACCTTATGGGGTGCCTTATGCAGCACCTTATGTTACAGCGCTTTGAGAGTGCGTTTGCTAGCAGCAGTAATTAAAATAAAATTAAAAAGCCTCATAATGCAATATTACACATAAATGGTAGTGCCTCAGCCAGCCTTATTCATTGGGCACATTGGGGGATTGAACCCATGACCCCTGCACCATCTGTCAGTGTCTTTACCATTGTACTGCAGCCCTGTTCTTCTGTTTGCACATCAGCGCGCCTGCTTATGCTTCCTGCGTGCGTTACTCGTGCGCTAATGTGCGCGGCGCACAAGAGCGTGCAGCGCAGCGCGTGCTAATCCCGTTTTGCTATTTTTGACCAGACCGCCCACTCCTTTTATGGCATCCTGCAGACTAACGCGCCGCGCACGTTAAGAGGGTTTAGTAAACATACCCCATAGAAGCTAAAGCCAGAGGAGAAAGAGAGGCAATTACAGAATTCAACAGGGTTTTCCAACATGCAGCAAGACAAGGAGAAGTACTACAGTGATGCATACAAGGAAATAGAATTAGAAACTATTAGAGGAAGAACAAGATCAGCTTTTCTAAAGCTATGAGAGTTAAATAAAACATTCCAGCCTCAAATTGGAATGCTACAAGATGCTCAAGGATCCATGTTGAATGATGCTGAGAAGATCAAGAAAAGGTGGAAAGCATATATACAGAGTAATATATTTCTGTCTTCCCTTACTCACAATTGGTATTCATATGTAAACCCTGTGTTGTCTTGTCTATCACTTTGATTGAAGGAAAAGGTGGTATACAAAACTGGTTAAATAAATAAATTATACCATAAAAATCAAGTGGATCAACAGCTATTTTCAACCTGTGCCTTATGAACAGGAACTATTGGTGATCAAAGAAGAAGTTGAAGCAGCATTAAAAGCCTTTTCAAAGAACAAAGCACCAGACATTGATAGCATTCCCATTGATGAAGCTATTACCATACTTACAAGGCTCGTTCCGGAAATTTGGAAGACAAATTCATGGCCAACTGACTGGAAAAGATCTGCATTTATACCAATACTGAAGAAAGATGATCCGACTGACTGTGGAAATTATCACACAATTACTCTGATCCCACATGCCAGCAAGATTCTACTCAAGATCATTCAGCAGAGACTACAATTATAGCTGGAATGAGAACGGCCTGAAGTGCAGGCAGGGTTCAGGAAAGGGCGAGGAACGAGAGACATCATCGCGGATGTAAGATGGATCCTTGAAAAGACAAAAGAATAGCAAAAGAATATCCATATGTGTTTTAATGACTACAGCAAGGTTTTTAACTGTGTAAACCATGAGAAACTCTAGGCCACATTAAGAAGCATGGGTATACCAGAACACCCGATAGTTCTCTTGCACATAAAGAAGCAACAGTGCGAACAGAACTAGCAGAAACAGAATGGTTCAAAATCAGCAAAGGTGTACAACAAGGCTGCATTCTTTCCCCCTAATCCCTTTACTTTATATGAAGAACAAATCATTAGAAAAGCAGGACTGTATGAAGACAATAGAGGTGTGAAGATTGGTGGAAGGCTCATCAATAACCTTCGCTATGGTGATGATACCGCATTACTAGCTGAAAGTGAAGGTGATCTGAACATTTGTTTCTCAAAATCAAGGAATATAGTCTTAAAATGGGCCTGCACCTTAACGTTGAGAAGACAAAGATCCTGTCAACTGGCAAAATCATTGGGTCTTTGTTGATGGATAAGAAATTGAAATAGTTGACAACTTTAAACTACTTTGATCAACAATCAATAAAGAAAGGACAAGCAGTCATGAAATTCAATGACACATTGCTCTTGGCAGGCAAGATTCTGAAGAGCAGAGGTATCTGTCTCCATACAAAGATTTGACTTGTCCAAGCCATGGTATTTTCATTAACATCATATGGATGCAAAAGTTGGACAGTGAAGAACATATACAGGAAGAAAATTGATGCCTTTGAATTAAGGTGCTGGTGATGAATACTGTGTATATCATGGACTGCCCAAAGAACAAACCAGTCAGTATTAGAGGAGATCAAACCTAAGCTATTCTTAGAAGCTCAGATGACAAGACTTTGATTTTCATACTTTGGACACATCATGCAAAGAGAAAGACATAATGCTTGGCAAGGTAGAAGGTCAACACAAAAGAGAAGGGTCAGCAATGAGATGGATCAATACAATAACAGCAGCTATCGGTGCCACTCTATCAACAATGAGCTGCCTGACTGAAAATGGAACACAGTTTAGGTCAACTATCCAGACTGTCACCATGAGTCAACACCGACTTGATAGCACTTAACAACATCAGCAACATATTTCTACTTTAGTTTGTGGTCACTTATTCTGTACTTGGTGAGGGTATACCCAATGCATCTTTTCCTAGCGAAAAAGGTGCTGGTATGCATATACAAGGTTCTTTCATTAACACATTAGCACATTCCAACCAGGAGAAAGAGTTCTAGTCTTGCTGCCCTCATCCGAAAACAAGTTACTCTGCAAATGGTAAGGGCCCTATGAGGTGGAAGAAAAAGTGTGGCCTGGTAACTACAAGATTGCCTAGCCAGATAAACAGAAGAAAGCCAACATTTTCCATTTTAACCAATTGAAAAAGTGGACTCCTATGATAGCTATGGTGGTACAAGGAGATGATTTTGGGCCAGAAATTTCAGCCCCATTGGATCTGACTCAAGTCCCAACTGGAGACAAGTTCTCTGCTGCCCAGAGTTGAGGTCTGGAAGGGTTGATCCACTGGAACCTAAAAGTGTTTTCCACCCTCCCGGGACTAACCCACTTCATTTGTCATGGTATCATTACTGACCCTGGGGTGGATATCCGGCAACAGATTCTGGAGGATCTGTGACAGGCTGTTGCCAAAGATCTGGAAGAGATCCTTAACCTTGGAGTTATAGAAAAGTCTGTGCATGACTGGTCGTCATCCATCATCTTGGTTCCTAAATCTGATGAAAGCATCAGGTTCTGCATTGACTTCTAAATTGGAAGTGTATCCCATACCCAGGGTAGATGAGCTAATGAAGCGATTCAGTGGAGCACGCTTTATATCAATCTTGGATCTGACCAAGGGATACTGGAGCCCTTCCTTCCCCCTTCAGCCTACCAATCAGCATCCAGCCATAACGGCTGAAAACCGCCGCTTCAGAGGCGCGCCCGCGCCTTTCAGACCCGCGCCTGAGGGCCTCGCCAGAGGGCCCTTTGGCATGGCCCTTAGGCGTGAGTCCGTGGCATCTGACCCAAAGTTTACATTAAAGACGTGGACTGGATTATCATGCTTGTATATCGTGGTAACCTGCTGTTCCCTCTCCTTCTCCTTCCCTTATCTTTTTAACTATTTCTGTCCTCTATTCTGTCCTATCTCATAAATGGCGTTCTTTTCATATTTTCTTAAATGATATAGTATTGTAAACCGCTCTAATGCTTCGGCCTGAGCGGTATATCAAATGTAATAAACCATAAACCATAACATGAGGACCATGGGCCTCTATTGCTCCTGTACTGTACCAATCCCTATTACTGTTTGTGCATGCTCCCCTTATTTTTCCCCAGGTCTGTCAATCATTCACAGCTGCCACCCGAACTGTCTGAGCCCTCCCCGGAAATGACGCGGCTGCGATCAACAAGGTATTGAGGATGCCCTCCTGCACTATTTAACTCTGGCACTAGTGGCGTTCATTGCTGCGGTGGCGCACATCATGGGTGCACACCTAAGGAGCGTGCACAAGGAGCACGATGCGCTCTTTATGTGCGCTCCTTGGTGTGGCTCCAGCGGCGGAGGCATGACATGCTCTATGCAATTGGACAGGAATCAGCAATTATCATCGGTGTTGCTGCCGCTCTGCAAACTCCGGTCTGCTGGTAAGGGCCTTTCAGCCTACTGTGGAATTTGTCATTCCATCTCTGGTCATCTGTTTTCTGTCCTCTTTGGACTTTTGCCACTTATACTAGTCATGTCTAACATTCCAGTTTTCTAGGGACATTGGCCGTTACCTTCCTCACATCTCTCTCAGGTTAATGGTACTCTGATGCCCTCTCATGCATACCTCCATGTCTGTGCTCCCTCCTCTACCTCTCTCTCCTCCTTACCTACTCTGACTGCAACACATGTGCTATGACTTGGTTTAATCAACTGTCACTTCCTCCGGACAAAAACATTACTAATTCACGACCTAATACTGCAAGACCCATTAGATAGTTTTTTCTTGTCAGAGACATAGCTCAAGGAAGGAGAGGAACCTCTCCTGGCCCACTGTCTTCCGCAGGGTTACTCAGCTCTCTCGGTACCATGTGTTGGCCAAACTGGGGGAGGAGTTGCTGCTATTTACCATGCCTCCCTGCCACTCACTCGTCTTTACACCCTTCCTCTGCTACTCTGAGCCTCTTCTTCTTTGTTTACATACCTGCCCAGTGACCCACTTCTTACTCATTTATTCCCCTCCCTCCCTTCACCCACACCTTTGGGATCACTCCTCTCCTCCATTTCTGATATATCCTTACAGTTTCCCCACCTTATACTTCTTGGGGACTTTAATATCCACTATGATCCTCTTACCTCTACAAAGGCTTTGGCATTTACCACACTCCTTCATGATCTTTCTCTACTGCAACATGTGAATTCTCCCACTCACGTGACCAGTCACACCCTAGATTTAGTTATCACTCCTTTGGCTTCTCTTATCCAGCCCTTGCACTTAGACAATAAGCTAGTACCCTAGACTGACAAACTTCTATCTCACTTTCTCTCTGAAGCTCGCTGCAAACTGTTCCACTTCCACAACATCCCATTCCTGCCTCTCTCCTACCTAAGAAGGGACCCAGGATATCAATGCTTGACCCAGTACAAGCATTGCGGAACCTGTGTCTTTTGGGGAAACTGCTAGGTACGTATGACCTAGATTGGCCATTGTTGGAAACAGGATACTGGGCTTGATGGACCTTGGTTTGACCCAGTATGGCATATCTTATGTTCTTATGTTCTTATTATCCACTCCACTCTCCAGCATTTTCCCACTACTGAACAAGTCCTTCCCTCTAACTTCTCTTCACTCTCTCCCCACATTGCAGGTGACATCTTGGAACTCCAGACTTTCCGATGCTTTGGACCAACTAGCACCGCTGCATTCTCATCATCCCCAGAGGGCCATTCGTCAGCCTTGGTTTCACGCTGGCTAATGCTTGCAGCGTTCCCACTTCCACCGGGCTGAGCATCTGTGGAGGAAAGCTCAGTCACTTGCAGCCCTTCAACAATTTAAGTCATGTCATCTTCATTATCATTCCAGTGTGCACCAGGCCAAGTGTACATTCTACTCAGAGGTCATCACCTATGCCCCAAACAGGTCCCATCAACTTTACTCCACTCTTCAAGCTCTGTCCAATTTGCAGTCAAACACTTCTTCTTCTACTGGAAACTCCCATCCATTTCCCAGTCCATCCTGGCTAGCCTCCTTCTTCCTTGCTAAAACCCGTGATCTACGCTCTGCCCTTCCCTCCTGTCCTCAACCTCTGGCCTCCCCTACTCCTCCTTTGCCCCGATCAACTTCTCCCTTGTCTCATACCTTGTCAAACTTTCATCCTCTTACTGCCATGGAACTCTTGAAACTGATCTTCACAACACATAAGACAACATGCTCGCTGGACCCCGTACCATCCCCCTGGCTGTGAGAACCCTCTCTTTATATCCTTCCTTCCATCCTCACCATGTTCAACATGAGTCTTACCTATAGAACTTTCCCTTCCCCCTGGAAACATGCTCTGGTTCGCCCTCTTTTGAAACAACAGTCCCTTAACCCCCTCAATCCAGCACCCTACCGCCTAATTTCTAATCTTCCATTTGTATCAAAAATTCTTGAAAAAAGCAGTTTTTTCTCAACTCAACAAGGGCTCTACAGATCAACCAACAGTAAGGATTTGAGGGTTTATTTTATTATATTAAATTGCTAACTCTCTGACTGGGAGCTCTTAAAAGGTTTTTTTGTATATTTTTAAAGCAAGGTTACTTTCTTTTTGGTGCTTTAGTGGAACTTTCCTTGAGCACTACAGATCAACCAACAGTAAGGATTTGAGGGTTTATTTTATTATATTAAATTGCTAGCTCTCTGACTGGGAGCTCTTAAAAGGTTTTTTTGTATATTTTTAAAGCAAGGTTACTTTCTTTTTGGTGCTTTAATGGAACTTTCCTTGAGCACACTAGGTTGCTTAACTCTAGTAACCTCCTCAGGTTTGGAAACTGCTAACACCTAATCAGGTGTTAGTTCCCTCCCTACCCACCCCGACTCCCAACCACCCCTAGTTGGCAGTCTTGCTTTATAGGGCACCTCCCCATTTAACAAATCACAGAGAATTGGACCAGCATATTTTGAATATAATTAAAGAGATTTAACTGCTTTTTCTCTGAAAGGACAGCTGGGAAACCGGCTGGTATTTGGTAGATCTCTCTCTTTTGCTTTAACAGATACCTAAACTCCACAAAGAGAACAATGGCTGGGAAAAATCGTATCGCTAAAACTGTTGCCCCCGTTACAGCTTCTGCCTCGGTCCAGACAGAGGTCCTAATGCCAGTTGAAGGACCGGTTCCATGTGCAGGGTGCCTGCATGCTGAAGCTCTGAGGAAACAAGTGGAGGAACTCAGAGAGGAGGTGGCGAGGCTGAGGAGCATTCAAGACAGTGAGAAGTACATTGATGAGATGCTTCTTGCAGCAACTAAGCTCTCCAGCAGAGGAGAAGATGGGTGTCAACAGAATGTCGATGGTTGGACACAAGTCACCAGGGCCTGCAAAATCACCAATCCAACTTCTCCAGCCCTTGAATTGAAGAACCATTATGCAGCCCTGGAAGTGGAGGAGGTGAAAGCATCCCTGGAAAGGGAAGAACCAGAGCTCAAGTACCCCAAAGTTGCAGAATCAGTGACCATAAGGAAACGAAGGGTAGTGGTGGTTGGAGACTCTCTTCTGAGGGGTACTGAGGTGTCCATCTGCCGACCAGACTTGATGTCCAGAGAGGTATGCTGTCTGCCTGGTGCCAAAATCCAAGATGTTATGGAGAGTTTGCCGAGACTCATCAAGCCCACTGACTATTACCCAATGTTGCTAATCCATGTTGGAACAAATGATACTGCCAGGTATACCTCGGAATGTATCAAAAATCAAAACTTCATGGCTCTGGGACAGAGGGTGAAGCAGTTAGGTGCACAGGTGGTGTTCTCTTCAATCCTCCCTGTTGAGGGTAAAGGCCAAGGCAGAGAGGCTTTCATCCTGGAGATGAATGCATGGCTGTGTGGATGGTGTCAGAGAGCGTTTTGGTTTCCTAGACCATGGGATGCTGTTCCAAGGGTTGCAGAGCAGAGATGGCATCCATCTGTCCAAGAAAGGTCAACGCATCTTCGGTAGTAGACTGGCTAATCTACTGAAGAGGGCTTTAAACTAGATTCGTTGGGGATGGGTGAAGAAAGCCCTCAGGTAAGTGAAAGCCCCCAGGTAGGTGATACAGTAAATACCTTTATGGAAATGGGTAACACGGGTAACATGGAAAGCAGTGTGTATAAATGCCCGCAGCATGGGAAATAAGATCCCTGATGTTAAAGCTTTGGTGGGAGTGGCTGACTTGGATTTAGTGGCAGTTACAGAGAACTATTCAGGCAATTGGTAACAGACCCCACACGTGAAGGGGCCATACTGGACTTGGTGCTTACCAATGGTGAAAGTGTTTCTGATGTTGTAGTGGGAGATCATTTTGCATCCAGTGATCACAAGATAGTGTGGTTCAGTATTAGGACTAGGGCTGTTAGAATACATTCAAAGGTAAGGATCTTAGACTTTAGGAAGACTAACTTTGCGAAGATGGGCCAATACCTCAGGGAGTCGTTAGTGCGATGGGAACAGCTGGGGGATGTAGAAAAACAGTGGGCAAAACTGAAAGGGGATATTTTAAGGGCAACCAACCTTTTTGTTAAAATGGTAAATAAAGGTAAAAGGAAAAGGAGACCGCTATGGTTTTCTAAAGAAGTAGCTGAAAAAGTGAAGAAAAAGAGGGAAGCCTTCATGAAATACATGAGATCACAGAGAGAGGAAGACAGGCATCTGTATTTGGAAAAACTTAGAGAAGCTAGCAAAGTAGTCAAGAAGGCAAAGATTCAAAAGGAGGAGGAAATAGCCAATGCAATAAAATGGGGGGATAAGAAATTTTTCAGATATATTAGTGAGAAGAGGAAGGGCAAAAGTGGTATTGTCAGACTCAAGGGTGCAGGGGAGGAATATGTAGAAGCTGATAAGGATAAAGCGGAATTGCTTAACAAATATTTTTGTTCTATGTTCACAGATGAAGAACCAGGAGCAGGACCTCATAAAACACCCACAAATAGGAACAGAAGCGAGGGACATCTTGAACAATTTTCAGAAGACTGTGTTTGTGAGAAAGTAGCTCAACTTAAAGTAGACAAAGCGATGGGATCGGATGGGATACACCCAAGAATACTGAGGGAACTTGGGGACGTTCTAGCAACTCCACTGGCTAACCTTTTTAATGCCTCGTTGGAGTCGGGAGTGGTGCCAAAGGACTGTAGAGAGGCTCATGTTGTGCCTTTACACAAAAGCGGAAGTAAGGATGTGGTTGAAAACTACAGGCCAGTTAGTTTAAGTTCGGTGGTGATTAAATTATTGGAAACGCTGCTGAAAGAGAAAATTGTGAGGTTTCTGGAGTCCAGTGGATTACAGGATCCGAGGCAGCATGGATTCACCAGAGGCAGGTCTTGTCAGACAAATCTGATTGATTTCTTTGTCTGGGTGACCAGGGAGTTGGACCGAGGGAGAGCCCTAGATGTGGTGTATGTAGATTTCAGTAAAGCCTTTGACACTGTTCCTCACAGGCGACTTATAAACAAATTGATCACCCTAGGGATGGACCCTAAAGTTACTGCTTGGGTTAGAAATTGATTGGATGGGAGGCGACAAAGAGTACAAGTAAATGGAACTCACTCTGAGGAGAAGGATGTTACCAGTGGTGTGCCCCAGGGATCAGTCCTTGGTCTGATTCTTTTTAACATCTTTGTTAGTGATATAGCGGAAGGGCTGTCGGGTAAGGTTTGCCTCTTTGCGGATGATACCAAAATCTGCAATAGAGTAGACACCCAGGAAGGTGTAGATAACATGAGGAGGGATCTAGATAAGCTTGAAGAATGGTCTAGAATTTGGCAGCTGGGATTTAATGTTAAAAAATGTAAGGTCATGCATTTGGGCTGCAGCAATCCAAGGCAGCAATATAGTATAGGGGGTGAAGTACTTTTGTCCACTAAAGAAGAGCGGGACCTAGGCGTGGTTGTGTCTGATGATCTTAAAGTAGCTAAACAGGTAGAAAAGGCGACGGCAAAAGCTAAAAGGATGCTTGGGTGCATACGGAGAGGAATGGCTAGCAGAAAAAAAGGAGGTGATAATGCCTTTCTATAAGTCTTTGGTGTGACCTCCTTTGGAGTATAGTGTGCAATTCTTGAGACCGCACCTTCAAAAGGATGTGAACAGGATGGAGTCAGTGCAGAGGGTGGCTACTAAAATGATTAGTGGTCTTCATTATAAAGCATATGAGGACAGACTGAAGGATCTTAATATGTACACCTTAGAAGAAAGGCGGGATAGAGGTGATATGATTGAGATGTTTAAATACCTCCATGGCATAAATGTTCAGGGAGAGAGCCTCTTTCAACTGAAAGCAAGTTCTGCTACGAGGGGACATGGGATGAGGGTGAAGGGAGATTGATTCAGGAGTGATATGCGGAAATATTTCTTTATGGAAAGAGTAGTGGATCCATGGAATAGTCTCCCAGTGGAGGTGGTAGAGATGAGGACAGTAACTGAATTCAAAAAAGCATGGGACAAACACAGAGGATCTCTAAAGGTAAAAAGGGGACTGTTGTAGTTGTTGATATGGAAGGACAGACTAGATAGGCCATGTGGTTTTTTCTGTCATCATATTTCTATGTTTCTATTTAACTTTCTCATCACCTTGACTCAACTTGTCTCCTTCATCCCCACCAATCCTGGTTCCGCCCAGGTCATAGTGTGGAGTCAATCATGTCTGCTGTACTGAATGAGATCCATTCCTCACACGATTGTGGTGACATCTCGGTGACGGTATCTCTAGACCTCTCTACAGATTTTGATCTTGTAGATCATTCACTTTTGCTTTCTAGACTGCGGGATGTGGGCCTCCAGGGTAATGTCTATCACTGGTTTCACTCTTTTCTATATTCCAGGTCTTTTGCAGTGATCTCTGGTTTATCTACCTCTGCTCCTAATCCTCTCCCCCATGGTGTTCCCCAAGGCTCAATCCTGGTTCTGCTTGTATTTAACATTTTCCTTGCTCCTTTGGCTCTACTTATCCAGCAGTCAGGATTATCAGCATATTATTATGCTGATTATATCCTCATTCTCCACCATACCTCACCTTCCCAGTCTTATATCTCCTCCCTCAACAGGTGCATATCATTGGTTTTTGACTGGATA
The DNA here is from genome assembly GCA_033557465.1 of Ichthyophis bannanicus. Lineage (NCBI taxonomy): Eukaryota > Metazoa > Chordata > Amphibia > Gymnophiona > Ichthyophiidae > Ichthyophis > Ichthyophis bannanicus. Next base: position 219,122,755 of record CM066036.1, read on the forward strand.
TCTACCAACTGTCTTTTCCTCAATATCTCTAAGACTTCAGCCATTTGGTTCCCGCACGGAAGTATTTGCACATCTCTGGCTCCCTCCCTCTCATCCACACATATCACTCTGGTCCCACTGCTCCATTATCTTGGGGTATTCCTCGATAACCAGCTTTCTTTCCATGACCACATTTCACAGTTATCTCGGTGTTCGTTTTAATATCTTTGTCGTATCCAAGCTATTCGCCCTTTTCTATTCCAGCAGGCACTAACTACCCTTCTTCTCTCCTTAGTCATCTCCAGGTTGGACTTTTGCATTCACCTAGAAGAATCCTATTCTAAATTTTGATCCCTTGTGAAGACCCAGCTTTTCTCTCTGCTTTTGACCATCCACCCTCTGCCTTTGATCTCCCCCCTCCTGTTCTCTACCTTAGCTCTGTCATTTTGATTGTTTCTGTGTGAATTTATCTCTTCTCTTCCTTTCCTATCGAATTTTGTAGTTACTTTTCCTTTCTGGTGCATTTGCCACATTTTCTTTTCTTTTCTTTTGTTTTTTGAAATGTTGTAAACGGCCCCAATGTCATGAGGGGCGATATATCAAATGAATAAATAAACATAAACATAAACTTAGTAGGCAATAAAATAGATGTCTTTACTCTGTAGCCCTGCATACCCTCTTAAAAAAGCTCTGGATCTACCTATATTCTAGGTGTGTGATTAAGGCCAGGTATGCTGTTAGCATGCAATTTTTATGTAGGGATTTGCAGTAATCCAGTTTGTTCAGTTTTCCTGGTAGGTGTACGGATGTTCTAGAAACGACTGTAATATTTACATTAATGCCTTTTTTCTTGGTAGACTTCTTGGATGAGTTTTGGAAGTTATTGCTATTATGGAATGGTAGATTTGTTGTAGATGTTCTGTGCTGTTCTCACTTTTTCTTTTTGTTTCTTGTGTGGAGTTAACTGTAGAGTGTTGAGGAGGAGGTTGGTGGCATATGGATTGTCTTGGACATTTGCAATTTTGTGTTCCTGATGCTACCAGTCTGAAAATTAAAAGGTTTTGCCAGTTCAGATTCTAGAAATTTCAAATTTTAAGGGAACATTTTAGATATATTTTGCTTTTGCGGCCTGATAGTTTCACTATTGCTGATTTCTGGACTTTCCCAGCTCTGACACTGTCTAATCCAGCCTGGGTACCATGATCTTGCATTCACAGTTACCATTTTCTCATATTATTTCTTCCCACCTCATCATTAACCTGGTCATTGCACTGGCCAAATAAATCTGGTAGGAAAATGAGTCAATTGGCTATGCAAATGAAGCCACTGGGTCTGTCTCTTCCTGGTAGATAAGACCTTGACCTAAGTCCGGGAGAGAAGAAACAGATACATAGAAGTAGTAAGAAGTGTTTATCAGATGCCTATCCAGAGGCACCTAGCCATGTGGAAAGAGAAAAGGAGAGAACTAGTCTACTAGAGCTTTATCCAGTAGTCAAAGGAGTCCAGAGAAAGAAAAAGTAATAATTATGAACAGTTATTCAAACATCTAGAGTAACAGGTATCAAAAGGAGCCCTTCAGGTGTCAGAGGGCCCTGTAAAGCTACACAAACCCAAAGTCCAAAGGAAAAGATGGAGGATGTCCCAGAAGAGGATGCAAGTGAGAATCAAGACCATGTTCTTCTTTTTTTTACTTATATGCTGTGAAGTTACAGTTGAAACTGTTAATTGTTTACTGTTTTTATTTTAAAGAAATGTATCTATTAAAGTCTTTTTATTTTGGAACACCAAAAATGTATCTAAAGTCTTTGGGCCTGATATTCATTTGCAATGGCTATGCGCCTCTAAGGCGCACAGCTGTCGCTACCAAACTTTAACCCTGGATATTCAATCTGGGGCCATATCTGGCCACCGACATTAAATATCCGGGGTTGCCGCACAGCTGCATACGGCACAGAGGCTAACTGCAGTGCTGCACATGTCTTGTAGCGCTAAACAAATGCTCAGTAGTAGTTGGTATTTAGCCACTGCCCGGTTAGCTTTTGCTATGCCTGACTTTCGCCGCTGAGGGATAACCAGGCAGAGGCTGAATGTCACTGCTGCATGGTTATCTCAGGGTAGCACCCCCAGAACACCCTTAACACGCCCCAATGCTAAGAAGTTAGCATCAGGGCCTTTAGTGCCATTACTCAGAGATATTCAGTGGCACTAACCATGTAAGTGTCGCTGAATATCTCACTTAGCGGCATTTACACAGATTACAGCTCTATAAACCATGTAAATGGCTTTGAATACCGAACCCTTTGAGTTTCTTAATAATATGCATTATCTGAAATAGAGAATCCTTTCCACCCACTGTAGAATCAACACCAGAGTTTGCGAGAAGCCGGTGGGACTGAGTGAGCCTCTTATCTAAAAGGTGTACCCAGGAGAGGGGTTATAACTCATTTAATACAAACTTGCCATATGGATAAATTCAGATGGCAAGCCCTTACCTATGATAGAATTCAAAAGCTTGATTCCATGAGCCATAATATGATCAGGTCATCCTCTTACGGAGCTACAGCCAGAAAAAATAAAATGAAGCAGTGTGCACCAAAAATATAAAAATATAATTCTGAAAAGAAAATCAAGCTCACAATTTTGAGCAATATTTGAAAATCCATATACAGGGAATGAAGCCAGGGCAGTAATAGTGTTTCCACCATGAGGCTATAGAATAAAATCGAATATACATGTTAAGGGCCTCTTGTGCCCTTTATAGACAGCATTCTAAGAGCGAGGGTTTAACATTCAATTTCAGACTCCCCCCCCCTCCAATTATTTTCACGTATAAGAACTACAATTAGCACTGACTCAAAAGTAAATGAAAGAGCATCATATAAAAATGAGACTTTATTAGGTCATGGGAAATAGCACTGCATTTCAAACACTTATTTAGAAACAAGTGTTAAATTTTAACCTTGCCCACTAGATATCAAAATATACAGTATTGTCATGTTTACTTTTCTAAGGTCATGTCATTTGTGGGCAAGAAGAGACAAGTGAATTTTCTTTTCCCCTAATATGAAACATCCTGCAATTCTGGTGGAGACCACAACACCCACCCCCACCTTTGACAAGCATGCAGTCCTCCAAACAGACGCACAGCACATAGGTAATATACACAGGTGCCAGTACAGAGAAGCTTAGGATAATGAACTCTGGTCCTCAATCGTGACCACACAGTCACCACAGCTAATTGATTTGCGCTGCTATTTTTCTAGTCAAATCATCATAAGTGATAGTGGAATTGAGAGCTCTCTCTAATGTTATCCTCCAAGCTGAATGGGATACTGGAAAATGAATCTGAAGGTGAACACTAGATTTGCTTCCCAGTTCTTTAAGAGGACTGAATAGGAAAATTTTCTGAGTGTTGGTGGTAAAGTAACCAAACAATGCACAAACCAGTCACATATTGCAATTAAATATTTGTAAAGTTGTTCTTCCATTGCGTTTAACAAGTATTTTGAAAGCCAACTTGATGTTGATTAGTTCTTACCTTGTTTCTGAAATGCAAAAAGCAGATCTCTCAAGTCTGATATACACTTATTACTACTTATTACTAGGACTTGCAGGAATGGTCATGAACTGGTTTGACCTACCTAGAGAATAGGTTCTATCACCCCCTCTCTTCAATTAGTTTTTGTCACAGTTTTGTATTCTCTGTTTTATCTCTGAATCTGGAGTCAGAGAACTTGTGAGAGTTTTAAAACTCACTTTGTTCTTCAACTGAAATAAAACAGCACTGCAGCACTGCCTCTCTCTCTCTCTCTCAGATTTCTCTAGCTATGCAATCTCTCTGACTCTAGAGCAGCGGTTCTCAACCTGTGGGTTGCGACCCCCATGGGGGTCGCCACATGATTTAGCGGGGGTCGCCTCACTCTGCCGTTAAAAAAAAAAAAGCGCACAAGTTGCTGACGCTGCCGAGTCCTCTTCTCGGCAGCGACAAACTCACTGCTTCCCTCCTATTGCAGCCGCGGCTCCCTGTCTCTTAGGGAACCACGGCTATGCCTGTAAAACCATTGCGGAGCATTCCTGCCTCTCGACGGGCTCCGTGCAGCATTGTCCCGCCTCCAAAGGAAGTTGTTTACCACTTCCTTTGGAGGCGGGACAATGCTGCACGGAGCCCGTTTAGAGACAGAAAGGCTCCGCAGCGGTTTTACAGGCATAGGCGTGGTTCCCTAAGAGGCAGGGAGCCGTGGCTGCAGATGAAGGAGGCAGACATGGGGAGAGGGGAGCAGGGAACCTGCAATGGGACTGACATGGGGGAGGGGGGCTGACATGGACAGAGGGGAGGTTGACATGGAGGGAGGGGGCTGACATGGATGGATGGAGGGAGGGGGCTGACATGGACAGAGGGGGCTGATATGGAGGGAGGGGGCTGACATGGACAGGGGGCTGACATCGAGAGCGGGGGCTGACATGGAGGGAGGGCTGATATGGATGGAGGGAGGGAGGGGGCTGACATGGACAGAGGGGGCTGACATGGAGGGAGGGAGGGGGGATGAAATGGAAAGAGGGAGGGCTGACATGGAGAGAGGGAGGGGAGGGGGGCTGACATTGATGGATGGATGGATGGATGGAGGGAGGGAGGTGGGGCTGACATGGACATGGGGGAGCTGACATGGAGGGAAGGAGGGCTGACATGGACAGAGGGGGTCTGACATGGAGGGATGGATGGAGGGAGGGAGGGGGCTGACATGGACAGGGGGGCTGACATGGAGGGAGGGAGGGAGGGAGGGGGGCTGACATGGATGGATGGAGGGAGGGAGAAGGGCTGTCATGGACAGAAGGGGGGCTGACATGGAAGGAGGGAAGATACAGGGGGACATACTGAACAGATGGGGGATAAATGCTGGACAGAGGGGAGAGACAGTGTGGGTTATGATTATAATGGGCAAATAGGGGGGGCTAGGACTGGTAATGGGTTGATTAGGGAAGGCTAGGACTGGGAATGCACTGATCAAGGGGGGTTGGGAGTGGTAATGTGCTGATAGGGGGTAGGGCTGGTAATGTACCGATGGGGGCTTGCATTGGAAATGAGCTGATCGGGGAGCACTGTTCCCTCTAAGCTGTGCACGTGTGCGCGCGCACACATCTCGCCGAGCGAGCGCACATACTTTACAACAGAGCGCACAAAAATTACGGTTCTGATTCTGATAGTAAACAACACAGACGTCTTAAAATTTAAAAGTTGTGTATTTACAGTTTTCACAAGTTCTACAATATTTTCTAGTGCAATCAATATGGTGTACATACTGTATTCTAATGTGTAGTCAAATTTTAAAGTATTTAACTCCGAGTGTCATTATGTGGCGCACAAAAATTTAACTTTCCTTCAAAAGCTGCACAGCTGATATTTTATGCGCACACAGCCTACAGAAAATTAGAGGGAACATTGTCGGGGAGGTTAGGACTGGAAATGGGCTGATTAGAGGAGACTTGGACTGGTAATGGGCTGATGGGGTGGGGGTAGGACTGGTAATGGGCTGATTAGGGGAGCCTAGCACTGGTAATGGGGTTGAGGAGGGACTAGCACTGGAAAAGAGCTGATTAGGGGAGGCTAGGGCTGGTAATGAGCTGATGAGCGGGGTAGGACTGGTATTGGGCTGATTAGGGGAGGCTAGCACTGGTAATGGGGTTGAGGGGGGACTAGCACTGGAAGTGAGCTGATTGGGGGGTTTCGACTGGGAATGGACTGATTGTGGGGAAGGAGGGATAGAGATGTTGGTCCTAGAAGAAAACTGGGGGCTAAGGCTACAAATGGGCTGATACAAGGGGATGGGAGAATGGAACTGGAAGGGAGTGGATATGAGAGGGGCTGCCATGGTATTTGTACTAGAAGGGACTGGTCAGTGGGGAAGGAGGGGGACTGGAAGGGAAGGGAATCAGTGGCAGTCATGGGAATGCAAGTTGACATTGGAAGGTACTGAGAGTGAGGACTGGAAAGGGGCTGATACTGGGGAGGGTTACTGGGACTGGAAAAAGGCTGATGGAAAGAAGTGAAGAAAACGAAAGAAGAGATAAGAAATGGCAGATGGACCATAGACCATAGAAAGAGAGCTAAGAGAAGACGGGAAAGCAGAAGCCTCAGATCGGGACCAGCATGATCAGAGAATAAATTGATCAGACAACAAAGGTAGAAAAAATAATTTTATTTCATATTAGTTATTTGACTACAAAATCATCATAATTTTGAAATCAAATATTCTTACTTGTTATTGTGTTTAATTATTGTGGTTTAAATAAGTAAATTTTATAAATAAAAACATATTGCTAAGGCCTATAATATATTAATAATTCAGCAAATGATTACAGCGACAATGCGTTAACGGTAAAGGAAGAGAGACACATTTGATTTTATCATTGGGGGTCACCCCAAGTTGACCAATGCTAAAAGGGGTCACGGTACAAAAAAGGTTGAGAACCACTGCTCTAGAGACACAAATCCTTTCACTGAGATTTGAGACAGAAACAGTTCTGTCTTTCTGTCTTTCTCTCTCTCTCTTTCTCAGAACTCCGTCTTGATCTTTGTATGATGTCTCTATTTTTTGGACCTTTTACAGTTTGGCAAAGTAACTTTCAGAAGCCCCCAAATTTTTTGTCACCTTTTTCTTCTGAATACACAAGAGAAAATGGTGATATTTGCTTTCAGCTTCCTTCTGAGCTGCTGACATCATCACCCATAGGTTTGAGAGAAGTAAGGGACGGGCTTATTTGGCTGCTTGTCAAAAGGTGTCACCGTGGTTGTTAGAGTGTCTCATACTTCTTCTTTCTCCTCTTTCCAAACTAGCTCTGCTAAGTCTAGCCCCATATATCACATTGATGCCAAAAACAACCCCATTTAATCCTGAAGTTCATTCTGGGTCTGTGATCATTGAGTTCATTGAAAAGTGCACAAACTAAAAATGGCCCTTTCATAAATGTTCAATGCATAGGTAGGTTTTTTTTCTCAAGTTGCACTTAACAACATTATCCATATTGTTCATGGTCTCACTTTTGGTGATTTTTGTATGTAAGGTATGAGTACCATTGTTAGGAGCTATCATATAGTGGTTATACTGTATGTGGCAGCATTTGAAAAACCTTCTTATATAAGTCTCATTGGATGCAATATATTATATTATGGAAGTGTTATTTGGATAACATTTTTTTGCCTTAGGAATGGGCCATTACAGATCTTACAACAATGTTCACAGTTGTTAAATGCATGCAAATCAAATTACAATTTGACCGCACATATTATCAACAGCATGTTTCCTTTTTAGATGTACAAGTTATTGAAGTGGAACCTCGTTTGGTCACCACTTTATATTTAAAAAAAAACTGTAGAAAAGAACAATTTATTGCATTTTCATAGCCATCATCCATATAGATTAAAAGCAGAGTTGCTTGTTAGTCAATTTCTGCGAATGTGATGGATATGCACCTCTTTACGAGATTATGAATCTCAAACAGATCTCTTTGAGAGATACTCACACAGAGGATATCCAAAAAGTATCACCAAGAAAACATACTTGAGAGCTTTTTATGCTCAGAGGGAGCTGTTGTTGCATGATAAATCTACATCTCAGGAGGTTTGGTTTGTGTGCTCCCGTTTTCCACTTGGACAACAAGAGTATCAGCTATCATACCTAAGTACTGGCCAATTTTACAATCACATAATTGTTTCCAACATAGACCTATTATAGCTAGGGCCTGAGGTTCTAGGTGTTTATCATTTGGGATTTTAGGGATTTATTTTTAAAACAATTAGGTGCTTTCCCAGGGTTGGAAAAATAAGGGTTTAGAGGTGGATTTGCAGCATAACAAAAGACAGCTCTTTAGGTGGATTCTATTTAATCATATTACACAATTTTTCAATGCTGGCCTTTACTCCCAGCCCTAACAGGTTCCAGACACAGCATCAGCATCCTCCTATTCATAAAACTGACCTGGATTACTACGTATCCCATCTGTTTGTTTTTTGAAAGCTCTAATCCCCACAGCTTTACTCTGAAAAGTCTTCAGTTTTCCCCAGTAGCTAGTTGAGTGGCTTCCGACCTGGGGGTCTCATCTTCCAGCACTACAGCACAATTTGTTTTGTTACAACTATCCACTGGGTTTTCATGGCAAGATACAGAAGTAGATTGCTGGGCCTTTCTTCCGCGCAGTTTAAGTTTGGTGTTGTTGCCGTTGTCACAGAAAAGTGATCCTCCGCCGTCAACACTATTCCATTCTGCTGCTGCCCAGATTGGTGGTTTGTCTTGGTGTGGCACCTCAGCTGAGACCTGTCCATCTTGGGAGATCCTGCCAGTAGTTAAACTACCGATAGTTTAGCTCTCAGCATCACTGATGCACACAAGCCCTCACAGCAATGGTTTAAAATAAGCAAAGGTGTAAGACAAGGCTGCATACTTTCCCCCTACCTGTTTAATTTATATGCAGAACAAATCATCAGAGAAGCAGGATTGTATGAAGACAACAGAGGTGTGAAGATTGGTGGAAGACTCATCAACAACCTTCGCTATGCTGATGATACCACATTACTGGCTGAAAGTGAAGATAGTCTGAAACATTTGCTTCTCACAATCAAAGAGCATAGTCTCAAAATGGGCCTGCACCTTAATGTAAAGAAGACAAAGATCATGACAACTGGCATAATATTTATTTAGCTGTATTTATATTCCGCTTTTCACCGGGTCAAAGCGGTCAATTGGGGGATACATTTAACATGAGGGGATATGACACACATACGTTAATACTTACAGGGAACATGGGCAATGGAGAGTTAAGTGGCTTGCCCAAGACCACAAGGAGTGCCTATAGGACTAGAAATCCCAGTCCCTCTGGCCTGAGATTGCTGTCCCCAGGTGGGACTTGAACCCCCGGCCCGAAGTACCTTGTCCTAACCACTAGACCACTCCTCCCTATATAAACAGGTTCATCGTTGAAGGAGAAGAAATTGAAATCGTGAACAACTTTAACCTACTTGGATCAACTATCAATAAAGAAGCAACAAGCAGTCAAGAAATCAGACGATGCATTGCTCTTGGCAGAATGGCTATGAAAGACCTAGATAAGATATCTCTCTCCATACAAAGATTTGACTTGTTCAAGCCATGGTATTTTCAATAACATCATATGGATGTAAAAGCTGGACAGTGAAAAAGATAGGAAGAAAATTGATGCCTTTGAATTATGATGCTGGCAGCAAATACTGTGTATACCATGGACTGCCCGAAGAACAAACCAGTCGGTACTAGAGGAGATCAAACCTAAGCTTTCTTTAGAAGCTCAGATGACAAGACTTCGACTTTCATACTTTGGACACATCATGCGAAGAGAGAGATCATTAGAGAAAGACATCATGTTTGGCAAGATAGAAGGTCAACGCAAAAGAGGAAGGCCAGCAATTAGATGGATCGATACAATAACAGCAGCTACGGGTACCAGTCTGTCAACAATGAGCCACCTGACTGAAGACCGAACACAATTTAGGATAGCTATCCAGAGGATCGCCATGAGTCTACTCCGACTTGACGCACTTAACAACAACAACAATCCCCACGGCTCTCTGCTGCATTGGGCAGGCTTTCCCTCCTGTTCTGCCTGCAGGGATATGATCTTCCATGGGCAGAACAGGAGGTATCTTACCGCAATTGGGAATTAGATGTAGTAGACAGCCTGATTGGATCCCACGGACTGTCTGCTGCATCTCAGCCCTGATCACGGCAAAAATCCATCCTGGTCTGTTTGTGGGGCTCTGATGATGTCATTGGGATGCCGCACAAATTGGGCTTTATCAGTTATAACCCATAACCACAGTAAGAGCATTGGGGGTGTTCTATTGGTTGTTATCGGTTATAATAAAAAAACAGAAACCCTAATTATAGCCTACCAATGAGGTTGGAGTATAGGGGAAAAATGAGGTTGGAGTCAATGTTCCCTCTAATTTTCTGTAGGCTGTGTGCGCATAAAATATCAGCTGTGCAGCTTTTGAAGGAAGGTTAAATTTTTGTGCGCCACATAACGACACTCGGAGTTATATACTTTAAAATTTGACTACACGTCAGAATACAGTATGTACACCACATTGATTTTAATCAAATTAAATGAAAATAGACGATTACTAAATGAAGAGGAAAATTTCTAGTAATTACAATCACAACTTTTAAATTTTAAGATGTCTGTGTTGTTTTCTATCAGAATCAGAACCGTAATTTTTGTGCGCTCTGTTGTAAAGTATGTGCGCTCGCTCGGCAAGGTGTGTGCGCGCGCACACGCGCACAGCTTAGAGGGATCAGTGGTTGGAGTACAGGGGACATGGTTTGCAAATCTATTACTTGGATGACCAATCAACGGGAGTATAATGAACAAATGGGGCATTTTGCATGTGATGAGTGTGATATATGTGTAATTGTATGATACATGAAGTCATATGGGAGACACCAGTGGGTAATCACACAATTGCCAGTAAACATGATACCACCTGTACTACTACTTTTGTTGTATACCTCTTGTTATGCCCACGGAATAAATTGCATATTGACTATACGAAACGTATCACAAGGGTCTGATTATGAGAGCACTGCTTGAGAACCTCCACTGGGATGTTATCAGCATCAATTGTTCAACATTGTGTGCAACATCAACATACCTTTCCTGATTTACGATGGAGGGTGATCTTTACTTCATGGGGGTGATCATGAGGCAAAATTGAATAGAAGAAAGCAATTTTGAATATATAATTTACAGTCAGTTGCACCTAATGATTTGAATGAAAGATTGATTGGTACATGCTAAATTGAATGGTTGCTGTCCCTTTAAGAATTGACGTCTTGGAAAGGAGTAAGTATAAAAAACATTATGGTCATTTTATCATGGAAGCCAGAGCAATTTGGATATGAGAAGAGAAAATCCATATTTATTTATTTATTTAACAGTATTTTTAAACCGCCTTATCTTATTAATCAAGGTGGTATCACAGCAAACAATCGGGTAAAGTGAGTGTGTTAATCATGCAGTGAGGGTGCAATTTAGTTGAGTGTGTGTTGTATCGTGTGCTAGATTGGGGTGAGCTATGTACAAGGTGTGGCGTGTTGCGTGCTAGAATGGTTTGAGCTATGTATAGTGTGGGCTATATACAGTGGTGCTGTAAAACATTTTCTATACAGACGGCAATATGTGCTGTTATACATTCTCTTAGGTTATGTGATGTGTCCATAGTGTTCTATGAACTGCATGGTTTTTAGCTGTTTTCTAAAGTCTTTGAGGTCTGTAGTTGCCCTCAAGTCATCTGGTAGTTTGTTCCATATTGTTGGAGCAGCCATGGAGAGAGCTCTGTCTGTTGTGTCCTTGCATGTGTGTTTGAATTCACCTGGGGTGCTGACTCGGTTGCGTGTTTGTTTTCTTCTAGGACGAGTGCTGTTGTCTGGTTGAATGAGGGTGTGTAGGCTGTTGGCTGATGTGTGCTGATTTATCTTAAATAGGTTTATGATAGTTTTGTATCTGATGCGTGCACCGATTGGGAGCCAGTGTAAGTCCTTTAAGGTAGGTGTGATGTGGTCCTGTCTTGCAGTACCGGATATTATTCGTGCTGCAGTGTTTTGTGCTAGCTGGAGTGGTTTGAGGGCTTGTTTCGGTAGTCCCAAGTATATCGGATTGCAGAAGTCCAGTATTGGGGTTATCAGTGCTTGGAGGACGGTACGAAAGTGTTCTGGGGCAAGGAGTGGTTTCAGTCTCCTGATGATTTGCATCTTGTAGTAGACTTTTTGTATTGTTTTGTCTATGTGTGGCTTGAGGTTTAGATTATTGTCCAGAGTAACTCCAAGGTATCTCACTTCTGATCTTATTGGAATAGTAGTGTTTTGTATCTTGATGTTTGGCGGGTGTATGAAGCTTTGGTTTCGAGTGATTATTAGAGCTTCAGTCTTGTTGTAGTTTATTGCGAGGTTGTTGTTTTGACACCAGCTCGTCATTTGGGTAAGGCAGTCTGTTATCTTGGAGAAATCCGGGTTGTCGATTGATATCGGGGTGTATATCATGATGTCGTCTGCATATATTGTGTATTGAATGTTGTTCTCTTTCATGATGTCGCATATCGGTTGGATGTAGATGTTAAATAGGAGAGCTGAAAGTGCGGATCCTTGAGGTACTCCTTGACGGACATTTATGGATCGGGAGGTGTTGTGTCCCACCTTGACCTGTAGCTGTCTTTCGGTTAGGTATGAGTGTACCCATTTCAAAGTGATACCGTGTATACCAGTGTTCTTTAGTCTTTCCAGGAGCGTGTTGTGGTCCACTGTGTCGAAGGCTGAGGAGATGTCGATGAAGATCATTATGATTCCCTTCCTGTTGTTGTCAATTATTCTTAGGATGCTGTCGAAGAGGTAGATCAGTAGCGTTTCGACTCCGTGGTTGGGACGAAAGCCGTGTTGGTTGTCATCGAGTGTTTCATGTTTGTCGATGTGTTCCTGGAGTTGTAGTTGTACCGTTTTTTCGATGATTTTTGCCAGGAAGGGTATGCTGGAGATCGGTCGGTATGCTGCTGGATCCTTTTTGTCGAGGGTTGTTTTCTTTGTTATTGGTCTTACTGAGGCAAGCTTTAGTTGCTTTGGCATGAGTCCTTGAGTGAGTGAGTTGTGTACTATTTTATGTATGGTGTGAATGAAGTTTGATTTGGTGGCTTTGACCCATGATACTGGGCATGGGTCTGTAGGAGCAGTGCTTGTGTTGATTGTAGAGATGATGTGGGATATCTGCTCTGTTGATGGTGAGTAGAATGTGCCCCAGGTTTTGGTGTGTATGTCTGTCCTGGTGGTCCCACTGGGTGTTGTACGCTCTGTGGAGTGAAATTTGTCTTTGATGTGGTCGGCGAATTCCTGTGGGTCCACTTGTACTTCCCCTTCTGTTGTTTGCTCTTTTGTGAGGATCTTGACTATTTCAAAGAGCTCTCTGGGCTTGTTGATGGAAGTATTTATCAAGTTTGTGTGGAATTCCCTCTTTGATTGGTTGATGCGTTCATTGTATTGTTTTTGTTTTGTTAGGTAAAGATGTTGGTCGGCTGTTGTTTTGTTTTTTCTCCATCTCCGTTCAATCTTCCTGAGCTCCCTCTTTTCCTGTCATATTTTTGCTGAGTACCAAGGTTTGTTTTGTCTCCTGTTGTGTTGGTGTTTCTTGTGCCCTCCACCAGATGGTTTGGCGGCGTTAGCTAAGATGCTGTTCCAGCTGGAAACTTGTTCCTCCAGGTCATCTGTAGGAATGTTCAGGTGTTGTGTTGTGTTCTGTATGAATTCGTCCCTGTCGAAATTCTAGAATCGTCTTTGTGTGTGGGAGTTGTTTGTTCTTTCGTTTGTCTGGTCCTCTTGAGATCGTAGCTTTGTCTCAATTAAGTAATGGTCAGACCATGGCACTGGGGTAATGGTGGGTGGAGAGATTAGGTCTCTTGAAGTTAGGTAATTGGATGCGAAGATGAGGTCTGGAGATGATCCATGTCTGTGCGTTGGAGCATTGATTATCTGTGTGAATTGAAGTGAGGTCATTGCTTGAAGGAAGGCCTCTGCGTCTTTGGCATTGGTGGACTTGAGGTTGAAGTCTCCAATCAGTAGTGCTGGTTTGTTGTTTGTTGTTATGGCACAGGCTTCTTCGAGTATGAAGGCTAATTCGTCGGGTGGAGCTCTGGGTGCTCTGTAGGTTAGGCAGATTGCAATGTTTTTGTTTTTGATGCTGATTGTGTTACATTGCTGAGTATTGGAGAAGCTATGTGTCTTGAATTTTAGTTTTGTCTTTGCTATTATTAGGACTCCTCCTCCATGCTTGTGGGTTCGTGGGCAGTTGTACGCTGAGTAGTTGTCCGGTACTAGTTGGTTGAGTAGTACATTGTCGGTAGGGTTGAGCCATGTCTCTGTGAAGCATATTATGTCGGGCTGTCGCTCCTCTATGTGGTCTACAAGAGTGTGTATCTTGTTGCATACTGATCTGGCGTTTATGAGCTCAATCGTTGTTACCTTTGTTGAGTAGGTTGCTGTTACATGTGCTTCCTTTGTGCAGGATTGGGAGTTTGATTTGTGTCTGTTTGGTCTTTTTGTCTGGGCAGTTCTGAGTGTTTCTTTGTGTGTGTGCTGTGTTTCTAAATATGGCAATGCTGTTGGTGGGTACCGTGTTGTGTTTGCTTGTGGGTAGTGTAGGTGTGTGGGTGGTGGGAGGAGTTGTGTGACGAGTAGGTAGAGTGGGAGGAAGTATGTGACGTGCATTTTGGTCTTTTGTGATGTTCTGTTAGGGTGATGCCTTTTTCTTAAGTCTTCGTCTGTTGCTTGCTTTGCTGTTGCTTTTCCTCTGGTGTTCTGTTGTATGTGTGGCTGTGATTTATTTTTTTATTTATTTATTTTATTTATTTATTTACTGCACATTTATATACCGCTACTTCCAGCGATCAGCAGCGGTTTGATTCATGTTCGGAGATTGTCAATCAAGACTGGGGGGGGGTGGTATGAACAAAGAACTGGGGTCACAGCACACATGGTTAGCGTCTTAGGGGGTGACTTATACATTCTCCCTTTGTGCTCACTCTTGCCGCGCTGTTCCTTGTACGGCCTTGAGTCTGCCCCGATTGAGCAGCACTCTGCCGCTGTCTGGCTGTGCCCTTGTTGCCGCTCCAATCTCCCGATTGGGGAGAGCTAAACTTGGAGCAGGGGCCTGTCCCCGTGGAGGGGGAGCCTGTCCCCGTGGAGGGGGAGCCTGTCCCTGTGGAGGGGAGCCTGTCCCCGTGGAGGGGGAGCCTGTCCCCTTGGAGGGAGATCCGGATCCGTTAGGGTGTGGGTAGTTGAAGAGATCGTCTGGTGGAAGGAAGTGTGTGGTGTGTAGTGAGAGTTCTACTTGCGGTTTTGACGTCCTTTTCCTCGGTCTAGTCCTTTGTTGGGTTCTGCTGAGATGTTGTTGGTGTAGCTGTTTCGTTTGTTGTTGCCTTCTCCTCGCCTTCGTGCCGCGCCTAAGGGCCCTCTTGCGAGGCCCTCAGGCGCGGGCCCGCAAGGCGCGGGCGCGCCCAGCAGGGACGCCGCTTTTAGCTGCTGCCGGCTTCTGTTGTTCCCGCTCCCACTGCCCGGATTGGGCAGGAGCCGAGAAGGGAGGAGCTGGTGTGTCCCGGCAGTAGCGGCGTCTCTGCAAGCAGGGACGCCGCTTTTAGCTGCTGCCGGCTTCTGTTGTTCCCGCTCCCACTGCCCGGATTGGGCAGGAGCCGAGAAGGGAGGAGCTAGTGTGTCCCGGCAGTAGCGGCGTCTCTGCAAGCAGGGACGCCGCTTTTAGCTGCTGCCGGCTTCTGTTGTTCCCGCTCCCACTGCCCGGATTGGGCAGGAGCCGAGAAGGAAATCTGACTATGAAGTGGATCTTTCTCAAATAAGTGATTACAATTTAAACCCTGAAGTAGGCCCGCAAGTATTTTTTTCTAAGTTCAAAACACATTGTGTCAGTTTCAGGCATTTTTTAGATATTTTCTACATGGATGAATTAGTGAACTTATGATCAAAAAATTAAAAACGATCAAAAAATAAAAAGGAATGGGCATAATTCTAAACTAGATGTTGTTGGTTTGGATATAACGGTCTGACAAAAAAAAAATCTTTCATGAGTGGGTGTTGGGTATGGATTGATAACGTAGTTGTGAGTGTTTCTCGATACCTAGTCCTGCCTTATATAGGACTGACATAAATGACTCAGGCTCACTACAACACCATGATCACAAGCATTTTCAAACTCATGGCTAGAGCAAGGAGAGGAAATGAAGGCTGCAGAAGTTGAATGTGCTTCTGCTCGTGGTACCAATAGTAAGCATCAGATAGGGTAGAAATAGTGGAATTCTCTCTTATCACTCTGCTACCAGTATTCAATAGTCAGACAGAGGAGCCTGATGCAGAGTGACAACCGGGCATGTGCTGGTTTACTATTTAAGAAGTGAGAGAAATGTCCAATTTCTGATGAAATATCATATGAGAACTAGAATCTCTTGTTACTCTTAAGTGTCTCCTTTTAGACGCCGATAGAGATTGATTTCTCTGGTTATTTTTATTTTTTTTAAACACCATGTGGAACCTTTTCATAACATGAAAATGGCAATTTATTCTGATGTAGTAAAGGCTACAGAGAAAGGAAAGAGCAGCTTCTTTTGAAGAGGCCAAGAGTCCTGCACCCGAGAGCCTTGTTCTTTCTTTAACTTTCATGTAAATGTCTTGTTAAATATCATAATGTTTGCTATATATTTTATCAAGCTCAAATATCTCGCTCTATTCTTGAGCAATAAACCTGTCCAGGAAGGCAAGAACCCTGATTCATTGCCTTCCCTCGGAATAGCCTTCTGGGATATCCTTTTAAATGCATATGTGCTTATTGCTTATTGCCTCTTACCTTTCATTTTCTTTTTCTTTTTGGATTTGGATTGGATTGAGACTTCATTTTCCTAAATAATGTTGAATTTGACAATTTATTGAGGTATATTAACTGCCTTTTTGTTCCTTTTCTTTGTTCTATGCTACATATTTTTTTCTTAATTACTCCTGAAGCTACAAGAATAAGGTGATTATTTTAAAAGCCCTATTTGTGCTTTGGATGTCTGAAAATGGGCACACAGATGTCCAAGATGCAAGGGGATATGACAGAGGTGTGACAGGGGGCATTCCTGGCAAATCAGATTGTGGTAGGCTATGGCCTATAATAGCCTGAAAACGTATGAGAGGCCTGTAAGCTAGGCCTGAGTCCCCACCCCCACCAGAGATTAATAGTGCTGAAGAAAAAACAAAGTCAGTAGAAGTTTGAGAATCCGCTTTAAACTGCTTTTGATAAGTTTGTATGAATCCTTTATTAAAATGCTGATGATAGATATGTTCCAGTGTTCTGCATTCTCACATTCTCTGAGCTTAGAAATGACCTTGCAGTAGAGATGTATCCATGTCTAGAAACTGTACCATTGTTAGAATAGCCTGGGAAGGGGGAACAGGGTGCTAGGCCCAGAGATGGTCCCCGATTGGACGGGTGCAGGGGGCATTGGGACCAATAGAAAGGTTGCCTGTATCAAACTGTGAAATTGTATATAATGAATCTGCTGCTGTATTTGGTTGCTAATTCTTTTCAGACACAAAAGGTGTCCGTTTGAGCCTGTGCACAATAAATTGGCTTGGATCTTTGAACTGACTCCTGGTATTATTTATTGCATGCTTATAGGCTGCTACAAGATATACTCACTCAATTTAGAAATGGCAAGCATACCCCCACCCACTAAAGGGACCATTCATATTTATTCCTGCTCCAAGGCTCGAATAGGGTTTAGAAAAGCTCTCACTCCAAGTGTTCGTAGCATGGATGTTTATGTGCCTGCCTATGCCGTCGTTCATTTTGGGAACATCCAAGTTGCTAAAATCAGGCCAAAATGTTTATGCTCTTTGCATTTTTTGGACATTTTGCTTCACTAACCGAGGTAACCTGGACCCGGTGCTCCCCTTTTTCACCCCACAACACCCCCGCCCCAGCTTCTGCCATCCCCCCTTCATTCCTCCCCCCTCCCAATTGTCACAAACACTCGAAACAAGCCATTGGGAATAAACTGGTCACAGCTTTATTAACATCCATAACTTTATCAACACATTAGAATCCAACATTAATCCTCATAATAACCCAAATGGTGGAACCAATATAAGAACATAAGAACATAAGATATGCCATACTGGGTCAGACCAAGGTCCATCAAGCCCAGTATTCTGTTTCCAACAGTGGCCAATCTAGGTCACATGTACCTAGCAGTTTCCCCAAGAGACACAAGTTCCACAATGCTTCTACTGGGTCAAGCATTGATATCTTCGGTCACTTCTTAATAATGGTTTATGGACCTTTCCTCCAGGAACTTGTCCAAACCTTTTTTAAACCCAGCTACATTAACAGCCTTTACTACATCCTCCGGTAACAAATTCCAGAGTTTGATTACACGTTGAGTGAAAAAATATTTTCTTTTATTAGTCTTAAATAGTTTACCCTGCAGCTTCATTGCATGTACCCTAGTCTTTCTATATTCTGATAAGGTAAACAATCGATCTACGTTTACCCGTTCCACTCCGTTCATTAATTTATAGACTTCTATCATATCTCCCCTCAGCCGTCTCTTTTCCAGGTTAAAGAGCCCTAACCTTTTTAGCCTTTCTTCATAGGAGTATCCTTCCATCCCCTTTACCATTTTGGTGGCTCTTCTCTGTACTTTTTCAAAAATCGCTATATCCTTTTTAAGATACGGCGACCAGAATTGCACACAATATTCAAGGTGCGGTCTCACCATGGAACGATATAGAGGCATTATAATATCTTTTGTTTTATTGTCCATTCCTTTCCTTATCATACCTAGCATTCTATTTGCTCTCTTGGCCACCGCTGCACACTGGGCCGAGGGTTTTAACATGGTATCCACAATGACGCCTAAATCTTTTTCCTGGATGGTGGTTCCTAATGTGGAACCTTGCATCGTGTAACCATAGTTTGGGTTGTTCTTCCCTAGGTGCATAACCTTGCACTTGTCCACATTAAATTTCATCTGCCATTTTGATGCCCAGTCTTCCAATTTATCAAGATCCTCTTGCAATTTTTCACCATCCTCTTGGGTTTTAACAACTTTAAATAGTTTTGTGTCATCTGCAAATTTGATAACCTCACTCGTTATTCCACTTTCCAGGTCATTTATGAATATGTCAAAAAGCAGCGGACCAAGCACAGATCCCTGGGGTACACCACTATTCACCTTTCTCCATTGGGAAAATTGGCCATTTAGCCCTACCCTCTGCTTTCTATCTTTTAACCAGTTCCTGATCCACAATAGTACACTGCCTCCTATCCCATGACTCTTTAGTTTTGCCAAAAGTCTCTCATGAGGGTCCTTGTCAAAGGCTTTCTGAAAGTCCAGATACACAATATCAACCAACTCATCTTTGTCCACCTGTTTATTCACTCCTTCAAAAAAACATAACAGATTAGTAAGACAAGATCTTCCTTGTCTAAAGCCATGTTGGCTGTCTCCCATTAGGTTGTGACTATCTACATGCAGAGTAATTTTATTCTTTATGATGGTTTCTACCATTTTTCCCGGTACTGACGTCAGGCTCACCAGTCTGTAGTTTCCCGGATCACCCCTGGAACCCTTTTTAAAAATTGGTGTTACATTGGCGATCCTCCAATCTTCAGGTATTAGAGATGATTTTAATGATAGTTCACAGATTACTGATAGCAGGTCTGCAATCTCATATTTCAGTTCTTTCAACACCCTTGGATGTATACCATCCGGCCCAGGTGATTTGCTACTCTTCAGTTTATCTAATAGTTGTAAGACATCTTCCCGATGTATCGATATTTCCTTCAATTCTTCCGCACCTTTAAATACCACTTCAGTCATGGGTAACATCCCTACATCTTCCTCAGTAAAGACCGAAGCAAAGAATTCATTCAGTCTCTCCGCTATCGCCTTGTCGCCTCTTAGTGCTCCTTTAAACCCCTTTATCATCTAATGGACCAACTGACTCTCTCACAGTTTTTTTGCTACGAATGTACTTGAAAAGGTCTTTATTTCGCGTTTTTGCTTCCGCAGCAAGCTTCTTCTCAAATTCTCTCTTTGCCTGCCTTATCAATGCCTTGCATTTGACTTGCCAGTGCTTGTGCTGTTTCCAGGTTTCATCGTTTGGCTCTTTTTTCCATTTCCTGAAAGATGCTTTTTTGGCAACAACAGCCTCTCTGACCTCACCTTTAAACCATGCTGGCAGTTTTTTGGACTTCCTTCCACTTTTCTTAAAGCGTGGAATACAGCTGGTCTGGGCTTCCAAGATAGTATTTTTCAACAACACCCAAGCTTGATGTACGTCTTTAACCTTCGCAACTGCTCCTTTTAGTTTTTTCTTAACTGTTTTCCTCATTTTATCATAGTCTCCCTTTCGAAAGTTAAAAGGTAGTACTGTGGATTTCTTTACTATCCCTCCTCCACTAATTAAATCAAAGGCGATCATGCTATGATCACTATTGCCAAGTGGCCCCAACACCCTTATCTCTTGCACTAGATCTGGTGTTCCACTAAGGACTAGGTCTAATATGGCTTCCACTCTGGTCGGTTCATGAACCAGCTGCTCCAAGAAGCAGTCATTTATTTCATCTAGGAACTTTATCTCCCTAGCATGTCTTGACGTGACACTGACCCAGTCGATACCGGGGTAATTGAAATCACCCATTATTATTACTGCGCTGTAACTTTTGTTAGCTTCCTTGATTTCTTTGAGCATTTCATCATCCATTTGGTCATTCTGGCCAGGTGCTCGATAGTACACCCCCACTGCCATCGCCTTCCCCCTTTTATATGGAATTTCAATCCATATAGATTCTACAGATTTTGTTTCCTGCAAAACTTTAATCTTTTCTGAGTTAATGCCCTCTCTAACATAGAGTGCAACCCCTCCACCAATTTGATCAGCTCTATCATTATGATATAGTTTGTACCCAGGTATCATAGTGTCCCACTGGTTGTCCTCCTTCCACCATGTCTCTGATATTCCAATCATATCTAACCTTTCATTTAGTGCTATATATTCTAACTCTCCCATCTTATTCTTTAGACTTCTAGCATTTGCATACAAGCATTTTAGAGACTGTATTTTATTCATGTTAATTTGGCTATTGTTAGACATGGGTAAATTGGGATCTTTAAGCTCTGTCTGCTCCATACTTGAGGGCATTTGGGCTACTTTACTCTTTTGTGGAACCTCTCTGCTTTTGGTAGTATCCTTCAAGGATACATTCTTCCGAACCATCCGCTCTTGGGCGACTGTCGGCTTTCCCCTAATATCTAGTTTAAAAGCTGCTCTATATACCTCACCAGCCATGCAATTTGCAAGGTGACACCGTCTCCGCTTCCGCCATGGACAAGCTAACGGCAAGTCAGGGGTTGTCCAGGTCGGGGGCACCCAACAACCGCCACAAGAATTGCCCAAGTCTCCGGACCCTGGAAACCTCCGGGATCCCGCCCACACCCCTCCGCTGCAACACCCCATGCTAACCAACTGCCCCTAACCCAAGGGAGGGAGGGTGGGAAGCCAGCACCGGGACAAACACACATGCAGGCAGGGAGGCAGCCGATGCGACGAGCTGTTTAATGTCACCCGGATCCTCCCCCACACCCCTCCCCGGCAGCCACTCCCTCTTCCCCATTGGCTCCCCCCGTGCTCACGCGTGCAGTGGAGCCAATGGATTTGAATGCTGCCAACGCCAGCACGCCGCCTGGCCCTGGCAGTCTGACGCCGCCAGCTCCCTGTCACATGCAGGGTCCCTGCACCGGGCCAGGCACCCGGTTACAGACGGTTGCCTGAGGACCCTGCCCCACGGCCTTAGACTAACCAAGGTAACCTGGACACAGTGCTCCCATTTTAAATCCCACAACACCCCCCCAGCTTCTGCCATCCCCCCTTTATTCCCCCCCTTCCAATTGTCACAAAATCCCGAGACAAACCATTGGGAATAAACTGGTCACAGCTTTATTAACATTGATAACTTTATCAATACATTAGAATCCAACATTAATCTCCATAACAACCCAACTAGCGGAACCAATACCTCACCAGCCATGCATTTAACAAGGTGGCACAGTCTCCGCTTCTGCCACTGACAAGCCATCGGCAAGCTTACCTACCCCACCCCCATGCACCCGACCTCACCATATCATTAGCAAAAACCGGCCAGGTGTTGTCCAGGACGGGAGCACCCAACCCCCGCCCCAAGTATTGCTCAAGTCTCCGGACCTCGGAAACCTCCGGTATCCCGCCACTGGCGCAGGTGACATCAACGTCACCAAAAGCTGCAACCAGCGAGTATCCTGCTGCACCACACATTCCAAGCCCTCCTGCCAGTCATTGAGCAACAAATCTAACCCCACTGGGGATAAATGCACTCCATTCTGTCGATACAAACCCGCACAGTCAATCTCCACCCAGGAAAGCATAATCTCACAGATCCAGCGGCCAATCTGGCAATTGATCTTCGCCAATCCCTGTGGCCAGCACCGCTGATCCCTGCATGGAGGCCTTGGAATGATGTTGGACCACAATAACACAACATCATGAAACATTTGGAGAATTTCCGCCAGATCCTTCTTCGCTGCTCTTATAATCTGCTTGCATATCCATGATACCAGGTCATTGCCCCCCCAAATGGAACACTATCACTGACGGCCTACTCCTCACCCGCTCGTGATGCTGTGGCAAAGGCAGAAGCTTAGTCCAATGTAGGCCACGCTTGCACAGCCATAGAATGGACATCACAGCAGAATCAAGTCCCAGATTACACTCCAACGGCCGCACTGCTGCTTGCTGGCCAGCCCAATGCACGAATGAATGACCGATCAGCCAACAGCACCGATGACATGGCCTCCCCATCTGCAAAAAGAAAAATACCAATTAGGAACATTTGACAGTCGCTTCCTTACAAACTCATAACCGCACATAGCCAAGAAAAGCCTGTGAACGCCATCTGCTGATGCACTGTATCTCATGCTCTGATAATCCAGTCTCCACCGCACTGGTTGCTATTCCAATGCGAAAGGAATGTGGGGCAAATCGGCTAGGATCTGGAGCTGCCCCTTCTCAGCCTGCACATGCTGGCGCAACATACCCAAGCCAACCGAGGACTAGCTGGAGTTTGCTACTAACTCACTGATCTGAAAAGCACCACAAAATGCCAAAGAAAACACCGCCCGGAAAAGAGCAGCCTCATAAGGTGACACCGCCACTGAGGGTAAAGCCACGCAGAGTCTCAGGAGCAAGCCGTGCGTAATTGGATGCCTGGTGTCCCAAGGGGTTGGCTAAGAATGTTCCCACCCCTGCAGCAGCCTGTGGGCCAAGAACCCTCCCGCCGGGTAGCCCTATCCCAGAGCTCTGGAAAAAATGGCAAACCCAGCTAAGTGAGTTCACACTGCCAATCTTGAGACCCCCTTTGCCTTAGCATACACAATATACTGTCCAATTAGCTGGTCCAGCACCAGACCATACTGCCATCCTCACGCCACCAAGAAGTCTACTACTTTGTCGCAACTACGACGATATGCCGACCATGTCACCGGCGACACGGAACCCCTCAGCAGATTCAGCATCTCCTTTGACCAACTTGCCACAAGTGCTCTGGGAGCACGAAACCCTCGGTGTCCGCTTCTGGTGCCAAAGTCCGGAACATGTCCCACTTGAAACGGGAAAGAGAGTCAGTAATCTTGTTAGTACATCCCAGGATATGCCGGGCCCTCACGGACACGTTCAGATGCAAACAGGCTAATACAACATCCCTCATTAATGCTGCCACATGGGCACAATGTGGTGCATAATGATTAATCACGCTGACCACTGCCTCATTATCGCACTACCAAACTACCCTGCGGTTGCAAAACCTGTCAGGCCACAACTCCAGTGCCACCACAATGGGAAAAAGTTCAAGGAACACTATGGTGCTGGTTAAACCAGATTCATGCCAAGCCTGTGGCCAACGATCAGTGCACCATGACCCCCAAAAATAAATGCCCAAGCCTGCCACGCCTGCTGAATCCGTGAATAGCTGCAAATCTACATTGGAAACCTCGGCCTCCAACAAGACCGACGTCCCATTGAAATCTGCCACACCTTAATACGGTGATGCGGTTTTAGCACTCCCAACATAGCCGTCGCCAGCTGCCGCAAAAACACATGGCCCATCAGAATGACCCTGCAAGCAAAATTCTGAGAACCTACCGAGGACTGCATCTCCCTCAGCATTATCTTGCTGGAAGACAACATGGTTGCAACCAGTGCCCATAGCCTTGACACCTTCTCCAGAGGGAGACGAGCAATCATCTCCACCGAATCCAACTCCACCCCCAAAAATGTGATCCGTGTAGCCGGGCCTTCCGTCTTACCCAAAGCCAATGGCACGCCCCAATCACAGGACAACTCAACAAACCCTTCTAGGAGATCATGGCACACCGCCGACTGAGCCGCTCCAACAAACAAGAAATCATCCAAATAATGTACCACATTCGAACAGCCTACCCGCTGTACTAAAGCCCAATGCAAAAAAGTGCTAAACTTTTCGAAATAGGCACAAGAAACCAAGCACTCCATAGGTCTTCATTTGTCAAAATACATTTCACCCCCAAAACAAAACCCTAGCACATGAAACGCTGACAGGTGCACTGGCAGCAAACGATATCTAGTTTTGCCAGCAAGGCCCCTGGACCACATTTCCTAACCAACTCCACTGCAGAGTCAAAAGATGCATAGCGAACCACACACAACTCCTGGGGGATGTGATCGTTCACTGACGTTTCCAACTGAAACGACAAGTTATGAATCAGCCGGAACTTCCCTGGTTCTTTTTTTGGTATGACTCCCAGGAGAGAAACCACCAAATTCGGGAAAGGCTGCTCAGTAAATGGACCGGCAATTCTGCCTAATTCGAGCTCTGCAGCCAACTTTTCTCGCACAATGGCCGAGAAGCGCCGGACCGAAGGCACATTTTTTGCCCTCGACACAAAAACGCTTCCTTATACCGGTATCACAAAACCACATTGAAACCCCATCTCTAATACCCCCCGATTCCCCCACCTTGGGTAACGCTGAAGCCAAGGTCTTAAGGCCACTACCCGTATCAGAGTAGGAGTCAGGCTGAATAAGTCCTTATTGCTTGGGGACAGGCAAAGGGGCCAATGTGGTCCCTTTCTTACTGTATTTGACTGCTGAGTGTCCCCCGCTACACACAAAGCACACATGACGGAACTTGCAGTCGGGAAATGGGCAATTGGGCTTGTTAAACCTCCAACAAATGTCCCCTGCCCCACCTCCCCCCGTTCTCTGCTGCGGCACGACCGCTCCTGGCCGAAAGGAACGACCAATGCCTAAAGTGGTTGCCATCCCCCCTTTTGCCCCACCAACCTCGGCAGAACCCGCCCTGGCCGACATGTACGTCAGCCACAAGTTAATGTCTTGCATACCCCATGACAATAATTTATTCTCTTCCATCTTGTCCCGAAACCTCTCGTCGTAATTCAGCCAGGCCCACCTGTCATGGGTCTGAGACACCTCTAAAATTGAATCTGCGTACGCCAGCAACATCCCATACTGCTCAGGAGCATGGTGACCCCACACATTGGCTAAACGCAAAAAAGACTCTAGTCCAATTCACCACATTATGCAACACCTTTTTGATCCAACCCACCTTCTCATCTTCCTTCCTTTTTTTCTTGCTCTCGCCCGACCGCTGCCTATCCTCTAGCAGGTGGAAAATATCTATATAACGCCGCTTACGAATCTTGCGGTGCAAGGCCTTAGCAACTCCCTCTCATAACTCTGAAATGCCATTAACGTAGGGGCTCCCCCTTCCACCCTGGCCGGCACAGCCAGACTGCTACTCGCCGCCTGCCCCGCACATTCGGATCCCACTGACAATGACGAGGAGTATGAAGATGAGGAGGAGGATGAAGCCGAGACATGATGACAGCAACATGAACGCTTCCCTTTCTTATGCACCTTATGCCCTAGACCCTCCCCTGAGCTATTTCTCTGCTCCTCTGTGGCCTCCCTATGTTCCTCCGGTAACTCACCTGCAGCAAGGTGTCACCACTGGGAGGGCTGCAGACTCATGGACATCCATATCCTGCTGATGCCGACCAGCACTTCCTGCACTGGCATCCGCCTCCAATTGATGCAGCCCTGTTGGTGCTATCTCTCCCATGTTCAATGCCCTCGATTGGCCTCTCCCTCTTGGCCCAAGGGGTGCTGAAATGCTGCAGATACCTTTGGAGGGATAAAAGGAAAAGCAGGGGGGGCGACCTCTGGAGGCCAAAGGGATTGCCAAGCCCCCAACCACCCTGCCGTGGATGGACCTGCACCCCCCCCAGCCAGTGCTCCCACGCCGTGGGTCCCCTGACCAGCCAATAACCACCCTGAACCGTCAGCCAACCAATGGGAAAGGTTACACCCCAACTGCCTGAACCGGGGGCCCTTTGAACTGGTGCAGCCTTACCCCCAACTCCGATCCTACCATCCCACCAGGGAGGAATTAACTCACCCTGCCCACGCCATGCCCCCTCCACTGGGGTCCTCTGATGCTCTGTCTGCGTTGCTGATTGGTGGTCCCACACCCAGCATGTAAGAGGCCTCACCTGCTACCCCACTAGACTCCGCATCCTGACCCGTTACCCAACTCCCCAGGCAAAGATCCTATCTCACCTCCGAATGGGAGGCCTTGCCCCCCAGGCCCTGGACCTACCCCTACCCCACTGAGGCAGGGCTAGTGACCCCCCATGCCCCCTTTCGGACCCCCTGGCTCTTGAGGGGCCCCGCCTAAGACCAGACCGGCCCGACATACCCCTCTCAACCACCTGATTCACCCTTTCCCCCGAAGGACCCTCAACCCCATAACCTGCTACCCTCCCATCCTGCCCCAAAGGAGAGGAATCGGACTGCTGGCAAGCGGCCCTCACCACCCTGCTGGATCCCTCAGCCCTGACCACACGGCCTCTGCGAGGAGGCATCAGGCTTTCAGGCTTCAGGTTATTCTCATTTCCGATCCTCTTTCTTCTTTTTTTTTTTTTAAACCCCCACACACTTACCCACTATTTTTTTTTTGCCTCCTCCAGAGCCACGTCTGCCAAAGCTGCACCTCCAACCTGCCTGCCACTCGAGGATCCCTCTGACTGCAGGCTCCCTTTAAATGTACTTTTTGTTAATCTTTTATATTGTATTTTATTTTGTCTTTTATATAAGAGATGTGACCGCGAAGAAAGCCGGCACTGGGGCAAACACACATGCAAGCAGGGAGGCAGGCGATGCGACGAGCCGTTTGCTGTCACCCAGCTCCTCCCCCGCACCTCCCCCCCCCCCCCGATAGCCGCTCCCTCTTCCCCATTGGCTCCCTCCATGCTCACGTGCGCAGGGGAGCCAATGGATTTAAATGGTGCCAACACCAGCACGCCTCCTGGCCCCGATAGCCCGATGCCACCAGCCCTCCCGCCGCGTGCAGGGTCCCTGCACTGGGTCGGGCATCCGGTTATGGGCAGCTGCCCGGGGACCCTTCTCCATGGCCTTAGACATATAGAGAAAGGTAAATATGTATATATGGATAATTTATTTGTATATTGAAAAGCCCATTTTTGATGGATGTAGAAATCAGAACTGAGATATCCAGGTTGGGGTGTGCTCAGTCCAGGCTCTGTGCACATCCCTAACAGAAAGGAATGGGCTATCAGGAAGTGTCAGTCTGAATTCACAATAAAAAGGACTTAAAAAGTAGAGCAAATATTTCAGTCCAAATTAGAAAATTATGCAATGTTCTCTTAATATCAATGTTTTCTTTAACATATTTACAAAGTAAAATATCTCTAAAGTGAACTGGCCTTCAGTCTTGGGGTAGAATAAAGCACTGAAAAAATTTACTTCAAAGTAACATTTGAAATAAACATTGGAGAAAATGACTTACCATAACAAATTCCAAATTTTGCACCAGTCGATCCAGAATACTTTCATTGAATGTAAGACTGTACTAATAATTGACTGAATACTGTAGACAAAATAAGGGGACTGTTTACTAAAATGCGGTAAGCAGTTACAATGGCTTTTAATGTGTGGCAATAATGTGGAACTGTGCTAATGGTTATCATGCTGCAAAAATACCATGGTAAGCGCTTACAGTGGGTTTGCATGGGAAATTAGTAGATTCTGAGTAGAAACTGGCATGGCCTGCTGTGATAGCTATCGCAAAGTATGTCACCATGCTGAAGCTGTCACAACTGCCAATAGCACAGCTGCACTTAATACCAGTTTAAGAACCCTAGTGGTAGTCGTGTGGTACCACTGATATGGTCAGTATGCCATACAGTATGAGGCCGATTCTGTGCAGGGCACTTCTGGGCCATCCGAACATCGAAAAAATGGATGGGGCACATGTGCACCCGAGTCTACAACTGTGGGAGCGATGCATTCCCATGGTAGAAGAATCAGGGCATTTAGATGGCCCTGTATGGCCCCAATTCTGGTGCTGAAGATGCTCAGAGCCCTGCCTGTTCAGCCCTCCCAATGCTCCTGCTGGTGTGCCGGTGCAGTGGTGTCTTGTCACCATGGCACCAGCACATCCAGCAGGAGCAGCAACTGATGCTATGGTACAAAAGCCCCTTCCCGCCACCTAGCCCTCAGGGGGTCCCCCAAGCCTGGAAATGGGCTCCGGGATCACCCTCGTGGAGGCACGCTGGGGTGGTGGGGGCTGAAGATAGAGATCGCTGCGGCGCTCAATGCTTATTCCACCTTCGGGGTGGAATAAAATGGGCATGCAGCAGAAAGCTGGTGGAAATACAGGATCCTGACCAGAATAGGACCTGTAACTCTAGCCACATTGCCCTTCCCATACTCTGCCTCCATCCCACCCCCATCCAGTGCTCCCCACACAATGGCTCTGTACATACAGGGAGCAGGAAAGGGAGGAAATGATCCCGGGCTTGTTTGGAGGTTGTACATCCAAGCTGGACATACAACCCCACTATACTTGTCTCTGAATGCCAGCCTATAAGGGCAATTTCTCATTATACGGCAGATTGGCCCTGAAGTAGTACCGTGAGATTACCACTAGCGGTCATAGCTGTCTTTTTGAAATCCAGCAGCTACTAGGTCAAAAGCCAGGGGTACTGCTCCATCCTGCTCCACAAGATTACCAAGGAGACCTCAAGATGAGTCCCAGGAGGTTCGAAGGAATGGGAAAGTGTCAAGGTATGATGTTTTTTGGGGGCTTCTGCTTGGGTGAGTTACTGAGAGGGGTTTCTTTTTTGAGAGAGCTTATCTAAGAGGGTTTGATCTTGGGGGCTTGGTTGCAGGCAATGTTCCCTCTAATTTTCTGTAGGCTGTGTGCGCATAAAATATCAGCTGTGTGCAGCTTTTGAAGGAAGGTTAAATTTTTGTGCGCCACATAATGACACTTGGAGTTATATACTTTAAAATTTGACTACACGTCAGAATACAGTATGTACACCACATTGATTTTAATCAAATTAAATGAAAATAGGCGATTACTAAATGAAGCGGGAAATTTCTAGTAATTACAATCATAACTTTTAAATTTTAAGATGTCTGTGTTGTTTTCTATCAGAATTAGAGCCATAATTTTTGTGCGCTCTGTTGTAAAGTATGTGCGCTCACTCGGCAAGGTATGTGCGCGCGCACACGCGCACAGCTTAGAGGGAACAGTGGTTGCAGGAGATATGGTCTTGGAGGATAAAATCAGGGGATTACCATCTGAGTACGTTGATGAAGGGGATCACTGTCCAAGAAGATGCTGATTGGTGGGAGGTATCATCCAGAGGGGTATGGGATCAAGGAGATAGATCAGGTGGGCCACCGCAGTAAAAGAGAGCACCAAGTAATATAATATGGACCCGTGTGGTAAGTACCTAGGGCCACAACCTCTAAGGGGCAGCAAAAGGCAGAGCATTCAAAGCTAAGCAATAGATTTTGTCAGTCCAGGGGGCATAAGGCTTAAGATTTTCCTAGGGCACCAATACCTTGTTCCAACTTTGGGGCTGGCCCTACTCCTGCATTTAGCACACAGGCTTTGCCCATACTGCACTCTACATTTTCCACTGAAGGTGTGGCAAATGCAAAATCTAGCCTTTTGTTAGGTGTACTTACTTAAAATGTTGGTTGTCTATAGAGATAGCTCCATATACCAAGCAATTGTACTTATTTTAATTGAATTTCATTGCAAATCTTTCATGCATACAGGAAGTTTGAATGGTTACTTGCATTTCAGCACCCAGAGAAATGTTTGGGCAGCTCAGACATGCAAACTTCCCTTGGACAAACTTCAAATGTAAAAAGGATAAAAGCAGCAGAGAAATGTAATGAATTGCACAATATGGACTTTAATCAACATTTTATTTAATTAAATTTGATTCCTCTACAGCCAGCTTGCATTTTATCATGTATTCAAAATGGATTATGCATTAATTGTTAACTGTAAATTAATTTCAAATTAAAATAGAGATAAAGAGATCAGGTGAGCATATTTAAACAATAATGAACTTCTGTTGCAGGTTTCCTATAGTAGCAATAAAAAAATGATTGCCTTTCAGTCCTAATTTCTCGTGGTATAATACATGTAAGTTTTGCTCACAGTATTCTTGAACAGAAAATTGTAGTCACTGTGTTCATTCAGAAATGCAGAAAAAGTGTTAAGAAGCAAGACATGTGATATATCATTAGTCCAATAAAAAGATATCTTAGACAAGCTTTTACTAACCTGATGAACAGGGCCAGCCTGTCCATTGGGCAGGAATGCTGCCTGCACATGGCCCCACACCTCTAGTGGCCCTGTGCTTGACAGGCTGCAGAGGGAGCTGGGGAGGTCTGAATCCCTGGCTGACCTCTGAACAGCCGCGGGAGTAAAGAGCGGTGTTTGTCTTCTCTCCCATGGCTGTGATAAAAAGGAACTCACTGGTGCTCTGAGTGCCGGGAGATTAAACAGAAAGAGCAAAAGGGAAAAGATCGAGAGAAAAAAGGACAAATGGACAGCAGACAACGGAGAGTAAGAGAAGACACAAGGAAAGCAGAAGAAAGCGACTGGGGCAATTGCAAATGAAAAATAAAATGCCCAATCAACAAAAGGTAGAAAAAAACTAATTTGTTTTGAATTTATTAACTGAAATATGTCAGCTCTGGTAAATGTGCATTGCCAATTTTTTGCGTTTTGTTTAGTACAAGAGGAAATTAATTTATAGTTGTATTTCTCCAGTGTTGTTGTACATTTCAAGTTTGACTTTTGGGGTTCCCAGTTTAATTATTGTCTTCATATTTCTAAATTGTGATCCCTTGTTCTATGTTTGGTGATGGACTTTAGTTTTGTATGTGTAACCGAGCTGCAGTATTCTGTCCATGTAGTTTCTATGTGACAGGGCCACTTGTTCTCTTTCCCCAGTCGGAGATGTATTGGTATTCTCTGAGATGTATTGGTTTAATATTTGCAGTGTTGCCTTTTGATAGGTAGGGTTTGGTGCTTTGTGAGTCCTGGTAGTGCTGTTATGATACAGTGGTTTTGCTATGGATTCTAAATGAGCAGGGTTTATAGTACTTCCTAATGTGCCTGGCAGTTGACACTGGGGTATAGTAATGTAGAAATCTAGTAGTCTCTTTATCCTCACTGCCCATGCAAATGGTATTGAGACACTCATTAGGAGGCATGTTTACTAAAAGTTAATGCACATTCACAAATGTTAATGTGCGCTAAATGCAACACCTATTTATTTCTATTGGCACAGTGGCACTTAACGCACATTAATATTTAGTTATCATGCCCCTAAGTCATTACCAGGATAAAAAAGGGGCTTGTGAACGGCTCCTTTGAAAGCCGCCTAAAATTTTAGATGGGCAACATATACATTTTAAAATAAAATAAATTAAATTTATGCAAATGATGTCCAGTGGCTATGCAAATGAGGCCCCGCAAAGAGTCTCCACACATGGTCCCACATCACCCTTGGGCCGCCCCTGTTGATGAAGAGAGGATAACTCTTGAAAGTTTGTCTAAAATACATTAAGCTAGCCCAATAAGAAGTTATCATCTATAATCTGCATGTCTGGTGCAAAAATGTGGATCTCCCCAGCTTTCTAAAATTGCTTTTCCCACACTGACATGGCTTCCATATTTTTCAGCTGCCTTATCCATACTTAAAATGTGAATAGGTCTTCTAACATAACCCCCATAGTATAAACTAAAAATGCACAGATGATGTAAGAATTATGAATGAAAACTGGGCATGATATATGAGCCTATTATTATCAGCTCTTACAGTATATTGCATGCTAATATATGATAAAGGCTGGAGGGTCATAATATTACAGGAAAGCTACCTCTCATCTCTCTTTATCACCTCTCAAGGGGAGAGGTGATAAAGATGGAATCAGATTCAGAGAAAAGAAGAACTAGTGATAGTGTAGACTATAACTCGGTTACTGACAACAGACTATGGGGGGTGTTTACTAAATGGCAGTAGCGGACTCCATGCGATATCGGAGCCATGGCCCCATTGATTTCAATGGAGCTGCGCCTCCGATATCGCACGGAGTCTGCTACTGCTGTTCAGTAAACACTTCCCTATAACTTTCCGAAGACAAATCAGATCAGAACCAGCAGGTTGGTGATTGCTGAAAACATGGTGACCCAGAAGGCTCGATGTTCTGTAACAGCTCCACTTAGATCTAATAGTTGTCAGATTGTTACAAAGATCAGTAGTAATGCATGGTGCGAGGGGCTGAATGTCATATTAAATATTGTTCCTTTGTTGGATTTTCAAAGCAAAAACATATTCATGTCTTCGTTTTATGAGTACTCATGCATTTCTATTTGGTGCACATATGGCAATTCTGATCTCCACATCTCAAAAAAGATATAGGAATATTAGAAAAGACACAGAGAAGGCAGGACGACCGAAATGATAAAGAGGATGGAACGACTCTCCTATAAGGAAAGGCTAAAGGGGTCAGGGCTCTTCAGCTCGGACAAGAGATGGCTGAGGAGAGATACGATAGAGGTCAATGAAACTGAGTGGAACGGGTCAACACAAATTGATTGTTTACTCTTTCAGAAAGTACACGGACCAGGGGACACACCATGAAGTTATAAAGTAGTATACTAAGAACAGACAGGATATAATATTTCTGCTATCAGCGTATTATAAAGCTTCGGAGCCTATTGTCAGAGGATGTGGTAAAAAGCAGGTAGTGTAGCCTAGTTTAAAAAAAAAAAGATTTGGACTAATTCCTAAAGGAAAAGTTCATAAACCTTTATTAAGGTAGAACAAGAGAAAATTATTGCTTATCTTTACAGATAAGTGAGGAGCAGTGTAGTGGTTCAAGCTATGCTTTTTGTACCCTGGGAACTGGGGATTCAATTTTCTTGTAATATTGAACAAGTCACTTTATTTTCAATTGCCTTAGAAGAAAAGGCTTAGCAATTTATATCTGGTCATAGTTTGCCAAAAAAAAAAAATAGGCACTGCTGGGTTTCCAGGAGTCAGCATTAACATGATAGCACTAAAACAACGAGAGAGATAGGTAGCATGAAACTGGCTACTTTTAGGATATGCCAGGTTCTTGTGACCTACAGTAGGTTGGTCATTATTAGAAATAGGATACTGGAATTGATGAACCTTTGGTCTGTCCCAGTATAGCAGTTCCTTTGTACAAATATCTCTTCCATGTTCCTACTCAATGTGGATAAAAGTGTGCATATTAGAGTTGTGCAGGCAAAAAAAAACAAAAAACATTTTTAGTTTCCTGCATCATTTTCAGGTTTTTTATACATTTTTGTTTCAGAGCAAATTATTTAATTATGAGACAGCTGCGGCTGCTGCCCTAACAAAAGAAAAAACTCAATGGGCCATCCACCCCAATCCTACCCTTTGATCACAACCTGAACTCCCGATGGCAAACCACAGCTCCCAAGATCATCACCCAACCCACTCTGAGCCCCTCCATTAGGAAATAGGAACTAAGATTACAAGAACTACAGGATTCAGCTGACACAGTTAAGAATAGGCTGGCAAGAACCTGATCCCACTATTGGGGCCTTCTAACCCAGTTCAAGGCCAGCCCATGTCAGACAACTATTAACTACAGCTTAAAAATGAAATGACATGAAGAATGTCTTTTCTATTTCCCATGTAATTTCAATTGAATGCATATCCTAAGTGTGTATACAGTTTGTCAACATGTATTTTGCCCAAAAATAGGACAATTGATTTTGTAAAATTCCATTTTTTACATAGAAAGCACTGCTTTACTCAGGGAAATTGCTTTAAAAATTACCCTTCCTATGTTCATAGTGACAAGTAAAGAATCTCAGTCTAAAATTTATAATTGATTATTCTTTTGGGTAAAGTGTAAAGATTCCCTTATTCAAGAAGATAATGAAGACACAAAAGTAATCAGTATAAACCGAAAGACACTACATTGAAGAGCCATTAAGTGAGACAATTGGCCTCCAAGGAAGATATTCTTAATTTTTTATAGGTTTTTTTATAACTTACAGGAGGGACTGAATATTTATTACACAAAAATTCTATACATTCGTTAGTCTTTCTAATAGTATATGGCAAATGGTATTTCTTAACTCATTGATCAAAACAGATATAAAATTCTTGTAAGCAATGCTTGAAATCTTTCAAAATCTTTAAAACAATCAACATATATGGTAGTACCATTGGCCCATCTTTGTTAACTGTCTTTATAATTAGATTTCTGTTATAAAATATGCTCTTATAAAAAGTATACTGTTTTTTGCATCAAATCATGGAAATATTTTTTATCATTTCTCAAACAATGTAATTTTCTACCTCCTGAAAAGAAAATGATACAACATATACCCCACACATAGGTGAAAATCAGGACCCAAGAGAAACCGTAAACTTGATTGAGAAAGTTGCTGGTAGAATATCTCAGAGGAAAGGTTTTAGTAAATATGTAGAGGCTGATATCCTTTAAGGGGCAGATAGTGAAAAGCACTTATCCAGTTAACCAGAAAAGTGCCAGCCAGAGCTGGAGCTACCATTAGGTGAACTAGGCCATCACCTAGAGCATCAGCCCTCTGTGGATGCCCATCACTGCTACTGCTGCTCCTCTATGAGCCAGGAGTGGCAGGAATGGCTGAGAAACCACAATGTGTTGTTTACCCAAACTCTCTGGCATTGCATCATGGTTTCTTTCTTCAACCATCTGCTGCTTCTGCCCCCTCCAATATCGACTTCCAGAGAGGTGTGGCAATGGGGGCTGTGGACAGCAGAGGGGGGCAGCAGGATAGAGTGCCTGCCTAGGGCACCTACAGACCTCGTAACGGCCTTGGTGCCAGCAAGTGTGATATGGCACTATCCATATAGGGTCGTGAAATATTTAATCTGACTGCCTTGGCTTTGTCTAGCTAGTATTGGGAAGATCCATGGTGGAGCTTGGGTAGGTTATTTGTTTAGTGGGGATATTCAGACTGCTAACCGGATAACTATCTGCATAAAGTTAGGCCTGAACAAAAAGTTGCCCTTATATGGTCTGCTATCTGACTAACAGACTGAATGTCCCCAGTATCTAGATATTCAGCAATGGCCACTATCTGGATACAGGTATTAAATACATATCTGTTACAAGCTTTCAGAGATATGCTCCCTTCATTACTGATCTGATGAACGGAACATACACTCAAAAGTAAGAATCAACAGTCATTTTCCGGTGTCGCCTAGAGGATTTTTCATTTTATTGGGATTTAATTTTTTTCTTTGTTTTTAGGCAATGTTTTCAAGTGTGCACTGTTGCACAATAGTGTGCACAACTACACACGATTGATGAGATGGGAAAAAAGCTGAAATTTCAGATTTAAAAATGACTTGGAACCATATGAGAAATGTTGATATTTCCTATGTCATCTGAAAGAAATTGACTTCGCTATTGCACATAGGAATATGTTTACTAAAGTATTGGAATGGTTAAAGTGGGGTTTACCATGCATGTGGTAACCATTAGCGTGTGCTGAAAATAGCATGCTAACTGGGATGGTAAATGGCACTGCACTCTAGGTTCTCCCCTAATAACCCTACTGGGCGCACTCTCTCATTTTCCTTCTCCTTTTAAGCTACTTCCACTCCACATTTCATTCTTCTGTAGAAGACATTGTATTAGTGCTTGTAGAGCCGAGAGTGCTGCTTAGATGTTGAGTTTGACATGGTTGAAAGGAATAAGGTGACAATGGCAGACACAGTCATTTGGCTTCTGTTGCAATCCCCACAATACTAGGAATACTCATTTGCTTAACAATTAATGGTGAATCACAGCATTTTCAGTTCATTCCATCGAAAACTGACCATATACACAGAAGCATAACATTTGATGAAACTTTCATTGTCATCTAGGCATGCATGACACTGCCAGACATGCTGGAGTCACTCTGGAAGGAGAAGGAGAGGGGGACCAGCCTGCTTATCAGGCCTTTTAGCCAATCGTGTTGAGACTCCTTGCTGTTTGCTATGAAGAGCAGCATAGGAGCAATGTCAAACTAAACAAAACTGAACTAGACATTGCATAGTACTTCTTTTCTTAGGTGTCAGTATACTATAAAAGTAGGCATTTCTTTTAAAACTAATCAGGAATTTTTTGAGAGTACAATATTTGTGTTTTGGTGGGACAGGTGCTAGAGCTGCATATTATTTCTTGTTTAATCAAATGCATCCATTTGTGTAGCTGAGGAAAAGTCAACAAAGAATAGAAACAAAAATAGAGTAAAATGTCTGGAGCAGACAAGAGGAGAGGTATAAGAGTACTAGAAGAAAGAATATTTTTCTGGTCTTTAATAAATACCTATATTATTTTTTATGTTGTTGTTTTTTTTTACTGGGGGTGTTGCATTAGTGTTTATTAAATAAAACATTAAGGGCCCAATTTTCATCTAAGCAGGCTATGCACTGTGTGGGCACATAGCCTGCCCGCTGACCCCCTTAACCCGGATTTTCACTTCTGCGGTGATGGAAATGAAACTCCAGGTTTGGCTGGACGTGCCCAGAGTCGCTGAAGCTAAACGGGTAGCAGTGATTTTTGATGCTACCCGCTTAGCCCCTATGCCTTAAAGATAGGTGAGGAAAAACCTTGCCTATCTTTTAGGCGCAGAGGACTAAGCAAGTAGCATCGGAAATTGCTGCTACCCATTTAGCCCTTTCCTCCACCCCTGCTCTGCCCCGGAACACTCTCAACACACCTTGATGCTAATCGCATAGCATATGGACACATTAGGGACTTATCCTAGATTTTCCAAGGATACTACCCATGTAGGTGCCTTTGAAAAATCCCAGATAAGGCATTTACATGAGTAACTATGGCAGTTACCCGTGTAAATGCCTCAAAAATGTCGGCCTAAGTTAAAAAGGCATCTGGAAAGCCTGTAGTATGGGAAATAACATTCCAGATGTTGACACTTACTTGGATATAGTGGTGGTTACAGAGATATGGTTCATAGACAACCATGATTGGGATGTGACTATACCAGGCTATACTTTATTCAGGAAGGACAGGGTGGGAAGAAGGGTAGGAGGAGCGCAACTCTATATAAATATTATATTATAATATTTATATATATCTATTTATAATATAATATCTATTTATAATATTATAATAGTTATAATATATAATATAATCTATATTTATAATATATTATATTATAATATTAAAGTTACAGAATTACAAGGCTGATGAGGGAAGGAGAAGGCACTGTGGGTTAAACTAGAAAGAGGGATAGGGCATAGATTTGCAGTTTTATGATGTGCAGATCTCCTTCACAGGCAGAAGTGGACAGAGATTTCATTGAAGATATACACGGTATTGCTATAAAAGGAAAAGTGCTACTGATAGGTGATTTCAATATGCTAGATGGTGATTAAAAGATCCCTGCTGCACTGTCATCTAGAAGTAAGGAGATCCTGGATTTTTTACAGGGTGAACTAGTCCAGAAACTGGTAGCACAAACCACACACAAGGGGGCCATAATGGACCTGGTGCTTACCAATGCGGAAAGTGTTTCTGATGTTATAATAGATGATCATCTCACATCTGGTAATCACCAGATGGTGTGGTTCAGTATTATGACTAGAGCTGATAAAGTCCTTCAAAAGTAAGGGTCCTAGACTTTGCCATAATGGGACAATACCTCATGGAGTCATAAGAACATAAGAAATGCCATCTTGGGTTAGACCAAGATCCATCAAGCCTGGTATCCTGTTTCCAACAGTAGCCAATCTACATCACAAGTACCTGGAAGGTTCCCAAAAAGGCATACAGGTTCCACAATGCTTATCCAGGGGCAAAGTGGATTTCGAGGGTCCTCTTTAATAATGATTTATGGACCTATCCTCCAGGAGGGAAGAGCAGCCTAGTGGTTGGGACAAGTTATCTTAGGCTGGAGGGTTCAAATCCCACTAGAGGTCAGCAACTTCTGGCTGGAAGGGCTGGGGTTTCTCGTCCCACAGGTGTTCCTTGTGGCCTTGTGCAAGCCACTTAACCCTCTGTTGATTCAGGTACAAAAACATAGACTGTGAGCCCTTCGGGGACAAGGGAAAATATATATACAGTACCTGAATGTACACCACTTTGACTGGTAGAATGTCCCCAGCTGTATAGAAGTCTAGTTAAATAAATAAACTTTTCCAAATCTCTTTTAAACCCAGCTACACTAACAGTTTTTACTTCATACTCCAGTAACGAAATCCAGAGTTTGATTACGTATTGAATGAAGAAATATTTTCTCTTATTAGTCTTAAATGGATTACATTGTAACTTCACTACTTGTCCCCTAGTATTTCTACTTTTTATGGTGTAAACAACCGATCTATGTTTACCCATTCCACTGCATTCATTAATTTATAGGCCTCTATCTTAAATTCTCTCAGCCGTCTCTTATCCAAGTTGAAAAGCCCAACCTTTTAAGCCTTTCCTCATAGGGGTTTCTGTCAATCCGCTTTACCATTTTGGTGGCTCTTATCTGTATTTTTTTCTAATTCAGCTATATCCTTTTTATAATATGGTGACCAGAATTGCACACAATATTCAAGGTGCAGTTGCATCATGATATCCTTGGTTTTATTCTCCATTCCTTTTCTTATGATTCCTAGCATTCTATTGACAGCCTTGGATATATACCATCTGATCCAGGTGATTAACTACTCTTCAGTTTATCAAATAGTTGTAATAAATATTCATGGTTTATCAACATTTCTTTCAATTTTTCCAATATATCACCTTCAAATACCATTTCAGGCATGGGTAACTTCCAAACATCTTCTTTAGTAAAGACCAAAGCAAAGAATTCATTTAATCTCTCCACTATGGGATGTTCTCCCTAGAGCTCCTTTTACCCCTCTATCATCCTGTGGTTCAACTGACACTCTCACAGGTTTTTTGTTATGAATGTACTTGAAAAAAATGTTATTACAGTTTTTGCTTCAATTGCAAGCTTCTTTTCAAATTCTTTCTTTGCCTGCTTTATCAATGCCTTGCATATAACTTGCCAGTGTTTATGTTGTTTCCCATTTTCATCATTTGGCTCCTTTTTCCATTTCCTAAAAGATGCTTTTTTGGCTACAAAAGCCTCTCTGACCCCACCTTTAAACCCTGATGGCAGTTTTTTGCCTGCCTTCCACTTTTCTTAGTGTGAAATATATCTGGTCTGGGCTTCCAAGATAGTATTTTTAAACAACACCCATGTTTGATGTAAAGCTTTAACCTTTGCAGCTGCTCCTTTTAGTTTTTTATTAACTATTTTCATCATTTTATCATAGTTTCTCTTTGGAAAGTTAAAAAGTAGTACTGTAGATTTCGCTGCCATCCTTCTCTCATTGTCAAATGCAATCATGCTATGATCCCTATTGCCAAGTGGCCCCAACACTCTTATCTCATGCATCAGGTCCTGTGTTCCACTAAGGACTAGGTCCAGAATAACTTTCCCTCTTGTCAGTTCATGAATCAGCTGCTCTAGGAAGCAGTCATTTATTTCATCTAGAAATCACCCATTATTACTGTGTTGTAACTTATGTTAGCCCCCCTGATTTCTCGTAGCATTTCAGCATCCATCTGTTCATTCTAGCTAGGCAGTCAGAGGTCAGGATGGAAACAGCTGGGGGATGTAGAAAAGCAGTGGGCAAAACTGAAAGGGCAACAAACCTTTTTGTTAGGAAAGTAAATAAATGTAAAAGGAAAAGGAGGCTACTATAATTCTCCAAAGAAGTAGCTGAAAAGGTGAACAAAAAGAAGCTGGCCTTCATAAAATATAAGAGTTCACAGAAAGAAGAAGACAAGCATCAATATTTGGAAAAGCTAAGAGAAGTTAGGAAAGTAGTCAGGAAAGCCAAGATACAAATGGAAGAAAAAATAGCCAATGCAGTAAAACAGGGGAATAAGACATTTTTTCAAATATATTAGTGAGAAGAGGAAGTGTAAAAGTGGTGGTGTCAGACTGAAAGGTGAAGTGGAGAAATATGTAGAAGCTGATGTGGATTAAGCTGAATTGCTTAAAATATTTTAATTCTATGTTTACAGATGAAAGGCCAGAAGCAGAACATCAGAAATACCCACAGATAGGAACAGAAGTGAAGGGGATCTTGAACAATTTTCATAAGACTGCATTCATGAGGAACTAACTAAAAGTAGACAAGGCGATGGAGCTGGATGGGATACATCCACAAGTTTTGAATGAACTTGGGTATGTTCTAGCGGCTCCACTGTCTGACCTTTTCCATGCTTTGTTATAATTGGAAGTTGTCCCAGAGGGCTGGATAAGGGTGCATGTTGCCCTTTTACACAAAAATAGACATAAGGATAAGCTGGAAACTACAGGTCAGAGTCTGACCTCTTTGGTGAGCAAATTAGTGGAAACATTGCTAAAGTAGAAGATAGTGAGGTTTTGTGGGTCCAGTGGATTGCAGGATCCAAGGCAGCATGGTTTTACAAGAGGCAAGTCTTGTGAGACAAATCTAATTAATTTCTTTTATGTGGAGTCCGATTCTGAAATGGGCACATCCGGGCCATCTAGATGGCCCTGAGCAGGATGGGCCCATTAGGACCCAATTCTGTACCGCAGGAATAAAATTGAGCATGAGGATGGCCCAACGTGCCCCTGCATGTCTGCAGGGATTTCCTTCCCACAGGCTCCCCTGGCTCCCGCGGTATAGACCACCCTCTTCCCCACTGCCCAACCCACGGCTGGCCAGCCAAGGCTTGGATCAGGCAACAGGGACCCCCTTGTACCTGGCCCCAGCCCCAAAGGGGGATCTCTGATCCCAATCATACCATTTGTGCTGATTATTCCACCTTCTAGGTGGAATAATCAGCATGTCCCCCCGGACCCCACAGAATGTAAAGGACCATGACCTGAATCGCTCCTCTATGTCCTGCCACCTTGGCCTGACCCTGCTCTGCCCAGACCCTGCCCCCTCCTGCCCCCTGCTGGCTCTCCCTGTCCTGCTGCTCTAGCCGTGCAGGGAGAGCCAGAAGGGGAATATGGGCAGGATCCATCTCAGAATCAGGCCCTTAGTGACCAGAGTGTTGGACCAAGGGAGAGCCCTAGATGTGGTGTACTTAGATTTCAGTAAAGTCTTTGTTACCATTCCACACAGGCGAGGGATGGACCTTAAATTGATTGGGTTTGAAATTGGTTGAGTGAGAGGTGACAAATGGTACAGGTAAATGGAACTCACTCTGAGGAGAAGGATGTTATAAGTAGTGTGGCACAGGGATCTATCCTTGGTCCAATTCTTTTTGTTAGTGATATTGCCAAAGGGCTGTCAGGTAAGGTTTATCTCTTTTTCAGATGATACAAAAATCTACAATAGAGTAGATACCCAGGAAGGTGTAGATAACATGATGAGGGATCTAGCAAAGCTTGAAGAATGGATGAGAATTTGCTAGCTGAGAATTATTGCTGAAAAATGTAGGGTCATACATTTGTTCTGCAAAAGTCCAAGGGAGCACTACAGTGTAGGGGGTAAAGTACTTCTGTCCATGAAAGAAGAGCGGGCCCTGGCGTGATTGTTTCTGATGCTCTTAAGGTGGATAAACAAATAGAAAAAGCAATGGGGAAAGCCAGAAAAAATACTTGAATGCATAGGGAGAAGAATGGCCAGCAGGAAAAAGGAGATAGTAATGACTCTAGATAAGTCTTTGCTTAGATCTCATTTGGACTATTCTGTGGAAATCTGGAGACTACACCTTCAATAGGATATAAACATGATGGAGTCAGCGCAGAGGGTGGCTATCAAAATGGTCAGTGGCCTTCATTGGGGACAGACTTACAGATCAGAGGAAAGGTGGGGGAGGAGTAATATGATAG
This sequence comes from Ichthyophis bannanicus, assembly GCA_033557465.1. Lineage (NCBI taxonomy): Eukaryota > Metazoa > Chordata > Amphibia > Gymnophiona > Ichthyophiidae > Ichthyophis > Ichthyophis bannanicus. Next base: position 219,164,659 of record CM066036.1, read on the forward strand.
AGATGTTTAAATACCTCCATGGCATAAATACATAGGAGGAGAGACTCTTTCATTTGACAGAAAGCTCTGCAGCAAGGGGATAGACTCGGGAATAATATGTAAAAATATTTCTTTACAGAACCGTGCAAAATCCAAGTTGGATTACATAAACATGCAATATATATATATATATATATATATATATATATATATATATAGCTATAGCTATTGCTATATATCTATATAGGTAGATAGTAAGTCTTATTATCTATATATCTATATCTAAGGCAGAGTTTAACTGACTAATCCACATATAACATTTCACATGGCTAAATCATAGTTCATTAACCCCATTGGGAAAAAATACATATTTTTAACATGCTTTTAAACATTTGATGATTCTTTCAGATTGCAAGAGCATTGGTAATTTATTCTGTTTTAATGGTGCCTTTAATCTAAAGCCATGATTATACATCAGCAAACCATGATCCAAGGCATCCCAATCCCTTCTCTCCTTATCAAAGAGACATCCCATCTCAAAACTCATTTACACATTATTTATAAAGGATTACTGTTCAAGAGTAAATCTGGTGCAGGTTCAAAAATTATCCTAGTGCTAACAGACATATAAGTATTATTAAATCTCTGTTTGATAGAGATAGTACACACTGAGATGTAATAGAGTAGTTAACATAAAAGAAATACAATCATATATTTTTATCCATCTGACAAAAATCATTTAGCATTATCTTTTTTGCCCAGTTCTGGGACAGCATGGTGGCATCCTGATTGGACGTTTTGATGGCTATATCTGTAGTTCTGTGTTAACAGCATGGGATAGAGCTTTGATGGCATCTGAAAGGCAACAAAATAGAGACAGTGACAGCAAACCTCAGGTTATAAAAAGATAAGCACATGAAAGATTAGGTGAATGTAAGATTTTTTTTTTCCATAAAAAGACTCTGCGTTCACCAGTCAGGATCTGTTTTATGAAACTAGAGAGATAGATCTGAGCTTTGGATAAAAGCAACTATAAACTATAAAACCCCCGTGAAATGAACACTATTTAAACTATATCCTAAAGATCATTCACTATCCCCTAAAAATCATCCTCCTTTGTGTCTAACCGGAAACGTTGACAGAAACTCTAATTTTTGTCGGATCGCCTGATACGAGGGTGTACAAACACTCTCTTTAAACAGGCCCTCCTTTTATTTAACTTAGTTTTAAAAGGTCAGTATAACCTGAGGTCCACACAACCTGAATATGCTCCGGGCTACAACTAGCCCAAAAGGACCAGCCCATGCATAGTGAAGATGCTGTACTCGCATCAAAATTTTTTTCAAAACAGAACAAATCTGTCATCAATTAACTGGATATATGTGGAAGTAAAAACACTTAGCTGAGTAGTGAAGTGAAATGGAGCATTCCAAGCTCCAAGCTCTCTGTCCGTCGGGTGTGGAAAATAGCGGTCCAAAACAATAGACCTGCATGAGAGTTCCAAACACAGTCCAATCTTCAGATGATAACCCAGAACTTCACCATACATCAGCCAAAAAAACTTCCATCACAGTCGGGCTATGGTTGGGTATTGATGCGACACAAACCGTTGTGTTTCAAGCCCGCCGTAGCTCTGGCTCTTTATCAAGCAAACCCAGCCCGCTTCCTGTTCCCTGCACATACCAGATGACGTCAACACCAACATAGAACCTACTGATGACGTATTGAAGATTCGATAATACTTCAAATTTATTATTCAATACGTCATCAGTAGGTTCTATGTTGGTGTTGACGTCATCTGGTATGTGCAGGGAACAGGAAGCGGGCTGGGTTTGCTTGATAAAGAGCCAGAGCTACGGCGGGCTTGAAACACAACGGTTTGTGTCGCATCAATACCCAACCATAGCCCGACTGTGATGGAAGTTTTTTTGGCTGATGTATGGTGAAGTTCTGGGTTATCATCTGAAGATTGGACTGTGTTTGGAACTCTCATGCAGGTCTATTGTTTTGGACCGCTATTTTCCACACCCGACGGACAGAGAGCTTGGAGCTTGGAATGCTCCATTTCACTTCACTGTCAGATGACTCCGCTACCTTATCGTCGAGAGCGGAAGGCGGCGAGTGGTTGACAAGCGGTAGCACGGCCTTGGGGGTTAAGTCGGGTGGGGCTATTCCTACACTTGCATTGTTTTCTGAGTGGTCGGAGGGGGTTCTGAAGAATTTACGATATAAAACACGGAGGAAGCGATATATGGGCATGTTCAGTCTATTGGAGGGCAGGAGGCAGTCGGGAAAGAGAAATAAATAAATAAATAAATAAAATAAAAATAAGGAGGAAGAGGAAGCGGGTAGGATTAAAAGGGTCGAGGAATGTGGTAAATTGGGTAAGAGCCTTTTTGGGCTTACATGTCTTTGGGGGCATCTGCATCCCAAACACTATGGAGTGTTGCTGGCATAGGCTGACTCAATATAGAGGTGGTGCAGACACGCAAAGGTTGGGTATAGCGGAAATATGATGAGAAGTTCCAGGATAAGATGGAGGAGAACAAATTATTGTTTGGGGGACACAGGACTTAAAATTAGGGTTGACGCAGATGTCGACCAGGGCAGGGGAGGGGGAGTAAGTGAGGACAAATGTGGGGTATAGTGACACAGCAGAGAACGGGGGAAAGTGGAGCGGGAGAGATTTGCTGGGGGTTCAGCAAGTCTTCTTGCACATTCCCGATTGCTAGTTCCGCCATGTATGTCCCGTCTGTAGCGGAGGACACTCAGTGGTCAAATTTGTTAGGAAAGGAGCCCTGTAGCCGCCCAGCCGGCCTCCAGGCAGTGAGGGTATATTGGGCTTCGACGCCAATACGGATGGAAGCCTTAAGGCCGTGACTTCGCAATACCCGGGGCGGCGGGATAGAGGAGCACTTGAGTTGGGTCTCCAGTACAGGTTTGTGAGACTGGTGCAAAGCAGTGTATATGCTTAAACGGCGTGGAACTCTCCGTCGGTTAGACGTTTCGCGCAGATTGTGAAGGATAAGTTGAAGGTAGGGTGGAGTGGGGCATGATTGCGGGTCATGTTACAGGAACTCCCCCCCCCCCCCCACTTTCGGATTTAGCTGTTTCCCATAGGGGAATCATACCGAAAAAGAGCCAAGGAAGTTACGCCTTCTTCATATCCTGTCTTTTCTGCTGGGAGCAGCGGTAAATGATCATATCCCTAAGGAATTGTGCACGGTGCGGAAGGCTTCCTTGGATTTGGCTGTGGGGTTGGTTAGGAGATGTGTTGGTGGGAGTTGATGGCAAAGGTGGATGTTGAATCAGCCATCAGATTGCTGCCGGCACACCCGTCAGCAATTCAGTTATTTGATTTTAATTTTAAAAAAAGGCTATTGGGACATATGTATGCCTATGGGATGCTTAATTTAGTGTGCATATTTGGGGAAGTTTAGTAATTTTATGCACTGGGGCTTTGGTCACGTTGGTGAGTGGTTCCAACGTGGTACATTACGGGGGTGACTTCCTATTCGTAGGAGTAGTTTGCTCCAGGAGGTGCCGGGAGCTATGGAGGGTGGTGTGGAATTGTCCCATTCTTGGGGGGGGGGGCATGGGGCTGCGATTTAGATGGAAGACCCATCGACCAGGGTCACATTCGTGGGCGTGGAGTGGGGTGCGGTGGAGATGGTGGATCGTCTCCTGGCAGAGAAGGTAGCAGGACTAAGGGTGTTAGTGGCTAATGTATGGGTTCCCTGTAAGATGACGTTGAGGGAGATGCGGGCATGGATAGTGTGATAGGGCTGAAGCTAGTGAAGCTGTGAATTTGGAAAAAAACGCTGTCTTTCACAAAGCAGCTAACTTGCAGGAGCTGCAATTGCATAGCAACACAGCTAGAGGGAGCAGGCACGAACCTGCAGAGGCTGAGCGAACACACCCAAGTACTGATTATGCGGGGACTAATCAGATGCACCTGAAGAGCAGGCCAGGAAACTCAAGAGGAGAACGGCTTTATAAGCAGAGAGCTGCAGCCAGACTAGAAAGGGGAGAAAGAGGAGAAGAAGCCAGGATCCAAGGGAGAGAGACTCCAGGAGAAGCCAGGATCCAAGTGAGAGAGACTCCATGCCTAGAGGGAGGCCTGAGCTCACCAGAAGGATTGAAAAAGAAACTTAAAGGTACTGGAAGGAAAGGTCCTGACAGTGGAATCCCCCATATTGAGAAGCAGAGAGGCCTGGATTCGTTACCTGGCCATCCCAAGCTTCAGGGACGACAAGCAGTGCCCAGGAGACTCACAGAAACAGTCTGTAAAGGTGACCGTATCCAAGGAAGGGTACCTGGTAAGGAAAATACCAGCAGCACTGACTTCAGGAAGCCAAGGTACAGTGGTACTTTACTTCTAAAAAGAGACTTAGCTCCTAGAAGGACTTTTGAATCAGATAACCATTCTGAGAGGAATGAAAGAAGGCAGGAGTTCTGGAAGCCACACCATAGAGGCTTAAGAACAAGTCATGCTTCCTACTTGAGAAACCTTGAACAGCCCAGCTGGAGGATAGGTGAAGGAAATACTAATTGGCACACTATAGTAGCCAGGGAGAGCTCAAATACAGGAGAAAGCTCAGATGAGCTGGAACCCATGCAAGTGGAGCCTGGGGATTTAGAAGCATTGTCACAGGAGGAATTAATGGACTGCTGAATTTGTGTTGCAGGAAGCCTGAAGTCACTCCCAGAGCTATAGTTTACCAGAACATGCACTAACAATGATTTTACTTACATTGAGCTAAAGGAGAGCTGGTTTATTTGTTTCACTCCGAAGTTTAGAAAACCCTTTATATTCTACAAGGAACTGTGAAGCCTGTAACAGTTTTACTTGTTTAATAACACTTTGGCACAAACCTAAAAATAAGAAAAATTTTACTTTTGTTACTTAGCGAACCTCAGTGCTAAAAGGGAAATAAAAGCTTTTTGTTTACCCTCTACTTGGCATCTACAACTCATTTCTATAAGGAGAAAGGACTACAAGGACCAAGTTGCATCTGGCATAAAAGAGTCTTTTACTTCTACAATTGATTTAAATGCACAACTTGCCCCTGCAGCCACCGGTCACCAGGGGGGGTGGTGACAATAGGTCCTCTGAATTTCACTTGCAGGGTTATCCCGATGGGGAGGGTATTTCTATATTGGTTGGCGACAGTGCCCAGGGAGTAAAAAAAAAAAGAAAAGGAGAGTGTGGTAGTTTGGATGTATTTTGACGGACTTCAATGGAAATTCAGTGCTGAAGGAAGCAGGGATTTCGAGTGTGGAATTGCAGCTCTTTGCGGACGCGGTGGGAGGGGGGCTTAGGCATTTATTTTGTGGGTACGGTTGCGCGGTGGGTTGGCCACAGGCGTGGCACGAAGCGGGTCTAACTAGCAACATAGCCTTCTGGGAGTTTCGTCCATTGTTAGTAGTCTTGGAGATGTGGCCGGATGGGCTGCGTACCCAAAAAGTAGTTTGGTGGTATGATAATGCAGCGGTAGTGTGATTATCACTATGCCCCCATGGCATGCAGGTTGCGGCATTAAGGAAGGAGGTGATGTTAGCATGTTTGCATCGCAATGGGGATGTGAAAGTCAGGCATATTCCAGGATGCAATAGGAGGGCTTCCTGGTGGCTCAAGGCTGGAAGCCTGGTCTGGTGTCAGATCAGCTTTGAGTCAATACGTGATATATGCGAAGGCTACTGGGGTTTCACGCGCAACTGTGCAGGCACACTAGCGGGTTTTGAATTTTTGCAAAAGTAATGGGGCTGGGGCACCTCTGGGTGGGAATTGTGACTCACAGGCTGTTGCAAGGTGGGAAGCGGTCTGAGCCAACTCCTAGAGACAGCCGGCAACCAATTGCATGTGAATTGCTAGGTAGGCTTTGTGCAGCGTTACCCATGGTAGCAACGTTGCCCTTTGAAGCTGTTCTGTTTAGGGGACTTTTGCCTGGCAATTTTTTGGTGCCTTCAGGGTTAGGAAGTGGATAGCCAACTCCAGTCGGTCCATAGTGGGGTATGTGCAGGTATTGGAACAGCAGCTCAGCATACTTCTAGCAAAGCCCAGGAGATTGGGGGTCAAAGACATGTCTGGTGGAGACCCAGTAAGCATACTAGCGATGGCGGAAGATGTTGGGATACTTGCTTTCCTGCACGGCAATTCAATCCCAGTGTCGCGATTTAAGGTTTCTGCAGTGCTGAGGTTGCTCTGCAGCAGATAGGCGAGGATTCTGGTCGGTTAACCCCACATTCATTATGCATTGGCAACTAGTGTGGCGGCGACGGGGCTAATCGAGCAGGTGATGCAATGCATTGGATGATGGCGCTCACAGGCTGTCCGGGGATATGGGTGGATGGGATTGAGACACGAGTGACTGACTACAAAGGCTAACTGTTAATTTTCCTTGCAGATAGGGACAGGGCCCTTGGGGCTGCTGGCTAATCGGTCATTCCTACGTTTATTGGGGCAGGCAAGCAAGCGGCATTGCGGCCGGTTGGGGCTGCATCTGGGACTTGATGCCACAGAGGTGACCGTGGCACCACAGGCGAGAGTGGAGGGAACCTTCAATGATATTGTTGCAGCGGGTTGGCCACGACTTATGAGCATGGACCTGCAAGCAATGGATAAGAGCGGCAAGAAGGATCTGGCAGAGGATTTGAAAATGTTCAAGAATGTAGTTTTATGGTGGTCTGACATCATTCCAAGGCCGGTCATGCATGGGAGTTACCAAAGGATGCACGCTTGGGAAGTGAGTGCATGTGCGGGTTGGTTTAGGCAAGAGGGGGTACAGTTATCCCCCGGAGGGGTAGATTTGCTGTGAAGGATTGGCAGGAGGCCTTGGAATAGGTGGATGGGCAGGAGTTTCACCAGTCGCAGCTTAACGGTGGGGGGGGGGGGGGGACACAGGGACACTGATGTCGCCTGTGCTGGTGGCGGGATCCCGGAGATGTCCGGGGTCCAGAGCCTTAGGCAGTACTTTGGGCGGGGGTGTGTTGCCCCCACCTGGACACCCCTGGTTGGCTTTTGCTAATTACATGGCGAAGCCAGAGGAAGGGGGTGGACAGTTAAGCTAGCCGTTGGCCTGTCCGCAGTGGTAGCAGAGAGGATGCCACCTTGCTAATCACATGGCTGGTGAAGCATGGATCCGTTAGCTTGTTGGTTATGGTTGAATTTGATGTTGTTTAACTTAAAATGTTAATAAAGCTGCGACCAGTTTAATTCCCAGTGTGGTATGTTTATTTGTAAAGGGAAAGTGAAAAGGCTGAAGAAATGAGAGGGGGGGAAGGAGGAAAAGAGGGGGAAGCACCGGGTCCGTCATCCCTCAGTTAAATGTGTTTTGTAGGCAGTGATGTGGGAAGAGACTTGCTGATTTTTCTTTTTGCACACCCAAAATAAATTTTGATTTCAAGTCATTCATAACATCTTTGGGAGGGGATGCTTTATATCAGCTATTTCTCAGACATTTGGCATTTTTCAGATATTTATTTATCAAAATTCAGATTTATTTGGGTGTATCATGCTCCTGCTATATGAGTATTTATTCATTTAGGGGCCCTTTGACTGAATCCCAGTAAGTACAAAGCCTCAACAGTGACTATCGGGGACATGATCATAATGTTCCCGGCACCTATCATATCACCGTGTACATTAACATGTGGCACAATTAACATAGGTGTACCTAAAAAGATCCCGTAAAGGTATTGCTAGGTGCACCAACACTATTTACCATGTTAAAGGTGCTCGTGCAGTAATATGTTCAGTGCCAGCCCTCTCTCCCTAACCTACCAGTTAACGTACATTCCAGTGATCAGTTGCTGACATGCCTGTGCCTTAGCATTCATCATAGCCAGTTACGGCTCAATATAATGGTTAGCAGTGCTTAATAAAAGGGTCCTTATTCATTTGACTGAACATTAAGATGGCCATTTTAGAGGCATTAGGTGACACACATGTAAGGATAGCTCACGGATGTAAATAGGCATACACATGTAAGAAGCAGCTTTAGGAAAGCTTTTTAAATATGCATGCACTTCTTTTTACAAAATGAATAATGTATTTTACAATCTTTCCCCCATTAGCATTTATGTCACCTTTGAATCATACATAAGGGAGAATTAACTGCTCATTTGGATCTGGGATTTCAAAAAGTGAGTGAGAGGGCTATTGTGCTTATCCTTCTGACCTTAAAAATCACCTCCAAAAGCCAAAAAAAAATGAGGTTTAAAACTCATCCTTAATTGGCTCCTCTTGAGGACATTTTGTTAGATCAATCATTTACACATGTATTTGCTGGGTTTGTGTAAACTGCAAAATCAGCAGATATACTTGTCACACTCCAAGTAAAGCTTATTTTTTCCACATGATTTTTTTGTAAATGGCTGCTCCGCTATAAGGGGGCACATTCTTTGAGACGCCAAGTATGCACCTAACTAAAGGATGATTTAGTCTTTAATGTGTGTATCTGTCCATACACTTGCATTAATGACCTCTGATAAATTTCTGATCAGCATAAACGTATGCACGTTGCTTAATGGCATGGACTTCACTAGTGGACATGCACATGGGCAGAATCTGGGTAGAGCATGGATAGAGCAGAAAACATGGGCGTTTAAACCAATTCATGCATGGGCATTTACACCATTGCTAGGGTGGTGTAAATGTGCATGCCTTAAGGTACGATTTCTGCCACTTATGCTAGTGTTTTATAAAGGCGCCAGGGCTGGCGTTAACACTAGGCAAGTTAGGCAGTTACCAAGAGCACTGGCCTTCTAGAGTGCCCATTGTCACTGCTGCCACCCCTCTCTGGGAAACTGCAATGCAGAATTTACCTAAGCTCTCCGGCACTGTGTCACAGTTCCTACTTTTTGTTGCTTCCACTTCCCTCTGACACAGGCAGATAGAAGGAAGGAACCACAACCCAGTGCTGGAGAACTCAGATAAGTGTTGTGTCGTGTTGTGTCGATAAGGAAGTGTTGTGTCGTGGTTTCCATGCTATGGCCGCCTCTACAGGCCCCATTGAGGAGCAGCAGTAACAATAATGGGGGGCGGAGTGGGAGGCAGGATGGAGGACCTGCCTAGGGCCCCTCCAATCCATACACCAATCCTAAAAGACACGTGCTTGCTTTTAGGAAATAGGCTTAACTTAGGTACCTTAAATGATGCTTTAAGTAGGCACCTCCCTTAAAAAATGACCTTTGACATTCCAGCATATTTACATATTTCACAAAAGGCTCCACATTCAGCAAGACTTTTGTATAATATTCAGGAAATTGTGAACATCCCAGCTCGGACATCCTTTTACTGCCTTAGGCATCCTAGTCAAAATGAGACTACAAGGGGATAATTTTATAAAACATTTTGTGTTTGAAATGCATGTCTTACACCTGGAAAATAATTGCTATCAAAATTATGCATGCATATACATGTGTAAAATATAGACACCCGCAAGATTGAATGTACTTTTAAGCAATCTGAATGTAAATGATCCTGGGGATATGCTGTAATTTGGTTGGAATTGGGAAGGAGCTATGTTACGCCTGCATTTTTTATAAAATATGTGTGTGGGCACACACACTTAACACTCTTCTTGCAAAAGATGTAAATTTGTGTGAGAGAATTTGTGGGCTACCAGAATCATTGTATGATCCTAATATATAAAGGTGCAGAATCATTTATATTGCCTTTATTAAAAAGGCATTATTTTGTAAATTTCATAAAAGTATCCTGTTATGAAGTGTTTCCCAAAATATGCTTAATTAAGCAACTCTACAGCTGTGCTACTGAATGGCAGTACTTACAATTTACTATGTTAAAATATCTGATGCCCCATTTTATGTAGGAAATCTAGGTCAGAAAATGAATGATCTTCTTGAGGCATTCACAATTTAGCAGGTTTTGTTGTTTTTTACCAAAGTCTCACTGAATGCTCAGCCTTTTGTAAATGACGTTTAAGGATCTGCAAAAGAACTAGTGCAGTTGCCTCTACATAGAGAGGGAACAATCATTTTACTAAATACAAATTCAAAAAGTAAGCCTTCAGGCAGATGTTACACATAATAGCAGTGGGACTTACACGTGTAACATCTTGCCTGAAGCAATTCTTTTTTTTTTTCATGTGTGAAAGGACTGGTCTCTCTATATGTGCAAGCAAATATGTAAGTGGCGGGACTTGTAAATGCCAATTTTGCCACTTACATGAGTAGATGTCAGCACATACATATGCAGTAGGTATTTTTATTACAGAGCACCATGGATAGGTACAGGGGCGGCTCAAGGAACCCTGTATGATGAGATGAGATGAGATTGGATGAGATGGCACCCTGCCCCCGCCCTTTCTCAAAACTGAACCAAACCAAAAAGCCGATTAGGTAACCTGGAGGAAATGCAAGATATTTGCATACCAAGGAGCTAAAAGAAAGATCGAGAACCACAGCACTCTTTATAAAACTAAATTATAACTCATTTTTAGTTTGTTGTTATAAACTGTGCTATGGATCTTGCTTTTTCTTTTTGAACATATATTTTGCATCCCAGATCCACCTCCCTCAACTGTGAGTGCAGAGCACATCTAGGATATTCACCCACAGAACTCAATATCTTTAAAAAAAATCTGATTCTGATCATCTGACTAAAATATTTTCCAGTATCAGGCATATTGTGAACTAATATAAAACCCTACAACAAAGTCAGATATCTATACAGCAAATCTACCATACCATAGCATATGAGTGCCAACTTCCAAACCCACATAAGGAGCCTATCCAAAAAAAGTATCACTGTAAATATATGCAGTGGGCCTGGAACATCCAGCAACTATTTGAAAAGCTGAACAATTCTGACTACTACAGTACATACAAACCCCATGGTCATACATTTAGAACACAGACCCTCATGAAATATAGAATAAATGACCACAACCTAAAAATAAACATATGTAAAAACAAACAAGTAAACTGCAATCCCAAAAAGTCCGATTCTGCATAAAATGCAATACCAGAAAAATAGAAAGGGCTGCATTCCTATGTACTGTATAAAATATAAAGATAGAAACATAGAAACATAGAAACATGATGGCAGAAAAAGACCACATGGCCTAGCTAGTCTGCTCTTCCATATCAACCACTACAACAGTCCCCTTTTTTCCTTTAGAGATCATCTGTGTTTGTCCCATGCTTTTTTGAATTCAGATATTGTTCTCATCTTTACCACCTCTGCTGGGAGACAATTCCACGCATCTACTACTCTTTCCATTAAGAAATATTTCTGCATATTGCTCCAGAGTCTATCCCCTTTCACTCTCATCCTATGTCCCCTCGTAGCAGAGCTTGCTTTCAATCGAAAGAGGCTCTCCTCCTGTGCATTTATGCCATGGAGGTATTTAAACATCTCAAATATATCACCTCTATCCTGCCTTTCCTCTAAAGTATACATATTAAGATCCTTAAGTCTGTCTTCATATGCTTTATAATGAAGACCACTAACCATTTTAGTATGTTTATGTTTATTTATGTTTATTAGAATTTGATATACCGCTCAGGCCAGAGGCATTAGAGCGGTTTACAATGCTATATCATTCGAGGAAATAGAAAAAGAACGCCAATTATATGATAGGACAGAATAGAGGAACAGAGACAGTCAAACAGATAAGAGAAGGAGAGGAACATGGAACCGCAAGTTACCATAAAAAAGAAGCACGTCAACCCAGTCCATGTCATCAGTGCAACTCTCAGCAGCAGACGCCACGGACCAACGCCTAAGGGCCACGCCAAAGGGCCCTCTAGCGAGGCCCGCAAGGCGCGGGCGCGCCTCAGAAGCAGCGTTTTTTTTGCCGATGAAGAGGGCTGCTGATAGGCAGGTAAAGGAAGTGAGGAGGAGCCATCCTCTGTACCGCTTCCAACCTGCTTATGTTCTTTTGAAGGTGCGGTCTCCAGAATAGCACACAGTACTCTAAATGAATCACTCCAAAGGCTTATATAGAGGCACTAACACCTCATTCTTTCTGCTGGCCATTGTTCTCCCTATGCATCCAAGCATTCTTATAGCTTTTGCCGCTGACTTTTCTACCTGTTTAGCTACTTTAAGATCATCAGACACAATCATGCCTAGGTCCCGCTCTTCTTTTGTGGACAGAAGTACTTTATCCTCTATACTATATCACTCCCTTGGATTTCTGCAGCCCAAATGCATGGCCTTGCATGTTTTAACATTAAATCTCAGCTGCCAAATTCTAGACCATTCTTCAAGCTTAGCAAGATCCCTCCTCATGTTATCTACACCTTCCTGGGTGTCTACTCTATTGCAGATTTTTGTATCATCCGCAAAGAGGCAAACCTTACCTGACAGCCCTTCCGCAATATCACTAACAAAATGTTACAAAGAATCGGACCAAGAGCAGATCCCTGGGGCATACCACTGGTAACCTACTCCTCCTCAGAGTGAACTTCATTTACCTGTACCCTTTGCTGCCTCCCACATAACCAATTTCTAATCCAAGCAGTAACTTTAGGGTCCATCCCCAGGGTGCTCACCTGTGTGTAATGGTGTCAAAGGCTTTACTGAATTCTAAATAAACCACATCTAGGACTCTTCCTCGGTCCAACTCTCTAGTCATCCAGTCAAAGAAATCAATCAGATTTGTCTGACAAGATCTGATTCATGTGAATCCATGATGCCTTGGATCTGGTAATCTGTTAGACTCCAGAAACCTCACTATTTTCTCTTTCAGCAGTACTTCCAATAATTTACCCACCAACGAGGTTAAACTAGCTGGCCTTTAGTTTTCAACCACATCCTTACTTCTGCTTTTGTGTAAAGGGACCACATGTGCCTCTCTCTAGTCCTCTGGCATAAGAACATAAGATATGCCATACTGGCTCAGACCAAGGTTCATCAAGCCCAGTATCCTTTTTCCAGCAGTGGCCAATCTAGGTCATACATACCTAGCAGTTTCCCCAAAAGACACAGGTTCCACAATGTTTTTACTGGGTCAAGCATTGATATCCTGGGTCCCTTCTTAATAATGGTTTATGTACCTTTCCTCCAGGAACTTGTCCAAACCTTTTTTAAACCCAGCTACACTAACAGCCTTTATAACATCCTCCGGTCACAAATTCCAGAGTTTGATTACAGGTTGAGTGAAAAAATATTTTCTCTTATTAGTCTTAAATAGTTTACCCTGTAGCTTCATTGCATGTCCCCTAGTATTTCTATATTCTGATAACATAAACCAATCTACGTTTACCCGTTCTACTCCGTTCATTAATTTATATACTTCTATGATATCTCTGTCTCTTTTCCAGGTTAAAGAGCCTTAACCTTTTTAGCCTTTCTTCATAGGGGTATCCTTCCATCCCCTTTACCATTTTGGTGGCTCTTCTCTGAATCTTTTCTAATAACGCTATATCCTTTTTAAGATACGGCGACCAGAATTGCACACAATTTTCAAGTTGCGGTCTCACCATGGAACAATATAGAGGCATTATAATATCCTTTGTTTTATTTTCCATTCTTTTCCTTATGATACCTAGCATTCTATTTGCTCTCTTGGCTGCTGCTGCACACTGGGCGGAGGGTTTCAACATGTTATCCACAATGACGCCTAAATCCTTTTCCTGTGTGGTGGTTCCTAATGTGAAACCTTGAATTATGTAACCATAGTTTGGGTTGTTCTTCCCTAGGTGCATAACTTTGCACTTGTCCACATTAAATTTCATCTGCCATTTTGATGCCCAGTCTTCCAATTTATCAAGATCCTTTTGCGATTTTCCACAATCCTCATAGGTTTTAACAATTTTAAATAGTTTTGTGTCATCTGCAAATTTGATAACCTCACTCTTATTCCCTTTTCCAGGTCATTTATGAATATATCAAAAAACAGCAGACCCAGCACAGATCCCTGGGGTACACCACTATTCATCTTTCTCCAACGAGGCATTTAAAAGGTCAGTCAGTGGAACTTCTAGAATGTCCCCAAGTTCCCTCAGTATTCTTGGGTGTATCCCATTTGGTCCCATTGCATAAGTTTAACTAGCCTTTCACAAACACAGTCTTCTGAAAATTGTTCAAGATGTCCCTCACTTCTGTTCCTATTTGTGGGCATTTTCTGAGGTCCTGTTCTTCATCTGTGATCTCAGAACAGAAATATTTGTTAAGCAATTCTGCTTTATCCTCATCAGCTTCTACATATTCTTCCCCTTCACCCTTAAGTCTGACAATACCATGTTTGCCCTTCCTCTTCTCACTAACATATCTGAAAAATGTCATATACTCCAATTTTATTGCATTGGCTATTTCCTCCTCTTTTTTAATCTTTGCTTTCCTAACTACTTTTCTAGCTTCTCTAAGTTTTTTCCAAATATATGAATGCCTGACTTCCTCTCTCTGTGATCTCTTATATTTCATGAAGGCCTCCCTCTTTTTCTTCACTATTTCAGCTACTTCTTTTGAATACCATAGCGGTCTCCTTTTCTTTAATCTTTACCATTTTAACAAAAAGGTTAGTTGCCTTTAAAATGTCCCCATTCAGTTTTGCCCACTGTTCTTCTACATTCCCCAGCTGTTCCAATCCCGCTAATGAGTCACTCAGTTATTGGCCCATCTTGGTATCAATACAAACTAAAAACAGACATATGTAATCAAAAAATTGTTTACCCATTACTATTAGGTTTACAGGATTTCTTTCCCAAAATTATGCTTTACTGCAGAGTGAGACAAGAAAAATAACTCTCAGATGCAGGCATCTGCATTGTCAGCAGAAACTATCATAATGGCTCATCACAAGTAGCATGAGTGCAACTAATGCTACCTGCAGAGGGGTGCAATTGCCTCCCTGAAGTTATCCTATGACCCTGAGTAATCTAACTCTGGAATTAGTTACCAGAGGATGTAGTGAAAGCTTTTAGTGTAGCTGGGTTTAAAAAGGTTTGGGCAAGCTCCTGGATGAAAGGTCCATAAGCTATTATTAAAGAGGACCTGCATACCTCAGGCAAGCATTGTGGAATCTGTTTGCCTTTTTGGGAACCTGCCAGGTACTTGTGACCTGGATTGGCCACTGTTGGAAACAGGATGCTGGACTTGATGGACCTTAGTCTGACCCAGTATATCATTGTTTTTGTTCTTATATTCATGTTACCAGTGCAGAGCCTAGGAAACATGCTACTAAATAGCCAAACAAGAAGGGCTCAACTGCACCCATGCAGCATCTCCCACTTCTAAAATAACAAGAGTGACTTGGTGCCCAAATACAGCACTTCCTACCATCTGAAAAACTTCCTTCCATCTTTGATATTGATTTTTTTTCCTTTCAGTTTTCTTCCATTTATTTCTCTCTCTGTCCACCCAGATTTCACTACTCCTTACTATCCAGTTCTCAGTCTCCCTCGTTTTACACCATCTATCTACCGCTTTTCAACATTCACCCCAGCAATTCCCCAGCTCTTCTTCCCTGGTCCATTATTCCCCACTTGTTTGCTCACTCTCTCTCCCCTTCCTGTCTAACATCTCTCCCCTCATCATCCAGTGTCTCTCTTTCTGGCTTTCTATTTCCTTCTATCCAGTACCTCCACTCTCTTTCCTTCCATGTCTGCGCTCTCTCATCCTACCCCTCCCCCCCCCCGTAACCAGCATCTACCCCATCTCCATATCATACCATACCCTCTCTATTACTCCCATGTCCAGCATCTCTCTGTCTCTTTTTCAACCTATTTACCAAGTGTCCATCTTCCACCCTTTCTCACCCTCATTTCCTGCATCTCCTTCTCCCCTTATTGCCCCTTATCTAGCATCTCCCCTCTGTCTCCCCCTCACAAAGTCCAGCATGTTCCTATAGCCTTCCTATAACTCCCCTGGCCAACATCATCACTCCATCTCCTCTCCTTGCTTCTCCCTTTCCCCCTTTCCATGCCCAGTATCTCCTATATAGATGGATGAAGCGAGGGTTCCCCTCCTGAGCATCTACTGGGGTTTTACTCTATATAGGACGCACCACTCACCCCTTGAAAACAGGATGCAACACTCGCTCCTTGAAATTACGTCTGGGGGATATTCTTCATGTATACAATCAGCAGTGCATTCTGCCCCTGTGGTGGAACATTGTCTTACCATGCATCACAGTTTTGATGATTTACGGTGGAGGATCATTGATCATGCTCCCTATGACCCTCGGGGTGATGAAAGGATTTATAGATTACAATGGCTTTAGCAGCGCTGAATATTCCATTTAAACACTGTAAGCCCTCACAGGTTAAACTTGGAGAATGAATGGTCAAGCTTGTTTTATTTCAAGCCAATGGGAGGAGGGCATCCCTGGTTCCTTGGGGGTTTTCCTTTTGCCTTATTGACTGTTCTGAAGACTGACATGTTTGGGATTGTCAGCCAATAGTAAGAAGAGCAGATACTCAAATGGTGATGTTTGGCAGTTTCTTTGGGCCCTATGGTGTCTGATTCATCAATTCACTTGGAACGAGTGTTATTGTTCCACTGTACCTGAAGCAGAGCTGTGAGGCAGCTCGAAACGTGCACATCGTGTGGGGGTTTCCATAAAGGACTTTTTTTGCTGGCGCCAGACATGTGGATTATGGACCATTATCAGCTAAGTTTGTTGGCGTTTCTTTGGAACCAAAATTGAATAAAACAATATTTTAATCATTTGAGAGGGATTTTTCCTCTCCTATTCATCTGATAAAAAATATTTATGTATGAGTTATCTGCATTCTAAGGGGTGATCTTTTCTATAATTGATATTTTTGTGATTTGCCTCCGGAGGTTTTCTTTAGATTATATTTAGACCCCCTGTTATCCAGCATATTTCCTCCTGCCCCCTCCCCTGTTCACCAGCATTTGTCTTCCTACCCCCTGTTGTCCAGGATTTGTCCTCCTGCCCCGTCATTATCCAGCATTTTCATCCCGCCCCCTTGTTGTCAAGCATTTGTCATCCTGCCCCTCCCCTGTTGTCCAGCATTTCTCTTACTGCTTCTCCCTCCTGTTGTCCAGCATTTGTTTTCCTGCCCTCCCCCCATTTTCCAACATTTGACCTGCCCCACCTCCTTGTTGTCCAACATTTGGCCCCCCTGTCGCATCTACCTCCATCTCTCTTCCTGCTGGCAGTAATCCAAAAGTATGGATTTTCACTGGGGCAGTGGCACAGAGCTCTCACAGATTGCAAAAAAAAAAAAAGCTATTGAAAAACATGGTGTTTTCAAGCCTCCATCAGCTTGTAAGCCCCTGCTGGTTCCGTCCCTCCCCCCTCTGATGCCGGTTGTGAAATCAGGGCACTTAGGTGGCCTGGCATGCACCCAGTTCCAATGAGGGAGATGCTCCGTGCCTTGCCGGCCAGCCATCTCAACACTCCAGCTAGTGTGCCAGTGCAGCGACATCCCATCGCCATGGCACTGGCATGTCCAGCCAGAGGCTTACACTGGCAACTCCATACAGCCCCTTCACCCCGCTGTCCAGCCCTCAGGGGGGCCTCCACGACTGGGATCAGGCTGCAGATCCACTCCTGCAGTGTCACAATTGGGTAGGGGGGCTGCAGCCAACAATTGGCATGGTGCTGCAGATCCGCTTCTGCAGTGTCACAATTGGTTAGGGGGGCTGCAGGCAACAATTGGCATGGTTCCTGGCACTGATTCCACCTTCGGGGTGGAATAAGCTGGGCGTCCAAGTCCATGCTGGGAGATGTACAGAGGCCTGACCTGAATGTCCTCTGTACGTCCCAGTACCAGGCCACACCCCCACTCTGCCCTTGCTCTGCTTCAGTGCCGCCCTCTTCTGCTCCTGTCTAGCTCCCCCCGCACAATGGCCCTGTATGTGCAGGAAAACAAAAACACAGAATTAGGTCCAGGAGCTGTGCATGGGTTGGACATTCAACCCAGACATGCAACCCCACTATTCACAGGTATCCCCTTAGCAATTTCAAAATGTCAATAATACTTGATTCTAAAAATAGACTTCAATTGTATTTAGCTTCATATACAAATGCACCATGCATCATGGACCCTGCTGTGTGTGTGTGTGTGTGTGTGTGTCCAACATTTTGTGTGTGCGGGTGCATGTGCAGTACTGCAGGGGTTGATGGAGAAGGCAGGAGTCATGGATGATTGAAGCACATAGTTTTAACTGGCCATATGGCATAAGACCCACAGAGATCACAAGAGGCATCCCTATCAGAGGGTCTACAGGCCCAGGATCCAGTTCCTGAAAGTCACGGATGAGCAGGGCTCTCCTGGTTCTGCTTAGACAAGGCAGACATCCACAAGCTCTGAAGGACTTGAGCCACTCCTCTGCTCCACCACACAAAGGAGCCAGCCCATGTCCATCCACCTCAAGGTCACCTTGGCTGTTGCCTTACTAGCCGATGGCAGTTTTCAGTGTTTATTGGCTATCACAGTGGGTATCAGCTAGTCAGTCATTTCACAGTGTGTTTATTTACTTTCCTAACAAAAAGGTATACTGCTCTTAAAATATCTCCTTTCAGTTTTGTCCACTAGTTTTCTACATCTCCCAGCTGTTCCCATCTACCTCACAACTACTCGAGGTTTTGTCTCAATTATTTAGCATTTGGATTTTTACAAGTCTTTTTTTAAAATACTTTTATTCCTTTAAAAATAATGTTTGAAGCATATTAAAGGTCAAGGTGACCCATTTACTTCTCTGGGTAATTCTTTTCTGCTCTGGTAATAGTAGGCTTTAAGAGAGGATTCAAATGTTTACTCTAATATGCAGAGAGCTAAAGAATTAGAAGTGTTACTTGCATCTAATGTGAAAGCACAGCTCAAAATAGCAAGTACATTTACACTTTTGTGCTATTCACTGGGCTGAAAAGTGCCTGAACTATGGGAATACATTGAACATATACACTTCTTAATCTAACCAAAATGAGAACCCTGGGCTTATATAAAAACAAGAATGTACAATGTGCAATAACAGAGTGAGCCTATTCAAATTCATAACATATTGGAACAAAGAGTACAGCTCTTTTAACTAAATGAAGAATGTTAGCTCTCCACAGGTAAATATACTATGGGACAGAGTCACCAACCTCTTTGGTAGCAATAGAACACACCAGTCTATCCATGGAAATCAATTACACATTCCCGCCTGTATCTCAGTTACAACAGGAAAGTACATGTCAATACGCTTTTTTTTCCTCATCATTCCTAAGGAATGCAGTACCTTTGCAGCTGTGACTCATAAGACCTTTAAGGAAAATTTGAAAAATCATTTTTTTTATATGGTCTTCAGTTCATGATAGTGATGCTCACCCAGACTCTGAAGTTTTCATGAATAAGTCCAGCCATAAGTGTAAGGTAGACTTTTTATGGCTACGTACTTGTGTTTAGTATCCATCATTGTCTTTTATTTGTGTTTTCTTTCTTGCTTATTATTGTAGTTCTTTTCGTTTTTTGTATTTTAATTGTACACTGCCTTGCCAAGCTTATTAAATATAAGCCATAAACAATAATGTTCAGTTAACTGCTTATCCTTATGTTTTATATTCATTGGCCCTGTCCATTTCAATAGGATTTCTGAATATCCAGTCCAAAATTAAAACAGATAGCTTATTTTTTCAAGTCAGGGCTGTTATTATGAAGGCTTTAAAGTTATTCAGATAGCAGCTTCCATACTACTTATTGCACTTCTGTTCTTATTAAGATAAATAGCCCAGGCCATGGGGCCACAGTCCCCATTGGCCATAAGTAACCAGATGCATGGACCCGGACCCAGGGATCCCACAGCCTTGTGGCTGAGACAAAGGATGGCTCAATGCCTCAGTCAGGTCCGGTGGGTTAACATAGAGGGGGAGAGGTCAGGAATAGGAGAGGGGGGTGGCATGATTTTTTAAATCCCATGATGGTAGGGGAGGAAGCTGATTGGCTCCGGAGTTGGTGTAATGGGGAGGGGAGGGAGGGACAGCTCCGAGGGTATTTTATCTTCAGGAGGCCGGCCCCCTCCCTCTTTCCCCTTGTCATCAGTGGCAGTCAGCAGAAGGAATGTGCTTTTGTTGGGTAGGGTAGGTTTTTTCTCATCAATGTTCTCCTGGCGATTCCTTGGCTCTGCTTGTGGTCCTAGGTTGTGCAAGCATGTCGGAGGTATGCTGTCTCATTGGGGATCTCCGTCTCAGAAGTGGGTAGAGGAGGTGGTCCTGGTGCCTGTGATTTGGGAGGAAGGGAGGCCTTCGGGGTGGAAGTGAGTGTCCCGGTTGTACCTTCAGGAACTGTTTCTGCTGCCCTCCTTGCTGATACCCTGGCCCCGCTGAAGGTGCCTGAGCAGCCACTGTGAGGCCTTGGAAAGAAGGCAGGAGGAAAAGGGTGTAGTCGGGGGAAGAGGAAGGCCTCCAAGGCTGTTGGAAGGAAGACAACTGTGAGCTTGGGTATGGAGGGCCTACAGCTAGGGGAGGCTGGGCTTCTGGATCCATTTATGTTAGGTGCATCAAAGCAGGTGCAGCTGCCAGGGTAGGAAGCTAGGGCTGGTTTGCTTGTTTTGGGGATAGATAGGGGCCTGGCTGATAATGCAGGCAGTGCTGGATTGCACAAGGGAGGGTTGACAATAGCCGGTGAGACCAGTTTGGGGGGGAATGGTGATGGGGGGAGGTGAGGATCCGCCCCATTGCCACATCTGGGTGTGAGGGGGGCTTGGAGCACAGGCTTCATGGCCTTGGGAGGGGCTCTGGCAGCCCAAGGTTTAGCTGAACTTGGGGCATGGAGCATGGGAGGCCCTCGTACAGTGGGGGTTGGCAGTCACATTGGTTGGCTGTTCAGAAAGAAGTCTTGCATTGGGATGCAGGGGGGGGGGAGGGTGTGCCTCAGTCCTGTTTTGACTGGCCAGTGTAGTATTTCTGTGGTCTGCTAAGGTGGCCATTGTCCTTCTCTTTTCATTGTTCCCTTCACAAGTACATCTGGAAGCCCAGCAGATTCCTCAGGTTTGGCATGTCTGGGTGCCCAGTGATGGATGCCCGAGTTGGCTGGAGGTTCACCATCCCTATGTGGATCAAGGAGCTTATGAGCTGGAGAAGCAGTAGCCAGGACCATCAGACCTTGTTACAGTGCCAGTCCCAATTGGAGGAGCTGGTCCTGCAGGTGAGTCCAGCGTGGCAGTTGAGGGTCCTGGGGATGATCTGGTGATGTGTACAGATGGGGTGAAAGCATCAAATAAGTATAAGCAGAGGTGGCACCATAAGTCTGATTTGTCCTCATCATCTTTGAGTTTGGAGTCTTCATTGTCTATGGAATGGGCGGCTCCTAGGGCCTCCAGCGTAACAACCGGTTCAGTTTCTACAGTGATTTTTGCGCTCATCCCCTTTTTTGAACTTTGGGAGGGCATCCCTCGAGCATGATGATGCAAGATTAGGAAGCATAAATAGATTGATATTTTTTGTCTACTGGAGGATAGGAAGCGGTCAGGAGAGAGCAGAAAGAAGCAGAAGGAGGATGAGAAGGCAGGGCATGTCAAGAAGGTTTTGCAGAACGTGGTCAATTGGACTCGAACCTTTCTCTATCTGGCCAATGTGTAGGGCATTACACTCCCAGTCATTATGAGTCTCTATTATCTTAGGCTGATTTTATCTTAGAGGCTTCTCAGACCCATGAGAAGTGGGCATGGCTTAATTATGATGAGAAGTTTAGACACCAAATGGAGGAGAATCAGCACAGGTCATGGGGGACACAAGATATTAATCAGTGGCTGACGTAGATGTCAGTCCAGTTAGGCTTCATTCTGCTTCATCTGGTCATTCTACTACAGATTCATCTGAAAGGTTTATAGGCATACTTCCCTGTATGACTCATTCTAACCAAATAAGGCAGATTTTGAAGAAACATTGAGAAGTTTTGTCTTTTGATTCTTGTTTTCAAAAACCATTACAAATCTCAAATCTTTGTGATATAATTAGTTCTACAACATCTTCTTTGGACAGATCAGCTGTGCATTCAGATTCAGAACCTTTGGGACATTATGCTTGTGGTGCTTCTGATTATTGTACACAATCATTAACTGGACATGAATAGCAGTTCCCAAATTCTACTTTGAAACACATGGCCAGGTGGCATACTACTTGCTCCACTGCTTTTGTGGTTTACATGTTGCTTTGTCCATGTTTTTTAATTTACATAGGATGCACCATACGTCCATTTAGGATGTGTTTGCGGGAACATGCATCGCTCCCATTGTCCAGCATTGTTTAGACCATCATCATTCTTTTTGTGATTTAAAATGGAGAATGCTTGACTTTGTTCCATTAAATCCTCAAGATGGTAATCGGGAACAAAAACTTCAATTTTTGGAGCAGTCTTGGATTTTTAAATTATCAACAGTATTCCCTGGAGGTATGAATCAAGAAATGGATTGGGCGAGTCTCCTGTGAAATAGTAGAGGCTGATTGGTTTATTTTGATCTTCATTTATTGGTCTTACTAGTCATGTGGTTTAAATACCAGCTGAGTTCCAAGAGGCACCCAAAACGTTTGGTTGCCATTTACAGGATGTCATTATTATGCTCTTTGGAGCGTTGAAACAGGGCGTTCACAGTTGTTTTTGCCCTAAACGCAGTGCTGTGTCTGCTTTTTGTACCACATTTTCCTGCAAAGGAGTACAGTTCACTGAGTCATCTTTTCAGATAATTGCATAATGTTATTGTGCTGTTTGCTCTGCATTTTCAGTGAAGTGTTGCTGTTCACAGAGTGATTCCTTTAGATAAGAATATTCAGTTAATATAACTACACAAACGTTTTTCACATATCTTTTGGGTTAATTTTGTGCGAGGCACATTGTTGTGTTTTTCACACAATTTTAAGATGAGTTCACTGTCCACAATCGAGTAAACCTTTATTTGAGTAAAATGGAAGAATGGTCACAAGAGGAGTTTCTCCTCAGGACAAACCTTCCAACAATTATCTTTAACGTAATAGTGCTCAGCTAATACAACTCTTTTTGTTGTTTTATAATCCAGTTAGGAGAGGCAGAGGGCATGGTGCCAAAGGGAGGGTCAGTGGCTACTTTGGTAATTAGCTGCCCAATTTGGACAGGGGCAGCAGGTACATAGCAAGGCAAAGGGGGCGTGGTGGGAGTGATGTCTGTTAGAGATTTAACAAATCATCCTGCCCCTTCTCGGATTGTAAGTTCTGGTATGCCTGCTCAGGGTGTGGAGGAGGATGTCCAGCATTCAAAAAGAGGTCCCTGGGGCCCTAGCTGCCGGCAAGTAGCCCACATTTCTTGCAGAGGGCACCTACCTCAGTGCAGGTGAACGTCATGCACTCCTGGCTGGACCTTTATCCCCATCACAGTGATGGGACATCCATAACTATAGGATTTGATTTTAGTTTCCATATCCCTTACCAAGGAGACATGGCTGGTTGCATAGCATGGAACCCACCTTTGGTAGTAGCTTACTTCGTGGATGTGGTATAGACTAAGTTGGGAATGGAGCGCCAATCGGGCCATGTGGGTGGCCTTTTTCCTCTGCCTCATTTCTCGCTTTTGTTGTTTCCCCATTAGGTGTCATTCCTAAGGAGGAATTTGGGAAGTTTCATTTGATTCATAACTTGTCCTTTCCTCTCGGTGGGTCTGTGAATGATCATGTCCCAAAAGAATTTTGTGCGGATTGGTATGCTTCCATGGATAGTGCAGCATCCCTGGTATGGCGGTGTGGTCAGGGTGCATTGCTGGCAAAAGTAGACATTGAGTTGGCCTTTCATGTTTTCTTGGTTCATCCGTCAGTATTCTCGTTGCTTGATTTTGAGTTTGAGACTTCTTTTTATTTCGATAAGTGCATGCCCATGGGCTATTCGATATTGTATATGCACTTTAACATGTTTAGCAGTTTTCTGCATTGGGTTCTGATGCAACATTCTGGTATCAATAATGTTGGGTATTATCTAGATTACTTTTTGTTTGTGGGCCCTAGTCAGGTGGGATCTTGTTCCACTCTGCTCAACAGTTTCTTGGCATTGTCAGAGGAGTTTGGGATTCCGTTGGCTGTGGGAAAGACAAAGGGCCCAACTACATGACTAACATTCTTGGGCATTGAGCTTGACATGGAGGCCATGGTGGCAAGGCTCCCTATGGAGAAGGTGGTGAAGCTGCAAAGGCTAGTGACTGAGGTGGGCTTTGCTAATAAGGTTACCTGGAGTCAAATGCAGGTATTGATGAGATCATTGAATTTTGTGTGTCATGAGATCCCAATGGGCTGGGTTTTTTGAGGCAATTGACATTTGCTGTGTCTGGAGTGTGTCAGTCTTTTCATCACATCCGGGTGTTCCGAGGGACGAGGGAGGATCTTCAGGTATGGAACTCCTTTTTGACTGACTACAATGGTATTTCAGTGCTGCAGTTGGAGGAAGTATCAAATGTGGATTTACAGTTGCTTTTGGATGCGCCCAGACTAGTTGGTTTCAGCATCTATTTACTAGGAGCATGGTGTGCGGAGCCATGGCCACATGATTGGCAGGACTCCGGTTTAACACGCAATGTAAATTTTCTGGATCATTGTGGTGCTTGCCATTTGGCCAAAATGATTGCAGGATCATCGGGTACTTTTTTGGTGTGATAATGCAGCGGTGGTGGAAGTTATTAATAAGAATTCTCCAATGTGTTTGTGGGTGGCACGTTTGATGCATGTGTTTGTGCTATAATGCTTGTGTTGGAATGTGACTGTAAGGGTGCATCATGTGCCAGGTAATATTAATCGCATTGCTGACTCTTTCTCTCTCTCATTTTAAGTGGTCCCTATTTTGAAGTTTGGGCCCGGGAGCAGACGAGATTGGAACTGTGGTTCCAGAGCACCTTT
This sequence comes from Ichthyophis bannanicus, assembly GCA_033557465.1. Lineage (NCBI taxonomy): Eukaryota > Metazoa > Chordata > Amphibia > Gymnophiona > Ichthyophiidae > Ichthyophis > Ichthyophis bannanicus. The sequence continues at coordinate 219,189,413 of CM066036.1, forward strand.
GGTAGCTTGGCCATCTGAAGTGATAGAGCTTTTGTGGTGGTCAATTTCTCCGGTCATATGGGCATCTTATATCCAGGGCTTCTGCAAAATGGAAGAGTTCTTGAGGGCCAGGGAATGGAGTGAGGGGTCTTCTCCTGAGCATCTACTGAGGCTTTACATTGTATGAGCAAAAGACAGAGGTTGGTCCAGGGAGGCTGTTTGTTCTCATTTGGCAGGCTGCTTCTTTTTTGGAAATCAGCCAGTGGGTCAAGTCCATTGTCTGGATTCCTGGTGAACAGACTATTGACATGATGGGATCATGTGGCTCTGACACCACCTGACTTGTGGCTGCCTATCTCACATGAGATTTGGGGTGCTTGTGCTAGGGACCTCCAGCGGAAGCTATCTCTGGTTTTGAGGTGGCACTGTTCAGGGCTGATTTTTTTCCTGGCTTTCCTTGAGACCTTCAGTATTGGAGGAGTGGCCTAGTGGTTGGGGCAAGGTACTTCGGGCCGGAAGGTCGGGGGTTCAAATCCCACTGGAGGACAGCAACCTTGGGCCGGAAGGACTGGGGTTTCTAGTCCCACAGGTGCTCCTTGTGGTCTTGGGCAAGCCACTTAACCCTCCATAGCCCATGTTCCCTGTAAAATAGTTCTCTGTGTGCTGTGCTTTCCTGTCTAATCAATGTGTTTATACCTCAAAAAAAAAAATTTCCTGTCATGATTTGACAATTTCCAATCTGTAATCAAACCGCTGCTGATCGCTGGAAGTAGCGGTATACAAATGTATACTAAATAAATAAATAAAATTGGTGAGTTGGGGGCACTTGCTACCCGTGCCCAGAGTATGTCAGGCATGTGGTTAGAGCATATTCAGGTAGGGGGGAGGCCAGTTGCAGATCTTGATTCCCAGGTCTAGGACCAGGCTGCTAGGTGGTTATGGGTAGTTCTGAATAAGTTTGAAGATTCAGTTACTTGCCCAGTGGTGTGCCTGGTGGCATACCTGGAGGTTCGGCCATGGCACCAAATTGTCTTTTGTTGTATGAAAACTCCTTGCCTTTCACCATATACCAGTTCAGTGCAGTACTACAGAGGGTCCTGAGGCATGAAGGTCCTGAGGCTCTTAGGTTTGACCCATATCACAAAGATTCTGACCTAAAGCCCTCACTAGTATTATTTCGCTAATGTTTTTTTGTCGGAGCTGCTCGTCCAAGTGTACAGAATTAATCTATACACCACTGCGACCTCTCCCTTTTAGTTTTCTTAGGTTTAAACAACATTTATTGCATATTGGAGCAGTTACTGGTATAGCGGTGTGTATTAGCCAAGGAACCGTCAAGGAACTAGCCAAGGAACCGTCACCGGAACACCAGTGTGAAATCAATCCACAAGAATACGCTCTTTACATACAATCTAAGATGTGCTGTACAAATAAAATTACAATACCCCCTGTCCCGAGCATTCAGGGGTTCCCAGCTCCTTTAGTGTCATTCACCACCCCTTCTTTGAAGCTGATTGAAGATATGATCTCATCTCTCAACTTATCCACAGCTCATACTGATCCTTGCCCAGCCTTCTGGATAAAGGATCTTCGCAAAGAGCTCGCTCCAATAATATCCAAGATCATAAGGCTATCATTCGACACTGGCTCATTCCCTGCTGCCCTCAAACAGACATCTATCAGACCTCTACTGAAAAACCTCAAGCTAGATCCACAAAAACAGACTCGTATCGACCCATTTCCAGCATACCCACTCTTGCAAAAATAATTGAAAAAATAGCCTACAGACAACTACAAGACCATATTGACACTGAAGCGCCTTTGGATACCTGTCAACATGGTTTCAGAGAATCGCACGGGGTCGAGACACTCCTCACTTCACTCCTCAACAGCCTAAACTCTGGTATCGATAACATCAAACAGGGTTTTGTTCTCATATTTTTAGATATTGCGGCTGCTTTTGATTCGGTCTGTCACGATCTTCTCATTATCCGCCTAAGAGAGAAGGGTCTTTGTGGAAACGCTCTCGAATGGTGCAACTCATACCTCTCAGACAGATGGCAGCATGTTCGCTCAAATGGTGAAACATCAGATCTGTTTCACCAAGGACAAGGAGTCCCGCAAGGTTCCTCTCTATCATCACTACTATTTAACATATACATGCAACCTATATGTAACATTATCAGGTCCTTCAATGTCAACTGTATGATCTATGCTGATGACGTGTTACTATATATGCCGTTCTGCATAGATAATATGAACCTCACCCCCATAACCAACTGTTTTAACGCCATCTCAAATTGGCTACTGACTCAAAATCTTAGAATTCAGCACAAAAAAACGGAAGTTCTCTTTATCTCAAGGAACTCTAAGTTCACACCACCTACATTCCTTGAGGTTCAAGATGCCAAGTTGCAAGTAAAATCCCACATCCGATATCTTGGAGTGACCCTGGATCAGAATCTGGATATGAAGTCCCACATAGCCAACACAGTAAGGGCAGTGTATTTCAAGATTCGCTCCCTCAGACACCTCCGCCAACTGATTGATCCAGATGATTTCCGTATGGTCTACCAGGGTCTAATTATTCCCCATTTTGACTTTGCAAACTCTATATTACAAGGGCTCCCTCAATCTACCCTAAACCCGCTTCAACTAGCCTTAAACAGTGCAGCAAGAGTGCTTTTCGGGGTACCTAAAAGAGAACATGTAACACCTCTCCTGAAACAACTACATTGGCTCCCTATCCAAGCGAGAATCACCTTCAAGACTCTACACCTGGCCTTTAAAGCTCAAAAAGGACTCGCTTCCTCATCATTATCAGAGATGATCCAACCAATCCCTACCAACAGGCTAAGAAGAACCACGGAATTAAACATGCTAATGGTACCAAAAGAGTCCTTAAGATACAACTCTACAACAGTAAACCGAGCCTTCAGTTTATGCGCTCCAAAACTTTGGAATACCCTCCCACCACACATTAGGTCCATCGCTGATCTCTTCCAGTTCAAAAAGGCCTTGAAACATCACCTTTTCATCAAATATTTCCCAGAGAACATAGTAACACAGGCACACTCAAATAACAACAATCCCGTTCTTTCCACGTAACCTCTGCTATCCCAACAATACTTCACACCTCTCTCTCATATTAACAATGTTCTTTTGTATACAATATATCTTCCAAATGTAAATAGTTACACTGACTACTATTTGCTGTAAATAATTACCCCGGTTACCCAAGTTATTGTTCCTGTTATATGTAAAATACTCAGATAATTGTATTCTGTCTGATGTTTTCTTGTTCTATGTAAACCGCGCTGATTATGAATTGTGCGGTATATAAAAGATGTTAAATAAAATAAATAAATAAATAAATAAATATTACTAATTAAAGATTTATTTGGATCAGCAAGGAATATTGAACTTTGCAGGGAAATTGAACTCTTGAGCCATTCTGCATATGAGAGGTCGGCTGAACTCTTGAGCCATTCTGTATTTGCAGTCTGGTGAATAGAGCTGAGCTTGGGGTTACGTTAGGTCAACATCTCTGGGCGAGCAGGCAGCTTTAGCTGGACAGAACTGAATGAGTGACTCATAGGCAGCTGACACCCCCTCAGGTGTAGATCATGAGCACAGCATTAACCCTAACCAATCCTGATTTGAGCATGTACCATGCTAACCTATGAATTACAATAGCATGCAGCAGGCACGATCTTAGTTAAAGTATTTAGGAGGGGGATTTTCAGCAGGAAAATGGGACTTCACCAGACAGACGAGACAGACGTGTTTCGGTGGCCTCCCGGATTCCTCTAAGTGATCGCTGACAAGTCCCCTGACCTACTGGAGTGAAGCTTCAATATCCGGTGATGTATTGATGCCAAATTTTACTTATTATTCTAAAAGGACTTAATTTAATAAAAGCATATTGTATTTACCAAAGTGTCTGTGCCTAGTCAGTGAGCTAGTGAGTGACAGGGTTAAAGGAAAAGTGTAAAATTTGGTAATACACGGTGGCAGGGCTAGATGACCCAGTGATCCAGCGGATCAGTAGGTGGCAGACAAAAGCTTTTGCAGGGTATATCCACTTATGAATGGGTAGTTAGAATGAATGTCTAACTCTGTTTTCTTTTACTGATTCACGTCGGCAGTTTGCACCACTGGTGGTTAGTCAGCCATTCCTGTGTGCATTGGGCTAGTGCTTCGTGTCCGCTTGGACCTCATCTGTGATTAGCGCCTGCCGGGGTGTCCTTGGTTTGGCTTGGTGAGCAGGGAATGCACTGAGGTTGGCTCATTCCATTGTTTCAGTATTGAGCCTGTGTGCGGAGCCATCCAACTGGGATCCTGGTGCATCTGGGAAGAAATGAACTGACCGGGTGGACTTGCAAGCAGCTCATTTGGGCTGTGCAGAGGGACTTTGCATAGGTGCTTGCTATGTTTCTGGGTATCATTTTGTGTTGGTCGGACATTATTATAAGGCCTGTATGTAACACTTAGTGGATGTGGTCTTGGGATTTAGTAAAAGTCAATTGCCAGATGGGTGGTGGAGCATGGGGGTTTTCAAGTCCTCCACCCCTGGGTGGAGGTGGATTGTGCTGGCCTTTATGGCCAGGATGATGTCCATCTCTCCCCAGTGGATCTTGACTTACTTTTAAATGACTGGCAGGAGGCCTTGGAACCAGCAGTGTGTATTGCCTGACCCTGGTTTCAGTTTTAGGTTGGGGGAGCGGCGCCAGGACAGGTTTCACCTGCCTGATGCCAATGGCAGTTGCCTGTGATTTTGGGGGACTATTAGTCTCCAGGTATTGATGGATAAGCTGGGATCAAGTGATCTCAGCCAGAAGTCCAGTGGGGGCAAGAGTCTTTGGGTGTCACCCCAGGTATGGGAGAGTCACAAGCAGGGTGCTGGTCTTTGTTAATGGTATGGCGAGGCTGGCAGTTGAACGAAGAAGGCACTGATGGAATTAGCAGTGGTGGAAGGTCAGGGGTATGGTTCCACCTTGCTAATAACATGACTGGTGGTTACTTTATATGGATGGTGGTTGGGGGTTGATATGTTAAGGGTATGAACTGTTACTGTTTTGGTTGAAGCCTATACTGTTAAGGTTATTATGGAATAAAGCTGCAACCATAGTTTGAATAACATTGTGCTGTTTGATGTATTTGATGTATCAGTAATACTGTTCTTCCTTTATGTGATCATCACCTTCTCTCCTTTAATCTTCTCCTCCCACCGCCTCTGCCTCATCCTATCTCCTCCAAACTATTTAGGAACCTTCTTGCCATTGATCCCCTGGTTCTCTCCTCTACCATTTCTCCTTCTCTCTCTTCTATTTTGTCCTCCAAGTCTGTTGATATGGCAGTGATGTCCTATAATGCTGTGCTCTCCTCAGCTCTGGATGTTCTTGCTCCTCCCACCCCTCGTCCTGTGAGGCGCTCCTTACCTCAGCCCTGGCTCTCTCCCACTACTCATTATCTTCGCTCCTGTGCCTGCTCTGCTGAGCATGCCTGGCTCAAATCCCGCTCCCCTGAAGATTTCTTTCATTTCAAATTCATGCTTTTCTCCTTCAAATCTGCCTTAGCTCTTGCCAAGCAAGATTACTTTCTTCACCTGACTAATTCTCATGCCTCTGATCCTCGCCGTCTCTTCACTGCTCTCAACTCTCTCCTCAAAGTGCCTCCTCCTCCTCTGATACCTCCTTCCCTTTCTGCCCAGACCCTGGCTGATTACTTCCATCATAAAATCCACAAGATCACTCTCCAATTTCCCTCTAAGTCTGTTATTTCCCCTTCCTGCTCTCATCCCCCCCCCCCTTTTCATCCTACCCTTTCTTCCTTTCCTACGATTTCTGATGATGAAACTGCTCATCTTCTCTCCTCCTCCAAGCTCACCACCTGCTCCTCTGATCCTATCTCCTCCCACCTCCTCTCCTCAATCTTCTCTACCGTTGTCCCCTCCATTTCTCATATCATCAACCTCTCCCTCTCCACTGCTACTGTCCCAGCTGACTTTAAACATGCTGTGGTCACACCTCTCCTTAAGAAACCCTCACTTGATCCCTCTTGTCCTTCTAATTATCATCCCATTTCTCTCCTTCCCTTCATTTCTAAACTGCTTGAACGTGTGGTTTACCGCCGCTGCCTTGACTTCCTCTCTTCCCATGCTCTCCTTGATCCCTTACAATCCGTTTTTTGTCCCTTGCACTCTACTGAAAAAGCTCTTGTCAAAGTCTCCAGTGACTTGTTCCTGGCTAAATCTAAGGGCCTTTACTCTGTCCTTATCCTCCTTGACCTCTCTGCTGCTTTTGACACTGTTGACCATGATCTTCTCCTTGACACTGTCCTCACTTGGCTTTAGGGACTCTTTTCTCTCCTGGTTCTCCTCCTATTGCTCCCATCACTCCTTTAGTGTATTTTCTGGTGGCTCCTCCTCCTCTGTTACCCCACTCTCGGTTGGTGTCCCCCAAGGTTCCGTCTTGGGTCCCCTCCTTTTTTCTCTCTATACCCAGTCCCTTGGTGCGCTCATGTCCTATCATGGTTTTCAGTACCATCTCTATGCTGATGACCCCCAGATCTATCTCTCTACTCCTGATCTTTCTTCTTCATTCCAGTCCCGGATCTCTAGCTGTCTCTTTGCCATCGCTGCCTGGATGTTCCATTGTCGCTTGAAATTGAACATGGTCAAGACTGAACTTCTCATTTTTTCCCCTAAAATTTCCCTTTCTCCTTCTTCATTTTCAGTCTCGGTGGATGGCTCTATTCTCAAACCTGTTTCATCCGCTCGCAACCTTGGTGTTATTTTTGACTCTTTGCTCTCTTTCTCCTCTCATATCCAACTCATCGCCAAGACCTGTCGCTTCTTTCTTTTCAACATTGGCAAAATCCGCCCCTTTCTCTCTGAACTCACTACTAAAACCCTCATCCATTTCCTAATCACCTCCCGTCTTGATTACTGTAACTTGCTCCTTGCTGGTCTCCCTCAAACCCATCTCTCCCCTCTTCAGTCTATTCAGCACTCTGCTGCACATTTGATTTTCTGTCAGTCTCGTTTTGCCCATATCACCCCTCTCCTCAAATCTCTTCACTGGCTCCCTATCCATTTCCGCATTCACTTTAAACTTCTCCTTTTGACCTATAAGTGCATCCATTCTGTGGCTGCTCAGTACCTTTCTTCTCTCATTTCTCCTTACTTCCCCCTCGTGAGCTCCATTCTTCTTGTCAACTGCTTCTTGCTATGCCCTTCTCCTCTAATGCCAATTCCAGATTTCGCTCTTTTCACCTTGCTGCACCTAACACCTGGAATAAACTTCCTTTGTCTATATGTCAGGCATCTTCTTTGTCCCTCTTAAAACTTAAGCTAAAAGCTCATCTTTTCGCTTCTGCCTTTGGTTCTTGATTTAGCTGTTCTCCTCCTTCCCCTCTTTTATTTTACCTATCCTACTTCCTCTTACACTTGTTCTTTCCTCTTTCCTTTGTTTTGTCTCTACTGCTTTCCTCTCTTTGCCCTTCTTCTTTTATTATCATTCTCCTTTTCTTGTTTTATCTTTACTAGATTTTAAGCTTCTTTGAGCAGGGACTGTCTACATCACCTACAGAGCCATGAACTTCATCTCAGCCAGGCGAGAGAGAAACTTCTCAGTTGAGAGAATTCTAGGCAGTACACACATTCAGAGAAGTTACAGAGAACAGCCACCAAAATGGTAAAGGGGATGGAAGGATGGATACCCCTATGAAGAGAGGTTAAAAAGGTTAGGGCTCTTCAACCTGGAAAAGAGACAGCTGAGGGGAAATATGATAGAGGTCTATAAATTAATGAATGGAATAGAACGGGTAAACGTAGATCAATTGTTTACATCATCAGAATATAGAAAATCTAGGGGACATGCAATAAAGCTACAGGGTAACCTATTTAAGACTAATAAGAGAAAATATTTTTTCACTCAATGTGTAATCAAACTTTGGACTTTGTTACCGGAGGATGTAGTAAAAGCTGTTAGTATAGCTGGGTTTAAAAAAAGTTTTGGACAAGTTCCTAGAGGAAAGGTCCAGAAAACAATTATTAAAAGGGACCCAGGATATCACTGTTTGACCCAATACAAGCATTGTGGAACCTGTGTCTTTTGGGGAAACTGCTAGGTACATTGGCCACTCTTGGAAACAGGATACTGGGCTTGATGGACCTTGGTCTCACCCAGTATGGCATATCTTATGTTCTTATGTTCACTCCATAGATGAGACCCCCTTGTCTCTGCCCTGGCTGAAAAAGGCACCCATTTTATCCTGTTGCAAGAGCAACCAGTAATCAGGTGACATACACACAGAATAGGATCAGCTGTCATTAAACATAACCAAGATGCTGGCCAGATGCCTGAGAATGTTCAAGGGAGGCATCTCCCATCCCATGGTTCAGAAGCTCAGAAATCTGGTAGATGACCTTCACTTTATGCGAAAAAGCACAGTTGCAATGGGAAGAAGCTTTTCCTCATCTACATCCTTGTATCAGGACTCCCTCTCCTAAGTTTTACATGATATAATTATGCAAGAAGATGTTTTTCACAAAATTGTACAGGAATCTCTCTCTCCCATAAAACTGAGGTTAAATTAACCCCAAACTCACTGGTGATGCATAATGTCATGACCCCAGCCCCGGCCGAGGGCCTAGAGGCATAGGGCTGCCAATTTTAGTCCTCTAATAAAGGAATTAAACACTATTCTTGTCCACAGGGAGGCATTCTGGGACTTGTAGTTTTTCCTCATTCAAGGATAGTCGTGTAAGCCAAGGGTTAAAGGCAAAGACAAAAGTTTATTTTTCCCCAAAAAGCACTAAGGTTCAAACACACAATGACAGGATATTCTTCTCCAAACAATACTTCAGAAATTATACATAAGCTGGAACTGAGGAAGCTTCTTAGCAAAACAAAACTAGGTTCATTCACCCCGCTTCTCAAGACCTTTCTTTATCAAGCATTTCTTATCAACAGACTTTCATAGCTTCTGTCTGATATGGAGTTTTGATCCGCACAGTCCACTTGCATATCCTCTTGTTCTAAAGCATATACGTCTGACTCTAAACTCCTACAATCTGCTCCTTGGTGAATACTCTGGGGAAATCCCTGGACCTCCCTCCAGCACTGTTTTCCCCGGTAAGGAATGTCTGTACCTCCAGTATGGGATATCTCTCCCTGGTTCAGTTGCCTTGGTTCTTCTCCACTGTTCAGCCATGGTTCCTTGCTCCAGGCTGGGTTCTGGTTACTTCTAGCTATAACCTTGTTCACCCACCTTTGAGCAGCTTGAACCCTTCTGTCTGAGACCCGAGGTAGAAGAATTCCCTGCTTTCTTTCTCTAAGCAAAGCACACGTGATTTCTTGGCTCTCAAGCTCCTTCCACGCCTTTCTCCTTCCCCTGATGTTTCCTCCTCTGAGTTCCACTCTCTGAACTCCTGGAATAGCTGAAACACGCTGAACTCTCTGAACTTGCCCACGATTCCCGACTGGAACTGGAACACAAACAGTTTGAACCGCAACCTGATCCTCAAACCCAACTCCTTCTCCCCTTCTGAGCAGGGTTTAAAAGGCTGCTTCTTAGGTAGCCTTTCTCTGTCTCTGCACAGGTGTTTGCCATTACTCCCTAAGCTTGCACTTACGTCATCAGAGCTTGGGTGTGGCAAACTGGCTCTATCAACTCCGTGCTTTCTTTCTTTGACTGCAGTCTGGAACCTGTGAATTTCAGAAATGTCTCTTTCCTTAAAGGTATATTCACTATCTTTTCCTATTTCCATCGGTTCAGCAGGGCTCTCCTCATCACAGTAATCAGTAGTCAACTTTAATTCAGGTCCCTTCCATCCTTGGACAATTATAAATGCCAATATCATTTTTTTTTTTAATAAGAAAATGGGGACTCAATGTCTATCTTGTAGGTCTACTCAAACCACTTCTTCTCTCCCTCACCACACCTCTAAGGAATTGAAGTATGGTAAGTATCCCTATGTTTAAAAAGCCCTTGTTCCAAAAAGTCATTTACATGTGTCTGAAAATCTGCACATGTAAAGGCTGCTATTTCAACATGAGGGTAGCTTCTAAAATCACCTCCTATATCTAACTGTACAAAGTTTTATTCGGTTAATTTTCATAGGATATCTGAAAAACGTTAATTGGTTAAAATTAACTGGTTCATTCTTTAGTAATCTACCTCCAATATAATCCAGGAGCAAAAGAGCTTTAGACATCAGAAGTGAAACAATAATGGCTGATGAAGAGTCCTTAGACTCTGACCCTTCAGATGTTTCTCAAAGAAATGCACATACATTTGGAAAATTTTAACTTTAAAGGGTTAATAGTAATTCAACTAGCATGGTGATCATATTAAGTTAAGCACCAATGCAACAGAGTTGGTCAAGAGTGTGGCTACTAAAATGGACAAAGATAAAAACAAATAGGGAGAAATGAAAAGATCTAAATATGTATTATTTGAATGAAAGGCAGGATAGGGGCAATATGATCGAGATATTTAAAAAGCTCCAAGGTATAAATGCACAGGAAGTAGATCTCTAAATTAAAATGAAGCTCCGAGAGAAAGGATCATAGGATGTGGGTTGAGGGGTAGATTCAAATGTAATCTAAGGGAACTTCTTTACAATAAGGGAAGTGAATGCATGGAACAGCTTGCAGTTGAGTTGTGGAGATGAGCATGGTATCTGAATTCAAGAAAGCATGGGACAAGTAAAAAGAACTTCTAAGGGAGAGTAAAAGATAATAGAACTTTGTAGTTGGTGAAGATGGATAGACTGGAAAGACCCTATGGTCTTTATCTGCCATCATTTTTCAATATTTCTGTTTCAAAATAAACAATGAATTCTATAAGGTTCTGTGTTGGAATATTTTGAAAGTTAAATATATCTGAAAGTGATGAACTAGAAAGAGAGAAAAAGATGGCAGATAAAGACCATACAGTCTATCCAGTCTGACAATCCATGAGAAATGTTAAGTACAATAGGCCCTTTATTTACTACTACCCTTTGATGCCTTCCACTCAACCAGTTTTTTTTACCCAATTCACTTAAAGATTCATCCCAAGGGTATTTAGTTTATCTGTAAGCCACTGATGTGTTATACTAAATTTTGCACTCTTCCCCGATCCAATTCTCTGGTCATCCATTCATAGAAATCAAAATGGTTATTCTGATAAAATCTACCTCTAGAAAATCTGTCCCAGATCCTAAAATCCACTGAATTCCAGAAAATACACCAGTCTCTGCTTTAGCAGTTTTTCCATTCATTTTCTTGTTGCAGAGTAGTTGCCAACCTCTTTCTCATTTTTGTAGAAAAGAACCACATTTGCCCAACTCCAGTCCTCTAGGATCACCCTGACTCTAAAGAAGCATTGAAAAGGTCAGTCAGAAGAGCCACCAGCACTTCCCTAAGTTCTTGAAGTACCTCAGATGAATCCAATCTGGCCCCCATCATTTTATTCACTTTTAGTTTTGTTATCTCCTCCCAAAAATAGCTTTATGAAAATGATTTGAGTTCTACTTCATTTCTATTCCTATTTGTGTTTTGTTTTTTGTTTTTTTCTCTCACTTGGTTTGCAGCTGGTCATGCTGTGAGGGCTTGCGTGCATCAGTGATACTGAGAGCTAAACTATCGGTAGTTTAACTACTGGCAGGGTCTCCCAAGAAGGACAGGTCTCAGCTGAGGTGCCAGACCAAGACAAACCACCCATCTGGGCAGCAGCAGAATGGGATAGTGTTGACAGCGGAGGATCACATTTATGTGACAACGGCAACAACACCAAACTTAAACTGCCCGGAAGAAAGACCCGACAATCTACTTATGTATCTTGCCATGAAAAAACAATGGATAGTTACAACAAAACAAATTGTGCTATGGTGCTGGAAGATGAGACCCCCAGGTCAGAAGGCACTCAACTAGCTACTGGGGAAGAGCTGAAGACTTTTCAGAGTAAAGCCAGCATTTATGATGTGGTTGGATCAAAGCCCTCGGGAAGTCTGACTGCTGATGTAGCTGTGCATGAAATGAGAGTCAGAAGCTGTAAAGATGTCTTGCACATTGGAACATGGAACGTATGAAACATGAACCAAGGGAAGTTGGAGGTGGTCAAGAATGAAATGGAACGTGTACAACTTGATCTGTTGGGTGTCAGCGAACTGAAATGGACTGGCATCGGGCACTTTGCATCAGATGATCACATGGTCTACTATGCTGGAAATGACAGACAAAGAAGAAATGGTGTTGCATTTATAATAAAGAAGAAACTTGCAAGAACTGTAATGAAATACAATGCAGTTAGTGAACGCTTAATCTCTATTCGTCTACGAGGATTGCCTATCAACACAACTATAATTCAAGTATATGCCCCAACAACAGCTGCAGAAGAGAATGAAATTGAAGAGTTCTATGAACAAGTACAAGCTGAAATTGACAGAACATGCAAACAGGATATCCTGATAATCATAGGTGACTGGAAAGCAAAATTTGGCAACAAAGAAGAAGGCAAAGTAGTTAGAAAATATGGACTTGGCAACAGAAATGAAGCTGGAGAAAGACTGATAGAATTCTGCAAGACCAATGATCTATTCATCTCAATCACCTTCATCCAGCAACACAAGCGGCGACTTTACACATGGACTTCACCCAATGGATTGTATAAAAATCAAATTGACTACATCTGTGGAAGTCAACGATGGAAAAGCTCTATAACATCAACAAAGACAAAACATGGAGCTGACTGTGGTACAGATCATCAACTACTAGTATGCAAACTCAAGACAAAGTTGAAAAAGAGCAAACCACTCATCAATGCAGCAAAATATGACCTTGAGAATATACCACTGGAATTTAAAGACTGCCTGCAAAATCCATTTGCTGCTTTAGATACAAATGACAGAGCTCCGGAAGAGTTATGGAATGACATCAAGAAGGTTGTGTTAGAAGAAAGCGAGAAGTCTCTGCAAAAGGTGAAAAAGCAAAAACGGCCAAAATGGATGACGGAAGAAACTCTGAAAATTGCCCAGAAACGCTGAGAAGCTAAAGCCAGAGGAGAAAAAAAGACAATCGCAGAACTCAACAGAGATTTCCAACGTGCAGCAAGACAGGACAAGGAAAAGTACTACAATGACACTTGCAAGGAAATAGAAGCAGAAACTATTAGAGGAAGAACAAGATCGGCTTTCCTGAAGCTACGAGAGTTAAAGAAAAAGTTCCAGCCTCGAATTGGAATGTTACAAGATGCTCAAGGTTCCATGTTGAATGATGCTGAGAAGATCAAGAAAAGGTGGAAGGAATATACAGAGTTTTTATATGATAAAGATCAAGTGGACCAACAGCCGTTTCAACCTGTACCTTATGATCGGGAACCATTGGTGATGAAAGAAGTTGAAGCAGCATTGAAAGCCTTATCAAAGAACAAAGCACCAGGCATTGACAGCATTCCTATAGAAGTATTGCAGCAATCTGATGCAGCTGTTACCATACTTACAAGGCTCTGCCAAGAAATATGGAAGACAACATCATGGCCAACTGACTGGAAAAGATCTGTCTTTATACCAATACTAAAGAATGGTGATCCAACTGACTGTGGAAATTATCGAACAATCACTCTGATCCCACATGCCAGCAAGATTCTACTGAAAACTATTCAAAAGAGACTACAACCATACCTGGAACAAGAACTATCTGAAGTGCAAGCAGGGTTCAGGAAAGGGTGAGGAACGAGAGACATCACTGAGGATGTGAGATGGATCCTTGAAAAGACTAAGGAATACAAAAAGGATATCTGTTTGTGCTTTATCAACTATAGCAAGGCTTTTGACTGTGTAAACCATGAGAAACTCTGGGCCACATTAAGAAGCATGGGTATACCAGAACACCTGATCGTTCTCTTGCGCAATCTGTACATTGATCAAGAAGCAACAGTTTGAACGGAACAAGGAGAAACAGAATGGTTTAAAATAAGCAAAGGTGTAAGACAAGGCTGCATACTTTCCCCCTACCTGTTTAATTTATATGCAGAACAAATCATCAGAGAAGCAGGATTGTATGAAGACAACAGAGGTGTGAAGAGTGGTGGAAGACTCATCAACAACCTTCGCTATGCTGATGATACTACATTACTGGCTGAAAGTGAAGATGATCTGAAACATTTGCTTCTCACAATCAAAGAACATAGTCTTAAAATGGGCCTGCACCTTAATGTAAAGAAGACAAAGATCATGACAACTGGCATAATCAACAGGTTCATCGTTGAAGGAGAAGAAATTGAAATTGTGAACAACTTTAACCTACTTGGATCAATTATTAATAAAGAAGCAACAAGCAGTCAAGAAATCAAATGACGCATTGCCCTTGGCAGAATGGCTATGAAAGACCTAGATAAGATTCTCAAGAGCAGAGATGTCTCTCTCCATACAAAGATTCGACTTGTTCAAACCATGGTATTTTCAATAACATCATATGGATGTGAAAGCTGGACAGTAAAAAAGACAGACAGGAAGAAAATTGATGCCTTTGAATTATGGTGCTGGCGGCGAATACTGTGTATACCATGGACTGCCCGAAGAACAATCCAGTCGGTACTAGAGAAGATCAAAGCTAAGCTTTCTTTAGAAGCTCAGATGACAAGACTTTGACTTTTATACTTTGGACACATCATGCGAAGAGAGAGATCATTAGAGAAAGACATCATGCTTGGCAAGATAGAAGGTCAACGCAAAAGAGGAAGGCCAGCAATGAGATGGATCGATACAATAACAGCAGTTACGGTTCCAGTCTGTCAACAATGAGCCGCCTGACTGAAGACCGAACACAATTTAGGATAGCTATGCAGAGGGTCGCCATAAGTCGACTCCGACTCGGTGGCACTTAAAAACAACATTTGTGTTTTTATGCCCCATTCTCTGCCCTTCTTCTATGAATAGAGAACTAAAACATTTGTTAAGCAATTTTGCTTTATCTTCATCAGCCTTTACATATTCTTTCCTTCTACCCTTGAATCTCACATTGCTCATTTTTGTATTTCCTGCTGTCACTAACATACCTAAAGAAAATCTGTTCACTATGTTTTTTCTTCTGTTTTCATCTTTGCTTTAATGGCTACTTTACCAGCTTTCTTTAGCTTCTCCTGATATTGCTGTTTGTCTTCCTCTTTTTGTGATCTCTTATAGTTAAAGAAAGCTAACCTCTTTTTTAAATTTTACAAATAAATCCAAACATACATCACACTTGTACAGAAATAAGGAAAACAGAATCACAAAAGTTTATCATGAAAACATTCAAAAGGGAAACAGTTTTAAAACTATCATTTCTGCTCCCTTCTACAGACCACAATAACAGACGGGGAGAGCACTCAAAAAAGAATCAAAACACAATATTAAAGAAAGTGTTAAACCAACCAGGCATAATTCAAATTGTTTCAGTGGGGGATGTATCAATAGCAACAGGTCTGTGGGCATTCAGAAAGGCCAGCAATTGGGAAGGCTCAAAGAATATGCACGAAGTGGGATGCAACTTAACCATGCATTTGCACAGGAATTTTAAAAACAAAGAGGGCTCCCAACTGTTGGACTCTGGGACTGAGCAGAAGAAACTCTTTCCTCCTCTGTTGAGTTACACATGATAAATCAGGGAATACACCTCAAAACCTCTTCTCTGAACATTTCACCCCTACCAAATAATTTCACCCCCCCCCCCCCAGATACCTCACTCACTGTAAACTGGACAATAACACATGCCAGATTTGAGTGTGTATATATGTGTATATATATATATATATATATATATATATATATATATATATATATATATATACACATATATACATATATATTGTGGTGGCGAAGCAGGTTTAGAGTGGAAGGAAAAGGGGGAAAAACAGTCTTTTTTCCCTGAGCCCAACAGAACTGCAGGCACAGCAGGGGTTAAAACTCTAAACAAAGCTAAAAACTCCATGACAGAAGTGTAGAACCAGAGACACACCCAGTCCCCATGGAAACCGAGGGAGGTAATGGGAGTGGTTTGGGGGCAGAGTCTAGAGCTATAGGACAGCCTCAAACATTTAAGCAGGGAAGTTTCAGTCACAAGGAGCAGCGTGGCAGAGAGGAGAAGCAGCATGGGAAAGAGGAGAGATCCAGGAGGAGGTCTGAAAGAAAGCTGGAGGAAAGGGCAGAGGCAAGCTCCGGGGAGGAATCTTCTGAGGAGGAGATATTCTCTAGAAGCTGGTGGACTGGCCATACAAAAAGGGATTCCTCTTGCAAACAGTACAGAGACAGCTCAAGCCTAGAACGCAGTTCAGCTGAAAGGAAGTCTGCAGCTAACGTGGAGCCTTGGAGAGCCTGTTTTAAACAAGGTACTGTTGGGAAGCAGGAGAAAGGAATATTCCTGGGAGGACCAGAAAGCAAGTGTACATCTGTGGCAGGGTCTGAAAGGAGACACACTACTGCTAGCAAGGTGAGCCCATTACAAGCTCTTAAAAAGCTTCTGAATAAGAAAGCTCTTTCATGCCTTCCCCCCACAACCTCATGTAGTGAGGGATCTCAATGGGAACAGCTGAAAACAGTGTTGCAGCAGTTGAAGCCCTCCCATGCAGACGCTGTGGATAGCAAGTCACTGAGGGAAGCCAGTGAAGAGGAAATGGAAATAGGAGACAGTTATATAGAGAATGGATAGCAAGTCACTGAGGGAAGCCAGTGAAGAGGAAATGGAAATAGGAGACAGTTATATAGAGAATGATTATTCTGATATGGAAATAGAATGTTCTTTCTGTGCCAGTCAGAAGTAAGAAACTGAAGGGTTTTCAAGTAATTGGGAAAACCCAGAAGTTTTAAAGGGAGAAACATTCTCTGCTGAGGCTAATGACTTTAATTAGGCAACTAATGAGAGCTGGTTGAATAAGCTTCAAGAGTTAATAGATGCCTGTGAAAACTAAAGTCTGAAAGCACCTTTGGAAAAAGAAAATGTCATAAGTTTTAAACTGTTGGTGGACCAGGAAGTTAAAGTGCTGCTAAAACCTGTGAAAGAAAAGTTAGGTGCTGTGCTGCATCCTGGAGACCTGGGAACCAATTTCTGTTTGTAAAGGAATGATTTTGGAGACGTGTTTAAACTAAGCCACAGAAGCAAAGCCAAGGCATGGACTGTGTATCAAGGCTTATGTTTTTGTGAATGGAGAAGCATCCTGAGTTTTGTTTGTAGTAGCTGAATTCCTAACCAAAGAATTCAATTTGGTTATGCAGAACTTTATTTTCCAAATAAAATAAATTTTCCTGTGACCTTCGATCTCGGCTATAATCTGTAAGACACAACTACATGCGAAGAGGCCAGTTTCATTAAGAAGGACGATCGGGGCACCCCCTTACACCTAGGCAACTGCCTGGCCACAAGTGGGAGCGCCGACAATATATATATATATATATATATATATACAGTCAAACCTCGGTTTTCATGATTAATCCGTTCCAAAAAGTCTGACTAAAACCGAAACGTATGAAAACTGAAGCAATATTTCCCATAAGAAATAATGTAAATCCAATTAATCTGTTCCAGACACCCAAAAATATTCACAAAAATACATTTTATAGAGAATAACTATATTTTTACATACAGAAAACAATGAGAAATAAATATAAATGACTAATGAAATGGATAAATGAACATTTAACATCACTGAAAGCAAGCTAAGTTCAGTACTGTACAGTACAGTATGTTAACATCTGGCCTTAGCCACCCCTGACAAGCTGCTGTGCCCAGCTCTCTTCGGAATCACATTGGATTCAGCCCATTAAAATACCTTTACATTATCTGCTCAATGCTTCACAATGGCAGAAAATCTTAATGATATAGCTTCAGATGTACCATGCAAGAGAAAGAACTGCCTCCCACATTCATGCAACATCTCCTGCTTACGTTGACAGCTTTTCTTCCCTGCTACCTCCGAGTCTGAGGGGGCGCTCCAGAGAACGGGCAGGCGGTGGACGAGATCGGGGCCTTCCTCTCTGCGCAATCCTTGCCTCTCTGACTCTGACCAGGCTCGAGGATGTGTTTCATTTACGTGCTCAGCTGGCTTTTGCTTCTCATCACGCTGGCGATCGGTGAGTCCGGGGGGCAGTGCTGCCGGGACCGGGCAGGCGTTCTGGCAGTGTATACAGAATGGTGTGCAGCGCGAGGGTGTATGTATTTACAGTACTGTACTTTACGAAAACCGAGGCGATGTACGAGAACCGGGACAAAATCTCAGTCAAAAGACGTTGAAAACCGAAGCAATGTATGAAAACCGGGACAAAATCTCAGTCAAAAAAGACGTTGAAAACCGAAGCGTATGAAAACCGGGGCAAATGAAAACCGAGGTTTGACTGTATATACGTGTATACTATCCCATCCCCAACTAACTGTTGCATGTTGTAAATGTTTTAAAAATATTAAAATGTTAAACGTTATTGTTACTCCCAGTGTTCTCTGTAATTGCCTCTTACCTTGTTTTATGTAAACCTCCTTGGCCCGGAAAAAAGCAGTATATAAAAATACAGCTAAATAAATAAAATAAATACATGCACTGACAGACCTTTAAACAGTGTGCTCCACTTACAAAAAAAGCCACCCTAAGAAACCACTCATGGTCATTAGGAAGTGAAAAGTTAGCCAACAGGGTAGAAAGTACAATAGATTCAGAATTGGAAGACTGTAATATAGCCAATATATTGAGGGAATCTGCCTGTTGGACACCCAGTATCACCCCACCACCTTGAGATTTCTTAGCTCTGGGTAGGTAATACAACTTGTCATGGGGGTGTTTCCACTGGGATCCCCAAAACATCTGTGAGATACAATTTAAACATCTCTGGCACTAATACTAGATGACTTGGGAAAGTTTATGAGTCTCGGGTTTTGATAACGGGAAAAATTCTCCAGTGACTCAATTCTTGCCTTCATGGCCGAAGAGTTTTTCTAAAAAGAATCACAATAATCCTCCACCCAGGAAACCTTCATCTGTAAGTCCGAGGTTAATGTCTATAAAGAGGAAATTTTATCCATCTGCTTCTGTATAAGGGCTATGTTAGCTTGAGTCTATGCAGCCAAAGCATGAACCTGGGGCATGAACCTGGCTGACCAGATTGTTTCCAAAGCAAAGACATCAGGGCAAGCCAAAAAGAAAGTTATCGAGATTCCCGCTGCTCCAGTACCTACTTCTGACACCCACTGTTCCATTGAAGGATTCCATGACACAGCAGACTCCTCAGCTGCACCTCCGGTGTAACTCTGAGGTGTAAGGTTGCTAGGAACATGACCTATTAGGGCTTGAGTCTCCCTTCCACTCTGCTCTGAGGTTGTCCCTTCCATGGTAGTTGATTTACCCACATGGAAAGAACAAGACTCCGTCAAACTCTCAGTGCTATATGCCAGCAAAGCCACCTTCGGAGGATGCCACTAATTCGTTGGAGAATGTGGTGCCATTCCAGAGGGGCTCTGAACAACCGTCTCTCCTATGAGCACATTACAAACGCATCTAATGGTCTAGACAGAGATAAGGGAGATGAAGTTGCCAGGGCAGCAGGGGGCTTCTTGCCCACTTTGACTTTTCTCTTCCCCTTCCCCATTGAAGAAAGTGTCACAGTGAAAAATGCCTGCCTGAGGTCATGTTGGATCTCTCTCCTCCACTTTTGTCTGAAAGCTAACCTCTTTTTCCTTACCTTTCCAACAACTTCTTTCGAAAACTATAGTGGCCTCATTTTCCTCTTACTTTTATTTACTTTCCTAACCAAAAGATTTATTGGTCCTAAAATATCTCCTTCCAGTTTTGCCCACTCTTGTTCTACTTCCTCCAGATGTTCTCATCCAGCTAACAACTCCTTGAGATATTCCCCCATCTTTGCAATGTTAATTTCCCTGAAGTCTTTGATCTTCACTTTTGAATGAACCATCTCCACTTGTGTCTTAATATTGAAGCTCATCATCTAGTGATCAGTGCACACCAGATGATTACCCAATACAACCTGAGAAATACTTTCCCCATTTGTAAGCACCAAGTTCAGAATTGCCACCCCCCCACCCCATTAGCATTTGCTGGAACATTTCTCCCTGTAGAGAATTCAGGATCTCCCTACTTCTAGATGGCATTGCTGCAGGGATATCACAATAAACATTTAGTAAACTGAAATTTCCTACCAAAAAAGTATTTCCTCTTTCATAGCAATATTGTGAATGTCTTCAATGAAATATTTATTTTTCTGCTAGTCCCACTTTCCAGACTGACCTATAGTGCCTTCTATTTCCCTCATAAGCTATGCAGTTCTGTGGCTTTAATATTATGTTCTACATTTATTTATTGTATTTATTTATTTATTTGAAACGTGTTTCTATACCGACCCTTCCAGAGGTTAGGGGCAGTTTACATAGAACAAGTTTTACATAGAACAAGTAAGCCATGTAACAGTGATAACACAGGTTATAATATAGCACTACTCTTCCTCCTTTTCTTCCTAACCTGCCTATCCTGAATAGATTACAAGATAAGATCAAAAAGTATCAAGACTTGTAGTGTACCTATATAACAATATGTTGCACCATGATGCTATTCAGCATACAGTGATCTAGTTATGTGTTCTGCATGCACAGAGTGTTGCGTGGCTGCAGTGCACCTGCATTTTTTTAAATCACATGATGTTTGATGTCATGTAAAAGTAATTCATCAGATTTATAATGAGTGAAAAAATTGAACAGCAAATTTGTATTAAATTCTGCCAGAATCTTGGAGATTCATGCAAAGAGACTTATGACAAGTTACAGCAAGTGTATGGTGATGAATGCATAAGTCATGCTCAAGTTTATGACTGGCACAAACATTTCCAAGAGGGCCACCAAAGTGCTAACAGTGATTAACATTCTGGAAGGCTATCCACAAGCATGGATGAAGACAAATTTGAAGCAGTGCCTGCCTCAATATGCTCAAATCATCGATTGACTATCAGGGAGCTTGCTGAGGATATCAACATCAGTTTTGGTTTGCTACAGTCCCCCTACTGAAAGCTATATCTAATCTCATAACCTTAGAATGTAACATAGCTTGTTCATAACCTAAAATGTAAAATAGTTTACTTATATCCTTAAAATGTAGCATAGTTTGCTTATAACCTTAAAATGTAACATAGTTTGCTGACCCAGTTCAATATAGCATAATAAATTCTTTGTTCCATATAAAAATATTTAGTTAGATGGAAACCGCTTTGATAACTCTGAAAAGCAGTATAGAAGAATTGTTAAATAAATAAATAAATAAATTGTTACAGCCGATTTGGGGATGAGATGTGTGTCTGCAAAATTCATGCCAAAACTCCTGTCTCCTGACAAAAAAAAAATGATAGACTGTCTGCAGCCAGAGAGTTGTTAGAATGCATTGAAAATGACTGATTTCATCAAAACGATTATTATTGATGATGAACATGGGTTTATGGAATGACCCGGAAACTAAAGCTCAATCCTCACAATATAGTACCTGAATGTAACCCTTAACCACCTAGCTGCTACCCGCTATAGGTGGTATATCAAATAAAATAAACTGTAACTATAAACCATAACAATAGAAGACTCCTGACAAGGAGCAATGTCAAGGAGATGGTCACAGCTTTCTTTGATTACCAGGGTATTCAACATGAGTATGCTCCAAAAGGCAAAACCGTCAATAAGGAGTACCACGTCCAATATGTCCAAGTTCTGACTCGTTTGAGAGATGCAGGTCGTCATAAGAGACCAGAGGTGTATTTATATTTCAGTAAAGCATTTGACACTGTTCCTCACAGGTGACTTATAAACAAACTGAGCACCCTAAGGATGGATCCTAAAGTTACTGCTTGGCATAGAAATTGGGTGGGAGGCGACAAAGAGTACAGGTAAATAGAGCTCACTCTGAGGAGAAAGATGTTACCAGTGGTGTGCCTCAAGGATCTATCCTTGGTCTGATTCTTTTTAACATCTTTGTTAGTGATATAGCGGAAGGGCTGTCGGGTAAGGTTTGCCTCTTTGCGGATGATACCAAAATCTGCAATAGAATAGACACCCAGGAAGGTGTAGATAACACTGGTCAACCAATGTTTACAAAAGTCATGTTTCTGAAATAAAAATAGTCATTTCTTATCCATTTTTATATGGTGAACATGAATATGACAGTGAAATTGCAAAGTTGGCTCTAGGTTTTTTTGTAATCTACAAGAATTAATGTTTAAATCACGAAATGCATGTCAAGAGCAAATATAATAGGCCTTCAGTTAATACCTGTAAATAACCAAGTCATAGACTACTTCTTAGATTTTTTCACCTGTCTCTTGTACAGCTGTTAGGGAGCTTCTCTGGGGAGAGTCCAGCATTAGTCAGCCAGCATTGTAGTGGACCATTTTCCCTGGTATCTTTGCTCCATATTTGCGATACCCTGGTGAAAACGTTTGCCCTGTTCATCACTAATCATACCACAGTGGTCAGGAAAGAAATCGAGATGGGAATCAAGGAAATGGATTTAGAGACATATTGCAGCCAAGTTTCTGATACTGCATCAGTGTGTCTTCTACTAGTTCCTTGTAGTTTTCTGCACTAACATTCCCGAGAATGTTTGTTGACACTAGGCCAAAAACATTCCATGCTTGTTTCGCATCACCCTGCAGAAAGTTATTGAACCGGTCAT
The DNA here is from genome assembly GCA_033557465.1 of Ichthyophis bannanicus. Classification (NCBI taxonomy): domain Eukaryota; kingdom Metazoa; phylum Chordata; class Amphibia; order Gymnophiona; family Ichthyophiidae; genus Ichthyophis; species Ichthyophis bannanicus. The sequence continues at coordinate 219,212,063 of CM066036.1, forward strand.
CTTTGAAGAGCTCTCGAATCTGAGGACCCACAAACACTCCCTCTTTAATCTTTGCTTCGCTGAGTCGAGGAAATTTTTCATGCCGGTATCGGAAAGCTGGCGAAGTACGGTCCATGGCTTTCACAAAGTTTTTCATCAAACCTAGTTTGATGTGAAGGGGTAGTAGCAGGATTTTGTGAGCCACAACCAGAGCTGGGTGCTGGATATTCCTCTCTCCAACTGTTACATTTTGTCTGTGATTCCATTCCTTCCGCAAGTAGTGCCAATCCCTTGCTCGGCTATCCCACTCACATAAGAAACACATGTATTTTATATATCCCTGCTGCAGTCCCATTAAAAGGGCAACTATCTTCAAGTCACCACAGAGGTGCCAGCTGTACTTGTTATAGTTAATGGACGTCAGTAGATGCTTTACGTTATCGTATGTCTCTTTCATGTGGACGGCATGCGCTATTGGAATAGATGGAAGACGGTTTCCATTGTTCAAAAGCACAGCCTTCAGACTCATTTTCAATGAGCCTATAAATAGTCTCCAGTCCTGTGGGTCATGAGTGATTTTTAAGGCATTCATGAGGCTTTCAATATCGGAACAGAATACCAGATTACTTTCCTTTCTGACTGTGTATAGTACGCTGCTGACATCAGATAGCTTCAGCAGCCATCTGGCAGTAATATTGCATTGCATCAGAAAATGATGCAATCATCTCTGGATGATGTGTGCATGCTGGTATTATGCAATGTGATGCAATATTACATCATTCAAGGCTTATTTGGGATGTTGCTGATGTCCTACTGGATAAATTTACATGGTGAAACGTCAAAAATGAACTACATGCAATATCTTCAAAACGGGAGCCAATAAAATGTTTTTAATGTTATATTCATGTTCAGCTCAGCAAGATACTACAGATTAGGGCCATTTAAAGTCAGTAACGATTTCAGTGTTGACCAGTGTAACATGAGGAGGGATCTAGCTAAGCTTAGAAACATAGAAACATAGAAACATGATGACAGAAAAAGACCACATGGCCTATCTAGTCTGTCCTTCCATATCAACAACTACAACAGTCCACTTTTTACCTTTAGAGATCCTCTGTGTTGGTCCCATGCTTTTTTGAATTCAGTTACTGTCCTCATCTCTACAACCTCCACTGGGAGACTATTCCATGGATCCACTACCCTTTCCGTAAAGAAATATTTCCGCATATCACTCCTGAATCTATCTCCCTTCACCCTCATCCCATGTCCCCTCATAGCAGAACTTACTTTCAATTGAAAGAGGCTCTCTCCCTGAACATTTATGCCATGGAGGTATTTAAACATCTCAATCATATCACCTCTATCCCGCCTTTCCTCTAAGGTGTACATATTAAGATCTTTAAGTCTGTCCTCATATGCTTTATAATGAAGCCCACTAATCATTTTAGTAGCCACCCTCTGCACCAACTCCATCCTGTTCACATCCTTTTGAAGGTGCGGTCTACAAAATTGCACACTATACTCCAAATAAGGTCGCACCAAAGACTTATACAGAGGCATTATCACCTCCTTTTTTCTGGTAGCCATTCTTCTCCGTATGCACCCAAGCATCCTTCTAGCTTTTGACGTCGCCTTTTATACCTGTTTAGCTACTTTAAGATCATCAGACACAACCACGCCTAGGTCCCGCTCTTCTTTAGTGGACAAAAGTACTTCATCTCCTATACTGTATTGCTCCCTTGGATTGCTGCAGCCCAAATGCTTGACCTTACATTTTTTAACATTAAATCCCAGCTGCCAAATTCAAGACCATTCTTCAAGCTTAGCTAGATCCCTCCTCATGTTATCTACACCTTCCTGGGTGTCTACTCTAATGCAGATTTTGGTATCATCTGCAAAGAGACAAACCTTACCCGACAGCCCTTCCGCTATATCACTAACAAAGATGTTAAAAAGAATCGGACCAAGGACAGATCCCTGGGGCACACCACTGGTAATATGCTTCTCCTCAGAGTGAGCTCCATTTACTTGTACTCTTTGTCGCCCCCCACCCAACCAATTTCTAACCCAAGCAGTAACTTTAGGGTCCATCCCTAGGGTGCTCAGTTTGTTTATAAGTCGCCTGTGAGGAACAGTGTCAAAGGCCTTACTGAAATATAAATACACCACATCTAGAGCTCTCCCTCGGTCCAACTCCCTGGTCACCCAGTCAAAGAAATCAATCAGATTTGTCTGACAAGACCTGCCTCTGGTGAATCCATGCTGCCTCACATCCTTACTTCCGCTTTTGTGTAAAGGCACCACATGAGCCTCTCTCCAGTCCTTTGGCACCACTCCTGACTCCAACGAGGCATTGAAAAGGTCAGTCAGTGGAGTTGCTAGAACGTCCCCAAGTTCCCTCAGTATTCTAGGGTGTATCCCATCCGGTCCCATCGCTTTGTCTACTTTAAGTTGAGCTAGTTCCTCATGAGCACAGTCTTCTGAAAATTGTTCAAGATGTCCCTCGCTTCTGTTCCTATTTGTGGGTGTTTTCTGAGGTCCTGCTCCTAGTTCTTCATCTGTGAACACAGAACAAAAATATTTGTTAAGCAATTCCGCTTTATTTATTTATTTATTTATTTTATTTATTTATCTATTTCTTCTATACCGCCCCTTCCAGAGATCAGGGGCGGTTTACATGGAACAATTTAACAGTTTTGTATACGTTCGTATAACATTACATTGAACAAGAACTTTTTAACTTTTTTACATATAACAGAACAGTAAATTATTAAAACTATTTACAATGTGTATATCTTGATCAGAAGTTTCTAACTTTTTACAGGGAATAGGCAGCGAGCTGACATTTCTATTTACAGGTGTTATTTACAAAAAGGTTAGGATACAGTGTAGTGAATTCACTATTCAAGTGTGTGTGTGTGTGTGTGTGTGTGTGCGTGTGTGTGTGATGGAATTTATTTCCATTTTTCGTGGGTTTTTTTGTGTGTCTTTGGGAGAACTGTTTGAGGGGGGCTGTGTATGTTCAGTTAATTGTGTTTTATCCAAAGCTTTGTGCTTTATCCTTATCAGCTTCTACATATTCCCCCCCTTCACCCTTGAGACTGACAATACCACTTTTGCCCTTCCTCTTCTGAAAAATGTCTTATCCCCCCATTTTATTGCATTGTCTATTTCCTCCTCCTTTTGAATCTTTGCCTTCTTGACTACTTTGCTAGCTTCTCTAAGTTTTTTCCAAATACAGATGCCTGTCTTCCTCTCTCTGTGATTTCTTGTATTTCATGAAGGCCTCCCTCTTTTTCTTCACTTTTTCAGCTACTTCCTTCAAAAACCATAGCGGTCTCCTTTTCCTTTTGCCTTTATTTGCCATTTTAACAAAAAGGTTGGTTGCCCTTAAAATACCCCCTTTTCAGTTTTGCCCAGTTTTGCCCCCAGCTGTTCCCATCCCACTAATGACTCCCTGAGGTATTGGCCCATCTACGCAAAGTTAGTCTTCCTAAAGTCTAAGATCCTCACCTTGGAATGGATTCTAACAGCCCTAGTCCTAATACTGAACCACACCATCTGGTGATCACTGGATGCAAAATGATCTCCCACTACAACACCAGAAACACTTTCACCATTGGTAAGCACAAAGTCCAGTATGGCCCCTTCACGTTTGGGGTCTGTTACCAATTGCCTGAATAGTTCTCCCTGTAGAGAATCCAGGATATCCTTACTTCTAGATGATACTGCAGCAGGAATGTGCCAATCAACATCTGGCATATTGAAATCTCCTATCAGTAGCACTTCCCCTTTCCTAGCAATGCTGCGTATGTCTTCAATTAACTCTCTGTCCACCTTTTTCTCTTGTGAGGGAGGTCTGTATATCACACCAATGCAAATAGATTTCTCTTTCCCTCTTTCTAGTTTAACCCACAATGCCTCCTCTCTCCCTTTTAAGCTCTGTAATTCCAAAGCTTTAATAGTAGTTTTTACATATAGTGCCACTCCTCCTCCCCTTCTTCCTACCCTGTCCTTTTTGAATAAAGTATAGCCAGGTATAGTTACATCCCAGTCATGGTTTTCTGTGAACCATGTTTCCGTAACTGCCACTAAATCCAAGTCAGCCACTCCCACCAAAGCTTCAACATATGGGATCTTATTTCCCATGCTACGGGCATTTATACACACTGCTTTCCATATGTTACCCCTGTTACCCATCTCCATAAAGGTATTTAATGTATCACCCACCTGGGGACTTTCACTTACCTGGGGGCTTTCTTCACCTATCCCCAACGAATCTAGTTTAAAGCCCTCTTCAGTAGATTAGCCAGTCTACTACCGAAGATGCATTGAGCTTTCTTGGACAGATGGATGCCATCTCTGCTCTGCAACCCTTAGAACAGCATCCCATGGTCTAGGAAACCAAACGCTCTCGATGACACCATCCATGCAGCCATGCATTCATCTCCAGGATGCGAGCCTCTCTGCCTTGGCCTTTACCCTCAACAGGGAGGATTGAAGAGAACACCACCTGTGTACCTAACTGCTTCACCCTCTGTCCCAGAGCCATGAAGTCACTTTTGATACATTCCGAGGTATACCTGGCAGTATCATTTGTTCCAACATGGATTAGCAACATTGGGTAATAGTCAGTGGGCTTGATGAGTCTCGGCAAACTCTCCGTAACATCTTGGATTTTGGCACCAGGCAGACAGCATACCTCTCTGGACATCAAGTCTGGTCGGCAGATGGATGCCTCAGTACCCCTCAGAAGAGAGTCTCCAATCACCACTACCCTTCGTTTCCTTCTGGTCACTGATTCTGCAACTTTGGGGTACTTGAACTCTGGTTCTTCCCTTTCCAGGGATGCTTTCACCTCCTCCACTTCCTTGGCTGCATAATGGTTCTTCAATTCAAGGGCTGGAGAAGTTGGATTTGTGATTTTGCAGGCTCTGGTGACTTGTGTCCAACCATCGACATTCTGTTGGCACCCATCTTCTCCTGTGCTGGAGAGCTTGGTTGCTGCAAGAAGCATCTCATCAATGTTCTTCTCACTGTCTTGAATGCTCCTCAGCCTCGCCATCTCCTCTCTGAGTTCCTCTACTTGTTTCCTCAGAGCTTCAGCATGCAGGCACCCTGCATATGGAACTGGTTCTTCAACTGGCATTAGGACCTCTGTCTGGACCGAGGCAGAAGCTGTAACGGGGGCAACAGCTTTAGCAATATGATTTTTCCCAGCCATTGTTCTGTTCGTGGAGCTTAGGTATTGTTTGTTGATCTGTAGAGCCCTGATTAGGAAAGCTTAAAGAATGGTCTAGACTTTGGCAGCTGGGATTTAATGTTAAAAAAATGTAAGGTCATGCATTTGGACTGCAGCAATCCAAGGGAGCAATATAGTATATGGGGTGAAGTACTTTTCTACACTAAAGAAGAGCCGGACCTAGTCGTGGTCGTGTCTGATGACCTTAAAGCAGCTAAACAGGAAGAAAAGGTGACGGCAAAAGCTAGAAGGATGCTTGGGTGTATATGGAGAGGAATGGCTAGCAGAAAAAAGGTGATAATGCCTCTGTATAAGTCTTTGTTGCAACCTCATTTGGAGTATAGTGTGCAATTCTGGAGGCCGCACCTTCAAAAGGATTTGAACAGGATGGAGTCGGTGCAGAGGGTGGCTACTAAAATGATTAGTGGTCTTCATTATAAAGCATATGAGGACAGACTGAAGGATCTTAATATGTACACCTTAGAGGAAAGGCGGGATAGAGGTGATATGACTGAGATGTTCAAATACCTCCTTGGCATAAATGTTCAGGGAGAGAGCCTCTTTCAATTGAAAACAAGTTCTGCTACGAGGGACATGGGATGAGGGTGAAGGGAGATAGATTCAGGAGTGATATGCAGAAATATTTCTTTACGGAAAGAGTAGTGGATCCATGGAATAGTCTCCCAGTGGAGGTGGTAGAGATGAGGACAGTAACTGAATTCAAAAAAACATGGGACAAACACAGAGGATTTCTAAAGGTAAAAAGGGGACTGTTGTAGTTGTTGATATGGAAGGACAGACTAGATAGGCCTTGTGGTCTTTTTCTGTCATCATATTTCTATGTTTCTATGTATACCATCCGGTCCAGGAGATTTGATACTCTTCAGTTTATCAAATATTTGTAATAAATCTTCCCGGTGTATTGATATTTCTTTCAATTCTTCCATAGTATCACCTATAAATACCACTTCAGTCATGGGTAATATCCCTACATCTTCCTCAGTAAAGAATGAAGCAAAGAATTCATTCAGTCTCTCTGCTATGACATTGATCCCTCTTAGTGCCCCTTTTAACCTTCTATCATCTAATAGTCCAACTGACTCTCTCACAGGTTTTTTGCTACAAATGTACTTGAAAAAGTCTTTATTATGCATTTTTGCTTCCACAGCAAGCTTCTTCTCAAATTCTCTCTTTTACCTGACTTGTCAGTGACTTGCATTTAACTTGCCAGTGCTTGTGCTGTTTCCAGTTTTCGTCATTTGGCTTTTTTTTCATGGAACAACAGACTCTCTGACCTCACCTTTAAGCCATGCTGGCAGTTTTTTGGACTTCCTTCTACTTTCTTTTAAAGCATGGAATACAGCTGGTCTGTGCTTCCAAGATAGTATTTTTAAACAACACTCAAGCTTGATGTAATTCTTTAACCTTTTCAACTGCTCCTTTTAGTTTTTTCTCAACTATTTTCCTCATTTTATCATAGTCTCCCTTTCAAAAGTTAAAAAGTAGTACTGTAGATTTCCTTATCATCCATCCTCCATTAATTTAATCAAATGCAATAATGCTATGATCATGATTGCCAAGTGGTTCCAACACCCTTATATTTTGCACCAGATCTGGTATTCCACTAATGACTAGGTCCAAAATGGCTTCCCCTATGGTCCATTCATGAACCAGCTGCTCCAAGAAGCAATCATTTATTTCATCTAGAACCTTTATCTCCCTAGCATGTACTGACATGACACTGATCCAGTCAATACCAGGGTAATTGAAATCACCCATTATTATTACTGTGCTGTAACTTTTGTTAGCTTCCCTGATTTCTTTGAGCATTTCATCATCCATTTGTTCATTCTGGCCAGGTGGTCAATGGTACACCCTCACTGCCATCATCTTCCCCTTTTTACATGGAATTTCAATCCATAGAGATTCTACAGCAAATTTTGTTTCCTGCAAAAATTTAATCCTGTGTGACTCAATGCCCTCTCTAACTTAGAATGCAACCCCTCCACCAATTTGATAAGCTCTATCATTATGATATAATTTGTACCCAGGTATCACAGTGTCCCACTGGTTGTCCTCCTTTCACCATGTCTCTGAGATACCAATTATATCTAACCTCTCATTTAGTGATATATATTCTAATTCTCCCATCTTAATTTTTTAGACTTCTAGCATTTGCATACAAGCATTTTAGAGATTGTATTTTATTCATATTAACCTGGCTATCGGTAGGCAGGGGTAATTTGGAATCTTTAAGCTCTGTCTGTTCCGTACTCAAGGGCATTTGGGTTACTTTTGTCTTTATTGGAAACTTGATATGCCCTAACTTCATTATTTTGGTAGTAAGGATACAGTGTTCCGAGCCATGCGCTCTTGGGCAACTGTCAGCTCTCCCCTATTATGTAGTTTAAAAGCTGCTAAAGGTTAATGCCAGCAGTCTGGATCCATCCCAGTTAAGGTGAAGCCCATCCCTTCAGAAGAGCCCCTCCTTTCCCCAGAATGTTCACCAGTTCCTAAGAAATCCATAACCCTCATCCTTGCTCCATTGTCTCATCCAAACTTTGAGACTCCAGAGCTCTGCCTGCCTTTTGTGTCCTGCCTGTGAAACGGGAAGCATTACAGAGAACGCTACCCTGGACATTCTGGATTTCAACTTCCTACCTAAAAGCCTAAATTTAGCCTCCAGAACCTCCCTACCATATTTTCATATGTCATTGGTACTGACATGTACCAAGACAGCAGACTCCTCCCCAGCACTATCTAAGACATTGTCTAAGTGGCGCATGAGGTCCACTACCTTTGCACCAGGCAGGCATGTTACCAGGCAATCTTCACATCCCAGCTATCTACATGCCTAATGATTGAATCCCCAACTATAGTGGCTGTCCTATCCCTTCCCTCATGGGCATATGGCCCTGTAGAAACTTCCTCTGTGTGAGAGGGTTTTACTTCACCTGGAGGACAAGTCCTAGCTACAGGATCACTTCCTGCCACACCAGTGTGATGCTCTCCTATCACATGACCTCTCTCCTCCATGGCAACAGGGATGCTGCCAGACTGGAGGTGGGACTACAGGACTATATCCCTGTAGGGTTCGTCTATGAACCTCTCTGTCTTCCTTATGTCCTCCAAGTCTGCTACTCGATTCTCCAGAATTCAGACTCGTTCCCTGAGAGCAAACAGCTCCTTGAACTTAGTGCACACATTAGACCCCTCACCAACTGGGGAGAAAATCATACATGTGACACTCAATGCAAAAGACTGGAAAACCCCCATCTCACTGCTGGACTGCTATCTGCATCTTAGTTTTACAGTTGTGTTTAGATATTTAATTTCTTAACTTAGTAAGGGTTGTTGGATTACTTATACTAATAAAACTATACCTAATACATTTAATGTACTTTGTTCACCTGAAGTTTAATTAATCTCAGGTCCTTAATGTATGCCTGATGAGGATAAACAGCTGCACCTGAGAGTGAATATGGCACCTCCTTTCCTTTAAGAGGTGTAAGCACCTATAAAGCTATCATTATCCCAGGAGTGAGTGGGTGTCAGGGAGGGAAGGAGGGAGGGAGGGAAAGAAGACTTATTAAAAATTGGCTGATACACAGTACCCTGTCCTGTGCTTTTAAGGTAATCTGTGACCAATTTCTAGGGGGAGTCCCACAGCCCTAGTTTGGATAGAGGGAGTCTTGGGGTCTTCTTTTTTTAAATTTGTATTTATAGATTTTAACAAACTTATCCAGAAAACAAATCTGAATATGAATTACAGAAAAAGAATTCAAAGAGAAGAAAAATTAACTAAACGAAATTATACCAACTTTGTTTTGCCCACAAAATACAAAACCACAATAAGGCCCCAATTAAGAAAAACAAAGAGTTACAAGAGGGAAACCCACTATATCCCTGGAAATTAAGAAATCATAAGAGCATAGTTGGCATACATGGCAGCCGGCACAGGAAACTCATACCCGTCCTTCAGTTTCCCTACTCTGAAGAAATTGCACAAGTTGCTGGAGTTCAAAAAACAGAAATTGCTTAGACTGATACAACACAACACATTTACAAGGATACTTTAATCTAAATTGCGCACACAGAGCGATGACTCTCTGACGCAAGGCTAGGAAATCTTTCCGCCTCTTCTGGGTATCTCTAGACAAATCAGGAAAAATAGAAATTTTGGACCCCATAAACTGAGAAGCAGACATATTTTGGAAATATAGCCTAAGAACAGAGTTCCGGTTGGATTGAAATGCAAAGTATACCAACAGGGTGGCTTGGGTGGTCACCAACTCCAGGGGACTTTCTTAAAACGCCAAAAGATCCAACTGGGCAGGTCCTGTGGCACCTCCAGAGTCCGATTCCATGCCTTGCACAGAAAAAGATATCACCACATACTGTGACCTCACTATAGGGGACAAGGATTTAACAGGCATTCGCAGGTCATCTGTAAAGTACTTATGGACCAAGTCCACAGGTTTCAGAAATGGGGATCGAGGGAAATTCAAAAATCTCAAGTTGTTCCGACGCAGTCAATTATCCATAAATTCAATCTGCCTTGCTTGAATCAAACACTCCCTGGAATGTGCACCACCAAGGGTGTGCAGCTCTTCAACCCTGGTTTCCAGCTGAGTCACCCATGAAGCATGCTCCGCTAACTCTGTCTCCACCATTGAACACTGAGCTTTAACAGATACTAATCTTGAGTAAAAGTCCCCACAATAGGAAGAAGGGCCTGTTGGAGTGAAGATATCGCTTCCCATAAGCTATCCAGTGTCACTAGCGCAGGTCTTTCCAAACAGCCAAAAGCCCGGACAGACGAGGTGTTAGGGGAACTGGTCTTCAATTGCTCCTCGCTTAGACTACCCCCAGGAGAAAGAACCAATGCTCTACTCTCTGCTGCAGTCACCACCAATGTCAGCTTTGATGGAGAACCCTCCACAGCGCCGGGAACCTCCCGGTCTGGAGACGCTACCTCATGCTGCCCCTCCTCGAAGCAACTTCCGGGCTGTGACAGGAGCACTTAAACAGGGCTCAGTTCCACCCCATTACTCAGATCCACTGAAGAAACCCGCAAATCAGCCAAAGCCATGGGAGACGCCGACAGAAGACAGAACCCAGCTACAGAAAACTGCACCAAGCCGGCCGCAGGTGAAGAGGTGTTAGAGGGCTTTAGGGATCATTGTTTCCTCTTTTTCCCCATTGGTAAGGCCAATGTAGCTAACCGGCTCAGCAAACCCACCTCAGCGTCCTACTCCACTGCCATCTTGGATCTTGGGGTCTAAATTTAACCAGAAAGCTTTTTTCTGTGTTTTAAATTTAAACTGTGTTTTAAATTTAAACTGAATGCTCTTTGCTGCTACTAGGCCCTGACTGATTTAACAAATACACTGGGTTCACATATTAATCAGCTTTAATCTAATGAATTCCTTTTTCCCCAAGATTTAGAAAAATTCCCAGAAGTAAATACTTACAATTGTAGATCTTTCTCCAGAAGTAATAGTATGAAAGGCCAGACTGTATGGTCTTTTTCTGCTTTCATGTGTCTATGTTTCTAAATGGGATAGAGACTAGCTTCCTACCCTGCTAATACATAAATTGTATCATGATAGGTCAAGTTCCTCTTACTGCTTTCTTGTTCTTTCTCAGGCCAGCACTGTTGTGTCTAGATAGAAGAAAAAGTAGGGATGATAGTCAAAAGGACTTATCTGGTTAGCAGAACTAATTGTCTCCCAAGTTCAAAATTGTGGGTATGACCACCTAGTGGTAGTCTTGCAGTACTACTGCTGGGGTCAATTTGTCAAATAAAGAGAAATTGCTGGGCTAAATTCATGCATCTGTGACTAGCTCTCAGGCGCCATCTCTATAATTAGTCAACACAGAATGAACACATTATGAATTGCTTTATTATACAACAAATGTTATAATATTGCACCCAACCCTTTAACTTCAGAACCAATATATATACAAATGCAAACAGTTTTAAACTTTACACAAGAGCTTAACTAAAGATTTGTTCAAATATTATTATATCAAATGCACAAAGACAGCAATACAAGAAAATGATGGGGTTGATATTTAGCTTTGGTCATCAGCACTTTTAAAGCACACGGCGGCTGCTGCTGAAAATAAAACTAAAAATTCTGCGTCAAAGCCCATCCAGCATCTGGTGCTGAATATCCACTTTTGCCAGCGATCACAGCAGGTATCCGTTCAGCAGTGATATACAACCAGTAACTGGATAGCTAAACCACATTGACCTGTCCTAACTCTACAGTATGTGGTTTACCAATCTGGTTAGTGACTCACTATCACTGCTGACCAGATAGCTACCATGATTGCCCCCGTTCCTCCCACAGTCCGCTCCAGATTTAAGCAGGCATCTTTCCTGCAGTCTGTAGGAATATTCATAACACTTTTGAATGCCACCTCTGATATGTTCTTAAAGCAGGTACAAAAGAATAAGGTAGAAGGCAAGGAAGAAAATGAGCAGCAAGTTTAGGAAATTTGCAACATCCCTGATTTAATCCAATAACAGATGAAGACTTTAAAATTTGCTTTTCAGTCTCAGGCTGATAATGTTTCTCCAATGGATCTTTATATGAAAAGGCTGTTCTCAGTTTTTGTTTCTGTGCACAGTTAACTCATGCCTAATTGGACCACTTTGCAAGTACAAAGTCAGCCAGTTGAACATTACAAAGAGAAATGCTAGCAACAAGTTCTGATTACAAGTGCAGGTGCTGGCAATATAATTATAGTGTTGGATTTGGGAAGTAATGTGCATTTGCAAACGTCCAGTAAGAGTGTGAAAATTAAGTATAGTTTCATACTCACCATCTTGTAATATCCATGGGATCACAGCCCCTCCAAGGCTCTGAACAGACTTCCTCTCAGTATTCCCAACACAGCTAGTCGTCTGCAGGAAGTGAGCATTCCTCTCCAACGTTTCCAGCTTATATGTTTTTCTGACTCACTCTTTGTGGTTCAGTCCTTATCTGTTTCTTTTATCAACAATATAGACTGCCTTTCCATCCTCAGATCAAAAGCAGAGCCAGGCTTCTTCTTAAGAGACTTCTCCCATTACATTTCAGAAATTTCTTGACTGCAACCAATCAACAAACATAAACTGGCAGGGCCAACTCAACCATCTGGCAAACCAGGCATTCGCCTAGGGCAGCAATAGATTTTAACAGCCAAAGGTTGTGCAAAGTTTAAAGTTTGCCCAGGGCGCCAACACCTTGAACCAACTCTGGGACTGGTCCTGTAAACAGATAGCTCAATTTACTGTAATAAACACGTTGAAGGACTATTTCTTGGAAAACAAGTCACAAATATGTTCAGGTTGATATTTATTTATTTAAAAGGATTTATATCCCGCGCAAACGCCGAGGCGGGTTACAAAATATATGCACAATAAATCATATCCAACAAGGACAAATACAAATATAAACATTATAATTAAAAATAGCCATTAAAACATTGATATATTATATCATAATTGTCATCAGAGGCTCAACGCAGGTTATAAATGCCCACACATCACACTTCCCCATCAGACAAATTCAGGAAAAACCTGTTTAAATAAATGAAATTTCAGTTTTGAAATATTGAGCCCCTGTGGTCAGCATTTTTTTTAAAACACTGGGCTAAAAAAATCTGGATATTCAGCATTGCTATCCAGATAGTTAACCAGATAATATTGGGCTCTTCTAAGTTATCTGTACATTTATCCAAATAATAGTGGCAAATATCACCGCTATCTGGAAATTCACTTTTCTACTCACGACTGGCCCAACCACAAGGCAAACAAGGCAGCCACCTAAGGTGGAAGCTTGGGGGTGAGGGGGGAGAGCTGGCCATTCAAAGCTTAAAAATTGAGTCTGATAGCTGGGCGGTGAGTGTAAAGTTTCAGGTTTGCCTAGAGCACCAACACCTTGAACCAACTCTGGCTCCCCCTCACTTTGCCCATAGACTGTTTTGTCACTAACTGGATTGTACTGAGGTGGACCGAGAACTATTCAGCAGCATTCTCCACACTAGAGGGTTTTATCTGTCCATTAAAATGCATATTAGAAACAGAGGGCTAGATTTACTTAAGTGTGCTACTGTATTAGCATATTCTAACATGCATCATCGTGTATTATTTACCACAGATCCCTTTTTATGCAATGATGCCTATTTATCAATAACGTCTGCAAAATTATATTAATGGGTGCTAATACTATTAAATCTAGCTCAAGCTCCTATTCCAGATTCAGTTGAATTTATCTTGATTCTACACAAACCAGGCTTTTTTATTATTTAAATTCCAGAATTCCAAGTTTGCCCTAGGGATATCACAGACGGTTGGCTTTTTAGGACTTCCACAATGCATATTCATGAGGTGAATTTGAATGTATTAGAGACTTAGTTTATGCAAATTGTTCTCATGCATGCTCATGGTTGATATCCTGAAAACCCAACAGACTGTGAGGATCTTAGGATAGGTTAGAAAGCCTTGATTTAAACTTTGACAAATCTCTATTTTTAATATAAGTATAAATCTACATAATAACATAGTAGTAACATAGCAAATGATGGCAGATAAAGACCAGCATGGTCCATCTAGTCTGCCCAGTACGATCTGGATCCAAACTGGTTTTTAAAGATATAAGCCTGGTGAGTATGGAGATTCCAGTTGAATAGCAAAAGGCTCCAATTTGTCCAAGCTAATTTGTGGCCCCCTCCCTACCCTCAACAGAAAGGGGTTTGGATTCAGCCCCAATCAGTTTGTCACAATTGTTTTTGCCACTGCACTGCTCAAAAGTGCAATGGTTGCAACGTCTGTCAACATGACTCAGATGCTTTATATAAATATGTTATTGTTTTATCAGCTAATTAAATCAACACATCTGTTTACTAACTTAGATTTCCTGGAGTTCTTCTGACATTAAGTTACATGACTTGTCCTTTGTTCATGCTATGCTGCATTTGATTTTTCAGACCAAAACAACAGTCTCATTTTTCTCTGCCACTTATATCTTGCAGGCTGATGAGCTCTTAACAATAAACACTGCAAAATCATTTTTAATAGGCAATCAAGTTCTATATTCTTAATCCAATGAAACATAAACACTCATTTAAAAATGATTTCACAGCATTTATTCTTAAGCAAACACATGGCTGAAACAGTTGTCTATTCTTTATTGAGCAGTGTCTGAATTCTAAAGCAAGCTATTCCTTTGCATTCAGTATAAAATTGACAGACTGCATTGCCTTACCAAAATAATAAATTATGCTTATAATGTATCTGATTTCTCTTCTTTTTATTCTATACTGTTAAACAATTGTGATTACTGTGCTTCTTTTCTTGATAATAACACTGTTTAATAATCAGGGTATTGTGGTTTCTAATCACTTAGTAACTAAGAAAGGCCTCGCAATTTACCATTCACACCTTGCCAAGAAAACCCAGGGGGCTAGGGTTGCCAGGAGTTGGCATCAACTTGACAGCACACAACAACAACAAAGATAGAACTCTGTTCAAGTACAGAAGAGATTTCATCTAAAAGGGCAATTTGATCACAGGGCACCTAGAAAACAAAGACACATAAATGCATAAATGTTGCCTGTCTGCTAAAGGCAACATCTGCACTTATGCATCATTTCTATAACAGACTACTTGAAACCTCCAGCACAAAGCCACACTTGCTCTGACCTAGGACCAATTTTGTGCATGTATGTACCAGTAGAAATCTGCATATAGGCAGTGCCTATCCCTCCCCTGCTCCCCACATTCTCTGTCCTCAGGAGCACCAATGCATGTATGACAAAATGTAGATGCTATGAATCTCATATTCAAAGAGTTTAGGTGTCTAACTTCTTTAATATGAGAGTGGAAAGAGTAGCCTAGTGGTTAGAGCAGCAGGATGGGACCCAAAGAAAACCAGCAGGCAAATCCCTTTGACACTTCTTTGGGCCTTGGGTAAGTCACTTAATCCTCCATTTTTCACGTACAAGCTTAGATTGTAAGCCCTCCAGCAACAGGAAAATATTTACTGTACCTTGTTTTTGAACCATTATTGAAAAGTATAAGCTATAAATAAAGACATTTGAAAATTAACTAAATTTATACATTTGGCTTTACTAGGTTCCTAAATTTAGGAGCTTAAAAAGTAGATGACAACAGGTGAGATTTAGGGTGAGGGAATATGTTTGGAGTTTAAAATTAAGGATTAAGGATTAAAGTTTTGCAGGAAACAAAATTTGCTGTAGAATCTCTATGGATTGAAATTCCATGTATAAAGGGGAAGGCGATGGCAGTGGGGGTGTACTATTGACCGCCTGGCCAGAATGAACAAATGGATGCTGAAATGCTCAAAGAAATCAAGGAAGCTAACAAAAGTTACAGCGCGGTAATAATAATAATGGGCGATTTCAATTACCCCGGTATCGACTGGGTCAGTGTCACGGCAGGACATGCTAGGGAGATAAAGTTCCTAGATGACATAAATGACTGCTTCTTGGAGCAGCTGGTTCATGTACCGATCAGAGGGGAAGCCATATTAGACCTAGTCCTTAGTGGAACACCAGATCGAGTGCAAGAGATAGGGTGTTGGGGCCACTTGGCAATAGTGATCATAGCATGATCGCCTTTGATTTAATTAGTGGAAGAGGGATAGTAAGGAAATCCACAGTACTACCTTTTAACTTTCGAAAGGGAGACTATGATAAAATGAGGAAAATAGTTAAGAAAAAACTAAAAGGAGCAGTTGCAAAGGTTAAAGACTTACATCAAGCTTGGGTGTTGTTGAAAAATACTATCTTGGAAACCCAGACCGCCTGTATTCCATGCTTTAAGAAAAGGGGAAGGAAATCCAAAAAACTGCCAGCATGGTTTAAAGGTGAGGTCAGAGAGGCTGTTCTTGCCGAGAAAGCATCTTTCAGGAAATGGAAAAAAGAGCCAAACGATGAAACCTGGAAACAGCACAAGCACTGGCAGGTTAAATGCAAGGCACTGATAAAGAAGGCAAAGAGAGAATTTGAGCAGAAGCTTGCTGCGGAAGAAAAAACGCAAAATAAAGATTTTTTCAAGTACATTCGTAGCAAAAAACCTGTGAGAGAGTCAGTTGGACCATTAGATGATAGAGGAGTTAAAGGGGCACTAAGAGGCGACAAGGCGATAGCGGAGAGACTGAATGAATTCTTTGCTTCGGTCTTTACTGAGGAAGATGTAGGGATGTTACCCATGACTGAAGTGGTATTTAAAGGTGTGGAAGAATTGAAGGAAATATCGATACATCGGGAAGATGTATTACAACTATTAGATAAACTGAAGAGTAGCAAATCACCTGGGCCGGATGGTATACATCCAAGGGTGTTGAAAGAACTGAAATATGAGATTGCAGACCTGCTATTAGTCATCTGTGAACTATCATTAAAATCATCTCTAATACCTGAAGATTGGCGGATCGTCAATGTAACACCAATTTTTAAAAAGGGTTCGAGGGGTGATCCAGGAAACTACAGACCGGTGAGCCTCACGTCAGTACCGGGAAAAATGGTAGAAACCATCATAAAGAATAAAATTACTCAGCATGTAGATATTCATGGCCTAATGGGAGACAGCCAACATGGCTTTAGACAAGGAAGATTTTGTCTTACTAATCTGTCATCTTTTTTTGAAAGTGTGAATAAACAGGTGGACAAAGGTGAGTCGGTTGATATAGTGTATCTGGACTTTCAGAAAGCCTTTGACAAGGTCTCTCATCAGAGACTTTTGGCAAAACTAAAGAGTCATGAGATAGGAGGCAGTGTACTACTGTGGATCAGGAACTGGTTAAAAGATAGAAAGCAGAGGGTTGGGCTAAATGGCCAATTTTCCCAATGGAGAAAGATGAATAGTGGTGTACCCCAGGGATCTGTGCTGGGTCCGCTGCTTTTTGACATATTCATAAATGACCTGGAAAGTGGAATAATGAGTGAGGTTATCAAATTTGCAGATGACACAAAACTATTTAAAGTTGTTAAAACCCAAGAGGATTGTGGAAAATTACAAGAGGATCTTGATAAATTGGAAGACTGGGCATCAAAATGGCAGATGAAATTTAATGTGGACAAGTGCAAAGTTATGCACCTAGGGAAGAACAACCCAAACTATGGTTACACGATGGAAGGTTCCACATTAGGAACCACCACCCAGGAAAAAGATTTAGGTGTCATTGTGGATAACATGTTAAAACCCTCGGTCCAGTGTGCAGCGGCAGCCAAGAGAGCAAATAGAATGCTAGGTATCATGAGGAAAGGAATGGAAAATAAAACAAAAGATATTATAATGTCTCTATACCATTCCATGGTGAGACCGCACCTTGAATATTGTGTGCAATTCTGGTCGCCGTATCTTAAAAAGGATATAGCGTTATTAGAAAAGGTTCAGAGAAAAGCCACCAAAATGGTAGAGGGGATGGAAGGATACTCTTATGAAGAAAGGCTAAAAAGGTTAGGGCTCTTTAACCTGGAAAAGAGACGGCTGAGGGGAGATATGATAGAAGTCTATAAATTAATGAACGGAGTGGAACGGGTAAACGTAGATCGACTGTTTACATTATCAGAATATAAAAAGACAAGAGGACATGCAATGAAGCTACAGGGTAAACTATTTAAGACTAATAAAAGAAAATATTTTTTCACTCAACTTGTAATCAAACTCTGGAATTTGTTACCGGAGGATGTAGTAAAGGCTGTTAGTGTATGTAGCTGGGCTTTTTTTTTTTGGTTTTTTTTTAACTTTCTCTTTATTAATTTTTCAAAAAAATACACCAGAATAAACTGAATGTAAATAGAATACAGACATATCAAAAGATGGGGTTCCAAGATGGCGGATGAGCTGAACGGTCTGTCGGGTGTGTGTTAGCTGGCTCCGACTCGCGACGACGTTATGGGGAGAAAGAGGAAGCAATTATCACAAAACCCCCCCGAAACCTCTACTCCTACCGTTCGGGCGTCACAGTCGGTGATTCCGGGCTTTTTTCCACCGATGGATCCTGGTGTGGCTTCGGCGGATCAGACGCGCTCCTCGTCTGATCTGAGCAATGGGGTGGTTTTGAGTCCCCAACAGCAGTTGCCGCCGCAACCTGGAAGAGTTCCTGGGGTTGGTTTGCCTGTCGGCATATCCCCGGATGACGGAAGAGCGCCTGCAGTGGAGGGGGCTGCCCCGACCCAGAGGGAGAGTGTTCCGGTTGCTGCGCTGGGAGGAGGAGAGATTCCTTCGATGGCTGGGGCAAGCGGCGGATTGGTGAGGCTATCTTTAGCTTCTTCTCTCTCTCTGGTTACTCCTGAGTTGCAGGCTGTGGATAGACCGGCGACAGTCACTTTGGATAGCTTATGGGATGCCATAACTTCCCTTCAACAATCTCTTCTGCCTATTGTGGCTACTCTTTCTCATGAGATGAGTGTGGTGAAGGCGCAGGCTGAGTCTGAACGCTCGAGAGTGGAAGGACATGCTGTGAGGCTTTCACAAGTGGAGGCCCAGACTGTCGAATTATAGGAACTGGGTGCTACTCAGGCTAAAGGAGCTTTAATTATGGGAAGGCGTCTGGAGTTCCTGGACAATCAAGCAAGGAGGAATAATTTGTGTTTCTTGAATTTTCCCAGGTCCCCCTTGTTGGATCCTCTGGAGCTGGTTCAGAGGTTCCTTACTGAGGTCCTACTCATGCCTTCTGGAAATTTACCTCCTATTATCCGGGCTCAGTATGTATCTATTTCCTCAACAGAGGCTTTGGGTGGGGGAACCTCGGTGGAGCCTACTGTTCCAGCTCAGATGGATCTGTCAGGATTTCTGGAAAGCTCCCTTGAGTTGGTTACCAGTAGAGCTACATTGCTGGTGTCCTTTGCTTTTGAGTCGGACCGGAATTCTGTTCTGCGCCTATATTTTCTTAAGATGAATGTTTCTCAATTTATGGGGTCTAAGATATTAATTTTTCCAGATTTAGCGAGAGACACCCAGAAAAGGCGGAGAGAGTTTTTGGCCCTGCGTCAACGCTTTCTTAACCTGGGGGCACAGTTTAAGTTGAAATATCCGTGTAAGTGTTTTATAGTTCATAATTCTAAGCAATTTCTTTTCTTTGAACCCCTACAATTGAAATTGTTTCTTGAGAGTAAGGATGGGGGGGGATTGGATCCTGTACCGGCTGCCACATGTACCACCTAAGCTCTATTAGTTATAGCATTTGGTTGTTATTCTTAGATTAGAAATTTCTTTTTTCTTGGAACCTTATGGAGGTTTTTATTGAGGTCTATACCAAGTTTGTATTTTTGGTGAAGTGTAGCTGGGTTTAAAAAAGGTTTGGACAAGTTCCTGGAGGAAAGGTCCATAAACCATTATTAAGAAGGGACCCAGGATATCAATGCTTGACCTAGTACAAGCATTGCAGAACCTGTGTCTTTTGGGGAAACTGCTAGGTATGTATGACCTAGATTGGCCACTGTTGGAAACAGGATACTGGGCTTGATGGACCTTGGTCTGACCCAGTATGGCATATCTTATGTTCTTATGTTCTAAAATTGATCTTCATCATTAGGTATCTAAATTACAATCCTAAATCTAGGAAATGAATGGCAGGTCTACATGTAGGATCATATCTTATAGGCACCTAAATTTAGCTGAGTTTTCAGATGCAACTTAGGTCTATAGGTTTGACTAAATATAGGGGACTAATTTAGCTGCCTGTTATGTCCCTATATTTATGAGCTCAGCTTTTTTTAAATATCTGGCCCTATGTTTTCTGAGTGCCTACTTTTATCTTGTCACCTGTGCCACAGTCTCTGAGGATCAGAAAATAGGTTCCCCTTAAATTATAGATAGCCCATGGTAAAAGAAAGGCCAGGGGTTGGGTCACTGAGGCTGCAAGGTAACCAGGGGCCTGGCACCCTATATGGCCCCTACAGGCATGTGGATTCGGGAGTACAGGGGGGGAGGTGGAATGAAGGCGGCAGTCGGGGAATTTGAAATTCTGTGACATGGGCATATCCTGGGATTTCATTGGGCAGGTGGGAAGGGGGGACAGTAGGCGAGTTAAATAGGGATGGCCCTCCCTCTGGATCCCTACGGGCAGACTTGCAGTGCCGTGGGCAGTTGGCTTACCGGAATCGGTGTGGCCCAGTTGGTCATACCGCATCGGGAAGGAGTGACGAATCTGGTGAGTCAGAGGAGGAAGGCAAAAAGAGGAGTTCTGCAGTCAGGGCCTGTTCAGGCATGAGAGATGGCAAGTGGAGCAGCTCCACAACATGTGGTTGAAAGGCTTAGTTGGGAGTGGGGTGAAACATGTGGCCAGAAGTCCCATGCAACGAGGGTTGCAGGATGAGGCCAGAGTGGAGCATGGGTAGCAGGAGCGTAGCAGTTGTGTGGTACCATG
Source organism: Ichthyophis bannanicus (assembly GCA_033557465.1). Classification (NCBI taxonomy): domain Eukaryota; kingdom Metazoa; phylum Chordata; class Amphibia; order Gymnophiona; family Ichthyophiidae; genus Ichthyophis; species Ichthyophis bannanicus. The sequence continues at coordinate 219,232,676 of CM066036.1, forward strand.
GGAACGGGGCCCATGGGAAGTGTGTCGGCGCACAGCAAGTCCAGGACTCTGTGTGCTGTCTTGTGGAGGGGCAAAAAAACAAGGGGAAGAGGTGAGAGTGCTAATCCATTGCACCGGGTTGGGGGGGGGTGAGCAGATTAGCGGGAAGGTGCAGGATGCCAACATGGGAAAGCTGAACTTGATCAAAGAGAAGAAGATACAAGCAGGAGGAGGGGCATTAAGGACAAGTGCAGGACAGTGGCAGACAAGTAGAGCTGGGAGGAGGATGGCCAGGGCCAAGTGAGGGCAGAGGGGTGCAATCTATGAGGTTTGGGGGGGATGTGGACACCAAGCTGGGTAGCGGCAGAACAGCAATATTTACTTACCTCTATGGGCTTTAAATCATTTGAGATCCTCCAAAGGGAGTTTGACTTGTCCCATAAATGGTCTACCAGTTCATACAGCTTAAACATTGTCTGCAGACCACTGGAATTATCCCTTCCCAGCTCCTGTCAGAGTGGCCCCAAATTATTAAACTTCTGGGAATAGCGGGCTTAGGTAAAGTCTCCTCCCAGTTGTTCACTTATTTCCATCTATGTATTGGAGTTGAGAAAGTATGGGCATCGGATGTGGGGGAACTTCTCACTCGCCATCATTGGCAGAGGTTTTGGGGTTCTTTCACCTTAACTCAGACATTGTTTTTCTTGGCACATAGGACATATATTACTCCAGTTGCCTTGGTAAAATGGACCCCATAACAAGGTAATAAATGCTGGGACTTGTGGTACACAGGTGATAATCTTTGCCCATATATGGTTTGATTGCCCCAGTGTTCAGATGTTTTGCCATAGAGTCTGGATGAAACTTTCCCATATATTCCACCTTACTGAATCACTCACTAATCTTATTGTTATCTATAGATCCCTTGCAGGCATATACTCTCTCTCCAAAGCAGATTTGTTAATTAGCATTGCTATTAAGAATTTTCTTACACATTGGAAAGACTCTTCTTCGCTCACTCTGCATCACTGGTGGAGTATGGTTTGTCAGTATTGATGATATGAAATGGCTTACCATATATCTCAGACACAGATCTTTTCCAGTTGCTGGAAATGGAAAGCCCTTTAACTATATAGTATGGTCATTGTCTCATACCTAGCAATAAGGAGTCAGTAACATGTGTATAATATTTGGTTTGTTCTGTATTAGTATGGAGCCAGGGGTGGGGAAGAGAGGGGACTGAGAGATATTACCTGTGTATTGTGGGTGTTCAGTTGTGGTATTATTGTTAATATGAAAATTTAAATAAAGGCTAAAAAAGAAAAGATTACTTACTAAGGAAAAAAAATATATTCCTCTAATCTTCATATCTCTAATTATATTTATACTTATATGTATTCTCCACTTACCTCAACTTCCCCTTTAATTCTTTACTTTACCTTTTACTCCTTATTTATTTTTATTTCCAGAAACAGGTGTACATTTTCTATTTCCTTATAAATTAGATATTCCTATAATTCTTTTCTATAGTTTATAGTCTCCTCACTCAGATCCACTAACATGCAGCTACACTCATTCACCAACAATCACCAACTGAACAAAAAAAAATTGCCTCACTAAGATTCTAAACTCATTCTATAGTCCCATTCTAATTAACATAAAATCTCAATTTTCCCTTTTTTATATAATTTTCCTATATTACCATCAATAGAGATCCTCATAACATTTTTCAAAGCAGTCTTTGTCTTCTCACAGTCTAAAGAAAATGATTTCAGCAATCTGTGTCCTTGAAATTAAGCAGTTACAGCTGACCACTTTGCAACTTTGTAGCCAAGCAAATCTCTCCCTCTCCAATCACATATGGTACTTTTATTACCTTAAAACTGAAATGTTAACAGTTAAAAACGTTTACAAATACCTTTTATTTATAAGAACCATTTGTATTAAGTTAGAAAAGCTTTGTGATGGTTTATAAAGTTCAGCACTGCTTACATGCTAAGCTTTTATACTGGCAAAAATCATGGTTTTAAATGGACTTAAAGATCCCTAAAAATATCACTTCAGTGCTCACTAGGATCCTATATCACTCCAAACCTTCAAAACACTCAATAATTTAACTTTTATTCTCAGGCCATTTTGTCCAAAGCCACACCCCCTTTCCTTGAAATGCTGCAAAATGCAGCAATTTAAACTGTAAAAAAAATACTTCATGAGACCCTCACCTCCCTTTCATTAAAACTTTTAAAATTATATTTTTAATTTTTGGCCCTCTCTCATGGCACGCACACCACTCCCTACTGGGCACACATGGTGGAGCCAGTGTGGCAGACCTATCTTAACGTGGTAGGTGGTTTGCCTACCTCCTGCCTCCACGTCAGGCCCAGTGGATATTCCCTCCTAGATCAAAGCCTTGGAATGGAAGAGTAGCCTAGTGGTTAGGATGGCAGTCTGGGACTAGAAAGACCATGGTTCATATACAACTGATGCTACTTATAGCCTTGAGCATTTAACTCTCTACTATCTTAGGTATAAACGTAGATTGTATGCTCTCTGGGGACAGGAAATACCTGCTGTTCCCGAATGTAACTTGCCTTGAACTACTATTGGAATGGTGCTAATAAATGATATGCTAGTGCACATTAGTAAATCTAGTGTAAACATGGATCTGAGAAATTTAACTCAGCCATGACAATTTGAATTTTGACTCAAATCTTTTAATAGTGGACTCAGAAGTTTAGAAATAAATAGAAAATATTAAAAACTCAGTAGAACTAAATTGAGACTGGGATGAAGCTATTCACCCATCCCTGGTGCTAATAGTCTTTGCTATAAGCCCAACTAATTTTGAAACATTATTTTAGCATGCTATTTCCCATGCCTGGTTCATAGGCATTGATCAATTGATGGATTAAATTAATGATTGCAGACCGCATGTGCACTTAAAGTGCCATGTTAAAGAAGGCTTGGTCCTCAGATTTCAGGTATGATTTACAGTACATATTCTTCAGATTTTCCTTCACTAACTGGCACAAATTGAAAGGGCTAGTTAGTTTAGGAGACCTCCCCGGTTAAGAAATAGCTGCTAACTGGAACCTCCCAGTGGGTTTTCATTCTCAGTTCTGAAAGTGGATGTCTGACTTGTTGTCAGCACTTTTGTCTTCTTTAAATTTAGGGGCCGTTTTACTAATGCATTACTCATACCCAACAATCTAAAATCCCTCTCCACTCAGCACAGTCTCTCTCTTCAATCCCTCCCATTCTCTTGGCAGAAGAATAAAAATTCAAAGTTCAAGATGCTTCTAGGCAGGGACATAATATTGGAGACCAAGTTAGTAGATGGTAATACAATATGTTATTGCCATTTGGCACAGGAAAAGGTAATAAAGAGAACAAATGGCAAATATGTGTAGGCTAGGAGACTTTGTGGCTTCTAAGTGTGAATTATGTGTTGTATGCAGAGGTTCAAAGGTGGAGATTTGTGCTAAATATATAGCAAAAGCACCATGAATGATGATTAATTGCCGTTGAGTCATCCTAGTGACCACATAGACAGATAAGAACATAAGAACATAAGATATGCCATACTGGGTCAGACCAAGGTCCATCAAGCCCAGTATCCTGTTTCCAACAGTGGCCAATCTAGGTCATACATACCTAGCAGTTTCCCCAAAAGACACAGGTTCCGCAATGCTTGTACTGGGTCAAGCATTGATATCCTGGGTCCCTTCTTAATAATGGTTTATGGACCTTTCCTCCAGGAACTTGTCCAAACCTTTTTTAAACCCAGCTACACTAACAGCCTTTACTACATCCTCCGGTAACAAATTCCAGAGTTTGATTACACATTGAGTGAAAGAATATTTTCTTTTATTAGTCTTAAATAGTTTACCCTGTAGCTTCATTGCATGTCCCCTAGTCTTTCTATATTCTGATAACGTAAACAATCGATCTACGTTTACCCGTTCCACTCCGTTCATTAATTTATAGACTTCTATCATATCTCCCCTCAGCCGTCTCTTTTCCAGGTTAAAGAGCCCTAACCTTTTTAGCCTTTCTTCATATGAGTATCCTTCCATCCCCTTTGGTGGCTCTTCTCTGAACCTTTTCTAATAACGCTATCTCCTTTTTAAGATACGGCGACCAGAATTGCACACAATATTCAAGGTGCGGTCTCACCATGGAACGGTATAGAGGCATTATAATATCTTTTGTTTTATTTTCCATTCCTTACCTTATGATACCTAGCATTCTATTTGCTCTCTTGGCCGCCGCTGCACATTGGGCCGAAGGTTTTAACATGCTATCCACAATGACGCCTAAATCTTTTTCCTGGGTGGTGGTTACTAATGTGGAACCTTGCATCGTGTAACCATAGTTTGGGTTGTTCTTCCCTAGGTGCATAACTTTGCACTTGTCCACATTAAATTTCATCTGCCATTTGGATGCCCAATCTTCCAATTTATCAAGATCCTCTTGCAATTTTCCACAATTAACAACTTTAAACAGTTTTGTGTCATCTGCAAATTTGATAACCTCACTCATTATTCCCCTTTCCAGGTCATTTATGAATATGTCAAAAAGCAGCAGACCCAGCACAGATCCCTGGGGTACTCCACTATTTACCTTTCTCCAATGGGAAAATTGGCCATTTAGCCCTACCTTCTGCTTTCTATCTTTTAACCAGTTCCTGATCCACAATAGTACATTACCTCCTATCTCATGAATTTTTAATTTTGCCAAAAGTCTCTGATGAGGGACCTTGTCAAAGGCTTTCTGAAAGTCCAGATACACTATATCAACCGACTCACCTTTGTCCACCTGTTTATTCACACTTTCAAAAAAACATAACAGATTAGTAAGACAAGATCTTCCTTGTCTAAAGCCATGTTGGCTGTCTCCCATTAGGCCATGACTATCTACATGCTGAGTAATTTTATTCTTTATGATGGTTTCTGCCATTTTTCCCGGTACTGACGTGAGGCTCACCGGTCTGTAGTTTCCCGGATCACCCCTCGAACCCTTTTTAAAAATTGATGTTACATTGGCGATCCTCCAGTCTTCAGGTATTAGAGATGATTTTAATGATAGTTCACAGATTACTAATAGCAGGTCTGCAATCTCATATTTCAGTTCTTTCAACACCCTTGGATGTATACCATCCGGCCCAGGTGATTTTCTACTCTTCAGTTTATCTAATAGTTGTAATACATCTTCCTGATGTATCGATATTTCCTTTAATTCTTCTGCACCTTTAAATACCACTTCAGTCATGGGTAACATCCCTACATCTTCCTCAGTAAAGACCGAAGCAAAGAATTCATTCAGTCTCTCTGCCATCGCCTTGTCACCTCTTAGTGCCCCTTTAACTCCTCTATCATCTAATGGACCAACTGACTCTCTCACAGGTTTTTTGCTATGAATGTACTTGAAAAAATCTTTATTTCGTGTTTTTGCTTCCGCAGCAAGCTTCTCCTCAAATTCTTCCTTTGCCTGCTTTATCAATGCCTTGCATTTGACTTGCCAGTGCTTGTGCTGTTTCCAGGTTTCGCCATTTGGCTCTTTTTTCCATTCCTTGAAAGATGTTTTTTTGGCAACAACAGCCTCTCTGACCTCACCTTTAAACCATGCTGACAGTTTTTTGGACTTCCTTCCACTTTTCTTAAAGCGTGGAATACAGCTGGTCTGGGCTTCCAAGATAGTATTTTTCAACAACACCCAAGCTTGATGTACGTCTTTAACCTTCGCAACTGCTCCTTTAATTTTTTCTTAACTGTTTTCCTCATTTTATCATAGTCTCCCTTTCGAAAGTTAAAGGGTAGTACAGTGGATTTCCTTACTATCCCTCCTCCACTAATTAAATCAAAGGTTATCATGCTATGATCACTATTGCCAAGTGGCCCCAACACCCTTATCTCTTGCACTACATCTGGTGTTCCACTAAGGACTAGGTCTAATATTGCTTCCCCTCTGGTCGGTTCATGAACCAGCTGCTCCAAGAAGCAGTCATTTATTTCATCTAGGAACTTTATCTCCCTAGCATGTCCTGTTGTGACACTGACCCAGTCGATGCCGGGGTAATTGAAATCACCCATTATTATTACTGCACTGTAACTTTTGCTAGCTTCCTTGATTTCTTTGAGCATTTCATCATCCATTTGTTCATTCTGGCCAGGCGGACGATAGTACACCCCCACTGCCATCGCCTTCCCCTTTTTACATGGAATTTCAATCCATAGAGATTCTACAGCAAATTTTGTTTCTTGCAAAACTTTAATCCTTTCTGACTCAATGCCCTCTCTAACATAGAGCACAACCCCTCCACCAATTTGATCAGCTCTATCATTACGATATAGTTTGTACCCAGGTATCACAGTGTCCCACTGGTTGTCCTCCTTCCACCATGTCTCTGATATTCCAATCATATCTAACCTCTCGTTTAGTGCTATATATTCTAACTCTCCCATCTTGTTTTGTAGACTTCTAGCATTTGCATACAAGCATTTTAGAGACTGTATTTTATTCATATTAATTTGGCTATTGGTAGACATGGGTAATTTGGGATCTTTAAGCTCTGTCTGCTCCATACTCGAGGGCATTTGGGCTACTTTACTCTTTTTTGGAACCTCTCTGCTTTTTGTAGTATCCTTCAAGGATACATTCTTCCGAACCATGCGCTCTTGGGCGACTGTCGGCTTTCCCCTATTATCTAGTTTAAAAGCTGCTCTCTCTCCTTTTTAAAGGTTAATGCCAGCAGCCTGGTTCCATCCTGTTTAAGGTGAAGCCCATTCTTTCGGAAGAGCCTCTCCTTTCCCCAGAATGTTCCCCAGTTCCTAACAAATCCAAACCCCTCATCTCTGCACCATTGTCTCATCCACGCATTGAGACTCCGGAGCTCTGCCTGCCTTTTGGGTCCTGCACGTGGAACGGGAAGCATTTTGGAGCATTTCGTAGATCATCGCCAAAACGTTCTATTTACTGTTTGCATCTGAAGGCTGCTCAGCGATGAATTCATAGTTGCTGTTCTATCATTGATACATATTGCTGTAGCCTTCCTTGGCGTCTTCTGTCTTCAGCCTTTACAAGCATTATGGATTACTTCAATGAGTCTGGTCACCTCATAAGAGATGCAGCTCTGAGAGTATGACATCTTTGTAGCTATCTCTTCTGTTTTTGAAGTTTTCTCTTTACTCTTTTAACCCTGGAATTATTGAGATTTTTTGCACACACTGAATACCGTTGTGGTCATAAATGACCCCACGACGAATTTTAATTGTTAACCATGAAAAATTTAAACTAAACAGACAAAATATTATGCCGAATTAATTATTTATTATATGAAGGTTAAATGTTTTGAAATTTAATGCTTTATCATAAAATTATATGAAGAAGAGTTGCCATGTAAGCAGTTTTTGCATGCACTTGATGAACACAGTAAAGTACTACAGTCATTTGCATGAGACACAGACAATTTCTGAATGTTGTTTGCAAACGTTGGCTTGCAGGAGGTGCAAACTATGTTGCTTTTCTTGTCTTTTTCTCTGGAACAGCAGGGACACCTTGCCTTTTTCTTTGGGATCCTGACATTGCAAACAGCATCAGTGGCTTCTTCAATGCTGGAAGAAGTCTCACTGCAATTACTCTGAAGCAGCTGCTTTCCTAATTCCAAGAGGAATATCCCTCTATCTGTCCATTCCTACAACTAAGTGAAAATTGCACAATAGTTTGTGCAGTCTGTCAAGTCTGCTTTCTTAGGAAATGATATGTAAACTGATCTCCCTTCAGTTGGCCATTTTGCTGTGTCCCTAATTTGTTGACAGAGACTGGTGAGCACCTTAAATGATTTCTCTTCAGTAGTTTCTAATATTCCTATTGCATCTCCATCAATTCCAGTAGCCTTCCTCCTTAGCAGTGACTTTAGGGCTCATATTACTTCTTCTTCTTAAACTGAAGGCTCTTGAGTATAAGCTGTGTCCTCTATGATGTTGCCCATATCACTGTCTCTTCTGAACAAGTCTTCCACATATTCCTTCTGTCTTTGCTTGATCTTTGTTAGATCAGCTAATGCCTGTCCATTAATATCCTTCAACATACTGATTCATGGTTGAAATTGTTTTTTGATTTTATGAATGCACTGAAAAACATCTTGTTTTCTCAAGTTTGCTACGCTCTTCAATTTCTTTCCACATGCTGCTATAGTACTGATTCTTGTCTTTACTGGTTGCCTTCTGAAATTCATAATTAAGTTTCTTCATGAGGTCTTCTTTTTAGCTTCTTTCCTCCTGTGTTATTTCCACTGTTTGTTCAGTTAACCATGTGGATTTGTTTTTCCTTTTGATCTTATGCTTCTATGATTCATCTTTGATGATATCTTTGCTTTCTGTCCACAGCTCTTCTGGTCCTTTATTAATTAAATTCAACATTTCAAATCGGTTTTTGATGCTTTCTTTGAAGTATGTTTTCTAGGTCATATTTTGATAGCAGAATAGCTTTGTTATTCTTCCTCACTGTAACATGTATTTTGCACGTGAGCATTTCATATGTTCTCAAATCACCAGAATAAAGATTTTCTGTCTGTTAGTGTCATTTGGTGAGATATATAAATGAAGTTTGTTGCTCACACAAAAGTCAATAAGGTAACCATTTAATACATATATTCAGAGCCAGAATGCATATTGTGGTACTGAACTATGCATACATTTCAATGTCAAACACAAATGAAATACCTGTGGTAAGTCTCAATCCTAACAGTGACAGAAAATATATATATTTATAACCAAGTAATAAAGTTTCAACCAACTTATTTTCAAATGGCAGGAAATACAAAATAATATTAAATTTAAAATTTTATAATAGAGGCATCATATGTGCAACATCAAAGAGCTTCTGCAATGTGCATGCCCTCATCATCTGTTTCTGATTTTTTTTCTCCTTTTAATGTGATTTCAAATCCAGTGTTCACAAAAAACTCACTGGGACATGTTTATTAAAGCACACTACCTGGGTAGTGTGGGATTAGGTACATTTTTGGCACCATGCTAAAAGGTAGCTTAGGAAGGACCCTGTGCTAAAAAAAACTGTTACCCAGGCAGCATGCGTCTGAGCGTTAACTGGGCAGGATGTGGGGTGTTTCCACAGCAGTGCTGTTAACATGGACCTTGAAAACCTTCAGTGCCTGCATTTGGTACAGATAGCATGGCTATAACTACTGGCAGGAAAATGCATGGCAATAGTTGCTCCTCACAGCGATGTTACCACATTAACCCACAATAAATTAATGAGGATAGCTATCCCTGCCTCCCTGCTCTTAGCACAATGACCCACACTAGTAAGGTGGCCCAAATCTTTGTTACTAGCATGGCTTAGTAAACATGGTCCATTGTACTTTACTTAGCTTGAAAATCACTGGAAGAATTATTGCATCTGACATCAATGTTTTGAGTGCAACTGCTTCTGGGGAAAATTTTCTTTCTTCCAAGATACTTTATTTACAATTCAGTTCAAAAGCTTATTTTCAACACTGTGCTTCTTCAGAGCCTTTTTATTCTATAGTTCAACCCTACCTAATAGCACGCATACATTTTCTTCCACTCATCTGAGAAAAATCACAGAACACATACTGAAGCAATTTAAAAACAAAAAAAATATCAAAGACAGCACCCTGTAAGAATTTGAAAATAGAAATCTGATCTATAAATGAAACCTTAAATAAAATGCAATGAATTCTTTGTGGCTAAATATATTGGGCCCGATATTCAATTGGGAAGGCTATGTATCACAACAGGGCATAGCTGTCGCTACCGAACTCTAACCCTGGACATTCAATGCTGGGGTCACATCTGGTCCAGCATTGAATAACCGGGATCACTGCACAGCCTCTGATGCCACAGCAGCTAACCGGGTAGTGGCGATATTGCACTGCTACCCAGTTAGCTCCTGTAGGTAAAACTAGGCCAGCTTTTGCTTTCTATGACACACCCTGGAACTCCCACAACACTCCCTGAAGCTAAGCAGTTAGCATCAGGGCATATAGCGGCATTAGTTGGGCATATTCAGCGGCACTAACCTTGTTAATGTCATTGAGTATCCCGTTCAACGGCATTTACATAGTTTACATGTCAGTAAATCATGTAAACACCTTTAGAATATCAGGCCCATTGTTTTTGTGAAATACTGAGCTGCTGCATTTATATGTTCATTCATGGGGTTTTAACCCATAATAAAATCTCGTGACACTTGTGAACCACCTGCTAAACTTCAGAAAAGTTTGACAAAATACATTTCTACTGGAAATGTGTTGACAAACCAAATTAGTCAATAAGGTGTAAGCCATTCCATAGTATAATAATCTTGAAAAGGTAAATACTATATCCATTCATGAGATGGTAAATATTCATGGGATTCAAACAGATGTCAAAAAATCAAGATCCTTATTCCTCACTATGCTAATATTTAAGCCGATGAGTCATCTGTAAGGATTTAACAATTTATCCAGATGTATTAATAAGCCAAAATGGAGAGCTGCCCGTGAAGCTTCAAATATATTAACAAGGAGAAATATCAATAGAATACAGACCATTCAACTGATGTAATACTAATTAGATGGTAAATTCATATGACCATTCACTGTATTCAGACAGAAGTAAATAAAAACAATGTTCTCATATTTCCAGTACTTAAACCAGTGAGCCAGCCAGCCATCTTGCTGCTCCTTATACCTGGAACAAACTCCTGAGTCTGTACATCATGCTTCATCTCCGGCTATTTTCAAATCCAGGCTAAAACTCACCTCTTCAAAGCTGCTTTTAGATACTTATCCACATAGAGGAAGTTTTGATAACATGCAAGTCCAGTCAACGGACAAGTGAAAATTGAAAACGGACCCTGTTTGAACCCAATTCCGCATCCGTGGGTCTAGACATGCCCTCAGGTCCAGAATCGGGGAGGTAGACATGTCCAGTGCAGCACAGGCAAGGCACTATTCAGCAAGTCCGTGCATGCATCTGGTGTACGGCCCATGCACGGGTACAGGCACGGGCCATGCTTATAATGGAGAAACACGTCCCCTGTCAATATTATGGGGCATGGGTAGACATTTTGGATGTCCCAACGCACATTGTATTTTGAAAATTGCATGTTTCAGATTCTGCACATCTCTGCTATGTACCCGCAGATGTCACCCCTCCTCTGTAAAAACGTGCATCTCCTAAGCTTCCCTTCACACTGACAGTAGTGTGCTGATGCACATAGACATAAATACCAATGAAAAATGACTGCTACTGCAACCTAGACTATATACCAGTCCCCTTCATGCCCCCAAAAATGTAGGTAATCTCAGTGTACACTAATATGATATAAGAGAATGTAAATATGAATATGTATGTCAGAACATACATTGCATCAAATGGTACTTGGCATTATAAAATGGCCCCAGTGATTCCTGCCTTGGTCATCTCTATAAACATGCTTTAAACTGCTAAGGATGGACTCTTACCAAGTGCACAAAACCCAAAACTAGCATTGCAGTTGCCCAAAGGATACATAATATTGCTGAGCAATAAATGTAGGCCCTTTTCGTGCCTAAGGCCTATAAGTGCACTCATTCTGCTGCACCGCACTACCTTTTCTCTCTTATCTCTTTTTACACCCCTCCTTGGGAACTCCGCTCTTCTGGCATATCACTTCTATTTGTACCCTTCTCTTCTACTGCCAACTCCAGTCTTCGCTCCTTTCACCTTGCTGATCCTTATGCCTGAAACAAACTTCCTGAGTCTGTACGTAAGGCTTCTTCTCTGTCCCTTCTCAAATCCAGGCTGAACGCTCCTCTTTGTTGCCACTTTTGGATCTGATCTACCTAATCTCCCTTGTGTTTCCTTACCATTTCCCCCAGATATATCCTGTCCACAACTGCTGCCTTGTCTGTCTTGACTAGATTGTGAGCTCTGATGAGCAGGGACCAACTTTTAAGTGTGTATGTGCAGTGCTGTATACACCTTGCCATACAAATGATCAGTGGTAGTAATAGTAGTAGTAGTGTGGCCTTCTGGCTAAGGCATCTGATTCTCACATATCTGGGTACTGGCATGTCTCACAGCAGCTATACCTGTCCCATTGTGGTGTATGTCAGTCTGCATACATCAGCTATCTCTGCAGCAACCCTGCCTGCCTTCACACAGTCTGTTTTGTGGCACTGCTCCCCTGGTCAGGCCTGTGTGGGCATGGGGATCTCTGTATCATCATACCCAGATCAACAGCCTCCAGATATATCACCACTCTCACAGCTTGCACAGATCCTGGACTAGGGAAGGATGTAGGCCTCATGGCACAATCTGGGAGATGTTGACACAACATCACTCATATCTCCTCGCACACTGATGTATGGCTTCCGTATCACACTGGCACCTGGTGACACTACAGTCATCCATATGGTCCAGGTACTGTCCTTCCATTCATGGCCTCCTTGAATTGCAGACCAGCACACAAGGTCCTCCCTTGCTACCCCCAAACCACACACTCTAACTTGCAGTTACAAAAGGCATCATTCTGCCAAACCGAACCTATAACTAACAGCAGCTATACCAGAATGACATGACATCCCAGGACTATGCATATGATCTCCCTTTCTCACTTCACTATGATTTGTTTCCAGACTCACTCATATACTATTCTTACATCAACAGTCCCAGTTTTCAGAACATAGGATTTGTTAAGGTCCCCTAGCTTAGCTCTTTTAGCACAAACAGCACATTTCAGCATAGCCAGAATAAACACTATTGCTCTTCTTAATATAACCTTGCTGTGTCTGAGTTCACCTTCACCTCTAGATATGATGGTGGTAGTCGTGGCCAAGAAGTGACGCAAACCCAGACAACAAGGCACAAATAAACTAACCTCGTTCACTGCTCAAAGCAAAATGAAGGAAATAAACTAAAAGGATTTCTTGAGCTCAAGTTCCAAGTGATAAGTATAACAATTTTATTTGTTATTATAGATGGTTATACCTAATAACAGATTTAATTTACATTGCATTCAGAATCTTTTTCTTTTTTTTTCAAAACCTGAACGTTTATATAACTTTTATCTTTACAGAAAACGTCATACAGAACTTCTATCAACTTCTATTCACAGGTATGTATCTATTTTCCTTCTTCTAAAGAGCACCGAAGGTCTTGAAACTCTGATATTTCAGCAGTTTCCCCACCGTCCACATATGGCAGTCTTGCCAATTTCGCCACCGAAAGAGCTGATTATTTTCACATAAGGGCTATGATGAAGTGTTTGGAAAACACCCCATCCCCCATAGGGAAACTCCCAAGCCAAGCCTAGCACAAGTGAGGTATTATATTGAAAACCCCTGTCCCTTTAAGAAGAAAGGTTGGAGAATGTCTGGGAAGGGTGTGGCCAGACTATCCCAGGAAGCAAGGGACCTGGAGAGAGAGAGAAGAGCCTGGAGTTATCTGGAATATGCAATGACTAGTTATCTTTGAAGGGGGATTACTGCTGCCAAGGTAGGAGCTGTGTTTAAAGTGGCTACTGTGCCTTCAGCCTTGATGTTAGAGTTCTACCCAGCTGGAGGACTCTTGTGCTATAGTGAACTGTTGTTTACTTTATTTATGGATATGCTGCCTTGCTGGTAAAGGCTGAAAGAGTACTACTGAGTTGTGCCCCAGAGTGAAGGAATTTTGGGAAAGAAGCCGTTTCTTCTTACCTTAGAAGAGTCTGTGCTGGAACAGCATTCTCTTACCCAGCAGAACAGGGTTGCTAAGACTGATTAAGAAAAAGGTAGAGCTGAGGAAAGCTTGGAGCAAGAGTGTGTCTGTAACATTAAGGGGTATGTTTACTAAACTGCGTTAGTGCGATTCGCGTTAGGAGCCGCGTTAGTGGAAGAAATGCCAAAAAAGGACATGGGCGGTACATCGTTAGTGATAATGCGCGCTATAACACGCCGCGCAGCAACGATCGTTACAGGGCATGTTACTGCGCATTAAGCGAAAGATGGCGCGCAGACACCCAAATGCAAAAACAGAGCTGTAGCACAATGGTTACTACACAGACTGATGGTACAAGGGTTATAGGTTCGATTCCCCAGTGTGCCTTATGAATAAGGCTGGCTGAGGCGTCATGTGTAACCCTTTGAAAGCCGACTATAATATTTTAATCCACAGTCTGCAGCCGGGTTAAAGTTTGCATATGTCAGGAAAATTGTACCCGTCTTATGCAATATGTTCCAATAGTGACGTTCCCTCTGACATGATCATGTATTATATACCATTTGATAGGAATATTTAGGCGCGCCCTATAGGGCGACTTGTAAGGCGCGCCCTATAGGGCAACTTGTAAGGCGCGCCCTATAGGGCGAAGTATAAGGCACGCCCTATAGGGCGAAGTGTAAGGCGCGCCCTATAGGGCGACGTATAAGGCGCCTTATGAGCCACCCTAAGGTGACAGTATCCTGAGGGTGGTTCTGCTGTCTGCACTAATATACAATACAAATAGACAATGCCTAAGACAGCCCTATCGATGAACCCCACTGCGGGTTGTGAACCTTTGACCTCTGGCTCCATGGGCATTGAAGTAACCAGTGGGCTAGAGCTGCTAATAAACACCTGGCTGGCTACAGGAGGACTGCACGGCACCACACCCACATTCTGCTGTGGTTACCAGGGAGATTACATACCACCACCCAATGCAATCTCTGGGGCTCAGGGTGGGGGACAGGATCTCCCGCCAACAGATCCACTTTCAACCCCCTGCAATGGTGGCAGTAGAGGGGACCATCACCCCAGTCCTGCTAGGGATCAAACACCCTACAGGGCAGGCAATGCAGAGCAGTACACATCCATAACGCAACAGCAGACAGACGGCAGGTCTGGAAATGCTCAGCTGCCCCCCACCATTATCTGACATCCTCCAGCAGCAAGCCTACAGCTGCTGCACCCTGCACGGTGTTCCAGCAAGACACATACTAGCTGCAGACAGTCCGCCAGCTAGTCCATAGTGCATGGTCCTGGAGGAGATGCATGTACCCAGAACGGGGATATCAGCATACACACCAAGCAGATAAGTCAGTGATTGGGCCCCAAAAGGAAACCCATAAATATCACATAAGAGAAATATTATATAGCACTATGGGGGAACCTAGCCATGCCATGGTCACTGCTCAGTCAGGGTGAGAGTGACCTCCCAGCAGGACATGCTACGGCCACCCTGTCTGTGCAGGTGGTACTGGGCACTACAATGTCCGGCCATTGCCCTATGCCCTGTGCAGATGCGGACAGGCCAGGCCACCCTATCCAGGCTATTCCCACGGTACCTTGCTCCTCATTATGCACATTGGCAGGCCAATACTGGCAACAGTGCTAGCAGTGTGGGCTGTGGAGGGTGTTGGCAGCCACCACACACTGGATAGACAGACACACACTCCCCACACCTATGCCAGCATTGTGCAACTATAGAGGTGTTGGGCCACCCAGGCCACCACACCAGTCCTGGGCACAGTGCAGGCATGGCTATGGTACGCAATACTGTAGGAGTCACTCCCCAGATTGGTAAACAATGTCAGACACAAGACCTGTAGCACACTCCACAGGCATCAGAAAGGTTGCTATGATGCAGCTCACTCCGAAAATTGTACTTAACCTAGGAATTGCTATCTGCCAGTACTCATAGCAACCTTTTGATAGCTGTGTACCATATTCCCAGGTTTAGGGTGGCATTATTAAGGTATGCAAGTGCTAGTATTGGGAGATGCACGCAGAGCCCAAAGTCCTTCCTCTCCAGGAGGCTTTGGATAATGGGGCCTGTGGGTGAGGGTGTGTCTGCCCCTGTTGGCTACTGCTTTACGGCAGAGGTTCCCAACTCCAGTCCTGCGGTGCAAAACACTGTTCGGGTTTTCATGCTGTCCCTCATGAATATGCATGAGATACATCTGCATACCATGGGGGTGGCACATAGAAATGCAGCACAGGCATCTTTATCAGAGGTAGCATGGAACCTGAATGGTGTTTGGCCCTCCAGGACTGCATTTGGGAGGCTCTGCTCTAGGTAATGTGCATGTTTATGGTGTCTGTGCTCTGTAGGGTAAAATGTAGGTGTTTTGGGCATGTTCACGTCATCTGCAAGAAAGGTTCTGTCTGTATTAGCACGTTATAGTAGTGGGTAAAATATGAGGACTGGGTTGGCAGAAACCACAGCTGGGACTTGAACCTGTGACCTTCTGCTTCTGAATACACTGGTTTTGTGCACTGCACCACCATGTTATCACAGAGGTGGTGCATTCCCTGGTGATACCATGACTGTTGGTCAGACAGGGCCTGTCTGTTGCAGTGCATGGCACCCACCTACACAGGGCTAGGCCACGGTCTGCTCTGGGCAGCTGCCACTGCCCCCTCCACCACCAGTATCCCTCAGCCACCATGCTGACATGCCCTTCTGCTGGTGGAGCTGGTGGTGCGCAGTCTCAGGCCATCCAGTGTGCAGGTAGGCGGCTGCCTATGGTGCGGGTTCTGGGGAAGGGGTGCCTGCATAGACATCCACGCTCCCCCCCCAGCCCCGCCTGCAAATGTTCCATGCCCTTGGGGGTTGCTGTTGGGTACTATCCCCTGTGACACTTTCGGAAACCCACTCGTGCCCATGTTGGGCCTTCAGCAGTTGCTGTCTGGCTGCTCCGCTGTTTCAGCATTTGTATGGGCCACCTAGGCATCACCCTAGTCCGCACTGTGGCCCAGCTCCACCACAGCATGTGCCGCCTGCGGCCCTCTGTATCCCCTTCTCTGGCATCTCTCCAGTTGCCGTTCTGACATGCCCACCCTGCTGTTGCGGGACATGTGCACACCATAGGAACCCTGTCTGATGGTGGAGAAAACCCTGAGCAGCGCTATTTCACTGTGGGCCCATTCACTTTGTATGGGGACGGAGTATAGACCCTTCCACGATTTATATCTGTTCTATGGTGCTTACTCGGGGGGGGGGAGGGGTTGATGTTTCTCATTGATACCACTATTGGCCAGCTTGGTTATTGTTTTTTTCCAGTTTGTTGGGGTCATTTTCAGTGTTTCTGTGCCCTTTTGTTCTGTGCACATGTATCACACTTATCACTTCTTTTTGGTTTCCCTGCCTGGGCGGTACATTGCTGACATTTAAATGGTTCTCTCCCCTTTAATATGCCTTTAACGGCAGGTTTTCATTCGCGTTGGAATTCAGCTCTGAAAATCAGCGCATTAGTGTGAAGGGAGCCTCTCCCCGCCCACTCTCCGCCCATTGACCCCTTCTCTTCGCCCTCTCTCCACCTTCTGCGGTGTTTTAACGCGCCATGGGGCATTACGATCGTTAGCGCATCATAGCGCACGTTATGACGCGCTAATGATCGTTAACGTTACATAACACGCGTTATTCACGATTACCGCAGTTTAGTAAACATACCCCTAAGTGTATTGCAGGCCCAAGAAGGGCCAGAACCGTTTGCTTGGGTGTTTATCCTGAAAATAAACCTCCTACTTGCTGTAGAATCTCATATCATTGCTTGGCCTCAGTATACCACAAGGACTAACCAGATTGGAGAGTTTCTAGACAAGGGAGTGGGCCCAGGAAAGAGGGCAGTAAAGGCTCTGAATGCCTCTTGTCAAAATATTTATTTAGCTATCACTTCTATACAACGCACATCAACCATGTGAAATGTAAGAGACAATGGGTGTTGAGGTTAACATTGCCTCTTCCACTAACAACCAGGCCAATTTCCCTGTCATGTCAGCTATCCACTGGGCACCTTGTCGTAGGATAAACAAATAACGGTAAGATTTAAAATCAGGAAAGGGTACTCCTCCACACTCCTTAGGAAGTTTTAATTTCCACAGTGCAATTTGTGTGTGTGTGTTTTTTTTTATGCTAAGAACATAAGATATGCCATACTGGGTCAGATCAAGGTCCATCAACAGTAGCCAATCCAAGGTCCACCAACAGTGGCCAATCCAAGTCACAAGTAAATGACAAGTTCCCAGAAAGGCACACAGGTTCCACAATGCTTGTCCAGGAGTAAGCAGTGGATTTCCTGAATCCTCTTTAATAATGGTTTATGGATCTTTCCTCTAGGACCTTGTCCAAACCTTTTTTTAAACCCAGCTACACTAACAGCCTTTACTGCATCTTCCAGTAATGAAGTCCAGAGTTTGATTACATGTTGAGTGAAAAAATATTTTATCTTATTAGTCTTATATGGGTTGCACTGTACTTAATTGCATATTCCTAGTCCTTCTAAATTTTGATGGCATAAACAATTGATCTATGTTTATCTATTCAACTCCATTCATTAATTTATAGACCTCTATCATATCGTCCCTCAGCCATCTCTGTTGCCAAAGGAAGACCGTGAGCAGATGTTCCACTTTGCGATAAAAAAAGATTTGGAAACAATATTGGGAGCATATCCAGTATATATTTAATCTTGGGCACTAGTGCCATCTTAATGGGCTTCAAGCTGAACCCACCAGGAGATGTAAAGTGGTGACCGTTGTGTGGTGAAAGATTTAAGAATCTTTAAACAGTCTTCCACATTATATCTGATTGTGTCCTGGATAGTGGGATAAAAAAATTGATCTTCAAGTATCTAAATGCAGAATCTACCCACTTATTTTATTTATTTAACAGATTTTATATACTGCTTTATCATTTCAATCAAAGCAGTTTACATTGAAACTTAAACTTGGTAATGTACATTAAACAGGGACATTGATAACTTGGAAGAGAAATCCTGTAGGTCAGGCTGTGAAACCTTAGAGTTAAAAGGAATTGACATTGATTTACTCCAACTTTACTCCAACTGAGAGAGGAGTAGCCTAGTGGTTGGGGCAAGGTACTTCAGGCCGGAAGGTCAGGGGATCAAATCCCACTAGAAGACAGCAACCTTGGGCTGGAAGGACTGGGGTTTCTAGTCCCACAGATGCTCCTTGTGGTCTTGGGCAAGCCACTTAACCCTCCATTGCCCATGTTCCCTGTAAGTATTAGTGTATGTGTTTCATATCCCCGTGTGTTAAATGCATCCCCCAATTGTGTTGTGACTGCTTTGATTGAAGGATAAGGCGGTATACAAAAACTGTCTAAATAAATAAAATAAATAACTTATAGCCAGATAAATGGGAATAATCTCAGGATACAAAGGGCCACAGGTACAGAGGGGGGTTGAAGAAAAAACATAAGATCATCAGCATATAATAAAAGCTTTATCTGTCTGTCCCAGATTCTAAGACCCTTAATCTCGGGGGATTGTTGTAGCAATATAGCTAAGGGCTCTAGAGCAAAAATGAAAAGGAGCAGGGAGAGGGGACATCCCTGCCAGGTGTCACGTTCCAGGGTGAAGGCGCTTGATAGGCTAGAGTTGGCAAGAATGCATCCAATAAGATTTGTATACATAGACCGGATCATGACAAGGAATTCATCATGCACACCAAACGAAGTGAGTACCTGAAACATACAGTATAAGACCACTCCAGCCTATCAAACACCTTTTCAGCACCCAGGGAAATACCGAGCAGTGGGGTTGATTAGCATTCTGAGAGAGAGAGAAGATGACACATGAGCCGACCATTATTGAATGTAGTACGCCCTGCCACAAACCCACATTGATCATCATGGATAAGATAGGGGAGGACCTTGCTAAGTCGGGTGGCCAGAAGTTTTACATAGATATGTTTTTACACCAATATGTAAATAGTTGAGTTATTCCTTAGCATATGCTGTTAATCTATTTGTACGAGAATATAGTTACCCTGTTCAATCCTGCACATAACCCCCTGTTATATTGTAAGTCCACTGCAGACCTCCTGCACTGGACAGATATGTTACATGTAAACCGCACTGATACTGAAGAGCGCGGTATATAAGGAAGTTAAATAAATAAATAAATTGTATAGTCTGCATTTAAGAAGGATATACGGCAATAGTTTTTAACCTTCTGAGGATCTCAGTCAGGTTTTTCATGGACAATGATAGTCGCCTCTGCAAAGACCCCCATTGCCGGTGCCTGGGAGATCAATGCTCAAAGGTATGTAACTAAGTAGGGGATAAATTCAACTTTGAAGGTTCCATAAAATTCTATCGGAAGGCCGTCTAGGCCAGCTGCTTTCCCAATCGCAAGTTGTTGAAGCGCAGTCAGAGTCTCATCCTCGATAATATCTCCATCCAGGCTAATAGCCATAGCAGAGCTTAAAGTATGATGAGGCACTGACTGTAATAATTTCCTAAACTTTTCAGGGTTACTCACCATCTCTGACTGATAAAGAGTATGAGAAAAGTCACAAAATCGGTGTAAAATAGCTTTGTCTTGAAGAAGCGGAACATCCTTTAAAACCCCTATATGCTTGGCAACAGATTTTTCTTTGAGAGTGTGTGCTAAAAGTCATCCTACTTTATTGCCCTCCATAAAGTATTGACTATCCTGTTGTAAGAGGAATTGATTAGCCTCTGAGTTCAGGATAGTATTATATTGATATTTTAGCTTCTGCAAATGTAATAAGCTACAAGGATTGGAACCTTCAATAAGCTGTCGTTCTTCGTTATTTATTTGAACTTTTATTTATTTATTTATTTAACTGTTTTTTTTTAATACCGTTTTTCTTCAAGACAAAATGGTTTACATAGAACAGGTAATGACGTCTACATGGAACAGTTAGAAATATGTACAGTTAACTGGTGGAAATTTTACATTGAAACATTTTATATTGAAACAAGTAGTAACTTTTGTATGAAACAGTTGGAACTATGTACAGATAACTGGTAATCTTGCAATTCCTTTCTTTTGCAAGCAGCAACACTGATCACATAGGTTGTTACCTGGGCCCTAACCAATGCCTTAAATGCTTCCCACCATGCCCATCCCTTCGTGTCTTCCTGATGATTACATTCAATATAAGTTGAGATATGTTTTTTCATCATGTTGATAAACTGATCCTCCCAAAGAAGTAACTTATTGAGCCTCCAGGAGGAACTATCCCTACTGAGATGCAATACACTTACTGAAAGTATTATTGCAGTGTGATCAGAAAGTGTCACAGGACATATATCAGTAGTGATCAGATTAGGGATGAGCAGTTTTGAAATAAGGAAAAAATATATACGAGAATGGGACTTATGTGGGAGGAAGTAGAAAGTAAAATCTTTAACAGTGGGATGCTTCAGCTTCCACAGTTCTATAAGTCCAGCCGCTGAGATAAAGGAGTTCAAGACATTCAGTGCCTGCCCACTCTTGTTATCTTATAAGGTTGCTGGTCCATCACTGGGTCTAACGTGAGATTAAAATCCTCTCCCATAATCACCTGTAGAGGGGCAATTTCCATTACCTCTCAATACAAGGTACGGAAAAAATCTGGGCTATCCTTATTGGGTGCATGGACCATAAGGAGAGCCAACCACTGATGACTAATTCACACAATGACCCTAGTCCAGTGGCCATGCAAATCAGACCTTGTTTGAAGAATAGTAGGAGACAAGGACTTCTTTAATAGTATACAGACACCACCTTTCTGTTTCAAGGCTGGGGAACAGATAATCAAGGAGAAAGCCCCTAGACCTAGTTTGACAGTCACTTCACCTGCCCTTTCGTGCTTAGCGTCCCCAAACTGGGGACGCTGAAATATTATGAAAAATAGCAGTCAAAATATTTGTTTTGAATAAAAATATCACTTGAGGTGTTATTAGTTTGGTATTGACTAACATATTATGGAGTTTCATGTGAAAAAAAAATTCATGCATACTGCACTTGCTCTGTTATACTTAATTGCTCATATTATCGCTCATCACAAACACATTACCCATTCATGCATAGCGTCCCCAAAACGGAGACGGCAGAAATATGTATCTTACTCATAATGGAATCACTGTAAATTCTAAATACAAATATATTTGAATAAACCCAATATAATTAAACAAAAATTGATAGAATGACTGCATTCTTGTCGAAAAACAGCTACTTTTCAAGCGTACGCTAATTTTAGCAAATTTTAATAAACTCTTACTTCAGGTTTTTTTATCGGTTTTGCAGGTGAACATATCACAAAAATGTTGTTATGCATTCATTCCACATTTGTTCCTAATAAAATATTGCGTGATTGAATTGTTTTATGCGTGGTTTAATATGACCTGAGGCATAAAAATTGAGCATAACCATTTTGGGGACGCTATGCATTAATTAAGGGAAAGCAAGTTCAATGGAGTATCCTTAACTTATGGAACCCTGAAGATTATGCTCTCTGAGTCCTGTAATGGAAAACATTCCAGTGGACACAGTTAAATTGTTCATAGTCAGACTGGCACACCATCAGAAAATATACACGTGGAGGCCGATTCCAAACTGCATGCCTGGGCCATGTGCACACCTAAAATTTGACCAGGGCCAAGTTTATTCTTTCTTTATTTAACAGGTTTTATATACCGCTTTATCATTTCAATCAAAACAGTTTACATTGAACCTTAAACTTGGTAATGTACATTAAACAGAGACATTCATAACTTGGATTTTTCTGAGGGCAATGGATGGTTAAGTGACTTGCCCAAGGCCACAAGGAGTGTTAGTGGGAATTGAACACTGGTCTCTGGGTTCCCAAGTCAGTGTTCTTAACCATTAGGCAAGTTGTACCCGATTCCACAACCATAGGATCTGTACACTCCCGCAGTTGTGGAATCAGGCAGATCAATGGGCCGGCTTGCACAGCATTCCTAAGGGGGAGACATCTCCTAGGCTGCCCATTCCCAGCATAGAATGCAACAACTAGTCTACCGGTGCAGTGGCGTCCCGTCGCCATGACACCAACACATCTAGTCATCAGCACAGAATCCCATGCCCAAAATCAGCCCCTGCACCACGCTGTCCGGCTGTCAGCAGGGGCCCGCGAGGGCATGGCATGCCATCAGACCCTGTCCGGAGCCATCGCGATGATGTGCGGGGGCAGGCAGCCCATCAACAGGGATCCAGCCTCCACCTATTCCACCACTAAGGTGGAATAGGCTCGCTATCCAGGTTGCAGCCAGGGTATGTGTAGAGGCCTTTCCTGAATAGCCTCTGTACATCCCGGCATCTGGCCACACCCCAGCTCTGCACCCTCCCACCCACATACGGTGCTCCCCACGCAAACACCGTGTATGTGCGAGTACCACTGCCGGCGGAATAGGGCTGGGGAGCTAGGCGCGGGCTGGACATCCAACCTGTACATTCAATGCCACTATTCACGGCTCAGAATGCCACCCATAGCATCCATGTAAAGAGAACAATATTAAATTAAACCTAACCCAATAGTTAGGGAGGGAGGGAGTGGAACAAACAATCCCCAAAACAACAATCCAGTGAATCGCTAGTGGTGAAGCCATCCCTAAGGCATCATCAAGGCAGTCCATCCCCAAATAAAATGCAAACTATGGAGTGGAGGAGTGGCCTAGTGGTTGGGGCAAGGTACCTTGGGCCAGAAGGTCAGGTGTTTAAATCCCACTAGAGGACAGCAACCTTGGGCTGGAAGGACTGGGGTTTCTAGTCCCACAAGTGCTCCTTGTGGTCTTGGGCAAGCCACTTAACCCTCCATTGCCCATGTTCCCTGTAAAATAGTTATCTCTGAGTTATAATGCCCTGTTCAATGTAATTTCAGTTTCTTCAATGTAAACCCCCTTGAAAGGCAGTATATAAGAAATGTTAAATAAATAAACTACCCCCCTCCTCCACCCTTTCCTCTCCTAATCAACATCATTCTATACTTCCACATATGTCAACTAATACCCACACTTCCCACCCCTATCATGCAAAGCTATAGTAGGGTTTAGAGAGATTCTAACCAAATGGAATAGAACTAACCAAACAAATAAGCAAAACAACTTGCATTTCCCTGATACTACAGGGTCCCTAATATGTACTTCATCAACCAAACTAAAAAAAAGAGTAAACAGAAAATGCAAGCATTCCCTAGGCAGATCCATTTGTGAGTGTCTTATCCCTCTGATTGCTAGTCAGCCAAATAGACATCCCCAAGAGGAGCATATAAGTAGTAAGAAGGATCCATATTTATTTAGCTGTGCTTATATACCACTTTTCATCAGGTCAAAGTGGTTTACAGATATATGCTAACAGCCACTTTTTATTCCCTCATTGGCTCACAATCTTATGCGTACCTGAGGCAATGGAGGGTTAAGTGGCTTGCCCAAGGCCACAAGGAGTGGCCATGGGACTAGAGCCCCCAGTGCAAGCACAAGAAGAGCAAGACCCTCTTGCAAAACCAAACAGTGATACACAGGAAGCAAGAGTGGAGGATGAACACAGATGCTTTATTGAATCCCCAACGCGTTTCGGCGGATGCCTTCTTCGGGGGGATCATACTTTAATATATATAAAACAAAACACATTAAAAACATAATGAATCAAAAGACAAAATTAAAACGGGCATTACCATCATAAGTGTTCAAAATGACCAATAAATAAATCAATAAACAATAAAATGAAATTGGACCACAGATATGAATAAATATATAAAAGTATATAAAAGTATATAAAATAGACGCAGGGCAAAACAAAGTCTCAATGAATATGGAAACCAATGTACAAACATGCAACATGTTACTCACATTCAAGCATTGTGGGTACAAAGACCCTAGTGGTAGATCCTCTTATATTGTAGCTATCACCATGAACTGGGAACAATAGGTTCTTGCAAAATAAAACTGTAGTGTATCTAATAAAACTGCAACATAACAGTTAAAACTTAAAACTACAGAGGTTGTGTGTACCCTCTGAGACACCAGGGAAATGGGTGACAAAAAACTCTTATTGTATAGTCAATAACTAAAAGAAAAATATATGAACACATTGTTGTGCTGTTATAAATATAATCAATGACATGGCTAATATAAAACATTGTGCAGCCAAGGGAGAGCACCATGTTAAAGAATGAATTAGTTAGATTGAAATCCTCATCTAAACAACAGAGAAGAATAGTGAATACTTATAATAAATACTGTGAATGTACCTGAGGGAAACTGACTGATCTCGTATAATGTAATGAATAATAAATAATCGGCACATAACCACACTATAGGAAATGGTTTAAAAATGGTTTGTTTAAAAAACTTTGAGGCACAATATCTTTAAAAACACGTTAGCAGAAAAATATTTAAAAGGCTGCCAGAACTAAAGCGATAGTTTTAAGTTTCAACTTAGTTTTGGTTTTATTTTATTTCACTTTAGCAAATATGTTAATGTTTTTACAGATCATTTTGTCAATTTTAAGTGTTATGTTGCAGTTTTATTAGATACACTACAGTTTTATTTTGCAAGAGCCTATTGTTCCCAGTTCATGGTGATAGCTACAATATAAGAGGATCTACCACTAGGGTCTTTGTATCCACAGTGCTTGAATGTGAGTAACATGTTGCATGTTTGTACATTGGTTTCCATATTCATTGAGACTTCGTTTTGCCCTGCGTCTATTTTATATAATTTTATATAATTTTATTTACTTTTATATATTTATTCATATCTGTGGTCCAATTTCATTTTATTGTTTATTGATTTATTTATTGGTCATTTTGAACACTTATGATGTTAATGCCCGTTTTAATTTTGTTTTTTGATTCATTATGTTTTTAATGTGTTTTGTTTTATATATATTAAAGTATCCTCCCCCCAAAGAAGGCATCCGCCGAAACGCGTTGGGGATTCAATAAAGCATCTGTGTTCATCCTCCACTCTTGCTTCCTGTGTATCACTAGAGACCCCAGTCCCTCCAGCCTGAAGTTACTTGTCCCTACATGGGAACTGAACCTTAGCCCTCCAGCCCGAGGTAACCTGTCCCAACCACTGAGCCACTCCTCCTCTATGCATGGTGTATCAAGTATCGACCTAATCAAATTCAGATAAGAAAGCCTTCAAGGCCTCAGGATCCTCAAAGGTATGGGTTTAGTTGTTGAGTGTGACCCAAAGATAGGTTGTGTAAAAGAGACCATAATGGGCCTGCAGATGTTGCAGTCGAGTATGGAGGGCTAAGAGTTGCTTCCTATAATCCACAATACATTTGTTTAGATCTGGGAAATACATAATTTTCTACCCATCAAACAAATCGCAGCTCACACTTTTGCAGCTTGTAAAAGCTGAAGCTCCTATGGGAATCAAAGTATCTTCATTAATATAGGCCACAGTGACTTGATGGGGATCTGTTCACTAGTTCAAGCTCAAAGGAGTACCAAAAGTCCATTTGCAGAAAGTAGTTGTTTGAGGTAGGTGACCATATTAGTCCCTTCAGCCCCTTTGGGAGCCTCAATTATCCTGATGTTATTTTGCCAAGAATCATTATTTAAATCCTCGAGCTGAGCTTCCAGTTGGGTGGGTATGTTGTCATGGGAGCTCACTTGAGGCCTCATGGCATTGTATCATAGCCTCAAATCCATCGAGCTGCAGCGAAAGTGCATTAAATTGCGTTTACCTGTCAGATCGATTTGCAAGGAGGTCAGCGCTTTCCTGTTAGTTCCTACTACAGCCTTCACTGAAGTATTTCTCAGATCCCTTTGTCAGAAAAGCTGCACACATAATCAAATTTAACGCATGGCTCCAAACCAGGTGCACACAAACAGCCTTTAGATATACAGGTGAATGGGGAAATAGATGGAATAACAAGAGGCTATACTGTGTTGACAGACTGCATCTCTCTGTCGCAGAGAAAAGAATCCTAAGTGAAAAATCAAGGCATTATGTGGACAGGCATTTAAATTAGGGAAAGGGGGTGATGGATGGAGAAGAACAAGTTCAGGATGTCATTCCCAGCAAAAACATAAAATTGGAAACAGCCACACTATTAACCCACACATCAACGGCACGTAGAAAGAGGCATGTAGAACAAAATCCATGCAAAATACAGGCAAGCCAGTCAACAAATGCTGGAAAGCAATGAGCACAAATGCTCGAAGCCTAGCCAACAAAGTTCCTGAGCTGGAAGCCCTAATGGTAGAAATGGACTTGGGCATTATGGCCATTACAGAAATATGGCTTAACAAGTCACATGTATGGTATATAGCCATAGCTGGCTATAATTTATTTAGGACAGATGGAGGAGGAGTAGCACAATATGTCAAAAGCAATATTAAAGCTGCTGAAATGCAGGGGATGTGGGAAAAAGAAGTGCTGTGGATTGTGTTGGAAAGAGGAGATGGCACTATCATCCATACTGGTGTAGTCTACAGGCCTCCAACCCAAACCGAAGAAATGGATAGAGACTTGATTATTGATATTGCAAAGGTAGCCATGAAGGGGGAAACGATAAAATTGGGTGACTTTGATCTACCCAATGTGGATTGAAGTATTCCTTTTTTAAATCTAGAAAAAAGTTAAAAAAAAAATGTGGATGCCCTCCAAGATGCATTGCTTAGACAAATGGTGATGGAACTAACAAGGGAAAGTTTGATGCTGGATTTAGTACTCGCCAATGGAGATAGTGTATTGAATGTTTGGGTGGGAGCCCATGTGAGCAGCAGCGACCATCACATGGTGTGGTTTGAGATAAAAGCCAAGGCAGAGTCCAGTCACAGCAAGCTCAAAGTCCTAGACTTCAAAAACTCTAACTTCAGTAAAATAGCCAAGTGCTTGAAAGAGGAGTTGGCAGGATGGGAGAAGGTAAGGGAAGTGGAATTGGAGTGGGCCAAATTAAAGGAGGCAATAAAAGGGGCAAGATACATATATAAGGATAGTAAATAAAAACAAGAGGAATAGGAAAGCTATTTGGATCTCCAAAGAAGTGATTTCACAAATAAAGGCAAAAAAACACAGCTCTCAGAAAATTCTGAAGTTGGCAAACAGAGGAACACATAAAAGAATACAGGATAAAGCTAAAAGAGACAAAAAGAGAAATAAGGATAGCAAAATCAAAGGCAGAAGAAAAAATGGCTAAAGATTAAAAGCACGAGGACAAAACTTTTTTTCAGGTATATTCAGGAGAAGAGGAAGATCAGAGGTAGAATTGCCGTGAATGGTGACATTGAAAAAGCGAAAATGTTAAATACTTCTGTTCTCCTTTTACTAAATAAAATCCTGGAGAAGGACCACCTGTGATTGACAAATATAGAAATGAGAATGGAGTAGATACTACACCATTCACAGAAGATGATGAGTTTGTACAGCTTGAAAAACTGAAAGTGGACAAAGGCCATGGGACTGAATGGGATACATCTCAGGATACTGAAAGAGCTCAGAGAGGTTCTTGCAGGGCTTTTAAAGAATGTTTTAATAGAACCTTGGAGACAGGAGAAGTTCCACAGGACTGTAGAAGGGCTGATGTGGTACCTCTTCACAAAAGTGGTAATAGGGAAGAAGTGGCAAACTACAGGCCAGTAAGCCTTACCTCGGTGGTGGGAAAAATAATGGAGGTGCTCCTGAAAGAGACTCCCAAAACCAATAGGTTGCATGATCCAAGACAACATGGTTTTATCAAAGGATGATGATGACAAACAAATCTGAATGAGTGCTTTGACTGGGTGACCAATGAACTAGATCAAGGGCATGCGATGGATGTGATCTACCTAGGTTTCAGCAAAGCCTTTGATACTGTTCCTCATAGGAGGCTTAGCAATAAACTGAACAGCCTGGAGATGGGTCCCAAGGTGGTGAACTGGATCAGAAATTGGTTGACTGACAGATGAAGAAGGTGATGTTAAACAGAACTCACTCGGATGAAAGGAAGGTGATTAGTGGCGTATTTGAGATTGGTCCTGGATCCAGTACTGTTCAATGTACTTGTGAGTGATATTGCTGAAGGACTGAATGGAAAAGTCTGTCTTTTTTTTTCATATGACACGAAAATTTGCAACAGAGTGGTCTCCCTTGCTTCTCACATAAATCACATTGTAAGAAACATCTATTATAAACTTAAGAGCATTCAACACCTAAGAATGCTTCTGGAGCCGTATGATTTCCATTCTGTTTTGGAAGCCCTCTTTTTCCCATACATTGATTTTTGCAGTTTCTTGCTACAAGACTTGTCTAACTACATTAGTCACCCTCTTCAGCTTGCGATGAACACAGCTGCTCGGCTCCTTTGCAATGCCTCCAGATTTGTGTATTTTAAACCTCTTTTTAAACAATTACACTGGCTCCCAATTTCTCAACATATTAAATTTAAGTCTCTGCTTACCACTTTTAAAGTTTATCATTGCAGTTTGGAGTGGAGGAGTAGCCTAGTGATTAGAACACTAGCTTAATAACCAAGCAACCAGGGTTCAGTTCCCACTAGTACGCCTTGGGAAAGCCACTTAACCTTCCATTGCCTCAGAAGAAAGGCCTGGCAATCTACTTCTGGTGACACTGCCAAGAAAACCCAGAAGCTTCTGAGTCACCAGGAGTCAGGACTGACTCAAAGGCACACATTGCATTTTTGCATAGTTTGTCTGCTCTTTATATTCAAACTCTCATTCAGAAAACCTCTGATAATAGGAGTAGGTCAATTTCCCTCGACTCTCTACATGTACCGTTGACTTACTCCAAAGTCAGTTTTGCAACATCAAGAAGAGTTTTCTCTCTCTTTCTTTGCACCCACTTTTTGGAATATGCTCCCATATGAGCGCCATGCCATCAAGGATTTACTGGACTTTAAAAGAAAACTCAAGCCTTTCTTATTTAATGAATACTTCTCAAATGTTTTGATTTAATTCTCAGATTAGTTGTTTTCTATTATGCCTTTATTGTAATTTTTGTTTTGTTTTTTCCTTTCTTCTAATTTTTTTTCATGTAAGCCTTTTGGCATGTTGTTCATTGTAAACTGCTTGACACTTAGATTTGCGGTATATAAAATTAGTTGAATGAATGAATAAATAAATAAATCTACAAAATCTGGAAGAATGGTCTAATGTTTGGAAGTTAAGATTCACGAAGTTAAGAGTTATGTACTTGGAATGGAGAAATCCAAGGAGATTGTATGTGATAAGGGGCGAGAGGTTGGTGTGCACGGACCAGGAAAAGGACTTCAGAGTAATTGTTTCTGAGGATCTCAAGGTGGTGAAACAGTGTGACAAGGCAGTAGCCAAAGCCAGAAGGATGCTGGGTTGCATACAGAGAGGAATTACCAGCAGAAAGGAAGAAGTACTAATGCCACTGTACAAGTCACTGGTGAGGCCTCACTTGGAATGTTGTGTTCAGTTTTGGAGACCATATCTCACAAAGGATATAAAAAGACTGGAAACGGTTCAGAGGAAGGCGACCAAAATGATTTGGAGCCCGTGACAGAAGATGGAAGTGGTGGGGGCAAATACAGTGACAGAATCCAAAATGTCATGGAACAGACACAGTGGATTCCTTTATAACAACAGGATAAAATCAAAATAACCTTAACTGTCTCTGCTATCTTAACAAGTAGGGTGACCTGCACAGAGCAGTGGGTACACCCCTAAAAACGGCATGGGAAGGGGGACTTGCAAGGAGCGGCAGGTGCACCTACTCCTGCCACCTTGCTGGGCAGACTAGATGGACCACGATGGTCTTTATCTGCCATCATATATTATGTTACTATATATCCCTTGTAGCCACCATCTTGGCTGTGAAGGGTGGATCTGGTTTCGATCTTTTAGTCCCCTGGGCCATGACCGCAGAGTAATTGAGTCATGTGAGTTTAATGGAAGACATCTTCTAGTATCCAAAGGAGAGAATAAAGGTAATTTCCAATGGGTAAGAAGAGCTGGGGGGGGGGGGGGGGTAGTATTCTAGGAATTGGGCTGCTAGAGCAGAAGATCAAGCTGCCATTTTGATGTGTGGCATTGCTGGCCACTTTTGATCCCGCTTCAATCCATGTTGGGAATTCAGCATGGTTTTTGGTTTTTTTACTGCACGGTAGTTTTTATCACAAAGTAGCCATTAGCGTGTGCCTGTAGTAATGTTTTCATTCTTTAAAACCTGCACTAAGGGACATGTTTAATAAAATCCACACTGGTAACATGCATCTGGGCCATGTTATTAGTGAAGGGGACTTATGCATCTTTCTCCCTACAGTTAGCATGGTGCAAAGGTGCAATACCATGCAAGCCAGCATACATGTGCACTTAACACTTCCTATTGAAATGGTGTTAAGTGCACCCACACTAAGGGCAGCAAGCACAATTTGCATCGGCTACTAAAGCCTACATTCCACCTAGTCACAACCCCACTGCATGCAAGACATTTTTGGTGTAGGAGCTCTTAGTGCACTTTAAGTATGCCCCTAAGTGGTTAAAATGCTTTAGTAGACACTCCTCTAAAAATATAAAGCTATTCAGCTTCCCTTAGCTATGATACAGCTTTTTGACTTTGAAGTTTTACTGCATCCGTTTTTTAAACCAATAATTCATTCTGTTTCATCCAGTGTTCAAAGCAGTTCTCAAGGACTGAACAATTATATAATAATGAGAATGCTATTAGAATTAATGACAATGCTATACCTTGTATGTTATGATGTATAACAGATATCACCTGTATGGCAAATTATACATCCCATTTTTTAAAATAAATTCATTAACTGTTTAATAAATATTTTTAACCAGCTTTATTGAGTTTTTACATAATCAACCCAGAAGGGAGTCCCAAGAAGTAACAAAGTAAAGGCCTAAATTAAAATAGTGATGAAAGTAAATATGGAAAACAATAGGAAGGAAAGAGAAAGGGGAGGGGACACACTATGGCCAGAGCCACAGAAAAGGGCAAGGAAAGAGGATACTAACTCCCAGAAGGGGAGCCAGTGGGGAAGGCTAAAGAAAAGAGGTAGTTCTTCAATTGAACCTTGAATCGAGAA
Source organism: Ichthyophis bannanicus (assembly GCA_033557465.1). Taxonomy (NCBI): domain Eukaryota; kingdom Metazoa; phylum Chordata; class Amphibia; order Gymnophiona; family Ichthyophiidae; genus Ichthyophis; species Ichthyophis bannanicus. Next base: position 219,264,415 of record CM066036.1, read on the forward strand.
TAAAAGAGTTTGGAGCACAAGACAAGGGGAAGAGAATTCCAAAGGGTTATGGTAACTACCCAAAAGGAAAAGGAGTGGGCAACGGTCAAATAGACAGAGCAAATACCTGGGACAGAGAGTAAGTGAGAGGAGGAGTGGAGTGCACGTGAAGGCGTGTAAGAGGTCCAGAGACAAGAGAGAAAGACAGGAAAGCTATAATGAAGGGCATGAAAAGTCAACAAAAGAACATTATACTTTATATGAGAGGAGACAAGTAACCAATGTTCAGAAAGAAAGAGGGGAGTGATATGAGTGAACCGATGAGCACCACAGATGATTTTAAGAACCATGTTTTGGACCAACTGAAAATGCTGAATCTCATTGAGAGGGAGGCTGGAAAGAAGGGAATTAGCATAATCGAGAAGACTGATCCAAGACCTTGTGTATAGAATGAACCTGATGTAGAGTGAAAAAAACAGTGCTGAACGATAAAAGAGATGTGATGGGAGAAGGTAAACTGAGAATCAAAGAGAACAACAAGCATCTTAATGCTGTCATAAAAAGGAAGTGGAGTGCCATGGACCGAAGGGAGGGTAAGGACAAAGAGGAGGCAAGGGCAGGTGAGGTGAAAAGAAGAGTAGCTGTTTTGGAAGTGTTGAGCTTTAAGCCATGTGAATAAAGCCAGTCCGCAATAAGGTCCACGGCAGAGGAGATAGTCGAAGCTGCAGAGAAAGAGTAAGAGGGAAAGGGGAAGAGGAGCTGAATATCATCTGCATAGATAAAAGACATAATGCCAAAGGAGGAGATCAAAGAAGCTAGAGGGGCCAGATAATATTAAAAAGAATGAAACCCAGAACCAAAACCTGTGGGATCCCACAATGCAAGGAAAGAAGAGGGGACAGAGCCAAAGACCCAAAAGGAGAGACCGGAAAGATAAGACAGGAACCAAGTTAGAGCAGAGCAAGAGATCCCAATAGAAGATCGCTGGGAAAGGAGAAGAGAATGGTCCACCAAGTCGAAGGCACTAGAGATGTCAAGGTAAACAAGAACAAGATGATGATGGGAGTCCAGGGAATTGTGCAGGTAATTAGTGATGGCCAAAAGGGAGTGTTCAGTTGAGTGATGAGGACGGAAGCCAGTCTGGGTGGAGTGAAGCACAAGAAAAGTCTGAAATTCCTTGGGCCACCATGCACTCAGCAACCTTAGACAGAAAAGGCAGAAGATAAACAGGACGATAAAGGGGATCAGTAGGGAACCAAGTTGTGAAAGTCTTGTTCACTGTGCCGAATTCCTACCTCCCCTGGGTGGACTCTCTCTAACTCTGACCAGTAATGGAGGATCTGCATATAGGAAAAGACTTGCATTCCCAGCAGCCCCAGTTTTTACTGAAGATGCTCAAATGAGGGCCTAACTCCCCCCTCCATGTCCATGTCCACTCGGCATGCTCTGTTCCACTGTTGGAACAGACTGTAAGCCTGTCCTGGAGTGAAGCCGGGGTTGTAGATTAACTGTAAAAATGGAGTAACCCTCCAGCTATGCCCATATTTGCGTGCCCACCATTTCCATGTGTGTCTGAATGGTTCCACCAAGGTACCACCTTGGGGTAATATAGAGCATTTAAAAACACGTAAGGCCTGCTCCAAGTGTCAAGTAGACTTGCAGGGGCATAGTGGGAAGCTGCCGTAAAGTTGCCATGAACCATTGCAGAAGAGTGGCAACATTGTACAGCCAAAGATCAGAGAGCTCCAGGCCCCCTCCTTTCTTTCCCAAAATCAACTTCACATAGCTCGCACACACCTGCTTGCCCTGCCAAACTCAGCAGCAGCACCTTAAAGAAATTCTCATCTTCCCTATGCACCTAAACGGCAGCATTTGCAATTGATACAAGATTTTTGGAAGTAGAACCATGTGCACCTCTGCTACCCTCCCATATAGAGACAAAGGGAGCCTCGCCACTGGCAACAAAGGTTTTTTTTTTATATTGAGCCTGTACACTGTTTTCAGATCCTGATGGAGCTAGATGCCCAGATATTTGAGCAGACCTAGTGGTGAGCAGCATGCTGTTGCAGTTGATGGGCGTGCATAGCAAGCGCTGGTCCCAGTTCCTGCCACTGTTGTTGAGGCTCACCAGTATAACCAACTGCAGTGTTTCTTTATCCATATGGAGGAAAATGATATTTTTGAAGTTAAGGGTGTTGATCTTATCTGATAAATAAAGTGTGATTTTTTTTCCTGATTTTGTTTCCATTTCTCTTCTGCGATACTCATTTGGCATGATGCTATCAGACAGTGTGGTGTGATGCCATTAAGCCAGAAGCAGTGGAATGCCTGCGGAAGCAGGTAGATTCCGAGATCTCAAAATTTCTATTTTTGTTAGAGGGGCTTGTGTCAGCCCATGACTTCATTTTTACTGATGGTCGAGGCTATATCCCTCGGATGATGTTCATTTGTTGGATATCAGTCAGGATAGCATTCTTGGTTTTGTGAAAGATTTATTAATTAGTGGGGTGTGGTAAGGCACTTATGGCCATAGGAAATAGATGGGGTGGTGGTGACATGCAGGTAGTAGTCGCTGCTCATGGCAGTGAAGGAAGGATAGAGGCCACACGCCTCTTAAATATATCCCTCAATTATGCAGGAGAGAGATAAAGGATCAGTAGATTTTAGCCTCTTGCACATGGGTGTCATCATCACATGCAGCATAAGTCACAAAGAAGGTTCCCACATTCATAGAAACATACAACCATAACAACAGAAAAAGACCACATGGCCTATCTAGTTTGTCCTTCCATATCAGCCATTACAACATTCCCTCTTTTTCCTTTATAGAGCCTCTGTGTTAGTCCCATGCTTCTTTGCATTCAGATACTGTCCTCATCTCTACCACCTCCACTGGAAGACTATTCCACGGATCCACCACTCTTTTCATAAAAAAATATTTCAACATATCCCTCCTGAATCTATCCCCTTTTCATCCTGATCCCATGTCCCCTCATAGCAGAGCTTGCTTTCAATCGAAAGAGGCTCTCCTCCTGTGCATTTATGCCATGGAGGTATTTAAACATCTCAATCATATCACCTCTATCCCGCCTTTTCTCTAATGTGTACATATTAAGATCCTTAAGTCTGTCCTCATATGCTTTATAATGAAGACCACTAACCATTTTAGTAGCCACCCTCTGTACCGACTCCAGGATGTTTATATCCTTTTGAAGGTGCGGTCTCCAAAATTGCACACAATACTCCAAATGGGGTCGCACCAAAGACTTATACTGAGGCACTATTCTTTCTTCTGCTGGCCATTCCTCTCCCTATGCACCCAAGCATCCTTCTAGCTTTTGCCGTCACCTTTTCTACCTGTTTAGCTACTTTAAGATCATCAAACACAATCACACCTAGGTCCTGCACTTCTTTAGTGGACAAAAGTACTTTGCCTATACTATATTGCTCCCTTGGATCGCTGAAGCCCAAATGCATGACCTTGCATTTTTTTACATTAAATCTCAGCTGCCAAATTCTAGACCATTCTTCAAACTTAGCTAGATCCCTCCTCATGTTATCTATACCTTCCTGGCTGTCTACTCTATTGCAGATTTTGGTATCATCCACAAAGAGGCAAACCTTACCCAACAGCTCTTCCGCTATATCACTAACAAAGATGTTAAAAAGAATCAGACCAAGGACAGATCCCTGGGGCACACCACTGGTAACCTCCTTCTCCTCAGAGTGAGCTCCATTTACCTGTACTCTTTGTCACCTCCCACTCAACCAATTTCTAACCCAAGCAGTAACTTTAGGGTCTACCCCTAGGGTTCTCAGTTTGTTTATAAGTTGCCTGTGAGGAACGGTGTCAAATGCTTTACTGAAATCTAAATACACCACATCTAGGGCTCTCCCTCAGTCCAACTCCCTGGACACTCACTCAAAGAAATCAATCAGATTTGTCTGACAACACCTGACTCTGGTGAATCCATGCTGCCTCTGATACTGTAATCCGTTGGACTCCAGAAACCTCACTATTTTCTCTTTCAGCAGCGCTTCCAATAATTTACTCACCACCGAAGTTAAACTCACCAGCCTGTAGTTTTCAACCACATCCTTACTTCCGCTTTTGTGTAAAGGGACCAGATCTGCCTCTCTCCAGTCCTTTGGCACTGCTCCCGACTCCTGAGATAAGCCTCAGCCTAGCACTACTGCAGGCTAGAATTTTGAGAATAACTCGCTGACATTCAAGGAGTGAGCCTAGGATCACATGGTCTAGCCCAGTGGGATATTATTAGTGTGATTCAAGTATGGTTCATATGCTATCTAGTTAAGATTCCTATTGATGGAATAAAGCTGTCGCTATATTGTTTTACTAAATCACCTGGACTGTGGTAGTTTGTACATAGGTAGAAATGCATGTGAATGGAGGGTGATGGTGAGAATGTTGATGGGACTACTTCTAGAGCTCTGCATTACTTGTTAATATGTTTTATAACCCACATTAAACATCTAATACAGTATAACAAATGGCTCTTGTAAAGTTTCATAGTAGAATAGCTGAGTCTGACACACAAATATTTCTGTACTTACAGTAAATGAAAACAGATTCCATAAGTATCTGAAAACTGATATAACTTGTTTCACAAATCTGTATTATTTAGTTTTGTATGCGAAACTGCCTTATGTTTTTCGGCAGATGATAATCTAATCACATCTCTTTTATTACCCAAAGAGGACGTTAGATTTTGGATGCTGAGGGGAAAGAGAATCAGAAATAATGTTAAGTAGATACAAAACAGCTTAATGTCTTGGCTTGTCATTTCTCCCCCTCTGTCTCAGAGACACAAATACAACTACACTGCATTATCAAAAAATTAAATCAAAAATTAAAACATCAGGGAGTCTGAATGTCTGGTTCCAGTGGCAGAACACTTAGTCAATATCTTTCATTCTGGCTTGCTTACATAGCCGGCTTCTTCTGCTACTGTCTAATAGCCACAGGGTTCAGTTCTCTCTGAAATTTTTTAAGAGGTGCATTTAACAAGGCTGTTTACAAAGCGAGATTTGTACATGAACGGGTTTAATTCTGGACCGATCAATCCTGTAATCAATAAGCAAATAAATAATGTATTAATATGACTGTTTCTTCAAGAAAGAGATTAGTTTATTCAGTCATATTTTACTTTGATAGAGATGACTACATGATCATAGAACACGATATTAATAAAATCAGCAATGCAATATTTAACATAAAAAGAAAATACTGCATATTATTTTATCACGGTCTGCAAATCCACTACTGTAATTGTTGAATACTGAATTATATAGTCTTCAGTTAAAAAAGTACTGTTCAAGGAAGTATGAAGACAATTTAATAATCTCCCATGCAGTTAATGTGTGTTACCAGGCGTGTATATGGGGCCTGTTTTATAAAGTGAACTACACACATATTCACTTTTATAAATTAGGGGCATAATGACCTTAACCACAGTTATGTACTTGTCAGAGGGGCGGGATGTGCAGGCCTCCAGTGTGAATGTGTGGAGGCACAAAGGTCCATCCTCATGTTGTGCTTGTTTACATGTAGGTTCCAGGCTCCAGTGGAAGTAGGATGTTAGCATCAGAAGCAGCAGCAGCAGTAGCAAAAGAGGGAGGGATGGGGGGAAGCCGGGCATCTTTGGTGGGGAGGGAAGTAGAAAGATGCCAAACACCTTGTTGCGGGAGAGGGGGGTGGAAGAGAGAGATGCAGGTCACAGGGGGGCATCTGGCCAAAGGTTAACCTAGGGCACCAGATACCCTTGGGCCAGCCCCACTCCTATGACATCTAACTGTGGATTCAATATGGCACCTGTCAACCCTTAGCAGTAATTTCATGATACAACCTCTAGGGTCAAACTGTAAAATAATGGTGGAGAAGCCTTAAATGACTGCAGAAGCACTATAAGTAGTAGCACGAGACAAACACTGGGGGTTGACAGGCACATTTTGTACACAGAGTTAGATGGTTAACAGTAACTTGGGATCACTTCTGGCCCATACCTCTAGATACCAGGGATTGTGGAGACAGGTTGTGGGGCTCATAGGGAAGTGGGGAGCTTCTGCGGCATCTTCTTTGGTGGGTTGGGAGTATGAGGTCTTCTTCTGAGGAGTGTATTTGGGGGAAATGGGAGGGGTTATTCAGAGGGCATTTTACCGGGGGGTGAGGGATCCATGCTTCAATTACTACTGCAATTAAGAAGTCCTGATGCTGCTGGGGAGCAGAATATTCCTTGGGGAATATTTTGTTATATAGTGCTACTGGGGAGCAGAATAACAGCATGTGAGGTTGATCAGAAGTTAAAATGCAATATCTTAATTACAGCTTAGTAGATACCCCCCTAAGTCCCCTATTTACTAAGCCATGTTAGACATTTAATGCAGTTTTAAACACATATTAACAATGCAGCACTACACTAACAGTATCACATATTAACTGATAAGGCAAGCTATTTGTTGGATTAAACATCTAATGTGGATATCTTAATTAGGGGCATGAAATGAATGGAAAATAGGTGAGCAGAGCAGGTGCTACTCAATAAATGTGATAAGCATGATAGGGGGCGCTGGTGTTCAAGGGCACCAAAGCTGGAGCCTGTCCTGTGGGCCATAGCGAAGAAGAAGGCCACGATTGCAGTCAAGAGTATTGCAGGTAGAGGAGCTGGGGTCAGAGATTCACAGGTGGTAGGACAGTGATAAAGGGGCAGTGGATTAGTGAAAGAAAGATGGAAGAGGCAAATGAAGGGCAAGGGGTAAGAAGGAAAGGGGGAGAGAGAAAGGGACGAGGCTGGGAAGGGAACAGAGTGGGGGGGAGGCAGCAGAAGGTCTGCAGGGAGTGATATAAGTGCAGTGGGTTGGAGGTCGAAGTGAGGGGGAAAAAAAGCACAATTAATATATGCTCAAAGGTATAATTGCCCCCCCCCCCAGAAGACACAAAGGCACCCCCTGAACCACACTTTCAGGCACCCTTCCTCCACACCATACAAAAACGTATTCACAAAAGCACCTGACTACCCATGCAGCATGTACAAACACAGGCACCCTAGTGCCACAGCACACACCCTCACCCCTGCACCACACACACACACACATAGGCACCTCATCTCTGCACCACACACACACACACACACACACACACAGGCAGGTACTCCACTCCCTCACTGTACCACACACAAGCACTGCACCCACACACCACAAACCTACTGTCTCAAAAAAAAGATATATATACAGTATATAGAGATATATATGAATACCAGTTATAAAGATTCCGCCTCAGTCCCTGCTACCATAATGACACATTTTATTATCTCTCTTTGAACTCTTCCTCCACACACACACATATCCATATATGTATGATTTTGCACATAAAGGAAGAGGAAATGCATCCCTTTGTCACACTGTAGATATGCTTTTTTTCACATGCACATACAATCCCTGACAGATATTAACATATACAGCCTCACACACACACACACAGTCCCCGACACTCTCCATGCCGTAAACATGCATGTAGCCTCCAATAGGACATACACACATACACATGCACACACACATACACACATGCATGTGTGATGGAGCCTATTGGCCCCATAGTATGCATATACACACATACATGCATATTGTGATGTAGAGACCCCTACGGAGCCCATGGAAATAGAGAGAAAGGAAGATCCCACCTTTAAAACTGACAGGCAGCTAGAACACATGGCTCACTGTTTACAAAGAAAAGGTAAACTCTGACGTAGCAGCCAGCCTGGAGCTTGATCGATCACACCTGTTCAGGTTGAGAGCAGAGCCAAGCCCAGGGGAACAGAATTATAAAACCTCGTCATTAGCTCCCAGGAAAGGGAGAGGAGAAGCAGGAGAGAAAGGAAGATGGAGAGGAGGCTGGAGTGCAGGCTGGAGTGGTAATTGCAGTTCAGATGGCAGTTGGAGCCGTGGCAGAAGAGAAAGTTGGAGTTCTGGCAGAGAAGGAAAAGAAGCCACACAAGGAAGGAAAGGAGGAGAAAGAGAAGTCCTGGACAGCAAAGACAGGAGAGAGGAGAGGCCTCCGGTAAGATGGGCTGGGAGAGGCTCAGAAACTCCTGAGGGTTGGATACCGGGTAAAGAAACTACCTACAGGTCTGGGAGAAAAGCCAGCAGGCTAGGAGGAGGGAAGGCACGCCCTGTGACCAGGAATTGGCTGGAACGGAGAGAGCAGGGAGCCCTTCAGTCAGAAGGAAGCCTTCAGAGTTTGCACAGGTGGGAGCCCAGCACAAAAGTATTTCCTCATAGCTGCCAAGAATTAGAGGAGAGCCAAAGAAGAAACTCCAGAGCAACAGGTATTTTAAACCCGTGCTGTTTTGAGTTGTGGAAAGGGCAAACACCTGAGTTTACAGAGGGAAGTTATCTTAAATCCCATAGTAACGGTTTGAAGACAAACGCTGTTAGTCCTGAGACAGAAGATATGCAAATAGACTCTAATGGTGATGAAGTAGCAGATATGCAAATGGATTGCACGCTTTGTTTGGCTGACAACATTGAGTCACTGTGTTAAACCTTGAAGTAAAAGTGCTGAGAAACAGCAAAGAAATAGGAACTATTTTCCTTTGCTGTGAGAAGCTGTTTTGTTTTCCATTTTGTACTTGCAACGAGCACTGCATGTTTTGGCACCAGAGAGTGAATAAGCAATTACCTTAGTTATTGTATACAAGCCTCATGCTAAACTCCTGGAGACTGTCCTATTTTTGTTCTGCACCAAAGTTCTATTTGTGAGGGGAATAAATCCTTGTCATTTTGCCTTAAACACTCAGACTACAATTGCTTCTTTATCAGAGAACTAAAAAAAAAGGGACTACAACTCCCAAGAGGCCTTGCAAGAGCCACAGCTGTAGTCTCACTTTCTGAATAGAGGATTATCATGGCAGACCAACCCTCTGCGCCCTAGGCGGAGGGCTGGCCACGGGGTGACGATATGTAGTCTCTAGAAGGCTCCATGACACACAGAAAGACTTAAGCACAAGTATCCACTGACACACACACATGCATGCACCTCCTGACATGTCCTATGACACAGCCCTGAATGTCTGATCCTGTGAGTGAGGGAAAAGTATCATGGCATACTATAAACTGTGTACTTTTCAACTTGCTTCAGCTTTGTTGCAGGGCACCAAATTCACCAGATTTCCCTCCTTTCCTTTTGTGGTGTGCTGCTAGTGTAGGATTTACCTTAATGTCCTAGCCAGACAGTCAGCCAAAGAGAATAGAGGGAGTGAAGGGTGCTTCTGGTGCAGAAAATTGGTCGATTGGAGTCAGACACATGTGTGCCACAGTGCAGGGCCTAAAGCTTGTGGTTAGCATCACTGCCAGTCCACTATATGTAGAACCACTGCTGGCTTTCATGGGAAGCTATGGAGTTATTTTTCCATTTTAGAACAGTTTAACTGCAATGCCAGCAACATCTCTGCATGTTTCACAGTTGCAGCAGCTCCCAACAGGATCTGCCTTAGGCTTAGAAAATGTCTCTGATATCATACTAAGACATGGCTTCACAGTAGTACTGGTACAAGAGCATGGCAAACAAAAAAATCTTTGCAGTAAATCTCTACAACACAAGTCTATAGATTCACAAGGCTAAAACTAGAGTTAGCATTTTACATAGAGCTGCAGACCAGACAAACTTTGGTCCAATCAGGAAAGAGAAAGGAAAATAATCAGCAATTCAGCAATGCTTGGTAGACCTAGACTTCATGGAGTTGTAGTTGCTCTTCTAAACAATGCCACCATTTGTCCCTAGGTTTACTGGTTTGAGGCCAACTTGGCCTGTGACAAAACTGAGAGAAATCCTAAGTTTGTATTTTTCAGTGCCATGTTTCAGATTGATACAAAATAGAAAATTTCATTAGTATTTTCCATTTCATTTCAAACTAATGCACATCCCTAATACGTACTATATTCATTTTCAATAATTATTTACCAACCGTGAAAATATATAAAGAATATTCTACTGAATTACAGTTATTAGGTTTAAAAACTCAGAAGAGTTCCTATCATTAAATCTCACAAAAATAGGATGCTACTATACAATTTATCATCTGCAACCGATGGTTAATGAGAATGGCCCTATAGCTTATAGTTACAGAGTATGTTGTGGAAATGGTTTAATGTAGTTTCTTTATTTCTGCTTTTTCAAGTTGGCTAGATTAAGCAGTTTTGCTCTACCTACACTCTGTCCCTGTGCATGCCCACACTAAAAGTGGGTGCCATCGGTCTATGTACTTTCAGAATATCTGCATGTAAATCACGAGAATGCCTTGCTTTCTGCACATAAACTCACACAGAAATCTAGCCACACCTTACAGAATTACACTTCACATGTGGAACACTGGTGTACACAAAATGACTGAGGTAGCTTTATCACAAAAGCCACTAGGCTGATTTGTCAATAGATAAGATATAATCCAATATATTGGTGGCCTGCATTTGTCTAGCGGGCAGTTTTTGTGGGTAAGCTACTAGCTGGACTAGGCATATGTATGCCTGTGATGGCACACTTCATAAGGCAGCAATACAGCCCTGGCATAGCCAGCAGATAGCATCAGACGGGGCAGAGCAGACTTTTAAAGCCACGTCAGTGACAGTATGGTGGCAGGCTATTGTTGGACATTTGTGTTGGAGGGGGAATGATATGCAGGCCTTCATTTCCAAGTAGCTGTACTGAAAGGCTCACTGCTGCACAGTGCTGCTTTTCTTATATGCAGTCTCAGTTCTGGGCTCTAGTGGATATATGATGGTGGCAACAGTGGTAGCAGTAATAAGAGCAGATGGAAGGAAAGAGGGGGGAATGATGGCCACTTTAGGAGACGTGAAGGAGATAAATGCCGAATGCATGACAGGAGGAAAGGGAGGGAGATGCTGGACACCTGGAGAGAGGTACGGAAGGGAAGATGCCATACACTGAGGCGGTAGGGAAGGGAAAGTGAGAGGCTGGACTATGGGAGCTGCTTGGCATCAGATACCCTTGGGCAGATCCTACTTTTTAAGCTCAGTCTTGTATTGTGTTTCATGTGCCAGGTTATCTGTTCGGTAAAAGAAGATTCCACACACAAGATGGAATTGATATGTAAGTGAAATACATAAATGACATTGAAGATGAGGAGTAGAAGCATGTTCCTTGGCAGTATAGGTAAATCTGGCGTAAAGTAATTTTCAGGTTCACTCACCATGAAAATAATGAATGAGATATTGGAGATACTGCTTCAAGATTTGATTTACCTGCTCCATCTGGCCATCCATTCTGGCATGACATACAGACCAAAGACAGAAAACACATATCTTTCCACAAGTGTGGTATAAATTCAAATCTACAGTTGGTGGTCAAGTGAGCTGGTAGCCCATGGATCCAGAATACGTGTGTGAACAGCAAGCAATATTGCAATGTCCTCCATGATGCGGAGCTATTAGAAGGATTGCAAGTGGACCATTTTAACAAATTAGTCCATTATAACCAAACTAATTGCATAACTGTATGACAGGGATGGATCTGTAATGTAATCCAAATCCATGAGAAAGTTATGGCTAATTAGAGTAAATAAAAATATGTTGTCCATAGATTTTGCAAAAGTGAAGGTAGATAAATTGATGTAAATTTGTTCTATGTAACCTGTTCTATGTAAACCAGTTTATTGTTCATGTCTTATATATAAACCGAACTGATCTGAAAAGCACGATATATAAAAACAAACAAATAAATAAATAAAATAGGTAAGAATGTCATATTTCACTTTGTGATACCAGAACCACTGCAAAAAGGAAAGGAGGTGCTTTGAAACTCAAAAATGTCTTGTCAGTTCAGAGTTCTGACAAATGTTGGGGTATCTACTTATAAAGTCCCGAGAGTATGTACTGCAAACCCCACATGAAATAGAGTCCATCTTGTTCTTCAGTTTGTTGGGCAGAACTGAGGTTAACTTTGCAAAGCCAGATTTCCTGGAAAAGGAGATTGCAAACAGAATAAGCTCAAAGCAGTCCCAAGAGGTTCAGCAATCATCTTCTGGGCTTCATGGCACATGGGTACTTATGCATGCTTTTAGACCTCAACGGAATACTTCTTTTTGTGGCTTAGAGTGCCCATCTTCCCATTCTGTAGGAGTGAAAATCAAAACATATGAAAGGCAGAGTCCACACTCAGGGGCGGCCCAAAGGGGGTGCGTGGCCATGTGCGTAGACTCGGTGTTGGGGCTCATTTGCATAAGGGACCTCATTTGCATAAATTTGCATAATGCTATCATGCACTAACTTTTAGTAAACATGCCTCTTAATGAGTGTATGGATAAAGAAAGACTAAAAGATGTCTACATTAATATAAGCCAGTTCCAACAGCAGGCACATTAGGAACTACTACAAACACTGCCTATTTAGAACCCATAAACAACAAAACCCTAACCATTTGGTGAAAAAATAAACTACACAAAAAAATCACCAAAACAAACCCCCAAAAAAATTTTAAACAAAATTATTTTTGTCGGATGTTTTCAGGAAAGGAACATTTATCAAAACTATGTCCACCACACAGTCACATCCATTTTATTATAAAACTTTGAAAAACTTCACTTAGCTTGATCAATTGCAGACTACTCAGGCATGCTCAGGCACTGACAGCTCCAATAGTTGAACACTGTTTGACTACAGGCCATAATTTCATGGATTTACTATGGACGATCATTGATCACATTCCTCCGGATCCGTGAGGTGGAAATCGCATAAACAAATTGCAAAGTTGTGAGCAACGTTGGATCTTTCATTTACGAACAGTATCTCCTGATGGTCTTAACAAAGAGATTGATTGGCTCAGTGTTTGTTGACGCCACTGGTGATCCCGGGGTTCCCCTGATTGGTGGGGTGCTCCTGGTGTTTCATTGGTAGGCTGTACTGACTGACAGCGATTGATGGCCATTCATAAAAGTATCAGACCCTTTTTGAGGAAACAGCTGGTTTCGGCGTTTCAGAAGACAGATGAATTTACTAACGGCGGCACTTGAAACAGGGTTTCCACCCGAAACGTGCATGTCGTGCCTGAGTAGTCTGCAATTGATCAAGCTAAGTGAAGTTTTTCAAAGTTTTATAATAAAATGGATGTGACTGTGTGGTGGACATAATTTTGATACAATGTTCCTTTCCTGAAAACATCCGACAAAAATAATTTTGTTTAAAAAAATTTTTGGGGTTTGTTTTGGTGATTTTTTTGGGTATTTAGAACCCATAGCAAACCCGCCGTATCGTAACAGCACTACCAGGATTCACAAAGCACCAGACCCTACCTATCAAAAGGCAACACTGCAAATATTAAACCAATACATTTCAGAGAATAACAATACATGACCTAATGGGGAAAGAGAACAAGTGGCAATGTCAAATAGGAATTACATAAACAGTATACCTCAGCTCAGTTACTCATGCAGAACATAGACCATCACCAAACAAGGAATCACAATTTAGAAACAGGAAGACAATAATTAAACTGGGAACCCCAAAAGCCAAACTTGGAATGTACAACACTGTAGAAATAAAACTATAAATTAATTTCCTCTTGTACTAAACCAAGCGCAGACGTTAATGATGCACATTTTCCAGAGCCGACATATTCCAGTTAATAAATTCAAAATAAAGAGATATTTTTCTACCTTTTGTGCATTTTTTTTCAGTTACAATTGTTCCAGCCACTTTCTCCTAGTTTCTTCATTCTTCTGCTAACTCTCCATCTGCTGTCCATTTGTCCTTTCTTCTCTCTTCTAGGTTTTTTCCCATTCTCTCTCTACATCTGCTTTAACATACTAATCTTTCTCCTTTTGCTCTTTCCTCATTCCTATTTCATCCACTCAAATTTTACCCCTCCATCCTCAATCCCCACTTACTCTCCCAATACCCGGCCAATTGTAGATTTTTCTTCCCTCCCATACAAAATATTTTTCCCCTCTCCATTTCACTCTCCCAACCCAATCCCATTCTAATCCTGCCCCAAAATCCGCTCCCTTCTAGTTCCAGCCCCACCCAGCATCCGCTCCCTTCTAGTCCCCACATCAGCCCATTTCCAGTCCTAGCCCCCCCATCGGCCCATTTCCAGTCCTAGCTCCCCCATCCATTTCCAGTCCTATCCGAGTCCCTCCATCAGATCATTTCCAATCCCAGCCCACTTATAGTCCTTTCCTAGCCCCACCATCAGCCCATGTCAAATCCTAGCTCCCCTCCACACAGCCCATTTCCAATCCAAGCCCCCCATGAGCCTACTTCCAGTTCTAGCCTCTCCATGAGTCCATTTCAATCCAAGCCCCCACCACAGCCCATTTCCAATCTTAGGTCCCCCCCCCAACAGCCCATTTCCAGTCCTATCCTAGCCCCTCCATCAGCCTATTTCCTGTCCTAGCTCACCCCCCACTCAGCCCATTTCCAATCCTAGCTCCCTCCCCTCACAGCCCATTTCCATTCCAAGCCCCCCTCCCCATCAGCTATTTGCAGTTCAAGCCCCCCTTCCACTCAGCCCATTTCCATTCCAAGTCCCCCTCCCCATCAGCTATTTGCAGTTCAAGCCTCCCCTTCCATTCAGTCCTGTGGAGCCCTCCCTGCAATTGTCCCTTCGGCACAGCTTTCAGAGCCACGAAGGGAGAGTTTCTCCCTCGCTGCTCTGTTAAGCCAGCCAGGGCTGATGGGAAACGGACATTTCCTGTTTCCCATCAGCCCCGGCTGGCTTAACAGAGCCGCAAAAGGGAAACGCTCCCTTTGCGGCTCTGAAAGCCATGCTGAAGGGACCGATGCAGGGAGGGAGGACCCGGGCCCCCCGTGGGACACTCGATTCTGCTGCTGCCATGGCGGCAGCGGCATCAACTAGCTTTTTTTTTTTTTTTTTTAAGACGTTTATTTTCATTTTACAACAAACAAAAGTAACAACACACCAAAAGATACAAATACACACATACAAGAAGGAACACAAACCCAAGTAGCCCCCACCCTATGCTTCTTCTCTCTAAGCTAATAAGAGTCATCACATAAGCGCTTACACACATCAGTTATTGTACAGCAACAAGCAGAAAATGGATTGATGATATACAGGCTGATCCTGTGACAGAAATGTATACAAAAGTAAACAGCCAAATGAGAGCATTAGCAGTTAGAACATAATCATGGAACACCTTCCTTTTAAACAAGCAGTGAAGGGCTTGAGTGGAAGAGATTGACATACGAGGTAGTGCTCATAATTACAGTAAAATGGACATAATTCCACCAATCATTGAGGTTCAGATGGAAGCCAATTTCCAGTATGTCGTAATGAAGGAGATAGGAAATAGCTATGCCCAGTTAAATGGGCCTCCTGAAAAAAACACTAACTCCGAATAATCATGATTAAGAGAGCTAGGGATTGTCCTTCTTTGGACTGGACTGTTGATGCCTTTTACAGTCAGTATTGTTCTCGTACATGAAGCCCTGCCAAATTGTTAAACAATCTTAAAAAGAAACATAATAGCTCACAGCGGTACTCTATGTCGCTCATAGTACCAGTAACTGACTGCTGAAACCACATGATAGGATTTATACTTAGGAATACCATGAAGCGCACCTTATAACAATATAAGCACCGGAGTGCCTTAGAGATGAAGCAAAACCCCAGAAATTACTGGCGGCCTGATGTCTGCGGGGAGAAAACCCCAGAGAAGGCCTGAATTGAAACATAAATCCTACAATGCTATACAGGCTCCGAGACTAAACCAAGGATCTCATCGTGGAAGAAAGGAGACCAACAAGGTATATATAAAGAGAAAGAAAAGTCCAGGCAGTCTCCGTTTCAGGCAGCGATCACCACATCGGGCCATTCAAAATGGCGGACAGTTCCAGCGGATTCCATCCAAGCTGTTGAATTAGCGCATCTGGTCTGCTTCTTTAGAAGCCAGAAATGTTGCTAGCAGATCCGGATCTTCGAAGGTACGAGTTTGGTTATGGAGAGTCACTCTGAGCTTCGCTGGATACAAGATGCCGAAGCGAGCCTGTAATTGTTGAAGTCTAGGTCGAAAAGCAAGGAGTCTCCTCCGACGGTCAGCTGTGGGCTTAGCCAAGTCAGGGAAGAAGAAGGAGACCTTTATGATTTTCAAACTCCAAATGACGATTCGCCCGGGCAGCATTTAGAATTTGCTCAACTTGCTGATATCTCAGTAGACGAAAAATGATGGGCCGGGGGGTCGTCCGATTGAGCGCCATGCTGGTAGGAACACGATGTGCTCGGGTCAATTTCCAGATCTCTGTGAAAAGTAATCTTCAGCAAGGAGGGAAGAGTTTTGACCAGGAATTCTCTTCATATCTCCTGCTCTTCCGCGCCCTCCGGTACACCAATGAGCCTTACATTGTTGCGACGGGCTCGATTATTGCTATCCTCTAACTCTCTTTTTGTAGATTCTGTATCTGACGCTCAGCCTCATCCAGTTTTCACCAAGCGCACCACGTGCGAGTCGAGGACCCCCGCCATATTGTCCTGCCGTAATGAAAGACCTTCAAAACGATCCTGAAGTACACCAAAATCTTCTCTCATGGCTCGAGCGGCTTCTCCGTTGGACTGCACCAGTTCCTTCACACCACGTATTTTCTCCAGATCTCCTGTTGCATTTCGGGGTTATCCCGAAATGGCACCATCTTTTGTGGGGAAGGCAGCTCTGTCTTGGAACGTTTTTCCGTGTGAAGAAGAGGGAGATCCGAAGTCTAAGCGCGCTGGTTTATGGGCCGCCATCTCCCCCGAGGCACCCCGGTAAGTTCGGAGCAAAATATTAAGTTAATGTAGGTATTAAGTCAGGATTCTGAGTAGGCCCCTCGGGAGCTTCAGCGCAAAGCGTCTAACCCGCTGGACATCAGGCTCCGCCCCCCCCAGCTTTTTTTTTTTTTAATTTACTTATAAAGCAGAATGTTGTTTGCGCGGGGTCCCCTGAAACGCGGGGCCCTGTGCAAAAAACATTCTTGCTCAATGGACGGCCCGGCCCTGTCCACATTAGGGAGTTGAGGGACTTACCGAATTGAAAGTACAATGGTCCGCAAATATATCTATAGGGCATATAGCTCCTTCTAGATACTATGTTTGCTACTTAAATGCCATCTTCATTGCTAGCAATCTTCAATCTAGGATGAAATGCATATAGTCCACAGAGAAATTTCTTGAGAAGTCAATTTCCTGCTTAGATCATGGAAAATAGGATAGGGAGGCTCCAAAGATCACATTTAAAAGTTTATTTTATAGTGAGCTGAGTACGAATGTGCACCATCTGCACACATAAATCATGTGTTTTCCTTGATTTACATTTTGGGTGGGCATTTAGGAATTCAATTTAGGTCACTGATATTTTATAAGTATGTATGTCAGGCTGATGGTGCATACGTTTGGAGTGGAGGATCACAGTGGCTAAGGTTGACCAGAATATGAGAGAGCTTAAATTTACACACATTGTTCATTTTAGACAAGCACATTTACACTACGTCTAGGGCTGATGAAAGTGACCATGCCTAGGTTTGGTTTGCTTATCTTACGACTTAGCCCTTATTTTATAAAGAAAAGTAGGCCTGCGTCTTTTTTTTATATATTAGGTGTGCCTCATGCATAATGGAATGCATGCAAAACCAGCAACTCCTATAAAAATAATCCTCCATAATTACTGATAACTCCTAAAAGGGGTTAATTTGTTTCCAAAGGGATTAATAAGGAAGTCAAAGAAAAGGCTATTTTTAACTGTCAGAAGGACTTCTGTGCTAAAATTATGCATCATCAGCAAAAATACACAGAAAAAACAGTAGAGAAGCCATAGATATCAATTATGCATATAGAGCTACTATCATAGGCCTTCTTTCAGATCCAAATACGCAAAAAGTGCTGAGCACAGACCTGTGACCACGGGATCAGGGTTTGAGTTTAAGAGTGGAAGAACAGGAAGTGGGAGAGTGACGTACTTTGCACGAAGAAGTACCGGGAGTGTCAAGGTCTGAAACATGACATAGTGTACAGTTTTTCATACGTCATTGAAAGGAGTTCTGTTCTATTTATGAGATGCTTCTAAATGAGGGGAAGCTGAAGAGTAAAAGCATTTACAGAGTAAGAAGGCTTGGGATGGCTGCTGAATCCAGGAGAAGGACTTGCTGAAAATCAGCGGAGCTTGTATAGATAGACGCCAGCAATCGGTGGTGGATCTGAAGTTTTCTACAGGCGATTGATGAAAGTGTTAATGTTCACTGCAGCTAAGTACTTTTCAGAATATTCCTTCTTGCTTTATAGTATCTGAGGATAATTATGTAATTATACCTTGGTGTGGTATTATGAGGGAAGGTTCTCTCTTTTAAAACAGAATAAAAAGGAGGATTTTCTATGAGAGAGCAGTATTCCTTTCAAGGCAAATGATCCAAAAAAATGTTTTTCCTTAGGTTGTTGATGGGGCTAAGGGTTTATCTCTTAGTTTTGTTAGAGTGTGAGATGTGAGATGAACGGCGGTTTTGTGATTTAATATACAAAATATGAAAGTAAGCATCCAAAGTCTGTCTCCATCATCAAAGCTGGATAGGAATTTTAAAGAATAGAAGGAATGAGTGAGAATCCACCAGCACATAGAGGGAAGGAAACAACAGAATAAGCAAAACAAGAGAAACTTTTCAAAGAATTAGATCAGCAGCCAAGAAAAAACAAGTGGCAAATGCACAAGTACAGCAGGAAATATAAACTGTTACTCCAGGAACCATTTATCAATCAAAATTAGACCCACATGGTTAAGGAGAGGTGAACTGAAACACAAGGATGAGAGATTGATAGTGGCAGTTCAGGACAATGGATTACAGATGAGATGGTTCACAGCAAGGATGAAATAAGTTGGCCAAACAAACATCTGTAGATTCTATTAAAAAAAACCCCCAAAAGCTAGAAATAGCTACTTATCTCATAGCAAAGCTCTAATGGCAGAAAATGTGTACACAGAAAAACACAATAAAGTGGCATATCTTGTCTGTTGGAAACTCTAAACACTACAACATTGCTGTTCTATAAAAGCCCTAAAAGAATTACAGAGAATGGAGAGGTAATAATCCTTTGCATTCTGACAGATAAAAAATCTGGATGTAAGGAATCCAAACACAGAATTAAACACCAGAATTGCATTGATGATAGAATGTTGAATCCATGTGACTACTCTGTAAATCAAATGCAAAAGAGAAGATCCTCAAGTGCTAAGAAATGCAGAGACCAAGAAAATATAGCAGAGAAATATAGAAATATTTTTCATTGTATTGGGTGCCATAGGCTTGATTAAAATACATTTTTAAGCATACCTTAATGGGTTATCTATTTATGTTCCATATTATAAACTGCAGAAGGAAGCTCTCTTTGGCATTACATTTGAGAGACTGAGATCTACATACCCTGGCTTAGGAGAGAAGTTCATTACTGTCATGGTATGTGCAAAAGTAATCCATTTGGAGAAATTTTCTCAAGAGAAGCCCAGCATAAATCTCCAGTAAAAGTTAGAAAACCCAATAAAGTGCTGAATTTCTTGAATGTAGTTAGTATGAGTATGCATGGTCAAGAAATGTTCAGTTTCTGTCCGATTTAGTCTAAGGGGTGTGTTTACTAAAGGGCATTAAGGTAGCAGCGTTAACGGCAGCAATAAGGGGTTTTTTGTGCAAAAAAGGTAGGCGCGTTCTGGCAATAAGGGTGCAATGGGACACCTAACATGTGCTAACAGGACATCGGGTGTTAAGATGTTAAGCATGCACCTTAATGCCTGAAAATGGCTGTCACTTTATCACTGGATAAGGGAGCCCCAGTGAAAGCCAATGTAAAGGTGATGGATGGAAGGACATGTGGGAGCTGATTGACCTGACAGGTCCGTGGGCATCCTACGTGGCAGCCAGTAAGCTGGACGAGCATGTGAGAGGCAGCTGTACCAATGCACTGGGGGGTGCCCACGTAAAGCACTGTAATGTCAGTTGGTGGCATAGGATGGGGAAGATGTTTCCCCCAACAGAGTCAGAAGTGGCACGATGTGTGCAGCAAAAGGGAGGACGGAGCAGACTGTGTGCAGCAAAAGGGAGGACGGAGCAGACGTGGTGATTTGCAGATCAGGCACAGGAGAGGCATGAGTGAAGCGTTGAAATGCAGAAAAGAGTACTTGTGTAGGCCATGGGGTAGCGTCTTGCATTAGAAGACTGCACATAGCAGCCAGGGGGTGATGGATGGTCTGAAGGAAGGATGGCAGCAGAGGAGAGTGTGGTATGGGCTGGCAGTACTGATGTACTGGAGGTGCCATCCCCAAACCAATTATACTGTTTGGGAAAAACTTGTGTCAGTGCCATGTGGAAGGCCTGATAACAGTCATGTGGGTCTCACAACTGTCCTAGCCACCTAATCACCATACGACACGCAGACAAATGTGCATACAACCACTGGAAGGAGTCGCTCAAACTGGGCAAAAGGGGCACATATGGACATGGGTTGATATCTGTAGGTAGCTATCCGAGGGGTAGGACGCATCTGCATGTAATGTAAAGATGTGATGAACCAAAGCTGTGCAATCACAGTCATGATGGAGTGGAGGAGTGGCCTAGTGGTTGGGGCAAGGTACTTCAGGCCAGAAGGTCAGGGGTTCAAATCCCACTAGAGGACAGCAACCTTGGGCCGGAAGGACTGGGGTTTCTAGTCCCACAGGTGCTCCTTGTGGTCTTGGGCAAGCCACTTAACCCTCCATAGCCCATGTTCCCTGTAAAATAGTTCTCTGTGTGCTGTGCTTTCCTGTCTAATCAATGTGTTTATACCTCAAAAATTTCCTGTCATGATTTGACAATTTCCAATCTGTAATCAAACCGCTGCTAATCACTGGAAGTAGCGGTATACAAATGTATACTAAATAAATAAATAAAATGATGGCAGACTTGACTCATGTTTCACATGTAGGTTATAGCTGTATGTATGTAACTGCCTGTTATTATACCGCTGTATCCAGGGCCGGATTTACCTATACGCCAACTACGCTGTGGCGTAGGGCCCACAGCTGGCAAGGGCCCACAAAAATTGAACAAATTGTTCCTTTTTTTTTTTTTTAAATTCTTTATTTTCGTTTTACAACAACAAAGGAAAGGAAGACATACAGCTAAAAGACAAATACATACATGGAATGTGATACATACACCAAAGTAACCCCTGCCACCCCCCTCCCCCCTGCTTCTTCTCTAGGAACTAAATCATTCCCGAAGCGGGCGTGTACTGACATTATTGTGTTACAAAACCTAACGGTGATCTGAAACATGATGAGTGTACATTAGGCAGACATGTCGGAGCAACGAGCAGATTGTACATGATCATTGAACATCTGCCATTTAGACAAGCGAGAATGAATTTGGGTATGGAAAATAGCTCTCCGAGATATCTGCTCATATTTACTAGATAAGCAGACAAGGATCCACTATTCATTGACAGTAAGTCGAGAGCTATCCTTCCAAGTCCTCGTGATTAAACATATGGCTATACCCAGCATGAAATCAGGAGAAAGCGACCCTTCTTAGGAAGAGAGGGGACCTCCGCCACTGAGCGGAGTCCCACAGTCTTCCAAGAAAGAGGCTCGTGAAGGTGTAAGATAAATGGAATACGACCCCAGACCGCCCCCCCAGTAAACCTGTAGTTAAGGACATTCATAAAGAACATGAGCGAGGGTTCCCACATCAGTATGGCAAGACCAACACTGGTCCCTGGCAGTTGTGTTCCATTTGGCTATTTTCCTGGAATATAAGAACATCTATGTGCAAAAAAGAAGAGAGTTTGGGTAACTGAGGCAGATCGGGAAACCCGCACTATTTTGCTCCAGAAAATGCTCCAATGCACAGGGGTTAAAGTGGTTTGCGGTTAGCGACCCCAGGCTTGTTGGACTCTACAAGTGGCAGTATCTGTACCCTGAGATAATAGTTTATAAAAGTTAGAGGCTACCCCATGTGTACTACTAATAGAGAGAATTAGTTCTAATAGCCCGTCCTTAGTAGGGACAGAGGGCTGCATGATTGGAGCACTTTTGAGGCAGCATTGAAGCTGCATCAATGGAAAGTAATGTTTCGCTGATAACGCAAATTCCCTGTATAAATCAGAAAAGGTTTTCCAACGAGCTGCAGAGAAGAGCTGTTGGGGTGTCCAGATCCCCCTGGAGTACCAGGGTCTGGAAGTAATCATGTATGGCTGCTCGAATTTCTAACCGGAACTCTGGCTGAGTTAATAGGGCTCTATCAAAGAACCAGGCCCCCGAATTCCCTTGGAGTGCAGTAGTGTGTAATTGAAAAGAAATAGCAGCATGATCTGAAATATGCTGGGAGTGAATCTTTGCAGCGTCCACCTGAGGAACTAACAGTTTTGTTTTTTTTTGAAACTTTTATTTTCATTTTGCAACAAACAAAAGAAACAACACACCAAAAGAGACAAAACAAGTATACAATAAGGAAAAGTAAACCCATTACCCCCCACCCCGGTGCTTCTTCTCTACCCGTTTGTATCAGCATGTGAGCGCTTCCAATTAACAGTGATTATACATCAAACGATCAAAAAAGTATCCACAATACAGCATGATCATGAGACAGAGATATTACAAAGTTAGACAGTCAGATGAGAGCATTTAGCAAAATGTACATATTCATTGAACATCTTCCATTAAGACCAATGAGAAGGAGTCTGAACGGAGGAAGCGCACAGACGAGGTATTTGTTCATATTTACTGTAGAGACAGGCATGATTCCACCATTCATTGAGGCTCAGATGGGAACTAATTTCCCAGTATTACTTAATGAGGGAAACAGCAATGCCAAGCATAAAGTTCAAAAGGAGATAAGCCATTTCTTGGGAGAGAGGGGATCCCCGCAACTGGGCGAAGTCCCACTATCCTCCAAGAAAGGGACTCCTGAGAGTGCAATATAGACTAAATACGACCCCAGACCCCGACGCCAGTTATACTGTAGTGCGGGATATTCATGCATAACATGAAATGAAGTAATAAACCAATGGCCACAGGACGTGTCCAGCAACCATTACCCTGAATATGTTCCATTTGTCTAAACTGTGAGGAGTGTAAAAACACCGGTGGGCTAGAAAGAAGAGGGTCTGAGTGAGTGAGGCGGGTCGGGAACCCGTGTCCCTCTGCTCCAGATAAGGCTCCATTGCTCCGAGGTTAAAGTCACATGCAATTCTCTCTCCCATACTTTCTGCGCTATAGAGGTATCTCTAGTGATAGCATTACATAAGGTTTAGTAAAATTGGATGCTACACCCGGTGAACTACCGAGAGATCGGAAGTTTCCAATCAACCTTATGCAGAGAGTGCCGATGGCGGGAGTACTCTAGTGCTCCGAATGCAATGCTAAAGTTGCACTGACCAGAGTCGGGAGTCGAAAGGTTGCATAGGAGTATTAAAGGCACCTAAAGTGTCGAAAAACATTGGTGGATAGTGGGAGTCTAATGGGAGAGTCATACCAGGGAGTAAGGTAAGAGGAATCGGTGAGCAAAGGCCCGCTACTATATCTAGCCACACAGGTCTGCTCGGTACTGGAGCTTCCAACCAACAAGCACCTTGTTTGAGAAGAAAAGATTGAGGGAACACTTGAGTAAAATCGCCACCAAGTATTAATGGAGCATTGGCGGAGGCCGAGGCCAACTGCGCAAAACTTGCATAGTAAGCAGGGTTGTCCACATTCGGGACATAGTGCAAATACACGTGAATTCACTATCTCCAACCTCAAGGTGTACACGGGCCCATCTACCCTCCATGTCAGCGCTAATATCAGGTACAGTAGCGTGCAAAGACTTCTTAACCAGAATGGCTATCCCGTACCATTTGGAAACGGTGGGAGAATAGGCAGCTACCATGTGAGGCCTAGCATTGAGTTTCAGTGTTTCAGCAGAGTGTAATGCGTTTCCTGAAGAAACACCTAATCAACGTGCTCGTGGCTAAGATAGTTAAGGATTTTCTTTCCTCTGAGTGGACCAGCAATGCCTTTGACGATGAATAATAAGATTTTACATGAGGCCATTCAGAAAAGTTAAAATTCCGAGCATGATAGCACACATAATTTCACTGTGTCCCTCAAACTGACTGTATCTGGCTGTACACATGACATAGGAAAAATAAGCTAATATAATACAATGAAGCGCCCCACATTAACAAAGAAAACCGCAGTACGGTAGAGGAGAAGCAAAACCCCAAAATTACTGGCGACCATGTGTCTGCGGGGAGAAACCCCAGAGAAGGCCGAAATTGAAAAACATATAACCTGTAGGACTGTGCGTGCTCCGAATCCGACCGAGGCACACATCATGAAGGGATAGGAGACCAAAGACAAAAGTCATACAGAGAAAGAAAGAAAGTCCAGGCTATTTCTGTGCTGGGCTATGACCGCCGCATCGGGCCCTTCAAAATGGCGGACAGAGCCGGCAGATAAGAGTCCAAGATTTGGGATTAGCGCATCTGTTCTGCTTCTTTGGAGTCCAAAAATGTTGATAATAGATCAGGATCCTCGAACATCCTGGTCTGGTTGTGGAGAGTCACTCGGAGCTTCGCTGGATACAACAGGCCAAAGCGAGCCTGTAGCTGTTGAAGTCGAGGGCGAAGAGCAAGGAGTTTCTTCCGACGGTCAACGGTAGGCTTTGCCAAATCAGGAAAGAAGGAGACCTTACGACCTTCATATTCCAAATGATGATTCGCTCGGGCAGCATGTAAAATTTGTTCCACTTGTTGATATCGTAGCAAGCTAAAGATAATAGGCCGGGGGGTCGTGCGGTTGAGCGCCATGCGGGCAGGAACACGGTGTGCTCGATCGATTTCCAGTTCTCTGTGAAAAGTGATCTTCAGCAAGGAGGGAAGAGTTTTGAGCAAGAATTCTCTTATATCTCCTGCTTCCACCCCCTCCGGCATTCCGAGGAGCCTCACATTGTTGCGACGGGCGCGATTATTGCTATCTTCCAACTCCTTTTGAAGATTCTGTATCTGGCGCTCAGCCTTGTCCAGTTTGCCCAAGCGCACCTCGTGCGAGTCGAGGACCCCCGCCATAATTTCCTGCCGTAATGAAAGACCTTCAAGTCGGTCTTGGAGCACTCCAAAGTCTTCTCGCATGGCTCGAAGCGCTTCTCCATTAGACTGCACCAATTCCTTCACGCCGCGTATTTCCTCCAAAATCTCCAGGTGCATTGCGGGGTTTTTCACGAAGGGAACCATCTTCTGCGGGGAGGATACCTCTGTTTTGGAGCGTTTTCCGTGAGAAGAAGAAGGAGACCCGAAGTCCAAGCGCGCTGGTTTGTGGGCCGCCATCCCCCCCCGAGGTGCCCCGGTCAGCTCGGAGCGAAATAGTAAATTTATATAGGTATTAAGTCAGGATTCTGAGTAGGCCTCTCGGGAGCTTCAACGCAAAGCGTCCTACCCGCTGGACATCAGGCTCCGCCCCCCGGAACTAACAGTTTTGATATTAGAAAGAAATCTATGCGAGACTGGGATTTGTGAGGGGAAGAGAAGAAGGTAAAGTCAAGCTCATTGGGGTGTAGTAACCTCCATAGATCGACTAGAACAATATCTTTGATCACAGAGGTAAGCGCGATGTGACTCTTGGGGGGACCACTTGTCCTAGGCGACTATTTGTCAATCAGGGGATCAAGAACTAAATTGAAATCCCCCCCAATATCAATGAAGTATTAGCAGAGCCTGCGCAACCTGAGCAATAGTAGCAAAAAAAAAAAAAAAAGGCAGGGTCATCCACACTAGGAGCATAAAGGCATATACATGTAACTTTAAAGTTACCTATCTTGAGGTGAACTCTGGACCATCTACCTGCTGTATCTGAGCAAGTCGCAATAATAGTAGCATGCAGAGATTTCCTATCCAATATGGCAACCCCACATTTCCTAGAAACGGCTGGGGAATAGGCGGCCACCATGTAAGGTTTAATATTGAGTTTGAGAGTGTCCTTGGAGTTGAAATGTGTTTCTTGGAGGAAAATCAAGTCCGCAGCTTCATGACTTAGATAGCTTAGGATTTTCCTCCGTTTTATCGGATTATTGATTCCTTGTACGTTCAATGAGAAAATCTTACATGGTGTCATCAATCGATAATAGACATTTTAGGTAAGGGCGCTTGAAAACTTACAACATAATCAGAATCTGTACAATAATGACATAAACACCAAGTATGCTGGCCAATACACCCATATTGAAAAGTATGTACCAAAGTAACTTAGAGAAGAAGCAAAACCCCCAATGAATATGGCGACCATATGTCTGCGGGAGGAGGCCCTAGAGAGGAAGATAGAGACATAATAAAAGAAAAGAAACACCAGAGTCCATAAGTAACACTGTCTCTGATACTCATCGAGGCTACTATGGGTAGATGGAGTTGGGTCACAGATATCTTCAAAAATAAGGCAACAAACCGCCCTCGACAGACTCTTCGCTGAGCCGCGGTAAATCCAACATGGCAGGTACAGCGGATATGAGAGTACTGGCAGGAATATTCTGGAAGTCAGCGCATCAAGTCGGCTTCTTTAGAATCCAAAAACTCCGCTAGTAGATCAGGGTCCTCAAATGTTCTTGTCTGATTGTGAAGCGTGACTCGGAGCTTGGCCGGGTACATCAGGCCATAGCGTGCTTGTAGTTGTTGAAGCCTCGGCCGAAATTCCAGAAAGCGCTTTCGGCGGTCGACCGTGGGTTTAGCCAAGTCAGGATAGAAGGAGACCTTGTGGCTCTCAAACTCCATATGGCCCTTTGCCCGGGAGGCACTGAGAATTTGTTCCACATGTTGATATCTCAAAAGTCGAAAGATGATAGGCCGCGGGGTCTTCCTGTTGAGCGTTATGTTTGTGGGTACACGATGAGCGCGATCGATCTCCAATTCTTTGGTAAAGGTGATTTGGAGCAGGGAAGGGAGGATTTTACTTAAAAACTCCTTCATGTCTCCCGATTCCGCTCCCTCCGGTATGCCCACGAGTCGTAGGTTGTTGCGGCGCGCTCTATTATTGCCATCTTCCACTTCTTCTTTCTGCAAGGCCCGCACCTGACGTTCAACTTTGTCGAGTTTGGACAGCCGGACCGCATGGGAGTCTAATATACTCTCCATTTTGTCCTGACGCGAAGAGAGCCCCTCTAGCCTGCCTTGCAGTACACCAAGATCTTCCCTCAGCGCTCGAAGTGCTTCACCGTTTGACTGCACGAGGTCCTTAACCCCTCTAATTTCTGAGAGGATTTCCTGCTGCATTTCGGGGCCCTCGCGCAAAGCCAGCCCCTTCTGCGTGGACGGGGGTTCAGTTTTGGAGCGCTTGCCGTGAGAAGCCGCTGGAGACCCAAATTCCAGGCGCGTGGGTTTGGTCCCCGCCATCTCACCAATGTGCCCCGGCAAGATCAGAGCAGTAATTCAAGTATGTCCGGTGTTAATTCAGGATTCTGAGTAGGCCTCTCGGGAGCCTCAGCGTTATGCGACCATCCCGCTGGACATCGGGCTCCGCCCCCCCACAAATTGTTCCTTTTTTCAAATTAAAAAAAACAACAACCGCTGGCTGCTGCCGCGGCAGCATGGACTGTCCCGCGGGGCCCCCTCTGCTGCCGCGGCAGCATGGACTGTCCCGCGGGGCCCCCTCTGCCTGGCTGAGCCCCTCCGTGCCGGCTTTGAGAGACGCGAGGGAGAGTGTCTCCCTCGCGTCTCTGTTAAGCCCGCAGGGGCAGATGGGAAATAATTTAAAGAAATAAGTGCCGCCAATCCGCACAAAGCATCATGCGCTGTGGCAGAGTAGGCGCGCCCCGGTCCTAGCGCCCGAGCATGCCGCTCCTCGGGCCTCTGCGCGCCCACCGCGGGGTCCTGCTCCTCACCGTCGCCCTGGCTCTCTTTGCCCTTCTCTACTCCGGCTCCGATGTACCCGGCGCGGCCCCGAGCCCCCAGGCCGAGCCCCAGAGCTCGCAGGACCTGCACCTGCTCATGATGTACTCCAAGGCCGACAGGAGCCCGGCGCTAGGCCCCAAGTTCCGCCAGGCCCTGGGCTCCCTGCTCAGCTCGGGCAAGCTGCAGGCCAGCGAAGTCCTCAACCTGCACTTCGTTACCGACGAGCCTAGCAGAGACCTGGCCAAGGCCACTATGAGGGACCTGCTGCAGGGAGCCGCCTTCAAGTACAAGGTACCGTGACCCTGCAGGGCCCCCAGCAATGAGTTCAGCCTTAACATCTTAACCCTGCATCGCTTGTTCGAAGTGTCAACTGACTTGATCTTACAATAAAGTCTTTACTCGCTTTTAAGATGAACTTTTCGGAACTTTACATGCTTTTTTTGTGTACTTTATATCTGTGAAAGTACATACCTTTCTATTGGATTAACGTTATGGTTTATTGGATTTAATATGCCAGCATTCTGCAAGCAGTCAATGCAGTTGCTTCGATTCAAATAATTACAATTTAAGTAAAACATAAAAATAAAAAAATATATAAAAAATACAGGAATGCCATTTTGCATAGTGTCCAATGCCCTTTCTAAAGGTTGCACACCCCCTGTAGCCACCCACCTTCACATGTATAACTTTTAAAAGTTAAGTTAATCCAATAAAAAGATTTCACTTTATATTGTTTATTTGGTAACTTTTATTTCTGTGCAGCCAAGTGGACTAACACAGCAGCCACAATGTTTTAATTTGGGACCTTATGAATGATTTGTTATTGTGACTTGAATAGTGCATGCCAGATAAATACAATGTTGTACAAAGACACAGTGGGCAGTCCCCCTACTTCTTGCAGCTTACAATCTAGTCAGGACAGACAGACAGAGATGAAACACACAATGAAAAGCAGATAAAAGGCTTTGAGTTTAAATCAGCAAGGCTATGACTGAGAAGAGTTTTTTTGTCTGTCTGTTTTTAAAGTAGATATAGGTTAAATTTAGTTAAGAGTATTTAGTATTATGAAATACTATTTTATTTATATTTCTGATGGCATCTGTAAATATGTAGGGCTTCTATTCTTAGGTGTTTATAAACTGTAGATTTAGGGGTTTATTTTCTAGCTATTTAGGGGTTCTTTGAGGTTACACAATATTGTAGTTTATTGGTGGTTATACTGTGGGTTTCCTCTTTGGTTGAATGAGTAATATTATCCATAGCAGGAGTCAGTATAGAAAATACACCGAAACTAACTGGAGGGCAGAAAACAAGCCAGGGAAGGGGCAAGAGAGGACTAAAGGAAATGGTGGGGCTTTAAAAAATCTTTATTGAAAGCTGCAGGTCCCAAGTGGGCCCCATTCATTATCATGAGAGAACACATCAGAGATAGCGCCATGCAAGGCTCTCATCATAGAGACAACAGAATAAACTTTCCCTGAGTGGCCCAGATACACTCAAAACTGCAAAGCTAGAGTCTGCAGACTTATTTTTGTTAGCATACCTCCCCCCTCTTCGCCTGAGTCAATCTGTGGCGCTCTGTTGCTCAGACTTCAGGATGTCCACAAACTTGCGCCACAACTCTCCAAGTCGATTCTGAGTCAGGGAGCACACTGTGGGTCAATTTTCTCCACATTCACTCCACCATCACACACATGTTGTTTACCCAGTACGAACTAGAGGGGGGGCCTTAAGTTCCAACCAGTGGGTCAGGATTACCTTGCATGCGGTCATAAAAGCCACCCTTGCAGATTGCCACTCTACCCTTCCCTCAGAGGTCCCTCATTTCCTAGCAGCAGAGCAGCATATGTCCATTTGACTCATGTTCTAAGCACCCCGTGGACTTGATCCAACACCACGTCCCAGTAAGGGCTTAAGCATTCGCATTCCAAGAAGGTATGAACCATCATTCCACTACGTGCCTGGCACTGCAAACACGTTGGGCTATCCTAAATTTCCCATCAGCCCCTGCGGGCTTAACAGAGATGCGAGGGAGACACTCTCCCTTCGCGCCTCTCAAAGCCGGCACGGAGGGGCTCAGCCGTCGCGGAGGGAGGGATTCAGCCGGGCAGAGGGGGCCCCGCGGGACAGTCCATGCTGCCGCGGCGGCAGCGGCCAGTGTTTTATTTTTTTTTTTTATTAAAGTTTACTTGAGCCGATGGGGGGGGGGGGGGTTAAGACTGGAGTTGGGCTGACACGAAGAAACCAGAAGAAAGTGGCTGGAGCAATTGCAGCTGAAAAAAAAATGCACAAAAGGTAGAAAAATATCTCTTTATTTTGAATTTATGAATTGGAATGTCAGCTCTGGTAAATGTGCATCATTAACGTCTGCACTTTGTTTAGTACAAGAGCAAATTAATGTATAGTTTTATTTCTACAGTGTTGTACATTCCAAGTTTGGCTTTTGGGATTCCCAGTTTAATTATGACGTCAGGGCCAACAGCGCGCAGCTGATCCCGCGTGCTCGTTTTTATCTTTTCTGGGGGCCCACAATTTTTGTTGGCGTAGGGCCTCACTCAAGGTAAATCCGGCCCTGGCTGTATCAGTGCAGTCACGCCAAGGTACCTTGTACTGATAACTTGGTAATGTCTGATGAAAAACAGGTACTGTAGGAACCTCCAATCAGCTAAAGCAATGAAGGGTTAAGTGACCTATCCAAGGTCACAAGGAGGTGTGGTCATATCATGAAGGTTGTGGCATATATAAAACGCAACAGTAACACGTTTCCAAAATGTTGCACAAGGAGTACTAGCGGGTCTCAAACCCTGGTATCCTGGTTCCCAAGCCAGTGCCGTGACCATTATGCTATACCTTCAATGGGCTGCAGAATAACCCATAAAGCCATGTTCTCAGAAGGGCACGATGGGGAATAGCATGTTTGCTGACCGAGATTGTGGTCAAAATGCATAACAAAGTCTAAGGATGTGTGTCTGCCAGTCAAAGCAGTCTGGACTGTCACAGGCATTCAAATGAACTGAGTAGCACACAGACTCAAAAGAAGAAGCATGAATCCAACCCTTGTCCCTTCCTTATGGAGATATTGAACTAACTATTAGGCTACACCTCCAGACTGCTCTGTACAGCAATATCTGGAATCAAAGAGACTTCAAGTCACTGCCGAAACTATCTTCTGTGTGTGCTGGTGTAGGGTAGCCTCTCTAGTACCCATGATGCACAGCACACACAGAGCAGCTGATCACTAGATAGAGAATGCAGTGATCCATCACATCAGCACAGTAAGACACACTGGCAGTGTGTGCTACAAGCACATAACAGCTGCAAACTGTGCTACTGAGCAGTTTCAGCGGTCATCTTGAAGGTGAAGATGTGAGCCCAACACCTTGTCTCCAGAGCTTGCACTGCTAGAGTCG
This sequence comes from Ichthyophis bannanicus, assembly GCA_033557465.1. Taxonomy (NCBI): domain Eukaryota; kingdom Metazoa; phylum Chordata; class Amphibia; order Gymnophiona; family Ichthyophiidae; genus Ichthyophis; species Ichthyophis bannanicus. Next base: position 219,295,690 of record CM066036.1, read on the forward strand.
GACTCTGCCAGCATGTAATGCAAGTCACCTTGTTTCCTGCACGCTTGCAGCATGCCATAGTCGCCTGTCACATCTGGGCTCTGTGTCCTGCCTGTGTTGGACAGGGACTCTCCTAGAACATCTCATGTCAGTGTCCAGTGTGACAGCAGCTGATGTCATGGACAGCACATGCAGTATGGGTTGCAAGGCTTGCAATTATCTGGAACTACCTATTCACCACAGGACTGTCTCAGCCGCATACATACCAACTGTGCCCGATCTGCACCCAGCCTTTGGCTCAGTCATTAGGCTCCCAGAAGAGGAAGTATACCCACATAACTGGAACTTGACACTGTAATATGTGGATAGAAAGCCATGCCATGGTCGCTGCTCGGTCGGAGTGAGAATGCCCTCTCAGCATGAAATGCTGGGGAAACAGACACTATGAAGTATCAGCCATTGACCCTACCTGAGATGCAGACACATCCTAGACAAACCGCTCTGTTTCAGGCTCCTCATCATGCACATTTGCAGATAATGCTAGGAACAGCTTAGGCAATGTGAGGCACAGTGCAGTGCTGAAGGCCACAAAACTCTGGAGAGACACACACACATATTGCTGTGCCTTGAAAAACTGGATATGGTTGGCATTCCTGCCTGCCACTTTAGTCTCCATATCAGCTCAAGCATTGTTAATGTGTGCTCATTGTGCAGGCATCACTAACACTGTCTAGCTTGCTCAGTATGCTGGTGCTAGCAGCCTGCCTTTCTATCCAGCTGTGGATAGTGGAGTCTGTCTATGTGGCTGATAGGTATCTGTATCTTTGCTGGCCAATTCATTGGGGGTTGCACATGCTGGTGCTGTACCTGCATTGTAGGATACATTTTACCCACAGGGACATGCAATATATGATCTGTAGCCAGGTCTTGAACCAGTGAGCCTCTATCCCTATACACACTGGCTTTGTGTGTTGAGCCACAGAGCTGCCATATAGATTCAACTGTCCCTGTGTGGAGCTGTGGTCATTGACAGGGTGAATATGGGCATGTGTAGGGGTCTTCCTATGTCTGCTGTGATCTCTGTCTGTATGTCACAATGGCTGTGTATGCTGCTGGTGTAACTGACATTCCTGTCTTACACATGGGATATGTCCACTCAGTGGGACAGCCCATGGGACAGGCACACACACATCGCATGCCATGGCAGAAGTAGCACAATGGTACTGGTTCCACATACCTGGTATGTGTTTGTGGTGCAGTCATGACATGACCTCACATCTTGCAGCCCCTCCTGGCTAAGGTAGCAATACCCGTGACACCTGGGTGATGTCTGTGTCTTCACATTTTGAGTGGGCCCTGGTTAACATAGAGTGCTATGCCCTCTGAACACACATCAAGAACAGTTGTCCTGCCTAGACTTACCTCCCATCTTGCCACTGCACATTCCTCCCTGCTGGTCTCCCACAGAGTTATCTCTTTCCCATTCCATCTCTTCAAACTGCTGCTGCACGGCTGATCCTCTGTCAGCCCCGATGCACTCATATAACTGCTCTCCTGTTGTCACTTCACTAACTCTCTGTCCGTTTCCATATCCATAGCACACATGCATCCCTTCTACTTCCCCTCATTACCTTTCCTCTCTCCTCATTCCCTGCACCTTCCCCATGGACCCGCTCCTCCTCTGGCTACCTTCTCTATACCCTGTTCTTCTACTGCTATCTCCAGACTCCAATCTTTTCACTTTGCTGCTCTTTATGCCTTGTGCAAGTGTTCCCTGTCCATACATCATGTCTCAGCTCTCTCCTTCAAATACATGCAGGCGGCATACTTCCTTGGGGTTACTGTTAGATTCCTATCTCTTGTTTACTTGGTGTCTCCTCTCCTTATTGTACCCTTATTTCTCTTCTATAGTACTGTCTGTCATCACATGTTGTATGCTCTTTGGGCAGGTACTGTCTTCCTATGTGTTCATACAGCACTGGTACACCTTGTAGCACCTTATGAATGATGTATAGTAGTAGTAGTATGATAACATCTTGCTGGTGACCGCGCTGGGTGGACATTTTGATTCTGATATGTCCTGTTCTCCAATTGCGTAGCATTCCTTCCACAGCATCATTCCCCCCCCTCTTCATGCACATATCCTTTCACTATGTGCGGGCAACGGTGTCCTGATCCACAGGCTGAGCGATCCACATGATTCCCTAGACCAGTGGCATGGACCAATGGTCAGAGTGGGTTACTTGTAGGCCTCTCCATCCCTCCCTCCCATTATGGCACATCCACCAGTTCAGTCTTTAGGTGGATTCAATGATGTTGCACACCTGCAGCTGTGCACACCTAGCCGCTCCTGCCCCCCTCTGCCAGGGGATGTGGGCACATATCATGCTACATCTGGCCTCATTCAGGTGGGATCAGAATGTGCTCTGCTGTCCCTGGCACTGATATGGTCCCCATCAGACAGACCTTGGCAAATGCACAGGACACACAGGGCCAATACATGGCTTTTGTCTGCTGCAGGCGGGGGCCACTGCACCCACCGCCAACACCCCCATACCATGCTGACATGGAAGCATGCTGTCAGTGAGGGTGGGGTGCAATCCTGGCCCATCCACCATGTGGCTTAGGTGGGCACCTGGGACACCAGGTCCAGATGATGGACCTAGGCACACATGGATGGCCACGCCATTCCCCCAATCAACTCTGACCACCAGAACCCCATGCCTGCCTGCTGCCAATATATCTCAGGGGCAGGTGGACAGCTGCAGCAGTGGAATTTCCCCAGGCAGATGCTTTTTTTAGCCCCTTGTAGAGCTACAGCTGCTGGCACTACTGGCCTCTTCCTACAGAGTCAGCATTAGCGGCAGCAGGAGGGGGGGCCAGCTGGGGTCTCTGCCAAAGGTGCCAGGGACCCTTGGACTGCCCTATGTTGTGCATTAACTTTCCACAGCAGCAGCATGTCTGTGTGCCACCACTGTCACTGTGGGATCATGATGGACATCACCAGGGCAACCGCCTGGTCTTCATTACATATCAGCAACCACAACTGCATGACCCAAGTGCCACCTTCTTTGCCCCATTTGCAACATCAACATAGTGCCCTTTCATACTTCGGCACTATGCTGTTGCTGCTAATGGAGCACTACTATCACTGTCTTGGGCTCAGATTACAGACATTTAAATAGTCTCTCTCCCCTCAAAATACCCCTTTTCCAAGAGGTTTTCATTGGCATTATGGTTCCCAGCATTAAAGGGCTTTAACTCATGATTGCACAGCAGGTGTTAAGGGAGTACCTGCTGTCAATGCCCACTCTCCGCCTCCTGTTTCCTCATAGCTGTGGGAGCCTTTAATGCTCATTAGTGCAGCAGTATCGCAGCATTAGGGGTGCAAGTGTGCCAATAACAGTCGTTAATTGTGCACTTGCTCCCTTAATGCTCTTTAGTAAACATGCCCCTAAGTTTTTCTGATTTTTGGGAATTTTCTCATTTTACCTAGTTGTGTTTTTTTTTTGTTTTTTTTTTGGGGGGGGGGGGGGGCCTGTGCATTGTATGCATGCTAGAACTTTTGTAAGCATGCAAATTGATTATATACATGTTAACTGAGATTTTATGATATATGTATGTTATATACATGCCCACACACAAACAATTAAATTTGCATACTCTTTCAATTTTTAGGGACCCAAGTGAACTGAATGTATGCTCAAGAGTGCACACACCTACTAGTTAAGAATTTCTCAGTCGTCGTTAGCTTGTATTTGTAAGGGTTTCATTGTACCCCAGAATTTTCACAGGTGGCAGTCAGCACACAAACAATTGCTGTGCACTGGTTGTCAAAAATGCCAATAGAGTAGCTCCAGAGAATGCCACCTCAAGAGCTGGTTTTACATGCAGCCACGCTATTGGCATGGCTGTGTTGTGATTGCTGCTGATTGCAGTGACAGCTACAACAGCTTCAGTAATCCCACAGTCCCCACAGTCACGTCCATGTGTATCAAAAGTCTGATGCTGTGGATCATGAGATCTGTGGCGCCCATAAAGGACCTCGTGTCCCCCCTTTCCAAAACACCTTAATTATCTCCCCTTCCTCTGAAAGCATCCACATCACCTGGAAGGCCGTCATCCCCCTTCCCAACCTGCCCTAATTACAAAGCAAGAGAAGGCTAGTGCCCATCCCCTATGAACCTTCACAAAGCCCCCAAACCAACCCTGCTGCTTATTGGGCTTCCCTGATGGTCCAATGTTAATCAAGGCAAGAGTGGTCCTCCTTCTCTGCCCCTGTTCCCATCTCCATCATCCTTCAAAATAACACTGGTTTCTTGGTAGTGACCTCTGGCAGATGAAAGAGGCGAGGCAAGAGCATAACGGGATACCTCTTGCAATATTACCACTGGACTACCAGAGAAGCTCCAGTAAGAACCAAGGGTGGTTGGGGAGACTTTGGGGGCTCAAGAATGGGGGCTGGCCTTATTTATTTATTTATTTATTTACAGTCTCTTCTATAACGCACTATTCAGCATCAGCGCAGTTTACAATGAACCAAAATTTACACATTTCCAATGGTACTATGTGTTTACATTTGCCTTCTCTTGTTTTGCATATGGGGAAAGTTGGGGAAGGCATGACAGTAATCCATATGATGTGGATGTTGTTCAGGAAGGGGGTAAAGGTGTTTTGGGGAAGGATAGGGCTCCTTTATGGGTGCCATGGATCTTACAGTCCACAGCACTGGATTTTTGATGCACATGGGCGGGTGGCTGAGGGTACTGATGATGACACTGTCCTGTGGCTAACAGGTAGGGGGAGGACATAGCAGCTACTGCTATTTGTCCTTTCCCTTCTCCCTCCCTCAACATGTAGCTCAGGCCCATATAGTAATTGTAAGCCCCATGCAGTATCTGCAGGGCAAATGTTGACCATGCCCCCTGCATTTACTGCATAGGTTTTGCATCTAGCACATGGTCAATAGGTGTAAAAACCATTACCGCCTTTAGTAAACATGTTTGTTAATGTGCATTAACCTTTTGTAGGCATGCATCTGCATTTTTAATAAAATATGATTTGAAAGGTAAAGTTAATTTTGATTCCATTCAATTTTAATTTAAGAATTTACTAATCATCTTTGCATCAAACTGTCCAAGATGATTTACAATCAAAAATAGGCCTATTTACTCAGCTTCATTAGCCCCCTGTTCTAGAAAATTACCAGTTCATATTAGCATCACGGTTTCTGTGTTAACTATTAGCATGCATTAACTGCTGCATCATCAACCAATAGATCTGAGTAACTAGGCCCATTTTTGATTGTAAATCATCTTGGACAGTTTAATGCAAAGGTAATTAGTAAATTCTTAAAAGTAAATGGAATCAAAATCAGCTTCTTTATTTTTCAAATATATTTTATTAAAAGTTCAGATGCATGCTTACAAAAAATGAATTAACAAAGATAAGTGACACCACAGCTCTTCTATTACTAAAGGGCACAGCAACACTTAATGCATGTTAATGTTTGTTAACACAGGTTAACCTTAGAATGTCACTGCTTTGAGCAGCAGAGACCTGCAATGGCCCTACTAAAGTACTACAGTATAATCTGGAGATGAATTGGTAACTTCCGAGAAAAGGGGAGGTTACCTTCTGTCTAGTTACATAATGCTGGGTGGAGACTCCTCTGGGAGGGAAAATCTAAGTCATATATAAACTACACCCAACGCAGCCTTCTGTCTTTTGGTACATAGCCACTGCATCATGAGGAGGAAATAAAGGGTCTACCCTAATGGGCAGGTGCCTGTGGCTATCCCCAGCCCCATGTCTCCATCAAGAGGGACCTGAGTCCAAGGAGCTGCTGGAGGAGAGAGAGCAGAGGGGTAGTTAAGTGCCTTGGGCTCAAGCCCTTATTGAAAAGTTCCTGTATGACTGTCTAATTGGCCAGCAGCCCAGTCTGCGAAGGAGCAGAAAAGAAGGAGGGAGTCACCTGCTTGAGAAGGGAAGAAGAGAGGATCCAGAGGAGTGAAGCAACATCTCAGAAACTTAAGCAACACCAGATTGAGTACATGCAGCACAGCATCCGGGACCTGCATTTGTAGAAGCAACTGCCTCAGAAGTACACAGTAAAACTATGTAGTGTAGGAGGACAGGATCCCTCTCACAAGTCATCACTGACAGTGTGATTCAAGTTAATGAAGGGAGAGGCTTGCAGCAAAATTCCATTCCTAAGAAAAAGTAGTAGATGTCCAGATGCCTGCAGTATAATTAAGGAAGAAGAGAAGGAGTTACGAGTCTGTTGTATAGTTACAAATTTTATCTTTGTTTACTGGAGATATAGTGAAATTTTTGTTGTTATTGGGCCAGATATTCAGCGCGGGCTGCTAGGCACAAACACAGTGCCTAGCTGTTGGCATGAACCTTAAACCCAGATAATATGCCACCCCGGCATTGAATAACTGGGGTCGCCACACAGCCTCAGAAGCTAACTGGGTAGAAGCGATATTGAGCCGCTGCCCGGTTAGCTCCTATGGGTAAAATTAGGGCAGCTTTTACTGCGCCTAGCTTTATCCGTGTGTCGCTAACCTGGTAGCAGTGAAATATCACTGCTACCTGGTTGGCAACTGTCGCCGCCCACAACACACCCAGAAACACCCACAAAGAAAACACTGAAAGACTGCCTTGCTCTTGGATGATTGTGACCATAGTTTGCCAACCAGCATGGAGGATGTTTTAAGGACTACATAGCAGCAAGGGACAACATTTACATTCCATTAAGATGAATATTGTCAGAAAACAGTTTTATCAAACATGGATTACTGACTTAAATTTCAAGTTATCATATTTGAAATAACAAATGTAGAATCAAAATGAATCTGAAATCACACTATGGGTCCAGTACTAAGCTATCAATGAATCATACTATGTTAAAAATCATAGATTAAAGTGCAATATTCACAAACATTTTTATAACAGGTCTAAATTATTAATCTAAAAGTAGGTTTGTAAAAAATGAAATTTCAGAGGTGAAATGAGCAGCTGTATCAATGAAATTATTATTTTATTTAAAATCCAATATGAGCATGAAAAAGAATTGACTATAAGCATAATAGACAGTTGTGGTCAATAGTATTGGCACCCTTGCATTTTAGGTATGTTGTGTACAATATCTTGAAAAATACATAGGAAATATTCCAACTGTATGTCATCAAATTATTTTAATAGTATGTTCAAAGGTATACAACAAAAAAAAAGAAGATGTCTGTGCAACTTAGACATAGTAATTTTTGAGAAAAAGAAAACAAAATATGACCTGAACAGGATTAATAGCACCTTTCGCTAATATTTAGTTGCACAACGTAGGCAGTGATGACAGACTCCAAACATTTCTTATAGCCATCTATAAGTTTTGTACATTTGTTTGTTGGTACTTTCTCCCACTCTTCAACTGTGATTTGTTCCAGCTCATGAACGCTTCCAGGATTCCTTTTACCAATGGCAAATATCAGCTCTTTCTAAAGGTTCTCAACTGGATTAAGATCAGGACTCATTGCAGGACAGTTTAAAGCAGTCCATTTGTTCCTTTTTAACCATTCTTTTGTACTTTTAGATGTATGCTTTGGGTTTTTGGAGGACCCATGACCTTTGACTCAGACCTAGCTTTCTGACACTAGGTAGCACATTTCACTCTAAAATAACTCGGTAGTTCTCTGACTTCCTGATTCCATTAATATACTCCAGGCCTCCAATTCCTAAGGTAGCAAAACAGCCCCACATCATCATGGAACCTCCACTATATTTAACTGTAGGAAGGATGTTTTATTTCCTTATAAGCTTCATTTCTTCACCCTTAAATATATCACTGATCTGCATTGCCAAAGAGATCAAGTTTGGTTTCATCTGTCCACAGAACATTTTTTCCAGAAAGATTGTGATTTCTCAAAGTAGGATTGGGCAAAGATCAGGCATGCTTGAGGAGTGGCCTAGTGGTTGTGGCAAGGTGCTTCAGGCCAGAAGGTCAGGGGTTCAAATCCCACTAGAGGACAGCAACCTTGGGCCGGAAGGACTGGGATTTCTAGTCCCACAGGTGCTCCTTGTGGTCTTGGGAAAGCCACTTAACCCTCCATAGCCCATGTTCCCTGTAAAATAGTTATCTCCAAGTTATAATGCCCTGTTCAATGTAATTTCAGTTTGTTCAATGTAAACCACACTGATGCGGAATAGCACAGTATATAAGAGAATGTAAATAAATAAATGCTTTGTTGGACCACCAGCAGCATGGTTTCAAACCCCAGCACAATGTGGAAACTCTACTCACATCCCTTTTCGACAATCTGCTGAAAGGCCTAGACAACATAAAAAATTGATTTCTGCTAGTTTTCTTAGACATCTCAGTGGCCTTTGACACAGTCTCCCACTCCATAATCCTGAACCACCTACAGGAGATTGCATTGCATAACAATACAATAAAATGGTTCACATCATATTTAAGTAATAGAACACAGCCAAGTCAAATGCGGCCAAAGAAAATCAGCACAGTTCACTATCACCCAAGGAATACCACAGGGATCAGCTCTCTCGTCCTTACTATTCAAAGTTTACATACAACCAGTCTGTGGCATAATCAAATGCCATATGTTGCATTATCACCTATATGCCGACGACATCATGGCGTATGCTCCAATAGACGCACTCGCTCCCGATATAGCCCCTATGATACAGTGCCTCGAAGACATGAACAACTGGCTCATGGATAAAAACCTGAAAGTCAACTTCGACAAAACGGAAATCCTATCCAGAAATCCTAATTGCAACCCACCACAAGCCATCAGCATCCTAAACCGAACAATACCAATAAAGGACGAGGTGAAATACTTAGATATCACCCTGGACAAGAATCTAAACTTACAATCTCATATAAACAAAACCACTGCAAAGGCATACCAACAATTAAAGCTCATCAGGAGACTCCAACCGATCCTCAGCCAAGACCATTTCCACACCGTATGCTAGGCAGTCGTCACCCCAATACTGGACTATGGAAACTCTCTATATCAAGGTCTACCCAAGCAATCTATCCATCCACTCCAACTGGTGCAGAACACTGCAGCCCACATAAAAACTGGCACAGCAAAGCACGAACACATCACACCTATAATTTGGAAACTGCACTGGCTACCGATCTCTGCACGGGCAAGATTCAAAGCAACCGTAAACATATTCAAGATCATGCACCTATGTACAGCAGATGTCCTCCACAGTTTACTAACCAGGGACATAACCAACTGGCCCAGACGAGCAAATGGCAGCAATAGATTCTGCACACCCACAGGATACCATAAGACAAGACAGGTAACCTCAAACAGAGCTATATCTCTCTTAGCACCGGCCCTCTGAAATTCCCTCCTGGATGAACTACGAGTGCTAAATGACCTCAAAGATTTCCGCAAATCCCTCAAAACCCTCTTATTCAAGGAATCCTATGATCAAGCAAGCTATACCTTTAAAAGTGAAGATAAGAGCCAAGCATCTAAAGTCTTATGTACGTCTTGTCAACCCCCCCCCCCACCCCTGTTCATTGTAGACCCACATTGTGATGTCAACCACTTTGATTGAAGGAGAAGGTGCTACACAAATCTGGTTAAATAAATAAATGTCTTTGTGCAGTGGGGTCCATCTTGGCCTTTGTCCATGAAGTCCTTCTTTGTTAAGTGCACAGTGTATAGTACGGGTTGAAACCACCACTCCAGATTGTTCCATTGCAGTAAAATTAGACATACCTGTGATCAATTAACAATACTCGCATGACTTAAATCAACCAATGAATGACAGCTCTAATGTTTAAAATGGCCACATTCACATTCACATTCACAAGACTTCTTGGATTAATTTTCCTCTTCCCACTACATCCTGGGAGATTCTTGACAGTTTCATGAGCAGAAAACGTTTTAGTTACATTGCCAACTGTTGATACAGGTAAGTCAAGGTTTTGGAGATTGGCTTGTACCCCTTTGAAGTTTGATGTTTGGTGATAATGACTTTTCTGATGGTCTTAGGCATCTCTCTTGTCTTCACCATTGTGAAAACAGAACAGGAAGTGAATGTTGCTATTTTAAACATTACAGCCATCATTCGCTGGTTGATTCAAGTCATATGAGTATTGATATTTGATCACATGTATGTCTAATTTTACTGCAATGGAACAAAATGGGGTGGTGGTTTCAATCCGCACCATACACCATGCACTAAACAAAGTGCGTGAGTGGAAGGAACCCTTTTGAAGCAAGCACCACTTGAGGAAGGGCTTACAAAATTGCTTGAAGCTTGAAACACAGAACTGTGTCGCGATCTGTATTTAAGGGAGTGCGGTCAGGATTGAAGGGAGTCTCCATTTATCTGCAATGCTTTTTGAAGATGCATTATTTGGTGTGGATATGTTATACCTTCTTGAGACTGTTCTGGAGTGGGGTAGAATATTGACATTTGACTAAGGAGTCTTATGACTGCCTACTGATTATGAAGCTTACATCATTCAGATAAGTCTATATCAAACCTGCATTGTTGTAGTGCTCCTGCATATCTTTTGGAGCTTGGGGCACTTTTCAAAGAGAATAAAAAGAAGGTTTATCTAGAGAGAATGGTTATTCGTTTTCATGACAAACACTCCAACAAAAAAAGAGGACTTTTTGAAAAGTTTATAAAAAAATACATTTTTTCGTGGATTTCATGGTCTGACTTTTTCTAATTTGAGTGTTTTTGTAGTCTTGACTAGGAGGTTTTTTTATGTGAACAATAATTGTCCTTGCAATGTCCCAGTTTTTATACTGTTTCCTACTATTTCCTTTAATTGGTCTTGTTTTATTTGATTCTTTTATATGTCAAATATGTGGGCATATATAATCCAAAACTATTTCATTGGTCACTTTATTTTAGGAGATGCATAGCGTCCCCGAAATGGGGACGCTCAAATTTTATGCCTCAGGTCATATTAAACCACGCATAAAGCAATTCAGTCATACAATATTTTATTAAGAACAAATGTAGAATGAATGCATTACAAAATATTTTGTGATATGTTCACCTGCAGAACCGATAAAAGAACTTGAAGTAAGGGTTTAGTAAAATTTGCTAAATTTATCATACGCTTGAAAAGTAGTGTTTTTTTTACAAGAACGCAATCAGTCATTCTATCAAGTAAGTTTGATTTTTGTTTATTATATTGTTTTTAGTCAAATTTAATTTAATTTAATTTAATTTAATTAACAAGTTTTTATATACCGCACCTTCCAATGATCAGTTGCGGTTTACATTGAACAACAGTAAACAAGGCAATGCTGTTTTTACATATAACAATGAGAAGCTACAAAGATTCAACTCAAATATATTTGTACTTTGAATTTACAGTGATTCTGCTTTGAGTATGATACATATTTCTGCTATCCCTGTTTTGGAGATGCTATGCATGAATGGGTAGGGTGTTTTTGATGAGTGATAATATGAGCAATTAAGTGTAACAGAGCACATGCAGTGTGCAATTATTCCACAAACTGTGCTATTTGGTGTTTTTTTGTTGTCTGTTTATGTTTTTTCACCTTTAGAATTTATTTATTTAACCTTGCTTATATACTGCCTTTCATGATATCAAGGTGATTTACATTGAACAGGGCATTGTAACTTGGCAATAACTATTTTACAGGGAACATGGGCAATGGAAAGCTATGTGGCTTGCCCAAGACCACAAGGAGCACCTGTGGGACTAGAAACCCCAGTCCTTATGGCCAAGGTTGCTGTTCTCTAGTGGGATTTGAACCCCCAACCTTCTGGCCTGTGGTTCCTTGCCCCAACCACTAGGCCACTCCTCCACTCCTAGCAATGTATTCTATGTACAATAACAATGTATTCTATAACAATGTATTTAACAATGTATTCCCATTCTTTAATTATTATTGTATACTAAACTCTTACTTCAAGTTCTTTTATCGGTTCTGCAGGTAAACATATAAAAAAAATTTAATGCATTCATTCTACATTTGTTCCTAATAAAATATTGTGTGATTGAATTGTTTTATGCGTGGTTTAATATGACCTGAGGCATAAAATTGGATCATCCCCCATCTCGGAGACGCTATGCATAAATGGTGGTGGCCTCTCTTTGTGTATCTTCTGGATGTCTCAATGCAAAATGCCTGGATGATCTACAGGAAGACAGCTGCAGCAAAGACGAGACCATTGGATCGGCTAAATTTTCAACAAGACATATGCACAGTCTGTTGCACATGTGGAGGAGTAGCCTAGTGGTTAGAGCAACTGCCTAGTACCCAGAAGATCAAGGGTTCAATTCCCACTGGCACTCCTTGTGACCTTGGGCAAGTCACTTTATCCTCCATTGCCTCAGAAGAAAAGGCTGCTAATCTACTTCCCATGATACATTGCCAAGAAAACCCAGAGGTAGCTGAGTCAACACTGACATGATGGCACTAAAAAAAAAAAAGGTTGCACATGATTCAAATAATCTCAAGCATCTGTAGGATGTCAAGTTGTGCATAAAGCAGTCATCAGCCACAAAGCATCACCATCAGTCAGATATGATGGCATAAACCATCACAAGTCATCCAGTGGAACACAGCAACATTGTGCTGTTTCTGGCACAAAAAACAGAAGCCAATGTCGGAAGTGTGATGTTGGACTTCATGAAGAATGTTCAGACATTGTTCACAAGTCAGAAAGTTATTTTTTTTCTTTTAAATAATACAGTTTTGATACATAAAGATCATTTCCGCATAATACTAACTACATTTCATTTATAATACTTTTTGGAAATTTATTTGCAGTTGTTTGACATTATTTGCAGATGTTTTATATAGCAGCAACTTCACTCTCTCTTTCATGCTTAGTGTCCCCGAAACGGGGACACTGAAATATTATGCAAAATAGCAGTCAAAATATTTTTGACCAAAATTATCACTTGAAGTGTTATTAGTTTGATTGACTTACATATTATGGAGTTTCATGTGAAAACAAAAATTCATGCATTAATGGGTTAAGGGGCTGAACTGCAAGGATGCCAATAATGTTGACAACTGTATAGTCTACTTTGCATCAACATTTATGTATCATCAATATTCATGTGTAGTTTGCATCAGCACAACACTTTCAGAGGAGCAGCTTAAGAGATGCACGTTTTACAGGAGACATGACCATTTGCAGATATATAGCAGAGACAGGCTGGATCAAAAACATCCAGCTTTCAGAATATGGTCAGCACCGGGACATACAAAGCTGTTTGGTGCATATAGCTGTGTCTCGTACTCCATAGTGCTTTGTTCGTGCCACATCAAAAACATCTATGTCCCTGATTCCTAAACCATGAGTGCATCTATCCCCGTGGTTGTGAAATCACATTTAAATTGGGGCCATTTTCGATTTGGACGTTCATGTTCTGTAATTGGGCTCCATGCATATAATTCTATTACTGGGTAAGGTAGACAGAATTCAAGAAGCCCATTATTGTACCAAACCCCCTGTTTTTATGCATGGACATGCCTTAGAAAATTGCCTCCGATAGATACATATTGGAGTTTCTATCCTGGTTATACAGTTCACAAGATTTCTAAAATACAAGTAAATGCATACAGAAGAAAGAAATGAATGTTGTTGCGAATGATATCCTAAATAAAGAATTGTTCTTACTACACAGGGCCTGGAATAGGTGGAATGTAGTGCAATTTAGAAATCTTTATATTCAGAAACTTGTTCATAGATACACTATTCTGCATGAAGTATTGTACGTTCCTATATGACGGGTCTGCATTTGTATTTACTCTGTATGCTTGTTGGATAGGCTGGGACTGAGTCACAATAAAAAGCACTTTACTTTGTTTTTTTAAGTTAGCCCTCACAGGGATATCCACAATAAGAATCTAGCTTGTATTCTGAATTGTCCCATCAGTTATAGGCAAAACTGTGTCTAGACAGTCAGAAGACAGGGACAAAGAAAACTAGTGGTGTGTGCCTGCAGAATGTTACATCCTATCTAACATCATCATTTTTTCCAATGTTATATGAGAAACCCAAAAGCAAACTCAATTGCCTTACTGGGCGGTGTCTTTAATAGTCAAAAACATATATATTACTATACTTTAGAGCAGGGGTCTCAAACTCAAATTGCTTTGAGGGCCAAATGAGGACTTGTAAAATAACCCGGGGGCCGCATGAGACATGGGACCTCATTTGCATAAGGGACCTCATTTGCATAAATATTTGCATAATGTTACCATACCCTAACTTATAGTAAACATGCCTCTTAATGAGTGCATGAATAAAGAAAGACAAAAAGATTTCTACATTACAATAATCCAGATGCAACCTCCAGGAACATTAGGAACTACTACAAACAAACACTGCCCATTTAGAACCCATAGCAAACCCGCCATATCCTAACAGCACTACCAGGACTCACAAAGCACCATACCCTACCTATCAAAAGGCAACACTGCAAATATTAAATCAACACATTTCAGAGAACAACAATACATGACCTACTCGGGAAAGAGAACAAGTGGCAATGTCAAATAGGAATTACATAAACAGAATACCTCAGCTCAGTTACACATGCAGAACATACACCATCACCAAACAAGGAATCACAATTTAGAAAAAGGAAGACAATTAAACTGGGAACCACAAAATCCAAACTTAGAATGTACAACACTGTAGAAATAAAACTATACATTGATTTCCTCTTGTATTAAATAAAGTGCAGACGTTAAAGATGCACATTTCCAAGAGCTGACATATTTCAGTTAATAATTCAAATAAGAGATATTTTTCTACCTTTTGTGCATTTTTTTTTTCAGTTGCAATTGTTCCAGCCACTTTCTTTCTGGTTTCTTCGTGTCTTCTGCTAACTCTCCATCGTCTGCTGTCCATTTGTCCTTTCTTCTTTCCTAGTTTTTTTCCATTCTCTCTACATCTGCTTTAACATACTAATCATTCTCCTTTTGCTCTTTCCTCATTCCTATTTCATCCACTCAAATTTTACCCCTCCATCCTCAATCCCCACTTACTCTCCCAATACCCTGCCAATTGTAGATTTTTCTTCCCTCCCACACTAAATATATTTCAACTCTCCATAGCACTCTCCCATCCGCATCCCATTCTAATCTTCACCCAACATAAACTCCCTACTAGCTCCTGCACCACCAAGCATCCGCTCCCTTCTAGTCCCCGCATCATCAGCCCATTTCCAGTCCTAGCTCCCTCCCCTCCCAGCCCATTTCCTTTTCCAAGCCCCCTTCCACTCAGCCCATTACCATTCAAGACCCTGTCCCCCATCAGCTATTGCAGTTCAAGCTCCCCCTTCTACTCGGCCCATTTCCAGTCATAGCACCCCCCCCAGTCCATTACCAGTTCTAAGCCCCCCCCCATAGCCCATTATCGGTCCTAAGCCCCCCAACAGCCCACTTCCAGGCCTAACCCTTCCATCGCCCCATCTTCATTCTTAGCCCCCCCATAACACCATTTTCGTCTTTAGCCCCCCAATCAGACCACCTCCAGTCCCTAACCCCCATCACCCCATTTCCCAGTCCTACCCCCCCCCCCAGCAGCCCACATCAAGTCTGCTCCCCCCCCCAGCAGCCCACATCAAGTCCTGCTCCCCCCCCAGCTGCCCACATCAAGTCTTGCTCCCCCCCCAGCAGCCCACATCAAGTCCTGCTCCCCCCCCAGCAGCCCACATCAAGTCCTGCTCCCCCCCCCCCAGCAGCCCACATCAAGTCCTGCTCCCCCCCCCCCAGCAGCCCACATCAAGTCCTGCTCCCCCCCCCCAGCAGCCCGCATCACGTCCTACGCCCCCCCCAGCAGCCCACATCAAGTCCTGCTCCCCCCCCCCCAGCAGCCCACATCAAGTCCTGCTCCCCCCCAGCAGCCCACATCAAGTCCTACTCCCTCCCGACCGCCCAACCCCCGGCAGATACCTTCCAGCTGGCCTGCCTGCCTTGCTTGTGAGTTCTTCTCTGCTTCGGCTTTCAAGCCGCGAAGGGAGAGCTTCTCCCTCGCGACTCTTTTAAGCTCGCCGGGGCAGATGGGAAATTTCCATCTGCCCCGGCGAGCTTAACAGAGTCGCGAAGCAGAGAAGAACTCACAAGCAAGGCAAGCAGGAAGGGATGGGGGGCGGGAACTTGCGATATTGCTGCTACCGCCGCGGCAGCAGCCAGCTTTTTTGTAAAGTTTAATTTTCCCGCAGCGGCAGCAGCAGCAGAAGCCGGTTTTTTTTTTTCCTGGGCATCGCGGGCCGCACAAAGGTCTCTCGCGGGCCGCATGCGGCCCGCGGGCCGCGTGTTTGAGACCCCTGCTTTAGAGCAACATTTTACCATGAATAGTTATGTAATAGGGAAGGGTTGAGAAAAATGATTTTCTCTGACCTTTAGTACAAACATTTAAGGACAATTTAGACCACTTTAAGTAATTTGAGAACACTGTAAACATTATCCAAAAGCCTTAGGATTATCTCAACCATGACCTTTAGAGCAGACAAATGACAAAAAACTGCCATGCTAAGACATAATAAAGCTAGAATAAAAAAAAATTGTATCACATTCATTAGAAAAGAAAACGTTTCCAGTTATTTGTTTTTGTGAAGCAAAAAACATTACTTGAAAACCAAAAGAAGATTTTGAAGTAAGCTGGTCCAGTTATTTCTAAATTTCTGCATCTAGATTTCAACTTAGGGGCATGTTTACTAAACTAGGCTAATGGTTAGCATGTGCAATGTGTAATTAGGTCTCATTTTATTAAATAGGACCCATTTACAAAAATGTAGAATACATAAAAATCATATAAAATACCCTAAAATAATAGATAACATGCAATTGCATTCATCTAAAATGGTGTATAATATTAATCAGGTCAATATTTGGATGCCACAGTCGGTGCTTCTTTTTTGTAAACTCCGGCCGTGGCGATTTAAGAAATCTAGATATAATTCAGTGATGCTAACTGGATAGAGGATGAAGGACTCATTCTGTCCCGGATGTACTACTCGTCCATAGTTGAATGCTTCAACACAGTCTCAGATTGGCTCATGACACACAACCTGAAGGTCAACACCAATAAGACTGAGGTCTTATTCATATCCAAAGACCCCACATTTACCCCACCGCCCTCCCTCAAAGTGAAAGGCTTCAACCTCATAACCAAGCAAGAGGTCCGCTATCTGCGAGTAACAATCGACCAACGCCTGTCATGGGAGACCCACACTCAAAATATCTCCAAGACAGTCTACCATAAACTAAGAACCCTCCGGCACTTACGTCCTTTCCTCAAAACCTCAGACTTCTGCTCAGTTGCTCAAGCTCTCATCCTCCCTCATCTAGACTATTCTAACATCATCCTTCATGGTATGCCAAAGCACACCCTCCAGCCACTACAACTCGCCATGAACACAGCTACCCGCACAAGCCTATCTGCATCCAGATACGACCACATTGCTCCCATTCTATTTCAGCTTCATTGGCTCTCCATAACAAGTCGCCTGACCTACAAAGCAATGCTACTCACTTTTAAGGCCCTGAATACAATGTCGGCAACTTCGCTCTCAGAACTGATACAAAGTACGCCAGAGACCAGGACCAGGAGAACATGTATGGTAAACTCTCTCATGATTCCTTCAACAGTAAGGACCTGTACCCAGTCAACCAAGAACCGCACCTTTTCCCTATTTGTGCCAACCCAATGGAATGCCCTACCCCCAACGATAAGTGCTATCCCGGATCTAACAACTTTTAGAAAGGCATTGAAGACTTATCTCTTCCAACTAACATACAACCACCCACCCTAGACCTGCCACACAAACAGAAACAGCTGACGGTTGTCACTGCCTCCCTTGCCCAGGCGGTTGCCTAAGGCTTGGGAACGGGCCGTCAATATATTTATTTGTTCTAAGAGCCTATTTATTGTAGTTGTATAATAATCCAGCCGAGATGGTAATTATAGGCACACAGGATTTTTATTATTTTCAGCCAAAGGAACTTTAAAGATTACAATTATCAGGATAAGGTAAGGATATTTTCCAACAGCATCAAACAAAGGCAAACTCACTTCTCTTCAGCTTTGGCACTTAAATGAAAACACAGTATTTCCTCATACTATAACCAAACACAGCACTGAAACTCCGGTGCAAAAAGAATTAGAAAAAAACCCCATCTTCTTTCATAGCTTTAAAACAAACAGAAGTTGTTACGTTTCCAAGCAGGCAAACTTCTGTTACACATTGGTTTTTCTTTCTTTTCACCAAGTAATTCTTTCAGCTTGTTGTATCTCAGGCTTTCCACTTTCTAGCATACAAATGCTCACACACTCAGCTACGGCTTAAAACTTCAGGAACCTTATTTGCATATTTCCCAGCCGTGCTCTCTTGAAGAAGTAGCTACCAGGTTTAAAGCTTCTGCAAATGTTCTAGCCTTTCTCAATGCCTAAAGGCTACCGAACATTCCATTTCCTCATCAGAATTCTCCTCTATTAAACCAGGCATCTCTATTTCCATACTCTCCAGGTCAGAGTCTGCTTGAGAGGCACAGGATTCAGACTCAAAACAATCTGGCTTTAATCCCTTCAGGATTTCTAAGACTTTAGTCAAGGCAGTGTCCTTCCTTCTCTGAGGAATAGTATAGCAGTTAGAAAGTCTCTTAGCTTTTAAGGAGTTAATAGAAGGCTTTAGGCTGCTCACCTTATCTTTTGGAATTGAGCACTTAACAGGCTTTACTGCTGAAGGCTCATGCTCCATGCATACCTTGGGGGAAGGGCTTCTGCTGCCAACATGGCTGACCAACTCCCCTGGGTAAGCTTTTCTTCCAGAAGTATATCTCCTGTCTCCCTTACAGGGCCCTGGGTTAGCTCCAAATCCTCTGGCTGGCTCTGCCCTTCTCCCAGAGGTTTCCAATGAAGCTCCCTTGACTCCCCGGGTACCTTCTCTGCGTGGTTCTCCAGAGCTTCTAGGACCTCCTCCCCTCCTGGGATGTTCTGACCTGTTCCAAGCTGCACTGGAACCAGAACTAGGAATCCTCGTCAAGCGTTTCCCTTCACGGTTCTCAGACCTCTCTTTGAGTTCAGGCTTCCCTCTGAGTTCAGGCTCCTCTCTGTCCTCCTCTGCTGCTTCTTCTCCCCTGAGTTCACTTTCTGGCAGTTTATATGAGTGCTTTCCCCTCCGGCTTCCTGGCCCCACCCCCAGCTGTCCCTCGTGAGCAGGGTTGGTAACCATGGAGCTGGGGTGTGTCTCCTTGCTACTTGCTATCTGTGGAGAGATTTTTTCTAGTTCAGAAGTTTTAACCCTTAAACTTCTGGTTCTTTTCCTACTATCTGGGGAAAATGCCTGTTTTTTCCCTCTTTCTCTATTCTCTCTGCTTTCTGCGCCATCACAGATCTCCCCCCCCTTAAAATATTCCAGGCTGGCAGACAACTGTCATCACAGCACGGAATCCTTGACAGGGCGTCTGCGTTGGTGTGGAGCCTACCTGCCCTATGCTCGATTTGGAAGTCATAGGCTTGCAGGGTCAGGTACCACCGGGTGAGTCTCGGGTTATTATCTTTCATCTTGTTGAGCCATCTTAAAGGGGCATGATCGGTTACGAGAAGAAACTTACGGCCCACAAGATAAAAACGGAGAGCGTCTATCGCCCAGCGTATAGACAAGCACTCACGTTCGACCGTGGAATAGTTCCTTTCAGGTGGTGCCAATTTCCTACTTAAAAACATGATAGGATGTTCCACCCCTTCTATCTTTTGGGATAAAACTGCCCCCAACCCGGTTTCGGAGGCGTCCATTTGTACTATAAACGGGCGCTTAAAATCGACACCCCTTAGAATGGGCTCACAACGAGTTTCCCCTTTAGTTGCTCAAAAGCCAACTCTGCCTCCGGAGACCATCTTACTTGGTTCGGAGCATTTCTTTTGAGCATGTCTGTCAAAAGGGTGCTCTCAGTGGCGAAGTTAGGTATAAATCTCCGATAATACCCAATTAACCCGAGAAAACTGCGGACCTGTCTCTTTGTTAGGGGTCTTGGGAATGTCCTAACAGCTTCTATCTTATCTATTAAGGGCCTTATCACCCCTCTTCCCACTATGTGCCCCAGGTATTTAACCTCCTTTCCTCCGAACATGCACTTGGAGGGGTTGAGGGTGATACCTGCCTCTCTCATGGCTTCCAACACCTTGCCTATGTGAAATAGGTGTTGGTCCCAACTGTCGCTGTGAATCACAACGTCATCCATGTACGCTGTAGCGTACAGTTGGTGTGGTCACAGGACCCTGTCTACCAGAAGCTGGCATGTCGCGGCTGCCCCATGCAGCCCAAAGGGCATATGGCGAAACTGGTAGAGACCTAGCGGGGTACTAAACGCGGTCTTTGGGCGAGATTCCCTTGTGAGGGGAATCTGCCAGTACCCTTTTGTCATATCTAATGTTGTTAGATATGCAGCCCTACCCAACCTATCCAGGAGTTCTTCTATCCTAGGCATAGGAGGGAGAGAGAGCAGCCTTGTGAGGGAGCAGCCCGGTTCTTCTGCCGCGGAGCGACGTGGTCGGCTGGAGCCGGGTGCCTGCAGAGACAGCCGCAGGCAGAGAGTGGTCGCCCCTGGTGCTGAGGACCCCCCCACGAGCCCTACAAAGAAAAGCTGGGCTACACGCGGCTGCGTGTTCGCGGCCTGTGGGGTCGCGTCCTAAGGGGCGTGTCACAAGGGGCTGGGCTTGCTCCTTGTGTGCTCCTTTGGTGCTCTTTGGTGGTTCCAGAAGTACCAGCAGTGGTGTGCTGTTCATGGGGAAACGGAAGGCAAGGTTAGCTGCTAAAACACCGACAGGAGAAGGAGGTAAGGTCTCCGGTCCCATGGACAAACATATCACTGCTCTTCCACGTGCAAGTCAGTCCTTGGATGAGGCCTCGTTGAGTCCAGACATCCGGACCCCACCTCCCTTTCCACAACCTGCTTGTTCGTCTACTCCTCTGAAGGTGCCTTCACGAGTCTTGTCTCCCGTTTAGTTCCTGTGGACTTTGCTACATCTGGAACTGATTCTTTACCACTTAAAAGTGAGGTGACTCTTGTAGATATCTGGTCAATGCTTCAAAAAATTGAGACTAGATTAACTACCACTGTCTCTTCCTTATGCAGTTTTTCTCATGATGTTGTTACAAAGGTTAAAGTGATTGATGACCAAATGATTGATTTAGCTGGTTCCTTGACTCAGGTGGACTCTCAGCTCCGATCGTATCAAGATTCCCATCTTGGTTATCTTAAAGATATTTCTTCTGTTTCTTATCGATTGGAGTTACTTGAGAATCACCAGCGTGCAAGGAACCTTCGTTTTCTAAATTTTCCATCTACTCGCTTGCTTTCACCTGAGATACTATTGAAAAAGTACTTGTCTGAAATCTTACATTTGGAGGATGCTATAGATATTGTGCAAATGTATTCTTTTTTTCCTAAAGTGGAGGCCTCGAGTCAGGCCAAGGACGAGGTTCCTGTGGCTGACTCAGTTGGCCTAAATCTTACAGAATTTTTGCAGGATTCGCTCGAGTCCATCCCAAAGCGGTGTACTTTGGTGGTGACCTTTGGGACTGAATCCCTTAAGTTGAGAATTATTCGTGCTTATTTCAAATGTAAAGATGAGTTATTTTGTGGTTATAAGCTTCAGGTATTTCCTGATGTGGGCCGGGCCACTCAGACTCGACGGAAGCAATTTTTGGAGCTTAGATCTAGAGTGGTGGCTTTGGGAGCCTCTTTTTTTTTGAAGTTCCCTTGCCGCTGCTTAGTAACTTATGAAGGTCATGATTATGTTTATATTGATGTGGCTTCTTTGCGTCAGTTTCTTGCTGATAAGGAGAAAGTTGATGGGCAGAATGTTGTGTAGGTGGGTTGGCTTTTAGATTTTGCTCCATGATTTGGAGTTTTAATACTCCTTTTTTCTTCTATGTTTTTCTCAAGGCTCTCTTTCGAGAGTATGGCTCTCTCTCTCTCTTGATGTGTTTTTTATTGTTATTTGACTTTGTTCTTGAATGTATTTATTCACTGGTTGGAGGTTTTTTTTCTTGTATGTAATTTTGTATTCAAGAAAATTTAAATAAATAAATAATTTAATTTATCCTAGGCATAGGATAGGTGTCAAAACGCGAAATGGCATTGACTTTCCTAAAGTCTATACAAAACCTGGTACTGCCATCGGGTTTGGGCACTAGGACAATCGGGTTATTCCATGGGCTTACAGATTCTTCAATAACCCCTAAAGCCAGCATTTCCCTTACCTGATCTTTTACGATCTGTTGTTTCGCTGTGGGTAACCTATGGGGCCTTTGGCGAACAATTTCTCCTGGAGGGGTTATCACCGAATGGCTTGCAAGGTTAGTTTTCCCCGGGATGGGTGTTAATACATCTGGGAACCGACTCAATAACCTTGCTAAGGCCTGTTGCTGGTGCCATGACAACTCATCCCCTATTTTTGGACTAGGGTTTGTTCTGCAGTCGGGGAGCTGAGGGCCTAGGTCCACGTCTACCTTATCTTCGCAGGTGGCGGCTAGCCCTTTAAACTCAGCCTGGCCAGAGGAACCAAATCCTCGGGCTCCCCTCAGAGTGGTGCTTAGCTCTTCCCTCTCTTCTATAGGTGGAAACCCTACTCTCTCGCAGATTAACTGCGCTATCCTATCTCCTACATTCACTTTGAAGTCTGTTTGGGAGGAATTAATTAGCAAAACCTTTATTGCTCCCCGGAAATCAGGGTCTATTACCCCTGCCCCTACATCAACAGAGTTCTTTACCGCTAACCCTGAACGTGGAGCCACCCTCCCGTAACATCCAGGAGGTATCTCCACCTGAATACCAGTTTCAACCAGAGCTCTGCCTTGTCTGGGAATGATCCTATCTTCCACACTGTATAAATCATACCCTGCAGTCTGCTCTGTTGCTCGCCTAGGTATTCTGGCATTAGGGGTGGTCCTACAGACTCTCAAAATAAACTTAGGTTTATTTTCTGAGGCCTCCTTTTGGGTAATTCTCCTTTCCGGTTTCTTTCCAAATAAGGGAGCTAGTAATGGGTTAGGCTTTCCCTGGGTTTTACTAGAGGAGCCGGGTAACTTACTCTTCTCTTTACTGCCTAAGGGTGCTTCCTCCTTATTGGGCATAGCTTGTTTGTCTAACCCCCCAGTCCCTGCTGGTGGTAGATCAGTCTTGTTAGCGGCTTCTCCTAGCAACCCTTTCTCGAGGCCAGACCTGAATTGGGGCCAGTCTTTCCCCAGTACTAAGGGATGAGGGAGCTTAGGGACTATAGTGACAACTACTTCTTGCTCCAAGCCTAAGCCCTTCACTTTCACCTTGGTTAAGGGGTATGCTGACGTGGCTCCATGTACACACTTTATCTTAATGGAGTGCTCAGATTGGGTTGGGGTCTGCTCACTATGTGCCTGTATATCAGTCCACAGTTTGGCCGATATCATAGACTGCTCTGCTCCTGAGTCCAGGAGAGCTTCGGTGGGAATGCCCTCGACCGCCACAGTTAGCAGGAATCCCTCCCCCCCGTCCTTGCAATGGGTGGAAACCAGAACTGTCCTGGCCTTGTACTCCCTACTATAGTGGCCCACTTCCCCACAGGAAAAACATTTACCCTGAGCATTCATACATTTCCTCCTGGGTTTTACACCTATGACCTCTCTTGACAAAGTGTTCCGTGTCCTTTCTGAAACTCCAGGCTCAGGATTGTT
This sequence comes from Ichthyophis bannanicus, assembly GCA_033557465.1. Taxonomy (NCBI): domain Eukaryota; kingdom Metazoa; phylum Chordata; class Amphibia; order Gymnophiona; family Ichthyophiidae; genus Ichthyophis; species Ichthyophis bannanicus. The sequence continues at coordinate 219,319,391 of CM066036.1, forward strand.
TGCACCACCCACCTTCATCTGGCCGACCAACCTGGCTTCAAGAAAACGTTCTGCCAGTGAGGTGACTTCCCTGGTGGTTTTACAATCCTGGAGGATCAGGAAGGACTTTAGTTCGGGAGGAACAGCATCTACAAATTGCTCTAACACTATGCAATCAAGAAGTGAATGAATAGATTTCCCTTGTGGTTCTAACCCCTTCAAACCAGGTTTTTTATCCGGTGGCATAAGGCCCTTGGCGTCTCTCCCAGTTTCAATTTACAGGCCCTCAGCTGGCGTCTGTAAACCATTGGGGTAAGACCCAATCTATCTTTTATGGCCTTCTTCATTTCAATATAAGAGGAGGCAAGATCATTAGGCATTGCCTGGTATGCAGCCAAAGCTTCACCCGTAAGTGAGGCTGCGAGGCGAAGTGCCCATTGGTCTTCCGGCCACCCGCTTAATTGAGCCACTCTCTCAAAAACATCTAAATAATCGTCCACATTGTCATCCTTGGTTAGAGGGCTAAAAGAAAAAATACCCTTCCCCGGTAGTCCCAGTCCTTGTGCCGCTCCCAAAGACGTGGTCACACTCCTGTGGGCATCTGATGTTTTTCTCTGCTCTCCTAACCAGTCTGTCATCAATGATAGGAGCGGTTGCTGCTGATCCCGCATCATGGTGGCCATGCGTTCCTGAGCCTTAGAGGCCTCTTCCTGCTGCTCCCGGAAACGCTCAAAACCCAGCCGATCAGATTTGGCTGCTCCATCTCTCCGCTGATGCTGTGGAAAAAACAAACACAAACACACCAAATGCGGCTCTTCCACACACAGGCTGTTTCTCAATTCAACTGAGGACTACAGTACAACACCCTGGCAGGCAATCCTACGCTGACCCAGCTTATCTACTTGTTACCTGCCAGCAAGTTAGACTCAGCTCATCAAGGTAGGCACCCTCCTGGAACACTGCTCCGGTCCTCCTTCCGCTGTCCGTCTGGTCCCAGGGCTGCTGCAGCTCCTCCGTGGCCTCTCCAGACTCCTCCCAGGCCCTCCTTACTTCCGGATATAGGCTTCAAAAAAAAAATCCAATAAACTACGCCAATCCTGTCACCGCCTCCCTTGCCCAGGCGGTTGCCTAAGGCTTGGGAACGGGCCGTCAATATATTTATTTGTTCTAAGTGCCTATTTCTTGTAGTTGTGTAATAATCCAGCCGAGATGGTAATTATAGGCACACAGGATTTTTATTATTTTCAGCCAAAGGAACTTTAAAGATTACAATTATCAGGATAAGGTAAGGATATTTTCCAACAGCATCAAACAAAGGCAAACTCGCTTCTCTTCAGCTTTGGCACTTAAATGAAAACACAGTATTTTCTCATACTATAACCAAACACAGCACTGAAACTCCGGTGCAAAAAGAATTAGAAAAAAAACCCATCTTCTTTCATAGCTTTAAAACAAACAGAAGTTGTTACGTTTCCAAGCAGGCAAACTTCTGTTACACATTGGTTTTTCTTTCTTTTCACCAAGTAATTCTTTCAGCTTGTTGTATCTCAGGCTTTCCACTTTCTAGCATACAAATGCTCACACACTCAGCTACGGCTTAAAACTTCAGGAACCTTATTTGCATATTTCCCAGCCGTGCTCTCTTGAAGAAGTAGCTACCAGGTTTAAAGCTTCTGCAAATGTTCTAGCCTTTCTCAATGCCTAAAGGCTACCGAACATTCCATTTCCTAATCAGAATTCTCCTCTATTAAACCAGGCATCTCTATTTCCATACTCTCCAGGTCAGAGTCTGCTTGAGAGGCACAGGATTCAGACTCAAAACTATCTGGCTTTAATCCCTTCAGGATTTCTAAGACTTTAGTCAAGGCAGTGTCCTTCCTTCTCTGAGGAATAGTATAGCAGTTAGAAAGTCTCTTAGCTTTTAAGGAGTTAATAGAAGGCTTTAGGCTGCTCACCTTATCTTTTGGAATTGAGCACTTAACAGGCTTTACTGCTGAAGGCTCATGCTCCATGCATACTTTGGGGGAAGGGCTTCTGCTGCCAACATGGCTGACCAACTCCCCTGGGTAAGCTTTCCTTCTAGGAGTATATCTCCTGTCTCCCTTACAGGGCCCTGGGTTAGCTCCAAATCCTCTGGCTGGCTCTGCCCTTCTCCCAGAGGTTTCCAAAGAAGCTCCCTTGACTCCCCGGGTACCTTCTCTGCGTGGTTCTCCAGAGCTTCTAGGACCTCCTCCCCTCCTGGGATGTTCTGACCTGTTCCAAGCTGCACTGGAACCAGAACTAGGAATCCTCGTCAAGCGTTTCCCTTCACGGTTCTCAGACCTCTCTCTGAGTTCAGGCTTCCCTCTGAGTTCAGGCTCCTCTCTGTCCTCCTCTGTTGCTTCTTCTCCCCTGAGTTCACTCTCTGGCAGTTTATATGAGTGCTTTCCCCTCTGGCTTCCTAGCCCCACCCCCAGCTGTCCCTCATGAGCAGGGTTGGTAACCATGGAGCTGGGGTGTGTCTCCTTGCTACATGCTTTCTGTGGAGAGTTTTTTTCTAGTTCAGAAGTTTTAACCCTTAAACATCTGGTTCTTTTCCTACTATCTGGGGAAAATGCCTGTTTTTTCCCTCTTTCTCTATTCTCTCTGCTTTCTGCGCCATCACACGGTGCACTACTGTAAACATGTGCCAGTAATGTAAATATGTAGATCAGCTGATGGCCCATCACTGTGAATATGCTCCAGTAATGTAAATAACTCCTGTAAATATGTTCCTAGTTATACCTCAGAGGTAAACTCCTGTAATGTACATATGTTTCTACTTTCACCTCAGATGTAAACTGCTGTAATGTAATTAAGTTCTTAGTTTTACCTCAGATGTAAACCATGTTAGATGTAAACCATGTAAACCATATAACCTAATCACTATGTTATCTGTAAGTGTTATTTGTAACACACATTCATATGTTTCATGTAAACCGCACTGATCTGTAATAGCGCGGTATATAAAAACAAATAAATAAATAAATAAATGTAGATTCCATCTGTACACCTGGTCTGAGCCAGGGGTACAGAGGGGATCACGATTCTGATCCCGCAGGACACGTCTAGCCCCGCGGGATCAAAATCATGATCAGTCCTGTACGTGCAGGCCGGACTGCGATTCAGTCTGGCCTGCACGTACATGACCTGCCTGACTAACTAAGTCAGGGATTTTAAATGGAGCCACGGCACCATGGTATCCAGTTGCCATGGCGCTGTGGCTACATTTAAAAGCCGCGATTCCTACCGCCAGCCAAAAGTGCTTATTCTCTGCAGCCCGACCCTCGATCTGGCCTCCTAAGGACAGGGTTGGGCTGCAGAGAATGTCCTCCAGCCTACCCTGCCTCATCCACGCCCCGGCATTTAAACAACACGTCCAGGGAAGTTATTCCACCTCAGAGGTAGAATAATTTCCCCGCACATGTCACCGGCCCTGGATGTACAGGGCCAACATTAGAATCGGCCCTGTATGTCCAGGGCCGGCGACCGCCCACCACGCGCCCACACTCCCCCCCCCCCCCCCCCATCTAACTTCCCCACACTATCGGTGGGGAATTTAGACGCCGGCGGGGAAAGGCATGAATAGCAGGGATGGACGTCCCAACCCGCTTTTCATGGCACAGAATAATCCCATGACTGAATAGACACACTCTGGGAGTTATCTGGATAGCAACGATATTCAAAGGGAAACATCCAACAGCCACCATCATCAGGATATTTCCCTCAGGCACTGCTTTTCATGCATATGAGTAACAATCCATATAGAGCACTAGCCAGACAGTGCCAGGGCACTATCTGTTGAGTGGTGATATTGATGCTGCTATTCAGATGGCTCTCTGGATAACTTTAGAACAACACAAGAGCTGTATTCATGTTATCTGAATAGCAGTTTCAACTAGTTAGAAAATGGTAGTGCTTGTCACTCTTTCCAGATCTTCGGCATGATTACACTCTGGATACAGGTGCTGATTATATTTAAATTACATGGCTGGTCCTGAAATACCATGGTTGGTGTTTTTGAAATATCAGGGCTAGCTTTTTTTGTTGTTCAAAAGTTATCCAGATAGTTATCTGCTTTAATACCAGACTGAATATTGCCACCAAAAAGATAATTGCCAAAAAACCTGGTCCTATTGTATATGGATAATGCTCGGGAAATCAATAATGATTTTCAGCTGCACTATCTGGAGAGTGCTGTTGAAAACCACTGCACTGAATAAACATTATAAATGGAACAAAAATAATGTTTACAGGGTCTTTTCAAACACAGTTATGGGAATAATAATTAAAAACCAATATGTTCATGGTATGAAGATCTTACAGCTAGAAGAATACGCTTTCATAGGGCTAGAGAAAAATGTTCCAGATCACTTGGGTGTATAAAATCTAGTGCCTCGCTACTGAGGCCAGGTCAAAAAGAGGAGCGGAATCTTCAGGACTGGAACACAGGGCCAGTGCAAAGATATCAGGTGCCCTGGGAGAAACTTCCTTCTGGAGCCCCTCTCTCTGCTGTCACCACAATCACCCAAAACATCCTTCTTCTGATGTACCTTGCCAACACTGCACACAACTTCCTTCTTTTGATGCCCTCCCCCTGCAGCCACCACCACTGCGCACCTACCTAATGGCCACAGCTCATCATCAATTTCCCCACTGCAGGTGTGCCTGAGAAAAGGCGCAAGAATCTGTGAAATTGATCCCACACCACAGAAGAAACTGATGCCCTCTCAAGTGCCTTTTCTTATACTGATCATGGTGCCAGGGGCTGAGCTGCTGGCCTGCTGCTGCCTCCAGAACACTGATGCTCTAGCAACAGTTTGCCTTTTATAAGTAGGGTCATGGAGGAGGACTGGGTCCAGGAGGAGGATTTGCAACCTGCTGGGTTCAGAAAGAAAAACCCTAGGCAAGGGGTAGTCACTGCAGCTGCTGCTACCAGGCTTCAGAAGGAAGGGAAAAAAAGGTTAATAAGGGAAAGAAAGAACAACAAATATCAAAATAATAATAAAAAAAGATTAAAAGCAAAATACTGTAAAGGGGGTTGATATGATGGCAGAGTGAAGAACTTTGTGTTCATGAAGGTTCCTGGTCTGGCATTTCTACTATTGGATTTACTTCCATTTTTTTAGTTCACCATTTTTATGGGTCCTAGGAAGAGGAAGGGGAAGCACTGAGTTCTTCCTGGAATTAGAGAGATGCCATGGTAGCTATCCCAATGGACTCCTTCGTGCTCCACAAATACCAACTGGGTTGAGATATCACTAGGGGCAGATAGGGGAGAATTGCCACTGACTGCACTTAACAACAGCATATTGCTAAGTCCAGATCCTGGAAACACTCCTACCTGCAATTCCATTTTGCCACCATTACGCAAGTGCTAACATTAGCTGATTACTCTACCAGACATGTAATGACTTAAAGGTATGCAGAGAGTGCTGGGTTACATAGAAATATGACGACAGAAAAAGACCACATGGCCTATTTAGTCTGCCCTTCCATACCAGCCACTCTTTATGAACAGTTCCCTTTTTTCCTTTAGAGATTCTCTGTGTTTGTCCCATGCTTCTTTGAATTCAGATACTGTCCTCATCTCTACCACCTCCACTGGGAGACTATTCCATGGATCCACCACTCTTTCCATAAAGAAATATTTCCACATATCACTCCTGAATCTATCCCCTTTCACGCTCATCCCATGTCCCCTCATAGCAGAGCTTGCTTTCAATCAAAAGAGGCTCTCCTCCTGTGCATTTATGCCACCGAAGTATTTAAATGTCTAAATCATATCACCTCTATCCCGCCTTTCCTCTAAGGTGTACATATTAAGATCCTTAAGTCTGTCCTCATATGCTTTATAATGAAGATCACTAACCATTTTAGTAGCCACCCTCTCTACTGACTCCAACCTGTTTATACTCTTTAGAAGATGCGGTCCCCAGAATTGTACACAATACTCCAAATGAGGTTGCACCAAAGACTTATATAGAGGCACTATCACCTCCTTTCTTTTGCTGACCATTCCTCCCCCTATGCACCCAAGCATCCTTCTAGTTTTTGCTGTCACCTTTTCTACCTGTTTAGCTACTTTAAGATCATCAGACACAACCATGCCTAGGTCCCACTCTTCTTTAGTGAACAAAAGTATTTCAACCCCTATACTATATTGCTCCCTTGGATTGCTGCAGCCCAAATGCATGACCCTGCATTTTTTAACATTAAATCTCAGCTGCCAAATTCTATACCATTCTTCAAGCTTTGCTGGATCCCTCCTCATGTTATCTACACAATCCTGGGTGTCTACTCTATTGCAGATTTTGGTATCATCCACAAAGAGGCAAACCTTACCCGACAGCCCTTCCGCTATATCACTAACAGAGATGTTAAAAAGAATCAGACCAAGGACAGATCCCTGGGGCACACCACTGGTAATCTCCTTCTCCTCAGAGTGAGCTCCATTTACCTGCACCCTTTGTCACCTCCCACTCAACCAATTTCTAACCCAAGTAGTAAATTTACGGTCTGTTCATAGGGTGCTCAGTTTGTTTATAAATCGCCTGTGAGGAACAGTGTCAAAGGCTTTACTGAAATCTAAATACAGCACATCTAGGACTCTCCCTCGGTCCAACTCCCTGGTTAACCAGTCAAAGAAATCCAATCAGATTTGTCTGAAAAGATCTGCCTCTGATGAATCCATACTGCCTCAGATCCTGTAATCTGCTGGACTCCAGAAACCTCATGATTTTCTCTTTCAAGAGCATTTCCAATAATTTACTCACCACCGAAGTTAAACTAACTAGCCTTTAGTTTTCAACCATATCCTTACTTCCACTTTTGTGTAAAGGGACCACATGAGCCTCCATCCAGTCCTTTGGCATCACTCCCAACTGCAATGAGGCATTGAAAAGGTCAATCAGTGGAGCTGCTAGAATGTCTCCAAGTTCCCTCCATATTCTAGGGTGTATCCCACTCTGTCCCATTGCTGTGTCTATTTTAAGTTTAGCTAGTTTCTCACGAATACAGTCTTCTGAAAATTGTTCAAGATGTGGGTATTTTTTGAGAACCTGCTCTTGGTTCTTCATCTGTGAACATAGAACAGAAATATTTGTTAAGCAATTCCGCTTTATCCTCATCAGCTTCTACATATTCCTCCTCTTTACCCTTGAATCTGACAATTCTACTTTTGCCCTTCATCTTCTCACTAACATATCTGAAAAATGTCTTAGCCAATCCAGTAAAATGGGGGGGGGGGGAGATATTTCCTCCTCTTTTTAATGGTTGCTTTCCTGACTACTTTGCTAGCTTCTCTAAATTTTTCCAAATATAGATACCTGTCTTCCTCTCTCTGTGATCTCCTGTATTTCATGAAGGACTCCCTCTTTTTCTTCACCTTTTCAGCTATTTCTTTTGAAAATCATAGCGGTCTCCTTTTCCTTTTACCTTTATTTACCATTTTAACAAAAAGGTTGGTTGCCCTTAAAATATCCTCTTTCAGATTTGCCCACTGTTTTTCTACATACCCCAGCTGTTCCCATCCCGCTAATGACTCCCTGAGGTATTGGCCTATCTTGGCAAAGTTAGTTTTTCTAATGTCTAAGACCCTCGCTTTTGAATGGATTTTAACAGCCCTAGTCCTAATACCGAACAACACCATCTGGTGATCATTGGATGCAAAATGACTCCCACTATAACATCAGAAACATTTTCACCATTGGTAAGCACCAAGTCCAGTATGGCCCCTTCACGTGTGGGGTTCTGTTAGCAGTTGCTTGAATAGGTCTTCCTGTAGAGAATCCAGGATCTCCTTACTTCTAAATGATACTGAAGCAAGAATGTGCCACATCTGACATATTGAAATATCCTATCAGTAGCATTTCCCCTTTCTTGGCAATGCTGTGTATGCCTTCATATTCGCAACCAACTCCCTAACTTCAAAAGGACTAATCTCAACACCTTCCATCACCCCTGTCCCCTGGTCCGATCACCACATAATCAAGATCACACTGCAACTTCAAAAAGACAATCACAACGAACAAACCAACAATTCCCACACACAAAGGCGATTCAAGAAATTCGACAGAGACACCTTCCTACTGGACACGTTAAATCAACTGTCAACAGAAACAGACAACCTGGAGACTCAAATAATCAACTGGAACAACACACTATCCAACGCCGCCACAGCTACTGCGACCGGACCAAAGGAACACTGCAACAACAAGAGACATCACAAGCCCTGGTACTCCTCAACCATACGACAAGAGAAAAGAGAACTCAGAAAGATCGAACGGAGATGGAGAAAATCCAAGACACCAGAAAACCAGCAGATATACCTAACAAACCAAAGACTATACACCGAACACATCAACCAATCCAAGAAAGAATACCATACAAACATGATAAACACCTCCATAAACAAACCCAGAGAACTCTTCGACATAGTGAAAATCCTCACAAAGGAGCAGAAAACAGAAGAGGAAATACAAATAGACCCGCAAAAATTTGCTGATCACATCAAAACAAATTTCACTCCACAGAACCAACTGCAACCAGCTCTGCTACCCAGCCTGATTCACACCCCAAGACATGGGACACCTTCCACCCTCCCTCAACAGAACAGCTCTCCCACATCATCTCAGCAATCAGAACAAGCACCGCCCCCACGGACCCTTGCCCAGTGTCATGGATAAAGGCCACCAAATCAAGCCTCATCCACATCATACACGACATTGTCCTCAACTCACTCACCCAGGGTCTCCTGCCAGCTCAACTTAAACTGGCTACAGTACGCCCAATACCGAAAAAAACTACCCTCGACAAGAAAAACCCCGCAGCTTACAGACCAATATCCAGCATACCTTTTCTGGCAAAAATTATAGAAAAAGCAGTGCAACAACAACTACAGGAACATATTGACAACCACGCTCCTCTAGACGACAACCAGCACGGCTTCCGCCCCCAACATGGAGTTGAAACACTGCTGATCTACCTCATAGACAACATCCTCAGAGTCATAGACAACAACACTAAAGGCATCCTAATGATCTTCGTCGACATCTCCTCCGCCTTCGACACGGTTGACCACCTAACCCTCCTGGAAAGACTAAAGGAAATTGGACTTCATGGTACCACGTTAAAATGGTTCCAATCCTACCTCACCGACAGGCAGCTACAAGTCAAGATAGGCCACAACACCTCTCAACCCATAGAAATCCGCCAAGGAGTACCTCAAGGATCCGCCCTCTCGGCACTCCTGTTCAACATATACATCCAGCCAATATGCGACATCCTGAAAGCGAACAACATTCAATACACCATCTACGCAGACGATATTATGATATACACACCTATCTCTACCGACAACCCAGACTACAATAGAATAACCGACTGCCTAACACAAATGACAAACTGGTGCACGAACAACAACCTCTCAATCAACTACAGCAAGACTGAGGCTCTAATAATCACTCGCAACCATGACTTCATCCACCCACCGGACATCAAAGTAGCAGACACTACCATTCCAATGAATCCGAAGTAAAATACCTTGGAGTAACCCTGGACAACGAACTAAATCTCAAGTCTCACATTAACAAAACGGTCAAGAATGCATACCATAGAATGAGAATCATCAGACGGCTTAAACCCCTCCTCGACGCAGATCACTTCCGCACGGTATGCCAAGCACTCATCACCCCATTAATGGATTTCTGCAACCCTATCTACCTTGGCCTACCTAAGCAAACTCTCAAACCGCTCCAACTAGCCCAAAATACCGCAGCACGCATCATTTCTGGCTCAACAAGACATGAACACATTACCCCGGTTCTCAAAGACCTACACTGGCTCCCAATCAGCTCACGCATTAAATACAAAACAATAATAAACATATTCAAAATCAAACAACACATTTCAGCCAACAGCCTGCACACCCTCATTCATCCAGACACCAGCCAGCACCCGCCCAAGAAGACAAGGAACCTCCAACAGAGTCAACACACCGAGGGACTTCAGAAAAACACGAAAGGACACCACAGAAAGAGCCCTCTCCCTGGCAGCCCCAACCATTTGGAACTCCCTCCCAGACGAGCTGAGAGCAACAACGGACCTCAAGGACTTCCGCAAACAACTGAAGACAGCTCTGTTCATAGAACATTATGGACACGTCACTTAATCAACAAGGTCTGATCATCAAAGACCCCCCACCCTGACGAGAGACTGTATATCGGCACAGGATTTATCTCATGAACTATCTGGACAGTACCTAGTATTATAGAACATGCTGTATCATAGCGCACTCTGTACATAGCCCCCTAAATCTAGAACTCCCCCCCACACGCACACCACCCCCCCTGCATTCCCTGCATGAACTCCCCCCCCCCACTTTACTCCCCCTACACTGCATGAACCCCCCCCCCCCACATCCTCTGATTGTTTTGCTGTGACACCGCCTTGATTTTTATGATAAGACGGTTTAGAAATACTGTTAAATAAATAAAAAAATAAAATAAAAAAATAAAATTAACTCTCCGTCCACCTCTTCCTCCTGTGAGGGAGGTCTGTATATCATGCCAATGCAAATAGATGTCTCTTTCCCTCTTTCTAGTTTAACCCACAGTGCCTTCTCTCTCCCTTTTAAGCTCTGTAGTTCCACAGCTTTAATATTATTTTTTACATATAGTGCCACTCCTCCTCCCCTTCTTCCTACCCTGTCCTTTCTGAATAAAGTATAGCCTGCTATAGTTACATCTCAGTAATGGTTTTCTGTAAACCATGTTTCTGTAACTGCTACTAAATCCAAGTCAGCTTCTCCCATTAAAGCTTCAACATCTAGGAACTTATTTCCCATGCTACGGGCATTTATATACACCGCTTTCCATATGTTGCCCCTTTTACCCATTTCCATAAAGGTATGTAATGTTTCACTTACCTGGGGGCTTTCTTCACCCATCCCCAATGAATCTAGTTTAAAGCCCTCTTCAGTAGATTAGCCAGTCTGTTACTGAAGATACGTTGACCTTTCTTGGATAGAAGGACACATCGCTGCTCTGCAACCCTTGGAACAGCATCTCATGGTCCAGGAAACCAAACGCCCTTGATGACACCTTCCATGCAGCCATGCATTCAACTCCTGGATGCAAGCTTCTCTGCCTTGGCCTTTACCCTCAACGGGGAGGATTGAAGAGAACACCACCGGCATCCCTATCTGCTTTACCCTCTATCCCAGAGCCATGAAGTCACTTTTGATACGCTCAGAAGGATACCTGGCAGTATCATTTGTGCCAACATAGATTAGCAACATTGGGTAATAGTCAGTGAGCTTGATGAGTTTCGGCACACTTTCTGTAACATCTCGGATTTTGGCACCTGGCAGACAGCATACCTCTCTGGACATCAAGTCTGGTCAGCAGATGGACACCTCAGTACCCCTCAGAAGAGAGTCATCAACCACCACTAACCTTCGCTTCCATGTGGTCACTGATTCTGCAACTTTGGAGTGCCTGAGCTCTGGTTCTTCCCTTTCCAGGGATGCTTTCACTGCCTCCACTTCAAGGGCTGCATAATGGTTCTTCAGTTCAAGGGCTGGAGAAGTTGTATTGTTGATTCTGCAGGCCCTGGTGACTTGTGTCCAACCTTTGTCATTCTGTAGGCTCCCATCTTCTCCTCTGCTGGAGAGCTTGGATGTTGCAAGAAGCATCTCATCAATGTACTTCTCACTATCTTGAATGCTCGTCAACCTCGAGAGAGAGAGAGACCTACCCAAGTACCAGCCGATTTCCCAGCTGTCCTTTCAAAGAAAAAGCAGTTAAATCTCTTTTAAATGTGTTCAAAATGTGCTGTTCCAAGTCCCTGTGTATAGTTAATTGGAGAGGTTCCCTATAAAACAAGACTACTCACTAGGAGTTGGTTTGCATTGACTTCTAGAGATGGAAGAGTTACCAGATGCTGCAGCGACATGGTTTGAAGCGGGTGGAACACCGCATTTGGTGAGTGGAAAAGAGAAAAATCTGTAGTTCATGAGTATTACTAAGATTACCAGATTTTTGGAGAGCAAATCTGGGACACCTGCTTGGGGCAGGTGTCCTCCCTCCTTGGGCATTTTTCCTCCTTAAATCTGGAAATGACAAGTCACTGTGTCATTCAGTAATTTCAATAGTTTAAAAAAAAGAGTAATGGCTCTTTGAGTTATAAGTGCATACAGTATACATACATAGAAATACATATTTTATATATTTCCAAAATTCTCCTTTTTTATGAAAATAAGTTAATTTGACATCTATTCCTACCACCCTGCTTCCTCACTGGTTTTGTTGCCCCTTGTTCCCTCCCTCTAGCAGGCCCCTTTGAAGGAACACAAAGGTATAAATTAAAAGTAATTTATACTTTATTGGCTGAAAGTAATGCCTGACATGGCGGACTGGATTGATCAAGGATGTTTGCCCAGATTACTCACCATAAGGAAAAACAATGAAACAATGGAAATTCTGTTGTCCCCATACAGGCTCATTGCATCCCAGACGTGCAACCCCTCTGTACATCCGGTTTGAACCGGATATAGAGAGGGGGTCATGATTCTGATCCCGCGGGGCATATCTAGCCCCACGGGACCAGAATCGCGAACAGTCCTGACGTGCAGGCCGGGACTGTGATTCAGCCCAACCTGCATGTACAGGAAAAGCCTGACTAACTCTGTCTGGGCTTTACAATGCAGCCACGGTGCCATAGTGTCCGGTTGCCATGGCACCGTGGCTCCATTGTAAAGCCACGATCCCAGTTGCTGGCTAAACAAAGGCTTTCCCCGCAGCCTGATCCCCGATCTGGCCTCCTAAGGCCAGTGTTGGGCTGTGGGGAATGTCCTTGGGCCCACCTGCCCCATCTGCACCCAGGTCCGCCGAAAAAAAACCTCCAGGGAACAATGTTCCCTCTAATTTTCTGTAGGCTGTGTGCGCATAAAATATCAGCTGTGTGCAGCTTTTGAAGGAAGGTTAAATTTTTGTGCGCCACATAACGACACTCGGAGTTATATACTTTAAAATTTGACTACACGTCAGAATACAGTATGTACACCACATTGATTTAATCAAATTAAATGAAACTAGACGATTACTTAATGAAGTGGGAAATTTCTATTAATTACAATCTTTTCTTTTTTATTTTTTGATGTCTGTGTTGTTTTCTATCAGAATCAGAGCCGTAATTTTTGTGCGCTCTGTTGAAAAGTATGTGCGCTCGCTCAGCGAGGTGTGTGCGCGCGCACACGCGCACAGCTTAGAGGGAACAGTGCCAGGGAAGTTATTCCACCTCGGAGGTGAAATAACATCCCTGCACAAGTCGCCAGCCCTGGACATACAGGGCCGATATTAGAATTGGCCCTGTACGTTCAGGGCCGGTGACCATCCACTGCCCGCCCTAACTGTGCCCCTGAGCCGCCCCTTCCCCACTGGCGTCTAACTTCCCTGTACAACTGGTGGGGAAGTTAGATGCTGGAGGGGTGGGTACAAATAGTGGGGATGGACATCCCATTTGGACTCTAACTCTTTTTTTAGCAGGTACTTTATGAAGTAACATAAACCCTTTTAATAAAGACTCTCAGAAACTATATAGCAAACCTGCCATATGATAACAACATGACCAGGACTCAAACAGCAACAGCCCTACCTGTGAAAAAGGCAGCACTGCAAACATTACACCATACCCTAGAGTATCAATACACCTATTACTGGGAAAACTAGAGGACAGCAACCTTGGGCCGGAAGGACTGGGGTTTCTAGTCCCACAGGTGCTCCTTGTGGTCTTGGGCAAGCCACTTAACTATTTTACAGGGAACATGGGCTATGGAGGGTTATCTCCAAGTTATAATGCCCTGTTCAATGTAATTTCAGTTTGTTCAATGTAAACCACACTGATGCAGAATAGCGCGGTATATAAGAGAATGTAAATAAATAAATAAATAAAAATAAAACAGCACAAGCAGGACTGCTACAGATCTCTACATAGAAATTATGTTGTGGTAAAGTGCCATTGAGTCGGTTTCAACTCATGTCGACCCTCTGGATAGCTGACCTAAACTGTGTTTAGTCATCAGTCAGGCAGCCCATTGTTGATAAAGTGGCACCCATAGCTGCTGTTATTGTATCAATCCATTTCATTGCAAGTCTTCCTTTTTTGCATTGACCTTCATCCTTGCCAATCATTATGTCTTTCTCTAACGATCTTTCTCTTCGAATGATATGTCCAAAGTATGAAAGTCAAAGTCTTGTCATCTGAGCTTCCAAGGAAAGCTTAGGTATGATCTCCTCTAGTACTAACTGCTTTGTTCTTCGGTCAGTCCATGATATATACAGTATTCATTAACCACACCATAATTCAAAGGCATTGATTTTCTTCCTATCTTTTTCACTGTCCAACTTTTGCATCCATGTGTTTTTGGTGAGAGATATCTCTGCACTTGAGGATCTTGTTTAGGTCCTTCATAGCCATTCTACCAAGAGTAATACATCATCAGATTTCCTGACTGTGTCCTTTCTTTATTGATTGTTGTTCTAAGTAAGTTAAAGTTGTCCACTATTTCAATTTCTTCTCCATCATTGATGAACTTATTGATTTTGCAAGTTGTCAGGATCTTTGTCTTCTTAACATTAAGGTGCAGGCCCATTTTAAGACTATGTTCCTTGATCTTGAGAAGCAAATGTTTCAGATCATCTTCACTTTCAGCCAGTAATACGGTATCATCAGCTTAGCTAAGGTTGTTGAGTCTTCCACCAATCTTCACACCTCTGTTGTCTTCATACAATCCTGCTTCTCTGATGATAATTTTTCTGCATATAAATTAAACAGGTAGGGGGAAAGAAAGCAGCCTTATCATATACCTTTGCTGATTTTAAACCATTCAGTTTCTCCTAGTTCTGTTTGAACTGTTGCTTCTTGATCAATGTAAATGTTAAGATAAGAACATAGGATATGCCATACTGGATCAGACCGAGGTCCATCAAGCACAGTATCCTGTTTCCAGCAGTGGCCAATCTAGGTCATAAGTACCTAGCAGTTTTACCAAAAGACACAGGTTCCACAGTGCTTGTATTGAGTCAAGCAGTGATATCCCAGGTCCCTTTTAATAATGGTTTATGGACCTTTCTTCCAGGAACTTGTCCAAACCTTTTTTAAACCCAGCTACACTAAAAGCTTTTACTACACCCTCGGGTAACAAATTCCAGAGTTTGATTACACGTTGAGTGAAAAAATATTTTCTCTTATTAGTCTTAAATAGTTTACCCTGTAGCTTCCTTGCATGTTCTCTATATTCTGATGATGTAAACAATCAATCTACGTTTTCCCTTTCCACTCCATTCATTAATTTATAGACCTCTATCATATCTCCCCTCAGCCCTCTCTTTTCCAGGTTGAACAGCCCTAACATTTTTAGCCTCTCTTTATAGGGGCATCCTTCCATCCCCTTTACCATTTTGGCGGCTCTTCTCTGTCCCTTTTCTAATAATGCCATATCCTTTTTTTTCCATTTTAAATTTTTTATTAACCACTTCAATGAAAATTACAAAACACTTTGTGCTATATTTGATACATTCTCCACAATGCTGACCCATCATAACATATAGGTCCCTCCTTACTATCCTAGACAGCTCTCCATATAAATTCCCCCCTCCTTCCCCCTCTCCTCCCTCCCCCCTCCCCTCCCCCTTATCTCACAGTATTCATACTGCATTTTACTCTCATTCACCCTTAGTTCTGACCTTCCCCCAACATTTTAAACCCATTTAGCTAAGATACAACCATCCTTCCATGCTCCTTCTGCTCCCTATCTCCCTCCCTCCAGGTTTCTAACTACTTCCACACCCCCTTTCATTGTTCTACATTCTTCTCCCCTTTCCCCCATCTCGGCTCTTTCAATTTGTGCATCAAGCTCACCTCAGCCACTCTTCTGACAAATCCTGCAGGTTGCGGTTTACTTGACCCCACCCAGTGTTGTGCGATCTCACATCTAGCTGCTACTATACAATGATGCAGCACGCCATCATCCCTTCTGGGAATATCTTCATCTAGTTGATGCAATAAACATAACTCCGGTCTCCTCTGCAGTCTATAGCCTGTCATGCCATAGATCATATCTATAATCTTTACCCAATATGCCTGTATCCATTCACACTTCCACCACATATGTAACCAATCCCCTCTCTCTTGACATCCCCTGGTCATCATATTCACTTCCTGCTCTTTTTTTGCATACTGGCGTCCAGTACCATCGATATAGCACTTTATAAGCATTCTCTTTTATATGAGTAGCAATAGAAATATGGGCCACGGTCTGTATTATCTTGTCCCACATCTCTTCATTCCAACTCACCCCCATTTCCTCCTCCCATTTCAACATATATCCCAATTTACTCTCCCCTCCCTCCATTAATCCTTTGTAAATTCTGGACAAAACTCCCTTTTGACCCAGATTCCCTGAACATAATGACTCAAACCATCCCCTATTTTCCCATAAATCGGTCCATACTTTCTGCTGTAGATAGGAATCACTGTCCATTAAGCCATATAAATCCTTGATACCCTCAAACTCCAGCACCCCTTTCGTACTTATTATTTGGGAGATATGTGTCAGCCCCACCCTTGCCCATCTACGTAGGACATGTGCTCCAGGCACCTGGCCCCTATCGAAACAGGCCTCCAATGTCATTCTCTGTATATATCCTTTATCCTGAACTAATAATTTTCTATTTTGTTTCCACACACTCAAACTGTGTATTATTATGGGATTTAGGGGGTGATTTTCAACTCCTTTGCTACCCCTCCATACCCTTCTTTGCAGACGCCCCCCCCCCCCGCCCCAATAAATCTTCCTCCATTTGGACCCACTGTTTCTGTCTTCCTTTTAGCCACTCATAGATCATTTCAGTTTTGCTGCCTCATAGTATTTTCTGAAATTTGTCACTCCTAACCCCCCCTCTCCTTTAGCTCTTTGCATTACTGTCAGAGCTACTCTTGGCCCCCTATTGGACCATATAAATCGAGTTGTAAGTATTTGTACCTGTTTTAACTTATTATGCGGGACCCTTATTGGTAGCGTCTGAAACAGGAACACCAGTCTTTATGGCTGCTATGCGCCCAAACCAAGAAAGGTATCCCTGCCCCCACCCTGCTAGCCAACTCTCTATCTGCCCAAATATCTTCATATAATTTAACTTATATAAGGCTGCCAGCCTGTTGCTTATATAAATGCCGAGATATCTAATTTTTTCCCGAGCCCATTTAAATGGGTATTTCTTTTGCAATATATCCTGCATATCCCTTGTCACAGATGGGTTTAAAATTTTGGATTTTGTCCAATTTATTGTAAATCCCGACAGCCTACCAAATTCTTCTAATTCCCACATTAATATTGGTATACTTAGTTGGGGCCTAGTCACGCTCAATATTATATTGTCTGCAAACAAGGATATTCTCGCACCCTCTGCGCAAATGGTTCCAGTGATATTGCAAATAGTAGCAGTGATAGAGGGCATCCCTGTCTTGTTCCCCTCCCCTGCCCCAAAAAATCCAGAATATGCCCCATTCACCCTGACACAAGCTTTCGGCTGTTGATAGAGTGCTTTTATCCAGTTTGTAAAATCTTCCCCCAACCCCATTCTTTCCATTACCTGAAAGAGAAAAGGCCACGACACCTGGTCGAAAGCCTTCTGCATCCAGTGACAAGAGCAAGGCCTCCTCCCCACTTTGTTCAATGGACCATATCATATTCAATATTTTTCTGATATTATCTGCTAATGTATCAGCTTCCCTATTATCTTATTTAAGTGTGTGGCAAGTATTTTATTAACAATTTGGCGTCTAAATTCAGCAGCGATATTGGTCTATATGATGCACATTCTTGCAGATCTTTCCCCTCTTTATGTATTACTGTTATTCCCGCCCACCCCATCGTATCCGCTAACACCCCTCCCTCCCTCAGTAGATTGAATAATCGCACTATAGGTGCATTTAAGAGCTCTCCGAACCTTCTGTAGAATCTCGCTGTTAACCCATCCAATCCCGGTGCCTTATCTAGTTTCAACTGTTTTATCACCCTCTGCACCTCGTCCCCTCGTATGGCCTTACTGAGCTCTTCTTGTTCCCCCTCCTCAAGCTTAGGCAATGTTAGGGAGTCAAGATAACTTTGTACTCTCTCCCTCTGTGGAGGGTCCCTTGTTTTGTACAACCCCTGATAATATTCCCTAAATGCTTCCCTAATCTCCCCATCCTTAGTTACCAACTCCCCTCCCTGAGTTTGAATTCTCATTATATGAGAGCGCAATTTCCTCTGTTTTAATTTCTGTGCCATATATCTCCCCGCTTTGTTACCTCCCTCAAAAAAGTCCTGCCGCAAAAGCTGCATCTGATGCCTTATCCTTCCTGCCTGCATACGCATACCATTTATCTGAGCTCGTATGGCCAACACCTGATCCCTATAAGCTCCATGATGTCCCTGCGCATCTAACTCTTCCATTCTACCAAACGTTCTCTCAATTCTCTCTCCCTTCCCTCCCTTTCCTTCCGTTTCTGTGCCCCCCATTTCACTAAAATTCTTCTCACCACTGCCTTATACCCATCCCACACACCTCCCCAAGCCACCTCCCCATTATCGTTCCACTTAAAATATTCCCTTGTCTCTCTTTCAATGTCCTCTCCTACCCTCCCATCTTCCAATAATGACTCATTAAGCCTCCAGAACTGTATGCCTTTCCCCTCTCCCTCCATCTGCAAACTTACCTCAATTGGTGCATGATCTGACCATGTAATTGAGTCCATCTCTGCCCCTTTAATCCTACCCCCCACCTCCTTCGAAATCCAGATTGCATCTGTTCTTGAGTATGAGCCATGTACTGACGAGAAATAGGAAAATTGTCTCTTCCCTGGGTGTTGGAATCTCCAGGCATCTATCAAGCAATGCTGCATTACGAAGCTGCAATATCTATTCCTTTCCGCCCTTTTACCCTCTCTTTTTCCCTTGGCATCTCTAGCCGGATTCCATGTTAAATTAAAATTACCTCCACAGATTAGAATACCCTCCCCCAATTCCCCTACCTCCTCATTCAGTTTTGTCCAGAATTCACATTGTGTCCCTGTAGGCGCATATACATTCATTATGCAGTACCATTCATTTCCTATCTTTAAACGCAACAACACATATCTCCCCTCTTTGTCCCGCACAGTCAATTGCAATTGCATCTTTAACTTTGTATCAAACAGTATGGCAACCCCTCCTTTTTTCTTTTCCACCGTGTTAGATGCATGTATACATACTCCATATCCCTTGGGTTTAACTAGGTACTCTGTTGCTCTTGTCAAATGTGTTTCCTGTATCATCACTATTGCTGCCTTCTGGCGTGCAATTTCTGTATGCAATTTTTGTCATTTAAATGGGGATTAAGCCCCTTCACATTTAATGAGAATATTTTTAACTCACCTTTATTTCTTGTTTCTCCCCTTCTCTCTTAGCCCTACCACTCTTAATCCCTGCCTCTCCCCCCTCCCCTCCCCTCCCCTCCTCTCCCCTCCCCTCCCCCCTATCTCCCTACCCCCCTCCCCCCTCCCCCCACCCCCCTATCTCCCTTCCCCTCTCTCGTCTCCTCCTTGGAGACTCGACTTCCATATCTCATGACAAACAAGCAAACCTCAGCCTGCAGCTACCTACCTATCTCCCCTCCCCCCTCTCATGCACTATCCCCAGCTCACCTATCTCCGCACCCTCTGCCACACTCCCCCCCATTCTAATTCATCCTCCTCTTCCAACCTCACCTCCTCTATCCACTCTTAATCTCCCTAACTCATCTTCACGCCCTGCTACCCTCCCATTATTAAAATCCCAATTAGAACCTTCCCATTGAACCTGACCCCTCAGCCCCCCTCTCTTGACTGCCCTCCTTTACCCCTCCCCTTCTCCTCTCTTCTACTGCCCAGACCCAAACCCCACCCCCACCATCCCTTACAATCTACATATCATTGTCCCTCATAACAGTTCATATGATGATTCATCTGATGTTTGGCATCCCAGGATCTCTCCCCTAAGCCAACTTCCTTCGCCTTCTCTTGTACACTTTGGTTGCTAGTGGTCAGCCTCGCAACTCGCTGTCCATTTGTTGGTGCTCTGTGCCATTTCTGATTAGCTGCCTTACTCCCAGGTGTCGTGGCCATCTTGGCTCGTACTTGGTTCCCACTGCCACTTGGGAAATTAGTTAGTCCCATGTCTCCGAGCACCTCCCAGGCTTCTTCACATGTCTTAACCTTCCGCGAGATACCATTTGCTGTAATTAAAAGGCCAAATGGGTACAGCCATCTGAATCTCGCCTCCTCCCTCCTCAAAAAAGCCGTAACTTCCTTCATCTCTCTCCGATGCTGCAATGTGCCTAAGGAGAGATCCTGGAACAGCTCAACCACATGCTCTTCCCATTTGAAATGTCCCAGCTTCCTTGCGGCTTTCAATAGATTTTCTTTAGTTTTGAAGGATCTCAGACATACCACGATATCCCTTGGTCGGTTGTCTCTTATTGGTCCTAGTCCCCTATGTGCCCGCTCAATTTGCAAGTGTACACCTTCCCCATTCTCGTCGAGAGCCGCCGCTTGTAGCAATGCTTCAAATACTTTTATGGTAACCACTTCACATTTTTTATACTTGGGGTCCTCTGGCACTCCTCTCACCCTAATATTACTTCTCCTTGACTGGTCCTCCAAATTCTCCATCTTCTCTTTTAGCTCCTCATGAGCTCGCTTTATCTCCTCCCATCCTTTTTTAAGATCTTCCATTGCTTCTCCTTGTTGTTCCACCTGAGTTTCTGTGTCCTCTACCCGGGCACCCAGGTCCACCATGTCTTGTCTGAGAGATTGTAATGTCTCTTTTAATTTGTTTTTAACTCCGCTGATTTCTACTTTAAGTTCTTCTTTCAGCTCATTCAACCACGTCTTAATTATAGTAGCTACTCCTGGGCCCCAGGGATTCTCCATCTCCTCCCCTGGCGCAATCTTCTGCTCCGCCAGCACTTTGCCCTCCTTCTCCCCTTCTTTACCACCTCTCGAAAGGGCATATGGAGATCTGAATTCCGCCAGTTTCTTCTTTGTAGTTGATCCTCCTTTAAGCTTGTCCATCTTGCTCTTTTTGTGCCTCTCATGGGCTGTTTCTCCCTTTATTGTCTCACAATAGAAAAATCCAGTATTTGTAGCCTAGTATGTTGCTGGATCCTATGTTGTTTAGAAGCTGTTAGCACTAAAGATGCTGTGTTAGATGTTTTATTCTGTATATTCTCCTCTTGTATCTATTCAGTAGGGGTCTCTGCCTTTTGGCTCTCTTTTGCCTCCGTTCGGGCAATTCTCCTCTGTGCTGCAGCTTCACTACACTGGCAGCTGTGCCTAACATGTTCTCTCTGCTGAGTTCGGGCCTGCGCTACCCTGCCCCACTTACTCTCCCGCACGATCGCACGGCTGTGCTCTCAGCGCTCCAAATTCACTGGGTCCTCTCCTCGCTCTGCCTCTGTTCCAAGGATTCTCTGCCTTTACCCCCCCCCCCCCAGTTCACCTCACTCCAAGGTAGTAGTCTCGCTGCTCTCACTCTCCAGTCCTCCTGCAGCATGCTTTATCGCTGGGTCCTCTCTCTCCTCCACACTCTTTGACCATGCGGCTCCCCACACCGGCTCAGCCCTCCGCCGCTCAGGCCGCCTCACTGGCCGATTGCGGTCTGCTCATCCGGCTACTTGCTGCCTGTGTACTCTGGGGTCAGTGCCTCTCCATAACCACTCCATCTCTCATCATTTTGGGGCTTTTAAACACCTTCGGGCAGGCTGTAATGGCGGAGCCCGATTACCTCGCCACCATGAGTTTTGCTGACGTCACCGGAAGTCGCTATATCCTTTTTAAGATACAGCGACCAGAATTGCATACAATATTCAAGGTGCGGTCACATCATGGAACGATACAGAAGCATTATAATATCCTTTGTTTTATTTTCCATTCCTTTCCTTAAGATACTAGCATTCTATTTTCTCTCTTGGCTGCTGCTGCACACTGGGCGGAGGGTTTTAACATGTTATCCACAATGACACCTACATCTTTTTCCTGAGTCATGGTTCCTAATGTGGAATCTTGCATCGTGTAACCTTACAGTAGTTTGGGTTGTTCTTTCCTAGATGCATAACTTTGCACTTGTCCACATGAAATTTCATCTGCCATTTGGATTCCCAGTCTTCCAATTTATCAAGATCCTCTTGCAATTTTCCACAATCCTCATGGGTTTTAACAACTTTAAGTAGTTTTGTGTCATCTACAAATTTGATAACCTCACTCGTTATTCTCATTTCCAGGTCTTTTATGAATATGTTAAAAATCAGCGGACCCAGCACAGATTCCTGGGGTACTCCACTATTCACCTTTCTCCTTTGGGAAAATTGTCCATTTTGTTCTATCCTCTGCTTTCTATCTTTTAACCAGTTCCCGATCCACAATAGTATACTGCCTCCTATCCCATGACTTTTTGTTTTGCCAAAAGTCTCTGATGAGGGACCCTGTCAAAGGCTTTCTGAAAGTCCAGATACACTATATCAATTGATTCACCTTTGTCCACCTGTTTATTCACACCTTCAAAAAACATAACAGATTAGTAAAACAAGATCTTCCTTGTCTAAAGCCATGTTGGCTGTCTCTCATTAAGCCATGACTATCTACAGGTTCAGAGAACTATCAGGTGTTCTGGTATACCCATGCTTCTTAATGTGGCCAGAATTTGTCATGGTTTACACAGTAGAAAGCTTTGCTGTAATCAAAAAAACACATATGGATATCCTTTTGGTATTTTTAAATTAAATTTATTTAAATTATTTATTTATTTAGTATATATTTGTATACCGCTACTTCCAGCGATCAGCAGCGGTTTTGATTACAGATTGGAAATTGTCAAATCATGACAGGAAATTTTTGAGGTATAAACACATTGATTAGACAGGAAAGCACAGCACACAGAGAAATATTTTACAGGGAACATGGGCTATGGAGGGTTAAGTGGCTTGCCCAAGACCACAAGGAGCACCTGTGGGACTAGAAACCCCAGTCCTTCCGGCCCAAGGTTGCTGTCCTCTAGTGGGATTTGAACCCCTGACCTTCTGGCCTGAAGTACCTTGCCCCAACCACTAGGCCACTCCTCCACTCATTCTTTTGTCTTTTCAAGGATCCATCTCGCATCTGCAATGATGTCTCTCATTCCTTGCCCTTTCCTGAACCCTGCATGCACATCAGGCAGTTGTCATTCCAGATATGGTTGTAGTTTCTGCTGAATGATCTTGAGTAGACTCTTGCTGGCATGTGGGGTCAGAGCAATTGTGCGATAATTTCTACAGTCAGTCGGATCACCTTTCTTCAGTATTGGTATAACCATAGATCTTTTCCAGTCAGTTGGCCATGAATTTGTCTTCCAAATTTCCTGTCAGAGCCTAAGTATGGTAAAAAACTTCATCTGATTGCTGTAATACTTCAATGGGAATGCCATTAATGCCCGGTGCTTTGTTATTTGATAAGGCTTTCACTGCTACTTCAACGTCTTTTATCACCAACTATATGCCAGCAGAATCCCTCACCACGTTCATACATGCAAAATGCAATGGACCACACATTAGAAATAGACATATGCAGACTATCACTAAACCAAATTATTTTTTTTCTACTATTTCTGGACATATGGATCCAAACATAACACCTCTCTCCCACAACCCACAAAGACTCCAGTTTACTCCAGGACCATCACACCTACCAGAGCTGTATACCACTGACCAAATGAAGATATAGTCTTTTACCACATATCATGTGTGATATGTTACTGTAAAACTGGAAAATCTGAATCAAATACACAGGGGCATACTGCAGTCCAAAACATTCTTCATTCTTTCCAGTACTAACTAATCTTGGTACCTGTGGTGGCAAGTCAGGTGATCGTCTGGGGGTCTCTCACTTCTGGTGCAGTTTTTGTAAGAATGTAACTCTATTTGCACTTTAACACTGGAGTATTTAGTGTATAGGTGATGAGGGACCACAAGCGATCATCTTGTTCAGGGCTCGAACAACCCTAAATCCAACACTGCCTGGAACTCCTGATCTTGCAATTTAACTTGTAATGTAACAATATTTTCAATCAAACCTTTGTAGTTCTTGTTCTTTTATTCTCATCAGCCTCATTATTGTTCCTTTCTTTTGATCCCATGTCAGTTACTTTTTCATGTATTCTTTATTCTTTTTATTTATACTTTTTATATTTTAAAATTTTAATATTTTTTCCATTTATTCATTTTTCATTTTTCTACATTTCCTTCCTCTCAGATTTCTGTTTTCTTTTTCTTATACATTGCATTCTCTCAGACCTTCTTCTTAATGTTTCTTCCACTGCCTCTGTATTCTCCTATGGATCTCATTCTGACATCCCATTTCTTTTTTGTTTTCTTTGCTACCTGGTTTCTCTTTATCTCATGGCATTTATCACACTTGTCTGTTCTTCCCATTCCATCCTTCTCTCACTCATTTCACTCTCTCTTTATCACATACAGCTCATTCCCTTTATGCTAAAACGTATTGAACATCCATCCCCAACTCTCACACATACACACTTCACTCCCCTCCTCTCTCTCACTCACGCAAACACACTTCACTTCCCTATCTCACTCATATATATATACACACACACACACACACACAACCTCTCCCCACCTCTCCCACATATACAACTTATTGCCTTCCACTCCCACACACAGCTCACTGACAATCAACTGCATCTCAACCCTTCCAAGTGTACCGCCCTCTGATTCACCCTTTCTGTGTCACCACCGACTGTTGCCCCACTTCTCCTGGGTGCCCCAGTTCCCCTGGTCTCATCCCTCCGGTACCTGGGTGTTGTCCTGGACTCTTCCCTATCATTTCAACCCCACCTTTCTTCCCTTGTCCAACGCTCTTTCTTTTTTCTGTGATGGATCCGTGCTCTTCGCTCACTTATAGACACTCATTCTCTGACCACTCTTCTTTTATCACTGGTGATCTCGCGGTTAGATTACTGTAACAGTGCACTTTCCGGTATTCCACATTATCAACTCCATCATCTTCAGCTGATCCAAAACACTGCAGCCCGCATACTCACTTATTCTTCCTGTTATGACCACATCACGCCTACCCTTATCCGTCTCCAATGGCTCCTTGTTAAGTATCGTCTACATTACAAAGTACTCATCCTAGCCCATCGAGCAATTCACACTGGTGACCCACAATATCTAGCCAATCTCCTCCACTACCACAGCCCCCATCGCCATCTTCGCTCTATTCACACACATCGCTTAGCCCTCCCCTCAGTCTCCCAAGCACACCTAGAGCAGACACGTCACTCTGTCTTCTTATTCCTTGCCCCTGCGTTGTGGAACTCCCTACCCACCACCCTATGTCTGAATCTTCCTCTATCCAATTCAAAACCCTCCTCAAAACCCATCTGTTTCAGTCAGCCTTACCTCCCTCTCATTCCCTGCATCTATCATCCTCTTAGGTCTCTGCATTCCACTTCTTACCCCTCCTCCAGCATGCCCCTTCTCTACCCCCTTCCCTCCCCCCCTTCTCAGATTTCTTCTGCTCCCGTCTGTCCTGTCCATTTGTTTTTGACATTCTTTTTATTTCCAAACTGTGTTTTTATTTTAATTTTAATTTTACTTTTATTGTACACCGCTCTGATGCCCGTCACCAAGGGCAGTATATCAAGAACCTCCTTTAACATACACACCTATCTTTCCTTATCTCTTTTTATCCCTCACCTTTCTCCTCCATCACTTGTCTTTCCCACCCTCATCTATCATTAGTCCTCCCTTCTTCAGTTGTCCCCTTTTGTCAAGTCCTTTCTATTGAATCTAACTTCCATTGTTCATCTCTCTCCTTTTGGGACAGCCCTAGGGTTAGTTCAAGGTGTGTGTTTGTTTGTTTGTTTGTTTATTTATTTATTTATTTATTTAACCAGTTTTGTTAGACCATTTTTCAACCAGTCAAAATGGTGTACAATTAACATGGTACAAAAGGTGGGATAATGGAGGCAGTGTGGAAAGGTTACATTATAACATCATGGTGGCTAGATTACCATCATAAGGAGCAAGTGTGTGATCTGGTGGTATCGCACATTGAGGTGGTGGGGAGGGAAGGGTGATGTGTGCTTGTGCCCTGTTGTGGGTCGATTGGCGGATCTGTTCCAAAGTGTTCAAGAAAGAGGTGCATCTTTAGGTTCTTTCTGAAGGCCTGATGAGATTGTACACATTGTAGTGGTGGGGGTAGGGAATTCCAGAGGGAGGGGGCGTATATTGTGAAGGCTCTTTGGCAAGCATGTTGGGTGCTCTTGCAGATACGTGGTGGCAGGTTGAGGAAGTTCAGGGTGCTATTTCTATGTGGTCTATTGGTCTTGCGGCTATAGATAAGAGTCTGAAGGTGAGTGCAGGTGAGGTAGTGGTAGGCCTTGTGTATAATGGTGAGAGCTTTGTGTTTGACTTGAGATGTGATTGGTAGCCAGTGGAGTTTTCTTAGTATGGGTGTGATGGGGATGTGTCTGGATGTCCCAAATATGGTGCATGTGGTGGTGTTTTTGGGAAGCCTCTGGTATAAAAGGTTGCAGTAGTCCTGTATGGGGATGATGGAGGCTTGGCATACTGAGCAGACGTTTTCAGGGGACAGAAGGGGACGTAGGTTCCGTAGAGATCTGCGTTTAGTGTAAACGATTGGTGACATTCCGGATATGGGTCTTGAAGTTTAGCTGCTGGTCTAGGATGATGCCTAGGTATCTGACCTGGGTTTTGACTTGAAGGTCATGGTTATCGAATCTGATGGAAGAGGGGTGTGAAGTTTGGGTCCTTCATGATGTGAAGAATTTCCATTTTGCTGAAGTTGACAGCCAGGTTGTGGAGTTGAATCCAGCTGACTATTTCCTTGAAGCAGGCAATGATCTTCGAGTAATCGGGGGCAAAAGGGGTGAAGATCATTATGTCATCAGCATATATTCAATCACTGACGGTATAGCTCTGGATGAGTACAGAGGGTTCAGATGTAAATATTGAAAAGTAGAGAGGAGAGAGCGGATCCTTGCAGTATTCCTTGAGGCAGGGTGAAGAGGGCGGATGAGAGCTGGTTCAATGTGTTGCAATCTATGCAAATCTTAAGCCTTATGCCCTTCCCCAGCAGTAATAATCTATTGTTTATCTTTAAATTCCCTGCTCTTTGCCACCCCCAGAAGCTACAACCCTAGGTAGCCACCTATTTTGCCTAATCATTGGGCTGGCTCTGCTGTCCTTCAACCTTTTCCTTCTTTTCCTTACTCCCCTAACCACCCATTGCTTCCTTTCTTTTCCTCTCTCCCCATAGTCTTTAGCTCTCCCTCCCTTTCTCCCTTTTTCTATCCTTTAACCCCCCACCAATCCACCTAGCTTTCAGCTCACCATCATCCATCCTATCTTCTTTCTTCCCCCATGTACTCAGCCTTTGGCCGCCCCTTTCTTTTTCCTCCATTCATTCTGTGCAACCTGTTCAGCCAAGCCCAGCTCATCCCAAGTTGCCCTGGACAGAGTTAGCAGTGCTGGTCATAGAGTCTGTAGTTCTTGCAGCATTGCCTCTATCCCTGCTGCTACCTCTGCTTCTTGTGAACAAGGAGAACATTGATAAAAGATGATGAAAGCAGAGAGGACAGATGCAGCACTGCAAGCCAGGGGAGGCACAATGGTGATGCGGGGCCATGTGGATAGATTCATTGTGGGGGCTCATTTATATATCCATTGGGTCCCATTTGCATAAATTTAATTTGCTTTAATTTTAAAAGTATGTGCCACCCATCTAAAATTCTAGCTTCCAAACATGCATGCACAATTTATTAAGAGATATTGTAATATAATAAGCATAATAATAATTATCAAATATAACAAGACCACTTTCACAACCCCACTAAAAAATATACCATTATAAATATCTGCACACTGGATTTATTTTGCTATGAGCAGCTTATTGATGAGGAGAGAAGATTACAAAATGAGAAAAACTAATCCTGGTAGCCATGAATTCAAGATCATAGTGCCCAGGCTGGATTGGACCATGCTAGAGCTGGAAAAACCCAGAAATCAGCAACGATTAAGCTATCAGGGTATTAAACTGAGACATTCCCTTAATATTCATTATTCCTTGAATCTAAACTAACAAAAACAGTGGAACTTAGAACATCCATATACCTACTGGGAAAACTGAACAAGTCAGATCCCTACATAGAAACTCCATACTAATAGAATACCTGGCCTCATTCACACACTTAGAATGTACATAGACCCTCACCAAGTACAGAATAAGTGACCACCAAAAGCAAAAAAAAAAATATGTTGACAAAAATTAAACTGAAACCCCAAAACGCCAGACTCTGTAGCTCAGCACCAGAGAAATAGAAAGATGCACATAAAGAAAGAAGATATAAATTCCAAAAACTGACATATTCCAGTCACTAAATTGAAATTAAATATGTTTTCCTCCTTTGTTGTCTGGATATGTTATTCCTCCTTTGCTGCATATTCTTTTAACTCTTTTCAGGGTCTCGTGTCTGCTACTTCCGTCCTCTACATCCATCTCCGACAATGATCTTTCTCTTTTCAACTTTCTTCCATGATTTTTTTTCTCTCTATGGACTCGTATTTCTCTCCTCCTTACTATCTTTCACTCCATATCCCCCTACTAAAACCAAAAATCTCCTCGTTCTCCCTATTTCCTCCCATATCTAGCATGTTCATTCTATCTCCCTACTGTATATCCTGTCAAGTCTACTTTCTCCCCTGTAGCTCTATGCCACCTCACCTGTATCCGGATTCTCCCCTTCTCTTTCTTTGTATCTTTCTTTGTGGCATATCTTATGTTCTTATGTATCCCCTGTGCCTAGCTTCTCTCCAAGGGCTGAATCACCTCTCCAACTCCCTATTCCCACTTCCTCCATGTCCAGCATCATTCTTTTCTCCATCTCTCAAACTCCCCTTCATGTCCATCTCCTTATAACCCCCCCCCCCCCCCATGTCCAGCATCTCTTCTTCGCCTCCCTATTCCCCTTCCCCTGTGCTCAGCATCTCTCTCCCCCCAGGTTCCAATACCTCCAAATCCCCCCTCTGTCACTGCAGTCTTTTACTATGCTCATGTCTATGGCTAGGAGGGACACCTTCTGGGTGGGGTTTGGCTGCTACTGAAGACTATTGCACGGGCTCCTGCCTCCTGTGGCCTGACCTGCTCAGCCTTCCCCCATTGGTTGCCGGCTCCTCCTCTATCTCTCCTGGGGCTGCCAGGCCTGGGCCGATGGCCCTAAGGCCTAGAGTGCTCCTAGGATCAGGTGTCTGTTTGGTGTCTCATTTACCAATTGCTGCTGAGGTGCTGCTTCTGCAGTTCAGTAAGTGCAGCAGCAGAAATGGGGTGTGATTTTTTTTTTTTTGTGTTGTGGAGTTTGTCACAGTGGAAGACCATGTGCAGGCAACATGCCTGCACTTGCCTAGGGCTGGCCCTGCTGCAAGCATTGCAAACTCTGCGGCAGGTGCTATTTGCTGATGGCTCCCTGCAGGCTATAATTCCAAAGGTGAAAGGAGACTTAGTGACTGTTCTGGTTGTCGCTATAACCCCACCTCCCCATGACATCACTTCCTCCATATTAGCCCCTGCATCCATCCCCAGAAAATCGGGGACAATAAATGGTTATAGGATATGGAGTTGGGGATTCTACCACAAAATCAGGGACAATCCCCGGAAATCAGGGATGTCTGGTAACCTTAGTATTATAATGGAAGCCGCTCAGCTCCTTGTGTATTTGACTCGACCAACAATGTTTAACTTGGAATCAATTTGAGAGGGCTATAGTGGACCTTGTACAGATTCTAACTACCTAGGTTATCAATATAAATTTTAGAAAATAAAGTTGTGGACATAGAAAGACTGCTGCGTCAAACCGAGTGGATACTTTGGAGATGAAGGTAGAGATGCAGAGCAATTCTCAATCTTCTTTTTATATTCCCCCATACCAGAAAGTGGAGCCTGATGAAGAGGGTGAAACCTTGGTGGACTTGGAGTATAGTTTAATTCTGAGTTCTTTCTTAGAGACCTCTGATGAAAAGCTGATGATACCAGCAACATTTTGGTAACTGGCTTTGGAAGCTGACAGAGACTGGTTGCTTAAGGTTTCCTCCCATCATTGAGAGATACGTTCCTGGGCCTACTAGTTAGAATCTTTCCAGATGTCCCTACAAACACTGAACTGTACATAGTTTTCCTTTTTACCACCTGTCAGAAAGTTAAAATCTGACTGTTATTACTTCCAATGTAGATAGTTATGTCTGTTTTAATGTAATTGAGCAAGTACCTGTTGTACCTCTCAAACTTGTTGTTCTCTGTAAACTGCAATAGATCTTCAGAAATTACGGTATATAAATCACTGTTAAATAATAAATAAATAAATAAATGTCTCTAAAGTAACATAGAAAAAGAGAACGGCTTTTCTATTGATGAAACCTTGAGGTTTGCAGCTTGGGGGACTCTTTTTTTTTTTTTTCTAAAATAACCCTGTAAACGCTTCAGAAAAATATAGAAACATCTGTATCTTTTATGAGCCATCTCAGCTAACAGCCTTTCTGAGTGGTAAAAGTGTTCAGGAAATTGCTCTGCTGTTGGCTTATCATGCAGCCGGTAATATACCCATTTTATCTATATATCTATATCTATAAGCTCCTCCTCTGGATTTGGTTAACTCGCAGTTGTAGGTATGTACAGGCAGGGCCAGTGTAAGGATTAGAGGCACCCTAGACAGGCCCTCCATCCTGTCGCTCCACCTTTGGCCACCCCACACCCACTGCAGGGCCTGCAGAGATGCCAGTGACTTGCAGACTGTGATAGACAAACCACAAGTCTGCATCGGAGGGGAGTGGAAGCGGCAGACAGTAGGAGAAAGAAACAGTGACGCAGTACCTGTGTGTGCAGGTAAGATCTGCAGACTCCGGAGAGGAGCATCAAAGGTGGCAGTGGGCAGCCCCTGAGAACTGGTGTTCAAGGCGGCCCTGCGTACAGGAATTGGGATATTAGTTATTTCCTTATAATGTGGTAGGCGAAGGCCTGTGATCCATGGTGTCTGAAGTGAGCAGACAGGCCTGAGCAGCTTGACCTGTAACTGAAGCCTGTAGTTAGGCCCAGAGGAATGAAAACCCCCCTGAATGATGACACCATAGAATTGAAACTTAACTCAGCTTAACTGAACATAGCTAAGCAGAAACGAAACTTAGAAAAGACAGAAAACAGCTCTAATTGGTACTGATAAGAGAGCACAGCTTCTATGGAATTAATTAACTCTGCAAAAAGCAAGGTTACAGTGCCCTGCTTCCCATATGTTTTAACTAGCTGAGCGACCTTGGAGGAGAGATGTAACAAGTTAGAGACACTGACCACTGTAATTGGGACTAGAGGGGGGGTGAGCAGGTGCTGAGCCCAGACCAGAGTCCCGATTGGGTAGCCATATCAGTACCGGGACCAATAGATGGGTGAGAGGGGTTACTGGGACCAATGAAAAGTTTGCCTATGTCTAGAATGGAGAAGAAAGGTATAAAAGTTGTTGTTTTGCTAGAAACCATTGCTCAGCCATTTTGAAATTGCTTATTGCTTGAGCCATGTGCACATTAAACTGGCTTGGATCCTTGAAACGACTCCTGGTTTTATTTATTGCATGCTTATCTGCTGCTACATTTCTTGGTGCGTTGGCCGGGAAGTGCGAGTGGTGGATGGTGTTCAAGTGAATAAATCCACGTAATTCGCCTTGAGGTTTGGTCCAGTTGGAGCCATGCCAATCCGACGCAGGGGAATTTCCCTGGGCCCACCGATCCTCTTGAATCGGAGGGGGTTCTGCCTGGCCTCGGCAGGCACTGGGTCCAGCTGGCCAACACTTCCGACCCGGGGGAGTCCAGGATCCAACTCAGAAGCTTGGGAACCAGATCTGGTAAGTATAGTTTGAAAACCTGTCTAGACAGATGAGTTAGAACTGCAGTTTGAAACTTGTGAAACTTTGGTAAGAATTTGAAACTTGTAACTTGTAATCTCGAGAACTTGGAACTTGGAATTTGGAATTTGGTAATGAGAGCACTGATCCCCTCTCAAGGACGGTCCTATTACCCTTGCATGAGTATGCGCAAGGCGAAGCCATCGTCCTTTTTGTTTGGTAAGACTTAAGTCAACCTCGCATGAGTATGCGCGAGGTCCCTACATGAGTATGCGTGGGGAAAATTTGTTTGAAAATCCTTGCATGAGTATTCGCGAGGTACAGCTGTTAAAAAAAAAAATCATGATTTAGCCTAGTCAGAACAGACAGGAACTTGGAATTTGTAATCTCGAGAAAATTGGAAATTGGTAAGAGAGCATGATCACCTCTCCGAGACGGACCGAGTACCCCTGCATGAGTATTTGCAGGGTGAAACCCCCGTCTTTTTGTAATTGGAAATTGGATAAGACTAGTCAGAATAGATAGAAAGGAATGCATTCAGAGATACGTTGCTAGCATGACTGTGTGAATGAAGTGTGAATGAGAGGTCTGGCAGCACGGACCAAGCGAGAGTGGACTCTGGACTAGCACAGTTCCTAGCCGGGTGACTGCGTCTAGGTCGCAAAACGGAGGAAGCGTTTGGTGTATTGTCCGTCCTAACTGTGTATTTGATTTTTGTTATCTGTTGAAACTGCGAGTTCCCCTTCTGTTATAAATGTGAGATTATTCTGTTGAGTAATTTGTGACAGTTCACTGATTAAGAAATTGTATTAATAAAGCAGAACGAAGACCAAAACACCTAGAGTCATTTTAGAAATCAAGAAGCTGGTCTCACCCAGTTCGTTTTCCTACTGCACAGTGAAAAACTGACAGGGGGCGTGTCTGAAGGAAAGAATGTACAGTGTCTTTCTAATCCTGTGCAGGCTTAAATCTCAATGCTGTTAGTTTGTGCTTATTTCAGAACAGTGTACCTGTTTTATTCAATATGTTTTTAATAGTAATGTTCCTTCTGCTATGGTTATGTATTATATATATCATTTATATATCATTTAATAAGAATGTTTAGTCAGGATTGTGGGTCCCGATAGTTTTGGGACTTAGCCTGGAAAGGGTTAAGTTCTTATTCGAATGCCGGCATGTCTCTGTCTGTGTGTGTGTGTGTGTGTGTGAACAGTAAGTTTCTTGCTTGTTTAAAATAAAGGATTGGAGTGTTTGCATTTTGAATGCATGCTTCCCCATACTGTAAGATTTAAGGTAATTACATTGGATTGTTAAACTCTGTACTAGTGACTAATGAAGACCTTTACAATTTAGGATGGATTTGAATTTTGTATGTCCGTGTCCAGTGAAAGAGGGTACTTTGTTTTTTAAAATTCCAAGACGTTATTACCTGATTTACTGTGGCAAGCACCTGATAGAAGACATATTTATTGTTAAAAAAAAAAAAAAAGAGGGTGTATATGCATTTTAGATATCCACCACAGCTATGGAGAAGTATCCGGAATGTCTTTTGAATATTTGCTTTCTGAACTAAAAAAAATAATAATTTCTTTTGCAGAGACATGACATGCTGATTACGGCTGGCAGCTAGTTGCTAAGAAATTTAATTCTAGTCATACGTAACAGATAGCTATAGTTCTCTCTATAAGATATTTTAAGAACTGTATCTAAATTGTATGTCTGTGCTCAATTTAAGCTTATGTTTACGGTAATAAGGTTTTTTAATAAGTGTCTTTTCAAGTATGATCAAGAATTTCAGTAAGGGATTTACTGAAGACTATGAAATGTCTCTGTCCCAATCAGGAATGCTATGTGAAAGGGAGTGGCTTCTGCTAGTTGCTCATATTTCCTTAGTTTACCATATTTTGCCCCAGAATCTCTAGATATCCTGTCTCGTCACTCTCTCTCTCTCTGTAAGTAGCTCCGTTCAGAGTGCTTAAGGGGGGGATGGAGCCCAGTCTACCGATGATGTCACCCCCCCGGTGGGCGTGAACTAATGTGCCCACAGCAGAGAAGTAGATCATTTAAAAAAAAAAATCAACCTCCTGGATAGAGCGTTGCTAGGAGAAACAGAACCCAGGAGAAGGGGGGGACTCCACCCTGCAGATTCCCTAGTTTGCCAGCCACCTCCGCAGCAGGGGGATGTGCACCCCCTCTGGACCAGAAGTGAAAGTCAGCTGACCAGACTTGTTTAGAACTGAAAAAAACTGCATTATACACTGAGAAGTTTTAGGACTTGATTGAACTAATGAACAGAAATTACAGAAATATGAAAGTTGATCAGAAAAGTATGTGGATTGTTGAAGAGGGACAGAGAATGTAAAAATTGTAAGATGGAAAAAGAGAACAGATATTTTAGTTGAATGATGTGGAGGAGGTTTTCCTAATCAAAGGAGCAGAGGAAGTGAAGACTGGGTGTGAGTGCGCCCATTATAGAAAAAGAAGGACATTAGAGAAGTGAATGCCCGTATCTTGACTCCTCCCCAGGAGGGGAGGAGGGAGTGCTTGATTGCAGAGTCATAAAACAATAAACCAAGCACAATGTTCTAGTAGGAGAAGGAAGTAGCTATAGAGTAAGTGGCAGCTAAAACATAGCCCCTGTCATTGTCACCCTCAAGCCAGTCAAGAAGCCTGGGACCGGTGGCTACCGCCCAGTGCACGATCTAAGAAGAATGAATGATGCAGCTGAAACTATACAACCAGTGGTACCAAAATCCTTATATTCTCTTGGAACTGATCTCTGCTGAAGCTATACATTTCATCATTCTGGACTTAAAAAGATGCCTTTTTCTGCATACGCTTAGCCCAAGACCCCACTACAAGGAGGGGGGGCCAACTCATCTGGACAAGATTACCTCAAGGATTCAAGAACTTGCCTCACTCAGCAAGGATTTGACAAGTTATCCAGAAACTCCAGGAAAAATTCTACTTCAAAATGTGGACAACTTGCTCATAACCACCAACTCAGAAAGTGAATGTCTACAAGCCATCAGTGAACTTTTGCACCCTCTTAATGAGGCTGGATACAAAGTCTCAAGAGTCAAGGTGCAATTATGTCCAACAAGTTAAATACCTAGGATTCCAGTTGTCCAGCGGAATTCGACGCCTGGGACCCTTACCAGAACGCAAAGCAGCTGTATGCAGTATTCCTACTCCAACCACCAGGAGGCAAGTGAGAGCCTTCTTGGGTGCCACAGAGTATGTTGTATATGGATCCCCAATTTTGCGCTGCTAGCAAAACCGTTGTATCAAGCTATCAAAGGAATGGAAAAGTCTGCATTGGAATGAGGACTTGAACAGGATGCAGCCTTTTGATCTTTGAAAAAAAAACAAAAAAACACTCTGATGTTGTCACCAATTCTGGGTCTACCAGATGTCCAGAAAACCTTTCAGTCTCTATGTTCATGAGTCACAAGGAAATGTTCTAGGAGTGTTGACTCAATCTCTTGGACCTTATTTGAGAAGCTGTTACAGCTACAGCCTTCCTAGTAAGCAAAAACTAAAAGAAAAATCCCTTTGAGACAGAATCTTCAAGTTACTGTACCACACTCTGTTCTAACCAATATGAAATACAAAGGAAACTACTAGCTAACAAATCTATGAATGTTGAAGTATTAGAGTATGTTGTGTGAAAACCCCAGATATAACTGAAGGGTCAGTCAAGCTTTCAATCCTGCTATGTTGTTATCAGTTGGTCTTGATCCCCTGATCATGACTGTTTAGAAATTATGGACACTGTATTCTCAAGCTGCCTGGATTTGACTGATGTCCCTCTGGAGAACCCTGAACAGACTTTCTTTGTGGCTGAAGGCAGTTTCATCATCAATGGACATTGTTGTGCTAGATATGCAGTGGTGACCCCTGATTTGGTAGTTGAGTCCTCAGCCCTGGCCCCAGAAACTTCACCACAGAAAGCTGAACTGATAGCCCTCACTAGAGCACTAACAATAGGAAAAGAGCCCTGTCTAAATGTGTACCCAGATTCCAAGTATGCCCTTACAACCTTGCATGCATATGGGGCCCTGTACACAGAATGAGGGTGGATAACCTTAGGAAACAAGTCCATTAAGTATAGCCCCAAGATATTGATATTAACAGATACATACTGCCTATAGATCTCAGAATTTAGGAAAAGTAGAATGTATGAATAGAACCCTGAAATCTCAGTTGTCCAAACTTTGCCAAGAGGTTTACCTGAAGTGGCCCCAGGTTCTTCCCATAGCCCTTCTTAGGATATACTTAGCCCCTGCTAAGTCTTTAGGAGTTTCCCCTTTTTGAGATTCTGTATGGGCAACCCCTGCCTATTGTATAGGAAATAAAAGGAGATATGAGACAGATAGGATCTGAAATTATTAGACATGAACTATTGGTTTTAAGTTCTGTTTTGCAGAGTCTCCATACCTGGGTACAAAATCGATTACTCATCAATTTGCCTGAACCCCTGCATCCTTTCAAGCCTGGAGTCTCGGTGTGGATCAAAGAGTGGAGAAAGACACTGTTAGCCCCGCATTGGAAGGGACCCTATGTCGTCATCTTGTCAACTCCAACTGCAGTAAAAGTCGCAGAATTTGAACCTTGGATCCATCATAATCAAGGGAAGCCAGCAGCTGCTCTTGAACCTGATCACTGGACTACTGTACAGCATCCTGAGACTCCATTGCACCTCACCCTACGACAACAGCCACGGACCTAAGACTTATTGGTCCCTCAGACACTGCACTATTTCAAGACTGTTTGTTTATCTGAAGGTAAGCCTCGCATCTGGAGAAAACTGCAATCATCAGAAAGAGACTGTGTTGTGTTAAGAAATTGAATCTTCTAAGAGACTGTGTTTAAATACTCTGAAAAGACTGTTTTGATCTCCTAAAGAGAGAACTGCTCTAAAGAAGCAATAATAGCCTAAGAGAATATGCTATGATATTTTAAGAAATTGAGACATCCCAGAGGACAGTGATACTTTGGAATCTACAGCCCTACTCCTGCCAAAAAGCTGGTAGGTCTACGTACGGCAGAAGCTTGAGGATCTACAATCAACTCTACCTTTGTGAAATCCGACAGTTCCTCCAATTTTCCAGAGACTATGCCCATTATGAATTATTATGAATTATTATTATTGCTTTATTCTGGCAACAGTTTTGGGGTGCTTTGAAATGACTTTTGCCCTACCCCCTTGTGCAGCTTGCATAACCACCACCAGAACAGGACAAAAGATCACTCTTTCTATGAAGCCATGAAATCAGACTTTGAAGTTCCTCCTGCCACCAGAACTTATTTCTTGAATTAGCAGGAGCAGTGGCAGGAGCAGTGGCATTCGGTCTTCATGTTTCAGATTGCTTGTCTTGTGGAGGAACAACAATGGGAGACTAATGGCCTTGGGAGGCCCAAGAACTGAACTATTCTATCCTATACAATCACACTGATTTACATAATACTACTAGTGAGGGGGTATTGGCCCACCCCATTGTTTAAAGTTTGTGTTTTGTTCGGACTGGACCACAATCTACTATGAAGGATGGACAGCTGGTCTGTCTAAATCAGAAGCTTTACGACAGCACAACAAAGATGCAACTGAACCTTCTAATCCTTTAGTTCTTTTTCCCACTCTTGCCAAACTATGGACTTTAATGAGAGACCTCACTCAATCTAACCAAACTGCACAGCACTTTAAACATAACCCACAAGTGAAAGCCTCAGAATTAACTCACTAAACAGACCACGTTTAGGAGTTAAAATAACATAAAAGTAAGCTGCATTGTCAGCGCAAGGAGGCACCTATTGTTGAGCATTGCTTAACGTTTCAACACAAGTTTACGGATTTACAGTGTTTTGCTGTTCAGCAAGTTATGAACGGCTCTAAGGGGATGTCACGGGATCGTTTTCTGCTATATAAAGAACAGTGGTGGATTTTTTATTTAAATACTGTTGTCCCGAATGGATTAAACTCTTGCATCGAATGGGGAGCTTGCATTTAAGTAGTTGGGTTTAATTAGGGTAGGTTTGTAATGGTGGTTGTCCCTACTAATGTGGCAGTTTGTGTAGGGTTTTCTCCCATAGCAGGCGATTGGCTGTCCTGCTAGTGAGTAGTTAGGCTACATGTGTGGGATATGTATATAAGGGGCCCGGAAGTGGTATGCGGGCGGATATTGACTGGAAGCATGGCGGGTGATCAAGACCTGGAAGTCAGTTCTGACTAATATGAAGCGGTTTTGTCTTTAGTCGATGTGATTTTTGGTAAGTGTTGGGATCTTGTTGCAGTATGTTTCTGGAGTTGTTTTATGGGATGCGGCATTGGATTAAGCCCTGTTTTTTTATCTTTTTATTTTGTAGTGTTGGACCCCCTTGAAACAGCTGTAGCGAAACGCTCACATGAGATGTCTAGAAAAGGCGTTGGGGCATTCACATTCCATCCTGTTACATGATTAACGTATCTGTTGATATTTGTTGATAATTGTGCAAATTTCTGTTAACTGGAATTGCTTGTAAATGTGTGGATATCATGTATCTTGGATGGTGGTTGTAGGCGAGTGAGAGCCATTGATGTTATTTTAACTCCTAAACGTGGTCTGTTTAATGAGTTAATTCTGAGGCTTTCACTTGTGGGTTATGTTTAAAGTGCTGTGCAGTTTGGTTAGATTGAGTGAGGTCTCTCATTTAATTTTTTGAAGTATCATTTGGAGGCCTCGATATTGGCTTTATAGTGTTGTTAGAAACTATGGACTTTGACTATCTGCTTGTTGCTCCCTTGTTTCTTGCCACTTTGCTTGCGAATGATAACTTCAGTTATTAATAACACTGTAGAGCATAAGGCAGCTACAAAGATACTAGCTATGTGAACTTACTACCCTATACCACAGAGTGATACCTTTACCTAGTATTATGTGATTTGATTCTCACACCTTATTAACATGCGGGTGAGATTAATCAAAGGGGGAATGTGGTAGGCGAAGGCCTGTGATCCATGGTGTCTGAAGTGAGCAGACAGGCCTGAGCAGCTTGACCTGTAACTGAAGCCTGTAGTTAGGCCCAGAGGAATGAAAACCCCCCTGAATGATGACACCATAGAATTGAAACTTAACTCAGCTTAACTGAACATAGCTAAGCAGAAACGAAACTTAGAAAAGACAGAAAACAGCTATAATTGGTACTGATAAGAGAGCACAGCTACTATGGAATTAATTAACTCTGCAAAAAGCAAGGTTACAGTGCCCTGCTTCCCATATGTTTTAACTAGCTGAGCGACCTTGGAGGAGAGATGTAACAAGTTAGAGACACTGACCATTGTAATTGGGACTAGAGGGGGGGTGAGCAGGTGCTGAGCCCAGACCAGAGTCCCGATTGGGTAGCCATATCAGTACCGGGACCAATAGATGGGTGAGAGGGGTTACTGGGACCAATGAAAAGTTTGCCTATGTCTAGAATGGAGAAGAAAGGTATAAAAGTTGTTGTTTTGCTAGAAACCATTGCTCAGCCATTTTGAAATTGCTTATTGCTTGAGCCATGTGCACATTAAACTGGCTTGGATCCTTGAAACGACTCCTGGTTTTATTTATTGCATGCTTATCTGCTGCTACAATATATTGTACTTATTTGATTTATGCGTCTACCCAATTATGATCTTGTGATCTTTCTATGGTGTTGTCTTTGATTTTTAATGCAAAATGTGTATAAATTTAAAAAAAAAAAAATAAGAGTAAAAGCTATAGCTACTCTTCTATCCTTCCCATATCAGGTTTCTTGCAAACAACATTGGATGCTCATTTTTATATCCCATAAATAAAAGCTGAGACTATTCAAGCAGTGGCAAGTGAAAGAAATGACAATGGCGAGAAAATAACAAGAAAAGTTAAATGTTTAATTTAGAGAAATCTGTCATTGTGAATTCTCAGTTTATAACATTAGCTAGGAAATTATTAAAAAATGAAACCAAGTACATAAAATCACTGGCAGCTAAGTAGAGCCTGTGGCAATATCTGTCTGGAACTGATTATACTGAAAAGGCAAAACGGCCTGATCCCTGTCATTGTCTGGATCAGAATTCTTTGACTCTGTTGACAATAAATTTCAAGATACAGTGCTGAAAAAAGTTTTTGAACTGTCTAGGATGGTCTGTATTCTATCACAATTTATACCCAGAACTAGGGTTGCTAACCGACTGGTTTAGGCCAGCCTGTCCAGTTTTAAAAGACGTAGGCCTGCAGCCAGCAGGATGGTAAAACCAGCCAATTAAGGACTGTTTTTTTTGCTGACCACTGGCCTCAGCTCCCCCCCCCCCCCCCCATGCTGCCTGTTCCTGATGCCACAGCCACATTTTCTGTTTCAAGGGTGGTGGCAGCAACAGACCTCCAATTTAAAAAAAAAGAAAGAGTTTTCATGACTCTGTGCTTGCAAGGCCAGTCTGGTCCTGCCCTCTGACATATGCTGACATCAGCGTGAGCAGGACCAGACCAGCCTTCCAAGTAGGGCTGGCACAGCAGGACAGCAAGTACCATGGGCAGCAGAAGATCACAGCCCAGTCTGTGGAAATCCTGCTCACGGGAGCAGCAAGTCTCACAGGCAGCAGAGCTCTGTGAGGCTACGATCCCAGCCCAGAGTGGAAGTTCTTGCACGTGGGAGTGACAAAGCCCATGGGCAGAACAGCTACTAGTCAGATTGCCTGCTGCTGAGAGGTAGGAGTTCAGAGGTGAGGGGGGGCGGGACAGAGAAATAGGGATATTTAATGAGGCAGTGGATGTTTAAGGAAGATGGGGGAGGGTGCAAAGGGGGAGTGAGAAAGGGAGAGTCTGGAAAGGGGACAGAGTTGGGGGCAGCAGGAGAAGTTACTAGAAATGGGGATGGGGAGCTAGGGAGATAGAGGGAGATACTAGACTCAGAGGAAATGGAAATGGAGAAAAGATATTGAACACAGGGGTATCATAGTATAACCGTGTGGTTAAAAATGAAAAAGAATGAGTACCTTGTGTTCTTAAGGGAACAGCATGAAAATTCCTGCAATGGCTCAAATAGAATAGGAAAAATAGCTGATTTGGGGGGAAAAATAAGGTTTTCTTTTTTACAGATGGGGAACTTTTTGATGGCATCAGCAAGAGAGAGAGTGTTTCTGCAGAGGGTTGGGAATGTTGGTGCTGTGATGCTGGAGAGTCAGTGGGTGAGCGAACGCTGCAGAGACTGGAGGTATGAGAGTGACTGATGTCAACGGCACTGATAGACTGGGTTTTTGTGAGAGTTTTGAGGAATCTTTGAGAGGGTGGGTAAATTTGTATGAAGAATGATGGAAAGGGAAGTTTATTTTTTTTCCTTTGGTTTCTGGGTTGAATGAGGTGAATAGGTGTTGTGTTATATGTGAGAGGGAGAGAAGAGTGAAATTAAGAGAAAAAGTATTGAGAGTGTTGGAAAGAGGAAAGGTCAGAGCTAGAGGTGTAAGATTATTTTTGTTTTCCCATCAAAATAGAAAAAAAAACAGGGAAGAGGGGTGTAAGGTTTCAAAGCCATCTTAAATTGGTTTAGGGTTTATTTTTAAGGAAGAAAAAAAGTACTGTAGGAGAAATAAAAGGCTCCTATGATATTTATTAGAAGTTTAGGCTGAAAGGAGAGAAGTATTTACCCTTTGATTAAATCTCTATAGGAGAGACTAGATAGGGATAAGAAGGGAAGGGGGAATATATAGGAATATATATATATTCAGAATGAATGTCTGTCTAAGAACTGATAGATGATTTTTTTTTTTTTTTTGGTTCAGTAATGTTTGGCTGAGGGCTGTTGTGAGAGTCTGAATTGCTCTTGAGTGAAAAGTCTGTATATGCTGTGCAGGAGTAATAGAGCCAGAAAGGGAATATTTTTAAGCAGGCTTGTTACATAATTTTTTCCATTTTGATTGTTTAATTTTTTTATTTGCTCAGTTAGGGGTTTTCCTGGGTTGGAAGGGGTCAGGATTAATTTAGCATAGTGGTGAGCCATCCAGCTTTGAAGAAAAACATCAAGTTGAATGAAGATGACTCACTTGGGCCCCAACGGGAGAAAAGATGAGAGGATAAGTAGACACTTACCTGTTATATTTGAGTTATGACATCCCTCGGCCTCCAGCTTCTTCTTTCATGCAAATCCTCAGGTTCGATTGCCAGCTAAGTAGTGATTTCACTTTAAATATGTTGGATGCTTTAATCTCTTAGCTTATTGGCTTTTGGATACCATACTTATAGTCTAAAGTTATATGTATTAAACAAGATTAAAAGGAGCTGTTTGTTATTCGGAGGGATTTCCTTATCCCTTCACAACAAACATTCCGACAATTAAAAAACTTAGTTCCCTTTTTCACAAAATAAGTATTCAGGTTGGATCCTTTTTTGTAGTCTTTGAGTGGTTCTGACCTAGTAACTTGTGGGGTTGATTCATGGGCGGCTCAAGGCAATCTGCTGCCTAAGGCGAAGAATGACTGGCGCCCTCCCCCCCACCCCCATCTTAGAGGGGGCGGGGCTTTTTCAGAAATCCAATCAGAGACTGAACTAAACCAAAAAGCCAATTAGATTTATGGAGGAAATGAAAGATGTTTGCACACAGGGCCGTTTCTAGCTGCAATTGCGCCCTGTGTGACTTGCAGTTCGGGAGCACGCCCCCCCCATCCCTCCCATACCTCCGTCCAGCGCTGCCTGCTCTTTCCCTGCTGCCTCCGCTGCCCTCTGTTTTTTCACGGTGGTGACGGCAGCAGGGAAAGAGCAGGAAGCGCTGGATGGGAGGAGGAGGGGGGCATATGCCCAATCTGAAAGGGCGCTGGCACTTTAAGCAGATCTGTCCCTCCCTGCTCTGACATCGTGTCAGAGGAGGGAGGGACCAGACCTGCTTGAAGTGCTGTGAAAAGGCTTGGGGTGCATTTTGGCTGCCAGCTATTGTCCTTCCAGTTGCGGCAGGGCAACAGCAGATAGCCAAAATGCTCCCCCCAAGCCTTTCTGCCCTGTGCGGCTGCACTGCTTGCACAGGGTTAGATACGGTCCTGTTTGCACACCAAGAAACTAAAAGACAGCGCTGTTCCTAGTGTAAATAATTTGCAGACAGTTACCCCAGTTATGTCCAAGTTATAGTCCCTGTTCATTGTAAATACAATACAGCCCGACTGCATTGTATAAGGTCTGTTATATGTAAACCACACTGATTTGAATAGCGCAGTATATAAGAGAAATCAAATAAATAAATAAATAAATAAATAACCAACAGCACAGTTTATAAAACTAAATTATAACTCATTTTTATTTTGTTGTTATAAACTGTGTTATGGTTCTTACTTTTTCTTTTTCAACAGCGGCAACTGCTTCTTTAGCCCGAGGTTTTTTTTTAATTTTTATTTTGAAGGCCAAGTGAGGCGGTCTTTTTGGGGCAATTTTGCTGCCCCCAAAAGGTGCTGCCTGAGGCTACCACCTCACTCGGCCTCATTATAGAGCTGCCTCTGGGTTGATTGATTACTAAACATTCACATGCATTAAGTGCCACTGAACCCATAGAAATAAATGGGTGCTACTGCACTTTAGCACACGTTAACATTTGTTAATTTGCTATAATCACTAGTAAGCATGCCCCTTAATGAGCATATGAGTGTCTGAATACATTTTGAAGGTACAGTGAGGATAAAGAAAGGCTCCATATTTTTATATTACTATCCTCCAGTGCTAACTGCCAGGTACATCAGAAAATTAGAAACAAGATAACAGAAAAGGACCACATGGCCTGTCTAGTCTGCCCTTCTATATCAACTACAATAGTGCCTTTTTGTTTTCCTGTAAAGCTCCTCTGTGTTTGTCCCATGCTTTTTTGAATTCACATACTATTCTTGTGTTACCGCCTCTTCTGGGAGACTATTCCATGCATCTACCACTCTTTCCATAAAGAAATATTTCCACGTATTACTCATGAGTCTATCCCTTTTCACCCTCATTACGAAGTACTACAAAACCCTGCTCATTCAGAAACCATACCATCACATCACTACTATGACGTACAAAGTACCAGACTCTACATATCGAAAGTAAATATACTGAGAAAAGAGAACAGGTTGGACTGTTACACAGAAACTATGGAAAGGCGTGACTAAATACTTCCAAATACATACATAAAAAAAAAAATAATAATAAATGAACAAAACAGAAAGATGTTAGTGATGCACATTTCCCAAAGCTAACATACTCCCGTTAATAAATTCAAAATGAAATACTTTTTTCTAATTTGTGTTATTTGGGCATTTTATTTTTCTGTTGCAATTGCCTGGTCTCTCTCTTATGCTTCACTCATCTGTCTTCTG
Organism: Ichthyophis bannanicus; assembly: GCA_033557465.1. NCBI lineage: Eukaryota > Metazoa > Chordata > Amphibia > Gymnophiona > Ichthyophiidae > Ichthyophis > Ichthyophis bannanicus. Next base: position 219,363,727 of record CM066036.1, read on the forward strand.
GTAACTCTCTTTCCAGTGTCTGCAGTTCATTTGTCCTTTCTTCTCTCTCCTCTTTGCCTTTTTACCTTTTCTCCATACATTTGCCCTGACATATTTATCTTTCCATGTTGTTCTTTGCTCCATGTCTTTCTTTCTTCCCTCTCCATCCACTGCAATTTCACCATTCTGTCATCGTTTCAGAGTCAGCAGCAGTAGCCAGTGCTGCCTGTAGCATTCACTTCTGGTGCACAAGTCAATGGTCCCGTGCTCTGGAAATTAATGCTGCAGGTAGCACTGGCTACTGCTGCTGACTCCGAAAGGATGACAGAATGGTGAAATTGCAGTGGATGGAGAGGGAGGAAAGAAAGACATGGAGCAAAGAACAACATGGAAAGATAAATATGTCAGGGCAAATGTATGGAGAAAAGGGAAAAAGGCAAGAGGAGAGAGGAGAGAGAAGAAAGGACAAATGAACTGCAGACACTGGAACGAGAGTTACCAGAAGACAGATGAGTGAAGCATAAGAGAGAGACCAGGCAATTGCAACAGAAAAAAAAATGCCCAAATAACACAAGTTAGAAAAAAGTATTTCATTTTGAATTTATTAACGGGAGTATGTTAGCTTTGGGAAATGTGCATCACTAACATCTTTCTGTTTTGTTTATTTATTATTATTATTTTTTTTAATGTATGTATTTGGAAGTATTTAGTCACGCCTTTCCAGAGAAGAAAGAAGCTGGAGCTTGTGCCGTGCAATGTGCAATCTTTCTGCAATCGGGGCTGCATGGAAAAGCCATGCTCATAAGTCCTCGCCCAGGGGTTGCTCAAATAAATCTTCTGCCTGATGCAAGGTTTAAAAGAAGGTTTGGATAAGTTCCTGGAAGAAAAGTCCATAAACCATTATTAAAGAGGATCCAGAAAATCCACTGCTTGCCCTGGGACAAACACTGTGGAACCTGTGTGCCTCTTTGGGAACCTGCCAGGTACTTGTGACCTGGATTGGCCACTGTTGGAAACAGTATACTGGGGTTAATGGACCTTGGTCTGATCCAGTAAGGCATTTCTTGTGTTCTTATGAGAGATGAGCTAGTGTCCTATACCCGCCCACCCACCAGCCCATAGACAAAATTGTAGGGGCCTCCCCAGAGCTCTAGTCAGGTGCCCTTCACTCACAGCACCAGTCAGGTGGTTGCCCCAGGAGTAAAGAAAGCAAGATATTCCCAGGCTATCTAAGGGATTTTTTTTTTAAATGTTGAAATACTGTTTTTATGCAACAAGAATTGTAGAAAGCACAGTTACTTACCTGTAACAGGTGATCTCTGGGAACAGCAGGAATAAGTCTTCACATATGGGTACGTCGGTACCGACGGAGTCTGCGCGGGAACGCTTCCCAGCGTCCAATCAGAAAGCTTTTGGAAGCATCCCAACATGCCTGCATGCTGCCTTCCTGCCTTCCCAACTGCCTCTCCTCAGTTAAGTTTTAAAGCTGAGACAAAGAGAGAGAGCGAGCAAGGAAGGGAAAGATAGAGATAGAGAAATGCAACTCCTAGGGGAGGTGGGTGGGTTGTGAAGACTTATTCCTGCTGTTCCCAGAGATCACTTGTTACAGGTAAGTAACTGTGCTATCTCCAGGAACAAGCAGGAATGAGTCTTCACATATGGGGACTCCCAAGCTCAGATGCCCGGAGGGAGTCCTAGCATGTTGCAAGTCTAGAACGAGCCATGCTATTCCTCAGGACCTCAGGCATCCTGGGGATGGAGGGTAGGAGTTGAATATAGAAAAGGAGCTGTGGAACAGCTGGCTAGAACAGGGCTTCAAAAGGGGAAGACCCTGTATCGAGGGCATTTAGTAATGAAATATTGTAATCTGGGCCTCCCTTGTTGGCATTGCACAAGTGCACTGAGCTACATCTGGATCTGATAGGAGAGCCAGTGAATGTGCTCAAGGGGTACCTCACTGAGAAGTAGAGGTAATAAGTGGAAGAAAAACAAGTGGAGGTCAGAACCCTTCAGGGTAAGAAATAGCCCCAGGGGAAAACTGGGGTAGCATAAGAGGTAGAGCTTCAGCAGAGACGCCAAAGGTACTATTAAAGAAAGCTTAAGCTTAGAACAACTGAAGCTCCGCAATGTCTTTCCTAAATGGGGTCAATTAGGAAAGAAAAAAAGGTACATGGAGAGCTTCAGGAGTACCTAACCTGAAAAGGTTATGGTAAGGAAAAAACTTGTTAATTACCACAGGAAGTGGTTATAGCTGTAGCCCCCTAAGTATGCTGGCAGAGCATTGATAGGGGTAGTGCCCATCTGTCAGGCTCACATAGGAATGTAGGGATACCTGAACCTGACAGACAGATAGATAAGTAGATGGATACAGATCTATCTAAAAATATATCTCATTATATCTATAAATATATATGTATATATAAATATATATATACATATATATCTATTTAAATATATACACCTATAGGGTATATAGGCATATAACTATAAGAGATATGTATGGGCAGAAGACACACCGATAGATATTGATAAGTATATATACATATATCTATATATAGCTATATATACCTATATGAATAGGCAGGCATATAGACACATGTCTCCAGGTATAAGGATGGAGAGATGTCCATAAAATCTCATCCCCCCTAGGGATATAGGGAGAGAGAAAGATTTATCTGACAGCAAGAAGGTTAATACCTGCTTGAATAGAGACATAGAGAATCCTCTTTTCCTGGTTATGACTGGCAGAGTCAGAGGAGAGGTCTCCCTGACAAGAAGAAGTCTGAATTCCTTGCAGAATTTGAGCTCTTGAATACCCAGGATGGCCTACATGAAAATTGCAGAGGATAACTTCAGTCTGCAGACAGGAAGTCCAGATATCTCCAGAATTGCAGTATGGAGAATGGATAGAGGACGCCTCTGGAGGAAGATGCCCTAGTGACCCGCCTATGAGGGCAAGATGGGTATTAGGCGTCCTCTAGCTGCTATTGAAGAATTTACCTCTGACGAGAAGACCCAAGGAGATATGGGCCAAGCCAGGGAATTGGCCCTCCTTTAGGTTTTCACGTAATAAAAGGCCTGAGGCTTATGCCTCAAAAGAGATTTAAGATGAGATGGTAAGGGTAGGGAATACCTGCCAGACATGAATATGACTGAGGGAACCCCCCCTAACCATCTGGGGTTATCTGCTAGGCAAGATACTAATGCTCTCTAGCAAGGGCCCATAGTGCAAAGCTACTCTGTAGAGATGCAGAGAGCATGCTGCAGGTTGGTTAGAAGAAAAAACTGGCTGTGAAAAGCCAACAGGTAACCAGCTATTCTGCCAAGGACAAGGGGGCGAAGAATAGCAGTTAACCAACCAGACTGTGATAATAGGGTTTCCCAAACGAGGTTGATAACCTGTTTGGAACTTAGCACTGAGGCGAGGAGGATTGCTAGTGGAGGGGAATCCCTGGTTGTGTAGTGAACAAAACCAGTGGCTTAACTCCTAGGAATTGCTGTATCTGCAGCAACTACCAGGGCAGCATGGAAAATTTATTTTCCCTCTTCCTTTTTTAGACTGGGAGAAAGAAACAACAGACATGGTAGGACTTCCTATTGTCTCATGAGCTGCTGTAAGGTAACAAGGGGGGGAGACAACTCCAGAAGGGAGAATCCCCCGGTAGAACAGGTAGAGGACCATAGGGGCTTACCCGTTTAAAGAGCCACTCTTACAAAGCAAATGTTGTAGTAAGAGGGAGGTAAGACAGAGTTGCAAGAGACCGACTATGGAGGAGGTCTCGGACAGATGAGATGATACGTGCCAGTACAGGGAAACAACTGTCTATTGATAGTTGCTACCTCTCTTTCCTCCAAGAGGAAGAGGAAAATCTATTGATTATGGGCATGATCATCATAAAGACTCTTAGAGTTAGAGAAAGATGTCTGATGAAGAGATATCTAGGTAGGTTAGGATAAAAATTAGTGCAGATACTTCAAGTGAAAAGAAGCAGACTGCCATCCTAACCCCCAACCAAAAGGGACAATGATCTATTTGAAACCCTGCGACTGCTGGGTTTGTTGACCCTGTTGAGGTTGTGGATTCTTCAGACCAGGGCGATGTTTCCCCTGTTTGGGAACATCTGAATGATGGGCAGATGATGGGTAAAACCTTCTCCCCCTAGGGCAGGGGTCTGCAACCTTTAAGAGCCACTTGGACCCGTTTCCGAAGGGAAAAAAAAACTGGGAGCCACAAAACCATTGCGACATTTAAAACAAATCTAACACTGCATATATTGTTTCTTACCTTAATGCTATATACAGGATCGTGCAGTCAGTTGTCAATCTGAAGACAAAAAGGGGCATATTTACTAAAGTCTGCAGCAGTAGCATGCATGTGGGCTGAATTACCAGCATGGGGGATCCACACAGACTTCAGGGGGCATGTGCATCTATTCCCCTCCAATTAGCATGGTACAAGATGCAACCCCTGTACAAACCAGTATGTGGACACACCTAACGTCGCCCATTGAGGTGGCGTTAAGTTCACCCACACTAAGGGCGGCAAACATGGTTAGCTCAAGCTACTAATGTCCGGGCTAGCTGCGACTTGCCATCAATGCCTCTATTCCACCCCTGTCCTACCCAGCCCCCACCCCATCATGCAGTACCTAGTTTAATGTGGGATTTTTAGTGCAGAGCCCATGCTACTCTTTTTAGCGTATCGCTCAAACTGTATGTTAACCCTGTGCTACCAGGTAGCGTACTTTAATAAACATGCCCCTTAGTGTACTATAATTCTGAGGTGTGCCAATAAACAGAATGCATGCTAGCAAATGAATATTTGCTACCTTTTTACCTCGAGGCATATTTTCTGATATTGCTCCAAGATCTCATCCTTTGGAATCTCATACTCTGACCTTTTTATAGAATTTGCTTTCTACTGACAAAACGGCCCTGCTCCCCGTGGCACGAGCTCTCTCTTCTGGGAACCCCTGCGGTACTGCTGCTGCTGCTGCTCACTTCGGCTGGCGCGAAGGGGCATCTCTCTGGGACTTCGGGGGACTACCTCCCCCCAACAGCAGACCTCCCTCACTTCAGCTCCCCTTCTTCGATCCCCGGGAGAGCTCAAAGCCGGCCAGTCACGAGGCCCTCATGGCGGCGGCCATTTTGCCTGCTTACTTCATGGGCCTGACTCCTTCCCCCACCGCGCCATTGGCTGGCGCCGATCCTCAAATCAGGAGAGGAAGGGACTCCCTGGCCCTCCCCCCTACGGTGCCATTGGTCGGCGCCGATTCTGCATCAAGGGAGGAGGAGCCGCCAGCCGATGCTCTGATGCCGATACTATTGCCTGTCACCGGGCGGGCAGTGTGCTCCGGAGCCGCGGCAAAGGTGAAAAAGAGCCGCATGCGGCTCTGGAGCCGTGGGTTGCTGACCCCTGCCCTAGGGGAAGAAAGTTTGGTAGGACATTTCCTACCTACTGGGAAAGAAGAAGGCATAGAACAGCCTCTGGAAAAAGGAAAGTCAGTGGATAACTGAGTAACCTGAAGTAAAGACTCCTTGTTGAAAAGATTTTCTCCAGTGCAAGGAATATTTCCCAGTCTTTCTTGTGCCCATTTGTCCAAGTCTGAGGCTTGAAGCCAGGCTCTACATCGTGCCCCTATAGCTATAGCAGAAGTCCTGCTAACAGACTCAAAGGAGTCTAGGGTAGCACGAATAAGAAACCTAGAGATATTTTGAGTATGACTAACCAGTGAGGAATAGTCTGTACATCTGGGCTCTTGAAGAAAATGAGTCAAAAGATGTAATTGCTTTGTGACCTCCTCAAGAGATAGACCCATATAAAACATATATGAGAGAATTCTTGCTGAAAGCATGGATGTCTGGAAGGTTTGATGACCAAAGGCATCTAGTGTCTTAGACTCACGACCTGGCGGACAAGAAGAGTGCTTTTTATTACTCTTCACTCGCCTCATTACTGATTCTACCACAATGGAATGATGAGGAAGTTGAGTCTTTTGAAACCCTGGAGAGGGGGGCACCTGATATAGAAGATCAGTTGCTCTAGAACATAGGTGTCAAACTCTGGCCCGCAGGCCAAATTTGGCCCGTAGTGTAATTATATTTGGCCCGCGAGGCTATACCAAATGACTACTAGAGCTAGCCCGCCGGTATTATACAGCGCATTCATTCATCGCTAATACTACAAATACCATAATGCCTTGCTGTTGTTTTGGCGCGTCAATCAGGACAGGTCCCAGAAATGCCCTCTCCTGTGTGACAGAAGTCATAGCGATCTCAAGCTACAACTGTCACTGTGGAACCCCTTCCCAAAAATGGCAAAAAGAAAGGCAGACAACAGGAACTTTCTGGACAGGTGGGAGACAGAATATTTGTTTACATATGTAAAAGACAGACCTGTTTGTCTGATTTGTGGAGTCAACGTGGCTATAACTAAGGAGTATAACATTCGACGACACTATGAAACAAAACACCATGACAAGTACAAGGACCTGGACATGACTCAAAGAAGCCAGAAAGTGGAGGAGATGAAAAGAAGTTTGGTTTCACAACAGAATATGTTCAAAAAAGCCACATAACAAAGTGAGGCTGCTGTAAAGGCTAGTTATATTGTGGCAGCAGAGATCGCAAAATCAGCCTGGCCCTTTAATGAGGGAGAGTTTGTGAAAAAGTGCATGTTGAAAGTTTGTGACATCGTGTGCCCAGAGAAAAAGCAAGCCTTTTCAAACGTGAGCCTGAGCAGAAACACAGTAGCTGATCGCACATGTGATCTTGCCACCAATCTGTATGACCAGCTTTTGGAAAAGGGAAAAGATTTCGTTGCATTCTCCCTTGCTGTGGATGAGAGCAGCGACGCATCTGATACTGCTCAGCTGTCAGTCTTCATCCGTGGAGTGGACTCAAATATGTGTGTTACGGAGGAGCTATTGGGATTCAAATCAATGCATGGCACAACCACAGGAAAGGAAATTTTTGAGGAGGTTTCCAAATGCGTAACTGAAATAAAGCTGGCGTGGGATAAACTCGTGGGATTAACGACAGATGGTGCACCAGCGATGTGCGGTAAAACAAGTGGACTGGTGGGCAGGGTCTGGGAGAAGATGCAGGAAGAGAACTGTGCAGGTGAACTAACTGTTTATCACTGCATCATACATCAGGAATCATTGTGTGGCAAAGCCCTAAAGATGGAACATGTTATGACCACAGTAACACAAGTAGTTAACTTTATAAGAGCCAAAGGTCTGAATCACCGCCAGTTTAAGTCTTTTCTGGAGGAGTGTGGTTCGGAATATGCAGACGTGCCGTATCACACAGAGGTGAGATGGTTAAGCCGAGGAAAAGTACTGAATAGATGTTTTGAGCTGCATGAGGAAATATGTCAGTTTCTGGAAAGCAAAGGGAAGGACACAGCAGAGCTTCGGGAGAAAAAGTTTCTGTGTGAGCTGGCCTTTCTGTGTGACATCTCGAGCCATCTCGATGCGCTGAACCTGCAGCTTCAGGGGCGGGGGCGCATCATCACAGACATGTACGCTGCAGTGAGGGCTTTTAAAACTAAACTGTGCCTGTGGGAGAATCAGATGCTGCAAGGAAACCTTGGCCATTTTCCCTGCTGCCAAACCATGAAAACGCAGTTCTTTACCAACTTGTTCCCATGCGCACAGTTTGCTGAAAAACTCAGTGTACTCGGCGCTGAGTTTAGCCGGCGATTTGCCGACTTTGATGTCCAGAAATGTAGGTTTGAACTGCTCAGTAATCCCTTTGCAGTTAATGTGGAAAACGCACCAACCAACCTCCAAATGGAGCTAATTGAACTCCAGTGTAATGACACGCTGAAGTCAAAGTATGATGCTGTGGGCGCCGCCCAGTTTCCACAGTTCATCCCTGACACAATGCCTCAGCTCCGCACCCAAGCTGCTCAGATGCTCTCCATGTTCGGCAGCACTTATCTATGTGAGCAACTTTTCTCCTCGATGAAGATGACCAAAACATCTCACAGGAGACGTCTGACTGACGAACACCTTCGCTCGATACTGAGGATTTCCTCAGCTCAAAGCCTGAGCCCAGACATTGATGAACTATCATCCAAGAAGAGATGCCAGGTATCTGGCTTGGGCACATCAGATTAGATCAGTGTGCAGCAAACTGAGCAATAATTAACGTTTTCTTTATGCACTTTTTCTTGCTACTCCAAGACATGGGCTTGAATGGTTGATTAATTTTATTATTGTTATTTTATTTTAAAAATTATTTTTTATTATTATTTAAATCTTATTTAATAAATGAATGTCATTGATGTCTTTTTTTATTTGAAATTGGTTTTTGCATATCTGAACTATTAAGTTATAAATTGTATAGTAATAAGTGTTGCTTCATATTCAATGTTAATGCAAATCTTGTTTGGGTCCATATTAAAAGGTTCATTTGTTCAATGCTGGCCCGCGACTTTGTTCAAGTTTTACATTTTGGCCCACTGTGTATTTGAGTTTGACACCCCTGCTCTAGAAGGTGGGGGGTACCTTTAAAGGAGCTTCCCACATTCGTAGAAGGAGATCCTGCAAAGAATGATGCAAAGGAAGCATTATGTTCTCCTTTGCTTTGCTAGGAACAGAGAGGTATTCTGTATTCCCATGTGTAGGATCGTGTCCAGGAATAGGAATGGCAAGTGATTTTGCCATATCCAGGAGGAAAGTCTGGAAAGAAGGATCCCCAGAGGGAACTTCCCTTGGATAGGCTAGATTTGATGAAGAACTAGCGTTGGCACCGAGGGATCTATCTAAGTATATAGGAATAGAAGATCCTGAATGGTGCAGTATGGGATCCTTAGATGGTGGTCGCTGGTACTGCAGGTCAGGACCAGCGACAGTCGGTAACAGATCGTCCATGCTAGGGATCGATTCCAAACTCGGCATCGAGGGAAGCGATCCTGACGAGAGAAGCATGGAAGGTACCGACAACAAAGGTAATGTGGATATCGGTACCGACTTCGGTACCGTATCTGATACCGGTGGATGAAGGCCAGCCGGTGGCAACTCTAACGGTATCGGAGGAACCGAGAGTTGCGGATCCGAAGTATCGGAACCGAGCCTTCGGTACAGATGGGAGTCGGTACCAAGGCGAGTCGGTACCCAGTTCTCCAGACTGGAGATCGATTCCAGACTCGGCATCGAAGGAAGCGAGTCTATCGATGCATGTTTGGAGGGTACCGACGTTGGTACTAGTATCGGTGTTGGTACCGATACTGGAAAGTCAGTCTGAAGCGTATCCATCGGGCCCGTAGGTACCGAGGACGCCAGACAATGATCCTTGGTGAGGAATGTTTCATCCAACACCAGTGCCGATGCCGGGGTATCGGCACCGCTCGAAGCGGATACCACCACCGGGCATGGTTCAGGTATGTTCTGTGAGGGGTGAACCTCAGGAACAACCTGAAACCCCACACAGGCTTTGGAGGCCGAAGACTCCCACCGGGGTTTTGAAGCCAGTGGATTCTCGAGGACAAGGCCGGAGGCATCTCTATGTTGTGCATGAGAACTGCCGCTCGAGGACTGGCTAGTCTTAACAGACTGTTTTTGGGTTATCTGATTCTGTGGAAAAGAAGATATGGTCGGTGCCCTGAAGTTGGAGGGGGACCGCGTGTCGAGGGGAACTCGATGTTGAAAACTTCTTCTCACAATACTATTGCCCGAGGGCTCCGAAGGAAAATGGTCATGACCCAAGCAGGTTAGACACCAATTGTGAGTGTCTAAAAATAAAGATGTACCGCCACAGTTTGTACATTTCTTGGGGAAAGTGGCTGGCGGTTCCATGAAGGAAATGGAAAGGCCTAGAAGGCCTGAGAAACCGTGAGACACTAAGGAAGAAAAAATATTCCTTAAAAAGGAAAATTTTACAAGAAAAGAAAAAAGAAACACCGGCGGTACCGGTGGCGTCGGGGAAGGCAGCCGCGACCACAAGAAAAATAAAAAATAAAAGAAGAATTTTCTGCGGTGACAGGAGGACGTCCTGCCGGCTCTGTGGAAAAACGAAAACTGAGGAGAGGCAGTTGGGAAGGCGGGAAGGCAGCACGCAGGCGTGTTGGGATGCTTCCAAAAGCTTTCTGATTGGACGCTGGGAAGCGTTCCCGTGCAGAACCGTCGGTACCAACGTACCCATATGTGAAGACTCATTCCTGCTTGTTCCTGGAGATGTTTAATTATATAGCAGGAGTGGAGGGGTAGCCTAGTGTTTAGAGCAGTGATCTGGTAACCAAAAGATCAGTGCTCAATTTCCACTGGCACTCCTTGTGACCATGGGCAAGTCACTTTACCCTCCATTGCCTCAGAAGAAAGGCCTAGCAATCTACTTCTGGTCACATCTTGCCAAGAAAACCCAGGGACTACTGGGTCGCTAGGAGTAAGCATTGACTGAATGGCTTCATTGCATTTGCAATTATATAGCTTGAGAATCTAATGTTAAACCTACCAATCACTGACATTTTACACTGTATTGGCATGCTTTCAAATGTATAGAAACATAGAAACATGATGACAGAAAAAGACCACATGGCCTATCTAGTCTGTCCTTCCATAACAACAACTACAACAGTCCACTTTTTACCTTTAGAGATCCTCTGTGTTGGTCCCATGCTTATTTGAATTCAGTTTCTGTCCTCATCTCTACCATCTCCACTGGGAGACTATTCCATGGATCCATTACTCTTTCTGTAAAGAAATATTTCCGCATATCACTCCTGAATCTATCTCCATTCACCCTCATCCCATGTCCCCTCGTAGCAGAACTTGCTTTCAATTGAAAGAGGCTCTCTCCCTGAACATTTATGCCACGGAGGTATTTAAAAATCTCAATCATATCACCTCTATCCCGCCTTTCCTCTAAGGTGTACATATTAAGATCTTTAAGTCTGTCCTCATATGCTTTATAATGAAGCCCATTAATCATTTTAGTAGCAACCCTCTGCACCGACTCCATCCTGTTCACATCCTTTTGAAGGTGCGGTCTCCAAAATTGCACACCATACTCCAAATGACGTCGCACCAAAGACTTATACAGAGGCATTATCACCTCCTTATTTCTGCTAGCCATCCCTCTCCGTATGCACCCAAGCATCCTTCTAGCTTTTGCCGTCGCCTTCTCTACCTGTTTAGCTACTTTAAGATCATCAGACACAACCACACCTAGGTCCCGCTCTTCTTTAGTGGACAAAAGTACTTCACCTCCTATACTGTATTGCTCCCTTGGATTGCTGCAGCCCAAATGCATGACCTTACATTTTTTAACATTAAATCCCAGCTGACAAATTCTAGACCATCCTTCAAGCTTAGCTAGATCCCTCCTCATGTTATCTACACCTTCCTGGGTGTCTACTCTATTGCAGATTTTGGTATCATCCGCAAAGAGGCAAACCTTACCCGACAACCCTTCCGCTATATCACTAACAAAGATGTTAAAAAGAATCGGACCAAGGACAGATCCCTGGGGCACACCACTGTTAACATCCTTCTCCTCAGAGTGAGCTCCATTTACTTGTATATATTGTGATAGGGCTGAAGCTAGTGAAGCTGTGAATTTGGAAAACACGCTGTCTTTCACAAAGCAGCTGACTTGCAGGAGATGCAATTGCATAGCAATGCAGCTAGAGGGAGCAGGCATGAACCTGCAGAGGCTGAGTGAACACACCCAAGTACTGATTATGCAGGGACTAATCAGACGCACCTGAAGAGCAGGCCAGGAAACTCAAGAGGAGAACAGCTTTATAAGCAGAGAGCTGCAGCCAGACTAAGGAGGGGAGAAAGAGGAGAAGAAGCCAGGATTCAAGGGAGAGAGACTCCAGGAGAAGCCAGGATCCAAGGGAGAGAGACTCCATGCCTATAGGGAGGCCTGAGCTCACCAGAAGCATTGAGAAAGGAACTTAAAGGTACTGGAAGGAAAGGTCCTGACAGTGGAATCCCCCATACTGAGAAGCAGAGAGGCCTGGATTCGTTACCTGGCCGTCCCAAGCTTCAGGGACGACAAGCAGTGCCCGGGAGACTCACAGAAACAGTCTGTAAAGGAGACCGTATCCAAGGAAGGGTACCTGGTAAGGAAAATACCAGCAGCACCAACTTCAGGAAGCCAAGGTACAGTGGTACTTTAATTCTAAAAAGAGACTTAACTCCTAGAAGGGCTTTTGAATCAGATAACCATTCTGAGAAGAATGAATGAAGGCAGGAGTTCTGGAAGCCATGCCATAGAGTTCTAAGAACAAGCCATGCTTCCTACTTGAAAAACCTTGAACAGCCCAGCTGGAGGATAGGTGAAGGAAATACTCATTTGCACACTACAGCAGCCAGGGAGAGCTCAAATACAGGAGAAAGCACAGATGAGCTGGAACCCATGCAAGTGGAGCCTGAGGATTTAGGAGCATTCTCACAGGAGGAATTAATGGACTGCTCTATTTGAGTTGCGGGAAGCCTTGAGTCACTCCCAGAGCTATAGTTTACCAGAACATACACTAACAATGATTTTGCTTACATTGAGCTAAAGGAGAGCTGGTTTATTTGTTTCACTCTGAAGTTTAGAAAACCCTTTATATTCTACAAGGAACTGTGAAGCCTGTAACAGTTTTACTTGTTTAATAACACTTTGGCACAAACCTGAAAATAAGGAAAACGTTACTTTTGTTGTTTAGCGAACCTCAGTGCTAAAAGGGAAATAAAAGCTTTTTGTTTACCCTCTACTTGGCATCCACAACTCATTTCTATAAGGAGAAAGGACTACAAGGACCAAGGTGCATCTGGCCCAAAAGAGTCTTTTACTTCTACAATTGATTTAAATGCACAACCTGCCCCTGCAGCCACCGGCCACCGGGGGGGGGGGTGACAATATATAGTCTTCAAAACAAAGGAGATGCCAGGTGATCACATGCCAAGGAGCAAAATGAAAAAAAAAGAATTACAGTTAACTTTATTTTGGTGTGATAAACTGAGCTGTGCTTCTCACTTTTAATTTTGAACATATATACTACATCCAAAGAAATCTTCTCCCAACACTGAGTGCGGAGGACATTTTCCACAGAACTCAACCATTGTTCTCCCCTGAAATTTTTACCAGCCAGGTGACATGAAGGAGTAGCTGGGTGGACCACACTACAAGCTAGCTGGTAGGAGACAATGAAACTATTCCTGCTTGTTATATTGTCATGCCAATTCATCAGATTAAGTTAGCCAGGTGATCAGTAAAATAAGCTGCATTGTTGTGCCCATTCAAGAGGTCCTGGGAAGAACACTATCACACAAAAAAAATAATTTCTGATTCTGGTGCCATCTCAGTAACTGCAACATAAACCCTCACCCGTCATGGACATATTAGGGCAAATTTTACAAAGGATGTCCAAGAGCAAACTGGGACATCCAAGCCTGAACATCTCTAAAATCAATAAGCACGTTCAAGTTTGAACATGATTTCACAAACGTGGATGTGCTCGATATGGACGACTGCAGGGACATCTATATAGACATCCCTGGTATGGTATGAAATAACATGGATGTCTATGAGATATGCAGTGATGGTAAAAACCCAAAGCAAGTTTCCCAAAGACACACAACATAGCATTGTTATTTGTAAAGAGTACTGAGGATAATGTAGTGCCAACTTCTTGACACACTCCAGAAGTTGTAGTGCTGAAATGAGCACTTTACCAATTCCTGTTCATATCTGGAGCAGATCTAAGTTTGGGCATGGGCACAGAAGTCCCCAAAAGTTCTAAAATCGATCAGGAACATCTATGCTCATAGTTCTACCACAAATACGCCTCCATCACACCCCCTGCCTATTTAGACATCCCAACAGTGAAGATGTCTAAAACCCGCATTTCTGCAATTGCTCCGGTGCTGTCTCCAAGATATGGATGCCAATGAAGTAGCAGTTATCCACGTGCCAGGACAAAGAACCAAACAAAACCGTGGAACTTGTAGGAAGAACTTGTTTATTGATTATAAACCAGCCAGGGCCGACACAGGCCGTGTTTCGCCACACCTTCCTCAGGGGCTCATTGGCTGTTCTGGGAACCTATCAGTGATGTCTTGATGGATATCCAGAAAATTAAAAAATACGCCGTTCGTATCAACTGCGAGATGACCATAAATTATATGCTGTTCCTTCTTTCATTACAAAAAATGAAAGAAGGAACAGCGTATAATTTATGGTCATCTCGCAGTTCTTTGTCCATGTGTATGTTTTTGGATGCCCAAATTGTGTCTTAAGTGATTTAAAATGACCCCCCATTGTGAGGTAATGCAAAACCTTTCAAAAGTATTCAGACCTACAGAGAAAATCTACCATAACAGCAACAACTCGCAAAACTCACAAAATGAGCCTACCCAGAAAAGAGCATCACTGTAAATATCGCAGTGGATCCTAGAAGATCCATAAACATATTTGGAAATCTGAAAAAAAAAATAGATTACTACAGATCCTTACATAGGAACTCCATGATAATAGAATACCTGGCCTCGCTCACACACTCAGAATAATGATAGAATCTCACCAAGTAAAGAATAAATTACCACAAACTAAAAATAAAATTGTTGACAAAAATTAATTGATACCCCCCAAAAAACAGATTGTACGTAATGCAACACCAAATAAATACAGCCCAAAATTCAAAGGGGTTTATCCAGTTAGCTTGACCTGCTATTCCAATAAATCCCACTGAGTGAGATATTCAGTGGCACTAACCAGCCAGTGCTGCTGAGTATCACCTCTTCTACTACTACTACTACTAATGATCATTTTTATAGTGCTACAAGGCATATGCAGCATTGTACAGACACATGTAAAAGATTGTCCCTGCTCATCAGAGCTAACAATCTGGTCAAGACAGACAACATAACAGTTGAGGACAAGGTTACATCTAGGGGAATGGTAAGAAAACACATAGAAGACTAAGCAGATCAGGACCCAAAGGAGGCCTGAATTTGAAAAGGGTGAGAGATGAAGCCTGATGTACATACTCAGGTTGCTTGTTCCTGGTATGAGGAGCAGCAAGGTGGAATGATCAAAGTCTAGAGTTGACAGTAGAAGAGATGGGCACACATAGAAGAGATTTGCCAGGAGAGCAGAGTTCCCCAGGAGGGGTAGAGGGAGAGAAGAGAGGCAAGGTAGTGAGGACCAGAAGAATGGTCAGTAGGAGATGTTTGAACTGGATATGGAAAAGGATAGGGAGCCAATGAAGTGACTTGAGAAGAGGGGTTATATGAGCATATCAACGCTGGCACAAGATTAGTCGCACAGCTGAGTTTTGAACAGATTGAAGGAGGGAGAGAGATGATTCAGAGAGACCATCAAGGAGGAGGTTGTAGTAGTCTAAACAACATGGCACTGTCCAGACAGTTCAAGGGCAATCCACTGTCTGAATAGCTATGCTTCAATGCTGAATCTGGATATTCAATGTCAGAGGATATCCAGATTCCTGCACTGAATATCTAGTTTCACTTTAGCCCATGGCGGTCAGGCACTTTAAAAACACCGACTGCCTATGAAATCCAAATACAGACATATTCCATCCACTAAGAGCATAACATATGCCAGGACTAAGCTTGATGGACCCTTGGTCTGACTCACTATATGCCATAGTGGATCAGACCAAGGGTCCATCTAGCTCAGTATCCCATTTCCTACAATGGCCAATGCAGGTCACAAGCACCTGTCAGGTTCCCAAAAGGCACACAGATTCCATGCTGCTTGTCCAATGGGTAGGCAGTGGATTTTCCCAGTCTTCTTTAATAATGGTTTATGGACTTTTCCTTCAGAAACTTGTCCAAGCCTCTTTTAAATCCAACTACACTAATAGCTTTTACTACAGTTGTGGTCAACATTATTGGCACCCTTGCATTTTAGGTATGTTGTGTACAAAATCTTGAGAAATTAATTTGAAATATGTCAAATGTATGTCATCATAATATTTGAACAGTATGTTCAAAGGTATGCTACAAAAAAAAGACGTCTGCAACTTAGACATAGTAATTTCTGAGAAAAAAAACAAAATTTGATCTGAATAGGATTAATCGCATCCTTCACTAGTATATGGTTGCACAAATGTTTCTTGTAGCCATCTATAAGTTCTGTACATCGGTCTTCTGGTAGTTTCTCCCATTCTTCAACTGTGATTTGTTCCAGCTCATGAATGTTTCTAGGATTCCTTTTACCAAAGGCAGATTTCAGCTCTTTCCAAAGGTTCTTGATTGGATTGAGATCAGGACTCTTTGCTGGCCAGTAAAAAACAGTCCATTGTTTCCTTTTTAATCATTTTTTTGTATTTTTTAGATGTATGTTTCTGGTTATTGTCCTGCTGGAGGACCCATGACTTTTTATCCAGTCCTAGCTTTCTGACATTTGTTAGCACCTTTTGCTCCAAAATACCCTGGTAGTCCTCTGACTTCATGATTCCTTTAATCATTCCAGACCTCCAGTTCCTGAGGCAGCAAAACAGCCCCATAACATTATGTAATCTCCAGCATGTTCAATTGTAGGAAGGGTGGTTTTTTTCCTTATAAGCTTCATTTCTTCACCTGTAAATGTATCGCTGGTTTGCATTGCCAAAGATATCATGTTTGGTTTCATCTGTCCATAGAACATTTTCTCAGAAAGTTTGTGGTTTCTCAAGATGGGTTAGGGCAAAGATCAGACATACCTTTTTATGTCTCTCTTTGAGCAGTGGGGTCCTTTTTGGCTTTCTCCCATGAAGTCCTTCTTTGTTTAGAGTGTGGCATATGGTAAAAGTTGAAACCACCACTACAGATTGCTCCAAGTCAGCCTTAAGCTCTTTGAATGTTGTACATGGTGTTTTCCAACAGTTCACACTAAGCTTAGAAGACATTATAGATTGATTTTCCTCTTCCCACCACATCCTAGACAGTTCCATGAACAGACATATTCTTAATAACATTGTGAACTTTAGACACAGGAATCCCAACGTCTTTGGAGATAACCTTGTGCCCATTTGAAGTTTGATGTTTGCTGATAATGGCTTTTCTGACAGTCTCAGGCAGCTCTCTTGTCTTCACCATTGTGAAACTGGAACAGAGAGAGAATGTGGCCATTTTAAACTTTAGAGTCATCATTCATTAGTTGATTCAAGCAATGTGAGTACTGACAATTGATCACAGGTGCATCTAAATTTACTGCAATGGGAATATGGTTCTTCAGGGGTGACAATAATCATGTCCTTGCAACATCCTGATTTTATACTATTTCCTACTATTTCCTTTTTTAATTGGTCTTGTTTTATTTGATTTCTTTATGTGTCAAATTTGTTTGCATATATAGTCCAAAGTCATTTCAGTGGTCTCTTTTTTTTTTTTAGGAGATATTGGGCATTAAGGGGTTGACATGCAAGGGTGCCAATAATGTTGACCACAACTGTAACGAATTTCTGAGTTTGATTACACATTGAGTGAAAAAATATTTTTTATGATTAATGTTAAATGTGCTACATTGTAACTTCATTTTGTGTTCCTAGTCTTCCTATTTTTTTGAAGGGATAAACAACCGATCTGCATTTACCAGTTCTACTCCATTCATTATTTTATTGACCTCTATCATATCTCCCCTCAGCTGTCTCTTTTCCAAATTGAAGAACACTAACCTTTTAAGCCTTTCCCCATAGGAATATCCTTCCCTCCCTTTTACCATTTTTGTCGCTCTTCTCTGTACCTTTTCTGATTCTGCTATATGCATTTTAAGATATGGCAACCAGAATTGCATAAAATATTCAATGTGTGCTCGCACCATTGAGCTATACAGAGGCATTATAATGTCCTTCATTTTATTCTCCATTCCTTTCTTTATGATTCCCAGCATTCTATTTGCTTTCTTAACCACTGCTGTATACTGCACAGACGGTTTCATCCTTGGGATGGAATAAGCCTGTAAGTGCATAACTTTGCATTTGGCCACATTCAATTTCATCTGCCATTTGGAAGTCCAGTCTCCCAGTTTATCAAGGTCCTCTTGCAATTTTTTACAATCCTTTTGATGTCTGGCCATTTTATTTTCTAATCATTTGGATCCTAGTCTTTGATTTCTGCTTTCCTCTCCTTCCCTTAACTCACCCTTTTGGGTCTTTGGTCCATCTGTCACTTCTCCCCCCACCTGTCTTCTTCACTTTGTTTCATCTCTGACATTGATCTTTCCTTGAAGCTTTCCTCCATTTATTTTTCTCTATCAAATCAGAATTCATTTTTTCTTTTTTACCTTCAGTTCCCAATCTTCTTCTTTTTACTGTCTACTTTTCAACTTTTACCACATTCCCTAACTCTCTATCCTTCCCCAGCCACTTATTCCCCAGGCTTTAACTAAATCTCTCCTTTCTCTCTTCCACCCTCCCTGTGTTCAGCATCTCTCCTCTTCTCTCATGCCCTGTCTTGTATCACCCCATCTCTCAATTTTTTCTCATCCCACCCCCCATCTCCAGTTTCCCCTCTCTCCCTAACCCCAGATACAGCATCTCCCCATCTTATTCCACTACATGCCCAGCATCCCCTCTTTCTCACCCCACCCTGTGTCCAATATCTCCTCTCTCTCTCTCACCCCATATCCATAATCTGCCCTCCACCCCTACCCTATGTCAAGCCTCTGCCCTATATACCTCCATATCTCTACCCCATGTCCACCATCTGCCCTTTATAACCCTGATCCATATTCTGTGTCCAACATCGTCCCTTCATCCCCCTATGACCATTACACTATGTCCAGCATCTACCCTCATTCCCTTTTAATGATCTTAAGGAGGCTGAACAGGAAGAATAGGTATACCTTGGTAGAAAGACGGGAGAGGGGAGATATGATAGATACATTTAAATATCTCCATGGCATAAATGCACAGGAGTGGGCATAGGATTATGGTGCTTTTGCTTAAGTCTTTGTTAGACCTAATTTAGAGTATTGTGTGCAGTTCTGAACATTACATTTTCAAAAGGCTATAAGTAGGATGGAGTCGGTGCAGTGTGCAGCTACCAAAATGGTTAGTGGGCTTCATCATAAGGCATATGGGGACAGACTTTACTTTGGAAGAAAGATGGATATGATAGAGACATGTAAATACCTCCATAGCATAAACGTACAAGAGGAGAGCCTCTTTCAATTGAAAGAAAGCTGTGCAATGAAAGGGCATAGGATGAAGGTGACAGAAGATAAATTAAGAAGTAATTTGTGGAAATATTTCTTTATGGAAAGAGTGGTAGATGCATGAAATAGTTTTCAAGTGGAGGTAGTAAAGACAAAGACTGTATCTGAATTCAAGAATACATGGGAGAGGAGGACGTTGCTCTGCAAGTGGGGACTGTCTGTTGGAGTAGTTCATTCTGCCAGTCAGTGCAATCTTTGGGATTTCCCCATTTTCCAGCATCATCAAGGGGAGCTGTTTCTTTGGTATTTAAACTCTCACAGCTGCTCCCCTTTGGTGCCCCTTCCGTGCCATTTTGGAACCTGGGAGCATTTGCCCCTCCTGATTTTTGCCGCTGGGGATGCCTACCCTCCTGATTTTTGCCGCTGGGGATGCTTAAAGGGCGCAGTAAGAGGAAGTGTAATGCAATGGAGAAAGACTCTGTGACAGCAGTTTCAACACCGAAGGGTCATGTCGGCCCAATGGACCAGCATGTGCGAGTGTTGGAAGACCTGAATCTTGGGTCAGAATTTCTGTGGCTTGATACATCTATCTCTGTTAATGCGTCTCTATCTGGTGTCTCCTTGAGTTCCATCGATAGGACACCACCTCTGAATCCTGCTCCTTTGAACTGTGGCATGGGTGGGGAGGAGGTAATACCCTTGGTGGGCCCAGTAACTGCATCGGTGAATGCAGTTTCTGTTTCTGTGGGTCCCTCCCCCCCCCCCCCGCACACACACACACAGCCTCAGTGCTGGCTCTATATTGTTAACTCCTATTCATTTGGGTAAGCCTGAGGTTTATTATCTTCGGCCTTTTCTGCTGATGTTTCCTTATTTGACATTTGGAAAGTGGTTTCTGAGACCAATGCTTTGTTATCTGGTTTTATTTAAGTTTTCTCAGCAGGTTGTTGCTAAGTCCTTTGAGGTGGATACTAGGATTGCTGCTTGCTCCCAGCGATACGATGATGTGAATAAACATTTGGGTTTATTGCGAGAGGGGGTCATGTGGGAGCGAAAAATAGTTATGTGTTGCTTAAACAAATTGAAGTCCTAGAAAACGCTCATCGGGCAAAGGTTTGCAGCTTGTCTTGCTGTGAGGGCTTGTGTGCATCAGTGATGCTGAGAGCTAAACTATCGGTAGTTTAACTACTGGCAGGGTCTCCCAAGATGGACAGGTCTCAGCTGAGATGCCAGACGAAGACAAATCACCCATCTGGGCAGCAGCAGAATGGGATAGTGTTGACGGTGGAGGATCACATTTCTGTGACAACGGCAACAACACCAAACTTAAACTGCGCGGAAGAAAGGCCCGGCAATCTACTTCTGTATCTTGCCATGAAAACCCAATGGATAGTTACAACAAAACAAATTGTGCTGTAGTGCTGGAAGATGAGACCCCCAGGTTGGAAGGCACTCAACTAGCTACTGGGGAAGAGCTGAAGACTTTTCAGAGTAAAGCCAGCATTTATGATGTGGTTGGATCAAAGCCCTCGGGACGTCTGACTGCTGATGTAGCTGTGCATGAAATGAGAGTCAGAAGCTGTAAAGATGTCTTACACATTGGAACATGGAACGTACGAAGCATGAACCAAGGGAAGTTGGAGGTGGTCAAGAATGAAATGGAACGTGTACAACTTGATTTGTTGGGTGTCAGCGAACTGAAATGGACTGGCATCGGGCACTTTGCATCAGATGATCACATGGTCTACTATGTTGGAAATGAAAGACAAAGAAGAAATGGTGTTGCATTTATAATAAAGAAGAAACTTGCAAGAACTGTAATGAAATACAATGCAGTCAGCGAACGCTTAATCTCTATTCGTCTACGAGGAATGCCTATCAACACATCTATAATTCAAGTATATGCCCCAACAACAGCTGCAGAAGAGAATGAAATTGAAGAGTTCTATGAACAAGTACAAGCTGAAATTGACAGAACATGCAAACAGGATATCCTGATAGTCATGGGTGATTGGAACGCAAAGGTTGGCAACAAAGAAGAAGACAAAGTAGTTGGAAAATATGGACTTGGCAACAGAAATGAAGCTGGAGAAAGACTGATAGAATTCTGCAAGACCAACGATCTATTCATCTCGAACACCTTCTTCCAGCAACACAAGCGGCGACTGTACACATGGACTTCACCCAATGGATTGTATAAAAATCAAATTGACTACATCTGTGGAAGTCAACGATGGAAAAGCTCTATAACAACAAAGACAAAACCTGGAGCTGACTGTGGTACAGATTATCAACTACTAGTATGCAAACTCAAGCTAAAGCTGAAAAAGAGCAAACCACTCATGAATGCAGCAAAATATGACTTGAGAATATACCACTGGAATTTAAAGACTGCCTGCAAAATTGATTTGCTGCTTTAGATACAAATGATAGAGTTCCAGAAGAGTTATGGAATGACATCAAGAAGGTTGTGTTGGAAGAAAGCGAGAAGTCTCTACAAAAGGTAAAAAAGAAAAAACGGCCAAAATGGATGACGGAAGAAACTCTGAAAATTGCCCAGAAACGCAGAGAAGCTAAAGCCAGAGGAGAAAGAAAGAAAGACAATCACAGAACTCAACAGAGATTTCCAACGTGCAGCAAGACAGGACAAGGAAAAGTACTACAATGACGCATGCAAGGAAATAGAAGCAGAAACTAATAGAGGAAGAACAAGATCAGCTTTCCTAAAGCTACGAGAGTTAAAGAAAAAGTTCCAGCCTCGAATTGGAATGTTACAAGATGCTCAAGGTTCTATGTTGAATGATGCTGAGAAGATCAAGAAAAGATGGAAGGAATATACAGAGTTTTTATATGATAAAGATCAAGTGGACCAACAGCTGTTTCAACCTGTACCTTATGATCTGGAACCATTGGTGATGAAAGAAGAAGTTGAAGCAGCATTGAAAGCCTTATCAAAGAACAAAGCACCAGGCATTGATTGCATTCCCATAGAAGTATTACAGCAATCTGATGCAGCTGTTACCATACTTACAAGGCTCTGCCAAGAAATATGGAAGACAGCATCATGGCCAACTGACTGGAAAAGATCTGTGTTTATACCAATACTAAAGAAAGGTGATCCAACTGACTGTGGAAATTATCACACAATCGCTCTGATCCCACATGCCAGCAAGATTCTACTGAAGATTATTCAAAAGAGACTACAATCATACCTGGAACAAGAACTACCTGAAGTGCAAGCAGGGTTCAGAAAAGGGCGAGGAACGAGAGACATCATTGCGGATGTGAGATGGATCCTTGAAAAGACTAAAGAATACCAAAAGGATATCTATTTGTGCTTTATCGACTATAGCAAAGCTTTTGACTGTGTAAACCATGAGAAACTCTGGGCCACATTAAGAAGCATGGGTATACCAGAACACCTGATCGTTCTCTTGCACAATCTGTACATTGATCAAGAAGCAACAGTTCGAACAGAACAAGGAGAAACAGAATGGTTTAAAATAAGCAAAGGTGTAAGACAAGGCTGCATACTTTCCCCCTACCTGTTTAATTTATATGCAGAACAAATCATCAGAGAAGCAGGATTGTATGAAGACAACAGAGGTGTGAAGATTGGTGGAAGACTCATCAACAACCTTCGCTATGCTGATGATACCACATTACTGGCGGAAAGTGAAGATGATCTGAAACATTTGCTTCTCACAATCAAAGAACATAGTCTCAAAATGGGCCTGCACCTTAATGTAAAGAAGACAAAGATCATGACAACTGGCATAATCAACAAGTTCATCATCGAAGGAGAAGAAATTGAAATCGTGAATAACTTTAACCTACTTGGATCAACTATCAATAAAGAAGCAACAAGCAGTCAAGAAATCAGACGAAGCATTGCTCTTGGCAGAATGGCTATGAAAGACCTAGATAAGATTCTCAAGAGCAGAGATGTCTCTCTCCATACAAAGATTCGACTTGTTCAAGCCATGGTATTTTCAATAACATCATATGGATGTGAAAGCTGGACAGTGAAAAAGATAGACTGGAAGAAAATTGATGCCTTTGAATTATGGTGCTGGCGGCGAATACTGTGTATACCATGGACTGCCCGAAGAACAAACCAGTCTGTACTAAAGGAGATCAAACCTAAGCTTTCTTTAGAAGCTCAGATGACAAGACTTCGACTTTCATACTTTGGACACATCATGCAGAGAGAGATCATTAGAGAAAGACATCATGCTTGGCAAGATAGAAGGTCAACGCAAAAGAGGAAGGCCAGCATTGAGATGGATCGATACAATAACAGCAGCTACGGGTACCAGTCTGTCAACAATAAGCCGCCTGACTGAAGACCGAACACAATTTAGGATAGCTATCCAGAGGGTCGCCATGAGTCGACTCCGACTCGACGGCACTTAACAACAACAACAATTTTCCTAAGATGTGATTGCTGTCTCCATTAATATTATTAAGGAAATATTGCAAAGAGATTTTATTAATTTCTGATTTTGAGTCTGTTGGGGTTTCTGATCTTCATTATCTGCCTACTCTATTAGTGACACATGATGATGACGTTGCCCATGTTGAGACACAATCTGATTTGGATTTTACTGCTTTTTTGGAATCTTCTAATGAGGAGATCTCAGCTCGGGCAACATTAATCGTGTAGTTTTCTGCTGTGGCTGATAAGGTTAAAATCTTGAGGGCTTATTTCTTGAAAAAAGATTTCCTGTATTTTCGATAAAAGGTTTCTGTTTTTATAGAGGTGGCAAGGTCAACTCCGGTGCGGAGGAAGTCCTTCCTGCCGCTTAGACCCTGTGTCTTGGCTGCAGGGGGGACTTTCTTTTTGCTATTTCCTTGTAAATGTTTAATCACTTTGGTTTACTGACCCTCTTCATTTGGAAAATCTTTTGACTAACAAGTAGAGTCTTACAGAGGTTTTGTGTTATGGTATAAAATGTTTTAAGCTGTGTTTAGTGGTTTAGTTTTGGATTGTCCTGTAAGTTCTTGTTTGCTTCTGCTTGTTAGAAGTGATTGTCCTCCCTTAATGTGGGCTAGAAACCCTTTTCTTTTTCTTTTTCTTATACTTCCTTTTGATTATGTATTTGCTAAAAAGATATTTTCATGGTGTTATGCTTGATGTGTATACCTATAAAATTTGCAATAATAATAATAATAAAGAATACATGGGAGAAACACAGAAAATCTCTAAAGGAAAAAAGGGACTGTAGAGTTTAGTGGTCGGTATGGAAAGGCAGACTGGATAGACCTGTATGGTCTTTATCTGCTGTCATGTTTCTGTGTTTTTTATGGGGTATGTTTACTAAACCTGGCTAATGGTTAACCAAGGCTATCTGCATTTATGTCCCATTGAATAACATGGGACCTAGTTGCAGATAATCAAGTGTTAACCATTAGTCCAATTTAGTAAACATACTCCTATGTTTCTATGAATATTATTACAATACAGAGACAGTCCTTCTTGCTCTCCTAAACAAAATTCATTTTACTCACGATCGGGGTGATATCACCCTAATCATATCTTTTGCCTTATCTTCATCATTTGATCTTGTAGATCACAGAACTCTCCTTTCCCGCCTCTATGATGCTGGTTTACGTGGCTCGGTGTTACAATGGTTTCGTTCTTTTCTAAGCTCACGTACTTTCTCTGTTCATTCCGGAAACCATTCTTCCTCCCCTGTTCCTCTAACCTGTGGGGTACCGCAAGGCTCTGCTTTCTCTCCTTTGTTGTTCAATATTTTCCTGGCTCCTTTGCCCCTTCTGATTCAGCAATTCCCAGTTTCTACGTATATGTATGCAGATGATATTGTTCTTCTCTTTCACTCATCCCCAGTTAACATAGATGTCTCTCCTCTTAATGACTGCCTATCCCAGTGATGGCTAACCTTTTTGAGCCCGAGTGCCCAAACTGCCGCACAAAACCAAAGAATTTCCTCAAAGTGCCAGCACGTCAATTTGCATAAATATTTGCATAATGCTAACATACACTAACTTTTAGTAAACATGTCTCTTAATGAGTGTATGGATAAAGACAGACTAAAAGATTTCTACATTACTATAATCCAGTGCCAACCGCCAGGCACATTAGGAACTACTACAAACACTGCCCATTTAGAACCAATAGCAAACCCGCCGTATCCTAACAGCACTACCAGGACTCACAAAGCACCACACCATACCTATCAAAAGGCAACACTGCAAATATTAAACCAATACATTTCAGACAATAACAATACATGACCTACTGGGGAAAGAGAACAAGTGGCAATGTCAAAAAGGAATTACATAAACAGAATACCTCAGCTCAGTTACACAGTTGCAATTGCTCCAGCCACTTTCTTCTGGTTTCTTCATGTTTTCTGCTAACTCTCCATCATCTGCTGTCCATTTGTCCTTTCTTCTTTCTTCTAGTTTTTTTTTCCATTCTCTCTCTCTACATCCGCTTTAACATACTAATCTTTCTAATTTTGCTCTTTCCTCATTCCTATTTCATCCACTCAAATTTTACCCCTCCATCCTCAATCCCCACTTACTCTCCCAATACCCGGCCAATTGTAGATTTTTTATCCCTCCCACACAAAATATTTTTCCCCTCTCCATTTTACTCTCCCAGCCCCATCCCATTCTAATCCTCCCCCAACATCAGCTCCCTTCTAGTTCCAGCCTCACCCAGCATCCATTCCCTTCTAGTCCCTGCATCAGCCCATTTCCAGTCCTAGCAACCCCCAACCCAATACCAGTCCTAGCCCCCCCCCATCAACTCACTTCCAGCCCTAAACCCCCATCACCCCATTTCCAGACAGCCCCCATCAGCCCACAGCCCATTAGCAGTCCTACCCCCCCAGCCCATTAGCAGTCCTACCCCCGCCCGCCCGCCCGCCCATTAGCAGTCCTAACCCCCCCCGCCCATTAGCAGTCCTAACACCCCCCCTCCTGCCCATTAGCAGTCCTAACCCCCCCCTCCTCCTGCCCATTAGCAGTCCTAACCCCCCTCCTGCCCATTAGCAGTCCTAACCCCCCCCGCCCGCCCATTAGCAGTCCTAACCCCCCCAGCCCATTAGCAGTCCTAACCCCCCCCGCCCCGCCCATTAGCAGTCCTAACCCCCCCCGCCCCGCCCATTAGCAGTCCTAAACCCCCGCCATTAGCAGTCCTAACACCCCCCCCGCCTGCCCCTGAGCAGTCCTAACCCCCCTCCTGCCCATTAGCAGTCCTAACCCCCCCTCCGTCCTAACCCCCCCTGCCCATTAGCAGTCCTAACCCCCCCTCCTCCTGCCCCTCAGCAGACCTACCCCCCCCCCCTGCCCATCAGAAGTACTCACCCCCC
Source organism: Ichthyophis bannanicus (assembly GCA_033557465.1). Lineage (NCBI taxonomy): Eukaryota > Metazoa > Chordata > Amphibia > Gymnophiona > Ichthyophiidae > Ichthyophis > Ichthyophis bannanicus. Next base: position 219,390,153 of record CM066036.1, read on the forward strand.
TCCTGCCCCTTAGCAGTCCTAACCCCCCCCTCCTGCCCATTAGCAGTCCTAACCCCCCCCCTCCTGCCCATTAGCAGTCCTAACCCCCCCCCTCCTCCTGCCCATTAGCAGTCCTAACCCCCCCTCCTGCCCATTAGCAGTCCTAACCCCCCCCCCTGCCCGTTAGCAGTCCTAACCCCCCCTCCTGCCCATTAGCAGTCCTAACCCCCCCCCCTGCCCATTAGCAGTCCTAACCCCCCCTCCTGCCCATTAGCAGTCCTAACCCCCCCCCTGCCCATTAGCAGTCCTAACCCCCCCCCCGCCCATTAGCAGTCCTAACCCCCCTTCCTGCCCATTAGCAGTCCTAACACCCCCCCCTGCCCATTAGCAGTCCTAACCCCCCCCCCTGCCCATTAGCAGTCCTAACACCCCCCCCTCCCCATTAGCAGTCCTAACACCCCCCTGCCCATTAGCAGTCCTAACCCTCCCCCCCCTCCCCATTAGATGTCTTATCCCCCCCCCTCCTGCCCATTAGCAGTCCTAACCCCCCCCTCCTGCCCATTAGCAGTCCTAACACCCCCCCTCCTGCCCATTAGCAGTCATAACCCCCCCCCCTCCTCCGGCCCATTAGCAGTCCTAACCCCCCCCCCCCGGCAAATTAAAAAAAAAAAAAAAGCAGGCTCTGGCTGCTGCCGCGGCAGATTGCAATGTCCCGCGGGGCCCCCTCCGCCCGCTAAGCCCCTCTGCAAGGGCTTTCAGATTCGCGAGGGAGAGCGTCTCCCTCGCGTCTCTGTTAAGCCCGCAGGGGCTAATGGGAAATTTCCCATCAGTCCCTCGCGTCTAAAGGGGCTGATGGGAAATTTCCCATTAGCCCCTGCGGGCTTAACAGAGACGCGAGGGAGACGCTCTCCCTCGCGAATCTGAAAGCTCTTGCAGAGGGGCTTAGTGGGCGGAGGGGGCCCGCGGGACGCTGCATTCTGCCCTTGCCGCGTCCGCGGCAGCAGTCAGAGACAGCTTTTTCTTTTTTTTGCGGACCTATGGCCCGCGTGCCAGCTGCAAGGCCTTCGCGTGCCACAGCTGGCACGCGTGCCATAGGTTCGCCATCGCTGGCCTATCCCATATTATGTCTTGGCTTACTTCCAGTTTTCTGCATGTGAATCCTTCAAAGTCAACTGCAATGTGAGGGGCGGAGCCAGTGCGAAACCGGCATGGCGGTGTAAGAGCTTTGCTCCTGGGCCCCACTGCTTAAATCCGGAGCGCCACTGGCTATAGCATCTCCCCGGCTGGTGAAATCATTGGGGCTGAGCTGGAGGATGTCTGGGGGCAAGCAAACGCGCCTAGAATTTGCTTCTGTGGCGGCGACAGGCTCCAAAAGATCCAAGAGGGACCTGCTCTCGCTGCATAAAATGGCGCCTCCGCAGGAAGCACTGGATGAGCTACAGCATCTCCTCAAGGAGGTGAGAGCTATTCGGAGCCGCGTGGACTCTAACGGGGAATCATTAGCTGAATTGCAGTCTGACATGAAGGACCTGAGTTCGCAAATGCAGTCTCTGTCTACCAGGGTGGAAACGGTGGAAGCTTTGGTGGTAGGGCACGAGGAGCAGATCAAGTGAGTTGCCTCTGTTGCACGCAAGCTGGACTGGCTAGAAGCCTAGAAGACATGGGTAACAGGGCCAGGCACAACAATATCTGAATAGTCAGGCTTGGCGAAGGTGCGGAAGGGAGCAACCCTATCAGATTCTTGGAAAACCTCCTACCAAGGCTACTAAAAATTGAATTCACTCGCCCGTTGGAAATCGAAAGGGCGCACCGAATTCCGACCTCGCCCAACTTACATAGTAAGCGCCCTCGACCCTTAATCATGTGCCTACTAAGACATCAACAGGTCATTCAGATCTTTGCGGCTGCTAAAGCGTCTCAGCCACTTCAATATGAGGGGCAGAAAATTGCCTTCTATGCGGACTTCTGCAAGCGTACATTGGAGAAGCAGAGGCAGTTCCTTGCTCTACGGCCCAGACTACAGCGCCTGCAGGCGAGGTATGGCCTGTTCAGCCTTGTGAGATTCAAAGTCACCCTAAACAATGCAACTGAGTCATTCGAGGACCCTGCTGCCTTGCAGCAGTTTATCGAGGATCAAGAGGCACTCCTGATGAAACAAGGATGAGCTGGTCCTGGAGTTGAGCCTGCTGTCAGACCTAATCAATGCCGGGGAAGATCGTGGCGAATGCTGGCGTGAGCGTTCAGTAGCTCATGAGTCCATTGCTGCTTTTGCACGGACAGTTGATTAGTGGGGTTATTATGATCTGTATTTGGGCAGGCTGGGTGGCCGGGCATAGCATCTGTAACAAGAGGGCCCGAGCTGCTCCATGCTGAAATACTGTTTCCACTGCCTTACCCATTTTCTTTCTTTCTTTATTGTCTTGGGTTGGCGATATGGCTCTCTGGGTTATTAAGATGTCATGGGATGTTGTTCTGCCCACTGCTGACCGCATGTGTAGCAAAGCCTCGTTATTGGGATGGCTAAAGGGTTGAAGATTTTGTCACTGAATGTGAAGGGACTTAAGTCACTGATAAAAAGAAAGAAGATCTTAGCATATTGTAAAAAGCAGCATGCAGATATCATTTTAATGCAGGAAACCCACCTCTCTTTAATAGAGACTGGTAAATTGGAGGATAAGCATTATTGTTTAGCGGGATCCTCTCCCGCGGTCCATAAGAAAAATGGTGTAGCCATCTTGATGAGCACTTCGCTGGGCCTCCAACTTACAAACTCCAGTAATGACGAGGCGGGGAGGTGGGCCAAATCTCATGTAATGGTGGGCAATGTGCTTTTATCAATCATAAAAATATATGGTCCCAACATTGATGATCCCAATTTTTTTTGTAATTTAAACAGCATCATTCAGGAAGACAGCGGGGCCTTAACAATTTTGGGAGGTGACTTTAATCTGGTGAGAGACCCCCTTCTGAATAGGAATCCTGGCAGGGTTGAACGCCCCTCCCGCGCGAGTATAGCGCTCACAGCTCTTATAGATTCCTGTGGGCTAGTGGACATATGGAGGCTACTCCACCCGGGTGAAAAAGATTACTCCTATTTCTCCCCTATGCACAACTCGTCGTCCCGCATAGATTTCTTTTTAATCTCTAAGCCCTTAGTCTCAGGTAACTGTGAAGCGACGATTTTAGGCAGGACTGTCTCAGATCATGCTGCCATAACATTGGAGGTAGAGGTTGTGGATGTGGAGAGACCCTGCCAGGCTTGGTCTTTTAATAGAACGTGGCTGGTGGAGCCCGCTTTTCAGGAGGAGGTGAGATCTGGTATCACCTCCTATTTCAGCAGCAATAAATTAGGTGACACTGCTAGCTGGAATTGGTGGGAGGCCTTTAAGGCCTCACTGCGCGCAACGATCACCAGCTTTAAAATTAAGGAGTCTAAAAAGCAGAAGGCCCAACTGTTAGTCTTAGACAAGCAAATCCGAGTGGGTGAAAGGCTGTGGATTAAACATCCTGAGCCAGGAATTTTGCTGCGGCTGCAAAGATTAAGATTTCAGTATAACAAATTGATTAGCTCTGAGGTTGAGCAAATAATGTTGAAGCAATCTGCCAGGTTCCATGTAGAGCAGAACAAAGCTGGTAAGCTCCTGGCAAATACAGTGCGGGGGAAGCAAGTTAAATAAAGAATTGCCTCTATCTTGGCTAGCAGTCAAGAGTGTATAACTAACAGTGAGCAGATAGTGGGCGAATTTTCCAAATTCTATGGTAATTTATATACTTCTGAGCTGACGGCGGATGCTAATGAATTTACCAGTTTTGTTGAGAATCTGGCTCACCCCATGTTAGAGGAGTGTCAGGCCCAGATCATTGGCAAACCCTTTTCGGGTGATGAGCTTTGTATGGTAATTAATGCCATGCCCTCGGAGAAGGTGGCCGGGCCGGATGGTCTCCCATCTGAATTTTACAAAGTATTTAGCAAGGAGCTGATCCCTTATCTACTGCTGTATTTCGGGGAGTTAGAGAAAGCTCAGAGCCAGAAAGGCAGTTTCTCAGACGCCACAATAATTGTCCTGGAGAAGCCAGGCAAAGACCCTAAGCACATTGCAAATTACAGACCTATCTCTCTTTTGAACGCTGATTATAAGATATATGTGAGCATTCTGGCAAGGAGACTAGCCTCGGTCATTGGGGAGTTGGTTCATCCAGATCAGTGTGGGTTCGTACCGGGGAGGTCTACCTTGGATAACGCTCGTCTTATCTGCAATCTGATAGAGAGGGCGTCGGCGGACTCTTGTCCGTACGTTGCCCTCTCCCTGGATGCCGAGAAGGCGTTCGACAGATTAGAGTGGCCGTTCCTGTTTTTTTTTTTGCAGTGGTTTGGGCTAGGCGAAGGTTTTATAAACAAGGTCAGGGTGCTGTATGCTAGAGCGTCCGCCAGTATTTATGCTAATGGCATTCTTTCACGCTCCTTCTCTCTGCACAGAGGCAGCAGGCAGGGCTGCCCCCTTTCCCCCCTGCTGTTTAATCTGGCCTTAGAGCCTTTGGCCATTGAGGTCCGGCATCATAAGGACATTAGAGGCATTAAAGTTGGGAACCTGCAAGTAAAACTGTCTGCATATGCGGACGACTTACTCCTTTTTACGCAGCCTTCTGAAGTTCCGCACGTACTAACCCTGATAGATACCTATTCCAGAGTCTCCGGGTACAAGATTACTTGGTCTAAATCCTTGGCGTTCCCACTCAGTTGTTCCGCCAACTCAGCAGGGATGGCGTCATTTCCCTTTAAGTGGGAGGCGGGCAGTATTAAATACTTGGGAGCATGGTACAATGCCTCCGTAGAGGATATGATCCAAAAGAATGTCGAGGAGCTTTTGTATCTGATTCGGCAAAAGTCTTTAGCCTTGTCCCCCCTCCATCTCTTGTGGTGGGGCAGACTAGAGGTTATTAAAATCTCTAGCTCCAAAGATTAACTATGTGTTAGGCATGTTCCCCTTCACGATCCCGTCTCTATCATACAGGAAGATTGAGAGAAGTCTTATAGACTTCTTGCAGAACGGCCAACAACCACGGATCGCCACAAAAAAATTGAAAGCACCCAAGGATAAGGGGGGGGGGTGCACTTCCCTGATTTCTACTGGTATCACCAGGCCCTTTTAGTTAAGCAAGGTATGTTGTGGCTGGCTCCCATTGGTCAAGAACAGCGACCCACTTGGTTGGAGGTAGAGGCTCGTGTAATTGCCCCGTACCCCCTGGTTCACATGTTGGGCTCTATGCACCCAGAATGGACACTTGTTGGACGGGTTATCAGGGCAACACAGGAGGCTTTCCTCACTTTTGCTCGGATGGTAGCTAAGGATGATCTGCCCTCGGGTCAGATTCTGCTTTGGTGGAATCCTCGGTTTAGAATCCGAGGGCACATGTTTGCTTGGAGGAAATGGCAGGAGTGTGGGATCTGGACTCTTGGGCAATTAGTGGGGGATAAAGGGTGGAAAGATTTTGCCTCGTTACAGGGGGCATTCTCTCTTCCAGGATCCTGTTATTTTAAATGGGTCCAACTTAAGCACTGTATTACAGCATCTAACATTAAGTTATCTGAGCTAGCTACTGAGGGGGCTTTACTTAAAGGGATTCAGGATATCAGTGGGCAAAAGGGGGCCACTTCTAAGCTTTATGCCTTGTGGAGGGAGTATGCATCCAGCAGGCTGGCAGGGTTGATTGGGGTCTGGGAGTCTGAAATTTCCCACCAAATTCCCCATGCTTTTTGGAAAACTCTTTGGGGCCCTATTTCTAGAACATCCAGGTCGGCAGTGACCACGCAATCGCTGTACTTTTTCATGCATAGGGCCTTTATCACCCCGATAAAATTGGCTAAATGGGACAAGGGCTCCTCGGGCAAGTGCTGGTCTTGCCAGAAAGAGGCTGGCACCTTTCTACATATGTTTCTTGATTGCACCTTTGTACAGAGGTTTTGGAGGCAAGTTTGGGCAAAAGTGCAAACAATCCTGCACTTCTCTGCAGATCTGGTAAGGAGTACAATCCTCTTGCGTTCCCTGGAGGTCTTTCCCAGTAGGGGTGGTGAGAAAGGTTTCCTATTAAACTTCATGATGGCTATCGCTATTAAGATGATCCTGCGGAATTGGAAACATCTCCAGAACCTGAGCTTGGATGGATGGTGGAATTTGGTCTGTCATTACTCAAAGCTTGAGAGAATCTATAGCAAACTCCATCACCCTGATAAAATAGAGTTAAATTTTAAAAGGTGGGCTTTATTAGATCAATATATTGCTCGCGTTCATGTTACTTAGCGTGGATTGGCCCTGGAGTGTGACACACTCCCTTGAACCGCTTCACCTTACGATGTGTGCCTCGGTAGGTTGGTGTGGGACTTTCATACTTATTCCCAGAGAGCCGGGGGGGGGGGGAGGGGGCTGGGGGGGGGTGTCAAGGTATTTTGTTGGATCATGTTTTGAGTTTTATTCGTTGTTGGTTTTGATGTATGATTCCTAAAAGCTGAAATAAAGAAATTAAAAAAGTCAACTGCAATGTGGATATCCCTGAGTACCCCATGTCCTTCTATTACTCCACAACTCGTATCCACTCCCATCCCGTTAGTATCTTCTTTTCGGTATTTGGGCATTATCTTCGATTCTTCTCTTTCTTTCCATGAACACCTATCCTTTCTTATCCGCTGTTCATTTTCAGCCCTTAGACAGATCAGAGCAGTCCATTTGTTTCTGCCTCCAACATCCCTTGTCACTCTACTGTTGGCTCTAGTCATTAGTAGACTAGATTATTGTAATGGAGCACTGGCTAACTTACCTATCAACTTCAGTTACTCCAAAATACAGCTGCGCGACTTGCTATGAATGCTCGTCGTTCAGATCATGTTACTCCTCTTCTTTTTAAACTTCACTGGCTACCACTCCGTTTTCAGGTTAAATACAAAATATTAAATCTAACCCATCGGGCACTCTATTCATCAACTCCACTCTATCTGACCTTATCTCCTTTCATACTCCATACCGCCAATTACGTTCCCTTCATGCAAATCACCTCACTCTTCCATCCCCCTCTCAAGCACACCTGGAACAGACTCGACATGCTGCATTTTTTTTCTCAGTCCAGCACTCTGGAATGCCCTTCCCCCTTCACTCCATTTAGAATCTGTTCATGAAACTTTCAAGAAACTCTTAAAAACTCACTTATTTCAACAAGCTTTTGACATCAAAGAATGACCCCTTAGTTCATCTATGTTCTGCTGTTCTCTCTTCCTCTGTCCTGTCTCAACATGGCGTTCTTTTCTTTTTCTGCAGCAATGTTTGGATATTTTATTGTAAACTGCCCTGATGCCTTGGCGTGGGTGGTATATCAAATGTAAATAAAGATAGATTCTCTGGACAGATGAGTCAAAAATTGAACTTTTTGGTTATAACAACAAACTGTTGAGAACATCACCCTGCCTGTCAAACGTGGTGGTGGAGACATCAAGGTAGGGGGCTGCTTTGCTGCTTTAGGACCTGGAATGCTTGCTGTCATTGATGGAATCATGAATTCTGCTTTATATCAGAAACTTATAGGGGAAAATTTCTGTTATCTGACCATGAGCTAAAGTAGAACTGACATGTATCATGCAGCAAGACAATGACCATAACTATGCTAGTGAATCTAATGCAAAATGGTTGCAAAAGAAGAAATTATGTGTTTTGGACTGGCCAAATCAACACCTTGACCTAAACGCTAGTGAAATGTTGTGGTAAGAGTGAGAAGCCCTCAAGGTTGGATTTTATAGGGAGCCATGTAAAGTTACATGTCATCTATGCATATAAATCATGGTATCTCAGTGATTTGCATGTTAATGTGCATTTATGAGTTTACTTTTACTGGCTGTTGTTCTATAAACATGCACCTGTCCAATGGCATATACTTTCACTGTGGGCATATGCATGGGCCTCCTTTAGGCACAGCATGTACAGAGTACATGAACACAGTAAACATGTAAATGATAAAATACTATAATTTATACTCAGTACTGGAGATGGAGTGCTTTCTTCTCTATACTCTCTAGATTTTTTTCAGCCAAAATGATCACATTTTACATGCCTGTTCATGCCTGGAGCAAGTCTAAACTTAGACACAACTCCGGACATGCAGAATATTTCTGAGATCAGATAGGGATATCCAGGTTCCTAGGAATGCTCCAGTCACACTTCCACCATGCCCCATTCAGACTTCGACACCATCATGTTGGGGACATCCACAGATCAGGCTTCTAAAATGTTTCTGGAGATGTCTCTGTGCTTTGGACGTCTTTATGCACATTTTTGTATTCTAAAGCATGAATATGGCTTCCAAAATGATCACCTAGTTTATAAAGCACACACATACTTTATAACATTGGCATGCAATACTGCCAAAAAAATGTGCATTAACTCTGTGGGAATTTATAAGATTATCATTCACATATCAAAGCAAAGAACAGGGCAAAAATCTTCAAGGGCAATGTTAAATACATATCAACGATCTCAAGAAACATTTTAAGTTGTCGTGTCTCAAGCTGGTACCAGCGGTCATTGAAGAAAAGGTTCATATACTTTTCATACAAATATACATATTGTTGAATTTTTTTAAGACTAAATAATCAAAATAACTCCTTTTTGCCTGAATTATTAATTTGGTAAGGTTACATTTCTCTTTTTCATCATTTCATCACAGACTAGATAGGCCATGTGGTCTTTTTCAATTGTCATGTTTCTATGTTTCTATATTTCTATCTAGATTATGATCATCTTGATTTGATTTGGATTCAATGTATTAATATTTGTAATACTGCCCTTGGACAACAAGCCATCAGGGTGGTTTACAATCCATAAAACATTAACATTTGTGATAAGAATGTAAAAGTAACATTGGACAAAGTAAAAGAGAGCAACAATATCAAACCAGAGACAGTTTAAATTAAGACAATTAAGGAGACAACATTGAAATGATTGCTCGGACCAGCCTCCCCTGCTCTCTCAGAGGAGAAAGTCCTACTGAATAGCCATGCTTTGATGGCCTTTTTAATTTTTTCTTAATGAACTCTGCATCCGTAAGTATAAAGGAATGTTACATAATGTGGGTGCCAGGAAACTAAATGTTACCTGTCTTGTTCATTCCAGCTTGAATTTAGTAGGAGGAGGAATCGCCAAAGGTACTGTTTTGAAAACTGTAGAGCTGGCAAGTTGACTGGTATGGAATGATTATTTTCTTTATTTATTTAACAGTGTTTATAGACCTTCTTTCTAAATGTCAAGATGGTTTACATATAACATTCTGGAGGAAACAATGAAGGGGGAAGGGAATAGGGGTATGAGTGGGGGAGGGCTGGGGGTGCAGGTTAACTATGTACAGCATGCTGTGTTAGTAATAGAGTCAGTATATGGGCTGGGGGTGAATTAATGAGGGTCACCTCCATAATATTCCAGGAAAAGTTGAGTCTTTAGTTTTTGCAGAATTGTCCTGTGGTTTCAATAGCTCTTATGTGAGGTAAGATAGAGTTCCATGTGGCCAGGGCACAGAGGGAGAAGGCCCTGTTGCATATCTTTTGGCTTTGTTTAATTTTGTGTGTTGGTATTTCCAGAAGATTGGCTGCGTGTTGTCATTTTGGTCTTTTTGTTTTTGGGTGTTTTTATTAGTAGTCGGAGACAGGTTGCTGATTGGTTGTTTGTTTGTTTATTTATTTATTATGTTTTCTATACCTCCTTATCATAGTTTCAAAGCGGTTTACATTTCAACTCAAATATAAATACAAACTACATACATTGTAATAGTTTGTATTTCACTTACATAACATGCATTATAACAGGGTGTTTAACTTGGATGTTAACATTGGGATTTCTTCACAAGGTGCCCAATTCAGACCTGAATGTCCCAGCCCTCTGTGCACTTGGTCAGAAACAGACGCACAGAATTAGCTAGGATTCTGATCCCGCGGGGCAAGTCTAACCCCGTGGGATAAGAATCATGTCCAGACCTGTACCCCGATTCAGGTCAGCCTGCACATACAGGCCTTGTCCTTATAACTCAGTCAGGGCTTTTGAATGGAGCCATGGTGCCATGGCGTCCGGTTGCCATGGCACCATGGCTCCATTCAAAAACCGCGATCCCCGGCCGCCAGACCAAACAGTTTATGCCACGCAGCCTGACCCCCAATCTGGCCTCCCAAGGTCAGGATTGGGCTGTGGGGAATCCCCTCTACCCCCTCTTTCCTTCCCTGATGGCTGGGCCCACCATCCCCCCCACCCCCTGACTAGGGGAACTTATTCCACCTCAGAGGAATACAGAGGCCGACATTGGAATCGGCCCTATACATCCGAGGCCGCCGACCTCTCACTGCCTGCCCTAACGCTGCCCCCATTCCGCCCCATTCCTGCCCCCATCTAGCTTCCCCATACAACATGCGGGAAAGTTAGTTGGGGTCGGAAGAGGGCCCAGATAGTAGGGATGGATGTCCCAACGGGACTCCATCCCCACTATTCGCACCTCGGAATGACCCCCTAGGTGTTTATGGTTGATAATGATAATCTGTTGTTACGTGGAGTAATGGTGTGTGGTAAAAGGGTTTACAGTTAGATTTGATTGCTTTTCAGTTGGTTTAGTTGACATTATGTCAGTCCATAGTGGTCCTTGAAAAGATGCATTTTTAATGCTTTTTAAAGTCCGATAAGTCCTTAATACCCCTTATGTTTTCTGGAAGTGCATTCCATAATGTTGGTGCTTAGATGGTGAATGCTCTGTTGCATATTGATTGGTTGTATGTTTTCTTTGTTTTTGGTATGAGGAGAAGATTTCTATGTGTGGTTTGATTTACTCTGTTTTCAGGGTCCTTGATTATAACTACTAAACAATTAGTATAAAGAATTCATCCAAGAAACTTTTATCTCGATCGCACTCAATCTGAAACGTTCACCTCAAACTGCTAACCCAATGTAGCAAAAAATCTGTACGTGATGGAGCAAATTGGTTACCAGATTTGGATTCAGCGCACCAAAAAACGTAAAAATCAATCGAAACATTAGAGGCAGTTTAAAAAAATTTTTTTAGTGTACCTGTGTTATTATTAATGGTTGTATTGTTTCTGGGGATGTTTTATTTGAGTATAGTTTTGAATTTGGTGTGTGCTTGTACCAGGAGCCAGTGAAGGTGTATCAGAGTTGGTATTATGTGTTTGTTTCTGTTGGTTTCTGTGATCATTCTTGCTGCCATGTTCTGACTTGTTTGGAGTGGTGCTGATACATGATTTTGGAATCCTTGGTCTGAAGTCACTCTTGCTGAGAAGTGGTTTGAGCTTGGCTAATGTCCTTATTTTGTAGTATTCTGTTTTGGTTGTCTTGTTTATGTGGGCTTGGAAGCTTAGTGCTTGATCTAATATGACCCCCAGGTATTTTGCCTCCTTTTTGACTGTGAGTTCATTGTTTTTCAGTTTTATTGTAGCTGGTGGCATAAATGTTGCATTCCTGGTGACATGTAGGACCTCCATTTTTTTGTAGTTTTATAGTTATGTTTTGCTTTTATAGCCAATGTGTCATTGCCTCCATGCAATTTGTTATCATTGCATATTCGGGCTGTGCGGTATTGAAGGTTGTGTAAATCATAATATCATCTGTGTATATTTTGTATTGTATGTTGTGTGATTTTATTATCTCTATTAGAGATTGTAGGTATATAAAGAATAATGTTGATGATAAGGCTGATCCTTTATGATTTTGTATGTGTTAATGATGAGTTTATATTTGATTCTAGAGGCAATTGGAAGCCAGTGCAGTTGTTTAAAGATCAGAGTGATGCGGGTGTATCGGGAGGTGCCATGTATGAGTCTTGCAGCAGTGTTTTGGGTTAGTTGTAGTGGGTATATGTTATGTCTTGGTAGATTCTGGAAGGTGGAAGGTCAAGCTCTGGACGTCACCCCCTGCAAAAGCAGAATAACATCAGAAACAGTTACACTTTTAAACCACACATCAAAATAAGTGGGAAGATGTGGGCAGAACAAAATCAATGCAAAATACACACAAGCCAGGTAAATGCTGGAAAGCAATGAGCACAAATGCTCAAAGCTTAGCCAACAAAGTTCCGGACCTGGAAGCCCTAATAGTGGAAATGGATTTGGACATTGTGGCCATTACAGAAACATGGTTTAATGAATCGCATGATTGGGATATAGCCATAGCTGGCTATAATCTATTCAGAAGAGACAGAGAAAATGAAAAAGCAGGAGGAGTAGCCTTGTATGTCAAAAGCAATATTAAAGCTACTGAAATGCAAGGGACATGGGGAGAAGAAGAAGCGCTCTGGATTGCATTGGAAAGAGGAGATGGCACTGTCATCCATACTGCTGTAGTCTACAGACCTCCGGCTCAAATTGAGGAGATAGATAACAAATTGATTATAGATATTGCCAAGATAGCCACAAAGGGGGAAGCGATCATTTTGGGTGACTTTAATCTACCTGATGTAGATTAGATTACTCCTTCTGCACATCTAGAAAGAAGCAAAAAAATTGTAGATGCTCTCCAAGATAAATCACTTAGACAAATGGTCATGGAACCAACCAGAGAAAGCTCAATGCTGGATTTAGTGCTCACCAACGGTGATAGCATGTCGAATGTCTGCGTGAGTGCCCCTGTGAGCAACAGCGATCATCACACGGTGTGGTTTGAGATAAAAGCCAAGGTACAGGCCAAATATAGCAAGCTCAAAGTCCTAAACTTCAAAAACACTGACTTCAATAAAATGGCAGGGTACCTAAAGGAGGAGCTGACAGGATGGAAGGAGATAAGGGAAGTGGAATTGCAATGGGCTAAACTAAAGGTGGCAATAAAAGGGGCAACAGATAAATATGTAAAAAAATTAAATAAAAACAAGAGGAGAAGGAAACCTATTTGGTTTTCCAAAGAAATGGCTGCTCAAATAAAGGCAAAAAACACAGCTTTCGCAAAATTCAAAAGCTTGCAAACAGAAGAACACAGACATGAATACAGGATCAAACTCAAAGAGTCAAAAAGATAAATAAGGATAGCAAAATCAAAGTCAGAGGAAAAGATAGCTAAAGATGTTAAGGGTGGCGACAAAACTTTCTTCAGGTATATTCAGGAAAAGAATAAGATCAGAGTTGGAATTGCAGGACTCAGAAGTGCTGGGAAAGGACTCGTGGAAAGTGACATAGAAAAAGCAAAATTGCTAAACAAATACTTCTGCTCTGTTTTTACTAAAGAAAATCTTGGAGATGGACCAGCTGTGACTCCCAAATATAAAAATGGGAATGAAGTAGATACCACACTATTCACAGAAGATTAGGTGTTGGAACAGCTTGCTAAACTGAAAGTGGACAAAGCCATGGGACCAGATGGGATACATCCCAGGCTACTGAAAGAGCTCAGAGAGGTTCTTGCAGGGCCGTTAAAGGATGTATTCAACAGATCCTTGGAAACAGGAGAGGTTCCTCAGGACTGGAGAATGGCTGATGTCATACCTCTACACAAAAGTGGTGACAGGGAAGAAGTGTCAAACTACAGACCCGTGAGCCTTACCTCGGTGACGTGAAAAGTAATGGAGGCGCTCCTGAAAGAGCGAATAGTGAACTTTCTCAAAACCAACAGGTTGCAAGATCTGAGGCAATATGGTTTTACTGAAGGACGGGCTTGCCAAACAAATCTGATTGAGTTCTTTGAATGAGTGACCAAGCAACTAGATCAGGGGCATGTGATGGATGTCATCTACCTGGATTTCAGCAAAGCCTTTGATACTGTTCCTCATAGGAGGCTTGTCAACAAACTCAGTAGCTTGGGGATGGGTCCTAAGATGGTAAACTGTATTAGAAATTGGTTGACTGACAGACAACAGAAGGTGATGGTACATGGAGCTCACTCGGATGAAAGGAAGGTGATAAGTGGGGTGCCCCAGGGTTCGGTCCTGGGCCCGGCACTGTGTTCAGTTTTGGAGACCATATCTTGCAAAAGATGTAAAAAGACTAGAAAATGTTCAGAGGAAAGCGACCAAAATGATTTGGAGCCTGCGTAAGAAACTTTATGAGAAGAGACTTGAAGACCTAAATATGTACACTTTGGAGGAGAAGAGGGATGGGGAGATATTATTCAGACCTTTAAATACTTAAAGAGGAACGATGAACAAATAAACCTCTTCCAAAGATGGGGAAGCTGCAAAACTAGAGGACATCACATAAAGCTGCAAGGTGGAAAATTGAAAGGCAATGTCAGGAAATATTTTTTCACTGAAAGGGTGGTGGATGCTTGGAATGCTCTCCCGATGGAAGTGGTGGGGGCAAACATGGTAACGGAATTCAAAACAGCATGGGACAAGCACAGCGGATCCTTTTATAGCAACAGGATACAAACAAAATAAACTGAACCATCTAACTTCTCAACAAATAGGGGTGTTCTACATGGAGTGGTGGGTCCACCCCTAAACAAAGACATGGGGAGGGATGGCCTGCAGAGAGCGACAGGTGCACCTACTCTTGCCGTATTGCTGGGCAGACTGGATGGACCATGCTGGTCTTTATCTGCCGCATTTACTATGTTACTATGTTAATAGTCCAGAATGAATGTGATGATGGCTTAGCAGACTGTGCGGAAGTCCAGTGGGTTTAGCAGAGATCGCAAGTTCTTTAGAATTCAGAGCTGATTTTGTTGCTTGTTTTACTTGTGTCTGTAGGTTCATCTTTTAATCTAGGATTGCTCCTAGGTATTTGACTTCGGTTTTGACTGATATTCATTTATCGTTCATTTAATTGTTGTGGGTGGTTTGAACGTTGGATCTCTTGTAATGTGCACAAATTTTGCTTTATTATAGTTGATGGTGAGATTGTGTTCTTGTAGCCATTTAGTCATTGCTGTGAGGTAATTGTTTATGATTGAATAGTTTGGTGCAATTGTACAGAAGGGCGTATATATCATGATGTCATTTGATATTTGACATTGAAGCCTTGTATGATATTGCATAGAGGTAGAATGTATATATCGAATAAGACTGATGTGAGAGCCGCGAATTGTGGTAGCGAGTGTAGATACAGTGGCAATCTTGTGTAGTGCACTTTAGCGGTGTTTATATGAGTACAGATTGCACTAAAACAGACCATTTTTTGGAGTTCACAAACTTTTTCTTAGCACTATAGCTATAAAATTGCTATGGCTCAAAAGAAGGGCAATCACAGGGGAGAGAGAGCTCAGAAAGATTTCTGCAAACTATCTGGCATTGTGCTACAATGGCTTAATAAATGTGAATTTTGCAGAGGTATCCTTCTTTTAGTGATTGGATAAGGTTAATTATATTATAGATCATAACAAAAACATATTTCATTCAGTTGCTTTCACCAATCTTTGAGGAATTCAGTAATAGGAGAATCTTGTACATACTAATTAAAATATTGTAAATGAATTATGGGACAAGTGAATCATAAATATAATCAGAATTAGATGTCTGTATCATGAGCAGACTTTGTTATTTTAAATACAGGCAAATCCTTAGGCTCCAGAATACTACATATGAAGTATAGTAACTTCTTTTTATGGTCTCACTTCCCTTCCCATTACCATTGTCAGAACCACAAAGATCTATTTAGGGAGGGAGAAAGCTAAAACCCTTTGTGCAGGTAAGAAATGGACTAGTGGTTATGGTGATGGGTTGCAAACCAGCATTAAAATCTTGCTTCTCTCCCAGAAACTCCTTGCAAATTTGAGCAAGTCACTCTGGGGCCCATTAACTATTTAGTATGCGTTTTAATAAGTGTTAAGCACACCTATTTGGGGCTTATTTCATAAAGTGAAATACACACAAACTTGAATATACAAAATAGGGGCATATGTCAGAATTTAGGTGTAGGCACTTACTCCTGCTTTAGGGCAATGTAAAGCCTGTGCCTAGATTTTTCAAGAGCGTGTAAGTAAGTGATTTTAGAACTGTGTCCCTGATTCCCACCTGTTTGGCAACCTCTTGTCCCCATTTCCAGCCATGGGGACGGGGTAGAAAACATATTTTATTTTCAATATAGTGATTTTCATGTGTTAGCTTTTAGAATTTACAACCATTACCATTATATTTTACACAGTACAGAAAAAATGCATCACTGTTTCTATTTCTCTGTCAATTTGCTTGGAAGTGATATTGTTGCTGTCATGGAATGGAAGGGGAGGGGCCATAATAATGACTCCCTTCCTCCACACCTTGTTGCTTAAACTTGCAAATAAGGTGTCCCTTCCCCCCCCCCACACCCCACACTGCACACACTTTGGATAAGTGCAAGGCCGCGGGGCAGGGTCCCTGGCCTGGTGCGGGGGAACCTGCCCTGGGGTGGCTTACCTGGCGGCGGGGTGGGTGGTGAGCCATGGAGGTGGGGCAGCAGGTTGGTGGCAGCAGCGGGTTTAAATTCATTGGCTCCCCTTGCGTGTTCACGAAGGAAGCTAATGGGAGGGTGGGAGCGGCTGCTTGAAGGCATCTGCCATCTCCTTGCCTGCCCATGTGGTTGGCCTCGGCTGCGGCTTTCCCTGGTTGCTGCTTAAAAAAACCAAAAAAACAAAACAAGGGAAGCGACAGCAATGCTGGCGGCTGCGGGGTCACTGGGGCCCAAATTTGCTATAGTATGGGAGGTGGTAAGGTGGGGAGAGGGGCCTTAGGTTTGGGTGGATTTTTCCTGGGAGGATACTTAAAAAAAAAAAGAAACACCCCCACAAAAAAAAAAGGATACTCACTGGTCGCAGCTTTTGGGGGCGGCGCGGGTTCGTTGACGTTCACCTGTGCCAGTGGCAGGATCCCAGAGGTTTCTGGAGTCCGGAGACTTTGGGCACTACTTGGGTCGGGTGCCTCCGACCCGGACAAACACTGGCCAGCCTTTGCTAATATATGGCGAGGTCTGATGCAGGAGGATATGTAAGCTTGCCGGCCTGTCCGTGGCAGAAGCAGAGATGATTTCACCTTGCTAATAGCATTGCTGGTGAAGTATCAGATCCGTTACTGGGTTGTTATGATGATGATGATGATTATGATGATGCTTGGATTCTAATTTAGTTGGAAGTTATCGTTGTTAATAAAGCTGCGGACAGTTTATGGCCAATTTGCCTGTCTGGATTTTTTTGGTTGCCTCGATTAGTCTCTGAGATTTGCCTGTAAAAAAGATGGTAATCTTAGTTATAGCATATTATAAGTTGTAATTGTAAATTTGTGCTACACCTGTGCTCTGCCCAAATTCCTCCCCTGTGAACACCTACACTGAAAGTATGCTCAATCAGACTTAAGCAGCTAATGAGAAAAAATATTCATACTATGTGAATTCTCTCTCAGCCTATCCAAGCCCTAAGAGCTCTTCTAGAATGCCATTGGTTAAAGTGAGAAACAGTAATACTTTGACCTGCATTCAGGGCGAGGAATAATTTATAAAATAAAAGTCCCTATCTATTAAAGTATGAAGTGACTTTGCAAGTTAATCACTGTTCGAAAGTGCATGCTTAATGGTGACTGGATAATTCCAACAGGATGTTTCTCTGAAGAATCCTATTGTTCAAAATGGAGATAAAACCTATGGACATTGCCAATGGTGCCCTCTAGTGACTGAGGGTCATGAATGGACCCATCTAGGCAATGGTAAAGTTTATAAGGGAATATTTTTTACTACCTATGAGACTGACTACTTAGTATATTTATCCTTTCTCTCTGATCAATTGTGATTGAATAAAACTTGTAGCAGTATGAACACTTCACAATTATCAGTCCCTTTGGTTCAATATTTTATTGATAAATAACATATGATGGAGGATATTTAATGGAGAATTATTGATCAGGTACCAACTGAACCACTAGGAATCCATTGTGATTGTGCATTGCATATACAGTACATAAATAGTATTGTATATTTTATTTGAATGTGTGTGGTTTAAACATGGAAGCAAAGTAGATGTCCCTTAAATATGAATGTCTAGTAAAGAATGCTAATTGGTTGAGTTAAAACTGAATGCTGTTTGGTGGATAAAAGATGCTTTTGATGCCATGTGTTTTTTTTCCTATTTTAGAGCATGAGAGTAGATGCCATTATGCACAAGCAAATGGACCATTTTTCCCCTTCCTGTTAAAGAAATACATTTTTGAAACAAGATATCATGTTGGAGGAATGCTGTGAATTGACAGTGGAGGAGTACAGAGAAATTATAAGCTGTTAAAAATTATTTTTTGAAGTACATCTTTGATAATGTGTAGGTTAAACATTAATGAAATTTAGTGTGAAAGCCCTCACTTTGTTTGCAGCTTGTCATGCTGTGAGGGCTTGTGTGCATCTGTGATGCTTAAGGTTATGAAATCAGTAGCTTAACTACTGGGAGGGCTTCTCAAGATAGACAGGTCTCAACTGAGGTGCTAGACTAAAACAAACAACCTATCTGGAGATCAGCAGTATGGGACAATGTTGGTGCTGGAGGATCAGATTTCTGTGATAACGGCGACAAAACTGGCTTTACCTGTGGGTAAACATGGCCTGGTGATTTACTTCATTGAAAACCCACTGGATAGTCACAATAAAACAAATTGTGATATAGTGCTGGAAAATGAGATCTCCATGTCAGAAAGTGCACAACGGGCTACTGGGGAAGAGCTGAAGACAGCATTTATGATGTGGTTGGATCAAAGCCCTTTGTGCTTCTGACTGCTGATATAGCTGCACATGAAATGAGAGTTAGAAGCTGTAAAGATGTCTTACATATTGGGACAGGGAACATTCAAAGCCTTAACCAAAGGAAGCTGGAGGTGGTCAAGAATGAAATGGAATATGTACAACTCGATCTGTTGGGTATCACTGAACTGAAATAGACTGGTATCAGGCACTTTGTTGATCAAATATTATACTATGCTGTAAATAAAAGACAAAGAGAAATTATGTTACATTTATAATTAAGAAGAAACTTGCAAGAACTATAATATTTATATTCTCTTATATACCATGCTATTCTGTATCAGTGTGGTTTACATTGAACAAACTGAAATTACATTGAACAGGGCATTATAACTTGGAGATAGCTATTTTACAGAGAACATGGGCTATGGAGGGTTAAGTGGCTTGCCCAAGACCACAACGAGCACCTGTGGGACTAGAAACCCCAGTCCTTCTGGCCCAAGGTTGCTGTCCACTAGTGGGATTTGAATCCCTGACCTTCTGGCCTGAAGTACCTTGCCCCAACCACTAGGCCACTCCTCCACTCCCACTCTGCCACTCCCAGCATAATGAAAAACAACACAATTAATGAACACTTAATTTCTATTTATCCATAAGACGTGTCCTTCAACACAACTAGTATTCAGGTATATGCAACATTAACACTACTAAAGAGATAGATGTTGATCAGTTTTATGAAGAAGTACAAGCTGAAATTGAAAGAATATGCAAATAAGATATACTAATAGTCACGGGCGACTGGAATGCAAAAACTGAAAACAAAAAAGAAGATAAAATATGGACTTGGCAACAGAAACAAAGCTGGAGAAAGACATAGAATTTTGCAAAACCAACAATCCATTCATCTCAAACACTTTCGTCCAACAACACAAGCAGTGACTGTACACATGGACTTCACCCAACAGATTGTACAAAAATCAAATTGACTACATCTGTGTTGATGATGGAAAAGCTCAATAACATTAACAAAAACAAAACTAGTGGGCAAACTCGAGTGGAAGCTGAAAATGTGCAAAACGTATGAATGTAGCAAACTTTGGATACAAATAACAGACCACCGGAAGAATTGTGGAATGAAATCAAGAAAGCTGTGCTTGAAGAAAACAAAATGTCTCTGTAAAAGGTGAAAAAGCAAAAATGGCCAAAATAAATAACTGAAGAAATTTTGAAAATTGCTCGGAAATGCAGAGAAGCTAAAGGCAAGAAGAAAGAGAGGTAATCACGGAACTTAACAGAGATTTCCAAGTGGATCAACAGCCATTCCAGCCTGTTTACAATCAGGAACTGTTGGTGATGAAAGAAGAAATTGAAGCAGCACTGAAAATATTATCAAAGAGCAAAGCATCGGGAATTGATGACATTCTCATTGACGTATTACAGCAATCAGATACAGCTGTTACAGTACTTACACGGCTCTTTCAGGGAATTTGGAAGACAACATCATGGCCAGCTGATTGGGGAAAAAAAACTGTGCTCATACACCAGCAAGATTCTACTCAAGATCACTCATTGGAGATTACAATCATAGCTGAAATGAAGACTTCCTAAACTACAATCAGAGTTCAGGGTGAGGAACAAGAGACATCAACTCGGATATGAGATGGATCCTTGAAAAGGCAAAAAAATAATTAAAGGATATCTACATGTGCTTTATTGACTACAGCAAAGCCTTTGATTGTGATAAATCATGAAAAACTCTGGGCCACTCTGGGGGGGAGGGCGCTGAGTGGTAATAGGTGGGAGATCAAAAGCTGTGTGAAAAAGGTAGGTTTTGAGCATGGCTTTGAATGTTTCAAATGAAGATTCTGAATGGAGGGAAGCAGGTAGGGAATTCCAAAGGACAGGACCCATAAAAAAGAAAGCAAAATGACGGGTGAGTTTGAAGTGGGCATGGGAAGGGGAGGAAAGAACCATGCGATTAGAGTGAATAGACCGAAGGAGACAATGTGGGGTGTGATATTGCAGACTATCTGAAAGATATTGAGGAATGCCAGTGTAAAGTGCTTTGTGAACAAGGGTAAGTATCTTATAGTCAATGCAGTGTTTAAGTGGCAGCCAGTGCAGTCAGATAAGCAGTGGGGTAATGTGTAAGAACAGGTGTAGTGTGTAAGAATTTGAGTTGCAGTAATCAGATTGAGAAGTGACTAGGGACAACATGAAGGTTGTGAGTGATGGGAGGGAGAGAAATGGGCACACTGCACGAATCTGCCAAAGCGAGGCAAAGGAGCGACGGACAAGAGTGGAGATGTGCTCATGAAAAGAGAAAGAGAAATCCAGAGTTACACCAAGGTATCGAATTTAAGTGTTGAGGGGAATGGCACGATTAGCAAATGAGGGGGCCAGGATGGGGCAAGTGGACCTGAAAGTGAACCAAATGGCAGCAGATTTAGCAGTGTTAAGATGGAGGAAGTTTGTGGAAAGCCAAGAGGATACTTGGAGTAGACAGGAGTTTATGGGGGTGAGGTCAGGCATTGTGGGATTGGTGTGCTGAAATAAAATAGTGTTGTTGGCATAAAAGTAAGCTGATAGGCCGGATTGTTGAATGATGAGTGCAAGAGGAGCTAGAAAGATACTAAACAGAAGAGGGACTAGGACCGAACCCTGTGAGACATCACAGGAAAGAGGGAAAGATGGGAGGTCGCAGAACCGGCTTGGACAGAGAAAGAGCATGCAGAGAGGAAAGACCAAAACCAAGAGAGAACAGTGCCTCTGAGTCCAAAGTCATGAAGTATGGAGAGAAGAATGAGATGATCAACCAGATAAAAAATGGAGGACAGATCCAAGGAGACAGCCAAAGTGATGTCAGCACACTCATATAGAGCTCATTTTAGAAGAGAGAGAGGAATAGAGAGTTAATTGAAGACATACGCAGCATTGCTAGGAAAGGGGAAGTGCTACTGATAGGAGATTTCAATATGCCAGATGTTGATTGGCACATTCCTGCTGCAGTATCATCTAGAAGTAAGGAGATCCTGGATTCTCTACAGGGAGAACTATTCAGACAATTGGTAACAGACCCCACACGTGAAGGGGCCATACTGGACTTGGTGCTTACCAATGGTGAAAGTGTTTCTGATGTTGTAGTGGGAGATCATTTTGCATCCAGTGATCACCAGATGGTGTGGTTCAGTATTAGGACTAGGGCTGTTAGAATCCATTCCAAGGTGAGGATCTTAGACTTTAGGAAGACTAACTTTGCGAAGATGGGCCAATACCTCAGGGAGTCGTTAGTGGGATGGGAACAGCTGGGGGATGTAGAAAAACAGTGGGCAAACTGAAAGGGGGTATTTTAAGGGCAACCAACCTTTTTGTTAAAATGGTAAATAAAGGCAAAAGGAACAGGAGACCGCTATGGTTTTCGAAGGAAGTAGCTGCAAAAGTGAAGAAAAAGAGGGAGGCCTTCATGAAATAAAAGAGATCACAGAGAGAGGAAGACAGGCATCTGTATTTGGAAAAACTTAGAGAAGCTAGCAAAGTAGTGAAGAAGGCAAAGATTCAAAAGGAGGAGGAAATAGCCAATGCAATAAAATGGGGGGATAAGGCATTTTTCAGATATATTAGTGAGAAGAGGAAGGGCAAAACTGGTATTGTCAGACTCAAGGGTGCAGGGGGGGAATATGTAGAAGCTGATAAGGATAAAGCGGAATTGCTTAACAAATATTTTTGTTCTGTGTTCACAGATGAAGAACCAGGAGCAGGACCTCAGAAAACACCCACAAATAAGAACAGAAGCGAGGGACATCTTGAACAATTTTCAGAAGACTGTGTTTGTGAGAAACTAGCTCAACTTAAAGTAGACAAAGCGATGGGACCAGATGGGATACACCCTAGAATACTGAGGGAACTTGGGGACATTCTAGCAGCTCCACTGACTGACCTTTTCAATGCCTCGTTGGAGTCGGGAGTGGTGCCAAAGGACTGGAGAGAGGCTCATGTGGTGCCTTTACACAAAAGCGGAAGTAAGGATGTGGTTGAAAACTACAGGCCGGTTAGTTTAACTTCGGTGGTGAGTAAATTATTAGAAACGCTGCTGAAAGAGAAAATAGTGAGGTTTCTGGAGTCCAGCGGATTACAGGATCCGAGGCAGCATGGATTCACCAGAGGCAGGTCTTGTCAGACAAATCTGATTGATTTCTTTGACTGGGTGACCAGGGAGTTGGACCGAGGGAGAGCTCTAGATGTGGTGTATTTAGATTTCAGTAAAGCCTTTGACACTGTTTCTCACAGGCGACTTATAAACAAACTGAGCACCCTAGGGATGGACCCTAAAGTTACTGCTTGGGTTAGAAATTGGTTGGGTGGGAGGCGACAAAGAGTACAAGTAAATGGAGCTCACTCTGAGGAGAAGGATGTTACCAGTGGTGTGCCCCAGGGATCTGTCCTTGGTCCGATTCTTTTTAACATCTTTGTTAGTGATACAGCGGAAGGACTGTGGAGTAAGGTTTGCCTCTTTGCAGATGATACCAAAATCTGCAATAGAGTAGACACCCAGGAAGGTGTAGATAACATGAGGAGGGATCTAGCTAAGCTTGAAGAATGGTCTAGAATTTGGCAGCTGGGATTTAATGTTAAAAATGTAAGGTCATGCATTTGGGCTGCAGCAATCCAAGGGAGCAATACAGTATAGGAGGTGAAGTACTTTTGTCCACTAAAGAAGAGCGGGACCTAGGCGTGGTTGTGTCTGATGATCTTAAAGTAGCTAAACAGGTAGAAAAGGCGACGGCAAAAGCTAGAAGGATGCTTGGGTGCATACGGAGAGGAATGGCTAGCAGAAAAAAGGGGGTGATAATGCCTCTGTATAAGTCTTTGGTGCGACCTCATTTAGAGTATGGTGTGCAATTCTGGAGACCGCACCTTCAAAAGGATGTGAACAGGATGGAGTTTGTGCAGAGGGTTGCTACTAAAATGATTAATGGGCTTCATTATAAAGCATATGAGGAAAGACTTAAGGATCTTAATATGTACACCTTAGAGGAAAGGCGGGATAAAGGTGATATGATTGAGATGTTTAAATACCTCCGTGGCATAAATGTTCAGGGAGAGACCCTCTTTCAATTGAAAGCAAGTTCTGCTACGAGGGGACATGGGATGAGGGTGAAGGGATATAGATTCAGGAGTGATATGCGGAAATATTTCTTTACAGAAAGAGTAGTGGATCCATGGAATAGTCTCCCAGTGGAGGTGGTAGAGATGAGGACAGTAACTGAATTCAAAAAAGCATGGGACCAACACAGAGGATCTCTAAAGGTAAAAAGTGGACTGTTGTAGTTGTTGTTATGAAAGGACAGACTAGATAGGCCATGTGGTCTTTTTCTGTCATCATGTTTCTATGTTTCTATGTTTCTAGTTTTGGTACTCTGATCTGGCCTAAAACTGGATTGACGGGAGTGGAGAGCATGTGTGGAGAGGAGATGTGTGGACAGTTGTGCGAAAACAAGTTTCTCTAACACCTTGGAGAGAAAAGGGAAATTAGAGATGGGATGCCAGTGAACCAGGACAGTGGGGTTGAGAGCAGGTTTCTTAAGAATGGATCAGACCAGGGCATGCTTCCATAAGGAGGGGAAAGTATCAGAAGACAGGCTAGAGTTGAATATGCAGAGGATATATGGAGGAAGGGCAAGGGAGGGCTCTGTGAGCCAGTGGGAGGGGATGGGATCTAAGGATCAAGTGGTCTTGTGGGAGGACAACAAGGCCTTGGACAACTCTGATAGTTACAGAGGATGGAAAGTGGACCAGATGTGAGAAAGGGACAGAGCGGATGAGGAGGAAACAGGGAAAGGGGGTGGGCAGTATAGTGGACGTGAAGACAATGGAGGGGGCAGGTTGGAAACTGACTGCGCAATGAAGAGGCTTTATTGGAGAAGTAAGAAGCAAGGAGGGTGGAGGGCTGGAGCCGAGGAGCTGCAAGCAGAGGATGAAGAGCTATGGGAGGTCGAGAGAGAGCAGAGGACACGATGAAGTTGCCAGGTAGATTTTGAGGATGAAGAGATTAAATTAGAATAGTAAGTCTTTTTTTGTATCTTGGAGCAGGGTTTTATATTGATGATGACTGTATAGGAAAAGAGACAGAGTTGGGGGACAGGTGCTTGCGACAGTGACACTCAGCACACCAAAGGTACGAGCAATGGAGAAAGAGGGCCAAGTTGTACCAGGGGTGCCAGCTGGGTGGGCATGAAGTGGGGGGGGGGGGGCAGAGTGGAGCAACTTGATCTAGGACAGAAGTCAAGAGGCATGCCAGGACTGAACCTGGGTGTCAATGGAAAGAGATGTAAACTCTGGGGGAAGTAAGATGTTCCCAGAGGGGAACTGTTGGAGGGTGTCAGGGGTAATACATCATTGAAGTCGTGGTGGAATAGAGGAAGATGCAGATATAGGTGGAAAAGAGAAAGACATGGGTCAATAATCAATAAAGAACTGACATTCAGTCAAGAAATCTGACAACAGGCTATGAAGGACCTAAACAAGTTTCTCAAGTGCAGAGACCTATCTCTATATAATAAGATTTGACTTATCCAAGCCATGGTATTTTCAGTAACATCAAATGGATACAAAAGTTGGGCAATAAAGAAGGCAGTCCCTTCAAAATATGGTGCTGGCAAAGAAAACTGTGTATACCATGGACTGTCCAAAGTACAAATCAGTCAGTATTAAAGGAGATCACACCTAAACTTTAGAAGCTCAAATGGCAAGACTTTGACTTTCATACTTTAGACATGTCATGCAGAGAGATCATTAGAGAAAGACATTATGCTTTGAAAAGTTGAACGTCAACACAAAAGAGGAAGGCAAGCAATGTGATGGATTGATACAGTAACAGCAGCTGCCTGACTGAAGACCGGACATAGTTTAAGACAACTACCCAAGAGGTCACCATGAGTCGACATGAAGGCATTAATAGCAAGTGTGAAAGACTACTACAAATGTTTTTGAATGAGAAAGTGGACCGATGATAAAAATACACTGTTCTGCTGATAAGTATACTCCCAGTGTTAAAAGCCTCTGCCAAGTGTGTAGCAGCGGCCAAGAGAGCAACTAGAATGCTAGGTATCATAAAGAAAGGAATGGAAAATAAATTAAAGGATAATATAATGCCTCTGTATCGTTCCATGGTGCAACCACACCTTGAATATTGTGTGCAATTCTGGTCACCGTATCTGAAAAAGGATATAGCATTATTAGAAAAGGTACAGAGAAGAGCCACCAAAATGGTAAAGGAGATGGAAGGATACCCCTATGAAGAGAGGTTAAAAAGGTTAGGGATCTTCAACCTGGAAAAAAGACGGCTGAGGGGAGATATGATAGAGGTCTATAAATTAATGAATGGGGTTGAATGGGTGAACATAGATCAATTGTTTACATCATTAGTATATAGAAAGACTAGGGAACATGCAATGAAGCTACAGGGTAACCTATTTTAGACTAATAAGACAAAATATGTTTTCACTCAACATGTAATCAATCTCTGGAATTTGTTACCGGAGGATGTAGTAGCTGTTAGTGTAGTTGGGTTTAAAAAGGTTTTGGACAAGTTCCTAGAGGAAAGGTCCATAAACCATTATCAAAAGGGACCCAAGATATCACTGATAGATCCAATACAAGCATTGTGGAACCTTTGTCTTTTGAGGAAACCTCTTGGTACTTATGACCTAGATTGGCCACTGTTGGAAACAGGATATTGGGCTTGATGGACCTTGGTCTGATCCAGTATGGCGTATCTTATGTTAAGCTGATGATGTTCATTCTATTGCTGCAAACGTTTTGGTATTGCATTGGAACCTTTCCTGCTGTTATAGATGGGAACGTTTGTGCTATTATAATGCCTACAAGAATGAAATTCTCACACATTTACTCAGTGAGGATACACCTTTTTAACTTGCTTTACATTTGTGTAAATTTGGCATTTCTTCAGAGATTAGGATACCTATGTACCCGGCCTCAGAAAAGGCTTTTCATATTTTATTTTGATTGCTTAAAGTTTTCATATTTAATTTATAGAACATTTATTTTGATAGACTGACTTTCAGTCATCTCGGGCTTCTATGTTCTCTCTGTACTTTTTATTGCCTATAGCTTATAATTTATTAGTTTGATATATCATCCTGCAAAGTTTTATCAAAGCAGTTAACATAGAAGCTAAAATCAGATACACAAATAATCTACATAAAAATAGAATAAATAATTCTTCAGCAGAAATAAAGTGAAAAAAGAATAGGTATACAAGAAAAGTAAGCAGAGAACTGGAAAGGGAAAGAGGGTATAGTGCATGCATTGTCTGGTCCTATACTCTTCCTGCCTTTTGATATCATCAGTTAAAGAAGTTAAACAAGTAAGTCTTTAGTCCCTTTTTGATTTTTTTTTAAAGAAAATTCTAGTTGTAGGTAAGGAGGTAAATAATGCTACAATGATGGGACCAGATAATAGAAGGCAGTAATACAGGCCAGTTCTAAATGGGCCCAAGAGGGATAAGGAATTACTAATAGGTTAAGATTAACCATAAGGAGCAGGCACATTCAGTTACTGGGGGGAAGGCTATTCTGGAGTGTTGGAATAAAGAGCTTTGTGGGCTAGGATCAGGGTTTTGAATTTTACTCAGTAAAGGACTGGAAGCCAATGGTTGGTCATAAGGAGAGGAGTAAGCATGGTTGAACTTACTACCGTTACATACAATTTTCTTTGCTGTGTTTTGAATATTTTGAAGTCATGTCATGTCTTTTTGTCTAATTCCATTGTAAATGGCGAAATGACCAAGGCATAAATGACTAAGGATTCAAAAGCTTTTTCATAGAGCGGATCTGTCAGGAGGCTATAAATGAAGATTGAATTATTGCAGATATTTGGATAGTGAAATCCAGTTTGTTGTCAAAGATACAACTAAGCATTTTCAGTGATTCTGAGTGTGAAATTGGAATGCCATGGAGAGTTTTTTGTTACATCCAGTGATCCACATTGATACAGTTTTGGATGGATTAAATTTGAGATGGTTGAAAGTGAGCCATTGTTTCAAAGCATTTGTTTAATGGTGTCAGATTTGGAAAGAGTAGATTGATATAATAAGCCAATTGTATGTCATCTGCATAAAAATATTTTGTTATTCCATGATTGTGAATTAGAGTTGTTAAAGGACCGATTACACAGGTACACTACCAAAAAACTGCCTCCAGTTTTGCAACTGATTCCTATAGATTTTGGGGTGCTGAATCCAGGAAAAATAGCCAAAATGTTCCATCACGTCACGTTTTCTTGCAAAATTAGATTTCTTACCCATATAAGGAATGTTCACATAATTTCTTTTTAGCTGACTGCAGTTTATTTTCTTGGCCCAAAATAGAGGTTGTAATGGTTAACTAACTAGAAACACTCCCTCATGATATTTTAGAGTGTTTTGTATTCATTTTATACATTAACAGGACAATTGGGAGGCGGGGGGCTAAATCCAGTACTCGCGCTGGCGCATGTTCTTTCCTGTTCGCCTCGCCTCGTTCGCTCGCTCAAACACAGTGGTTGCGACATGAACGTTCCTGTCAAATTTCAGTTTCTTGCAAGTTCATTATTACCTTTTGTTTGCTCAGTCGTAATCCAGCTTTATTCCGAAGTGGTTCACTACAGTTGTAGTTTGCAGTGCTGTATATTTGTGATGGCTCACAGAGCCAGAGGTTGCGTCAACTCTCCGGACAGCTTTTGTTTTATTTGTGGGGAATATACCGTGAAAAAGCGGCAGAGGAACATTTCTGCATTTATTAAAAAAGTATATTTCGCCTATTTCGGTTTGAAGTTAGGCGATCAAGACAAACCGTGGGCTCCTCACAAAGTGTGCAAGACATGTGAGGAAGATCTACGCTTATGGATGAAAGGTAAAAAACAAGCATTTCGTTTCGGAATACCTATGATGTGGCGTGAACAAAGAGACCACAGCAATGACTGCTATTTTTGCTCTTGCATTGTGAAGGGATACAACTTAAAAAATAAGAACGTAATAAGTTACCCCAACCTTCCCTCAGCAATTAGGCCTATGCCTCATAGCAACGAAGTACCTGTGCCTGAACCACCAAAATCTTTGGATCATATTTGTGTGGACGGTTCTGATCATGATGAGACTCATCAGATGGCTTTTCCCGATGAGTCCAGTACTTCCGAGTTTGAAACTGAACCAGATCCGAACCTGAACTTTTCTCTCAAGCTGAATTGAATGATTTAGTCCGGGATTTAGGACTCCCAAAAGATGCTGCCCAACTGCTAGGTTCTCGGCTTAAACAGAAAAATCTATTGTCACCAGGAACAACTTTTTATTGGTACCGCAACCGCGAGACACAATTTTTGAAGTATTTCAGCAAAGAGGAAGATTTGGTATTTTGCAACGATATATACGGAGTGATGGAAAAGTTTAAACTCAAGTATGATCCTGCTGAATGGCGGCTCTTCATTGATTCGTCAAAAGACAGTATAAAAGGTGTTCTTCTTCATAATGGCAACACATTCGCTTCAGTTCCTATTGCTCACTCTGTTATTCTCCAAGAAAAATACAAGAATTTGGCCCTGATTCTTCAGAAGATTCGTTATGATGAGCATAAGTGGATGATTTGTGGAGACTTTAAAATTCTATCCATGCTATTAGGGCAGCAATCCGGTTTCACCAAATATCCCTGCTTCCTTTGCTTGTGGGATAGCCGGGCCCGCGACCTACACTGGGGGAAAAAAGACTGGCCAATTCGGGAGTATTTGAGACCCGGTGAGAAAAATGTTCTTCATGAGAGCTTGGTACCTCGTGATAAATTTCTATTACCACCTCTCCACATTAAGTTGTGTCTCATTAAGCAATTCATCAAGTCCCTTCCAAAAGATGGTGAGTGCTTTCGGTACCTTTGCTCAAAGTTCCCCCGACTTTCTGAAGCAAAGCTAAAGGAAGGAGTGTTTGTTGGCCCTGATATAAGGAAACTCATTTCAGATGGAGCATTCGCTGAAACGATGTCTGAGAAGGAAAAAGAAGCCTGGGATTCCTTCAAGGATGTTGTTCTCAAATTCTTGGGGAACAGGCGGGATGAGAACTATAAGGATATTGTTGCCAGGATGCTCAATGCCTTCAAAGAACAAGGCTGTAGCATGAGCCTGAAAGTCCATTTCTTGCACTCCCATGTGAACTACTTTCCCGAAAACTTGGGGGCGTACAGTGAAGACCAAGGTGAAAGGTTTCACCAGGACATCAAGGACGCAGAGAGAAGGTACCAAGGAAGATGGAACACCACTATGATGGCTGATTTCTGCTGGTTGCTGCTGCGGGAAACCCCAGATGAAAAATATGCCAAGCAGCGCACCAAGAGAAGCATTCGGGGGAAGAAGAAACGGGCCCACCAGGAGATTGATTGACCCAAGAATGACTTTAAAATCTAAACTGTGTTGACAAATATCGTGTTTTTACTAAACTTTGAAATAAAAATTTGCTAGTTATTACCACAGTGTCAGATCTCATTTATTAGAATTTTATTTTCACACCATCGGGTGTTTGTCTTCATGTATTGCAATGGTGCGGTTTGCGTTTTCTATTCTTACATACATACCTGTACAACATTTTTTGCACATTTCTTTGCTTTGCTTTGTGTCTAACCTCGCTCTTATATGCTCAATGTTTGTGCACATGTATGTGGCTGTTTTAAGTGCAGACAATTTTGCTACCATCACAGTGTGTTTTGTTGACATTACTCTATTCTTATGTGCTGCCTTGTTACAATTTTCTTTATTCTTATTTGAATAACTACTAAACAATTAGTATAAAGAATTCATCCAAGAAACTTTTATCTCGATCGCACTCAATCTGAAACGTTCACCTCAAACTGCTAACCCAATGTAGCAAAAAATCTGTACGTGATGGAGCAAATTGGTTACCAGATTTGGATTCAGCGCACCAAAAAACGTAAAAATCAATCGAAACATTAGAGGCAGTTTAAAAAAAAAATGTTTTAGTGTACCTGTGTTATTAAATAAGGGAACCCTGGGGGACTCCACTTGATAGTGGGCGTTAAGGAACTGAAATGGTGTTGAAAGATACTTGGAAGGTGCAATTTTGCAGAAATGAAATAAATCATTCTAAGACTTTGTCACCTATACCAAAAGGTGTTAATTGAGAAATGAGATGTTGGTGTTTAACAAAATTTTGATGATTAACTAAACTTGTAGTAATTCTAGACCATTTTATAAAGAAGAAAGAAATAGGACCAAATCACTGGAACTGATTGGTCATGTATGGCTGTGATTAGCTTTCATTGTACTACCATTACAAACCTCCTCTCTGTGTGTTATGCGCTGTGGTATAAATAATAATATTTGGTCCAAATTAATACCTGCATGACAGCTATTAGGGTAATTTTATAAGATGTTGCCTAGATTAGGAGGGTAAGAAGGCATTTAATTTTTACCTGTCCTATAAACACATAGGTCCTGATATAAGGCAGTTACACAGTTTACGGCCTTGTAAACCGTGTAACTGCAATTTTCTCCCTTACATGCCCTGATGGCAACCACTTAGCATCAGGGCATGTAGGGGGCATTCTGGGGAGGAGCAGAGGTGGCAACAAGCGATAATCAGGCTGCAGCAATATTGCATGCTGTCCGGTTCGCTAATGCAGTTTCCGACATGTGCAGCAAACCCTGGTTATTCAATTCCAGGGCCGCATATGACCCCAGCATTGAATATCCAGGGTTAGGAGTCGGCGGGCATGACTATGTGCCATAACGGCACATAGCCTGCCTAATTGAATATCGGGCCCAAAGGTACCTATGTGCCTATATAAAATACTATGGGGTAAACTGGAAGAAATTGTGACTTAACTGAAGCCCTGGACATTTATACCAGCTCCGGGCACATTTACACAAGTTCCGGAGCAGGTATAACTATGATTAGCTTTGATTATACTGCCATTACAAACCTCTTCTCTTTGTGTTAAAATAATACTTGGGTCCAGATTAATACCTGTGTGGCAGCTATTGAGACATAAGTTGTAGGAAATGTACAATAAATCTAGATATGATCCATAAATCCTAGGGTCGGTGTCCATGCTTAGATTTTATACACGTAGAGTTATAATTTGCCCATGTGCATGCTCACAGTGAAAGTACATATCATTAGTCTGATTCATGCACTTATAGTAGAGCAACTGATTAAAATATGTCCATAAAAGTTCATCCGAGCATGTAAATCATTGAAATAGGTGATTTATGTGCATTGATGACATGTATCTGTATGTGGCTCCCTTATGATTTCATAAAATTAGGCAAGGCGTAAAAATATTTGTTATGCTATGCAGGTGCATACTTTTACAGTAGGCGTTGTCAAGGGTACAGTTTGGACACTACACAGGTCTAGGCATGTACGTCAAAAATCTATGAGTGTTTTACATTAGTATTTTATAAAGACAAATAGATGCCTACTTCTCCTTATAAAATAGACTTAAAATAAGCACATTCTGGTTGTCTTAAGCATCCTGTTATGAAATTATTGTCCACATATGCAGGCAGAAACAGTTAATTGGGGGATTGCTCCTGCATATAGCAGGAATTCCAGGCCTCTGTTTATAAAGTACATACCTGTTAGAATCCTACTCATCCTATTATTTTATCAGAGAGCTTCAGCAAGGGGTGGTTCAATCATTAGGCCAACTGAGGCGGCAGCTTCTAGGGGGCAGCACTCCGGCTGTGTTTATTTTTGATTTTGCTGCTCCCGAGAAACTGCCTAATGATAGAACAGCCCCTGGTACCAAAACAGCAGGAAAGAAGTCAATGGGGCTTCCAGTGAGGGCCGGTGCTACCCAGTAAGCTGGGTAAGCATGGCAGGAATGTGCCGGTGGTGGGGGGCGCCGTTGCTAGACACCCACCACCCACCGCTTCAAAAAAGAAAAAAGCCACAGGAACATTTCTCTGTTCCCGCGGCTCTGCTATCTTTTAAATTGCTGGGTCAAGGAGTTTCTAAAAGCAATAATAAACATTTCCTGTTTCTTATGAGAAACAGGGAATGCTTATTACTGCTGGAAACTCCGTGGTCCAACAGTTTAAAAGATAGCAGAGCTGCGGGAAATGTTCCTGTGGCTGCTTTCTTTTTTTTTTTTTTTTAAGGACGAATCGGGGGGGGGGGGGGGGGAAGGCATCAGAAGGAAGCAGTCATGGGAGGGAGCTGGAAGGAAGCAGAGCAGACATGGGGGAACTGGAAGGGAGAACATATATGGGAGAGTTGTAAGAGAGCAGATATGGGGTGAGCTGCAAGGGAGCAGACACGGGGAGAGCTAGAAGGGAGCAGACACAGGGAGAGCTGGAAGGGAGCAGACACTTGGGGATGGGGCTGGAAGGTGGCTGGGTAATAGGAGGGGGGTTGGAAGAGAACTTTCAGGGGGGGAAGGTGGGGGCTGAAAGAGAGCTGACATGGGGGTTGGAAGAGAGCAGAAAAGAGGTGAAGGAGGGGGACTGGAAGGGAATAGACACCAGTGGTGGTACTGGGAATGCAAGGGGTTTGGCACTGGAAGGTACTGGGAGCGGTGGTTGTAAAGGATACTGATACTGGGGAGGGTTACTGGGACTGGAAAAAGGCTGATGGAAAAAAATGAAGAAAGCAAAAGGAGAGACAAGAAATGGCAGATGGACTATAGACCATAGAAAGAGAGCTAAGAGAAGACAGAGGAAAACAGAAACCTCAGATTGGGACCAGTATGATCAAAAATTGTCAGGCAACAAAGGTAGAAAAAATAATTGTATTTTCAATTTATTGATTGGACTTTGCACTATCTTTATATTTCACACAGTATGGGGAACTGCATCTTTTATCTGGTGTGACGCTGCATACAGAGTCTGGATTCTTGGGGTTTCATTTTAATTTTTGTCTACATATTTTTATTTTTGCTTTAGGTTGTGGTCACTTATTCTGTACTTGGTGAGGGTCTGTGTTCTGAGTGTGCGACCAAGGCCAGGTGTTCTGTTAACATGGAATTTGTACGTAGGGATCTGTACTGTAGAAATTTGACTTGTACAGCTTTTCAAATAGATGTATGGATGTTTTGGGGTCCATTGCAGTATTTATAGTGCTACTTTTTCTGGGTAGGCCCCTTATTGTATGAGTTTTGGAAGTGTATGCTGGTATGGTATGGTAGATTGGACCTTGCAGATCTTCATTAATTTTTGTAGGGTTTTATATTAGTTCCCAATATGCCTGATAACTGGCGAGGCCGCGGGCAGAGTCCCGGTGGCCGACACTAACCGGGCGCGCGACCTGGTGCAAGGATCCTGCACGTGGCCACAGCAGCTTTAAATTCATTGGCTCCCGGCGGATGCAGCCGCGCGGGAGCCAATCAGGGAGGAACATGGCAGCGTGGTGGGTGGGTTGGGCCCGGCAGGCAGCCTCCGCATGGTCATTCACGGCAGAGGCTGCTCGGGGGAGCCGGCTTGTTCTGCAGGGCATCGGGGCTGCGGCCTGATCGGCGTGGTAGCGGATTGTTGTGGGAGGCATCGGGGCTCTCGGTGGGGACTGGTCTGAGTGGCAGAAGCAGACTGGCGGCCGGTCGGACCGCAGGACAGAGCTGGTCGCTGGCTGCGGGCTCCGGTAGTTGCAGGTACGGTCCGTAGAGAAGGCAAGTGTGGTCTGCTGGGGTGAGGGGGGCTGTTCGTTGCCTGCAGGGCATTAATCGGGATGGAGAAGGAGGATTCCCTCGCTGCAGGGCCCTTGCATGCAGGACGGTGAGTGCCCTGCGGTGGAGGGTGGGGGATTCCTTTACTGGGGAAGCTGTTGGGTTTTGGGAGGGGAATCTTTATAAACAAAAAAAAATAAATAAAAAAAGACGTAATAATTGAAACCAACATAAGGGAGAGGAAGTTAAGGTGATAGAAAAGTGGAGTAGGTAGTTAGCATGCCGCCGCGTAGGGGACATGTGGGGCGGGCATGGGGGGCAGGGCTGGACTTTAGGGCGTCGTCCCATGCCTACCCGTGTGGAGCCGCTGAGTTGTGCGAATGGTGGGAGGCGTGAGATTTGGGGGGTGAATGGGGGTTCGGTGGCTTGGAGGGGGCAGAGGGGGCATGGGGGCTTCGCGGAGGGGTGCTTTGGGGGTGTGGGGGCTGGCAGTGGGCGTGAGGGGCCCCTAGCTGTGCTGACATTGGGTGGGGAGGGAGCTGGCATGGGGGGAGCTGTGCTCTGGAGTCTCTCCCTCAACGGGCCCGGCGGGCTAGAGGGCTCAGTTCAGGGGGATTGAGTGGTCGGGGGGGAGACTATGGGGGGTGGGGGAGGGTCGGGGCCAGGGTGGCGAATGTGTGGGTGATTTGGAGGGAGCAGTGGGGGAGCAAGGGGAGCTCGGGAAGGCGGGGGGGTTGCAGCCAGGTTGGGGGCAGTGGGGTCGGGGACACCTTGCTCCTGCTGGCTGGTCTCTGGTTCAAGGTGATTATGTGGGGGCTGTGGGCCTTCGCCTGGGGAGCATTGGCTTGGGGGCGGGCAGGACACGTCTGGATCTGAGTGGGGTGGGCCCTGGCCACATGCATGGTCTCCGGCGGTTCCCCCCTGCACCCCCCCTGTTTTTTTGCTTATGTCTCCGCAGGGGCCGGCGAAGGTGCAGTCATCGTGGAGGCCTGGTGCTGGCGGTCGGGAGCTCTGGCTGAGTCAGGGCGGTGGAGCGGCCACAAGGCAAGGTGCTGCAGCGGAGGCATCCGGTGTGAGGTGTGGTGAGACGGCGCAGACCAGCGATGAGGTCAGCCAGCTGGAAGCCGGGACTGCTGCTGCCGCGGCTGCAGAGGGCCATGAGGCAGGTAAGTGGTCGGGCCCACCGGGCGAGGAATTGCCAGAGCAGGAAGGTGGGGGAGGCGGGGGGGTTGGGCAAGGAAGAGCAGGCGGCGTCATAGCTCGGAGTCGGCTTTCCCCTCCTCCTCGCGTGATTCGTCGTTGGCATCTGTGGGGGAGCTGCTGGGGAGGGGGACGGATAAAGCAGGGGTGGCGGGGCCTAGGGCGGGTGGCCCCCGTCAGTGGTTGCGTTCTCAGAGCTGTGGGAAGGGGTGCCGGATCTACTTTGACGCAAGATCTGTAAATGGTGGTATATAGATGTAATTTGACTGTTGGGAGGCAGGAAGCGCTCGAGGGAGAGCCGGGAAAAGAGGACAGAGGATGGGGAAGCGGGGCGGATTCAGAAGGTTGCGCTCAAGGTAGTGAATTGGGCTCGATCCTTTCTGCGCCTAGCCAGAGTGTGGGGACATCACACGCTTGAGCATTATGGGATGCTATTGCATACGCGGATTCTGTATTGGAGCGTCCCAGGCACACGAAGGGTGGGCGTGGTTGAACTATGATAAAATGTTCAGGGACAAGATGGAGGAGAGATGGTTCTCTTGGGGCACGCAAGATATTAACCTCTGGCTGACTCAAATGTCCCTAGGTCGGGTGCAGGACGAGGGGCGGTGGGGGGGGGGGTGGCGGGGCGATGCTGGCAGTTGGGGCGGTTCGTTCCTTTCTCACGCTACCGGCCAGTTTGCAGCAGAAAGCTGGGGCGGGGGGGGCCGGTGACTAGTGTTGGAGGTTCAAGAAGTCAACCTGCCCATTTCCGGACTGCAGGTTCAAGCACTTCTGCTCGATTTGTGGCGGAGGGCACTCCACTACAAGGTGTGGTTAAAAAGGGGTCACCGGTGCCTGAGGATCGGCCCCCAAGCCACAATGCGGTGGGCGGTCGGGCTCCAACTCCGATATGGGTGGACGTTTTGCAAGGGTGGCTTCAGCTGTATCCGAGGCAGCGGGATAGGGTTATTCTGGGGGTTCGGTTTTCAGTTTGGCGTTATTCCAGTGCAGGGCACGGTGGTAGCGCCTAGTGCTCAGAATTCGCCTTCAGTGCGACGTTTTGGGGGATAGTACCGAATAAGGAGCCTGGGAAGTTCAGGCTACTTCTTAATTGGCAGCATTGCTGGCCAAGGTTGAGATTGCATCGGCCTTTTGCCTGTTGCCGGTGCATTCATCTGCGTTTCCTTTGCGGGGCTTCCGTTTTCAAAGGGCGTATTATTTTGGCAAATGCAGGCCTATGGGCTGCTCAATCTCTGGTGCATACTTTGAAAGGTTCAGTACCTTCCTGCAGTGGTTGCTTGTGTAAACAGGGGGCTCAGCGAATGTGGTGCATTACCTGGATGTTTTTTCTGTTTGTGGGGGCGGCTTAGTCGGAGGAGTGCCAGGAGATGTTAAACGTGTTTGCAGAGCTATCGCGGGAATTAGGTGGGCCATTGGCGGAGGGTAAGACAGAGGGTCCGACGACAAGAATAACTTTTGGGAGTGGAGTTAGACTCGGTGGATATGGTAGCTCACCTGCCACGGGAAAAGGTTGCCGGTTTGCGGATTTTGGTGGCTAATGTTTTGGCGTCATCCACGCTGACCTTGTGGGAGATGCAGGCGTTATTGGGATCTTTGAATTTTGCATTCCATGCGATACCAATGGGAAGGGTGTTTCGCGGTGGTGGGTGGTTTCCATGGTGGGGGTGCGGAATCCGCACCACCGGATTGGGGTCACGGAGTCGATGTGGGCGGATTTGCGGGTCTGGAGAAGATTCTTCACCAATTTCAATGGGACATTGGTTTTGATGGAGGTGATGTGTCCAGTGAGGAGTTGCAGCTCTACACGGATGCGGCTGGGGAGCCGGGTTGGGAGTGTATGGCGGCGGGGCCTGGTGCACGGGCGGATGGCCGCAGTCTTGGCAGGTATCGGGATTGACCTCCAATATCACCTTCCTGAGCTGTTTCCGCTCAGGGTGGTTTTGGAGTTATGGTCAGATAGGCTCCGCAACCGTAAGTTGGTATGGTGGTGCGCCAATGCGGCCGTGGTCAGTGTGGTCATTCGTTACTCCCCCAGGTGTTTGCAGGTAGCGGGTTTAATGAGGAAGGTGGTGTAGGCATGTCTACAGTTGAAAGTGTCGGTGAAGGCTTGGCATATACCTGGCTGTATTGATGAGATTGCCGATGCTCTTTCTCGTTTCCAGTGGGAGCGGTTTCGGGCTCTGGCCCAGAAGTGGACAAGGATGGATCAGTGGTCCCAGAGAACTTATGGAGCATTGGCCAGGAGAGATGCTGCGTTTACTGCAGAGTTCAGTATCAACGGGGACGTGATCTGCTTATCAGCGGGGTTGTGACAAGGTGGTCAAATTTTTGGTCGCACATGGGTGGCAACCGGGTTGGGTGCTGGAAGGATTGCTTGGTAGATATATAGTGGAGGCAAAAGGTGTGGGGGTTCTCCAGAGCGGCGGTGCATTCGCAGTTGGCCGGTTTCAACTTTTGCGAAGCCGATGGGGTGGGGATCGCCGGTTGGGGGGATTTTTAACTCGCAGGCTACTGCGGGGGTGGGAGCGTGCTCAGCCAAATCCTCGGGATCTGAGGCGGCCCCTCACGCACGATTTGCCGGTATGGCTCCTTTAGGTTTTATTGCGTATGGCTGCATCGGGGTATGAGGCCGCCATGTTTTTGGCAGTCTTTTGTCTTGCCTTTTTCGGGGCCTTTAGAATGGGGGAGTTGGCGGCGGATTCGGGTAGAACAGGGGGCGGGAGCGGGATACAACGGCACCATGTTTGGGTTGAGGCGAGGCAGTTACGGCTGTTTTGGCAAGTCTAAGACTGATCAGCGTGGAAAAGATTGGGGGTGCATTTCAGGGGGATGATGGCTTGGTGATGTGCCCTGTGGCTGCCGTGAGGCAATACCTGCGGGTGAGTCCCTGGCAGACTGGGGGTTCCTTATTCGTGAGAGTGCGAGAGTGTTGACCTGTTTTCAGGTGACCGCGGTGTTGAGGATGGTGCTGCGTTTGGTGGTTGAAGATCCTACGCAATTATGCGCCACACTTGTTTCACATCAGGGCGGCCACAAGTGCGGCGGCAGCCGGGTGGCCTGAACAGGTCATACAGAGCATTGGCAGATGGCACTCTTGGGCGTTTAGGGGTTATGTGCGGCTGTGAAGGCTGAGGGGTGGTCGTGGGGTTGGGGATTTTCATTGTTCATTTAATTTGCAGATGGTGGTCTGGAGCCTGCTGGCGGTTGGGTGATTGGTCACTCCTTTGTCCAATGGGCAGGACTGCGAGTTGCGGCGAGGCCAGTGGGCGCCAATTTGGGGATCGACCCGGCTTTAGTGGCTGTATCATGGCTGGGTGAGTGCGGACTCCGCTGGTCGCAGCTGCTTCCTTTGCTACAGCACCAAGGGAGGATATCGCGACCGCCTGCAGTGTTGCTTGTGCATTTGGAGGCAACGACCTGGTTCCAGGTCATACCGGCAACTGATCAGAGCGGCGCAGGAGGATTTTGGTGGGCTTTTGCGGATGTTTCCGGGTGTAATTCTGATGTGGTCTGACATTATTCCAAGGCCTGCATGCTGGAGAAAGTGGCGTTGGTCACGGGGTCTGACTAAAATTACTCGTCAGATTGGTCACTGGGTTGGCCGACATGGGGGTACTAGATAATGCATTCTTGGGTGGAGGTTGAGTTCGGGGCTTTATACGGGTGATGGGGTGCATTTATCGCCAGTCGGGATGGATCTGCTCCTTTATGACTGGCAAAAGGCCTTGGAATATGTGTTGGTTCGGGATGCTCGCTGGTCGCAGCTTGGCGTTGGGGGGGTGGGGCGGCACAGGAACAAGGTTGTCACCTGTGCCGGTGGCGGGATCCCGGAGGTTTCCGGGGTCCGAAGCCTCTTGCTACACTTGGGCGGGGGCGGGGTGCCCCTGACCCGGTCAAACCCTGGCCGACTTTTGCTAATAGCATGGCGAAGTCGGGGGAAGGGTTGGGTAACTTGCCCGGGGGCAAGTTATGGCATTAGCGGTGGCAAGGCACTTTGCTAAGGTATGGCTGGTGCGGCCAGGTGCTGCTAATCGATTGAGAAGGTTTAGGATGTTGGCATATTGTTAAATTGTTAATAAAGCTGCGACCAGTTGTGTTCCATGAACTGTTGGTGTGGTGTCTTTTGTGGGGTTAGGAGATCGGCGGTGATGGGGGGGGTGGAGGAAAGGGACCCGAAGCACCGGGTCCGCCTGCCTCTGTTACTGGCGAGGCCGCGGGCAGGGTCCCGGCGGCCGACACTAACTGGGCACGCGGCCTGGTGCGAGGATCCTGCGCGCGACCACAGCAGCTTTAAATTCATTGGCTCCTGGCGGATGCAGCTGCACGGGAGCCAATCAGGGAGGAACATGGCAGCGTGGTGGGTGGGTTGGGCCCAGCAGGCAGCCTCCGCATGGTCATTCACGGCGGAGGCTGCTCGGGGGAGCCGGCTTCCCTCCCGCCCGCCCATGAATGTTTATGGGGGCTTTGGCTATGGGGTGTTGCAGCTTGGGGGGGGGGTTGGCGGGATCCTGGAGGTTTCCGGGGTCCGGAGCCTCAGGCTACACTTGGGCGGGGGCAGGGTGCCCCTGACCCGGTCAAACCCTGGCCGACTTTTTCTAATAGCATGGTGAAGTCGGGGGAAGGGTTAGGTAACTTGCCGGGGGGCAAGTTATGGCGTTAGCGGTGGCAAGGCACTTTGCTAAGGTATGGCTGGTGCGGCCGGGTGCCGCTAATCGATTGAGAAGGTTTAGGATGTTGGCATATTGTTAAATTGTTAAAAGGTTAATAAAGCTGTGACCAGTTGTGTTCCATGAACTGTTGATGTGGTGTCTTTTGTGGGGTTAGGAGATCGGTGGTGATGGGGGGGTGGAGGAAAGGGACCCGAAGCACCGGGTCCTCCTGCCTCGGTTACTGGAGAATGTTTGTTGTGGATGAGATGACCAGAATCAGATTATTTAAAATATATTGAGTTCTGTGGGTGAATGTCCTATCTCTGCTCTGCACCCACTGTTTTGGAGCGGGTTCAATGAATGCAAAATATATGTTCAAAAAGAAAAGGCAAAAACCATAACACAATTTATAACAACAAAATACATTTGAATTATAATTTGCAGTTATAAACTGCTGTGGTTCTTGTGCTTTCTTTTTGCTCCTTCTTGTAAAAACATCTTGCATTTGCTCTACATTATCTAATCGGCTTTTTGGTTTGGTTCAGTCCAGTCCCTAACTGGAGTTTTGAGAGAGATCCCCACTCCTCTCCAGGGGGTGGGGGCACCATCTCATCCCTCACCTCAGGCAGCAGATTGCCTTGAGTCGCCCCGGCTCCAGCTCATCGCAGATTCTGATCAAAAGAGGAAAGAAAACCACAGTTTATGTGCTCTCAGAGAACCCATGGAACCAGTTGGGAAACAGATAAAGCTTTTGACTAATTCTGTAAAAGAGGCTGAAAGGATGTGAAGACTTCGAGAGTAGGCTTTGCAGATGGAAGACCCATGTAACTTTTTTTTTTTGCAACGGCTACATTTAAGAATACAGCATTGTCTGTTTTACTGCTATATTATTTATTTGTACAGTACTTGGCCCTTGAAGATATTTAGAAAGTAATGCAGTTCTTTTCCCTGACAGCTAAAGGCAAACAATCAAGCAGAATATTTCAGTGTTGAGTGTTTGTATGCTATAATTGGATATTATGTATGAAAGCAGGAAGGAAACTGGTGCTGTGGTCTTTTGTAAGTACTTATAATGACTCCCCTCTGATGGGGGGGAAGCTGAATTTGGAAAGCTAATCTATTCTGACTTGTTTATAATCTGATTAGGATGCTTCTTTTTTTTTTTTTCTTAATAAAAATGTCATGATCACACAAGTGTTGGATTTGACAGCATTCCCTGCTGAGTGTAAAAAGGAAGGGTAATAAAGCCACCAGCAAAGAATGGTTTGGAAAAAAAAATTAAAAACCTTCAAGACAAGAAAATGATTTCTCGTTCCATCTGTGAGTTATGAAATCACTCCTTATTTCTCAAAGATAATTTTTGCCTTACTGCTATATTCATATGCAGTGAAGTGTGACTAAGACTATCTCTGCGTTATCAATAAGTGGGTTGATTTACCTTTCAACAGTTTTGAAGAGCGATTTTGCAAAGAGCATCAAAGTCAGAAATAGGATGACCAGGTTAAGACGTTCACAATTTCCTGCCTATTTTACAAAAGAGCAGACCATGGATGGAGCAGCGATTTTCAGGACTGATAGCCAGATAACAATCCGCATAATTTTGGACAGTAAAAAAATGTCCTAAGTGCTATGTGGATTGCCCTTCTGGATATCAGTTGAATATCGCCACTATCCAGAAAGTGCTGTCGTTGACCAATAAATCTGGATATTCAGCATTGGTCAGTACTTGAACACCAGCTCTGAAAATCGGGATGATTTTTACCCACACAGCCAGGGTTTTAAAAAAATGCTGACCACCAGAGGTTCCTTACCCCTTGTACTGTAGTTACACAAGTATGTAATTTACATTGGCAAATAACACGTAAGGCTTCTAAAATGACTCCCACAGTCTCCAGGAGACGAATAGCAAGCAAATACTAAGGGACATGTTTACTAAAGGTTAACACGCGTGCTGCAATGGCCCATAGAAAGGAATCAGCAATGACAGTATTTAACACACATTAACTTTACCTAATGTGCCTTAAACTTTAGTAAGCATTCCCCTAAGTTTACCCAAATATCTATTCTATGAAAATAAATATTCAGCTGTTAACTGCCTGAATGTATTTGGAACTCACCTATGCTTTCCAGGGCCGATATTCAGAAAAACCAATATTCAAATGCCGCAGCTGTCAGACATAACATTAAAATAACAGTAGGATATTTAGCGGCAGTATCTGATAGGAGCTGCTACTGAATGTCATAGCTGTGTATTGCTATCTGGATACGTGTCAACACATCGGTTATCAGATTTTCAGTCAGCACTTATCTGGACTGCAACTTAGGCCAGCTTTTCATGCAGCCTAAGTTGCCTGGATAGGTGCTAACAGAAAATCCACTAACCGGATAAGTGTCTGGATAGAGCCAACACCATCCTCTTTCTGCCCCCAGATGCCGCTGCAATGACAAGATAGCACTAGAGATGCCTGTGGGATCAGAATCAGGTGCAACTTGCCAGACGTGCAGGCCATGCCTGATTCATGGCATGCGGATGCCAATTGCACTACCCAGCTAGCCCAGCCAGGCTCCTGCATGGAGCTGCACTGCCATGGCATCCTGTTGCCATGACATCATGACTCCATGCAGGAGCCATGATCCCCAGCAGCCTTGAGATGTTCCTTTCCCGCCACC
This sequence comes from Ichthyophis bannanicus, assembly GCA_033557465.1. NCBI lineage: Eukaryota > Metazoa > Chordata > Amphibia > Gymnophiona > Ichthyophiidae > Ichthyophis > Ichthyophis bannanicus. The sequence continues at coordinate 219,432,956 of CM066036.1, forward strand.
CAACCACTGATTGGTTCTGCTGTGGCCAGGGTCAGGCCATGGGGAACCCTCTGCATTCCTCACTTTACTTTCCAGGCCTGGGTCTTCCGACTTCGGCTGTTCAGAGGGACTTATTCCACCTCCGAGATGGAATAAGTCCTCCATACAAATGGCCAACCCCAGATGTACAGGGCTGACCTTGGAATTGGCCCTGTATGTCTGGGGTCATGGTGCCTCCCACAGCCCACCCTCGCTCTGCCTTTGGCCCACTCCCTCCTGCCCACAAAAGGAGCTCCTCGCACAGCTCAGATCTACATTCAGGGAACTCTGTTTCCCGGATGTGGACCAGGTATTTAGCGGGACTGGACGTCCATATCAGACATTCAGAACCGTTAATTGCAGTTCAGAATGACCCCCACACTATCCGGAAAGTGCTGCTGAATTTTACGATCAGTACCATTAGCTGGCTGGCCTGCCATTGTCCGACCAGCTAAAGGTTCTGAATATCAACTCCTCTATTAAGACTAGTCCTAACAGGTCAATAAAGGTTCAAGGAGTCTTTTTCTCCACATGATAGCTCTGGAGGTGTACCATGAGTATGTCAAGACTACGGATAAGAAAAAAAAGTACAGTCACCTAGGATACCACAGAGAGAACAGATAGAGCGTCCAGGTCTACCTTACGGTATCAGCAGATCCAAATACACAAAAAATGCTGAAGTATGACAGTAAGCATCCATAATCAGTTTCCATCATCAAACTTGGACAAGCATTCTGATGATTTGAAGGAATGAGTCCACAAGAATCCGCAAGAACACACAGGGAAGGAAGCAACAGAATTTGCAAAATAAGAGAAAAATCTCTTCAAAGAATTAGATTAGCAAACAAGGAAAAACAGGTGGTAAATACATACAGTGGGAAAACAAACTGTCACTCCAGGAACCCTTTGTCAATCAAGACCTGACACATGAATGGTTAAGGAGAAGTGAAGTGAAATTGAAGTATGAAAGGTTGATAGTTGCAGCCCAGGACAGCCAATTATGGACAAGATGGTTTATAGCAAGCAATGAAAAACTGACAAAACAGACATATGTAGATTCTGTAAGAAAAAGCTGGAAACACTGATTCATCTCGTAGATGGCTATGTTGTTCTGATAGCAAAACATTTCTATGCAAAAAGGCATAATAAAGTATCATCCTTTGGAAACTCTGTAAACACAACTTCACTGTACCGGAAAAACATTGGGATCATGACCCTGTGAGAGTTATGGAGAATGAAGAGGTTATGATTACCTGGAATACTCCTATTCAGACCAAAGCAAAGCTGGATGCAAGGAAGCCAGACAGTATAACATTTTTTGTAGAGGTGTCACTCTCAAGCGACTATTCTGTTAATCATGTTGAGCAGGAAAAGCTCTTCAAGTACCAAAAAATACGGTCAGAGAACAGAAAAATGTGGCAGAAAGATACTGAAATATTTCCCATCTTGTTGGGTGCCACAGGCTGGATTAAGCAGAATTTCCAAGTACATCTTGATAAACTATCCATATATGTTACATCTTATGAACTCCAGCAGGAGGATCTCTTTGGCACAATGCAAGTGAGATCATACTCCACATACACTGGCTGAGGTATAAGATTCATGGCTGCCATGGTATGTGTAAAACTAATACCCTTAATAAACACCGTTTATCCACTAATATTCAAAAAACCCCTTATCTACCAACCTCTTTAACAAATAATTATTGTACAATTCAATAAGGCATATGTGATCTCAGATGGCCTTACCCCTACATGTGGCAAAATTAATCACCATAGGGTTAAAAGCAGATGCTCACATCATAGGTCACTATCCTTCTATAGTTTAATTCACCTATTGCACAATTTCCAAAAATCTAATAAAACTGCCAACATCCAAAAAAGTACTTTTAGGGATTCTCTGAATAATTGTAAGGATTCAAAAACATCTGTATTCCAACATGAAACGGGAACGTGTAGACCAGTGATGGCTAACCTTTTTGAGCCCGAGTGCCCAAACAGCCGCACAAAACCAAAGAATTTCCTCAAAGTGCCAGCACGTCAATTAAAGCCCCATTTGCATAAGTTGATTCATTTGCATAAATATTTGCATAATTTTACCATACACTAACTTTTAGTAAACATGCCTCTTAATGAGTATATGGATAAAGAAAGACTAAAAGGTTTCTACATTACTATAATCCAGTACAAAACTCCAGGAACATTAGGAACTACTACAAAAGCTTCCAATTTAGAACCAATAGCAATCCCGCCGTATCCTAACAGCACTACCAGGACTAAAAAAGCACCATAAACTAACTATAAAAAGTAAACACTGAAAATATTAAAACAATACATCTCAGAGAACAACAATACATGACCTACTGGGGAAAGAACAAGTGGCAATGTCAAATAGGAATTATATAAACAGAATACCTCAGCTCAGTTACACATGCAGAACAGACCATCACCAAACAAGGAATCACAATTTAGAAACAGGAAGACAATAATTAAACTGGGAACCCCAAAAGCCAAACTTGGAATATACAACAACACTGTAGAAATAAAACTATATATTAATTTCCTCTTGTACTAAACAAAGCGCAAAAATTAATGATGCACATTTCCCAGAGCTGACATATTCCAGTTAATAAATTCAAAATAAGAGATATTTTTCTACCTTTTGTGCATTTTTTTTTCAGTTGCAATTGTTCCAGCCACTTTCTTCTGGTTTCTTCGTGTCTTCTGCTGCTAACTCTCCATCTGCTGTCCATTTGGTCCTTTCTTCTGTCATTCTCTCTCTACATCTGCTTTAACATACTAATCTTTCTCCTTTGGCTCTTTCCTCCTCATTTCCTATTTCATCCACTCAAATTTTACCCCTCCATCCTCAATCCCCACTTACTCTCCCAATACCCGGCCAATTGTAGATTTTTTATCCCTCCCACACACAATATTTTTCCCCTCGCCATTTTACTCTCCCAGCCCCATCCCATTCTCATCCTCGCACAACACCAGATTCCTTCTAGTTACAGCCTCACCCAGCATCCAGTCCCTTCTAGTCCCTTCATCCTCCCATTTCCAGTCCTATCAGCACCCCTAACCAATACCATTCCTATCCCCCCCTCATCAAACCCACTTCCAGTCCTAACCCCCCATCACCCCCCATTTTCAGTTTAAGCCCCCCCTATAACCATTACCAGTCCTAACCCCCCACTTCCAGTCAGCCCCCCATAGCCCATTGCCAGTCCTAACCCCCCCATCAGCCCACATCCATTACCAGTCCTAACCCCATCAGCCCACCTCAAGTCCTAACCCCTCCCCATCAGCCCATTTCTTGTCCCAGCGCCCCCATAGCCCATTATCATTCCTAAACCCCCCCATAGCCCATTACCAGTTCCTAATCCCATCAGAGCACCTACAGTGTTATCCCCCCATCAGCCCATTTCCAGTCCTAAACCCCACCCAACAGCCCACCTCAAGTACAACCCCTCCCCATCAGCCCATTAGCAGTCCTAACCCCCCCCTAGCCCATTAGCAGTCCTAACCCCCCTCTCTAGCCCATAGCCAGTCCTAACCCCCCCGCCCCCCTAGCCCATTACCAGTCCTAACCCCCACCACCCCCTTTCCAGACTGCGCCCAGCCTCCCGCCGCGCTGTAGTAGTCCCACCCCCCACCAGCCCATTAGCAGTCCTAACCCCCCCCTAGCCCATTAGCAGTCCTAACCCCTCCCCCTCCTAGCCCATGAGCAGTCCTAACCCCCCCAGCCCATTAGCAGTCCTAACCCCCCCCTAGCCCATTAGCAGTCCTAACCCCCCCCTAGCCCATTAGCAGTCCTAACCCCCCCCTCCTAGCCCATTAGCAGTCCTAACCCCCCCTAGCCCATTAGCAGTCCTAACCCCCCCCTAGCCCATTAGCAGTCCTAACCCCCCCTCTCTAGTCCATTAGCAGTCCTAACCCCCCCATAGCCCATTACCAGTCCTAACCCCCCATCACCCCACCAGCCATTTCCAGACAGCCCCCATCAGCCCACAGCCCATTAGCAGTCCTAACCCCCCCTAGCCCATTAGCAGTCCTAACCCCCCCCCCCTCCTATCCCCATTAGCAGTCCTACCCCCCCCCCAGCCCATTAGCAGTCCAAACCCCCCCAGCCCATTAGCAGTCCTTACCCCCCATCACACCATTTCCAGACAGCCCCCATCAGCCCACAGCCATTAGCAGTCCAAACCGCCCCCCTCCTCGCCCACTAGCAGTCCTCACCCCCCCCCTCCTAGCCCATTAGCAGTCCAAACCCCCCCCCAGCCTTAAGCAGTCCTAACCCCCCCCCCTCCTAGCCCATTTGCAGTCCAAACCCCCCCCAGGCCTTTTGCTGTCCAAACCCGCCCCCTCCTAGCCAATTTGCAGTCCTATCCCCCCCCCAGCCCATTAGCTGTCCAAACCCCCCCCCCCAGCCCATTAGCAGTCCTAACCCCCCCCCCCACCCTAGCCCATTAGCAGTCCTAACACCCCCCCCCCCCCGGCAAATTTAAAAACAGAAAAAGCGGGCTCTGGCTGCTGCCGCAGACGCGCAGCATGCAGTGTCCCGCGGGGCCCCCTCCGCCCGCTAAGCCCCTCTGCAAGGGCTTTCAGATGATTCGCGAGGGAGACAGCGTCTCCCTCGCGTCTCTTGTTAAGCCCGCAGGGGCTAATGGGAAAATTTCCCATCAGTCCCTCGCGTCTAAAGGGCTGATGGGAAATTTCCCATTAACCCCTACGGTCTTAACAGAGACGCGAGGGAGAACGCTGTCCTCCCTCGCGAATCTGAAAGCCCTTGCAGAGGGGCTTAGCGGGCGGAGGGGGCCCCGCGGGACACTGCATGCTGCCGCGTCCGCGGCAGCAGCCAGAGCCCGCTTTTTCTTTTTTTGCGGACCTTCACGCGTGCCAGCTGTAAGGCCTTCGCGTGCCACAGCTGGCACGCGTGCCATAGGTTCGCCATCGCTGGTGTAGACCATTCAATCGTCTCCCTGCAAAAATAGAGAAAAATGTTTCTCTTCAACTAAAGTAAACTTTCTACCATTCAGTAATTGAAGTATGTATCCACTTATTTTAATAATCCATGGAGTCCAGCACATGTCGGTAAACAGACGTCTGTTTTTATTGCAGCTACCTAGCCGCCAACGCCGAACAACCGAAGGTGTCCTCCATCGTGGCCAAGAGTACAAATGCACAACAAAAGCTTCTGTTTCACCAGATAGGCTTCTTCAGGGATTCCTGATAGCACAGTTATTACAGATATCAACAAAATTAAACACAAAATGTGTCTCCATATATCTTTGACTGTGAGCATAAGAAATGCCTCTCCGCTATTGTGACAGCAACGTCTGACGCAAACCACTTTTAAAGGGATTTCCTATTAATTGATTCGCTCACAGGAGCTGACGTAATGTCTCACAACAACTTTATTACCAACCACACAACATACCTAACACACCAAAGTTTTTTTAAAAAACACTAAAAAAAAGAGGAAATCAAATTAGAACGTCAAAGTCACCTGGTTCATAATCAAATAAAGAGCGTCCATTCAATGTTATCGTTCAACCTGAATGGGTCTAATGTATTTAAATCATATATCCATTTCTGTTCCTTCTGTAACAGCAAACGTCCTCGATCCCCTTTCCGTATATTTAAAGGGACATACTCCAATACCGTACATCGCAATTCCCCAAAACATGATTGTAGGATATGCAATGTTGAACTAGTGGCGTTTCAAGTTTTGCTTTATTGATGCTATATTTATGTTCTGCAAACCGTGTTCACAGAGAGCGTGTGATTTTGCCAATATACAGCTTAAAACAAGAGCACCATAAAGCATATACCACAAAAGAGGTGTTACAATTTGTATCTTGATTGCACAGATGACTTTTACTCACATATTTATTACATATCTTGCCTTCCATGATATTGCAGTATGAACAATGTCCACATTTCTTATGTTGATACATCAAAACTGAAATCTTTTGTTGAGGAACTGCTGAACAAAGCTGATCTCTCAAGTTTCTCCCTCTACTGTATGCCATACGTAAAATATTACCTGACAACTTTGGATGAGATACAAGATTATTCCACCTTTTACGAATAGATGCAGCTATTCGACTTGAGAGACTAGAGTAGGGCAGTACACATGTAATTGATGATACTTTAGATGACATAGCAGAGTCTGTGTTACTAGATTTAGGCATAAGCAACCATTCACAATGATTATATTTCGCTCTTTTATAAGCTTTTTCCAAAACAGAATCTGGATAGCCACGTTTCTCAAATTTCAATAACATACTTTTAGCTTGTATATCAAATTCATGTTCAGACGAACAAATACGGCGACATTGAAGCAGTTGTGAATATGGTAAGCTACATTTTAGATGATCCGGGTGAAAACTAGAAAAGTATAGAAGAGTATTTTTATCTGTTGGTTTAGTATAGACAGTTGTAGAAAATCTGTCTCCATATTTCATAACTTGAACGTCTAAAAAATGTAATGAAGACTTTTGAATATTGATCTCAAATTTAATGTCATTACTACAACCATTCAAGTAAATGAAAAATTCATTCAAACAGTCCAAAAATCCACTCCATAGAAGAAAGATATCATCTATATAGCGAAACCATCGCAAAATATAAGATGCGTATTTAGAGCAGTATACCCACTGATTTTCAAAGACATGCATATAGAGATTTGCTAATGATGGTGCAAAAGTTGCTCCAATAGCGATACCTGGAATTTGCTGAAAATTTTTTTGTTTGTAAACAAAATAATTATTTTTCAATGCTAATTCAGCCAAAGTAAATAAGAACTTTGTCAGGACTTTATGTGGTCTTGGTCTAGTATCCCATACTGCCGATAAGACTTGCAGAGCTCCGTCCTGGGGAATAGACGTATACAAGGCTGCCACATCCGAAGTTGCCATCCAAGTAATCTGTTCAGTCGTGCCATAATCTTTTAAGATTGTCAAAAAATGTGTCGTAACACTAATACATTGAACTCTAGCCATATTGCCACATTGTAATTGAGTGTAATCTCCTGATCTCATTGAGTTCTTTGACTGGGTGACCAGAAAACTGGATCAAGGACACACGATGGATGTCATCTACCTGGATTTCAGCAAAGTCTTTGATACTGTCCCTCATAGGAGGCTTATCAATAAACTCAGTAGTTTGGGGAAGAGTCCCAAGGTGGTAAACTGGATCAGAAATTGGTTGACTGACAGACGATAGAAAGTGATGATAAATGGAGCTCATTCGGATGAAAGGAAGGTGATTAGCGGGGTGCCTCAGGGTTCGGTCCTAGGCCCGGCACTGTTCAATGTATTTGTGAGTGATATTTCTAAAGGACTGAATGAAAAAGTCTGTCTTTTTGCAGATGACATGAAAATTTGCAACAGAGTAGACTCCCCCGAGGGAGTGCTTAACATGAGGAGGGATCTGCAAAAGCTGGAGGAATGGTCTGATACTTGGCAATTAAGATTTAATGTGAAGAAATGCAGTATCATGCACTTGGGTAGCAGAAATCCAAGGGAAATGTACACGATAGGGGGTGAGAGGTTGGTGTGCATGGAGCAAGAGAAAGACCTTGGTGTGATTATTTCTGTAGATCTCAAGGTGGCAAAACAGTGTGACAAGGCGGTGGCAAAAGCCAAGAGGATGTTGGGATGCATTCGAAGAGGAATTACCAGCAGAAAGGAAGAGGTACTAGTACCATTGTATAAGTCTCTGGTGAGGGCTCACCTGGAATACTGTGTTCAGTTTTGGCGACCGTATCTTGCAAAGGATGTAAAAAGAATGGAAGCTGTTCAGAGGAAGGCGACCAAAATGATTTTGTAGCCTGAGTCAGAAGCCTTATGAGGAAAGACTTGAAGAACTAAATATGTACACTTTGGAGGAGAGGAGGGATAGGGGAAATATGATTCAGACTTTTAAATACTTAAAGAGAAATAATGAACAAACAAACCTCTTCCAGAGACGGGGAAGCTATAAAACTAGAGGGCATAACATGAAGCTGCAAGGTGGTAAATTGAAAGGCAATGTCAGGAAATACTTTTTTACTGAAAGGGTGATGGATGCTTGGAATGCCCTTCTGATGGAGGTGGTGGGGACAAACACAGTGACGGAATTCAAAGTGGCCTGGGACAGACACTGTGGATCACTTTACAGCAACTAGATTAAATCAAAATAAACGGAACCATCTAATTTCTCAACAAATAGGGGTGTCCTACATTGAACGATGGGGGGAGGAGCGATGTGTTCACCCCTAAACAAACAAAGAAACAAAGATATGCGGAGGGGTGAAGACATGGGGAGGGGTGCACCTGCTCCCGGTGAGTGCACCACTAAGTAAAGACATGGGTAGTGGTGCACCTACTCCCTAAAAGACATGGGAAGGGGTGCACCTACTCCTGTCATATTGCTGGGCAGACTAGATGGACCATACTGGTCTTTATCTGCCGTCATTTATATGTTACTATAAAGGATAGACAAAGAAGGTGAGCCCTCCAAACTCATTTTCCTGCCACTAAGAGAACAAACACACCAACAAGTCTGTCATCCATCCCTGCTATTCGCAGGACAGAATAGACCCCATAGGCTGTAATTTCTGATGCAATAGTGTATAATCTTTAATCAATGCTAAATTGTTTTCTTGAGAAGCAATCATTTGGATTTCATGGTTATTCACTTTAGCACTCGTTCCATCCCGGACGTCCAGCCCCTCTGTATGTCGTTTGACCGGACATACAGAGGGGCTGACAATTCTGATCCCATGGGCCATGTGTAGCCCCGCAGGATCAGAATCATGATTCAGCCCGGCCTGTACATACAGGCACTGCCTTACTAACTCAGTCAGGGCTTTAAAATGGAGCTGCGGTGCCATGGCGTCCAGTTGCCATGGCACCGTGGCTCCATTTAAAAGCCGCAATGCCAGCTGCTGGACTTCAAAGGTGATTTCCCCACAGCCCGACCACCAATCTGACCTCCTAAGGTCAGGGTCAGACTGTGGGGAATGTTCTCGGGCCCCACTGCCAATCTGCACCCCAGGCCTGAAAAAAAAAACGTCCAGGGAAGTTATTCCATCTCAGAGGTTGAATAACTTCCCCGCACAAGTTGCCGGCCCTGGACATATAGGGCCGACATTAGAATCGGCCCTGTACATTCACGGCTGGCAACCGTCTACTGCCCGCCCAGACTCTGCCCCCAAGCCGCCCCTTCCCCGCCTCCATCTAACTTCACCATACAATCAGCAGGGAAGTTAGTCGCCAGCAGGGAAGGCACGAATAGCTGGGATGAACATCCCGCTGTTCGTGCAACAGAATAACCCCTTTGTGTCCTTAGAAAAAGTCTCCAAACAGACCATAACCGCTTTCATTAAAGTATTAGTGGAATTTACCATCATCCAAATGTCAGATGGAGACATATCTTGAGAAGATAAGGATTTAAAGGATCCTTAGAAACATCAACATATTTTAAAGAGGTGTATTGAGGGGCATGGGTGTGCCTCCAAAATAGATGTGTATTTCCCATTTTACAATGGGAAGTCATGTCTATTTAAAGAAAAATTGCTGGTCAGGATTTGCATCAGCCCTGAGGCATGCACAGGTACCAACTCTAGATTATATCTGGGTTCTCTAACAAGGAACACTTGCAAAGGCTGATGAAACTCCCCACCAACCCAACTCCTACCCCTATACCCCCCGCCACTCCCCGGTACCCACTAGACTCTTACTAAGAGTATTACCACTAGGGATCAAGCTTCCAAATAAGCATAAATACATCTTTTTGGCAGCTCGACCCCCTGATGGTAGTACTCAAAACTACCACTAATAATAGGTGCTGCTTTGATGATAGACCCTTGATGGTTGCGGCAACCAAGAATCCACAAAATTCTTGGCTGCAGCAACACAAAGGTGTAAAATGGAGATGCTCTTTATTTCAGCTATTTCATTTCTAAAACTGTTCTTCTCACTGAATGTGCCAGAAAATGGATATGCACCCATTTAGCTATTTTACAAAAGGCTCTGCATTCAGCAAAGCATTTGGCAAAATAATGGTGGAACTGAGTATGTCCTAACCTGGATGTCTCAATTCCACTCTCTGTGACCTATCTAAAATGGGCCTTCATTTATTGCATTTACTTCTATTATATAAGCCAACTCATGCTAATTCCTGTAAAAATCATAAGACTGCAAAATACTAGCTGTCGCAAAAGAGCAAAAGAAAATAGATTTTCTGAAACTGCAGAAATCTTCTGATTTTGTGTATTAAAAGTCAATGTAAGGTCATTCTCTGTTTATTGTGCTGCACTACCAAATAATTTGGTGATGCATCTCTTTATAAAGCCACAATAGATACTGAATGGAAAAATACAGAGTGCACACAATTAGTGTAATTTTCTAAAAAATAACAGCTCAGGAAGGCATATAAATACAGTGAATATACTGTATTTGTTTTATAAAAGACAGCATATTGTATGAACCATGTGCTATATACAATAGCCTAGCCAAAGCTCCTGCACTTATACCTCCTCTGAGACAGGACTAATGCTGTACATGTGTGTGTAAGTAGAAATTGATAAATATATGTGAATTTTATACAATACATACCTAATTGCTGATCCCGCCCTGTGAAACCCAATTCTACCCCAGAGAATAAATGTATATGTTGTGTACATAATATAGATGACTTAGGAAGCCGAAATCAGAACAACACATCACGAGCATCCACAAGAAGCTTTCGTCCATTTAACAGGGAACACATTCTATCTGAGACCCAATCCTTCCTCAACATAACCACGCCTGACCTTGAAGAACTGATATCATCCTGGAACTCCACTTAAATGCCATCGCACAACGCCCGGACTCCAACAACACAGCAAGGATGAAGAGAAACTCCGCCCCGTGGTTCTCTCCTGAACTACGATCTTCTCTTACTCAACTACGTAGACTTGAGCGCCGATGGCGCCGATCGCTCTCTATTGAAGATCAGACTGCCTACCAAACTCACCTCTCAATTCATCGTGAAGTTATCACAACCAAATGAAACAATATCACACCGACACCCTAAAGAGATCATTGAATAAAACAAGTGACATCTTCAACTTGGTTATATCCCTCTCGAAAGAACCATCTCCAGATCAGCTCAGTGTGATTCACCATCTAGAATACGCTGACTACCTGCAATCCATGATCTTTCAAACCAAAAAGGATTCAGCAGTTCAGTTTCAGGAACCAACAGGCCTAACCCTACTTGACAAGTTTTCTACACCTTCCACTAAATGCATTGAAGATACCATAGCATCCCTCAACACCTCCACCGCACAGACTGGACCCATGCCCAGCTTCTGGATCAAGGAACTACGTGATGTGTTCAGTCCATTCATCGCAAACCTTATGAACCTCTCCTTCACAACAGGATACTTCCCTGCATCACTCAAGCAGACATCCATTAGGCCATTATTGAAAAACCCCAAGCTTGACCCGCAAAAAGCCGATTCTTATAGGCCAATAGCCAGTATTCCCCTCCTAGCCAAGATAACTGATAAAGAGGTACAACGGCAAATTCAAAATCACATAGACTCCGCGGCTCCCCTAGACCACTGCCAACATGGGTTTAGAGAATATCATGGAGTCGAGACCCTACTCACCAGCCTATTCAACGTTATAATCACAGGCACAGACAACATCCATCAAGGTTTTGTGCTCATCTCTTAGACATCGCCGCTGCGTTCGACTCGGTGAGTCACGAAATCCTCCTTGGAAGGTTAAAAGAGAAGGGCATCTGCAACACTGCGCTAGGTTGGTGTAAAATCCTATCTGGAAGCAAGATGGCAATACGTGAAGTCCGGATCAGAGGAATCAAAACACTTCCATCAAAAACAAGGTGTACTCAAGGCTCCTCCTTGTCCTCCCTACTATTCAATATTTACATGCAGCCCATCTGTGACATCATAAGATCATTTATCGTGAGCTGATTGAGATATGCATATGACATTCTTTTATACATTCCATTCTCCACAGCCCAAAAATACCTAGCAACACAAATAGTATGATTCAATGCTGTCTCAGCGAGGCTCCAATCACAGAATCTACTCATACAACATAAAAACGACGGAGGTCTTTTCATCTCAAGAGACCCCAACTTTACTCCTCCAGCCCATGTCAGTGTTAAGGAAGCTGACTTACTAACCAAAGAAACAATAAGATACCTTGGAGTTACGTTGGACCAACGCCTGGATATGAAACACCACATAAACAACATTGTCAAAGCTGTATACTTCAAAATCCGCTCACTCAGGCATCTGCGATCCCTGCTAGACCCAGATGACTTCCGGACCATATACCAAGCGTAATACTGCCTCACTTCGACTTTGCAAAACGCCATCTTACAAGGGCTCCTCAATCCACACTGACCCATTACAGCTGGCCATGAATGCTGCAGCAAGGGGTCTACACGGAGCAGCCATAAGTGACCCACATGACCCCCATTCTCAAACAACTTCACTGGTTACCTATCCATGGGAGAATAATCTTTAAGACCCTACTCCTAGCATTCAAGGCAATCAAAGGTATTTCATCCCCCTTCACTCACGGTCCTTATTCACATGGTGCCCCCCAACAGGTCCAGAAGAGCGATAGCCATAAACCTACTAGTAACACCAAAGGCATCGTCAAAGTGCAACATATCAACCACAAACAGGGCTTTCAGATACTATGTACCTAAATGCTGGAATGCTCTACCCCCTGACACCAGGGCTATTGCCGACCTATCGCAGTTCAGGAAGGCTCTCAAGTACCATCTTTTCCTGCAATGCTACCCAACTACCAATGGCACCTAGACATCCCCTCTGAAGAAATGACCCACTTTGGAAACAACCCTCACTTTCATTATGATATTTGTACTCATTGCCATGTAAATATCTCATGTATATAATTGACCCCCCTGTATCCAAGTTACTCATACCATGTAAATATCTCATTTATATAGTGACCCCTGTTATCCATGTTTGGACCCCTGTTCGATGTAAAACCAAACAGTTTGTTGTCATGGTCGTTATGTTATAATGTAAACCGCGCTGATACCAAATAGTGCGGTATATAAGAAATTGTAATAAATAAATAAATAAACCATTTGCAAGTATAAATAGTGGACTTAGATGTATGAAATGGCATGTAAATGCGTGTGACAATTTCAGAAAAGCTTAGACTTACAAGCATAAGTTTATAACATACTGCCTACTATGTGTGAAGGCCAAGTAGATGTCTATTTTAAGCCTATTTTTATAAAATTCTAAACTAAAAATGGGAGCAAACACATTGAAGCTACATACATGTATGCCTCTTCGGGAGCATGCATGCCTATTTTATAAAGAATGCATACATTATGCTTCCACCTTTCTCTAGCTAAACTCAGCTTCCGAACACAACTACACATGGGTTACACAAAAGTATATGCCTTCAAGGCACCATATATATTTACGCGCATATCTCCGAGGTAATTTTATAAAAGGCTTTTTCTAGGCCTAAAATAGCCTTTATGTGTAAAAAAAGTATTTCTAAAATTACCCTCTACATATACATACGTATATGTGTTAATGTCTGTAGAATCATATCTCCACAAGGCTTATTTTTATTCATTTGGGATAGCTTGCTTACCTGTGAAATTCCAGCCTGTTTGAGAAACATTTAGAGGTTGCCGCATTTTGAACATTTTATGGATGGGAAAAGGCATTTATGCATTGAAAATATTCCCTTTTAAGGCTCAGTTCAGGATGATTGCAGATGTGTCCAAGAATATCACAGATTTTGCTCTGTCAGTCTTGTTTACGTCAACAGTGGAATGAAGCACCATTTGCAATCCGAGCTACTCTCAATTATATCAAATTTTTTATCACTAAAAACCCAGAAACCTCTGGGTCGCCAGGAGTCAGCACTGACTTGAAGGCACACATTGCATTGCAAGACTTACCCAAACCAGGCTGTGAATTTTCAAGGCACCTCTGTTTTTTGTCTGAACATTTGGCAGGCTTAGCCCTTTTTGATGACAGTTTCAGCAGAAACAAAGAAAAACATGGTTCAAAACCTTCAGCAGCCATCTTTGCTAGACATTCCAGATGTGTGCTGTTTAGTTCAGATAACATCAAAACTGCCAAATGGAGTGACCTCTAAATGTTGTTTATTTTCATTAAAATTGTGTGTGTTTGTTATAAATATTATAAAGAACCAAACCAGCCTTGTGGAGAACTGAAATCTGTTTTTGTGGACCACCCCTATATATATAGAGAGAGAGAGATCTCTGTATCTAGAGAGAGTCACACACAAGGTTTTAAAGGCACAGAAAGGATATGTGTTATGGCCATATTCTGGGTGGTCATTTAAGATAGACTTTTTGTTAATGACAATACACATATCTCTACATTTTTACTCCAAAGCATTTAAAGCTGTTCAAAGCCACACACAACTCCTGACAGTCTTATAGGTGTGTTCAGGCCAAACATTTCCATTTTGCTTAGTTTCTTGTGGCATTTATGGGATTTTTTGTATTTTATTCAGGTTTTTTAATGTTTTTTTTTCCATTTTGGGGTCAATGTCAATAGTGTGTACTATTGTACAATAGTGCATACCATTACTCTAACAGTGTGCACTGTTGTTCAGTGATATGCCCTACTGAATACTATTCTTCAGTAGTGTGTCTACTCATTAATATATTAGGCATTACTGTACAATAGTGCAGACTATCGGCAATACAGAAAAAATCATGAAATTTCTTTTTTTCCTATTGTTTCAGATGTAAATTCCCTATCCTTTTCTATATATGATAACGTGTCAGAAGAATTTTGCATTTATTTATTTATTTTATTTATTTATAGTCACTTCTATACCGCGCTATTCAGCATCAGCGCGGTTTACAATAAAACAATGAAAGACACATTTCCAATAGTACTTTGTGTTTACAGATGAACAGGACATATAACTTGGATAACAGGGGTAACTATTTACAAATTTATAACATGGTCATGTGCTCATTTTGGTTTCAGTCGAGGGGGATTTGGGTGGTTTCAGCAGTTTGTGCTGAACTCCTATTGGTTTCCGGGTAATGCAGGAGGAAGAGGTAGTGTTTCAAGGCCTTCCTGAATTGGAATATGTCAGGGATTGCTCGGATGTTGTGTGGGAGGTTATTCCAGATTATTGGTGCATAGAATTTGTAGGCCCTGCTAGATGTTGACTTGGTGCATTGCGTTATTGATCGTGGGACTATCAAGGTGTTTTGCGCTACTGACCTTCTGTCCCTGTTGTGTGGTGTCGTCTGGATTAGCTCTGCTAGCGATGCTGATGAGAGCCCTTTGGTGGCTTTGAAGGTGAGTAGCATGGTCTTGAATGTAAGTCTACCTTGTATCGGGAGCCAATGGAGTTGTTTCAGAATGGGTGAGACATGGTCTTTCCTGGATGCTCCGTGTAGTACTCTTGCTGCGGTGTTCATTGCCATTTGCAGTGGGTTCAAAGTGGTTTGGGGGAGGCCTTGCAGTATTGCGTTTGCATAATCGAAATGCGGGATGATTAGTGCCTGATAGATGGTCCTGAAGTCGTCTGGCTCCAGCAGGGATCGCAGGGATCTAAGGGATCTAATTTTATGATATACTGCCCTTACAGTGTTACTTATGTGCGCCTTCATATCCAAGTTATGATCTAATGTGACGCCGAGGTACCTGATAGCGGGTTTGGTCTGGAGGTCTGCTTCCTTCACTTTTAAGACTGCCGAAGCGGTGAAGTTATGGTTCCTTGTAATGAACATCACCTCCGTCTTCTTGTGTTGAATCCTGAGGTTTTGGGATTGTAGCCAGTTGGATATTTCATTTATGCAGCTTGTTATTGGTGTGAGGTCGGGGTTCTCTGTTGCAAAAGGTGTGTATAACAGCACGTCATCTGCGTATATCATGCAGTTGACGTTGAAAGACCGGATCAGGTTGCATATAGGCTGCATGTATATATTGAACAGCAGGACGGAGAGGGAGGATCCTTGTGGGACCCCATGGCTTTGGTGGAATGGATCTGATGATGTGTCTCTGGATCGTACCTGCTGTCATCTGTCAGAGAGGTAGGACCTGCACCACTCGAGTGCTTTACCGGAGATTCCTTTCTCTTCGAGGCGTTCTAGGAGGCGCTCATGGCTCACGGAATCGAACGCTGCAGCGATGTCAAGGAAGACAAGGACGAACCCTTGGCGGATGTTGTCAATGCCTGCTATTATGTTGCTGAAGAGTGTGGTGAGAAGGGTTTCAACCCCGTGGGCGTCTCTAAATCCATGATGACATGGATCCAGTGGTGTGTTGGAATCAATGTGATCTTGTATTTGTCTCTGAACTTCCTTTTCCATTATTTTTGCTATCGGTCTGTAGGATTCCGGCTTCAGTTGGTCGAGCTTGTTGTTTTTTAGTAGAGGTCTTATTGATGTGTGTTTGAGGGTGCGTGGGAAAGACCCTGTTGTGAATGATTGTTCCATGAGTCTGGATATGACGGGACTGAGGTCAGTCCGTAGTTCTTTGACCCAGAACGCCGGGCATGGATCAGCTTGAGCGGTGGTCGTGTTGATGTCCGCTATGGTGTCTTCGATGCTTTGTTTGGGCGGTGTCATGAAGGTAGTGAGTGGTGTTTGATTGCAAGGCTCAAGGATAGTGCTGGGCACTGGGTTGTTGTTTATCCAACAGAGTTTGGTTTGTAGATAGTCAGCATATGTTTGAGGATGGATTCCGTTTGCTTGTTCTGAAGCAGGTTCCATTGTGAGTCGTTTAACTAGGGCAAACAGGTCACGAGGTTTGTTCAGGGCTCTTTTTAAGGTGTCAGCGTGGTGACATCTCATGGCTTCTGTCACTGCGGTATGATGCGTTGTGAGCTGTAGGTTGTATGCACTTTGGTTTACTTCTGAGCGTGAGCGGCGCCATCGTCTCTCCAGTTTCCTTAGCGTTGTGAGTGAGGCTTTCAGCTCTGCTGAGTACCAGGCTGCTGAGGGTCGTTTCCCATGTGGTTTGTTATTTGATGGGCGAACAGCGATTGAGCTGAGTATCTCATTCCAGTCAGAGACGAGATCGTCTGGGTTGTGTACTGGTGAGGTTATTAGTGGGAGTGCTGCGTTCAGGATTAGGTCTTTGTTGAATGGTTGGAATCTTCTCGGCGAGGCGCTGGGTTGACCACCTGCTGTGCTTTCTCCCTTTTGGCCACGGCTTGGCTGGGGAACTTGGAATAGGATTAGCATGTGGTCTGACCACGGGACTGCGGTGATTGATAGTTCAGGGATGGTTGGTTTGCTGATGGTTGTCTCTGTTGTGAATATTAGATCTAGAATGCCTCCTTTTATATGGGTTGGTTCCTTGATTAATTGGCTGTAACCTAGATCCTTCAGGGCTTCGAGAAATGCCATTGAGTGAGAGTCTTGCAGGGAGGGGAGGTTGAAATCTCCTAGCACCCAGCTTGCTGTATGCGGGCTCTGGGAGTTTGAGGCCATGTCAATTATCGTTGATAGTGCATCTGGGTCAGCTGATGGAGCTCTGTATAATAGATTGATGGTGCAGCACTTGTTCTCTATCGAGACTGTGTCTAGGAGTGGCGAGCTGGCTGCATCTTTTATGCTGAACTGAAGGTCAGATCTGGTGATGGCGAGGACTCCACCTCCTCTTTTGCCAGATCTGTGACATGTATGGATGGAAAAATTAGCGGGCAGGAGCTGGTTGAGTAGCACGTTGTCATCACAGGAAAGCCATGTCTCGGTGATCAGTAGTAGGTCAAGGTTGTGTAGTGATATCATATCTGAAATGACCAGCCATTTCTTACGTACTGATCGGGCATTTATAAGGGCACATCTCAGGAGTTGGGGGAGGGGGTTTTCTCCCTGTTTCTTCTTCTTGCTGTGTTGTAATGCTACCTGTAGGAGGTGGTGGTGGTAAGATTGGGTAGTTTCTCTTGATTCGTAGAAGGGGGCATCTGGCCACCTCCTTCGGTGACTGTGGATAGTTGGTATGTGATTGTTGCTAGCGTGAAGCCCAGTGACGTTGCTTAGGCCTGTAGCGAGGAGGTAGAGGGTAATGGTGATGATGCAGGATAGGGCCATTTTGTGTGCTTTGGTTGGGGTGTGGGTCTGGGCTGGGATGTTGGTTGGTGGTGGGTCAGGAGTGTTGTCTGGTCGCAAAAACTTGTAATAGCTTTGGTTCAGTTGTAGGAAGGCTGAAGATTGTGGTGGGGCTCCCAATCTATCGGGGTTACTGGAGCTTACACATTACACTTTACACCAAGAGACAAAGATTCCTCGAGATTTCAGCTTGCAGCTATACTGTCTGTTAGTGGCGGTTGATAATGGTAGCTAGTGGCAGGTAATGTTAGATAATGGCAGATTACACAAGCATCCTGTGTCAGAGCTAACTAGAGCTGGCTGGTTACACAGTTATACAACATACATCGGAGGTAATTGTAGATGGTAGGTTATGCTGGGAATATCTGAACACATGTAAGAATAAGACTAATGGCAGATTCCTAGCATCCCCTAAAAGGAGTAATGAGGCAGATTTCTTTCTTTTTTTCTGAGCAAGACAGGTCTGAAATGTGTCATTGGTAGTTTTTAGCCAATTATTTCAGATCCTCCCTAAACTCAAGTGACCCCTACCTAATAGTTTTTTTTTTTCTAAAGGTCCGCCTACTCTACTAGCTGTTGTTTCATGTATTCAAGTAGTCCATTCTTTAGTTAATCAGACCTATAATCCTTCAGCTATAATCAGTCTGGCCTAGTTCTTCCCAACACTGGTTTCACTGCTTTAACTCAAAGTCTCTAATTTGTTTTTTGTCTGTGTCTCTTGTCATTGTAACTTGAATTGATTCTTAGAGCCAGGGGGCAAGAGCTACCTTTTCTGTATCTCTGCATAGCACTGATAATAATAACTTTAATAATATTCACATTTGTAACCTTTTTACTCTGTCGTGGTCTCTTACAGTCTAAACCACGTTCCAATAGCAAATGTTCTTATTTTCCAGCCTGCTCCTACAGCTATTTACCACAGCCTTCTTTCTGATCTCAAAATATTAAAGCTACCCACACTAGTTTGCTAATAAAGCATTCCGTTTTGTACACAAATATTTGCATAAATTTCAAATCAGGAGTAAAATATTATGAATTACAAAATCAAAAGAGCCAAATAATTGAATAATTTGAACTCTAGCCTAAACTATTTCAAAAGTAGAGAAAGCATTGCCACTGTGTGGCTCCATTTATTAACATAGATAAATCCATTTCTGGTTTTACCTAATTGCCCACATGTGATATGATTATGATTGCAATTTTTTAATTTGATACATCACCCCTCATTTAATATTGGGCAATTTACAATATATAAAGAGATATATATCATTTAACACAAACCATAAAACTAAAAATGTACAATTATATCTATCCAGAAAAGCATTTATACATAGAGAGAGAGGCATTTATGGTCCTTTCTCTCTTAAGGCAATTGGAACACAGGTCTATGCATGTAAAAGGGTAATACTCCAACCAGATCAACTTGTCCAGAGAAAGGTTTTGATTCTGAATAAAAATGTGCATTCATTTTTTATTAGCATGCATACAGTTTTTTAGAACACATTAAAATGTCTAGTGCACATGAAGGATCCAGTTAATACTACTACTACTGCGCATTTATATAGCGCTTCAAGTCATATGCAGCACTGCACAGACATGTAGGAGACAGTCCCTGCTCATCAGAGCTTACAATCTAGTCAAGACAAACACAGAAGGTGTAGGCAGGGACAAAGCAAGGGAAAGAAAAAGGGAATAAGTGCATACTAAGTATAATGCATGGACATGTTAACAGTTAAAGTGATGACTTGACACATAGCACACACTAATTATGTTAACTGCATCACATGGAATGAGGCAGGAAAGGGGTGTAGACTACACCTCACAATTAATGCATGGTAACTTTTTGCTTGTAACTATAACCACAGCAGAAAGGCAGATTACTTAATGCAACTTCATCCAATCATCCCTTTACCTATCTGCATCTTCTCTTCCAAGTCCTTGATCTATCCTTTACTTTCTACATGGCTTTCTTTCAGTCCTTATTTATCCCTTCACCTCTTTATCCTGCCATTGTGATACCTCCTCCCCCCTCCAAAGAAGCCTTATCTCCCAGAATGTTCCATCAGACCTGTCAGATATGAACTTTCACATATAATCCAACAAAGTCAATAAGGGTTTCTCAAGGGGTTATGCTAGCTCCTATCCCCATAAAGACAAATAGGAATCATGGTCCATCCAGGGAATAGGGAAAGTGAGAAGATATTTGAGGGAGTAGAGGAGGAACAAATGAAGCCATGAAAAGGGCTGTGATAGTGAGTAAAATCATGAATGCTCAGTGACAGTGGAAGGAGAAGTAAGGCCAAACCAGGGAGATAGTAAAAGAAGTGAAAAAAATGAGAGAGTCCACTGGATCCCCTGCAGTTTTTCTCTTGCATCATCTGTTGACGGACTCTTGATGTTAGCAGACAACTCCAGAAGAGACAAAGTCAACTAGACACTTATTTTAGGGGTTACCAGTTGTGTGTGTATCTACTAGAAAACTTTGTGTTGTACAAACAGGAACACCACTGTGTTCAAAATTTAGAGGTTGGCCTTACAGAATATTATGAACATCTTCAAGGGAGGAGGCGTTCTGTTTGTAGAGTAAAGGAGAGGAGACTGAAGGAAGTGGTTTGATGAAAAGAAGAATGCTGATAAAGCTGTAAAGAGTGTTTCAGGAAACCTATTAAAGAGGAAAAATGCCCAGCCTCTGGCAAAACTAGTTTGCAGGAAAACTCCGGTGAAACAAGGCCTAGTTTCTGGTAACTCAAAAACAGACAGGATCTATCATGCTTTATCCAGTGAAATGGATTGTCATGGAAGAAAAATTGAATCAAGAGGCCAATTTTTTAGGAAAACATAAAGTGGTAAAATTTAATATGCTGGAGTTTCCTCTGTCTAGATATCTAAAGTTGAACAGGAAACTAGGAATAGGATTAATCCTAAAATGAATTAGGATTACAAATAAATAACAACATATTGAACTTTGACAACTCTGAACTCCAAAAACACGTTAAAGTTTTATGTGAACTGTGGCCACTCAATTTTGCCCATGGAGCAACTTGCAGGTACTTCTACTGTGACTACAAGTCAGATGCATTTTGGAGCTGCACGTTTGCGTGTCAGCAATTATTTCAGAGCACAAGCAACATTCAGTGCTACTTCAGAGAGTATTTGGACATCATTTCTTCTAAGTGCCTTCAGCAATGATTCCACTACTGTACATGATCGGATGAACTACTTATTAAAGAACCCTTAAAACATCAGTATATCTAAATTCTCAGAGCTAGTTAGTAAGGATATGCATTCATTAGAAATGAAATAGGCCGCGGGGCCACGTACCCGCCTGCCGTTGGTAACCGGGGGAGCGGCGCAGTGCATGGTCCCGGCTATGGGATGGCCTCATGGGAGAAGGGGGTGGGGGGGGGAGGAAGAGGACAGCGTCATTTGAATCAATTGGCTCCCGTGGGGGATTGAGTTGCGTGGGAGCCAATGAGCCTTCAGAAGGAAGGAGGGTTTTAGTGACCGCGAGGGCCAGAGGGAAGGCAGTCTTCGTTGGAGAGCAGGCGGGGAGGATAGTAGCCGGTGTTGTTCGGGAGGATCGAGCATCGGTCATGAGACAGCCTCTGGAAGACTGCAGGGAGAGCGGTAGGCTTCAATCGCTCAGCAGGCCCCGAGAAAAATGGCTTGCGGTGAACTGTGGGCCTGGTTTCCTACAAGAGTTCCCCAAATATTACCAATTACCAATGAATTGCATAGACAACAGTTGTATAAGCATAAGAGGGTCCTGGGAAAGAGCTTTGCAGGAAGCCTGCAAACACCTACAAATTTATGCTGAATTTGCTGAAACTCTTTAGAATTTGAAGCAGAGAGGTATATATAAGACAGCAATTTTAGAGGGTTTTGGACAGTGTTTTTCTCCCCTTGCAGAGAACACGCTGCCCGCCATCTCGTAGACAGAGCATTTGCTATTCTGCATTTACAATTATTTTTGCTATGCTAAATAAAAGTCTTTGTAGCCAAGCAACTGTTGTCTATGCAATTCATTGGTAATTGGTAATATTTGGGGAACTCTTGTGGGAAACCAGGCCCACAGAATGGAGCAGGCAGCTGAGCTGTGGTCAGAGTCAGTCGAGGCACATGGCAGACAGGGCTGGAATTTTGTTGCAGGAGCCGGGCTGGACACAGCGGGTGTATAATCAGGCAAGTGGAAGCTAATTGGGGGAGGATAGGGGCAGTATTATCAGATTAAAAATAAAGAAAAAAACTATACTAATAGAAACATTTAAAAATTAATTAGAGATTGTGTATTCAAAAGTCTAACTATGCCTCCCAGGGGCCGGCTGACTCGTGGCAGAGGGACAGGAAGATTGGTAAGGGCAAGGGGGCAGCAGGCCACGTCGAGGCGGGACGGACAGGGGGAGTTGCTAAGTGCAACTGGAACAGAAAGGAATAGGCGTATAGGGGAAGCTGGGAGAAGGGCTAAGGGGCATCGCAGAAATGGAGCGGGTGGTAGGGGGTCTTCTGGACCCAGGCTACCCAGGAGGGGGCACGGGGGAACAATGCATTTGCCTACGGGGGAGGGGTGGGGTTAGGGCTCGGGGGGTTAGTGAGCCCAGGGGTGGGGTTCCTTCTGCGGTTGATCAATTTCATGGCAGGGGGTGTGGGGCTAATTGGAATGTGGATGAGAATATATCCTTGCTAAGCCAAATACTGGAGGATAGGAGTGGGAATGGAGCTTGGGTGGCTTTCAGGGATGGGGGGGGGGGCAGGTCAAGGACAAGGTATGCAGTGTCCTCCGTGTTGGGAGGATGGAGCTGGTGTAGGAAGGGGAAGCAGCTAGATCAGTCTAGAAGGACAGGGTCTTGCTTGTCATTTCGGATGGCCGGTGATGGAAGGGGGATACTACCCGTCAGCTTGGGAGCATTGGCGTGGTAGAGGGCTAGGATCTTCTAGAGTGGAGTGGCTGGGGGTGTGGCAGTCTCCTTGGACTCCGGCAGTTTCCCCCCTGTGTTTTCTTTTTTGCCTCCACAGGTACCTGCAGCATGGCAGCTAACAAGTGGCCAAGGAGAGAGAGGTCAAATACGAGGGGAACATGGAGGCGAGAGCGACAGCAAGGAGCGATTGGATGGAGGTGGTGGCGGGGGATCCGGAAAGAGTGCCTCAGAGTCAAAGGGATCAGCAGGAGCTGGGAAGTGGTCCAATGGTGGCAGAGTCCAGGATGGGTGAGGCAGGTGAGTTACCAGCGGGGCGCGAGGATGGGGTGCAGAAGGAGAGGGGTACGCACATTGGGGTTGGGGTGAAAGCACGGAAGAAGAGGAGGCATTCCTGCAGGTGACATCGCAGTTTGGAGTCCTCCTCCTCTTCATCAGGGGATTCCTCTGCAACCTCTTCTGGGGCGGAGGGGACAGTGCCGACAGTGGGCAATAGCATGACAGCGGCGGCCGGGTGGGGCAAGGGGACACCCACACTAGCATCATTTTCCGAATTATGGGAAGGAGTTCCAAGGAAGTTGCGCCGGAAGATTCGGAAGAGACGATATATAGACATTTTCTGTCTATTGGATGGTAGGAAGAGGTCGGGAGAGAGTAGGAAGAAGAGGAAGGAAGACGAGAAGGCAGTCAAAAAGGTCTCGTGTAATGTCCTAAACTGGACGAGAGCCTTCTTGCGGTTAGCTAGCGTATAGGGGCATCATTATCCAGAGCATTATGGGATGTTGCTGGCCTTTGCGGATTCCATCTTGGAGGCGGCACAGACACATGAGGGTTGGGCTTGGCTCAATTACGATTAGACATTCCGAGATAAGATGGAGGAGAATAAGTTATTGTCCTGGGGGACACAAGATATTAATCTATGGTTGACACAAATGTTGACAAGGTCTGGAATTGGGAGGGCGGGTGGAGCTAAAATAGGAGGGGCGGTTGCTACAAGGAAGGGGCGGTCCTTTCGTGCAGGTGGGTCTCCTGCCCTGCAGCGAATGGCGAGTGGCAGAGTGGGAGATATTTGCTGGCGATACAACAAGTCATCGTGTCCATTTCCAGATTGCATGTTCTGCCATGCATGTTCCATCTGTAATGGGGGACATGCAGCTATCAAATGTGTTAAAAAGGGGCAGCCCCTACCCCCCTGTCAACCCCCAAACAGCAATGACTTGCTGGGCCTAGTCTCGACGCCAATACGGATTAAGGCCGTAGCTTGAGCGGTATCCAAGGTTAAAGGATAGGGAGCTGCTCAAAAAGGGGTTTCAGTTGGGTTTTGTTATACCTGTGGAGGGACAGGTGGTATCGGGAAAGGCTCGGAACTCTGTCTCGATGCAGCATTTTTCTCACATTGTGAGGGATAAGTTGAGGGTTGAGTTGGATTGGGCACGATCACAGGTCCGTTTTCAGAGCAGCCATTCGCAAACTTTGTTGTTTCCCCGTTAGGAATTATACCAAAAAAAGAACCTGGGAAGTTCCGGTTGATTCATAACCTGTCCTTCCCGGCGGGATCATCGGTGAATGATGATATATCAAGGGAGCTGTGCACAGTTCGCTATGCTTTTGATGCGGCAGTGGATTTGGTGAGAAGATGTGGTCCCAGTTGATTGATGGCAAAAGTGGACATCAAATCAGCTTTTTGCTTACTGTTGGTGCATCCGTCTGCATTTCATTTGTTAGGGTTTTGTTTTGATGGAAATAGTTATTTTGATAAATGTATGCCAATGAGTTGCTCAGTTTCCTGCTCCTATTTCAAAAAGTTTAGTACCTTTATGCATTGGGCTTGTCAGACGGCTGCCTAGGGTGAGAACTTACACAATCTTGACAATGCATATATTCATATGATTCTTGCAAGGTATTGTGGGTATTGTAGTTCATTCACTCCCAAACACAGCTGATGACAATAATTTGAGTTGTGAAACCAAGTGGTAAGATCAATAAAATACTTCTTTTATTGATGGGGTTTTAATTCACCCAGCACATGTATGCTTGATAGCACTATAATTGTGTGTACTTGCTTGCAGTGTTTAAAATGGATAACAAAAAGTCACAAAGTAAACCAGAAAACAACCTTCAGCTTGTCAGGCAATTAGCTAATGTTTTCTTAGCAAGTAATTACCAAATACAAAGGCACAAAGTAAAGAATAAACTTTGCTGGTTAGGTTAACTTCTGCTTATTTTCCACGCCCATCTCAGCAGTGATTCTCCCTTGCTCACACACACAATCAGGTGCAGCCCTAATTACTATCAAGGGACCAGCTGAAAGCCTTTAGCTGGCTGGCTGCTACTGTGTGAGCCCAAATCCTGCTTTAATGGCTGTTTGCAGTGGAAATAAAGAACAAAGTTAGGTTTCTTTGTGATGGCTGATGTGTTTGCTCAGAGAAAACTAGCCATAGCATTTAGATAAAGAACAGTCCATGTAAATAGTTTCATCTGCTGTATTTCCCCCTGCATCAACAATCATAGGGTCAATATCATACATTGGCACAGATGAGTCTTTCATTAAGGCACTATCATGAGAATGCTTATTCCCTTGCTGCCATTCTCTATTATAGATAGGGTCTGGATCAGTGTTCATACCTGAGCCTCTCCTGCTATCATTATTCCTCTCTGTATAGCCTGGCCAATATGTAATCCAATTCTGATGTCCAGCCTTCCAATCTTGATCCCTGGACACTGGATCTTCTCTCACATACCTTCTGGCCTTGGTCTGAAAGTCCCTTCCACATGCAGTCTTCTCTCTTCCAGGTAGCCACTGGTGATTCCTATCTCTGCCACTCCATTCCTCTGGCTGAATCCAGTCCAATGGACTCTGCTGGCCTTTGGAATACCTCCCAGTATGAGTACTGCCTTGGAATCTCCCAGACCTTCCAATGGCCTTTCTTCTCTTCCTTCCAGAGAGTTTCCTTCTCTCTCTATCTGCTTGGCTTGGCTTCTGTTTCTCCAGGTGATACTGGTGCTTGTAGCCGTTGCTGAAGCTCTCCCCTCTGTAGCTCTTCCTGAAGCTGTTCTTGAAACTGTTGCTGAAACTGTTTCCTGAAGAATAATCTCTATTCTTATTCTTTCCTAATGTGTGCTGCTCCCTAACACAGCGCAGCTGTGTTGAATCAAGCCCTGCCCTTTGAGATGAGTGCTTAGGGATTACCTCATAGCTCTCTTGATTGCACACACATTCTCTCACTTCAGCCCCTCTCATGGCTGCTGGAAAGCTGGTGCATTCTGGGACTGGTAGTCTTTTATGTGAAAACTCTGTTTTCTCAATTCTACCAGAACTGACAGGTTGCTTGTTCAGAGTCACATCATCTTTTCTATAGCTCCTACCTGAGCTATGATAAGCTTCCTTATCACAGGCTTTGGTAGCACAGGTAGGATGCGTGAATGTGGTGCATTACCTAGATGACTTCCTTTTCGTGGGTGAGGCTCAATCAAGCCGGTGCCAGGAGCTATTGGAGGGATTCGTTGAATTGTTCCATGTATGGGGTGTTCCATTGGTTGTCAGAAAAACTGATGGCCCTTCGACAAGCATCACGTTTCTGGGGGTGGAGCTAGATGCGGTAGAAATGGTTGCTCATTTGCCAGTAGAGAAGGTATGGCGGCTTAGGGTGTTAGTAGCCAACGTATTGGGGTCGAGTAAGATAATGTTGAGAGAGATGCAGGCCTTGATAGGCTCATTGAATTTTGCATGCAGGGTTATTCCAATGGGTTGCGTGTTTTTACGTCAGTTGTAAGCGGCTACATCAGGAGTGCTGAAACCTTATCACCGTATTAGGCTTTCAAGGAGTATGCGGGTGGATTTGAGAGTTTGGGATGTGTTTTTGAAAGAATTTAATGGGACGACGGTGTTGATGGAGGAGGAGATTTCCAGTTTCGACTTACAACTATTTACAGATGTGGCGGGAGGTTTGGGATTGGGGATATACTTCGGTGGTGCATGGTGCACGGGGGGCTGGCCACAGGAGTGGCATGAGGCGGGCTTAACCAACAACATAGCATTCTTGGAGCTGTTTCCAATTTTGGTGGTATTGTACTTGTGGCCGGACAGGCTGCGCAATCACAAAGTAGCTTGGTGGTGCGACAATGCGGCGGTGGTTAGCGTAGTTAACCACTATGCGCCTTGATGCATAATGAGAGACATGGTGTTAGCCTGTTTACGTTTGAATGTATCAGTGAAAGTCTGCCACATTCCAGGTTATACTAACAGAATTGCTGATGCTCTTTCCCGTTTCAAGTGGGATCTCTTCCGGACTCTGGCACCAGATGCGGACGACGAGGGAGTGATTGTCCCGAAGCATTTATGGCAAATTGGCCTCAAGAAATGCTGAATCTGCAATGGAGTTCGGTATCACCAGCGATGTGATCAGCTTATCGACGAGGCTATGGCAGAGTGGTGGACTTCTTGGTGGCTCGAGGATGGCAGCCAGGACGGGTGTCTGATCAGCTCCCTGGGACAATATGTTGTGTATACCAAGGCTTTAAGGGGCATCGAGAGCAACAGTGCGAACACATTAGGCAGGGTTTGCCTTCTTCGCCAGAGTGTTAGGTTGGAGCTTCCTGGTTGGAGGGTTCCTGACTCGCAGGCTTTTACAGGGCTGGGATTGGTCCTGCCCACTCCGGGCAATGGCAGAAAGCCCATAACGCATGACTTGCTTGTGAGGTTGTGCGCAGCCTTACCCCTAGTGGTGGTGTCTCTGTATGAAGCCACTCTTTTTCAGGCAGCTTTTTGCGTGGCATTTTTCGGTGCCTTCCGAGTGGGCGAGTTGGTAGTGGAGTCCAGCCGGGCAGAGATTGGTGGAGGTATGCGGAGGCAGCATGTGAGGGTGTTGGAGGAGGAGCTAAGGATATGGCTGGCAAAATCCAAGACGGATCAGGTGGGTAAAGGAATGTGGGTGGTTTTAAGGGTGATTGGCAGTGCTTTGACATGTCCAGTAAAAATCACTTGAAATCCGTTTAATATTTTAAACCCACCAACCAAGAACCATTCACATATATCGCTGTGCAAAATATATCACTATATAGAATACAGGCCTCAGTAGAATCTTAAAGCACTACAGCAAGGGTGTTAACCCATTAACTGTGCCTCTCATCACATCAATGGCCCGTTTCTTATAACGATATATTTGTAAAGTTTAACCTATAACACAATTCCTCAGCTATCTCTCACAAAATTTGCATGTGAGCTAAAGGAATACATACAAAATCAACAATATATTTGTGAAGCTTAATCTATAACACATTTCCTCAGCTATCAATTTCTCATCAAATTCTCATTTGAGCTGAAGAAATAAATAAATAACACAGGTACACTAAAAAAAATTTTTTAAACTGCCTCTAATGTTTCGATTGACTTTTACGTTTTTTGGTGCGCTGAATCCAAATCTGGTAACCAATTTGCTCCATCACGTACAGATTTTTTGCTACATTGGGTTAGCAGTTGAGGTGAACGTTTCAGATTGAGTGCGATCGAGATAAAAGTTTCTTGGATGAATTCTTTATACTAATTGTTTAGTAGTTATTCAAATAAGAATAAAGAAAATTGTAACAAGGCAGCACATAAGAATAGAGTAATGTCTACAAAACACACTGTGATGGTAGGAAAATTGTCTGCACTTAAAACAGCGAGATGTGCACAAACATTGAGCATATAAGAGCGAGGTTAGACACAAAGCAAAGCAAAGAAATGTGCAAAAATGTTGTACAGGTATGTATGTAAGAATAGAAAACGCAAACCACACCATTGCAATACATGAAGACAAACACCCGATGGTGTGAAAATAAAATTCTAATAAATGAGATCCGACACTGTGGTAATAACTAGCAAATTTTTATTTCATATTTTAGTATAACGTCGATATTTGTCAACACAGTTTAGATTTTAAAGTCATTCTTGGGTCAATCAATCTCCTGGTGGGCCCGTTCTTCTTCCCCCGAATGATTCTCTTGGTGCGCTGCTTGGCGCATTTTTCATCTGGGTTTCCCGCAGCAGCAACCAGCAGAAATCAGCCATCATAGTGGTGTTCCATCTTCCTTGGTACCTTCTCTCTGCGTCTTGATGTCCTGGTGAAACCTCTCACCTTGTTCTTCACGGTACACCCCCAGGGTTTCGGGACAGTAGTTCACCTGGGAGTGCACGACATGGACGGTCAGGCTCATGGTACCGCCTTGGTCTGTGACGGCATTGAGCATCCTGGCAACAATATCCTTATAGTTCTCTTCCCGCGTGTTCCCTTCGAATTTGAGTAAAACATCCTTGAAGGTTTCCCTGGATTCTTTTTACTTCTCAGAAATCGTTTCAGCGTATGCTCCTTCTGAAATGAGTTTCCTTATTCAGGGCCAACAAAAACTCCTTAATTTAGCTTTGATTCAGAAAGTCGGGGGAACTTTGAGCAAAGGTACTGAAAGCACTCACCATCTTTTGGAAGGGACTTGATGAATTGCTTAATGAGACACAACTTAATGTGGAGAGGTGGTAATAGAATTTTATCACGAGGTACCAAGTTCTCATGAAGAACATTTTTCTCACCGGGTCTCAAATACTCCCGAATTGGCCAGTCTTTTTTCCCCCAGTGTAGGTCGCGGGCCCGGCTATCCCACAAGCAAAGGAAGCAGGGATATTTGGTGAAACGGATTGCTGCCCTAATAGCATGGATAGAATTTTAAAGTCTCCACAATTCATCCACTTATGCTCATCATAACGAATCTTCTGAAGATCAGGGCCAAATTCTCGTATGTTTCATGGAAACAGAGTGATCAATATGAA
Organism: Ichthyophis bannanicus; assembly: GCA_033557465.1. NCBI lineage: Eukaryota > Metazoa > Chordata > Amphibia > Gymnophiona > Ichthyophiidae > Ichthyophis > Ichthyophis bannanicus. The sequence goes on from CM066036.1 coordinate 219,462,808, forward strand.
CTGAAGAGTATGTGTTGCCTTTATGTTGAAGATCACCATGTATTGTGTATTTTGACGAATCAATGAACAGCCGCCATTCAGATGGATCATAATTGAGTTTAATCTTGTGCATCACTCCGTATATATCGTTTAAAAATACCAAATCTTCCTCTTTGCTGAAATACTTCAAAAATTGTGTCTCGCGGTTGCGGTACCAATAAAATGTTGTTCCTGGTGACAATAGATTTTTCTGTTTAAGCCGAGAACCTAGCAGTTGGGCAGCATCTTTTGGGAGTCCTAAATCCCGGAATAATCATTCAATTCAGCTTGAGAGAAAAGTTAAGTTTTCGGATCTGTATCAGTTTCAAACTCAGAAGTACGGACTCATCGGGAAAAGCCATCTGATGAGTCTCATCATGATCAGAACCGTCCACACAAATATGATCCAAAGATTTTGGTGGTTCAGGCACAGGTACTTCGTTGCTATGAGGCATAGGCCTAATTGCTGAGGGAAGGTTGGGGTAACTTATTACGTTCTTATTTTTTAAGTTGTATCCCTTCACAATGCAAGAGCAAAAATAGCAGTCACTGCTGTGGTCTCTTTGTTCACGCCACATCATAGGTATTCCGAAACGAAATGCTTGTTTTTTACCTTTCATCCATAAGCGTAGATCTTCCTCACATGTCTTGCACACTTTGTGAGGAGCCCACGGTTTGTCTTGATCGCCTAACTTCAAACCGAAATAGGCGAAATATACTTTTTTAATAAATGCAGAAATGTTCCTCTGCCGCTTTTTCACGGTATATTCCCCACAAATAAAACAAAAACTGTCCGGAGAGTTGACGCAACCTCTGGCTCTGTGAGCCATCACAAATACACAGCACTGCAAACTACAACTGTAGTGAACCACTTCGGAATAAAGCTGGATTACGACTGAGCAAACAAAAGGTAATAATGAACTTGCAAGAAACTGAAATTTGACAGGAACGTTCATGTCGCAACCACCGTGTTTGAGCGAGTGAACGAGGCGAGGCGAACAGGAAAGAACATGCGCCAGCGCGAGTATGGATTTAGCCCCCGCCTCCCAATTGTCCTGTTAATGTATAAAAATGAATACAAAACACTCTAAAATATCATGAGGGAGTGTTTCTAGTTAGTTAACCATTACAACCTCTATTTTGGGCCAAGAAAATAAACTGCAGTCGGCTAAAAAGAAATTATGTGAACATTCCTTATATGGGTAAGAAATCTAATTTTGCAAGAAAAACGTGACGTGATGGAACATTTTGGCTATTTTTCCTGGATTCAGCACCCCAAAATCTATAGGAATCAGTTGCAAAACTGGAGGCAGTTTTTTGGTAGTGTACCTGTGTAATCAACCAATGATAGCCAGATAATGGGACTTTAGTAAATTCTCCAGTCAGTCGATTGTTAAGATCACAAACTTCTTGAACAGCTTCTTATAGTGTCCAATAGGAAAAAAAGTCCTTAAACAGCTCGTATATTATCCAATGATGAATCAAATGTTTAAAGTCAGAGCTGAATATAAACACTTAGCTTGTCAGCAGTAAACCAAAAACTGACTGGAATACAATCGATCCCACTGCACGATCCAACGCCTTCAATGGGCACCCCCTGCGTTTCACTTCAAGGTTTCATCAGGGAACTGTGCAACTTGGCTATACAGAGCAAGTAATATGATAATTAGTCAGTGTTCCTTGTTGATATTATAAACACATTAAAACATATTAAAAAATAATCTATTGACCGAACTTCACCTTCATTTATCTTGCTGCCCGCGTTTCCAATACTTGTTTCATCTCAGACGATGCTCGCATCTAGAATCTCAGCAAAAACGCCGCGCATGTGGAAAGCAATACAGGGCGCCATATTTAAAGAGATTTGTTCACTATCTTTTAAAGGAGACGTACAGCGTGAACCCCATCTCATGCTTAAAAGTTAAACTGTTGTTGAAAAGATGATTGTAAGTGTAAGTTTATTACAGAAAATTGACATGTCCAGTGGCATCCTTAAAAGTATACTTGAGAGTGCGGTGGATGGTGGTCTCTTTTTGCATGAGAATTCCTGCGTGCTGACGTGGTTTCAGTTTTCAGCAGTGTTGCGGTTGGCACTGCATGAGATAGGTGTGGATCCTCGACGGTTCGCCCCTCACTCCTTTCGCATTGGCGCAGCGACCAGCGCAGTAGCGGCGGGGTTACGGGAGCAGGAGATACAGTGTATAGGCAGATGGCAGCCGCGGGCCTTTCATAGATATGTGCGTCTTTAAAGAGGGGAGGCCCTACAGCTGCTAATTGTGAATTTTCTTTTCAGATGGGGGACAGAGTCCTTGTGTTTGCTGGTTAATTGGCCACTCGTATGTTCATTGGGCTGGTCAAGGAGCAGCACGCCAGCCGGTGGGGCCTAATATCAGACTGGATGCTTCGGAGGTGACCGTATTATGGCTGGGCAAACGTAGTCTTTGCTGGACAGCGCTGTTGCCTTTGCTTCGGCACCACGGGCACTATAAGGGATTGCCTGCAATAATATTGCTACATTTGGGAGGCAATGACCTGGGTGCTTGGACATGTAAACAGTTGATTAGAGCAGCAAAGAGGGATTTGGGGGAAGTCTTACTAATGTTTAAGGATGTAATTTTATTGTGGTCAGACATTATTCCAAGGCCTGCATGCTGGGATCAGCAGTGGTAGTCACGGAAATTGACGAAAATCAATCGCCACATTGGCCGCTGGGTGTGTGAGTATGGGGGTTACCAAATCCTGCATCCCCGGGTGGAGATTGAGTGTGCAAGATTGTTTAGGCAGGATGGCATACACTTATCCCCGATAGGAGTAGACTTGCTCCTGAGTCACTGGCAAGAGGCCTTGGAGTATGTTATGCGGTGTGAGGTTCACTGGTCGCAGCTTGGTCTTGTGGGGGGCAGCTCAGGGATGAGGGTCATCTGAGCCAGTGGCAGGATCCCAGAGGTTTCCGGGGTCCGGAGCCTTAGGCAATACCTAGGGTGGGGGAGGGATACCCCTGATCCGGACAACCCCTGGGGGCTTTTGCTAATAATATGGTGAAGCTGGAAGAAGGGGTATTGAAGATAGCCGTGGGCCTGTCCGCAGTGGAAGCGGAAAGGAAGTCACCTTGCTAATCATATGGCTGGTGAGGCATTGTTCCGCTGACTGGATGACTATGCTGTTGGATGTTCAAAATGTTGTTGAATAATGTTAAAATGTTAATAAAGCTGCGACCAGTTGAATTCCCATTATTGTGGTAGTGTGCTTATGCTTATTGAAGGAGGGGGATGGAAGGGGTGGGGACTGGAGGTGAAGGGGAGCACCGCGTCCGATGTCCTCGGTTAATGAAAAAGGCCTGCCGTTGGTAACTGGGGGAGTGGCGCGGTGCGTGGTCCCAGCGCTGGTATGGCCTCCTGGGAGAAGGAGGTGAGTGGGGAGGAAGAGGATGGCATCATTTGAATCAATTGGCTCCCAAGGGGGATTGAGTTGCATGGGAGCCAATGAGCCTGGAAGAGGAAGGAGTGTTTTGGTGAGCGCAGGGGCCGGCGGGAAGGCAGTCTTCGTTGGAGAACAGGCGGGGAGGATAGTGGCCGGTGTCCCACCCTCCCGTCCTTAGGGAGGTTTGAGGGATTAGGAGATAGGGGGTGTCTCAGCGGGGGGGGGGGGGGGCGGGATCCCCGAGGTTTCCAGGGTCTGGAGCCTTAGGCAATACCTAGGGTGGGGGGGGTGGGGTACCCCCAACCTGGACAACCCCTGGGGGCTTTTGATAATAATATGGCGAAGCCGGAAGAAGGGGTGGGTATTGAAGATAGCCTTGGGCCTGTCCACAGCGGAAGCGGAAAGGAAGTCACTTTGCTAATCATATTGCTGGTGAGGCATTGTTCCACTGACTGGATGACTATGTTGTTGGATGTTCTAAATGTAGTTGGATAAAGTTAAAATGTTAATAAAGTTGTGACCAGTTGAATTCCCATTATTGTGGTAGTGTGCTTATTGAAGGAGGAGGGATGAAAGGGGTGGGAGCTGGAAGTGAAGGGGAGCACCGCGTCCGATGTCCTTGGTTAATGACATGGAAAATAAACAGAGTCCAAAAGAAGGCAAGTGCCCTTGCAAAAGCTGAGAGGGATCACAAAGGAGCAAGGAGACCAGCACACCCTCTCAGCGTGGAACAGACTTTATTGATAACACCTCAACATTAGCAGTGCTTCAGCAACCTTAGCCTTCGTCAGGGGGTATGTGGTTAAAACCCACCAACACAAGCAAATAAACATATTAAGTAAACAATATAACACTAAAAACAGATATAAACAAAAATATAACTAAATATCTAAATACCAATATACTGAAATTAACCAACAGATAAAGCAAGTAAAAAGGTACATGACCATAAGTAAAAGTTTTGAACCATAAATAGGAAAAACAATAATAGAAAGATGAAAACATCAGGGGATTGGAGGTAAAATGAGTACTAGGAATATCATTAAAAGACATCTACACTCATAAAGATGGCATCTGCTACCATGAATCCGTAAGCATTTGTGAACATAAAAATCTAAAACAAAACGCAGTCCTTATGTGAAATAGTAACAGGAATTTACTGTCTATCCACTTCAAAATACAAATGTGTACAGAGCCAATAATCCTTTTTGCCAAAGATCTCACTGAAAATAAACAGGAATATTCTCCATTATATAAACATCAAAATTATGACTGCAAACATAGCACACTATAAGAGCCAAATGGAACAGTAACAAAAGAGAAGGTATAGAATATGTCTCACCACAACGAATGTCAGTGCTTGAAAGAGCTAAAAAACTGAACACAACTTCACAGGGTGTTTTAAAGGGGCTCGTTCTGGCACCAAAAGCACAATGGAAAAACAATGAAAAAACAACCAGATTTTAAAACTAAGAAAATTGTAAAATCATTTTCTAATAAATTGTACTAAAATAAAAATAATATACACTTTTGTATCTTGGAAACAGAAAAAAGCCTGTGTTGAAAAGTGTATGTGATCCTTAACATAACACTGAATCACACGGTCCAAAACTCCACTAAATTTGGGCAGCGGTGTCTACAAAAACCAGGACTTACAAGGTGCTCATTTTAACCCCGAGCCCAAAGCAAGCTTTGATGTATTAGCATTCTATTTTGGCCAGAGGGAAAGAATGTAGAAACAGGGTGTTAAAATGCTTACAGCCTCCTTACATTCCAGATGTAGATCCCCTCTTTAAGTTTTGTCTGAGCTAGACATACAGAGGGGATCAGAATCATGATCAGTCATGTATGTGCAGGCTGGTACTGCAATTCTGTCTGGCCTGCACATACATGTCCTGCCCGACTAACTCAGTCAGGGCTTTTGAATGAAGCTGCAGTGCCATGGTGCCATGTTGCCATGGCACCACGGCTCCTTTTAAAAGCCGTGATGCCAGCCGCCTGAAAAACGTGTTTCTTCCCCACAGCCCGACACCCGATCTGGCCTCCTAAGGCCAGAATCAGGCTGCGGGGAATGTCCGCTGCCCCGCCCCATCTGAGCCCCAGGCACTTAAAAAAATCACTTTGAGGGAAGTTATTCCATCTCGGAGATGGAATAACCTCCCTGCACATGACATTAGAATCGGCCCTGTACGTCCACGGCCAGTGACTGCCTACTGCCCATCCAGATTCTGCCCCCGGGCCTCCCATTCCCCGCCCCCATCTAACTTCCCCGCACAACCGACACATCCATCCCCACTATTCATGGCTCAAAATGACTCTGTTAGGGAACACATACTAAATTTTGAAGAAAAAAATATTAGTTGAATGAATGGCAAGTTGTCTCATATTAAAATGCAAACTTGAAGGAACCGGGACCATATGGTGTTATTGCAGCTAATGGTGTTGTATCGAAAAAATGTTAACTTTAGTGTTCCAGTGATCTGATGTGTTGGATAGTCTGCATGGACTATGATATGACTTCCCATTCATTCAACTAATATTTTTTTTCTCAAAATTTAGTATGTGTTCCCTATGCATTTTAACCCCTGTCTCAGCATTCATCCCCTCTGGCCAAAATAGACTGCTGATACATCAAGGCTTGCTTTGAGCTCAGGGTTCAAATGAGCATCTTGCAAGTCCTGTTTTTTTGTAGACACTGCTGGCCCAAATTTGGTAGTGTTTAGGACTGTGTGATTCAGTGTTATGCTTAGGATCATATACACTTTTCAACATTGGCTTTTTTCTGTTTCCAGGATACAAAATAGTGTATAGTATTTTTGTTCTAATGCAATTTGCTAGAAAATGATTTTACAATTCTCTTAGTTTTAAAAGCTGGTAGTTTTTTCATGGTTTTTCATTGTGCCTTTGGTGCCAGAATGAGCCCCTTTAAAACACCAGGTGAAGTGTTCAGTTTCTCAGCTCGTTCCAGCACTGACACTCGTTGTGGTGAGACATATCCTATGCCTTCTCTTTAGTGCCTATTCCGTTTGCCTGCATATCTCATATAGTGTGCTACATTTGCAATAATAATTTTGATGTTTATATAATGGAGAATATTAATGTTTATTTTCAGTGAGATCTTTAGCAAAAGAATTATTGGTTCTGCACAAGTGGATAGACAGTATGTTCCTGTTATTATTTCACATACAGACTATGTTTTGCTTTTACTTTTTTTATGTTCACAAATACTTACAGATTCATGGTAGCAGATGCCATCTTCATGAGTGTAGATGCCTTTTAATGATATTCCCAGTGCTCATTTTACCTCCAATCCCCTGGTGTTTTGATCTTTCTATTGTTTTTCTTATTTATGGTTCAAAGCTTTTACTTATGGTCATGTACCTTTTTACTTGCTTTATCTGTTAGTTAATTTTAGTATATTGGTATTTAGATATTTAGTTATATTTTTGTTTAGATATGTTTTAGTATTTAAATAGTTTACTTAATATGTTTATTTGCTTGTGTTGGGGGTCTTTAACCACATACTCCCCGACGAAGACAAAGGTTGCCGAAATACTGCTAGTCCTGGGGTGTTATCAATAAAGGCTGCTCCACGTTGAGAGAGTGGGCTGATCTCTTGCTCCTCTGGGAAATGAAAAGGACATTTTGCATGTTTCACATCATTTTTTGGTGAAATGACAGGCTGTTCTGACTGTGTGACAAATTTTTAGATTTTGATCTATCTGCAAACCTTCTAAGGCTCAGAGCTCAAGACGCTCCCATCTAAAATAGATATTTTATGAAGCAAAGCCCAGCAATATATTACATCTCATCAGGATTCAGCTTCTCCAGACTGCAAGCTGCTATCTTACCATATCAATAGAATGCTGTGAATACCACAGCTACCACCTGTACTTCTAGCTACAGTGGAATTCACTACAGGTCCGATTTTCATAGGCATTTACACAGGTAATGCCCTAAGTAGTATAATGGGTACACTACTCATAAAACCGATTGACAGGTGAGATAAGGATGACAGGAGCCAATCAGTGTTCACTTGCGGTGTATGTCCTGCCTCAGGCCACGCCCCCTCCCATAGAAGTGAATGGTGATCTAGCCCCACCCACTACTGCCCCCAGGCGTGGCCACAGCCCCACTTTGACATGCCCCTCCACCCCACCCCCAAGGATGACATCATCCAATCAGCGCCCACGTCTGGGTTTGTGCCACACCCACATCCCGCCCCCCCAATGTTGGCGTTAGCCAGTCAGCACCCACTTCCAGGTTTGTGCCACACCCACAGCCTCCCACCCTCAACCATGCCCCTGCCTACATCATCGTAAATGACATCACCGGAAACAGGGTGTCATCGGAAAAGGACAGTGTCGCTTTTTGCTGACATCACCGGAAACAAAGTGACTGACTCCGGAAATGTGTTTTGCTTCTGGTTAATGCTGACATCTGTAAAAGCAGGAACCCTGGAAAACAAAAATGCTTTTCTCTCCCCACACTGCCCCAGTTCTTTTTTCTCACAAAGCAGTGCAATGCTTTTATTGCAGGCTATTTAGAACTGGTTGTTAACCCTTTGGTAGCAGCAGCAGAGCTTTTCTTTACAAATGTTAAAATGCAATTAACACATCTTCGTTAGAGAAACCAGTGCTGTCCATGTGATAGATTTTTGCTTTTAAGACCTCATGGTTAGAGAGAAGTATTCTGACAGTCCTGTAGTTCAGACTGAAATACAGAGACCTGAGTTCAAATCCTACTACTACAGCTATTTTTTTAGGGGCTTTGAAAAAAAAACAATACAGAGAGACAAGTCTGGACATGCCTCTAGGAAAGAATATGGTAACGTGTGATTGGTAGAAAAAAGAGACTTGTTCTGAGCATGCTTCTAGGATATGGTAACATGTGATTAGTTGAAACAAGAGACTTGTTCTGAGCATGCTTCTAGGATATGGTAACACATGATTGGTTGAAACAAGAGACTTGTTCTGAGCATGCTCCAGGTGTTCTGAGCATGCTCCTGGTGTAAGGCTGTGTGTCCTGTGTAGGGGAACATTTTAACACAGAGATTCAAAAAGAAAAAAATGGCTCTTTTTTGGAACACCAAGCAGAATTTCCAGCAGGGTGAATAACATTAATTACTTTCTTAAGGATCGTGATGCCTTAGGCGTAGGACCGTGGGGTACCAGGGTAACGGCTGATCTATGTTGGTTATGTTTGTTGCCTTGTTCTGTGTAGTTAATTGTAATGTAAGGTATTTACTGTATGTCCCTATGTATGTGTCTATGCTCTGATGCTTGTCTCCTTACCTGTTTGTGTAATATGTGCTGTATTAACCACTTTGATTTAAGGAAAAGGTGGGATACAAAACTTATTATATAAATAAATGCCATGTATGTACTGTAATGTACTCCTTGTGTTATGTAATCCCATTTACTACTGCTCTGATGTAACGAAGAGTGGTATGTTTCCCTCACCTTTGTACAACCTGGTATTGTAATGTATTGTATTGTACTGTGACCGCTTTGATTGAAAGAAAAAGCGGGATATAAAACCTGCTTAAATAAATAAATAAATAAATAAATTGAAAATCCATTTGAACAACAGGAGAGTCTGGCAGAGTCTGAACATGAATTATCAGGGGTTGGTTATTTACCAGATGCCCAAATATTATTTGACTCTCAAGAACTGTATGATTCAGGCACCGAAATTGACTTAACATCTGACAACACAACGGATCCAGAGGACATAGAATTATATTATGCCGCGGCAGATGCAGAAACAACCTGTTTATTGGAAGAACTAGGATCAGCAGAGGTAAGAGAAGTCTGGGTTTTTTGTAGAAAAGTGTTATAGAATAGGTGGTTCACAATTTCACACTGACATTGTTTTGTTTTTGTAGGGAAGTAATGAATCTCCGCTCCTACAAGAGCTAGAGGACATACAGGCAACCAATCTACGCTGTTTGTGCTTTCTCTGTACATATCAAAGGGAAGCGCTTGATGTCATAGACAGCCAAAAGGACAACTCAAAACCTGAAAAAATAAACACATTTAAATCTGTTATACAAGCAACGGTGTGTTGTATTATCAGGAAATGCTGGCAGAATGTTATGCATAGAGACTGTGTAGCTTGTGTAATACATGCTCCAGGGCAAAGACATCATGATTGTCTGAGGTGGGGGCACAAGGAAATACAACAGAAAATCCATAAAATATGTAACAGGTTGTATCTAGGACCTATTGTAAATGTTGCCATGATTGTTGGTCATAAAATGAAAGCAACTGACCTAGTTTATGAAAATTTGAATTTTTTGTTTGAACTCATCAGAGATTTTAATACCAGTAGAAATCCAGGACAACTGCTCAATATTTTGCTTAGATCTGTGGCAGACTGTGATATGGAGCTAGTGGAAGGTTTAATCTGTGACAGAGATTATAGATCGTTCTTTAAAAAACACCAAGTTCTGTAAAAATTGACATTTTATGAAAATGTATGTATTTCCAGAATCTATTAGCTGAAGATACAGATGAGCAAAAATTATGCCTTTTTTTTTTAAACTTGTAATGCTCAAATGAATCATTTCACAAGATGAAACATTTTTGAACCTACAGCTTTGTGTGGTGTGTTTTAGGAATGCCTAGTTAATTAAACCTACAATGGGTTGTCTGGAAAAATGTGGCTGTGTGAGTTATCTAGGTGTGTCCTACACAATAGGCCATATGATAAGAATGTGGAGTACGTTTGGGAATGGGGGAATGTGTATTAGCCACATAGGTCCACATATACAATATATAGCATCTATTACAATGTACTGTCTGCAAAAAAGAAAAATAATGGATTGAATTAGCTGTTGGGCAGATAAAACAATAGGCCAGAGATCCAGAGATGTTTCAGTTAAAGAGTCTGGGGGCTGTAAATACCATCAAAGAATTTCATTTAAAAAGGTGCAGTACATTTCAGCTGCCAGAAAAGATCACATTGTCTCTATAGCTTGTAACATCTACACCTCTTCTTCAGACATGGTGAGTAGATATGAGTCTTACTTTTTAAAAATATTGGCTGTGTAATGTTTCTGTCTCTGAATTTATAATTGTCTTTAAAAATAGGAGCAGAAACTGGGGGTTCCAAATAGGCTGTCTCTTACAAAACGAAGACAGCAAAGAAAGTTAAAAGGTATGTCGTGTGTTTTTTAATTTGCCAGTAGCCATGCTCTTTATAATGTGTCTTATGTTTTTTTTTTTAAATATTAAAGACCAGGAAGCTGCTACAAAGCAGATCACGCAGTCTGTAGATGGTGAGGAGGCCATATCAGAACCATGTGCTTCAGACACCAACATGGTGAGTAGATATTTTTTAAAAATGTTGGCTATGTAATGTTTCTGTCTCTTATGAGTGTCTTTAAAAATAGGAGCAGAAACCGGGGGTTCCAAATAGGCTCTCTCTTACAAAACGAAGACAGCAAAGAAAGTTAAAAGGTATGTCATATGTTTTTTAATTTTCCAGCAGCTATGCTCTTCATAATGTGCCTCAACCTTTAATCTTTTTTTTTATTTTAGACCAAGAAGGTGCTACAAAACAAGATGACAACAGACGGTACCTTACAGAAAGCCAAAAGACAAGCAAAATAGTGTGTGTTCAGGCTTTATCCCTCCGCCTAGATTTTAAGGCCACTGTAAAAGAAAAAAAGCATTAGCCACTACGTTTTCTTTTTCAGATTGAGGAAATGTTAGAAAATCAGCGACTATGGGAGAGAAGCCTAACAGAAAAAGAACATACAGCAAGAGTTTTTCTGACAGTGAATCTGCACACGTCGATACAGAAGAGCAATCAGCTCCGTACCGAAAGCCAAAAGACAAGCAAAATAGTAAGTATACAGGTTTTATCCAACTTCTAAATTTTTAAGGCTGCTGTAAAAGAAAAAAAAAGCATTAGCCCCTACGTTTTCTTTTTCAGATCGAGAAAATGTTAGACTTCTCCCCCATAGTCGCTGATTTTCTAACAGGAAAAGATCATGCAGCGAATCTATACACACCGATACAGAATATGGAGAGCGTGGTGAAAGCTGTGTCTTTGATCACAGTGTTTCAGAGTACAGAACAAATAATCTTGCATTAGGCCCCCCACTGAAGAATCAGAAACAGTTAGCTATGTTCAGTTTGTGAAAAGGTGGGATCGTAAATTGGACAAGTTTAATGGTGTAATTTATTCAGAGGAATTTTGGTTTATTAATTTAGACAGGGTAACATCATTATCTGTGGCTCAATTCGCCATTCGGCAGGGTATTCAGCATATTCTGGATGAGGTTAGCAGCAGGGTTTCACCTGGTGACTATGTACAGGTGCATCTACATTCATCTCTTTTTCACAATTCCTTGTATTCTGGAAAGTTAAACCCAGAAGCATTAGATGTTGACGATTTCTTAGACCAGATCGCTAAACTCCTTCAGAGTCACAGAGAAATCCAGGTTTGTGATATATTCCATGTTGTTGTACTTGTCATAAGAAATCAGGGTGGAGGAGCTCGTAGGGTCTTAAAGACTATACCGTTTAGCCAAATTATTCATAACAAAAGGCTGTATTTGATAGACTTGAATAACACTGATAATATAACCTGTGTTTTGCAGGTAGCCTCACAGCCCTCATGTCACAGGTAAAAGTGACCGATGTCGAAATGTTAGAAAAACCTTTTAATACTTTCCTCTTTGGGGAATCCTTCCAACCCCTTTATAATTGTGGTCGCGTTTCTCTGTACCATTTCCAATGTAGTGAGAGAACTACACACAGCACTCCTGGGGATTTAATTAATTAAGTTTTTCCTGACTTTTGACCTGAAGCGTTCAAGCTTATTGTTCCCTACAGGACTACCACCTACATCCAAAACAAATAGACTTTGGAGCTCATTAACTATTTGTACTGTAGTATGGCCTTCCCACTCTGCCTGGCCTGATTAAATAGACAGTACTGGCTTCACCGTCTGACCTAACTGTATGGACACTGACCATTTTGGTCCTTTCTATTTTAGACTAGTCAGATTAGTTACTTAAATGTATTTTATTCACTATTTTGTTTTTATCCCTCTCCTTTCTCTTTGATAGAACTTCACCTTCCTACACTGCCACTTTGTAGGCTGAATTTTTCATTTAGTATTCCCAGTTGCTCCCATCTCTCTCTATTTTTTTTTATAGCTTTCATTCTATCCTTCAATTATTTCCTGTCCTCTCCTCTCCATTTTCTTATGTCTCCATATCACCTTTTTTACCTTTTACTGATTCTCCCTAATCTACTCCTCTAATAAACTCCCCCTCCTTATCACCCTCTTTCTTCCTTACCCATTTCTTCCCCCATCTTGTCTTTCACCCTTTCTTCAGCTCTTGAACTGCACTTTTTCTTCCTCTCATTCATCCCTCCCCTTTCTCTCTGAAACAACCTCATCCCTCGTTTTTGTCGTGCCATTTCTTCTCTTCCTCGTACTCTTCTCCTTCTTTCATCCAGTGATATTAATCCTTACCCTGGCCCCCCTAGACTTTTCTCTCACTTTCATGATAGTTCCTCTCTCAGCTACTCCAATTTCATTCATATTCCTCTCCTTTGCTCCTCCTCTCTCCCTTTCTCTTGTGCCTTATGGAATCCTCATTCCATATCTAATAAACTCCCCTTTACTCACAAACTCTTTATCTCTAACACTTTCCATGGTCTAGTTCTTACTATTACTACTATTAATCATTTATATAGTGCTGAAACCTGGCTCCTCCCTGATTATACAGCTTCAGCCACTGCCCTCTGTCACGGTGGCTATCAGTTTTCACACATTCCTCGCCTCACTGGCTATGGTGGTGGATTTCTACTCTCTCCCTCCTATCAATGTCAACACCTCCCTCTACCTCAGTCTTACTCCTTCTCCTCCTTTGAAGTCCATTCCATCTGCATTTTTAATCCCTTACCTCTCCGGATAGCTGCTATTTATAGAACCTCTGACAAATCCACTACCTTCCTCACTGACTTTGACTTACGGCGTTCCTTATTTCTGGATTTATCTTCCCCCTCCTTTATTTTCAGTGACTTTAAAATTCATGTTGATAACCATTCTGACCCCTATGTTCCTAAGCTCCTTTCCCTTACCTCCTCATTCAACCTCCAGCTTTGCTCTACTACCCCCACTCATCAGCACTGTCACTGCTTTGATCCTGTTTTCTTCTCTGTTTACCCTCTAATTTCCATACCTTAGTTCTTCCCGTATCTGACCATGACTTGCTAAGCTTCACTCTTCATTACTCACTGCATCAATCTCACCCAATCTCCTGCCACCTTCTTGAAATCTTCATGCTATTGACCCATTGGCTCTCTCCACTATTGTCTCATCACCTCTTTCCTCCATTTTGTCTTCTAAGTCCATTAATGAGGCTGTAACTTCCTATAATACTGCTCTCTCCTCTGCTCTGGATATCCTTGCTGTACCCCTGCCCTTCTCCTTCAACGATGAACTTCTTGATATTTCCAGTTGTCATGATCTTTGTCTTCTTTACATTAAGGTGCAGGCCCATTTTGAGACTATGTTCTTTGATCATGAGAAGCAAATGATTCAGATCATCTTCACTTTCAGCCAGTAAAGTGGTATCATCAGCACAGCGAAGGTTGTTGATGAGTCTTTCACCAATCTTCACACCTCTGTTGTCTTCATATAATCCTGCTTCTCTGATGAATTGTTCTGCATATAAATTAAACAGGTAGGGGGAAAGTATGCGGCCTTGTCTTACACCTTTGCTTATTTTAAACAATTCTGTTTCTCCTTGTTCCATTCGAACTGTTGCTTCTTGATCAAAGTACAGATTGTGCAAGAGAACGATTCAGGTGTTCTGGTATACCCATGCTTCTTAATGTGGCCCAGAGTTTCTCATGGTTTACACAGTCAAAAGCCTTGCTATAGTCGATAAAGCACAAATAGATATCCTTTTCATATTCTTTAGTCTTTTCAAGGATCCATCTCACATCCGCGATGATGTCTCTCGTTCCTCGCCCTTTCCTAAACCCTGCTTTCACTTCAGGTAGTTCTTGTTTCAGGTATGGTTGTAGTCTCTGTTGAATAATCTTCAGTAGAATCTTGCTGGCATGTGGGATCAGAGTGATTGTGCAATAATTTCCACAGTCATTTGGATCACCTTTCTTTAGTATTGGTATAAACACAGATCTTGTGTGCATCAGTGATGCTGAGGGCTAAGCTATCAGTAGTTTAACTACTGGCAGGGTCTCCCAAGATGGACAGGTCTCAGCTGAGGTGCCAGACCAAGACAAACCACCCATCTGGGCAGCAGCAGATTGGGACAGTGTTGACGGTGGAGGATCACATTTCTGTGACAACAGCAACAACACTAAACTTAAACTGCGCGGAAGAAAGGCCCAGCAATCTACTTCTGTATCTTGCCATGAAAACCCAATGGATAGTGATACATTTACAGGCAAAGAAATGGAGCTTATAAGGAAAAAAAACACCCTTCCTACAGTTAAATATGGTGGAGGATCTATAATGATTTGATGCTGTTTTTCTGCCTTAGGAACTGGAGGCCTGGAAAGTATTAAAGGAATCATGAAGTCAGAGGACTACCAAGGTATTCTGGAGTGAAATGTGCTATCTAGTGTTAATAAGCTACATCTGGATCAAAGATCATGAGTCCTCCATCAGGACAATGACCTAAAGTATACATCCAAAAGTACAAAAGAATGGTTAAAAAGGAAAAGATGGACTATTTGACACTGGCCAGCAATGAGTCCTGATCTCAGTCCAATCGAGAACCTTTGAAAAGAGCTGAAATCTGCCATTGGTAAAAGGAATCCTTGGAACATTCACAAGTTGGAAAAAATTGCAGTTGAAGAGTGGGAGAAACTACCAGCAAATAGATATATGAAACTTATTGATGGCTACAAGAAACATTTGGAGGCTGTCATCAATGGAAAGGGTTGTGCAGCCAAATATAACATTAATCCTGTCTGGGTCATTCTGGTTTTTTTTCTCAAAAATTACTACGTCTAAGTTGCACAGACATCTTTTTTTTGTTGTATACCTTTGAACATACTATTAAAATATTATGATGACATATAGTTAAAATATTTCCATTTATTTCTCAAGATATTGAACACAACATACCTAAAATGCAAGGAGGCCAATAATGTTGACCACAATTGTATATGTGCTCTTAGACGCAATTCTTAACCAGCTTTGTAGTGTAGCTCTCTATTATCATTTTCCTATTCTCACAGCAGCCCCTTCCACTAGCAGAAGGACAGTAGAGCTTTTCACAGGGTCAATTTCTCCAAATAGGTTTGTTTTGTACATGCTATGCCAGCAAGAAACTTCACTCCTAAGCCATGGTAGGTGGAGCATTATCTCAGTCTCTCAAAGTTTCTGCTAACGTTCACCATAGCACTTGCATCGTACCAAACAGAGCTGACTTTTGAAGTTCATAAGATGTAACTTGTATAGGCAATCAAGGTATAATTGGAAATTGTGACCGCACCTTGAATATTGTGTGCAATTCTGGTCGCCGTATCTTAAAAAGGATATAACGTTATTAGAAAAGGTTCAGAGAAGAGCCACCAAAATGGTAAAGGGGATAGAAGGATACCCCTATGAAGAAAGGCTAAAAAGGTTAGGGCTCTTTAACCTGGAAAAGAGACGGCTGAGGGGAGATATGATAGAAGTCTATAAATTGATGAACGGAGTGGAATGGGTAAACTTAGATCAATTGTTTACTTTATCAGAATATAGGAAGACTAGGGGACATGCAATGAAGCTACAAGGTAAACTATTTAAGACTAATAAGAGAAAATATTTTTTCACTCAACGTGTAATCAAACTCAGGAATTTGTTGCCGGAGGATGTAGTAAAAGCTATTAGTGTAGCTTGGTTTAAAAGAGGTTTGGACAAGTTCCTGGAGGAAAGGTCCATAAACCATTATTAAAAAGGGACCCAGGATATCACTGCACGATCCAATACAAGCATTGTGGAACCTGTGTCTTTTGGGAAACTGCTAGGTACTGTGATGGCCAAAATATTCCTGAGCCCTTAGAAGTAGGAAAAAAGCACACTTTTACCTTGAGGGAGAGAAGCAGGAGGCGGGGATGTGAAACACAAAATGTTCTTGAACAGAAAAAAACTCATCTAGTGCCTAGCTACAAGCCACGCCCTAGCTCAGGAGCAAACTGTAGGGCTAACGAAGGCCAGCCGAGGAAGCAGCACGTGGTTACAGCTCAAACACGTGCAGGGAGAGTCCCTAGGGGATTACAAAAGAAAGAGGGCAGTAACAGGAGATATGTTGCTAGTGTTGATGCTAATGCTGAGCAGGATCCTGATGCTGATGCAGAGGCCGAGGTTGAGGGGCAGCATCACAGGAGGAAGGGAGCTCCCAGGGGAGGAGCTACCCGAGACTCAGAACACAGCAGAAGTCCTCACGTGCTGGAAGGAAGAAGAAGCTCCCGGGCAGCTAGAGTGAAAGGTATTTCCCAGGACAGCCCAGGGGAGGAGAAGAAACTGCTGAGACAGACTTCTAAGAGAAGCCCAGCCTTAGAGGACACTGTAGAATCTGCTGGAACACTCAGGGGAAAAAGCCATAAGCCAAGGAGGAATCCAGAATGCAGGAGAGTTGCTTTGGAGCCTGGAGGCAGGAGATTTCCTTCTGAGGGAGCTTTAAATGAGGACACTTTTACTGCAAGCCAAAGGCTTGGTGAAAGCTTATCTGATACAAGGAGAACCGTGAGTAACCCTATGTCCAACAGCAAGTTAAGCCAGCTGCAGACAATAAGCCAGTTAATGGGAGAGAGAGAATTGCCAATACATGCTAAGAATTCTAGAGGCAAAGGAAAGTCTTGCTGGAAGAAAATTCTTGAGCTGTTAGAAAGGGCAGAGCCTGGGTTTACCCGGAGAAGTTTAAACCACGATACACAAGAGTCAGATATTGAGGAAATGGAGACAGGAAGCTATCCTTCTGATATTGACTCTGAATGTTCTGCAATGGAATGTGCTCTGTGTCACAAGACAAGTTAAGTGTTTGAGCACTATAGAGTGTGAAGCTCAAACAACTGCATTAGCCAGTAAAGAAAAAGAAACAGGCTGGACAGTGTTTTAAAGCCCTGTTTGCTTTTAGAAATGTTTCCTTGAATGAAGCCAGAAAGTTTGTTTGAATATTGGGAAGTTTCAAGAAGGGCAAACTGGCATTTATGTTTAAAGGCTAGAAGAAGTAATGAAGCCTGATTTGTGAATTCTGGAAGTGACAGAAGCTAATTGTGCTAGGAGAAGAAATCCTACTTTTTCTTTCTTCTTGCCCTTGCGCTGAGTTTCTAAAAGCTCTGTATGGAGTAGTAGTAAAAATCAATAAATTTCCTGTGTTAGCCTTAAGCCTCTCGGACTTCAATTTATTTGAAACCCACAACTACAGAAAGAGTGCTCGCCCTACCTTAGGCAACCGCCTAGGGGTGGCAACAAAAGGCGACAGTACGTATGTCCTAGATTGGCCACTGTTGGAAACAGGATACTGGGCTTGATGGACCTTGGTATGACCCAGTATGGCATATCTTATGTTCTTATGTTCCTCTTAATCAGGCCTGTGGCTCCCAGTACTTACGTGTTTTCCTTCTGTGCACTTCAATCTGATTTGCCAACCTGTGATGTCATTCCCTCAACCACCAGATTGAGGCCTATAACAGATTCTCAATCTGGTGGTTTATCATAGGATAAAAGTGTCCTTATCCGACCAGGGGAGGGAGGGAGGGATTAAGGCAACCTGCTCTCTACTGGGTGAATCTGGGTGAATCTTGTTTTCTATAGTGTTGTTGCTGAGCTGGCATTCCCGTATTTTTGGGGATAGGGAGGGGGAAGCAAAATGGATTATTTCATGACAAATTTGATGTTACCTACTGTCATCCTATACCTACTAGCATATTGGTTCAGCTCTGTTACAATTCTAGAATTTTGAACACTAATGAAAAGGCTGAAGCCGGACCATTGTGTCTTGCATTGTCTTGCTGAAGCAGCTAACAGCCATCAGACCTACTGCCCAATCAGAGCTCCAGCTTGCTTTTTAAATAAGAAGCACCATCAGGCTCTGTGACAGAGACTCTCTCCAGCTCCTGTCCCCTCTGGGGATCTGTGATTCCATCTGCATAGCTGAAGCAGCTAACAGCCATCAGAACTGCTGCCCAATCAGAGCTCCAGCTTGCTTTTTAAATAAGAAGCACCATCAGGCTCTGTGACAGAGACTCTCTCCAGCTCCTGTCCCCTCTGGGGATCTGTGATTCCATCTGCATAGCTGAAGCAGCTAACAGCCATCAGACCTGCTGCCCAGTCAGAGCTCCAGCTTGCTTTTTAAATAAGAAGCACCATCAGGCTCTGTGACAGAGACTCTCTCTAGCTCCTGTCCCCTCTGGGGATCTGTGATTCCATCTGCATAGCTGAAGCAGCTAACAGACATCAGACCTGCTGCCCAATCAGAGCTCCAGCTTGCTTTTAAATAGGAAGCGCCATCGGGCGCGCCCGCACCTGGCGGGCCCGCACCTGAGGGCCTCGCCAGAGGGCCCTTTGGCGTGGCCCTTAGGCGGGGACCGGTAGCCGGAGCCAGCACTCAATCCTTGTGATCCTGAACCAGTGAACATCAACACAGCAAACATCGTGATCCTCCAAGCAGCAATGCTGATATTCTAATAACAAGAGCCTTCCTCTTCTCAAAACTGTAAGCTGTTTCAATTAATTGTATTAATCTATATCAATTTCCTTAATTCTCCTCTACAACGTTCAATTTGTTCATAACTATGTACAACTGTGTATAACTGTATCTACTGAATAACTATATTTACCAATAAGGCACTTACTTTATTGCTCATCCACAACTTTCAATTCGTTTAAAACTGTGTACAACTGTGTATAACTATATCCACTGTATAACTATATCTACTAATAAGCATTTTGCACCCTTACTCTTTTGTTTACTTAGAAACAACCCTTCAAACCACAAAATGACATCCTCATTATTTACTATTACCCTAATCTACACGCTAACCTGTACTTTTTATGTCTCTGCTACTTTTACAAATCACTACAACCCGATTCATCTAATCCACAATACAAGCAGGAAACAGTCTACGAATCGAAACCACATACTCCCAAACACTTATCACAAGAGACAATCACATCTTCTTTATGTATCTCTTGATCTTACAAACTCCACCAAAGACAAAACCAAAAAAGCGAAACATCAACCAGACCTAAAATGTGCACTTGTTAATGTACGCTCTACACGGAATAAATGGCCTGTAATCACAGACCTAATAACCAAATACAATTTAGATATACTTTTGGTTACTGAAACTTGGCTCTCTAATACAGACAACGTAATATTAAACCACCTTACTCCACCCAACTTCACAATCTACACCTGCAACAGAGAACACAGAAGAGGTGGTGGTGTTCTAATACTTGCAAAAACAGTGCTACAATATTGCATAAATTTAATCAAAAGTACACAACACTTAAACACACTAACTATTACCAACAAATCCAACTCCATTAACCTCATCTACAGAGCACCAAATGCTGTCTCTGATGAACTTTCAGACATCATTGACCTAGCCTGTAACCCAGAAGACCCCTCCAAACCAAACTGGTTATTAGGCGACTTTAATCTGGCTTCTACTCAACCTACCCTAGCCAAGTCTTTCTTAGAAGCAATGTCTGACCTCAACTACAAACAAGTAGTGGCTAATCCTACCCATCAAAGTGGGAATCTCTTAGACCTAATCTTTATCCCTCAACATGACATGATTATGATGAACAAAATTGATCTCTCTATTACCCCTGTCCCATGGTCTGACCATAACCTAATAACTTTTCAGATACCAGCATATCAATCCACAGACTACTGTCTAAACTCAACTGGATGCAAAAGATCTACAAGATTCAAACAACTAGACAGTGATGACTTCAAAAACCATGCTCTCCCAAAGCTTGCCAAACTATCAGATAATCTCAATGATATTGTAAATAACTGGAACAATACCCTCTCCTCATACTCGCAACTCCCAGCCTTGATCAAAAAGTCAACATCTGACAACCGAGTTACTAAAAAACAATCTGCCCCATGGTTCTCACATAAACTACGTACCTCTCTCCTCCACCTCAGAAAGCTTGAGAGAAAATGGAGAAATACACGTAATTCCTCTGACCAAACCACCTACTTAGAACATCTTAAACAACATCGTGAATCAATTTGGGCTAAGAGAAAAGAATACCATGCTGATATCCTCAGCCGCTCTCTGAATAAGCCAAGAGACTTATTTAATCTAGTAAAGTCCTTTATCAATCAATCATCTCCGCCACAACAAGAAGGGATTCAGCCCCAAGCCTATGCGAACTACATCCAATCCAAATCAATAAAAACAAATACTACATCATTACATGAACCTGTCCAAACTTCCCTTCTGCAGTTTTCAATCACCAACCTCTCACCACCCTCTGTAAAAACCATAAATGAAGTTATTACCTCCATCAACACGACAACTTCACCATCTGACCCATGTCCAGCACACTGGATAAGATCTATGCGCTCAGAACTCAGCCCTCTTATAGCTAACATAGCGAAGCTGTCATTTGAATCTGGTGTCTTCCCAGATGCTCTCAAACATACATACATCCGACCACTGCTGAAAAACAACCAGCTTGACCCAAAGAAGGAGGACTCATACCGTCCAATCTCTAGTATCCCATTTCTAGCCAAAATTCTTGAGAAATTAACTCTCAGGCAGATACAACAGCATATAGACTCATTTTCCCCTTTAGATCATGGAGTCAGGGAAGCCCACGGTGTAGAAACTCTCCTAGCAACATTAATCAATACACTTATCAACGGCATTGACAATCTGAAAAATGGCTTTGCTCTAATATTTCTTGATATAGCTGCTGCGTTCGATTCTGTGGATCACATACAACTACTAAAGCGACTTCATGAGAAGGGAATCAAGAACCGTGTTTGGGACTGCTGCAAATCCTACCTGGAAGGTAGATTACAACAAGTTCATATTGGTAATGCTGCTTTAAATCCCTTTCAGCAGAAACAAGGTGTACCACAAGGCTCCTCCTTGTCTGCGCTGCTGTTTAACATCTATATGCAGCCAATCTGTGACATCGCACACTCTTTTGGTATATCCTGCCTTATGTATGCGGATGATGTGCTATTATTCTCACCGATATCTGTATCATACCCAAACTATACAGTGCTAATCAACTGTTTTAATTCAATAACTGACTGGCTTCTCTCTCAAAACCTCTGTATTAACTTTAAAAAAACAGAGGTTCTAATAATCACAAGGAATAAATCTTTCTCCCCTCCATCAATTCTAAAAGTCAGAGATGCTGATCTCCCAGTCAAATCAAATATTCGATATCTAGGAGTAATTCTGGATCAAAGGTTAGACTTCAAGGAACATATAAAACGCACCGTAAAGGCCATTTACTTCAAGATAAAAACCCTTCGTCATCTGAGACCTATGATGAAGTCTGATGACTTCCGCACCATCTTTCAAGCTCTAGTCACGCTACACTTTGATTATGCTGACATAATACTCCATGGCTTACCAAATATAACTATTAATCCTCTACAATTAGCCATGAACGCAGCTGCTCGTGTCCTCTGCGGATCATCAAAGTATGAGCATATTTCCCCCATTCTAGAGAAGCTTCATTGGTTACCAATAAACTGTAGAATCCAATATAAGGCCATCCTTACCACCTTTAGGGCCTTCAATAATATTTCTCCAGATTCCATCTCTGATCTCATCATACACACAACAAATAACAGGTCCAGGAGATCTCCTGCTGTTGACACACTACTTATACCAAGCATTTCCTTAAAAGCTAATCAATCATCCATCAATAGGGCTTTTTCAAATTATGCTCCTAGATGTTGGAACAAACTCCCTCCCAATATCAGAGCAATTAAAGACATCAAACAATTCAAAAAAGCCCTTAAACACCACCTTTTCATCGCACACTTCAAACACCTAAACACCCCTTCCCCTCCCCCATCCTTTTAACCTCATAGCTACCCTAACTAACTGTATAGATTTTATATATCTCCAACATGTATTTTCTAGAAATATAAATGATTTCCCTGTTTACTTCCATGTTAATTCTCCTGTTACTTGTAATAGGTCTGTTATATCTGACCAATTGTTGTATTGTTTCAATGTAAACCGCATTGATGACAAATAGCGCGGTATATAAGAAAATTAAATAAATAAATAAATAAATAAATAAGATAATCATTTCAGCATTGGCATAACAATTGACAAGCCAGTGCACCTATTCCCTCAAAGCTTCAATTCTGAAGATTATATGTTAATCACATATTGTAGCTGTATGGAAGTGCATGCAGGTTACTCTAGGAGCGGAACAGCTACTAGATCACTGTTACATCCTATAATTGGAAAACGTGACATCTGTTTCTTTTTCTACATCTATTACAGAGGAGAAATTTGCTGGAGCAGAGAGAGTGTTCTTTGGTACCTAGTCTGCTCCAATAACATCCCTTTGCTCCATGCATTCACAGGAATGATGGACATAATAGGGAACAAAAGCAGCTCCTGTTTGATCTGTCTCCTCCTGCATCAGCCCTTCCCCCTCCTGCTCCCTACATGCTGCCTTGGAGGGGAGATGCTGGAACTGTAGGCAGTGCACTGCAGTCTGGGTACTGTACAATAGAAAAGGGCTTATTATACCATGACCCTGTCTGCCACCACAAAGGCTCACCGGTATGGCATGGCACACTGGATGGTAAGCTCTGCCATTACAGGAAGGATATGCAAAAGAGAAGGAATGAGAAATAACCCTTTTCTGTTAGCAGTATATGGATAGATTTCAGACAGATTCAGAGGGTTAAACATTGTGGAAATGGCATTGGTTTGTGGGGTAGTTTTGAGGCAAGAATATATATACTGTGAGGATGGCAACAGGCTGGAGGGTTTGGATAGGTCTCCTAAAAGGTAAGCATGGAAGAGTTTTTGGTGTGTGTCAAGAGAGGGGAATCTAGCAGTGTTGTGCATAGCTTTTAGAGTGCACAGAGGTTTTGTTAAGGGTGGCTATCACCTGTCATTATTTGAGGCTGGTATGAGCAGTGTCCTCCAGTGTAGCCTATGAGGGACATGGGTTTGTACTCTGCCTGACTGGGAGCAGAAATAGGTCTAGATGAGCAAAGAATGCAGTGATTGAAAGCATGTATTTTGCAATGACAAAAAGGAGATGCATTTGAGGGGGCACCATACTGACCTGCTTCCAGCTGCATGTCAGCCCAGTCCTCTTCCAGTCAGTCTGAACAAAGCAGGTATTTGGCCCACTTCTTCAGATACTCAATCTTCACAGAGAGACAGACGAGTAAACTTACGTGGTTGTGTTAGTGATCTTGCAAATCCGACCAGGCATTTTGTGAATGATTTGTCAGGTTTCCATGGAGTATAATATAAAATATGGGTGCTCTGAAGGAATAATAGTTCCATAATTCTCAGTCACCTCTAAAGCTGCGCTATCTTTATATCCCAAACAGAGTCTCCATAAAAGTACCAGTCATCAAAATTCTGCTTAGAGTATCTGTCAATATGAAATACAGGTTCTAAGGTCCATTTGGTCCCTCATTTGATGTGAGCCAAGCTGTCTAGTCCCATACTTAGATTGTATTAATGTACAGGAGGTGCAGCTTTGAAGGCTTCCATGGAGGGCATGTGTAAATGCTAGATGCCATAGAGATGAATTCATATGTGACATGTATCTGTCTTGCAACAGGATGACTTGGGTCCAGGGACCCCTTCCATCTATAGCAGTGGTTCTCAACACAGTCCTCTGGTAAGATTTAGTCACTCAAGTTTTCAAGATAGCCACAATGCATATGCATGAGAGAGATCTGCATACAATGGAAGTAGTGCTTGCAAATCTATCTTACGCCTATTCATTTTGGTTATCCTGATAACCTGACTGGTAAGGTGGGTCCTGACTGGGTTGAGAACCACTATTCTATAGTATGTACATTTAATGCTATGTGCTAGCCTCTGGCACCTCCTAGTCTATCTCTTTTGAGCTAGGAAAGTAGTCAGGAAAGCAAAGATACAAAAAAGAAGAAATAGCCAATGCAATAAAATGGGAGGGACAAGACATTTTTCACATACAGGGTGGCCCAAAAAAAGTGAGAACATCTCGTAAACTAAAAGCTTAAATAGTTTACTTATTTAACTTTTTTTTAGCTATATAACATCTTTATTTCGACAATTTCCGGTCACCATCTTTTTGTTTTTAATTTGTCAATCATTTACATCTGTGTTTTTGAACATTTAAATAACTTATATGCTATGAGATGTTCTCACTTTTTTTCAGCCACCCTGTATATTAGTGAGAGGAGGAAGTGCAGAAGTGGAATTGTCAGACTCAAGGGTGAAGAAGAAGCTGATGAGGATAAAGTGGAATTGCTTAACAAATATTTTTGTTCTATGTTAACAGATGAAAGGCCCAGAGAAGGACCTCAGAAAACACCCACAAGTAGGAACAGAAGTGAAGGGGAACGGTTTTCAGAAGACTGTGTTTGTGAGGAACTAGCTAAACTAAAAGTAGACAAAGTATTGACGGAACTTGGGGACGTTCTTGCGGCTCCACTCTCTGACCCTTTCAATGCTTCTGAGTTGGGAGTGGTCCCAGAGGACTGAAGAAACACACATGTTGTCCTTTTACATCAAAGCAGAAGTAAAGATGAGTTTGAGAACTATAGGTTGGTTAGTCTGACCTCTGTGGTGAGTAAATTAATGGAAATGCTGCTGAAACAGAGATTACTGAGTTTTCTAGAGTCCAATGGATTGCAGGATCTGAAGCAGCATGGATTCCCCAGAGGCAGGTCTTGTCAGACAAATCTGATTGAGTTCTTTGACTGGGTGACCAGGGTGTTGGACCGAGGGAGAGCTCTAGATGTGGTGTATTTAGATTTCAGTAAAGCCTTTGACACCGTTCCACACAGGCAACTTATAAACAAACTAAGCACCCTAGGGATGCACCATGAAGTTACTGATTGGGTTAGAAAATGGTTGAGTGGGAGGCAGCAAAGGGTACAGGTAAATGAAGCTCATTCTGAGGAGAAGGAGATTACCAGTAGTGTGCCGCAAGGATCTGTCCTTGGTCCGATTCTTTTTATCGCCTTTGTTAATGATATTTCAGAAGGGCTGTTGGGTAAGGTTTGCTTGTTTGCGGATGATACCAAAATCTGCAATAGAGTAGATACCCAGAAAGGAGTAGATAACATGAGGAGGGATCTAGTTAAGCTTGAAGAATGGTCTAAAATTTGGCAGCTGAAATTTAATGCTAAAAAATGAAGGGTGATGCATTTGGACTGCAAAAGTCCAAAAAAGCAACACAGTTTACAGGGTGAGGTACTTCTGTCCTCAAAAGGGGAGTGGGACATGGGCATAATTTTGTCTGATGATATTAAAGTAGCTAAACAGGTAGAAAAGATGATGGTGAAAGCCAGAAGGATGCCTGGGTGCATAGGAAGAGGAATGGACAGCAGAAAAAAGGAGGTGATAGTACCTCTATACAAGTCTTTGGTGAGACCTCATTTGGAGTATTGTGTGCAATTCTTGAAGGACTACAAAAGAGGACTGCTACTTCTGGAGAGAGATCTGCAATTGTAAGTATTTACTTCTAGGAATTTTTCTAAATCTTGGGGAAAAATGAATTCTTCAGATTAAAGCTGATTAATCTGTGAACCCAGTGTATTTGTTAAATCAGTCAGGGCCTAGTAGCAGCAAAGAGCTTTCAGTTTAAATTTAAAACAGAGCAGAGAGCTTTCTGGTTAAATTTAGAACCCCAAGACTCCCTCTATCCAAGCAAGGGCTTTGGGACGCCCCCTGGAAATTGGTCACAAATTACCTTAGAAGCACAGGACATGTTTCTGTGTAGCAACCAGCTTTGGATAAGTCTTTTCCCCTCCCCAACACCCATCCTCCCCTCGGATAATTGTAGCTTTATAGGTGCATAAACCTCTCAAAGGAAAGGAGGTATCATATTCACTCTCAGGTGCAGCTGTTTGTCTTCATCAGTAATACATTAAGGACCAGAGATTAAGTAAGCTTCAGGTGAACAAAGTACATTATTTTATTTATTTATTTATTTGAACATTTTTACATACCGCCCCTTCCAGAGATCAGGAGTGGTTTACAGATAACAAAACGATAATAATAAAGAATTATTATTATTATTATTATTTACATTGAACAGTTTAATACAGTGAACATTTTGAACACATTCTCTCAAAACTCTTCAATAAAACAGTATTTTATAATTACTAACAGTAAACTATTTACAGAGGTAGATGATTCAGTATGTATGAAAGACTTAGGGGTATGTTTACAAAATGGTGCTAACATCGCAGCTGCGACGTTATCGCGCAATAATGGTGCATTACTATGCGAGAACATCACGTATCGCACGATAACATCTCCTGCGGTGTTAAGGTGCGCAGAGGTTGGAGTACAGCTCCCCGGAGGGCGGAGTAAGGCTCCCCAGGGGCGGAGATAAGGGGTCAATGGGCGGAGACTGGGTGGGGAGAGGCCCCATGCACACTATCGCCGTGAAATGAAGATCTGAAAATTAGCGCCAGTGAAAACCTCGCACTAGAGGCACATTTGCAGGGGAGAGAGACCATTTCAGTCAGCAATGTGCAGCAAAGGCAGAGAAACTAAGAAAAGTGAAAGTAGTGATACATGTGCAGCAACATCATAGTGCCCAAGTACGAGAGGGCACTACGGTGAGACTGCAAATGGGGTACAGGGGGCTGCAGGCGGGACATGCAGTGTGGCAGTTGGGGCACAGAGTGGGCTAGGCAAATGCCTAGGTGACACATAGGAATGTGGAAATGGAAAACCAGCAGGACATCAACTGACGGCAAACATGGCCACGAGTGTGTGTCCCACAATGTCCCAGGGGACAGTACCCAGCAAGTACCTCAAAGGGCACATAACATTGGCAGGTGGTGCCGGGGAGAAGCATTGATGTCTGTGCAGGCACCCCTACCCCATATCACACACCATAGGCAGCCGCCTATCAGCACACTGGATTGCCTGGGACTGTGCACCACCAGCACAAGGGCATGTCAGCATGGTGGCGGAGGGGGCAGTGGCATCTGCCCACAGCAGACCACAGCCAAGCCCCGTTTAGGTGGGTGCCGTGCACTGCAACAGACAAGGTCTGTCTGACGAACAGTCATGGTATCCCCAGGGAATGATCTGCCCCTGTGGCAACAGTTTGGCGCAGTACACACAGCCAGTGGGTTGAGGGGCAGAAGGCCACAAGTTCAAGTCCCAGCTGTGCCTCCTGCAAACCATGTTCCTATATTTTACCCAGTACTAAACCGTGGTAATAATGACAGAACTGTTATTGCAGATAAAAGAAACACGCCATAAACTCCTATAGTTTACCCTACAGAGCACAGACACCATAAACATGTGCAATCCCTAGAGCAGAGTTTCCCAACTGCAGTCCTGGAGGGCCAAACACCATTGAGGTTTCATGCTGTCCCTAATAAATATGAAAACCAAGGGAAGAAGGGGTATCCGCAGGCGTGGGTGGGAGAACCAGAAGCGGAACCCAAGGACATATAGAAAAGGAGAGAGAAGAAGGAAGAAATGGAACAAACTAAACTGTGAGCTTGGCAGACATATATGGAAAGCTGGTCAGACTCTATATGTATTAATGTTCTTAGTTCTGAGATACAACATGAGGTTTTCACACTCAGCATATATGAGATGACATTTTATCTAATGCTCACTTTGTTTTCTTAATTTATACAGATTGAGAGGAGCATTGTGTGTGTTTTTTTATGTAGTTGCTACACCCTGCGGTAATGTATTACATGCTCTATTACTCACACAGTTTTATGTCACCTACTATAAATCTATTTGTTTTGTCAAACCACATAATTTGTTCTATTTTTATTTTTATTTTTTATTATTAATTATATCATGTGTCTGTATAAATTTACATTTTATCTTGAGTATGGATGTTTTAATGTATGTTTTTTTAATTTTAGACCCCTGAAGAAGGCCTCCGGCCGAAACTATTTAGTTGGGTCCCTCAATAAAATTGTTTTGTGCCATATACTGACGTGTAGGCCTGGTCCTTGGGTTCCGCTTCTGGTTCTCCCTTCCGTCCCTAATAAATATGCCTGTGCTGCATTTGTATGCAGCACCCCATTGTATGCAAATGTATCTCATGCATATTCATTAGGGACAGCATGAAAACCTGAACAGTGTTTGGCCCACCAGGACTGCAGTTGGGAACCTCTGCCCTAGAGCAGCGGCCAACAGGGGCACAAACACCCACACCCACAGGCTCCACTATCCAAAGCTTCATGCAGAGTCAGGCTGTTGGGCCCTGCACGGAGCAGCATCTCCCAATACTGGCACCTGCATACCTTAGCAATGCCATCCTAAACTTGGGAACATGTTCCACATATATCAAAAGGTTGCTATGATTAATGTCAGATAACAAATCCTAGGTCAAACATGATTTGTTGACATTAGGCATGTAGATAGCTGGGCGGCTGGTGGACGTGAGGACAACCTGGTAACATACCTGCCTGGTGCAAAGGTAGCGGACCTCATGTACCACCTATACAAGGTCTTAGATAGTGCTCAGGAGGAATCTGCTGTCTTTGTACATATCGGAACCAATGACATAGGAAAATGTGGTAGGGAGGTTCTGGGGGCTAAATTTAGGCTTTTAGGTAGGAAGATGAAATCCAGCACTTCCAGGGTAGCATTCCCCAAAATGCTTCCCGTTCCAGGTGCAGGGCCCAAAAGGCAGGCAGAGCTCTGGAGTCTTGATGTGTGGATGAGACGATGGTGCAAGGATGAGGGTTTTAGGTTTGTTAGGAACTGGGGAACATTCTGAGGAAAGGAGGGGCTCTTCCAAAGGAATGGGCTTCACTTTAACTGGGATGGAACCAAGCTGCTGGCATTAACTTTTAAAAAAGGAGATAGAGCAGCTTTTAAACTAGATAATAGGGGAGAAACGACAGTCACCCAAGAGCGCATGGTTCGGAACAATGTATCCTTGAAGGATACTACCAAAAGATTGAAGTTGGGCATATTAGCAGAGAGGTTCCAACAAAAACAAAAGTAGCCCAAATGTCCTTCAGTACAGAGCAGACAGAGCTTAAACATTCCAAATTACTCCTGCCAACCGATAGCCAGATTAATATGAATAAAATACAGTCTCTAAAATGCTTGTATGCAAATGCTAGAAGTCTAAAAAATGATATGGGAGAGTTAGAATATATAGCACTAAATGAGAGGTTAGATATGAATGGTATCTCAAAGATATGGGGAAGGAGGGCAACTAGTGGGGCACTGTAATACCTGGGTGCAAACTATATCGTAATGATAGAGCTGAACAAATTGGTGGAGGGGTTGCACTGTATGTTAGAGAGGGCATTGAGTCACAAGGGATTAAAGTTTTGCAGGAAACAAAATTTGCTGTAGAATCTCTATGGACTGAAATTCCATGTAAAAAGGAGAAGGTGATGGCAGTGGGGGTGTACCATCGACCGCCTGGCCAGAATGAACAAAGTGATGATGAAATGCTCAAAGAAATCAGGGAAGCTAACAAAAGTTACAGCGCAGTAATAATAATGGATGATTTCAATTACCCTGGTATTGACTGGGTCAGTGTCATGGCCGGACGTGCCTGGGAGATAGTTTCTAGATGAAATAAATGACTGCTTCTTGGAGGAGCTAGTTCATGAACCAACCAGAAGGGAAGCCATTTTGAACCTAGTCCTTAGTGGAACATCTGATCTGGTGCAAGAGATAAGGGTACTGGGGTCACTTAGAAATAGTGATCATAGCATGATCGCGTTTGATTTAATTAATGGAGGAGGGATGGTAAGGAAATCTACAGTACTACCTTTTAACTTTCGAAAGGGAGACTATGATGAAATGAGGAAAATAGTTAAGAAAAAACTAAAAGGAGCTGTTGCAAAGGTTAAAAACTTACATAAAGTTTGAGCGTTGTTTAAAAAACTATCTTGGAAGCCTAGACCAGTAATATTCCACACTTTATTAAAAGTAGAATGAAATCCAAAAAACTGCCAGCATGGTTTAAAGGTGAGGTCAGAGAGGCTGCCAAAAAAATCATCTTTCAGGAAATGGAAAATAACCAAATGATGAAAAATGGATTCAACATAAGCACTGGCAAGTCAAATGCAAGGCATTGATAAGGTAGGCAAGAGAGAATTTGAGAAGAAGCTTGCTATAGAAGCAAAAATGTTTAATAAAACTTTTTCAAGTATATTCGTGGCAAAAAAACCTGTGAGAGAGTCAGTTGGACCATTTATTTTATTTATTTTTTATTTATTTTATTTAACAATCTCTTATATACCGCAGCTTCCTGAGATCAGCTGCGGTTCACAAATAACAACAGGCAACAAATCATGGATTTGTTTTACATATAACGTCATATAACTATAACCAATGTACAGTAAACAGAAATGTTGAACAGATAGCACTGAACAGTGCAACACTATATACATTATGTACATTAACATTATATTATTAAATACATATACAAGTTATGTGGGATATAATCATTATGAGTAGTACAGATGCAGATAGGGCAGGTTTTCTTTTCTGTTATAGTGAGATGTAGATAAAAACTGTTTAGCCTTTGTCTAATTCTTTTGATGGCTGTTCTATAGTGTTGTAGTGCATTGTAAAGAGGTGTGTTTTCAGTTTTTTTTCGGAATTCATTAATCTCTGTTAATATTCTTAGTTCAACAGGGAGGGAATTCCAGGCTGTTGGGGCTGCATGTGAGAACGCTCTGTTGTTTGTTGATTTATTTGTTTTTATGAAATCTATGGGGGTTTTAAGTCTGTTTAGTTGATTTTTTCTATGAGTAGGTTTTGGATGTTCTTTGGTAACTAAGTTACTTAAAGTAGATGGTGTCAAATCAAATAGTGATTTAAATACTGTTATTAGTGTTTTATATGTTATTCGGTTTTGAATTGGAAGCCAGTGAAGGGATGCTAGAATTGGTGTTATATGTTGATGAGAGTGTGTTTTTGTTATAATCCTAGCTGCTGAGTTTTGTGCGAGTTGCAGTCTTTTGATGTTTTGTTTTGATGTACCTAATAATATAAGGTTCGCAAAATCAAAGTGGGGGGTTATAGTGGCTTGGATTATACTGATAAAATCATGTATGTAAACAAGAGGTCTAAGTTGTTTAAGTATTTTAAGTTTGTAGTAAATTTTCTTTGTGGTGTTTCTGATATGGGTATCTAGAGTGAGATGTTTGTCTAAAATGACTCCTAAGTATCTCACTTCATTCTTTATTTTAATTTCTTGGTTTTGAAGTGTTATATGTGTTGGTGGGGTATAATCTTGGTTTTTGGTGACTATTAGCACTTCAGTTTTTGAATGGTTTATTAGGAGATTGTGGGCATTTAGCCATAATGTTATTTCATTAAAACAATCCGAAAGGCGTTGCAATGGTATGTTAGGGATAGTGAATGGGATGTACATCATAATATCATCTGCATATAGATGATAGAGTACACCATATTTCTTAAAGATATTGCAAACTGGTTTTATGTATATATTAAATAGTAGAGCTGAAAGCGCTGAGCCCTGTGGTAATCCTGTTTCAAATTTATATGATTCAGAAGTTTGATTGCTTATTCTAACATTTTGCGTTCTATTGCTCAGATAAGAGGTGAACCATTTGTGAACTGTAGAGTATATTCCTATGTGTCTTAAGTAGTTAAGCATTATTGAATGGTTAACACTATCGAAAGCGGCTGATATGTCAATAAATAAGAGGATAAAAGCTTTTTTGTGGTTGTCTATTCCTCTTAGTAGTGTATCGGTAAAAACAGTCAGGAGTGTTTCAACTCCATGCTTGGGGCGAAATCCATATTGTTGGTCGTCTAGCGGGTAGGATGAGTCAAGAAATTCTTGTGTTTGTATTTGTACAGTTTTTTCGATGACTTTTGCTAAGAATGGTATACTTGAGATAGGTCGGTAAGATTTTGGGGAGGTTTTGTCAAGTGTATTATTCTTCAGGATTGGTCTGATTTGTACTTGTTTAAGGGTGGGTGGGAGGTAACCTTGGAGTAGTGATAAATTGACCATAGGAAGTATGAATGAAAGAAGTGTTGGTAGTGTGTTTTTTATCCAGGTTACTGGACAAGGGTCTAGATAGGATGTTGTGGTGTTAAGATTGATAATGATATTCTTTAATGATATTTTGGATAAAGGGTAAAATTCTGGCCATTCATTTAGCATATGGAGAGGTTTGTAGATAGGATCTAAGGTCATTGGTGAGTGTTTTGATTTGTTTTGATAATAATTGGCTAGAGTTTGTGCAGAGATGTCAGTGATTTCCTTGTTAGAATCTTGAGGGTTGGTTGTTAGGTTGGTAATTATGGAAAATAGTTCTCTTGGTCTGTTATATGATTTTGATAGGATTGTAGCATAGTAATTTTTCTTTGAGTTATCTATGGCGTCTTTATAGTTTTTGAGGTGGTTGTAATATATTTCTTTCTCAATAGTGGATTTGGTTTTGCGCCATTTATGTTCTAGTTTTCTTAGCTCTCTTTTCATTTGTTTTAAAGTGCTATTAAACCATGGTGTGCCGTTGGTTTTTGAGTGGGTTGGTTTTTTATTAGTTTGATGTATTTGGGCTGCATTGTTTATGGTAGTATGCCAGTTTTTTGACTGCTTCATCCAGGATTGTTGGAGAAGGATCAAGGAGAGGGATTGTGGCATCCAGAAATTCAGTTTTGTTAAATTTTTTAAATTTGGCTGCAGGGGGTACTTTTCTCTTACGGTTCCCTTGTAAATGCTTGGTGACCATACAGGGTTCTAATTATGTCTATTTTGATTCTTCTTTGTTAGAATCACTTTTGGTTTCATTACAGGCTTGAGTATTATGAGATGATTTTTCCTTTTTTTCTTGTTCTTTAAGAATGTATGGTTGGGTGTAGTAGCCTTATAATTTATCCTTCGGTATCTCTCTCTCAGTTTGGTTCTTCATGATGTGGTTTAAATTTGGTGACATGTCATTGTATAAAATGCTTCATTATTACTTCCTTAGATTTATGAGTCAATGTAGTATTGGTGTTTAATGTACATTTCACTAATTTTTCTTTATCTTGTATTTCATGGGATGTAAAGATTTGAAAATTTCATAAATAAAAAAAAAAAAAAATTTAATTGTATGGTCATTTCTTTTGTGTTTTATGGTGTCGATGGTATTGTAATTGAGATTTAGTTTGATAAGGTGATGATCAGACCACGGTATTTGAGAGCATTCTATAGAGTCTGGATTAAACAGTTTAAAGCATAAGTTAGGTAGTAGTACTAGATCAAGGGTACCACCCTTGGTGTGGGTAGGTATGTTTATTACTTGATGGTAGTCGAGATCTTGAATTGTTTCAAGAAAGAGGTTAGAATCATTCGTTGGTAGTGAGGTGACAGATGACAGAGGGGTAAAAGCGGCACTAAGAGGGAACAAGGCCATAGTGGAGAGATTGAATGAATTCTTTGCTTTGAAGATGTAGGAATGTTACCTATGACTGAAGTGGTATTTAAAGGTGATATTGTGGAAGAATTGAAAGAAATATTGATACACCTGGAAGATGTATTACACCTATTTGATAAACTGAAGAGTAGCAAATCTCCTGGACCAGATGGTATACATCCAAGGGTGTTGAAAGAACTGAAATATGAGATTGCAGACCTGCTATTAGTAATCTGTGAACTATCATTAAAATCACCTGTAATACCTGAAGATTGGAGGATGGCCAATGTAACACCAATTTTTAAAAAGGGTTCCAGGGGTGATCCGGGAAACTATAGAGCAGTGAGCCTGACGTCAGTACCGGGAAAAATGGTAGAAGCCAACATGGCTTTAGACAAGGAAGATCATGTCTTATTAATCTGTTATGTTTTTTTGGAAGGTGTGAATAAACAGGTAGACAAAGGTGAGTAGGTTGATATAGTGTATCTGGACTTTCAGAAAGCCTTTGACAAGGTCCCTCATCAAAGACGTTTGGCAAAACTAAAAAGTCGTGGGATAGGAGGCAGTGTACTATTATGGATCAGGAACTGGTTAAAAGATAGAAAGCAGAGGGTTGGGCTAAATGGCCAATTTTCCCAATGGAGAAAGGTGAATAGTGGAGTACCCCAGGGATCTGTGCTGGGTCCTCTGCTTTTTAACATATTAATAAATGACCTGGAAATGGGAATAATGAGTGAGGTTATCAAATTTTCAGATGACAAAATACTTTTTAAAGTTATTAAAACCCATGAAGATTGTGGAAAATTGCAAGAGGATTTGATAAATTGGAAGACTGGCTATCCAAATGGCAGATGAAATTTAATGTGGACAGGTGCAAAGTTATGCACCTAGGAAAGAACAACACGATGCAAGGTTCCACATTAGGAACCACCACCCAGGAAAAAAGATTTAGGCGTCATCATGGATAACATGCTAAAACCCTCTGCCCAGTGTGCAGCGGCAGCCAAGAAGGCAAATTGAATGCTAGGAATCATAAGGAAACATAGTAACATAGTAAATGACAGCAGATAAAGACCAGTATGGTCCATCTAGTCTGCCCAGTAAGATGGCAAGAGTAGGTGCACCTGCCGGCATGTCTTTGTGTGGGGGTGAACCCACCGCTCCATGTAGGGCACATCTGTTTTTTGAGAAATTAGATAGTTCAGAGTATTTTGATTTTATCCTGTTGCTTAAAGAGATCCACTGTGTCTGTCCCATGCCATTTTGAATTCTGTCACTGTATTTGCCCGCACCACTTCAATTGGGAGGCCATTCCATGCATCCACCACCCTTTCAGTAAACATTTTTTTCCTGACATTGCCTTTCAATTTACCCCCTTGCAGCTTCATGTTATGCCCTCTAGTTTTACAGCTTCCCCATCTTTGGAAGAGGTTTGTTTGTTCATTAATTCTCTTTAAGTATTTAAAGGTCTGAATCATATCTCCCTTATCTCTCCTCTCCTCCAGAGTGTACATATTTAGGTCTTCAAGTCTCTTCTCATAAGGCTTCTGATGCAGGCTCCTATAATTTTTGTCGCCTTCCTCTGAAGAGTTTCCAGTCTTTTTACATCTTTTGTAAGATATGGTCTCCAAAACTGAACACAGTATTCCAAGTGAGGCCTCGCCAGTGACTTATACAGTGGCATTAGTAACTCTTCCTTTCTGCTGGTAATTCCTCTTTGTATGCAACCCAACATCCTCCTGGCTTTTGCCACTGCCTTGTCGCAGTTTTGCCACCTTGCTTAAAATTGAAATTAATAATATTTATTATATATGGTATAATTTACAAATCTAGAGCTAAACCTTCTAATTCCTTTTTCTGGTCTCTCAGCTCTCAGCCCTTCTTTCCAGTTCTCTATCACTTCCCTATCTTCTTCCAAAATTATTTTTCTCCCATTACATCTCCTACCTCGTCTTTTCTTCAGTACATCATCAAAATCTTTCCACTCTCATATTTTCTGTCCTATTTCCACTTGCGCTGCCTTGTTTCTGTCACTGGCTCCTTGTGGCTATCTACAGTGACCTACATGATGCTACTGACAGGGTGAAGAGAGAGGCACCCTAAAGCTACAGAGATGGGCAATTGTATCCCTACAGTTAGCCTTTATCAGCAATTGTTACTAGTAGTTAATGTCAGGATTCACTGCAGAATAAGAAGCAGAGGATACAGTCTCTTAACATAGAATTGTTTCTGTGTATTGCATCAGATATATTAAAATGCAATTAAGTTGTTTCAAATCTATTTTTTTCTGGAAGGATCTGACCTATTAAAATGATTTTAGTACAATTAAATGATATCTCACAAATTTATTCTGTGTAAACTAATGAAAAGTCACATAAAATTAAAAAAGAAAAAACAGCAGCATAACGGTAAAGTCCAACAACTAACAAGTGCAAAAAAATATATATATCAATAGCAAAAGAAAGAAACCAGGCTGCTTTCTTGAAATATTATTGGGAAACATGTAAAAAAATACAGTTTGACATATCATGGAATATATTACAGCTGTTTTGTAACTCTCGTAATAAAAAATTAAATTACAGGTGCTATCTGCACAGTTTTAATGAAGTGCAATCATCAGCTTAAAAGGTGTTAGTTATTTTCACAGTCAAAGATAAAAGTGAGAGTTTTTATTCTTGTGAATTATTCATTAAATAATCTGTAAAAATCCATTTTGGACAAAAGCAAAACCCCCCAAAAAATCAAGTCTTCAAGTTGCAATGCTCTTGAAATGTTAAAATAGTGATATTCTTTGTTCAAAGTTTAGGGGTCCTTTTAATAAAGGTATGCAGTTAGCAATCTTTATTGCACTTAATGAGAAACTAGCGTTGCCATTGTGTGCTTTCAGAGGTGTGTCCAGCAATTTCCCAGCAGTGAGGGCATGGCTGCATACCGGAATGTAGAATGTGATTAACATGGGTGCACTTAACGATGCCTAGAATAAAAACAACTCTCTCAAGAGCATTACTAAAACAATTTCTTACTGCCTTCTCAAAACAAGATCTCACTTGACCCATTTATTAATTTGGGTTGTCAAGAAATTTTACAAATTTTTCATCCTTTATATCCTCAAGGTTATAAAACCACATGGCTACAATTGTTACTACTTGAACATAAGAACATAAGATATGCCATACTGGGTCAGACCAAGGTCCATCAAGCCCAGTATTCTGTTTCCAACAGTGGCCAATCTAGGTCATATGTACCTAGCAGTTTCCCCAAGGGACACAGGTTCCACAATGCTTGTATTGGTTCAAGCATAGATATCCTGGGTCCCTTTTTAACAATGGTTTATGGACCTTTCCTACAGGAACTTGTCCAAACCTTTTTTAAACCCAGCTACACTAACAGCCTTTACTACATCCTCCGGTAACAAATTCCAGAGTTTGATTACACGTTGAGTGAAAAAATATTTTCTTTTATTAGTCTTAAATAGTTTACCCTGTAGCTTCATTGCATGTCCCCTAGTCTTTCTATATTCTGATAAGGTAAACAATTGATCTACATTTACCCGTTCCACTCCGTTCATTAATTTATAGACTTCTATCATATCTCCCCTCAGCCGTCTCTTTTCCAGGTTAAAGAGCCCTAAACCTTTTAGCCTTTCTTCATAGGAGTATCCTTCCATCCCCTTTACCATTTTGGTGGCTCTTCTCTGAACCATTTCTAAAATCAATATATACTTTTTAAGATACGGCGACCAGAATTGCACACAATATTCAAGGTGCGGTCTCACCATGGAACAATATAGAGGCATTATAATATCTTTTGTTTTATTTTCCATTCCTTTCCTTATCATACCTAGCATTCTATTTGCTCTCTTGGCCGCTGCTGCACACTGGGCTGAGGGTTTTAACATGGCATCCACAATGACGCCTAAATCTTTTTCCTGGGTGGTAGTTCCTAATGTGGAACCTTGCATCGTGTAACCATAGTTTGGGTTGTTCTTCCCTAGGTGCATAAACTTGCACTTGTCCACATTAAATTTCATCTGCCATTTTGATGCCCAGTCTTCCAATTTATCAAGATCCTCTTGCAATTTTCCACAATCCTCTTGGGTTTTAACAACTTTAAATAGTTTTGTGTCATCTGCAAATTTGATAACCTCACTCGTTATTCCACTTTCCAGGTAATTTATGAATATGTCAAAAAGCAGCGGACCCAGCACAGATCCCTGGGGTACACCACTATTCACCTTTCTCCATTGGGAAAATTGGCCATTTAGCCCTACCCTCTGCTTTCTATCTTTTAACCAGTTCCGGATCCACAATAGTACACTGCCTCCTATCCCATGACTCTTTAGTTTTGCCAAAAGTCTCTCATGAGGGACCATGTCAAAGGCTTTCTGAAAGTCCAGATACACAATATCAACCGACTCACCTTTGTCCACCTGATTATTCACTCCTTCAAAAAAACATAACAGATTAGTAAGACAAGATCTTCCTTGTCTAAAACCATGTTGGCTGTCTCCCATTAGGTCATGACTATCTACATGCTGAGTAATTTTATTCTTTATGATGGTATCTACCATTTTTCCCGGTACTGATGTCTGGCTCACTGGTCTGTAGTTTCCCGGATCACCCCTGGAACCCTTTTTAAAAATTGGTATTACATTGGTGATCCTCCAATCTTCAGGTATTAGAGATGATTTTAATGATAGTTCACAGATTACTAATAGCAGGTCTGCAATCTCATATTTCAGTTCTTTCAACACCCTTGGATGTATACCATCCAGCCCAGGTGATTTGCTACTCTTCAGTTTATCTAATAGTTGTAATACATCTTCCCGATGCATTGATATTTCCTTCACTTCTTCTGCACCTTTAAATACCACTTCAGTCATGGGTAACATCCCTACATCTTCCTCAGTAAAGACTGAAGCAAAGAATTCATTCAGTCTCTCCGCTATCGCCTTGTCGCCTCTTAGTGCTCCTATAACCCCTTTATCATCTAATGGACCAACTGACTCTCTCACAGGTTTTTTGCTATGAATGTACTTGAAATGGTCTTTACTTCGCGTTTTTGCTTCCACAGCAAGCTTCTTCTCAAATTCTCCCTTTGCCTGCCTTATCAATGCCTTGCATTTGACTTGCCAGTGCTTGTGCTGTTTCCAGGTTTCATCATTTGGCTCTTTTTTCCATTTCCTGAAAGATGCTTTTTTGGCAACAACAGCCTCTCTGACCTCACCTTTAAACCATGCTGGCAGATTTTTGGACTTCCTTCCACTTTTCTTAAAGCGTGGAATACAGCTGGTCTGGGCTTCCAAGATAGTATTTTTCAACAACAGCCAAGCTTGATGTACGTCTTTAACCTTTGCAACTGCTCCTTTTAGTTTTTTCTTAACAGTTTTCCTCATTTTATCATAGTCTTCCTTTCGAAAGTTAAAAGGTAGTACTGTGGATTTCCTTACTATCCCTCATCCACTAATTAAATCAAAGGCGATCATGCTATGATCACTATTGCCAAGTGGCCCGAACACCCTTATCTCTTGCACTAGATCTGGTGTTCCAGTAAGGACTAGGTCTAATATGGCTTCCCCTCTGGTCGGTTCATGAACCAGCTGCTCCAAGAAGCAGTCATTTATTTCATCTAGGAACTTTATCTCCCTAGCATGTCCTGACGTGACACTGACCCAGTCGATACCGGGGTAGTTGAAATCACCCATTATTATTACTGCGCTGTAACTTTTTTTAGCTTCCTTGATTTCTTTGAGCATTTCATCATCCATTTGGTCATTCTGGCCAGGCGCTTGATAATACACCCCACTGCCATTGCCTTCCCCCTTTTACATGGAATTTCAATCCATATAGATTCTACAGCAGATTTTGCTTCCTGCAAAATTTTTATCCTTTCTGACTCAATGCCCTCTCTAACATAGAGAGCAACCCCTCCACCAATTTGATCAGCTCTATCATTTCGATATAGTTTGTACCCAGGTATCACATTGTCCCACTGGTTGTCCTCCTTCCACCATGTCTCTGATATTCCAATCATATCTAACCTTTCATTTAGTGTTATATATTCTAACTCTCCCATCTTATTTTTTAGACTTCTAGCATTTGCATACAAGCATTTTAGAGAATGTATTTTATTCATATTAATTTGGCTATTGTTAGACATGGGTAATTTGGGATCTTTAAGCTCTGTCTGCTCCATACTTGAGGGCATTTGGGCTACTTTACTCTTTTGTGGAACCTCTCTGCTTTTGGTAGTATCCTTCAAAGATACATTCTTCCGAACCATCCGCTCTTGTGCGACTGTCGGCTTTCCCCTAATATCTAGTTTAAAAGCTGCTCTATCTCATTTTTAAAGGTTAATGCCAGCAGCCTGGTTCCATCCCGGTTAAGGGGAAGCCCATCCCTTCGGAAGAGCCCCTCCTTTCCCCAGAATGTTCCCCAGTTCCTAACAAATCCAAAACCCTCATCTCTGCACCATTGTCTCATCCACGCATTGAGACTCCGGAGCTCTGCCTGCCTTTTGGGTCCTGCGCGTGGAACAGGAAGCATTTCGGAGAATGCTACCCTGGAAGTTCTGGATTTCAACTTCCTACCTAAAATCCTAAATTTAGCCTCCAGAACCTCCCTACTACATTTTCCTATGTCATTGGTACCGACATGTACCAAGACAGCAGACTCCTCCCCAGCACTATCTAAGACCTTATCTAGGTGGCGCGTGAGGTCCGCTACCTTCTCACCAGGCAGGCATGTTACCAGGCGATCCTCACGTCCACCAGCCACCCAGCTATCTACATGTCTAATGATCGAATCACCAACTATAACGGCTGTCCTAACTTTTCCCTCATGGGCACTTGGCCCTGGAGAAACGTCCTCGGTGCGAGAGGGTTTTACATCATCTGGAGGACAAGTCCTAGTTACAGGATCACTTCCTGCCACACCAGGGTGATGATCTCCTGTCACGTGACCTCTCTCCTCCATGGCAACAGAGATGCTGCCAGACTGGAGGTGGGACTTCAGGACTATATCCCTGTAGGTCTCGTCTATGTACCTCTCTGTCTGTCTTATGCTTTCCAAGTCTGCTACTTTAGCCTCTAGAAAACGGACTCGTTCCCTGAGAGCAAAGAGCTCCTTGCACCTAGTGCACACGTAAGACCTCTCACCAACTGGGAGAAAATCATACATGTGACACTCAATGCAAAAGACTGGAAAGCCCCCATCCCACTGCTGGACTGCTGTCTGCATCTTAGTTTTAAGTTTGTGTTTAGATCTAAGTTATTTACTTACTAAGGGTTGTTATGGATATTTATACTAATAAAACTGTACCTAATATGTGTAATATACCTTGTTCACCTGAAGCTTAACTAATCTCAGGTCCTTAGTGTATGACTGATTTGGGTAATGAGCTTCACCTGAGAGCACCTCCTGTCTTTTAAGGTGTGTAAGTACCTATAAAGCTACGATTATCCCTGGGGTGGGTGGGTGTGGGGAGGGAGGGAGGGAAATAACACTTATTAAAAGAGGGCTGCTACACAGTACCCTGTCTTGTGCTGCTGAGGTAATCTATATTCTGATTTGATTTAAATTATAGCTCTTAGCTGCTGCTAGGCTCTAACTTCTTATGAAATTTAAACTACAAGCTCTCTGCTGGGTTCTAAATTTAACCAGAAAGCTCTCTTCTGTGTTTTAAATTTAAGCTAAAAGTACTTTGCTGATGCTAGGCCCTGAGTGACTATTCAATTTAGACTACAAGCTCTCTGCTGGGTTCCAAATGTAACCAGAAAGCTCTCTTCTGTGTTTTAAATTTAAACTAAAAGTACTTTGCTGTTACTAGGCCCTGAGTGACTATTAAATTTAAACTACAAGCTCTTTGCTGGGTATGAAATGTAACCAGAAAGTTCTCCTCTGTGTTTTAAAACTAAAAGTACTTTTCTGATGCTATGCCCTGAGTGACAATTAAATGTAAACTACAAGCTCTCTGCTGGGTTCCAAATGTAACCAGAAAGCTCTCTTCTGTGTTTTAAATTTAAACTAAAAGGACTTTGCTGTTACTAGGCCCTGAGTGACTATTAAATTTAAACTACAAGCTCTCTGCTGGGTATGAAATGTAACCAGAAAGTTCTCCTCTGTGTTTTAAGTTTAAACTTAAACTGCTGCTACTAGGCCCTGACTGATTTAACAAAAAATAGTGGGTTCACAGATTAATTAGCTTTAATACAAAGAATTCCTTTTAGAAAATTACCAGAAGTATATACTCACAGTTGCAGATCTCTCTCCAGAAGTAACAGTCCCTTTTTCTAGTCCTTCAAGACTTGCCTAATGATGGTATCTTCATGTGACATCATTCGATGGAAACATCTTTGCACAAGGACCTCTCACAAACCTGAGTAAAAATAGACGTTCCTTTTCCATATTGGTCCTGCTCAAAACAAACTGACACTGTTTTTGTTTCCCCCATGGAGTAAATGTCCCTTCCATGGCATTATCACTCCAGTGGAGCCTTCCTACCTAGCCTACTCTGCCACTTCAATGAACCATTCTACCACTGAATTTCTAGACTGTTTGTAGGCCCCCCCCCCTACTTGTCTACAGAACAATTACCATGGGTGCAACTAACACCACCTCCCATGGCAGTTTTACCATGATGACCTGTGGTAACTGCAGGAGTTAGTTGAACCCACACCCTGAAATTAGTGCGAAACCCCATGCTAATAATGTGCCCCATACCCATGTTACCAGTGTAGGACTTTGTAAACATACCCCTAGGTTTCTCATCATTTACTGTGTTTGTAAGTGTACTCTGGTACGTCCTGGATATGTCTGGCCCCAAGCCGAAGCGGCAGGATTACCAAAAACCTCAAAACACTAGTTCAAAGAGAACAAAAATGGAGCCTCTCTCACCCCACAAGATGGCGATCATCAAAGATTGTCCTGAGGCCTTACAAGAACATTTGGCTGATATTCACACTGTTAAAGACTTGGTCAAAGCTAATGGAGACTCATTATGCACAATGCAGGAGAAAATCAGTGCCTTAAAAAATGCTTTGGAGTTAATTAAGGTCAGATTGGAGAAAGTGGAGAGCATGGTGGCAACGCATGGGGAGCGATTCAGGGCCGTTGAGAAGCAAGCAAAGTTGATACGGTCATTGCAAAGAGAGTTGGAAGATGGCAATAATCGCGCTCGAAGGAACAACATAAGAATCTTGGGTTTCCAAAGGGAGCCAAAGGTTCTGACATGATAGCTTTTTTGCAATCAATGATCCCGGGTGTGTTGAAGGTGAAGTTCGCCATGCCTTTTGAGATTGACCACACCCATCGAGTTCCTACTCAGTCCATGGTTACAGTCAAGCACCGATGGCCAATCATCCTCAAAGTTTTGTGCTTTCAACAAGTAACACAAATAATGGAAGCAGCAAGAGCACACTCTCCCTTGGAGTATCAGGGGCACAAACTCTTATTCTTCCCTGACTTTGCGAAGGTGACGGTAGATCGTAAAAAGACTTTTTTGGCGCTACTTATTGCAGCTGCAGGCCCGTTTCGGGTAACTCTGCCCTGCTCACATGAGAGTCACACTGCACAACCATACAAAGACTTTGATGATCCAGGAGAGTTGCACGCATTCTTGGAGAATAAGGAGTTGGTGTTGATGCGGTGAAATGCTTGCTTTGCAATCAGTGGCTTGTAAAAGTTCTTTGATGCTTTCTTACTTGGGTGTTATGACTGGTCTGAGGTCGTGAAGTAGCGACTCATTCATTCAGAGTTGACTTTCAATCATGCAGAGTTGATATTTGATGTGCCATCCAATGTTACTCTCTTGGAGGAACTCCAGGGTATAGCCCTGGTCGGTAATGTCTTATTCATTCCTTCTTTCTCTCTCCTTTTATGTTTTGTATTGTTTGTGATGTCTGTTGTGGTAGGAAGGGCAACGGGGCTTGGGGGAGTGTGACGGTACTTGCCTACATACATCCGGCTTTTTTGGGAACATAAATTGTTTTGGTAGAGGCAGTTTTGATATAACTCTTGGCGCCCCAGATTTGGGGACGCTGTTTCTCATTTCAGGAAATGGTAGTGTGTGGTTTAAGTTGATTTAAGCAGCAGTGGAGTTGAAGTAAACTAGTTAATTTTTCCCTCCATGCCTGTCTTGTCCCTTTGGGCTCACCTGCTAAGTTTTGAACTGTTATAGCCTCCCAGGGTTTTGGTGGCTTTGTTATTTTGAACTATGTGTTTTTATTTTGAGCGATCTTCCACAAGAGCAATGGCTAAGCAGTGGCTTTTTTCTCTGTGTTTTTTTTCTTGGGCTATAAGTGCAGCTATCATTGTAAGGGCTTTTAAGGTGTGGTTCAACAATGTTAAGACATATGTTACAACTTGGTATGTTTCTGCAACAGTAGACTATCATTTTGTACT
Source organism: Ichthyophis bannanicus (assembly GCA_033557465.1). Lineage (NCBI taxonomy): Eukaryota > Metazoa > Chordata > Amphibia > Gymnophiona > Ichthyophiidae > Ichthyophis > Ichthyophis bannanicus. The sequence goes on from CM066036.1 coordinate 219,507,217, forward strand.
TTATTGTCAATATGTCTCCCTTTAAGATATTCTCACTGAATGTTAAGGGCATTAACAGTCCCATAAAGAGGAAAAAGATATTTCTATATGGTCGTAAGGAAAGTGATGACATCCTAATGTTGCAAGAGACACATTTGAATGTGAAGGAGTCATTAAAATTAGTCATTAAAATTAAAATTAGTCATTAAAATTAGTCATTAGTCATTAAAATTAGATATAAATCCCTTTTCACTATTGTTTTTTCTGCTGCCAATAAAAAAATAATGGGATAGCCATCCTAGTAAGGAAATCTCTGTCCCCCACTGTAATACAAACTAGATTTGATACAGATGGGCGGTGGGCAATGGTTGGCCTCAAAATAGGATCCACATAGCTGGCCTTAATTAATGTATATGCTCCTAATATAGATTGCCCTGCCTTCTTTAGCTCCATTGTGGCCTTGGCACAAGAGGTGTCCAGCTAGCCGACTATTGTGGGGGGAGACTTCAACCTCGTACTAGATCCCTTATTAGACAGGAGTCCAGTGAGAACTAATAAGGTTCCCAAAGCTCACCCTGTTCTTTTGTCTCTAATGCAAGAATTGGGGCTGATAGACATATGGCGGTTGCAACACCCTATGGACAAAGAATACACTTTCTTCTCTCCCTCTCATAGCTCGGTATCACACATAGACTATTTCTTAGTCTCCCAAGGGCTATGCTCTAGAATTAGTGAGTCCAATATACATGTGGCTCATATCTATGATAATTCCGCAATCTCATTCACCCTATTTGACTCAATGAGAGGCCCATCTCATTCATGCTGGCATTTTGATGGAACTCTTCTTGGCAGCCAGGAGTTCCAGGAAACTATCCTGTTGGCTATAGAGGAATATTTTCAGTTTAATTTACCTCAGGATACCTTGGGTTGGGAGTGGTGGGAGGGATTTAATGCAGGCCACCATTACCAGTTTTGCTTTATGACAAGCCAAGCAGCGTAAAGCAGAACTTGAAGTTTCAGACAAGCAGATTAAAGCGGGAGAACGCATATTAGGGCAGAAAACAGATCCTAATATTCTGAAACGGTTACAATGTCTTAGATTTAGATATAATTCAATTTTAACTACTGAGGCTTCACAGAATATTCAAGTGCAGAAAGGGCAGTATTACTTAGAAGGTAACAGGGCCGGACGGTTACTAGCTAACTCGTTAAAAGGTCAGAAGGAAGCTTCTCGCATTACTGCTTTGAGAGATCCTCAGGTGCAACAACTGATTGTTAAGGACTCTGATATTGCTGAGGCCTTTCGCCAATTTTATGCTCAGTTATACTCCCCAGAGATAGATTTCTCAGAAGAGGAGTTTGACAGATTACTGGCCAATACACAGAGGCCGGTGTTAGATCAAGATATAGTGGCAGGATTAGACAAACAATTTACGGTCATGGAAATAATTCAGGCTATTAACTCTGTGCAAGTGGGCAAGGCCACTGGCCAAGATGGCCTTCTGGTTGAATTTTACAAAACCTTTTCCAAAATCTTAGGCCCATACCTGCAGCAATATTATAGACTTCTTTTGGAAGTGGAGGCCCAGACTGGAGCGTTTGCCTCTGCAAATATTGTGGTTCTTGAAAAACCTGGGAGGAACCTCAGTTGGTTAGTAACTACCGCCCAATTTCATTACTAAATGCAGATTATAAATTTTTTGCAGCCATTTTAGCTGATCAGCTCTCCAAATTGATCCCTTCTTTGATACATTCGGACCAATGTGGCTACACTGAGGGACGTTCCACAGCTGACAATGCTAGAGTGCTGTGTCACATTTTGGAAGGTGCAGAAATAATAGAGAGCCCACTTGTGGGATTATCACTAGATGCAGAAAAAGTGTTTGATCATTTAGAGTGGCCTTTCTTGTTTGCTGTTCTGAAGTGGGTTTGGGTTTGGTGAGAGTTTCTGTAAATTGATCAAACGAATGTATGCAAGATCAAGTGCCAATATCTCTGTGAATGCGACTCAGTCTAAAGATTTTCTTTTAGGGCGTGGCACCCATCAGGGTTGCCCCCTTTCTCCCATCCTTTTCAATCTGTCCTTGGAACCTTTAGCCCTATTGCTAAGGCAAAGCCTTGCAGTTAAAGGTGTGTCCATAGCTGACTTGGAAATTAAACTTTTTGCGTACGCTGATGACTTACTGTTATTTACTATGTCCAGTTCTATACCGGCTATTCTAGAGTTGATAGATCAACATTCAGGATTATCAGGTTATAAAATCTATTGGTCAAAGTCTGTAGCTTTCCCTTTAAATTCAAGGGTTTGCAGGGTGGATCTAGAAGATTTTCCCTTTGTGTGGGAGTCTAAGATGGTGAAGTACTTGGGAGTTCATTATTGCTATCCACTTAGTGAAACTTTACTGTTCAGTGAAAGGGAGCTCCTTTCTATGGTTCGTAATATAACTGTGAAGTGGTCGCCGGTCTGTCTTTCTTGGTGGAGTCATCTTGAAGCAATAAAAATGACTATCGCTTCTAAAATGAACTATGTGTTAGAAATGTTACAAATTTTTCTTACAATTAACACATATCGTCAAGTTGAAAGGATTATTGTCCAATTCTTATGGAAGATCAAACCGCCTAGAATTGCTCTTAGGAAGCTTAAATCTAAAAAAGAGGAAGAGGGGTGTGAACTTCCCTGATTTTCAGGCATATCATTGCACTTTTCTACTAAAACAAGGTTCAAAATGAGTGGAGAGGGCTGGGGGAAAACGCCCAGTATGGCTAGATCTGGAAGAGAGATTAAGTGCTCCGTTCCCCTTAAATCTCTTCCCTGGCATGGTGTCTTCTGAGAGGTTGAAGTCTCACAGGGTAATAGCAGACACTCAAAGGGCCTTTCAGCAGTTAGCGAAGGCAATTCCTAAAGAAGAATGCTTATCAAAGCTAATCCCCATCTGGCACAGTTCTTTTTTTAAAAAATCATCAAAGTCCATTTGCATGGCAACAATGGTTCAGTAGGGGTATTTGAGCCATTAGCCAACTGGTATTAGATGGCAAGTGGAAGTCTTTTGCTTACCTACAGCAGGAGTTTGACTTGCCTAAATCCTTCTACTTCCAGTGGATTCAGCTGAGACATTATATAGAGAAATCCCCTATTGATATTAAATCTTTACCTTTAGAATGGGGGTTGTTGAACATTATAGGTTCAGCCCAAATGGCTTCTGTGGTGGTTTCTTACTATTATAAATTGGTCATTCAGAACCACACCGCATAGTCCATTGGTGTTCAGCGGATGTGGGAACATGACACAGGGGAGACTCCTTCTCTGGAATCATGGGTGAAATTTTGGAGCAAGACAAATAGAGTATCTCTGTCTGCCTCTATTTCACAAGCTTTATACTTTTTTGCACACAGAGCTCATTTTACCCTGATAAAGGTTGCTAAGTGGGATAAAATGATTAGAAATGAATGTTGATCTTGTCAGTGATGTTGGCACTTTAAGACATGTGGTATATGACTGCCCTAATATTCAGTCCTATTGGATTTTGATTTGGAATCGAGTCCAAGAGGTCTTGGGATTCAGGGCCACTCTCTCCTGGTCTGTGGTCGTATTTTGATCTAGAATTGGCATCTCATCGTTACAGAGGGATTGTCATTTTTTATTTGACTTTATGATGGGAGTGGCTCTGTACCTCGTTATTGCAAACTGGAAACATTCTACAGAGCTTAGCTGGCACAAATGGTGGAACCATTTGTGCTTATGCTGCAAATATGAACAAATGCCACGTTATGGCACAAATCTCATGCCTCCCATCTTCCTCAAGTGGAAACCCCTAAACACTTACATCTCTAAAGCACAATATAGTGTATATTAAGTCATGCTACCATGTTACTACATAATGAGGAGTTGGTGTGGAGTCATAGCCCTTGTAGATCCCCCCCCCCCCCACCTTTTTGTGCTCATTTCATAAGTCCTTTTTTTCTTCTTCTTCTTTTTTAATGATCGCATGGGGAAGGAAGGGAGAAGGTTGGGGTAGGTTGTTAAAGCCTTGTTTTTGCTTTTATGTTTAAAGAAGATTATCATTTTAATTGTAATTTTGCTTTTGTTGTAAATTGTTTGAAAATGTAAATAAAGAAATTAAAAAAAAAGAATATAAGATATGCCATAATGTGTCAAACCAAAGTCCATCAAGCCCAGTATCCTCTCTCAAACAGTGGTCAATACAGGTCACAAGTACCTAGCAGTTTCCTAAAAAGAAATGTAGGTTCTACAATGCTTCCTTTGGAGCAAGCAGTGGATTTCCTGGGTCCTTTTTATTTATTTATTTATTTGATTTATTTTAATGCTTTTATATTTGTGGTTTACAGATAACAGTTTTATGTGGAACAGGAGAGCTGTTAAGCACTTACATTGAACGGCTGATACAACTTGGATTTCAAACTTTGGGAAACTATCTACAGCTATCAACAATTACCTCCAATATAACGTGATTTCTCTGTAACTTGCTATCGCCTGGCAGGGTGTATGGTGGGTGGAATTGAGTTACTGGGTTGTGAGTAGTGTAGGAAAAAGAGGTGGTGTTTTAGTGCTTTTCTGAATTGGGTGAGATCCGTGATCGCCCAGATGGCGGTTGGGAGTGCATTCCAGGAGCTGGGAGCATAGAACTTAAAGGCTCTGTTCCATGTTGCCTGGGTGCATTTTGTTATTTCATTAGGGGTCTGTAGGGTATTGGTGGCAAATGACCTCCTGGCTCTGTTTGTAGGAGTGGGGTAGAGAAGATCCGTTAGTGAGAGGGCGCACAATTTGTTAATAGCCTTGAAGGTCATCAGGATTACTTTATAGGTGAGCTGGCAGTAAATTGGTAACCAGTGCAGGTCCTTTAGGATTGGGGTGATGTGCTCCCTTCTAGAGGCTCCGTGTAGGAAGCATGCAGCCACGTTCATTGACAGCTGTAGTGGGTTTAGCGTGTTTTTGGGTAGGCCATGCAGGATCACGTTGGCATAGTCAAAGTGGGGGGTCACCAGTGCCTGAAAAACTGTTCTGAAGTCATCTGGTTGCAGCAGGGGTCAGAGATGTCGCAATGTTCATATTTTGTGGTAAATTTGTTTGATGGTGTTGCTGATGTGCATTTTAAATTTGAGCTGCTGGTCTAGCGTAACGCCTAGTTATCAGATGGTGGGTCTACTTGGGAGTTCAGCGTCCCTTGTCTTTAAGGTCGGCGGTGGTGAAAAGGATTGATTTCATGTAACGAACAGTACGTCTGTCTTGCTGAAGTTTATCTTGAGACTCTGTGAGTGGAGCCAGTCGGTTACAGCCTCGAAGCATTTCACTAGTGGGGAGAAATCCGGATGGTCAATCGTGAATGGGGTGAAGAGTAGTACGTCATCTGTGTAGATCAGGCATGATATGTTAAATGAGCGGATTATTTCACATATGGGTTGCATGTATATGTTGAATAAGAGGGCAGAGAGTGAAGAGCCCTGGGGTACACCATGTTTTTGTTGGAATGGTTCAGAGGTTGTGGAACATTCCTCTACCTGTTGCCACCTGTCCGTTAGACAGGATTTGCACCAACTCCATGCTGAGCTTTTAATTCCCTTATCTTGAAGCAGTATTAGGAGTTGCTCATGGTTTACGGAGTCAAATGTAGCAGCAATGTCCAGGAAAATTAAAGCATATCCTTGTTTGATGTTGTCAATGCCCATGATTAATGTGTTGATGAATGTGGCAAGAAGGGTTTCAATGCCGTGTGATTCCCTAAAGCCATGTTGGCATGGATCGAGAGGAACTGTGGAGTCAATGTGGTCTTGTATTTGATGTTGGACAACCTTCTCAATTATCTTTGCTAGCAGTGGAATGCTCGATATTGGTCGGTATGATTCTACTTTTTGGAGATTTAGCTTGGTATTCTTCAGGAGGGGCCAGATTGACGTCTGCTTGAGGCATGATGGGAATAGCCCCATAGAGAAGGACAAGTCCATGATCTTGGCTAGTATAGGACTAATCTCTTTACATAGCGACCTTATCCAGAATGCTGGGCAAGGGTCGTTTGGAGCAGTAGTGGCGTTGATGACAGTGATGACGTCTTCAATGCTTGCAGCTGATGGTGCCATGAGAGAGGTAAGTGGCTTAAGTTGGGCTGGGTTGTTACTGGGGCTGGACAATGTGGCTTTGCTGATGTTGTTGGTTTTGGCCAGCAAGTAGTCTGCGTAGTCCTGGGGGTGGATCATGGCTGGTTGGGAAGATGAGGATTCCTTCGTTAGGGTCTTCACTATATTGAAAAGCTTGTGGGGTTTCTTCAGCGATCGGCTTAAGAGTTCAGAGTGATGTTCTTTCATTTTTGTTGATATTGAGTTCTGGTGTGTCTGTAGGTGGGAGGTGTAGGCTGTCTGGTCTGCTGGGGACTGTGTGCATTGCCATCTTCTTTCTAGTTTCCTCAGCAGGAGTAGTGAGGACCGTAGCTCGGTCATGTACCAGCGTGCAGGTTTTCTGCTTCTTGGTCGCTGGTCTGAGGAGTGTGGTTTGGCTGGGGTAGGTAAGCATGCAGAGGAGCTCAGGTTGTTGTTCCATGAGGTCATCACATCTTCAAGGTTCAGTGACGCAGTTGTGATGTTAGGAAGGGCGTCTTTGATGATCGCATCTTTATCAAATGGTCTGAAATGTCCTGTGAGTGCTGCTGATTTCTCAGTTATTTTCTTTGTCCGTTCACTATCCTGGTGCATAGGTATTTGGAATCTAATTAGATTGTGGTCTGACCATGGGACAGGGGAGATGATTACGTTGAAATCATGGTTCGAGTTCACATCTGGTCGAGGGATGAAGACGAGGTCTAGTGTATTACCTTTTCGATGGGTGGGGGCATCAACTATTTGTTCATAGCCCAGGTTGTTGAGTGCTTCAAGGAAGGCTTTGGAGTGGTTATCCTGCAGGGCTGGTAGGCAATGTTCCCTCTAATTTTCTGTAGGCTGTGTGCGCATAAAATATCAGCTGTGTGCAGCTTTTGAAGGAAGGTTAAATTTTTGTGCGCCACATAACACTCTGAGTTATATACTTTAAAATTTGACTACACGTCAGAATACAGTATGTATACCACATTGATTTTAATCAAATTAAATGAAAATAGACAATTACTAAATGAAGTGGGAAATTTCTAGTAATTACAATCATAACTTTTACATTTTAAGATGTCTGTGTTGTTTTCTATCAGAATCAGAGCCGTAATTTTTGTGCGCTCTGTTGTAAAGTATGTGCGCTTGCTCGGTGAGGTGTGTGCGCGCGCACGCGCGCACAGCTTAGAGGGAACAGTGCTGGTAGGTTAAAGTCTCCCAGTACCCAGTTCGGCTTGCATGTGTTTTTGGGGTTGGAAGCCAGGTCAATTATATTTGCAAGGTTTTCAGGGGATGAGGCTGGTGATCTGTATATGAGGTTGATGGTACTGTGGTTGTTGGCTATGGTAATCACATCAAGGTGTGTTGAGCTGTTAGAGCTGATCGTTTGAAACTGGAGGTCCGTTTTTACCAGAATGGATGCACCACCTCCTTTGCGGTCTGCTCTGTGGCAGGTGTGGATTGAGAAGTCGGGGGGATTATTTGGTTGATGAGGACTGAATCTGAGCCAGTGAGCCAGGATTCCATCACTAGCAGGATGTCTAGCTCGAGGTGTGATATGAGGTCGGTGATGACTGGCCACTTTTTGCGGACTGACCGTGCATTTATGAGGGCATACTTCAGGTTGCGTGGGTTCTGGTTTTGCTCCCCTTTGGTTTTTGTGGTGTATTGAAGTGGTATGTGGGTTAAGTTTGGGTGAGGGTTCTGGGAGGGTTCTGTTGGTGTATGGTGTGTGTTATTGTGGTGTCTCCTTACTTGGCCATGTACGATCGGAATCGAGTTGTGGCTAGAGGTAGAGAAGAGAGCACTATTAAGGACGTTGCTGAGGAGGTATAGACTGGTTAGGGTTATAATGGATATGGCCATTTTGAGTTGGGGTTCGGTGCATCCTGTGTGTGGCAGGACTTTTCTTGCTGAGGAGGTGCATACTGGCGGGGCGTGAATGTGTTCTACACAGGCGATGTGTATCCTGTCTAGTCCTGTAATAGCTAGTTTGTTCTATGGCAACTATCTAGTGACAGCGGAGAAAATACTTGCGTGTAATCAGCAGAAAAATACTAGCATGTAATCAGCAGAGGAATACTCACAGTACACTCAGCAGTGAAATACTTGAAATTAAAAAGTCATGGGATAGGAGGCAGTGATAATAATGGTTTATGGACCTTTCCACCAGGAACTTGTCCAAACATTTTTTAATTCTAGATATACTAACAGCTTTTACCACATCCTCCGGTAAGAAATCCCAGATTTTGATTACGCATTGAGTAAAAAAAATATTTTCTCTTATTAGCTTCATTGCATGTCCCCAAGTCTTTCTACTTTATGATGGCGTAATCAGTCTACATTTACCGGTTCCACTCCTTTCATTAACTTAAAGACCTCTATCGTATCTCACCTCTGCCATATCTTTCCAGGTTGAAGAGTCCTAACCTTTTAAGCCTCTCCTCATAGGGGTAATCCTTACTTGCCTTTACCATTTTGATGGATCTTCACTGTACCTTTTGTAATTCTGCTATATCCATTTTAAGATATGGCAACCAGAATTGCACACAATATTCAAGGCGTGATCAAACCATGGAACGATACAGAGGTATTATGATATCCTTTGTTTTATTCTCCATTCCTTTCCTTATGATTCCTAGCATTCTATTTGCCTTCCTGGCCACCGCTGCACACTGAGCAGAGGATTTCAACATGTTAACCATGATTATGCTTTAATCTTTTTACTGGGTGGTGGTTCCTAATGTGGAACCTTGCATTGAGTAACCATAGTTGAGGTTTTTCTTTCCTAGGTACAAAACTTTGACTTGTTCACATTAAATTTCATCTGCAATTTGAATGTAAAATCTTCAAAGTTATCAAGGTCTTTTTGCAATTTTTCACAATCTTCTTGCATCTTAACAACTGAATTATTTTGTGTCATCTGCAAATGTGATTACCTCACTTGTTATTCCCATTTCCAGGTCATTTATGAATATGTTAAAAAGCAATGGGCCCAGCACAGATTCCTGGGGTACTTCAATATTCACCTTTCTCCACTGGGAAAACTGGCCATTTAGTCTTACCCTCTGCTTTCTATCTTTTAACTAGTTCCTGATCCACAATAGTACACTGCCTCCTATCCCATGACTTTTTAATTCCAAGAGTTTCTCATGAGGGACCTTGACAAAGGCTTTCTGAAAATCTAGATACACTATATCGACCGACTCGCCTTTGTCTACCTCTTTATTCACACTTTCAAAAAAATTGATCAGTAAGACAAGACCTTCCTTGGCTAAAGCCATGATGGCTTTATTCCATTAAACCATGACTATTTACATGTTCAGTAATTTTGTTCTTTATCATGGTTTCTACCATTTTGCCTGGTACTGACTTCAGGCTCACTGGTCTGTAGTTTTCCGGATCATGAAGTTATGATGAAGTTATGAAGTTATTGAAATTATGATGTTACCGTTGATACTTGCAAGTTCTTTGAATAAGTTAAAGTTTATTGTAAACTGCCTTAATTGAATGAGAAGGCGGTATAGAAAAATTCTTAAATAAATAAATCATCCCTGGAACCCTTTTTAAAAAATTGGCATTATATTGGCCATTCACTAGTCTTCAGGTATTACAAATGATTGTAATGATAGTCCACAGATTACACAGGTCTGCGATTAAAAAGCTGTTTGATTATTTTCATCTAATTTCCATGTATTTTGGTGTACTGAAAACAAATAAAATATTGAAAAAACTCCTAGACGTCATGATTTGCCACAACATGTAAAATTGTCTTCAAATTTATCAATATTTTTTTCAAATTACTATTAATTAATTCAAATTACTATTAATTAATTCACATAAGTGCATTTAAGATATAAAATGCCAAAAAAACCTTAAAGGGGTTGTCCGAGTTATGTACAAAAAATATAGCACTGTAAATCTGCCGGTCAGCAATATATACATAAGCTAAGCAAGTTTTAAGTCCGTGCTTCTAATGGTAGAATGGGTTAATCTTTCCTGAAGAATCCAGTGGGAGGGAGACACAGGGCAGATAGCAGCAGCTCCGGTCAGTGCAGGGGGGCGTGGCCAGCACTGTGACGTCTCGTGTACAGACACAGAGCTGCTCTCTCCTGCATGCCACACTTGTGCACGAATCATAATCAGGTTCTTGGTTCTAGGCTGTTCACACCTTTTCATCGCAATTCATGTTAGCTCGTCATTCTTCAACCATATGTTATGGCTCCGTGAAAGTGTATTAATTCGCCAGACAGTTTCTGCTTCATCTGTGGTGAATATACAGTGTTGAAGCAACAGCAGAATATTACAGACTTTGTGAAAAAAGTATACTTTGCATACTTTGAACTAAAAATTGGAGATCAAGATAGTCTGGGCGCCTCATAAAGTATGCAAACGGTGTGTTGAGGACCTCCGAAACTGGTTCAAGGGTAAGAATAAAATCTTTCCGTTATGGGATTCCTATGGTATGGCGAGAGCAAAGAACCATAGTGATGACTGTTACTTTTGTTCATGCGATGTGAAAGGGTTTAATTCCAAATGGAAGCATTCCATTTCATACCTCAGTCTTCACTCGGCAATTCGTCCCATCCCACTTGGCACAGATATACCAGTACCCAAGCCCCCTGCTACCTTGGAAGAGATACCTAGCTCCGATGAAGGTGAAGTCATACCTGAACCAGATGACAAATCAAGTTCTGACTTTGAAGATGATACAAGACCAAAATTGTTTTCTCAGGAGGAGATGAATGCTTTGGTAAGAGACCTGAATCTTCCCAAAGATGACGCTGAGTTACTCGGATCAAGGCTGAAAAGCAGGAATTTATTGTTGCCAGGAATGTCATCTTCATGGTTCAGACATCGTGTAAAGGAGTTTGTTCCTTAATTCGCCCAGGAAGACAAGTTGGTTTATTGCCTCAATGTCGAAGGTCTGATGGGTCAATTTAAAATTCAATATGATTCAGAGCAATGACATCTTTTTACAGATTCTTCAAAAAGAAGTCTCAAAGCAGTTTTACTCCATAACGGTTTTTACGCTTCCATACCTGTAGGTCATTCCATACACTTGAAGGAAACCTACGAGAACTTAGGATACCATCCGGTCCAAGTGATTTGCTATTCTTAAGTTACAAATTGTAATACATTTTTCCCGGTTTATTGATATTTCTTTCACTTCTTCCGATGCATCACCTTTAAGTACCATTTTAGTCATGGGTAAATTCCCTACATCTTCAGTAAAGACTGAAGTAAAGAATTCATTCCATCTCTCTGCTATGGCATTGTCCCCTCTTAGTGCCCCTTTTACCCCTCTTTCATCTAATCAGGGCCAGCCGAAGGATTTCTCCCAACCTAGGCAGAAACCCCAGCCGCGTTGCCCCCCTCCCCAGCTGCCGCTGCCTCTGATTCCATATCAGAAGGGAGAGACAGGCAGCAACAGTGGCAGTATTTCTAAAAGCAGTGGCAAAAAGCAGTCGCTTTATGAAGTACTTCCGCTGCCCGCCTCTCCCTCCTGAGATGGAATCAGCAGCAGCTGGGGGCGGCAGCAGCAGCAGGTGACATGGCTGGTCATGTGTGCCATTTATGCCCCCCACCCTGGCCGGCCACCCTAGATGGCTGCCTAGCTGACCAAGTGGACAGGCCAGCCTTGTATCTAATAGTCCAACTGACTTTCTCACAGGTTTTTTGCTACAAATGTGCTTGAAAATGTTTTTACTATGAATTTTGGCTTCCATGGTAAGCTTTTTTTCAAATTATCTCTTTGCCTGCCTTATCAATGCCTTGCATCTATCTTGCCAATGCTTATACTGCTTCCAGTTTTCATCATTTGGCTCCTTTTTCCATTTCCTGAAAGATACTTTTTGGGCTACAACACCTCTCTGACCTTGCCTATAAACCATGCTGGCAGTTTTTTGGACTTCCTTCCACTTTTACTATCCTGGAATACAGCTGGTCTAGGCTTCCAGGATAGTATTTTTAAACAACACCCATGCTTGATGTAAATCTTTAATTTTTGCAGCTGCTCCTTTTAGTTTTTTCTTAACTATTTTCCTCATTTTATCATAGTCTCCCTTTTGAAAGTTAAAAGGTAGTAATATGGATTTCCTTGCTGTCCTTCCTCTATTTATTCAATCAAATATGAACATGCTTTTATCACTGTTGCCAAGTGGTGTTAATACCCTTATAATGTTGGTAATAGTGATCAAAGCCAACACCCTTATCTCTTGCACTAGTTCTTGTGTTCCATTAAGGACTAGGTCCAAAATAGCTTTCCCTCTTGTCAGTTCATGAACCAGCTGCTCCAAAAAGCAGTCATTTATTTCATCTAGAAACCTTATCTCCCGGAGAGGAAGTGACATCATCTATCTGGATCAGCGGTTCTCAACCTTTTTTGTATCGCGACCCCTTTTACCATTGATCAACTTGTGGCGACCCCCAATGATAAAATCAAATGTGTCTCTCTTCCTTTACCGTTAACGCATTGTCGCTGCAATCATTTGTTGAATTATTAATATATTATAGGCCTTTGCAGTATGTTTTTATTTATAAAATTTACTTACTTAAACCACAATAATTAATCACAATAACAAGTAACAATATTTGATTTTAAAATTATTATGATTTTGTAGTCAATGGTTTTAGTATGCTTTATTCAGAAAGACTTATGAAGGGCAAAAATGTTAGCGTTATCCAACCTAAAAAGTAGGCCTATGCTATCAGTGCGAAGGTTGTGCTTGCTTCCATCTCACCAGATGTGAAATTCTCGGCTCAGTCTTTGTGAGAGCACAACGAAGATCATCTTCTGCAGCAAGTCTATTTTGGTGTTTACTCTTGATAAGCAACAAGCTTGAGAAGCCGGTTTCACACAGATATGTTGTTGGAAACGGAAGAAGCAGACGCAACACAGTCTCAGACAGTCCAGAATACAATTGAAAATACTTGATCCAGAATTTAATTACTGACATTGAAGAAAAATCATTTTTCGCTGCATTGCTGGTGCTGAGTTCAATGAACTCTTCTTGTACAATCTCAGGAACATCCTCAACTTTAACTGTGAATGGACTTCTGGCAAGTGCAAATGGTGTGCCAGGTAAATTTGGAAAATACGCTGAAATTTCTTCTTCCAGCATTTCTAAGTGCTGTTTGACAGAAATTATAATTCCATTTCTTGTGTCAAGTTCAATCTCATTTTCTTCAAAGAAAGCGGATAAGTTGAGCAACATCTACGTTCTATTTTCAGCTAACTTTTTCTGCCAAAGCCAAAGTTTCATTTGAAACACTTGGATCTTTTCGGACAAATCTAGGCACGTTGTGTCTGGTCATTGCAGTGATAAATTTAATTCATTCAATATTGCAAATATGTCAACCAAGTAAGCAATTTTCAGCAGCTGAAAAGTGCTTCAAATTGTGTTTTTGCTTTTTGCTTAAAAAATGTTTTTAGTTCATCGCGAAGATCAAAGACACGCTTTAAAACCTTTCCTTTTGATAACCATCTCACCTCAGTGTGTAGTAAAAGAACATTATTGGATGCATCCAAATCATTACAAAGTTTCGTAAACAGTCGACTGTTTAAAGCACTCGCTTTTACAAAATTAACGGCGCTTACTACATTTATCATAACTTCTTGCAACTCGTCTGGCAGCATCTTCGTTGCTAAAACTTGTCTATGAATCATACAGTGAGTTCCAATGGCTTTCGGCGACTCATTGAACACCAAACCGACATCCCAACCGACATCCCAACCGAAATCCTGACCGACATCCTAGCATAGCTGGAGCTCCGTCTGTGCAAACACCACAAACCTTGTCAATGGGGATATCGTGTTTTTGCAGGAATGAACAAAATATTTCAAACACAAGACGAGCAGTTGTTGTTGTTTCAAGCGGCTTGCAAAAAAGGAACTCATCTTTAAACTCGCCATCATTAATATATCTCACGTAAACCAGTAACTGAGAATAGTTTGAAACATCTATGGATTCATCAAGCTGGATGCTAAATAGTCCAAGTGGAGCGGATTTAATTTCCTGGATTACTTGGTCAAGGATATCAGCAGACATATCTTCTATTCGTCTACCGATGGTGTCCTTAGACAAGGAAATATGACTCAATTTTGGTACAAATTCATCTCCAAGCATGACTCAAACAATATCTTTTGTTGCTGGTAACAGCAATTCCTCGGCAATGGTGTGAGCTTTCTTGGCTTTGGCGATTCTGAGAGCCACCATATATGAAGCTTCAACAGCGGCTATGTTTTGCTGGTGGAACTTTCCACCAATATAAAGTCTGCTTTTCTTGATTCCATCAGCTTTGTTCTTGAAATATCAAATATCCTTGCCTACAAAGGTGGTATGCTTACTGTCAAAATGCCATTTCAGTTTGTTTGGCTTCATGGATTCCGCTCATAGAACTTCGTTACAAATAACGCATTGTGGTTTCTCAATCCCTGCTGAAAATATGGAGGTGAAACCATACCTTAAAAAGTCATCGCAATATTTTCTTTTCTTGGTATTCTTCTCTCTGTGATTCATTTTCAATGGAGTCGCTGATTTTATATAATATTACATAGAAAATTTAATTTTAGTAGGACCCATGTCCGCCATTACAAAACCAGAAGTGATCTAAATAACGTCTCGAGGTACATCGTTTCTGGCGAACAGGTAAAAGTAAGTAAGGATAGCCTAAGTAATATATAAATTGATTAAATTCAAAGTATTTGGCATTTTAGGCTTTGCGATCAAATTAGAACAATAAATTAGAAAATAAATAATAATTCCCGGGATTTGTCAGGCGACCCCTGGTAAATTCTGAGGTGACCCCCGTGGGGTTCGCGACCCACAGATTGAGAACTACTGATCTGGATGGAAGCTTGAGCTGTGAGCTCTGGAGCTTGGCCCGATGTTCGCCAAAAATTCGCTACCCAGACAGTTAAAAAGAGCAAGTGGGGAGAGGCAATCCCTGGAGGGAGGTAGTAGGAGGCCGATGACCACGAGAAAGAAAGCGGCGGACCTTAGGAAGTTTGCTTATGCTGGCAGGCATGCAGATGGAGCAGAGCATAAGGTGGCGGCTCTAAGCTCCATAGGCAGAGAAACTTCAGATCAGGTGCAGAGAGGAGGAAAGAGTGTGGAGACAGAAGTTGGTGAAATGGTGGTGCAAAAGGTGATGAGAGGAATTGAAAGCATGATTTGCGGAGCTGAAGGAAGAACTGGCAGCAGTAAAATCCAAGGTGGGAGAAGTATGTGGGGAGCTCAGAGAGGAAGTGGGGGAGCTGCAGGGGCGGTTCAAGGCAATCTGTTGCCTGAGGCGAAGTATGAAATGGTGCCCCCCCCCCCCACTTTAGAGGGAGTGGGCTTTTCCAGAAATCCAATCAGAGACTGAACCATGTTTCCCATCAGCGCCGGCGGGCTTAGCAGAGCCACAATAAAGGGAAATTCTCCCTTCGTGACTCTGTAAAGCTGGTGCTGAAGGGAGACAGCAGGGCTCTGCTGGGGCAGTTGTGCGGCACTTCCTTCTGCCTCTGCCACT
The DNA here is from genome assembly GCA_033557465.1 of Ichthyophis bannanicus. Lineage (NCBI taxonomy): Eukaryota > Metazoa > Chordata > Amphibia > Gymnophiona > Ichthyophiidae > Ichthyophis > Ichthyophis bannanicus. The sequence goes on from CM066036.1 coordinate 219,522,799, forward strand.
GCGGCTCTTCCTATCGGCATTTTTTTTTTTGAAGGTCGAGTGAGGCGGGCTTTTTGGGGGCAATTTTTTCTGCCCCCAAAAAGTTGCCGCCTCAGGCCACCGCCTCACTCGGCCTAATGATAGAACCGCTCCTAGGGAGCTGTCACGTAAAATGGAAGAACGTGACCACCAGACTGAAAAGTTGCAGCACCAACAGAACGTCACAGAGAGATCCCAAAGAGACTTTGAACAATGGAAGGAGCAGCTTTTGTATAAGATAGAGGACTTGGAGAATCGCATGACGAGATATAATTTGAGAATAGAGGGAATCCCAGAGGACCCTGCGTTTCGAGACAGCAGGACTGTTGCAGAGGCAGTTTGCAAGGCGATCCTGCAGGAGGATGACAATGCAGAGGAGGTGATCATAGTAGCATTAGATCAAGCGCATAGGGCATTGGGCCCAAGCAGACCAAACAGGCCCAGGGACCTAGTAATTTGTGTTAAAGACTTTGAAGTTAAAAAGAGGATCTCAGCATGGATGCGTAAGCTGCAGAACTTTACATGGCAAGGATATATAATTGAAATATTTGTGGACCTGGCTGCAGGGACTAAGGGTGCCCCTAGCATGATCTGGCCAGCAGAGCAGCAACAGAGCACCCTGGTACCACTGCATTGTCGAGGAGTAGAGCGGGAACAAACTTTCCTCCCCAACTCAGCTGCTGCATTCACACGACGTAAGCACCCACTTATCCACTGCTACTCACAGCCTAGTAATCCATTGCTACCCCATCGCTTCTTCACTATTGTTACTCCACTGCCTGCAATTAACCTATTGACTCCATTGCTACCTCATTGCTTGCAAATTAGCATATACTGCATAGCATTTATTGCTAACTCATTGCTTACACAGAAACATAGAAACATAGAAATATGACAGAAAAACACCACATGGCCTATCTAGTCTGTCCTTCCATAACAACTACAACAGTCCCCGTTTTACCTTTAGAGATCCTCTGTGTTTGTCCCATGCTTTTTTGAATTCAGTTACTGTCCTCATCTCTACCACCTCCACTGGGTGACTATTCCACGGATCCACTACTCTTTCCGTAAAGAAATATTTCTGCATATCACTCCTGAATCTATCTCCCTTCACTCTCATCCCATGTCCCCTCGTAGCAGAACTTGCTTTCAATTGAAAGAGGCTCTCTCCCTGAACATTTATGCCAACGAGGTATTTAAACATCTCAATCATATCACCTCTATCCTGCCTTTCCTCTAAGGTGTACATATTAAGATCTTTCAGTCTGTCCTCATATGCTTTATAATGAAGACCACTAATCATTTTAGTAGCCACCCTCTGCACCGACTCCATCCTATTCACATCCTTTTGAAGGTGCGGTCTCCAGAATTGCACACTATACTCTAAATGAGGTCACACCAAAGACTTATACAGAGGCATTATCACCTCCTTTTTTCTGCTAGCCATTCCTCTCTGTATGCACCCAAGCATCCTTCTAGCTTTTGCCGTCGCCTTTTCTACCTGTTTAGCTACTTTAAGATCATCAGACACAACCACGCCTAGGTCCCGCTCTTCTTTAGTGGACAAAAGTACTTCACCCCCTATACTATATTGCTCCCTTGGATTGCTGCAGCCCAAATGCATGACCTTACATTTTTTAACATTAAATCCCAGCTGCCAAATTCTAGACCATTCTTCAAGTTTAGCTAGATCCCTCCTCATGTTATCTACCCCTTTCTGGGTGTCTAATCTATTGCAGATTTTGGTATCATCTGCAAAGAGGCAAACCTTACCTGAAAGCCCTTCCGCTATATCACTAACAAAGATGTTAAAAAGAATCGGACCAAGGACAGATCCCTAGGGCACACCACTGATAACATCCTTCTCCTCAGAGTGAGCTCCATTTACTTGTACTCTTTGTCGCCTCCCACCCAACCAATTTCTAACCCAAGCAGAAACTTTAGGGTCCATCTCTAGGGTGCTCAGTTTGTTTGTAAGTCGCCTGTGAGGAACAGTGACAAATGCTTTACTGAAATCTAAATACATCACATCTAGGGCTCTCCCTCGGTCCAACTCCCTGGTCACCCAGTCAAAGAAATCAATCAGATTTGTCTGACAAGACCTGCCTCTGGTGAATCCATGCTGCCTCGGATCCTGTAATCCGCTGGACTCCAGAAACCTCAATATTTTCTCTTTCAACAGCGTTTCCAATAATTTACTCACCACCGAAGTTAAACTAACCGGCCTGTAGTTTTCAACCACATCCTTACTTCCGTTATTGTGTAAAGGCACCACATAAGCCTCTCTCCAGTCCTTTGGCACCACTCCCGACTCCAACGAGGCATTGAAAAGGTCAGTCAGTGGAGCTGCTAGAACGTCCCCAAGTTCCCTCAGTATTCTCGGGTGTATCCCATCCAGTCCCATCGCTTTGTCTACTTTAAGGTAAGATAGTTTCTCACGAACACAGTCTTTTGATAATTGTTCAAGATGTCCTTTGCTTCTGTTCCTATTTGTGGGTGTTTTCTGAGGCTTGCAATTAACTCGGGAGAATAACAGTTATAAAAAAGAATGTACTCCCAAGGTTTCTGTTTTTGTTCAGTTCAATCCCATGTAGGGTTCCATGTAAATACTTGAAGCAAGTCCAAAATTTAATATTGGATTTTATCTGGTCTTGTTTCTTAGCAAGGAGGAAGGGGTTTGTGAATTCCTTGTGTGGAAAAATATTATATTGCAGCACAACTTCGAGCTTTGCAGTTATGGAAGGGTACGGGAGAGACACCCATATGGACTCAAATGGAACAAGAGGAGCATAAGGGGCTTAGTTTGGAAGCATGGATATGGGATCCTGTGGCCAGGAAGGAGGAGGAAAAGGAAGGGAACCCTTTCAGAGCATTTACAAAGGTTATGTGGTTGAGGCTCAAGGCGAAATTCATGGATGGGAAAAGATGCTCGAACCTCACATCATGGGGATGGAGAACTTCCAGCCAGGATTAGAAGGGGGGATATATAAGGAGTGAGGATGTAAAGGGTTAAGGAGGCTAGGACAAATAGTTAATAAAAAAAGAAGAGGTTTGTAGTTTTGAAGAATTGCAGAAAATATATGGGTTGAAGGGAAAAGATTAATCTCCAGGAACAAGCAGGAATGAGTCTTCACATATGGTTATCATCGGTACCCGACGGAGCCTGCGCGGGAATGCTCCCCAGCGTCCAGTAAGAAAGCTTTTGGGAGCATCCCACAGCGTCTGGGCGCTGCCTTCCCGCCTTTCCTAACCGCCTCTCTCCAATTCTTCTTTTCCGCGGAGCCAGCAGGTCATGTTACTGTCACTGCTGAAGAATTTCTTATTTTCTTTTATTTCTTTGGTCGCGTGTCTGCCTTCTCGACGCCGGACCGGTATCGCCGGTCTTTTCTTTCTTTATTCTAAAAAAAAAATAAAATAAAATAACTACTCTTTTTTTCACTTCAGTGCATTTTTCTTTCTGTGGCCTTAGGCCTATGAAAAGTTTTCCTCATGGAAAAGCCCGCCTCCGGGTTTAAAAAGTGCACGAAGTGCAGCGGCACTATTTCTGTCACCGACACCCATGACTGGTGTCTAAAATGTTTAGGTCCTGACCATTCCATTGCAGAATGTGAGTCCTGTTCCATGATGTCTAAGAGAGGTCTACAGAATCGAGCAGCCAAGCTCAGTACCCTGTTTCCCTCTGATGCAGCTTCGGTGGCATCGACGTCTTCCAGGGCTTCTTCTTTCTCACATGGATCTCAGGTAACCAAACTTAAGTCCAGCCAGTCATCGAAGAGTAGATCTCCCTCTAAGTATCGAGATGCCTCCGGGCTTGCTCTTGAGGAATCCGCACCGGCAAAATTACCCCGGCGGGAGGCTCCGGCTTCCAAAGCTTTATCTATGGGGTCACAGGTTGACATAGATGGCTCAGCCTCGACCGATCACCTGTTGCCATGTTCTGGGGTACCGGTGGTTTCCACTGGTACCAACATCCAGACATTGGTGGCGTCGATGGATCAGAATATTCTGACCATGCAGCGTGCCATCACGGCATTCATACAAGCTGCGATGCCTTCGGTACCGCAACAAACTCCGTTGTCGGTACCGGTTCCGGTGCCAGTACCGATTGCATCGACATCGGCTTCGGTGTCGACGGCAGCGGTACACTGTTCTGTGATGCCCATCGGTACCGAATAGGTACCGATCACTCCCGATGTCGATACCACCCGGTACGAGTATCGGGCTCTGCAGGAGCATCGAGACAGGCGATACTTCGATTCCTCTGAAGACTCTGATGAATCAGAGGCCTCTATCGAAATATCAGTGATCCTTCCTCAGGAGCCCTCTTCTCCAAAAAGGAGAATGTCTCCTCCAGAAGACTTGTCTTTTCAAGACTTCATTAGGGAAGTGGCCAGGGGTCTTTCCATCTCAGTGGCCCCTGAGACAGAACCTAGAGCCAAAAAAATTGATATTTTACAATATCCTAAGGCTCCTAAAGAGGCAGCCACTTTACCAATACATGAGATTCTTTATGTTCACATGTTGGGCATATGGGAGACTCCTCTCACCACCTCCCCTCATTCTCGTAGGTTGGACACCATGTATCGTGTTCCTCCTTCTCCTGGCTTTCATAAGACTCAGCTTCCTCACCACTCCATTGTGGTGAAGTCTGCTATGAAAAAGATCAAGAGTGCAAAAAGGCACTCTTCTACTCCTCCAGGAAGAGAATGCAGAACCTTAGATGCCTTTGGCAGGAGAATTTTCCAGGCCAGTATGCTTGTTGCCAGAATCAACTCCTATAGTCTCTATATGGGGATGTTTCTAAAAGAGGTTACAGATCATCTGCAAACTTTGTCTCCTTTTATTTCAGAAGATAAAAGGGAAGAGTTTCTCACCTGGCTTAAACATGCCCAGTATATTTCCAAGTATTCAAACCGTCCAGCCTTTGACTCTTTTGAAGGTGCCAGCAGAGCCTCGGCTATTGCCATAGGTGCACGCAGAGTTGCTTGGTTACAAGCTTCTGATTTGGAACCCTGGGTTCAGAATGGACTAGGAAACTTTCCTTGTACAGGTGAAAACCTTTTTGGCAAAGATTGGCAAGCAAAGGCCACCCAGATGGATGCTGAAAATTCTGCTTTAGATAGACTTTCAAAGTCTACTTCTGCTCCTTTTAAGAAAAGGTTGTTCAAAAAGGGATTTTTCCCCAAAAAAGGGAAATATTATTCTGCTTATGGTCAGCAGGCATCTTCTGCAGGTCGTTTTGCTACAAAGAGACAGCAACAACCGAAACAGGCCAAGCCTAATCTACTGCCCAACAGCCTCAGCCTCCTCAGGTCCTTTGACTTACAACTAAAGAACTTAGCCTTTCTGGCTCTAGAACATCCAGAGCCTCTCACCATTCCAGGTAGGTTAACTCACTTTGCTCCCAGATGGGAACAAATCACAGCAGAGCAATGGACCCTCTCTATCATAAGGGACGGGTACAAGCTTCATTTCTTAAACCTTCCCCCTCACACAATGGTGAGACAGTTCAATTCTCCAACATCTCTCCTCGACCTTCTGGGTCAGGAGATTGCTACCCTTCTTGCCCAAGGGGCAATAGAAGAAGTACCCCTACTTCAACAGGGCTCAGGGTTCTACTACCCCTACTTTCTCATCCCAAAGAAAACAGGGGGCTACAGACCCATTTTAGATCTCAGAGAATTGAACAAGTTTCTATGCAAGGAGAAATTCAAGATGACTTCTCTCGGTACTCTCCTTCCATACTTCCAGAGTCAGGACTGGCTTTGTTCTCTAGATCTCAAGGATGCGTACACCCATGTCCTCATCCATCCAACACACAGAAGGTTCCTTCGGTTCCTTTTCCAAGGAAAGCACTATCAATACAGAGTGCTTCCCTTCGGTCTGGCCTCTGCCCCAAGGGTGTTCACAAAATGCATGACAGTAGTAGCTGCATTTCTACGCACTCTAGGAATATTTGTATTCCCATATCTGGATGACTGGCTCATCCGAGCTCCATCCCAGTCAGAGGCCCAGGCTTCCCTGGCCTGCACAAGCCGTATCCTTCAATATCTGGGACTTGTAATAAACATCCCAAAATCCCATCTCACCCCTACTCAATCTCTGGAGTTCATAGGGGCCTTACTGGATACCACCACTGCAAGGGCCTATCTTCCCCAGGCCCGTTGCCTACGCTTGGTGCAGTTAGCCTCCCAGATTCAGTTAAAGTCCCACTTAACTGCTCGAGAGATGTTACAACTGTTAGGCCACATGGCATCCACTGTGCATGTGGTCCCTTATGCTTGCCTTCACATGAGGGCAGCTCAATGGACTTTGTCCACCCAATGGACCCAGGCATCAGGGTGCCTGTCAGACAAAATATCAATGTCCAGTCGCCTTTTTTGCTCTCTTCAGTGGTGGAAGTCCACTCAAAATCTGTTGCTGGGGTCCCCCTTTCAACAAGTGTTACCCCAAGCAACCCTCACAACAGATGCCTCCCCAAAGGGTTTGGGGGCTCATCTACAAGATCTCTCCACCCAGGGCATCTGGTCTCCACAGGAGACATCTCTACATATCAACCTCTTAGAGCTCAGAGCAATTTTTCTAACTCTCAGAGTCTTCCACACCCTGCTCAGCTACAAGACAGTCCTCATCCACACGGACAACCAAGTAGCCATGTTCTACGTGAACAAGCAGGGGGGAACTGGCTCTCTGTTGCTTTGCAACGAAGCTCTGAGATTGTGGGCCTTCGCCAGAGAGCATCAAATCCATCTCATGGCAGTGTATCTTCCAGGGGTTCAAAACTCTTGGGCAGACAGACTCAGTCGAGTTCTGCTTCCACAGGAATGGTCCCTCCATGGGGATCAGATAACCAGGATTTTTCAAATTTGGGGAACCCCAGACCTAGACCTGTTTGCAAGTCCGTGGAATGCCAAACTTCCCCGGTTCTGTTCCAGGATTCTGTGTCAGGGAGTTCAGGCCAGGGATGCCTTCCTCCTTCATTGGGGGCAAGACTTCCTCTATGCCTTCCCACCCATTCCCCTAATTCCCAAGACTCTGTTCAAGCTTCAGAGAGACAAGGGGTCTATGATCCTCATAGCACCACGTTGGCCACGCCAAGTGTGGTACCCTCTACTTCTGCATCTCTCTCAAGCTCCCTCCCTGGACTTGGGATCTGCTCCAGACCTCCTATCCCAGGAGGAGGGAACATTGTGGCACCCAAATCCCCAGTCTCTTCATCTCAGGGCCTGGTTGCTGAAGGCCTAGACCTTCAAGATTTGCATCTTTCTCAGCAGGTGAAGGATATCCTTCATGCTTCCAGAAAGCCTTCCACCAGACGTTCCTATGCTTTTAAATGGAAGAGATTTACCATTTTGTGTGCAGAGAAGGGTCTTAACCCTCTTGCAATACCCCTGAATTCTTTACTAGAGTATCTGCTGCTTTTATCCCATGCAGGCCTTAAACAAATTCAGTAAGAGCCCATTTGAGTGCTATTGCAGCATCCCTTAAGCCTCTCAATGGACAGCCTATTTCCTCTCATCCTCTTATAGCAAGATTCATGAGAGGCCTTCTTTTAACTAAACCTCCCATTAGACCACCTCCAGTGGCATGGGACTTGAATCTGGTTCTTGGACAGCTTATGAAGCCACCCTTTGAACCCTTAGCCACTACCTCTTTGAAATTTCTTTCCTGGAAGGTTATTTTTCTCATTGCAGTCACTTCAGCTCGCCGCATCAGTGAGCTGCAAGCCTTGGTGGCTAATCCTCCTTATACAAGGTTCCATCATGACAAGGTAGTCCTCAGGACCAATCCACACTTTATGCCTAAAGTGGTTTCATCTTTTCATCTGAATCAGGAGGTGTATTTACCTGTTTTTTTTTCCAGGACCTCATGCATCAAGTGCAGAGAGGAATCTCCATACCCTGGATTGTAAAAGAGCTCTTGCTTTTTACTTACAAAGGACACAGCTACATAGAAAGTCCTCTCAACTTTTTGTTGCTTTTGATCCCTCTCATTTAGGACTTCCAGTCTCTAAGAGAACTCTGTCCAATTGGATTGCTCAGTGTATTTCTTTCGCCTACCAGAGTAAGAACCTTTCTCTAGAGGGCCATGTCACAGCTCACAATGTGGGGGCCATGGCAGCCTCTATGGCTCATCTAAACTCTGTGTCCATCGACCAAATCTGTCGAGCGGCCACCTGGGCCTCGGTTCATACCTTTACAGCCCATTACTGCTTGGACAAGGACTCCCGCCGGGATGCCTTGTTTGGTCAGGCTGTTCTCAAACACCTGTTCCATGCTTAAACAACTCCTACCCCCCATCCCTGGTTGGATGCCCGAGATCCATGGAGGGAGGTAGAGCCCTTCTCAGGGACTCACAACCTTGGGGATCTCCCTGGCATATCTAGCTGGGGGGTCCCCATATGTGAAGACTCATTCCTGCTTGTTCCTGGAGATAGCACAGTTACTTACCTGTAACAGGTGATCTCTGGGAACAGCAGGAATAAGTCTTCACAACCCACCCACCTCCCCTAGGAGTTGTATCTCTCTATCTATCTTTCCTTTCCTCTCTCTCTCTTTGTCTCAGCTTTAAAACTCGAACTGGAGAGAGGCGGTTAGGAAAGGCGGGAAGGCAGCGCGCAGGCGCTGTGGGATGCTCCCAAAAGCTTTCTTACTGGACGCTGGGGAGCGTTCCCGCGCAGGCTCTGTCGGTACCGATGATACCCATATGTGAAGACTTATTCCTGCTGTTCCCAGAGATCACCTGTTACAGGTAAGTAACTGTGCTTTATACCTACATGCAACTCACACATTATATACGGCCTATGGGAGTATGGGAAGACTTGATAAGGGAGGATACAGGGACTGAGGAGCTAATGAGGACTATGAGGTCCAGGAAGGGAATGATAGCAAAGATGTATGCAGAATTAATGGCAATGGAGAAGGGATTGGTTAAAGGGCATCGAAAGTGGGAACAAGCACTTGGAGGGTATCGGGATAAAAAGCGATGTCAAGGTATATATTTGTGGTCTAGAAGATTGGTGCCTGGAACAGTTTATTTGGAAAATAGTCTGAAAGTCCTATACCATGTGTATTGGACACCTTGGAAATTAAAGGCAATAAATAAAGAAGACATTGGGGAGTATTGGAGGAGGTGTGGGGAAAAAGGTGATCTAAGGCATATAATATGGGACTGCCCAAAAGTACAGAATAATGTGCAAGAGCTAGAGCAGAGAATATATGAAATGGTTAAAGTAAAGATACCAAAGAAGTGGCATAGAGGATAAAGGGGGAAGAGTGAGTGGGGGAGTAGAGATGGGGTAAGGGGGGAGGGAGTATAAAAGGGGGGAAACGGAAACGGAAATGGGGAGAATGATATGTACATGAAGAACATAGGTAAAGATATTATGTGACTTAAACATGTGTGGTTAAATGTAATGCACCTGCGTTGAACCATGTAAGTTTGAAGATTTGATGTTTTGAAGGAATAAAAATATAATTACAAAAAAAAAAAAGAAACTTTATCTCCCTAGCATGTCCTGCCATGAAATTGATGTAGTTGATACCAGGGTAATTGAAATCACCTATTATTATTACTGTGTTGTAACTTTTGTTAGCTTACCTGATTTCTTTGAGCATTTCATCATCCATTTGTTCATTCTGGCCATGAAGTCAACAGCATACCCTCATTGCCATCACTTTCCCCTTTTTACATAGACTTTCAACCCACAGAGATTCTATATTGTATTTTGTTTCCTGCAAAACTTAATCCTGTGTGACTCAATGCCCTCTCTAACATAGATTGCAACCCCGCCACCAATTTGATCTACTCTATCATTGCAATATAATTTGTATATAGGTATCACAGTGTCTCCACTGGTTGTCTTCCTTCCACCAGGTTTCTAAGATACCAATCATATGTAACTTCTAATTTAGTGCTATATATTCTAACTCTCCCATCTTATTTTTTAGACTTCTAGTATTTGCATGCAAGCATTTTAGAGGTTGTATTTTATTAATATTAATCTGATTATCGATAGGCAGTGATAATTAGGAATCTTTAAGCTCTGCTGCTCTGTACTTAAGGGCATTTGGGTTACTTTTGTCTTTATTTGAATCTCTCTGTTGATATGCCCTAACTCAGTCTTTTGCTAGTATCCTTCAAGGATATGTAGAGGCCTGTTCCAATCTGTATGTCCCAGGCCTCTGCATCCGGTCAGAACCAGATGCATAGAGGTAGACGTGATTCTGATCCCGCGGGGCATGTCTAGCTCCCACGGGATCAGAATCGCGTCTAAACCTGCATGTGCATGTTGGGACTTGATTCCAGTCAGCCTGCATGTACAGGCTTCTGCCCAGCTAACTCAGGCTCCTGAATGGAGATGTGACGCCATGGCATCCAGTTGCCATGGCACCGTGGCTCCATTCAGGAGCCGCGTTCCCCAGCCACTGAGGACTTTCTTCATTCCTCACAGCCTGACCCCCGATCTGGCTTCCCATGGCCAGGGAATCTTCTGCACCCCCTCCACCATTTGTCACTGCACGGGCCTCCTGTCCCCCAACATCTAGGGGAACGTATTCCACTTCTGGGTTCTGCCCACTGCCCACCCTAACTCTACCTTAGCCTTGCCCCCTCCCTGCCCCATCTAGCCTCCCCATACAATCTCTTTGTTCAAACAGGGAGGCTTTGGATGGGGGCGATAGTGGGAGCGAATAGGGTCTATTCTGAACCCCGCTATTTGTGGTTCAGAATAGACCCTATTTTTTCAAACCATGCACTCTTGGGTTGCTGTCAGCTTTCCCTTATTATCTTGTTTAGAAGCTGTTCTATCTCCTTTTAAAAGGTTAATGCCAGCAGCCTTGTTCCATCCTGGTTAAGGTGGAGCCCATCCCTTTGAAAAAGCCCCTCTGTTCCACAGAATGTTGCCCAGTTCCTAAAAAATCCAAAACCCTCTTCCTTGCACCATTGTCTCATCCACACCTTGAGACTCAGGAACTCTGCCTGCCTTTTGGATCTTGCATGTGGAACAGGAAGCATTTCTGAGAATGCTACCCAGGAAGTTCTGGATTTCAACTTCCTATCCAAAAGCCTAAATTTGGCCTCCAGAACCTTCCTACTATACATTCCTATGTCATTGGTACCAATATATAACATGACAGCAGACTCCTCTCCAGGGCTATCTAAAACCTTATTTAGGTGGTGCATGAGGTCCGCTGCCTTTGCATAAAGTAAACATGTTACCAGGTGATCCTCAGGTGTACCAGTCACCCAGCTATCTACATGCATAATGATTGAATCACCAACTATAACAGCTGTCCTAACTCTTCCCTCATGGCCCTGGAGAAACTTCCTTGGTGCAAGAGGGTTTTACATCACCTGGAGAACAGGTCCTATCTACAGGATTACTTCCTGCCACCCCAAGGTGATGCTCTCCTGTCACGTGACCTCTCTTCTAGATGGCAACAGGTAGGCTGCCTAGCTGGAGGTGGGACATCAGTATTATGTCTCTGTAGGTTTCATCTATATTAAGGTTGCAAATTCAAGCAAACATTTCTTGAAATGTCTCTAAACCTGGGGTTCTCAACCCAGTCAATGGGGCATACCTAGCCAGTAAGGTTTTCAGGAAAACCACAATGAATGTGCATAAAAGAGATTTGTATGCACTGCCTCTATTGTATGCAAATCTCCCTCATATATATTCATTGTGACTGGCTAAGTGTATTATGAGGACTGGGTTTAGAAATGCTAGAAGCATAAAAAATAAGTTGGGAGATTTAGAATATATAACACTAAATGAAGAGATAGATACAACTGATATCTTGCAATGATAGGATGGATCACATTGGTGAAGGGGTGGCACCAGAGCCAGGTCCAGAGTTGATTCAAAGTGTTGGCTCCAACATAAAAACACTCCAAAAACTTGCAAAACACAAGCTAGCAAAGAGGAGTGGGCAGTAAAGAATGGTTCAAACACTTTCTTCAAGAGTACAGTGTAGCCACACCTGATATAGCTGTGGTTCGGCACTTGCCTGCCTCAGGGGTGTATTGGCATTATAAAAAAATAATCCTAAAATGCACATATAAATGCATAGATAAAAAACTGAATAATAATAAATAATAATAATAAAATGGAATATTGTTAGTTAAAATGCACAGGCTATTAAGATAAACCAATACAACTTTAAAAACCAAAACTAGCCATATAGGTGATCATGTGAACAACTAACATACCTGATATTAGGTAAAAAAAAAAAAATCTTAAAATAAAGCCATAGACAAACATGTACAATATGTCAGAATACATGAGAAAAAGAGCAGAATCCTCTGAGCCAAGTCTCCAGAATCAGCGGCAGCAGGGGGCAGTGGCGGCGGCAGTGCAGCTCAGCATGGGGGGGGGGGGGCGGGGTGCAGCAGACCATATATGCTGAAACACATGGCCTGCCATAGGTGTTGTGCTGCCCATAGAGTTCTGCCACCCTAGGCAGCAGCTTAGCCCACCTAGTGGATGGGCAGGCCCTGGGATATTCTATGGAGATATCATTCCTAGATGAAATAAATGATTGCTTCATAGAACAATTAGTTTGGGAGCTGACTAAGGAAGAACCAGAAGTATCCCATACATTAAGAAAAGCAGAAGGAAGGCCAGTTGACAGCCAGCATAGTTAAAAGTTGAGGTTAAAAAGGCTATTAGAGCCAAACAAGCATCTTTCAAAAAATGGAAAAAGGAACCAAATTAAGAAAACAGGAAACAGTGTAAGTACTGGCAAGTTAAATATAAGGCAACAATAAGAAGATAAAAAGAGAATGTGAAAAGAAGCCTGCCCTAGAGACAAATACTCCCCCCAAAAAATATATTCCAGGCATAATCAAAGAATGAAGCTGGGAAAGGAATCGGTTAGACCATTAGATGGTCAAGAGGCAATGAGGCACTTAGGGAGGACAAGGCAATAGCTGAGAGATTAAATGAATACTTTGCTTTGGTCTTTACTGAAGAAGATGTGAAGAATTTACCCATGTCAGTAAAGGTATTTAATGTTGATGAGTCAGAAGAGCTGAATATAATCTCTTAGAAGAACAAACTGATAAAGAACAGCAAATCACCTGGACTGGAGGGTATATACCAAAGGGTGCTGAGAAAATGCAAAGATTAAAATGCAGAATTTCTGCTGTTTTTCAAAAGTGAATGAATTATGTACTCAAAGACTGAGTAAGAAAAGCTAAGCTTATACTTTAGCATAGCACAATACTTCACAATATGAGTACACAACATATGGCATAACAAATGTTTTTGAAAGTTATTGGCATTGAGCTGAGCAAAGTAAAGTGAAAGTGAAAGCGAAATGCTGCAAAGCTCCCTTTATTTGTATAGCGCTAAGTAGTGACTTTAATTTTTGTTACAATGTTGCTATAGTGCAACTACAAGTTCTTTGCAGTACTTTCTGTGATTGCAATATTGAAAGCATTGTCCTAGATTGGTGACGTGGTTTTAAAGGAATAATCGGTGCAAACTGTTCTTGTCTTTGAAATCGATATATGAACTTTTAATAATACACACAAATATAAGACACATATAAGCAAAAAGGAAAAAATATAAATATATTCAATAAATTTAATAGTTTTAAGAGAGCAAAAATGAGCTGAATGATTGATAAGGGGGGCTATGGGTGGAATGTGACAGTCACAGAGATCTGTGGATAGATTTGTCCCCCTGCCCCATTCTGATGGTTCTTTCACCTCTAATTTTTGTAGGTTTACATGTGGGCTGACATTTGTGATATGCCTTTTTGGGGGAGGTTCATTTTCCTCTTTTGGATAGGTTTATTTTCCCTTTACCTCTAGGTTGTTGTTTTTTTCTGCATCAAACTAGCATTTTATCAACCATGACTCAGTGTTGAATTAAAATGGTAGGAACAGGTATGACTCTCAAGCCTTGCGACAGACTGCTCTAATGTAAACCTTGCATCCATAAGCATGGACTTGTGGCAACCAGTGGCGTTAATTCCCTGGGCGGAAAGGGGGCCGACACAGCGGCTGTAAGGCAGCGCGGCAAACTTACTTTATCGTCTTTGCTGCGCTGCCTCCACTCTTGTAGGTTTGCCGCATGACCTGCAACTGTTCCCTGCTGGGCCATAGCCTTGCAATAACAGTCATAATGAGAGACTTTAGCCTAGCAGAGAACAGATGCCAGGCATGCGGCAAACTTACAAGAGTGGAGGCAGCGCGGCAAAGATGATCAAGTAAGTTTGTTGCCATATGGTGTATGTGGATGAGAAAACAGATCCAGAACTGCACAAACTTTTCTCCCTGCAGTCCATTTGCGTGCAGGCTATTCAGCAAGACCAGGTAAAAAAGCATAGTTACTGGGGTCAATTTGCAGAAGGACATGGAAAGAATAATTTAAAGCTAGGTGCTTCAAATTATTCACCAGAGCTATGGATTAAAAGAGCACTGCTGAATATACTGGGGTTATTTATTTATTTGTTCATTTGATATACTGCCCTTGGCACGGTGTCATCAAGTTGCTTTACATACAAAAATAAAATCATAGTTGTCATTTTTTTTTATTTGAATAATGAGAAGAGCACGCACTCTAAACGCAAGAGGAAAGGGGTGGAACAGTACAACAAAAGTTACCATAATACTTCAATTTACGTACCACACAAGGGAAGGGCAAAAAGTCTTACAAAGATTGACATTAGGAAAGGATTGCTCAAAAAGCCAGGTTTTCAAGCCTGATTTAAATTTTGCAATAGAATAGTCAAGGCAGAGATATTCAGGCAAAGAGTTCCATAAAGATGGAGCTAAACAAACAAAGCACGATTTCCACAGAGAGTGATGACAAAAGATCCATAGAAGTCTGGCATCATGTCTAGGTTTAGACCAGCTCCCGGCATGAACAGGCATTGAAAAGTGCTCATTTTGGCTGAAAAACATCCAGAGGCTGTAGAGAAGAAAACACTCTATCACCCCCACTACTCAGCACACTGTCAACAACAGCAGCAGTGGGGACTGAACATGTGCTGCCCTGTTCCTAGACCTCTACTCTGTCCATTAGGTTATCCTAGACATCCAGGTTCTGAAATATGTTTCTGGGGCTATCTACATAGATGCCCCCACAGATGTCTATATCGGGCCTGTCCATGTTTGTTAAATAGTGTCTGCACCGGGAAGTGCCTGCATTTTCTTTCCAGATGTTCTGGCTTAGACAACCCAGATTGCATTTGGATGTCACTTCTAAAATTGTTTATTTATTTATTTTTATTTCTTATATACCGCGCTCTTTTAATCAGTGCGGTTTACAAATGAACAAATTTAAACACAATGGTACAGTCAGCATTGGTTTTTTACATTGAACAGGGTACAAAAACTAGGAAGTAACAGGGTTAACTATATACAAAAAACTTGGATGTGAATAGGGTTAACTATGTACATGGCAATTTTGAGTAACTACATGGTAGATAACAGATAAAATTACAGTAAAGTAAAGTATAAAAACAGTATGGGTAGAGTGTGCAAGTATGGATCAACAAGATTAGCCATTTTCTACCGGGGTTAAATGGGAAAGATCAGTATAAGGGCTATGTTCATTTGGGGTTTCTTCAGGGTAGTATAATAGGAACAGATGATATTTTAAGGCCTTTCTGAATGTCGTGAGGCTAGGGATGGATCTGATTTCGGGAGGGAGGGCGTTCCAGGCTCTGGGCGCAAACAGTGAGAAGGCTCTGGAGGCTGATGTTTTAGAGCATTTGTTTTAGAGCATTCTATAGGTTCATGCATGCAATGGGATGAACCCAAAACTACATCAACCCTGTCCAGGAAATCTGGAGTTAGTCTCAGTCACCCTCAATTCAATACCCTCCCTCCAACACTAGTCTCAGCTTCTCCCACCCCTCTGCCCCATCCCAGCAGAAGTTTCAGTCTTTCTTAAAGCCTTTCTCGTACCAGCAACAGTTTCTCTTAACTCTTTGACTCAAACAGCAATAGCAATTTCCTTGTCTGCCAGGAGTTGCTCATTAAACAATCACTTCCTCTCTCATCTTTCCTCCCCTTGCTATTTAGCCATCTATTGTTCCTCCCTCCTCCCACTATCCCTTTTTGTTCCATCAAGGTGGAAGTGACAGCTTTTTTTCAAGTTGGAGTTGTATGCAAAACCTGATAGCTCAAAAGAAACTACTGCAGCTACTTACTGTATGTTAATGAGCCTGTGTAAGACTTAATTAGCAAACTCTTTGGCAACACACCACAGCACAGCTTCCAATTTATAAGATGTTCCGGGTTACAGTGCTGATGTCACCCAAACGACCGCAATACTAGTGAGTAACATCATGAAATCTGACAGGTAAACTCCCCGCCACCATTTGCATGCTTCCATATCAACTGCTCCTCCTGGAAAACAATTGTTAATTTATTATTCCAATTGCATTGGCTCTTTCAGTAGATCCAGACCACAGAAGTAAAACAGTTTTTTTAGTAGTTAAATTACTCAAATTAAAACAAATCTTCTCTGTAAAATAAAATGCAGAAATTCCCTCAATAACTTTTACATGTGGTCTCCCACCTAGGAAGGCTCCGCTTAGCTTTCTATGCAAAGGCAGGAGGTGCCTGGATGACCCACTTTAAATTTAAAGTCAATTGTCACTTGGTGAAATAGCTATTCCCCAATTAGAGAGGCAAAATTAAAAGTATGGTCATTCAGCCGCACATTATAATTATCTAGCCCAGTCTTGCTTAGTTTGGTATAAAGAACAAGGTGGAAACTGCAACTGATATAATTATTATAATACAATCTGTGAACAACAGAGGAGAAAAGAAAAATAAATTAATAATTAAGGGGCCAGGTCTTTTGTGGAAGCACCTTCTCAGTAAGGACTTCAGCCTTGCAACTCCAAGCCCAGACAAGTTAACACATGTAAACTGGCAAATAATAAGGCCAATGCAGTAAAGTGCATTGACATTAGCGCAGGCAGTAGTGCAGTGTTTATGCACAATTTTCTATGGTAGTGTGGCATAGAATGCAGGAAGGGATCTAATGTGAGCATAATCAATACATAACCTGGGGCAAGCTGTACAGTTCCCCTGCCCCGCCCCACTTGACTCTATCCGAACACATAACCATCAATACGTCTTTATTTTTTCAGGGCAGTGATGCTTTATCAGTGGGATTAACAGGCCATAGCTTGCGAACAAACTGCACCAACTTTTCCTGAAAATTGCCCCCAACATTTTACATCATGAAATAAGCAATAACAACAACAACAATAACAACCATAACCAGGCTCTTCCCCTTCTTGAGCAGGACCGCTGTGGGGGGACCATACTCCTGTTGACCAGTCTTAATGAAACCTCGGCCTGTGCCATGGCCAAGATGTACTTCTCCTGCCACCAACTGCTCCATATTGATGCCTGAGTGAGCCCCTGTGTTTTGAGTGATCATTGGAACTGAGCCCAGGCACAGCTAGCCCTGGTCTCCCCATTTTTTGGCCCAAGAACCCCCAAACCAGTACCTGAGCCGCCCTCCCCCATAAAATGTGGTACACCCCATTTTGTCAGTGAGGCCCAACTGGCCCCATTGTGAGCACTGCACCCACTGCTTTCTGCAGATCGGCATTGAAAACATCCAGGCCAATGTCATTCAAATGCACCACATCCCCTTTATACACCACCAAACTCCTGCTACAATGCCCTCATCCCTGAGCACCACCCCAAGGCCCTGACAATGTTCCCCATCTCAGCATTCAACTTTTTCTTGTTTTTTTTTGTTTTGTTTTATTCCCTCAGACCAAATGGCCCCCTACCCAGTTCTGCTTGGGGAGTATCTAAGCTAAGTCTCTCTTGATCTTGATAATTAGGTTGATGATTCTGGTGGACACTAAATCACTGCTGCCCAAATGCAGCACAATAAAGTCTGGAGGATGGTTAATTTGAGCCGGCTAATGAGTATAGGCTGCAGCTGGTCCCAAAGCATCTCCCACTTCCCTAGCCACTATGGGCCCAATGCAGAGATGTGAATAGTGGGGTTGGATGTCCTAGTTAGATGTCCAACACCTGTTTTGGCCCGACACTCAATTTTTAACCAGCCCTCCCCACATGTGCACAGGGTTAGTGCGGGGGGCACTGGACAGGGGTGGGAGGGGGTGGGCCCTATGCAGGGAGTGAGAGGAACAGGGGCAGACTAAAGTACACGGAGGTACAGCGCCTATTCAGGTCAGGGCCCTGTATGTCCAGCGGTCTCACATAGGACACCCAGCTTATAGCACCTCGGAGGTGGAATAAGCATGGGGTTCCTTTGTGATCGGGGCCCTCCCCCCTCCCCCACAGAATAACAGAGCTTCAGAAGGTGAGCCCTAGCCGACCGAGTCTGACCCTGGCCAACCCTGCCAAGGGTTAGGCAGCGGGAAACCACATTTGGGGCACTGTCGGGCTTTTAGCATTCCTGCTGGGAATCCCGGTGCCATGGCAATGGGATGCCATGGTATCTGCACACCAGCAGGAGAGGGCAGGCTGGCCATGCAGACTGGGGAAGTCTCCGGCGGCAGAGGAGAAGGCGGGCTGGCCATGCAGACTGAGGAATGTCTCCAGGGCCGTGTGCCAAATGGTTTTGAACTGGAACTGGGATAGGCAAGTGTCATCCTGGTATCGCAGGAGTGCTCAGACACTGCCTTTTCTAGCCTTCTTCCACCTATCCATCAGCCCTGATCAGCATTCGACCACAGGGGAGCAGGACGCGGGATTCCACTGCCCCTCTGTGGCAAGGACCAATCGGAGCCACACCGGACTTTAAAAAAGAGAAGCATGCTCAGGCGCTGCCTTTTCGAGTCTTCTTCCACCTCTCCATTAGCCCCGATCGTCATTTGACCACAGGGAAGCAGGACACAGGATTCCCCTGCCCCCCTGCGGCACGGACCAATTGTAGCAGTACCGGATTTTAAAAAAGAGAAGCATGCTCAGGTGTGCCCATGCCTGGTGGGCCTGCGCCTGAGGACCTCTCCAGAGGGCCTTTTGGCATGGCCCTTAGGTGTGGATCTTAGGCGAATCCGTCCACACAAACTGAGATCCAGGAAAAAATCATTCTCATATAAACCTAGCCATTCAGTTCCTCCTCCATTGACCAGGTACCTCTGTTCTCTCAGGTATCTCTAACTGTTGTCTTGGCATCGTTCCACCCAGCCTCTATCTCCTGCGATAACCTAGCCACTATCATTATATTACCTGAATCATATTTGTTAAGCCTTTGAGTTCTTCTAGCTTCTTACCATCCAACTTCAAATGACAACATTGCTATATAATCTGTCTGTTAAGTACTACCCAACCATAGTTCAGTACAATAATGATTTGACTCACCCACTACTATATAGCTTTCAGGTCAGCCCTCAGCAACTGCATAGCCTTACCTTGGTGCAAGTCCATGCTATTACCATCTATTTTCACTGTTCATACAATACTTTTCAGCTATCATGTCAGTCTTCAACAACTGAACACATTACCTACAGGCAAAGCCACTGCTGTCAATATCTATTTCTCTTTATCAAGCAATCCCCCAGTGTCTCATCCTACCCTAACCCCACCCTATTCTTTCCAACATGGATACTATCAGGCCCTGGCCCACAACCATGTTGACTTACCTCCTGATAATATCCATTATTTCAGCCCTCACGTGCCATAACCTAAGGTGCCACATAAGGCACCCTATAAGGCACTCCATAGAGCACATTATAAAGTGCACTGTCTGCCACGGCACCCTATAATGTCCCCTATAGGGCACCCTATAAGGCGCTTCATAGGACAACTTATAAGGCACCTTATATGGACGGTAACCATAAGGTGCCTCAGAAGGCGCTTTATAGGGCACCCTATAAAGCGCCTTCTGAGGCACCTTATGGTTACAGTACTCTGAGGGTGTTTTTGCTGGCAGCACTAATGTACATTAAAAATTGACAATGCTCCAGATAGCCCTATCAAATAACCCCACTGTGGGTTTGAACCCATGACCTCTGGCTCCACAGGAAGTGAAGTAACCAGTGGGCTACAGCTATTAACAAGCCCCTAGCTGGCTACAGAAGAACTGCATGTCACCACACAGTCTGCTGTGGTTACCAGGATAGGGTTAACCCACCCGTACCCATGATGCACTGCACATGCAAATCAGCAGTCTACAGATGATCACAAGATGGGGTATGCACCCCCACAGCACCTCGGCCTGGTAGGGGGAACTGACCGTGTGCACCCCCACAGCACCTCAGCCTGGTAGGGGGTACTGATTGTGTATGTTACTGGCACAGAGTAGCTACAGACCGTCACATTGTGTGAGTACTGTGCTCACCCTGAGAGTGAGGTGGGGCACCCAGCACCAGGTCCACAGCACCTTTCATGGCTGAAATAGGCTATGTTGCAGGTCCCCATCAGTGCTAGTGTGTGTGATAGGTAGTTCTTGCAGACACATCTGTATTTCTCACTCATGTCTAGCCCTTATGGGCTATGATGCACCCAAAATAGTGCATATCGTGTGTTGGTACCATGGTCACATGATGTAGATGAAGTGTGTGTGGGGGGGGGTATTTGGACCCATAGGTGGATTATGTACCACCACCCAACCCACTCTCTGTGGCTCAGGGTGGGAAATAGGATCTCCCACCAACCGAGCCACATTCTACCTCCCCACAATGGTGGCAGCAGAGAGGACAATCAACCCCAGTCCTGCTGGGGGAACAGACACCATACAGGGCAGGCAAGGCAGACAGATGGCCTGGAAATGCTCAGCTGCCCCCCACCACTATCTGACATTCTCCAGCTGCTGCACCCTGCAAGATGTTCCATCCAGACACATACTAGCTGCAGACAGTCTGCTAGCTAGTCCATAGTGCATGTTTCTGGAGAAGATGCATGTACTCAGAACTGGGATGTCAGCATACACACCAAGCAGATAAGTCAGTGATTGGGCCCCAAAAGAGAACCATAAACATCACATGAGAAAAACACTATATAGCACTATGGGGGCACCTAGCCATGCCGTGGTCACTGCTCAGTCAGAGTGAGAGTGACCTCCCAGCAGGACATGCTGTGGCCACCCTGTCTGTGCAGGTGGTTGTCAGGCACTACAATGTCCAAGCCATTGCCCTATGCCCTGTGCTGATGCATTCTGGCCAGGCCACCCTGTCCGGGCTATACCCATGGTACCTTGCTCCTCATTATGCACATTGGCAGGCTTACACTGGCAACAATGTGGGCTGAGGAAGGTGTTGGCAGACACCACACACTGGATAGACAAACACACGCTCCCACACCTATGCCAGCATTGTGCAAATATAGAGGCTCTTGGCAGCCCTGGCCACCACACCAGTCCTGGGCACAGTGCAGGCATGGCTATGGTATGCAATACTGTTGGGGTCACTCCCCAGGGTGGTAAACACTGTCAGACATCAGACCTGAAGCACACTCCACAGACAGCAGAAAGGTTGCTATGATGCAGCTCAATCAGCAAATTGTGCTTAAGTTAGGAATTGCTATCTGCCAGTAATCATAGCAACCGTTTTATAGGTGTGTACAATATTCCCAGGTTTAGGGTGGCATTGCTAAGGTATGCAAGTGCTAATATTGGGAGATGCACGCAGGGCCCAACATCCTACCTCTCCAGGAGGCTTTGGATAATGGAGCCTGTGGGTGAGGGTGTGTCTGCCGCTGTTGGCCGCTGCTCTAGGGCAGAGGTTCCCAACTCCAGTCCTGGTGGGCCAAACACTGTTCGGGTTTTCATGCTGTCCCTAATGAATATGCATGAGATACATCTGCATACCATGGGGGCGGTGCATAGACATGCAGCACAGCCGTGTTTATTAGAGGCAGCATGGAACCTGAATGGTGTTTAGCCCTCTAGGAATGCATTTGGGAGACTCTGTTCTAGGTAATGTGCATGTTCATGGTGTCTGTGCTCTGTAGGGTAAAATGTAGGTTTATTGGGCATGTTTCTGTTATCTGCAATAAAGGTTCTGTCTGTATTAGCACGTTTTAGTAGTGGGTAAAATATGGGGACTGGGTTGGCAGGAACCACAGCTGGGACTTGAACCTGTGATCTTCTGTTCCTGAACACACTGGCTGTGTTCACTGCACCACCATGTTGCCACAGAGATAGTGCATTCCCTGGAGATACCATGACTGTTTGTCAGACAGAGCCTGTCTGTTGCAGTGCACCGCACCCACCCAAACAGGGCTAGGCCATGGTCTGCTCTGGGCAGCTGCCACTGCCCCCTCCACCACCAGTACCTCTCTGCCACCATTCTGACATGCCCTTCTGCTGGTGGTGCTGGTGCTGTGCAGTCTCAGGCCATCCAGTGTGTGGGTAGGCGGCTGCCTATGGTGCGGGTTCTGGGGTAGGGGTGCCTGCATAACTGTCCACGCTTTCCCCCAGCACCGCCTGCCAATGTTCCGTGCCATTGGGGGTACCTGCTGGGTACTATTCCATGTGACACCATGGGAAGCACACTCTTGCCCATGTTGGGCCCTCAGCAGTTGCTGTCTGGCTGCTCTACTGTTTCAGCATTCCTATGGGCCAGCTAGGCATTACCCTAGTCCGCACTGTGCCCCAGCTGCACTACAGCATGTGCCGCCTGCAGCCCTCTGTGTCCCCTTTTCCAGCATATGTCCAGTTGCCCATTCCGACATGCCCGCCCTGCTGTTGTGGAACATGTGCACACCATAGGAAACCTGTCCAATGGAGAGGAAAACCCTGATTAGCCCAATTTCACTGTGGGCTCATTCACCTTGTATGGGGACAGAGCATAGACCCTTCCAAAATTCATATCTTTTTTTTTGGAGCTTTCTTGGGGGTGTTTTTTTGATGTTTCCCATTGATATCACTATTGCCCAGCTTGGTTATGTTTTTTTTTACATTTTCTTCTGGTCATTTTCACTGTTTCTTTGCCCTTTTGTTCCGTGCACATGTATCACACCTATCACTTTTTTGTAGGTTTCCCTGGTTTTGCTGTACATTGCTGACAGAAATGGTTTCTTTTCCCTTTAAATCAGCTCTAACGCCAGGGTTTCTCTGGCGTTAGTTTTCAGCCTCGGATTTCACAGCGTTAGTGTGCAGGGAGCCTCTCCCCTCCCACTCTCTGCCCATTGACCCTCTCTCTCCGCCCCTGGGGAGCCTTCCTCCGCCCTCCGGGAGCCTTTCTCCGCCTTCAGCGCTCATAAACGCGTGCTAAGGTGCCTTATCGCGCGATAAGGCACCATTATCGCGCGATAAGGCACCTTATCGTGCGATAAGGCGCCTTATCGTGCGATACCGTGGGAGAGCGCACGTTAAGACGGTTTAGTAAACATACCCCTTAGTATCCCAAATCGAAGAATGGAATAAAATTATGACCTTTCAGCCCAAGCATCTCCCAGACCTTCCCCACACAAACACCACAAAAGAGCCCCCTGGTTCTTTACTTCCCTACATGAAATAAAGAAAGATTTTAAATAATTGGAACATTTCTGGTGACATTCCCATGACCCCTCCATCTATACCCTCTACGCTGAAAAGCTCATTGCCTACTGTGTTGAAACACTAAGCCGAAAGAGAGAATGCGTGACACCAATCATTGGTGGGTTTCCCTGGTTTGTGGGAATCCCCATTCATATTGGTGGGTTATTGATTGAATGGCAGTTGCAAATAGCCAATCATTTGAAAGTTAGTTCTTTATATGATTGACTGCCTTTGTTGGCAGCATTTTGTAGCAGTTGGAAACAGCGAATCAACCGTGGAAAGATTTGTTGAGCACTTGATACAGGGGTTGGAATACCCCGAAATGTGCACATCATGCGATTTTCACTGCTTAAGATAAGTGAATTCAGCTCTGATGAGTTTTGGATTAGAGTGTGTTTTTAAATGATGTTTTTCTGATTTAGATGCAATTTATAAGAATAGATAGGACACCGCTTGACTGGTGTGGATGGTTTATTTACTGTCTTCCCTCAGCGTGGTCCAACAAAAAATATTTAAGTAATCATTTTTGAGGACTACACCATGACTGTGGATGATATATAGTTATTATTGGTCACTGGTTCTTTGGGGATATTTGGTGTGCGAAAGAGAGAATACAACAAAAATGTTATTATGCGCTCTATAAACAAACCCAGGGAATTATTCTCCATCACCAAATCTTTATTTAATGAACCATCAAAACAAGAGCTTGACATTAAAATATCCCCACAGACCATAGCAGACCACCTTCACTCTAAATACTGTTCATCCCTACCTCGATTAACCCTCCATTCAGAGCCCCTAACTCCTAATGCAACTCCTATAATAAACTGGAATGAGTTTGACCCTCTATCTCTTGACAACATAATCACTATCATCAAAAACCTAAACACCTCCACCTCTATCCTAGATCCATGTCCAGACACATGGATAAAAAGCACCAAGGAATCTCTTAGCACCTACATCCTACCCATAGTAAAGGCCTCCCTCCACTCTGGTATCATGCCAACACCCCTGAAAAAGAGTTCAATTTGCCCTGTCCTAAAAAGCAAGAAGCTCGACCCCACCATACCACATCTTATAGATCGATATCAAGTATCCCCCTCCTGGCAAAAATAACTGAAAAGATTGTTCAAATTCAGTTACAGAACTACATTAACAACCATGCCCCCCTTGATCCCTTCCAACATGGATTTAAATGAAACCATGGTGTGGAAACCTTAATCACGTCCCTTTTAGACCGAGTGATCTACATTCAAATACCTACCCAAGGCTGTCTACTAATCTTCCTCAATATATCCTCCACTTTTGACTCCCTTCCACATAACCAACTCCTGGAGAGACTTCATGATATCAGCCTTAGAGAGACTACACTGAACTGGTTCTGCTCCTACCTTGAACATAGGACTCAACAGGTAAGAATTGGTGAAAAAACCTACCAACCATTCACATTAAAACAGGGCTTACCACAATGTTCCAGTTTATCTGCACTCCTTTTCAACATCTTTCTCCAACCCATATTCAAAATCTTTCAAGACCATAACATCCAATATCAACTATATGCAGACAACATTATGTTCTTCACCCCCTTCAACATAACAATGCCAAACTTCACCCATGTTAGCAACTGCTTTACTAAGATCAGACATTGGCTCCACCAACACAACCTTCTCATTAACCAAGCAAAAACAGAAGCACTTCACATATTTTTCAATCCATCCTATCCCCCCCCCCCCCCCCCGACATCTCTTGTCCTCAGCGATTACACTGTCTCTGTAAAAAATGAAGTTAAATATCTTGGCATAATAATTGACCAGAACCTTATCTTCCAGGAACAGATAAGAAAAACAGCTAAGGCAATTTACACCAAGATCAGAACTCTGAGAAAGCTCTTCCCATTTTTAAATCAGATTCTTTCCGTACCATCTGCCAAGCCCTAACCACCCCATCCCTTGACTATTGCAACTTCATATATCATGGTCTCCCAAAACAAATCCACCCTCTCCAAATGGCCCATAATATTATAGCACACTTAATCACAAACACACCCAGATGAGGCCACATCACCCTCATCCTCCAAGACCTTCACTGGCTGCCTGTGCTGGCTAGAATAAAATTTAAAACCCTTACACTTACTCACAAAGTCATACACAATGAATCTGCTCACTGTCTTCTCTCCCTTCTTGCTAATCCTAATAACACCAGATCATGTAGACCGAACTCTGCAAACACCCTAAACATCCCAGCACAAAAGAACAGCAAACAGTCTGCCTGTAACCGAGCCTTCTCCCTCTATGCCCCCTCTTAATGAAATGACTTCCGAGGTTGCTCTTGCTACATTGCTTATATGGGTCTTCATGTCTAGTCGCTGGTCAAGTGTGACTCCCAGGTATCTGATGGAGGGTTTGGTCAGAAGTTCTGCATCTTGGACCTTCAAGTAAGAAGGAGTGATGAAATTTGGGTTCCTTGTGATGAAAAGGACTTCGGTTTTCTTATGTTGTATCCAAAGATTTTGCATTTGGAGCCAGCTGGATACTGCATCGAAACAGTCTGTCAGTGGGGAAAGGTCAGGGTTCTCAGTAGTGAATGGCATATATAGGAGAACATCGTCAGCATACAACAGACAGCTCACCTTGAAGGACCGGATGATCTCGCAGATAGGTTGCATATATATATTAAACATGAGTGCAGAGAGAGATGATCCTTGTGGGACCCCTTGACTCTGGTGGAAAGGTTCTGATGTTGTTTCTCCTGATCTTACGTGTTGCCATCTATCGGAGAGATACGACTTGCACCATTTAAATGCAGAGTCACATATCCCCTTCTCCTGGAGGTGGTGTAGGAGGAGATCATGGCAGACTGAGTCGAACGTGGCTGCGATATCTAAGAAGATGAGCACATATCCCTGGCGTATGTTATCAATTCCTGTTATTATGGTACTGAAGAGGATGGTGAGGAGAGTCTCCACGCTGTGAGCAGCTCTAAAACCGTGCTGACATGAATCAAGTGGGGCAGAAGCATCAATATGTTCTTGGATTTGTGTTTGAACTTCTTTTTCGATGATTTTCGCCAAGAGTGGGATGCTTGATATCGGCCTATATGAGTCTGCCTTCTTAGGGTCAAGCTTACTGTTCTTTAGTAGTGGCCTGATAGAGGTACGCTTGAGGGATTGGGGAAAGGTCCCATTTGTGAAGGAGCAGTCCATTAGCTTGGATAGAAAAGGGCTGATAGTCGATCATAGCTCTTTTATCCAGAACACCGGGCAAGGGTCGGTTTGTGCAGTGGTTGTGTTGATTCCGGCGATTATTTATTTATTTATTTATTTTTATTTCTTATATACCACGCTATTCAGCATCAGCGCGGTTTACATGTAACAATAACTGTTCAGTGAAGACAATCTACACTGAACTTACAATATAACAGAAATGTACAATTTTAACTTACAATATAACAGAATATACAATTTTAACAGAATAGAAATATAATAGGAATATACAATTTTAACAGAATTGATTATATCTTCAATTTGTTTTTTAGATGGCTTGGAAAAAATGGACAGTGGTGCTAGTGATCTTGGTTTGATTGGAGTGTTGGGAGCAGTGAACTTATTGGTCTGGCACAGCTTCGTTTGTAAGAGGTCAGCGAAGACTTGAGGATGGATCAGGCTAGGTTTCTCAGGTGCTGGCTCTTTTGTTAGGTTCTTTATCAGGGTGAATAGGTCGTGTGGTTTGTTTAGGGACTGCTTTAGTGTGTCTGTGTGGAATCTTTTTATGCTCTCGGATATTGCTTGGCGGTGTTTTTCCAGTTGCACATTGTATGCTTTTAGATCATCCGTGGAGTGCGTTCTGCGCCATCGTCTTTCCATTTTTCTTAGGCAGGTTAATGACGCTCTAATTTCAGTGGAGTACCAGACTGCAGAGGTTCTCTTCTTAGTTGGATTGTTTGATGGTGGTCGCAGAGCAATAGCAGTGAACTTTTCATTCCAGGCAGATACCAACTAATCAGGGTCGATGGATGTCAAGTCGAGGAGTGAGCGAGTTTGGTCGAGGATCGTGTCTTTGTCAAAGGCATGGAACTTACGTGGTGCTGCTTTTGTGGTATTGTTGGACTTATCGGCATTGTTCTGGGGTTTGTTTTGCAGTAATATTTCAAAAATGATTAACCTGTGGTCGGACCAGGGGACTGCAGTGTTGGAGAGTATAGTAGTGTTTATTGTGTTGCTTGTATTCTGTGGGGCAAAGACAAGGTCCAGTGTACCACCTTTCACATGGGTGGGCTCGTGGATCAGCTGTGTGTATCCTAATTCCTCGAGGGCATCGAGGAAAGCTGAGGCTTGTGCCTCTGGCAAGGATGGTAAATTGAAGTCTCCTATAACCCAGCTTGGTGTGTTTGGGTGTTGTGAGTTGGATGCGAGATCAATTGTAATTGCAAGGGAGTCAGGGTCAGTAGATGGGGCCCTGTATATTAGGTTGATGGAGCAGTGTTTGTTGGTAATTGTGAATGCATCTATGGATGGTGTGTTGGTTGCATGGCTCAGATGGAAATGGAGGTCAGTTTTAGTGTTCCATGTAAACTGTCTTGAATGATAGAAAGACAGTATATAAAAAGGTTTAAATAAATAAATATAATTAATTGGGTGTACCTGCAAATACTCATGCAAGGTGCTCACTGTACAAAGATCTCAGAATTTTGTGGCATTGAGCCACACCGTTTTACCCCTCCGGTTCTGATCCATCTTAGACTTCCCCAGGAAGAGGCTGACCTTATCCATCCCCCCCACCCCCCCCCCCCACCTTGATGTCCTCTACTCTCAGAGTGATGCCTATCAAGTTTGTTCTGGAATGGGGGATAGCTTCGTTCATCCTGAAGGCACTGAGGAACATAGCCAATAGGGCCACCCTATAGAGTTTCTATTCAAATATGTCCTTTGCTACCTCCACCGATTTTAGGATAACTGCAGTAGAGTGACTGGTCTGCGCTTGTCAGGCCTCTGTGTAGTCTCTCTCACCAAGTACTCCATTACATTTTTAACCATAAATTCCTTTGTTGTGTCCCCCCCCAGCTTCAGAAAGAACTCCACGCCTGCTAGCATCAGTTTAGTGTGTCTGAGAGTTGTCCCTTCATCCTGCAACCATGTTATGAATTCCAGAAACTGCCCCAGTGTCACACGTCCTTCAAGACTGATAGCCAATTGCTCAGCAAAGCTCTGAAGCCTGGCCCATGCTCTCCAATATGCCTTCCGGGTGCTGGTTGATAAAAGGAAGCAGCCTGCCAGCATTTAGTACCCAATGCTCCACATTTCCGTTGGCATGTGGATTACAATGGGGTCTGCTGTTGGGGTGAGTTGCCTGAAATGGTGCAACTAAAAATGAGAAAGAGCATCAGTGATCTCGTTACATTCTCCTGGTACATGGTTAGCTGTGATGAAATCATTCAACTCTAGCACCAACCTCCTAAGTAGCCTTATTACTCTCCCCACCCTGGCTGACTGAACAAAGAACCCTGAACTAGCCAAGCAACCTTCTGTTCATCATAACCCGATAGATTCCACTGCAATGCTACAATCTTTATTGGTGTAGCGGCCCACCTGAAAATGCATTTCATATTGCAAATGATGGGGCTCCCCTCCCTGTCTCTTCCCGTATCTGATTTGAGGGTGTCCCTCGTTGCATATCAAATAGACATGTCTGTATTTGCAGGTATTGTTAAATCTACAGTAGCTCCCATTGAATAACCTGCAAATGCCCCTTCAGGCGTTCAGGGTTGGCAATAGGGTCCAGCCATTGTCCCAGCTACCAAACCTATTCTCTCCTCAAAAGGACTGCTGGAACCCTACTGTTTTCCCTGGCCATTGAGCCTGGGTGACTGCGCCTGCTCTGCTCCTTCTTTTGCCCTGAGTCATCAGCCTAATCCAGAGGTTGATGTCTTTCCTTTTACAGCTGAGCCTTTTGTTCCCTGCCATGTTCCTGTGAAACTGCTCATTGTTCTCCAGCCAAGCAGTCCCTTTATAAATCCATATTGCCTCACAAATATTGTCCTGGTATTTGAAGAGGCCCCGGCAATGTTTGGTGTGCTTCTCACTGACCACACTCACTAAGTTAAGGAAGGCAGCTCACCAGTTCACTATTGCTCTCAGGATGCTATCTGCCTTCTTAGTAGCCTACTTGCATTTGCTATGGCAGTTCGTCTGATCACAATTTATTGTCATTCTGCCTAACCAGTAAGGAGAATATGTTGACATACTCACCCTCCTATATCTTGGAGAATATGTTGACATACTCACCCTCCTATATCTTGTCTTTTTGGGCCATGGGTTCATGGCTATCTAATGCGCTAGGGAGACAGATTTATTCCGTCAGCCTCACCTCAGACACCATAACCCCATCAACCTCTTCTGTACCTGTCGCTCTGCTCGCATCCACCCCCTGTTTTCCACCCCTGGATGTGCCTGCCACAGTGCCGCTATGGCTGCCCTTAATGGGGTTGCTGCTCTGGCTCCCAGGCAGGCTTGTACCTTCCTGCCTACTGCCCTGCATTGCATTGCTTTTTGTTACCATCTGCACCAGCTTCTACAAAAGCCCCAAGATACTCAGCTGTTCCCTCCCACCTCCCCCTTTGCCCACCCGCCCGATTCCTCCAAACTTGAGTTGCCGCTGTAAACCATTTCCTCCCTGCTTCCGCGTCTAACCCCATGTGGGGTGCCAGAGCTAGCCTCTCAGCCATGCTTTCTTCTATCTCATTTTTTCCACCTTTTGCCCCATTCCCACCCACTAGAAATTTCTCCACAGCAAACCCTCTCATGCCACCCCTTCCCCTTGTAACCCACAATTACCCCATATTTCACATGTGACTAGCTGTGGTCCCCGCATCATGGCATATGTTCCTGTTCTTTACCCCAGCCACTGTGTGTCTGCCTCCAGCACTGTGCTTCACTTTCCCCATGCTTGCTTTGTGCTGTGCCAGTCAGACCTCAGTCATCCTGCAGCCTTGTTCCACCATGCTTGCCTTCTACTGCTTTTTCTTCATGTGCACACCTGCTTTCTTCTCATAAACCTTTGTCTTTCCTGTGTTGGCCTGCTCCTGACCTCTCTTCTCCTTGTCCACCTGCTCTGGTGCCACACCTCTACTTCAAGAAGGTGCTGTCTCTTTAAGTCTCTGCTCTCTTGCTGTGTTTTAGCTCCTCACCTTGCTGTGATGTCAGGAGAGTCCATGATGGCTGCCAACTGCTGGCTCAGTCCATGTGTCAGCAGCTCCTTCTCCATCCTCCCCTGATGCTCTGCTCTGCTGCTGCTGCTGCCCCAGTGATGCCTCCTTACCACCAGCATCCAGAGCCAGGTGCCACCAAAACAACTCTTGGGCTGATCTGCTTCCAGGTATGTCGTCGCCATCTCTAGACCCTTGCTGCAGTCCCTGCAGGAAACCAATTCAGCTCCAGAGTCAGGCAGCTGGGTGACACATGGTCTTGAGCTTTGGGAGAAGAGGGATTGCACCACTGCTTCCCTGCTGCCCAATCACCTCTTTGGCCTCCTTGCATGGTCAATACTGGGATCCATCTTGTGTCAGCACCCTCCCATCATGACTGGAGCTGCTGCCATCTCCAGCCCTGCAGCAGTCTTCTCTGCTGGGCTCACAGCTGATTGCAGCTGCTTTTCTTGCTCCAGGCTCCTTGCTTTTTTGGTGGCCCTCACTACCATAGCTTGCTTTCTGCTGTGGCTTGTTCCCGCACAACTCCATGCAGCACCTGTTGCTCTAAGCTCCTTCCTTTTTCAGCAGGCTTTACTGCTGTAGCTTGCTTGCTGCGGGCTCTGCGCTTGATATTCTCACGTGCAACTTCTTACTCTTGTGGCTCTTACAGTCCCAACCAAAAGGGAGGCCGCAACCCTTATCCCCAGCCTATATCTGCCCTTACCTCCACACCCCCTTCTTGCCCACCTATCCAGCTAGCCCTCTCTTCCCCAGCAGCCTGATTATTGGCCAGCGCCCTTCAGTTGCTGGCCTCACATTATCACCTGCACTAATGGCAGCACATAGCGCATTTACCATCCATTTGAATAGATTTAATGAAACAATTAGCTACAAAGTGCAGATGCGGAGAAGTGTGCAGAAGACCAGAAGACTGAGCTCAAAAATAGGATTTTATTGCAAGGTCTGAGAGGACATTAAAGGTTAGCTTATAGGTCTGTGTTCTGTGCTGGTGAGGAATTTATGCCTGCTTCTCGAGCATACAGAATCCACAACTTTTTTCTGGCTTTGAGGAAAAAAAAAAGGCAGGTGATATGTTCTTAGAACTCCAGAATTATTCTGGAAAGAAATTCTGCATAGAATAATATTGCTGTTATGCAACTCCTAACTTTCCACCACATGTGCACAAGAGACAAACTGTTTTTTTGTTTGTTTTTTGTTTTGCGTGTGTGTAGGATATACAGTAGGTGCTGCTAATGCAGACCTATGTGCACATGTGCCTGACTTGTCCTTATTCAGCACAAATCTTTTGTGCACAGCTCATTTGCATGCTCTTTGCTTACAGCATTGCTGAACAAAACCTCAGTGCTAAACTTGTGTAAGAAACTGTGAGCTACAGCTTTAGTGCTGGACTCTAGTGCAGGATTTCTGCATTGGACCTAATTGTGTTATTGCTATAACATAGCTTAGTAAATACAGACCATAGCTGGTTATGATATTTTCAGAGGCAAAATATGAACTTTTAAATTGGATGGAACACTGTCTTGAAAACAATCTTTCATATATTTCTTAAAGTTAGATGTGTAAAATATTCCAAGTTCATCACATTACAATTTTTATATCAGAGCTTTTCCAGATTCCCAGTTTCCTCCATAGCCCAACATTTTCCTTAGACTTCAGTTCTTTTATAAATTCTTGAACTTTTCCTTGAATTTTATCCATTGCCAAAGTCTTTGCTATGGCATGAGATTTTAATTCTGAAAAGGAATTCAATTGGGGGATGTTTAATTTCTAAACAGTCTTCCAAACCTGGTGCAAACAAGAAGGATTTAGATATATAGGTGACTGGGGAAACAGATGGAACAAATGAGGTTATACTGTGTTGATAGACTACATCTCTCTGTCGCAGGGAAAAGGATCCTAAGCAAGAAATTCAGACATTATGTGGCGAGGCATTTAAACTAGGGAAAAGGGGTGACGGATGGAGAAGAACGTCACTCCCAGAGAAAACATAAGAACATTGGAAACAACCACCCTATTAACTCACACATCAATGGCAAGTGGGAAGAGGCATTTAGAACAAAATCCATGCAAAATACAGGCAA
The DNA here is from genome assembly GCA_033557465.1 of Ichthyophis bannanicus. Lineage (NCBI taxonomy): Eukaryota > Metazoa > Chordata > Amphibia > Gymnophiona > Ichthyophiidae > Ichthyophis > Ichthyophis bannanicus. Next base: position 219,555,541 of record CM066036.1, read on the forward strand.
GCCAGTCAACAAATGCTGAAAGGCAATGAGCACAAATGCTTGAAACCTAGCCAACAGAGTTCCTGACCTGGAAGCTCAAATGGTGGAAATGGACTTGGTCCTTGTGGCCATTACAGAAACATGGTTTAATGAGTCACATGAATGGGATATAGCCATAGCTGACTATAATTTATTTAGGAGAGACAGAGAAGGCATAAAAGGAGGAGGTGTAGCCTTATATGTCAAAAGCAATATTAAAGTTGCTGAAATGCAGGGGATGTGGGGAAAAGAAGAAGCATTGTGGATTGTGTTGGAAAGAGCAGATGGCACTATCATCCATATTGGTGTAGTCTACAGGCCTTCAACTCAAACCGAAGAAATTGATAGAAACTTGATTATTGATATTACAAAGGTAGCCATGAAGGGGGGAGTGATCATATTGGGTGATCTATCCACCCAATGTGGATTGTAGTATTCCTTCTGCAAATCTGGAAAGAAGTAAAAAAATTGTGGATGCCTTCCAAGATGCATTGCTTAGAAAAATGGTGATGGAACCGACCAGGGAAAGTTCGCTGCTGGATTTAGTACTCACCAATGGAGATAGGTCTGTTTGGGTGCCCATGTGAGCAGCGATCATCACACAGTGTGGTTTGAGATAAAAGCCAAGGTAGAATCCAATCACCTCAAACTCAAAATCCTAGACTTCAAAAACATTGACTTCAGTAAAATGGCCAAGAGCCTGAGGGAGGAGTTGGCAGGGTGGGAGGAGGTAATGGAAGTGGAACTGCAGTGGGCTAAACTAAAATATGCAATAAAGGAACAACAGATAGATATGTAAGGAAAGTAAATAAAGACAAGAAGAAAAGGGAACCTATTTTGTTCTCCAAAGAAGTGGTTGCACAAAGGCAAAAAACACAGCTTTCACAAAATTCAGAAGTTCACAGGGGAGCACAGAAAAGAAAACAGGACAAAGCTAAAAGAGACAAAAAGAGAAATAAGGATAGCAAAATCAAAGGCAGAAGAAAAGATGGCTAAAGATCTAAAGCGTGATGACAAAACCTTTTCAGGTATATTCAGGAGAAGAAGATCAGAGGTGGAATTGCAAGACTCAAAAGTGCCGAGAACGGATTTGTGAAACGTGAGATTGAAAAAGCAAAAATGCTAAACAAATACTTATATTCTGTTTTTACTAAAGAAAATCATGGTGAAGTACCATCTGTGATTGACAAATATACAAATGGGAATGGAGTAGATACCACACCATTCACAGAAGATGATGTTTTGCAAAACAGCTTGCAAAACTGAAAGTGAACAAGGCCATGGGACCAGATGAGATACATCCCAGGATACTGAAAGAGCTCAGAGAGGTTCTGGCAGGGCCTTAAACAATATTTTTAATAGATCCTTGTAGACGGGAAAAGTTCCACAGGACTGGAGAAGGGCTGAAGTGGTACCTTTTCACAAAGTCGTAATAGAGAAGAACTAGCAAACTACAGGCCTATAAGCCTTACCTCCATTGTGGAAAATGTAATGGAGGTACTTCTAAAAGAGAGAACAGTGGGCTTTCTCGAAACCAATATGTTGCATGATCTGAGGCAACATGGCTTTACCAAAGAACAATCATGCCAAACAAATCTGATTGAGTTCTTTGACTGGGTGACCAGAGAACTAGATCAAGAGCATGTGATGGATGTGATCTACCTAGAATTCAGCAAAGCCTTTGATACTGTTCCGCATAGGAGGCTTATCAATAAACTGAACAGCCTAGGGATGGGTCCCAAGGTAGTGAAATGGATCAGAAATTGGTTGACTGACAAATGACAGAAGATTATGGTAAACGGAACTCACTTGGATGAAAGGAAGATGATTAGTGGCGTTCCCCAGGGATCGGTCCTGGGACCGGTACTGTTCAATGTATTTGTGAGTTATATTGCTGAAGGACTGAATGGAAAAGTCTCTCTTTATGTAGATGACATGAAAATTTGCAATAGAGTGGACTCCCCTGAAGGAGTGGATAACATGAGGAAAAATCTGCAAAAGCTGGAAGAATGGTCTAATGCTTGGCAGTTAAAATTTAATGTAAAGAAGTATAATGTCATGCACTTGGGATGCAAAATCCAAGGAAATTGTATGTGATAGGGGATGAGAAGTTAGTGTGCAAGGATCAGGAGAAGGACCTTGGAGTGATTGTTTCTGAGGATCTCAAGGTGGCAATACAGTGTGACAAGGTGGCAATACAGTGTGGCAATACAGTGTGACAAGGTAGCAATACAGTGTGACAAGGTGGTGGCCAAAGCCAGAAGGATGCTGGGTTGCCTACAGAGAGGAATTACCAGCAGAAAGGAGGAGGTACTAATGCCACTGTACAAGTCACTGGTGAGGCCTCACTTGGAATATTGTGTTCAGTTTTGGAGACCATATCTTGCAAAGGATATAAAAAGACTGGAAACGGTTCATAGGAAGGTGACCAAAATGATTTGGAGCCTGCGACAGAAGATGTATGAGAAAAGACTTGAAGACCTAAATATGTATACGCTAGAGGAAAGGAGGGACAGGGGAGATATAATACAGACCTTTAAATACTTAAAGAGTATTAATGAACAAACAACCCTTTTTCAAAGATGGGAAACTGTAAAACTAGAGGATATAACATGAAGCTTCAAGGCAACTGAAAGGCAACATCAGGAAATACTTTTTCACTGAAAGAGTGGTGGATGCTTGGAATGCCCTCCCAATGGAAATAATGGGGTCAAATACAGTGATAGAATTCAAAATGTCATGGGACAGTGGATCCCTTTATAGCAACAGGATAACATCAAAATAACCTTAACTGTCTCAGCTATCTCAACAAATATGGGTGACCTGCACGGAGCAGTGGGTATACCCCTAAACAAAGGCACAGGGAGGGGTGATCTTGCTTGGCAGACTAGATGGACCATGATGGTCTTTATATGTCATCATATACTATGTTACTATGTCACTATGTTACAAATAAAATTAAAAGTAATTTTTTATTCTTCAATCAGTTTCCTTGGAAAAAATCACATCAGATTGCTAAAACTAGTTCAATAAAACATGTATCCCTCTATGGATTTCAGAGAATCAGTATTGTTGGTGATTCTGAAACTGCTTCCTAATGATAACACTGATGAAAGAACTGCTTCTGACTGATCAATGTTGCCTGGTGGAAAAGAATCAGGACTCAGAAAATGTTCCAATATCAGCGTCAATACCACAACTGCAAATATGCTGTTTACTGTATGTTGTTGCAGTAGAAGGTCATTCATAGGGCTCTCAACCAATATTCAGGAAACATTCCCAAAGGAACATCTTTCATCTTTCCCATCTTCCTTGTCATATGCAATACAGAATAGAAACTGAAGTAAAAATTCAAAGAAAACATAAAAAAGCATCTTCTCTTGGGATACTATCTTACCTCTTCGTGTCTATATTAGAATTTATTTTTCAGAATATTTTAGAGAATAATCTGAATCATGAAGCAATATATTTTATTGAAACATTTTAAAATGTGTATCTTGTTTCCTTTTATTACACTATGATCTGTGATCAATGACACTGTTATTGTGCTTAAATATTCTTTTTAACAACTCTTCAATTTGTAATATTTCATCTTACCAGTCTGCAAATGAAAGTTGGTAGACAACTATACTATTTCCCTTTAATTCAGGAAAAAATTACTTTCTATTTATCAACATAGTAGTATTCCTAAAGTTTGAGGCAGTGAAGTGGTCTCAGATTCATCAAATTGACTATGAATGTTTATCATTCTTTGAAAACTTGGAATGGAGATTTTGTATTTAATCTACATTTCATAATTCCATAGCTGTTGAGTTTATGAGAAGTAGATCTATTCCCATGAGCAATATTACTAAAAATACTTTTTTATACTAGAAACACAAATATATCACTTCAGAAGAATTGCTAGCACGGAGGAGATCTCAGAAATTGGTTTAAATCTTATTACAACTGTCCTATCGGTTCACTAATCTTCCCTGTTCAGAACACACTAACTTCTGTATAATGCTAAGGAAGGCAGGTAGGGGTTAATTTTACTTTCCTGTATCCGTTTATGTATATGGTATATGTGCATAAATGGCCACTTACCGATATAATATATTTGGTGACTATTATGAAGATATACATGTCAGACCACTTGTGAGTATTTTCATTGTGGTTGTACATAGGGGTGGAGCTTGGATGATCACACATTTATGTGCATAAGTTACAAAATGCTGTAATTGATCCGCGTGTTTGCAAAATCGAGGCATTACACGAGTCGTAGAGCTGGCTTAAGTACTTGTGCCTCGATTTGCCGTGCATATCCCATCACTTATGTAATATTTTATAAACTACAAGCATCTTTCACTTTATAGAATAGGTGCAAAATATGCTTGTTAAAAGATGCATAAATCTAGCCAACCCTCACAACATTAAGTGGATGCAGAATACATAGTATTTTAGGAGAAGGCAGTTATGTTTGTCCTTTTAAAAAGTAATTCAATAAATAATGCATAATAAACAATATTAATGATAATATGGGCAAATGACAAGCAGAACACAATGTTTAACTATTTTACTTTAAAACAGAACTGAAATAAGGCATGGATAGGTGCCCATTTTCAAAGGAATCATGCAAGTTTCTAAACTTATGTTTGTATAATGTCCTGTATACACACAAGATAAAAAATAGACTGACTTCAGACATCTTTGTATAGACATCTTAAGCATCATTTCATGATTTAGAATTCTAATTTTAACTCCAATCTCTTAAGGCCATGTCAAGTCACTATGAAAGGTGTGCTGAGGGGGAAAGAAACTCACTGGTGTTGAATAACCTGAAATGATACAAATAATTTATTTTTCTAATGTGTCTTATAACCCAAGAGCATTTAGCACTACATTACGGCTCTGAGAAAATGCATTTCAATATTGGCAACTTTAGCCAAACTGCACTATTTTGATGTGCTGCTTTTATAGCAATAATGTACAGTACATATTACCCTCTAAATAAATAGCACTGTCTTGATTAAACTGTGTCAGTGGAAAGACCACTTACTGTAGTCTATTTTAATATACAGTAGTGTAGTAACAGAGCAAACTACTGCATAGCTGAAAATGCCCCTAGTCTTTTAGTATGCTGGTTTCTGGTGGTCATATAACAATGACAACAGTAAAAAGAAGACACTACAAAAACATAATTGAAACAACAATTAATGACCAGAACAATACATCCTTCCATTCTTCAAAAGTGGAAAAAGATTGAGGTATAAAATAAACAAATAATCAAATCAGGCCGGTTAGTCTAACCTGTACGGTGAATAAATTGGAAATGCTGATAAATTGGAGGATGGTGAGGTTTCTGGAGTCCAATGGATTGCAGGATCCGAGGCAGCATGGATTTATCAGAGGCAGGTCTTGTCAGACAAATCTGATTGATTTCTTTGACTGGGTTACCAAGGTGTTGGACTGAGGGAGAGCACTAGATGTGGTGTATATAGATTTCTGTAAAGCCTTTGAAACCATTCTGCACAGGTGACAGAAACAAACTGAGCATCCTAGGGATGTACCCTAAAGTGACTGACTGGGTTAGAAAATGGTTGAGTGGAAGGTGATGAAGGGTACAGGTAAATGGAGCTCACTCTGAGAGGGAAGTTACCAATGGTGTGAAGCAGGGATCTGTCCTTGGTCCGATTCTTTTTAAGATCTTTATTAGTAATATTGCAGAAGGGCTGTCGGGTAAGGTTTGCCTCTTTGCGGATAATACCAAAATCTGCAATAGAGTAGACACCCAGGAAGGAGAAGATAACATGAGGAGGAATCTAGCTAAGATTAAAGAATGGTCAAGAATTTGGCAGCTGAGATTTAATGCTAAAAAATGCAGGGTCATGCTTTTGAGCTACAAAAAACCAAGGGAGCAATAAAGTGTAGGGGGCAAAGTACTTCTGTCCATGAAAGAAGAACGAGATCTGGGCATGATTGCTCCTGATAATCTTAGTGGCTAGACAGGTAGACAGGCGATGGCAAAAGCCAGAAGGATGCTTGGGTGCATATGGAGAGGAATGACCAGCAGAAAAAAATGAGGTGATAGTGCCTCTATATAAGTCTCTGGTGCGACCTCATTTTGAGTATTTTGTGCAATTCTTGAGACCACACCTTCAAAAGGACATAAATAGGATGGAGTCAGTGCAGAGGGTGGCTACTAAAATGGTTAGTGGTCTTCATTATAAAGCATATGAGGACAGACTTAAAGATCTTAATATGTATATGTTACAGGAAAAAGCAGGATAGAGGAGATATAATAGAGATATTTAAATACCTCTGTGGCATAAATGCACAAGAGGAGAGCTTCTTTCGATTGAAAGAAGGTTCTGCTACGAGGGGACATAGAATGAGAATGAAAGAGAATAGACTCAGGAGTAATATGCGGAAATATTTCTTTACAGAAAGAGTGGTAGATGCATGGAATAGTCTCCCAGTGGAGGTGGTAGAGACGAGGACAGTATCTCAATTCAAAAAAGCATGGGACAAACACAGAAGATCTTTAAAGGAAAAGAGATGACTTTAGTATTTGATATGGAAGGGCAGACTAGATAGGCCATGTGGTGTTTTTCTGTCATCATGTTTCTATGTTACTATAGATTTTCCATAACTTAGGGGCATGTTCACTAAGCTGGGCTAATGATTAGCAAATACTTTTTGAAACCAGGTCCCATGTTTTTCAGTGGGACCTAGTTATAAATAGCACATGCTAACAGCCTAGCTTAGAAACCATGCCTCCTGCTGATTTATCAAAAGAAATCAAGGTGTCAATTAATAAAAAAGTATGATGCATTAGTTCGGTACATAGTTTTTAGGTTCCAAATGTAAGAGCATATTCAGTCCAATTTTGGCTGCAAATCTTCAATATTTAAAATGTCCTAAAGTAGAAAAAGTTAGACCCACAATTCATTCTCCTTGATTTTGGAGATCATTTTAGAAAGCCATTGAAGATTCTACACATTTAAAAGACCAACTCATATAAATAGATATGTTTGAGAACTCATCTTTACAGGTGTAGCATGCACGATTTCTAAGCGGGTGTGTTTTGGGCAAGCCAGAAAAGTATTTCCAATTTTGCAGTGGCAGTACATGCAAATTTAAACTGGCCATCAGCATTGAACTTGCTTTGAAGCAGGTGTAACCATGAGCTAACTACTCATTTGGATATGGGGTTTGCATGAGCGACTGAGTATTTAAAATCATCTCAAACACTGAAAAAAAGTGTTTTTCATGCTAGTTTCTTCCTGGACATCTAATTTTATAAAATCTGGCACTTAGGCATGTAAATACCAACACTTACTTGCATAGATTGCAAAATTGTCGCTTACAAGGAATTTACACATCCATAACCCTGAGTGATGTTGCTTTTGTTTTTTAATATGGTCCTTCTAAAATAGGTGTTCCTGCTGTGTGTGCTGCATAACCAGGTAGCCGGACCCAGCGCTTTCCTCCTGCAATTACCCCCCCCCCCACCCCTTCAACTCGTCTTTCACCTTTTCCCACAAATTACACATACTACGTATTCGTGGTAAGAACTGGTCGCAGCTTTATTTCCAACAACATACTGAACATTAACAGTAACAATGCCCAAACAAACCCCCAGCGGAGCGATGCGTCACCAGCCATGCAATTAGCAAGGCAACCTCGCCTCCGCTCCAGCCATGGTCACACCACTGGCAACGTTCCTACCACCCCTTTCCGACTTCGCCTTCCAGGGGTAGTCCGGGTCGAGGGCACCCCGCCCCGTCCCAAGTCGCCTAAGGCTCTGGACCCCGGAAACCTCCGGGATCCCGCTATACTTCCCCCCCAGCTGCGACACCCCCATAACGTACCCCACACCACCCAGTAATGAAGGGCGGGCGGGTGGGCTGCTTGCCCTGCCGACTCGCTGCATGTGCTCTGGCTCAGACCACGCACGCCGGAGCACATGGCTTATCCTCCCTCTGATTGGCTCCGCTCACTCCCCCCCTAGAGCGGAGCCAATCCCTTCAAAAAATGCACCCAGCGTCTTCTCGCTGCGGTGACTTCGGCCCTCCCTCCTTCACCCACGCAAGCAGGGTCCTTGCGCCGGGCCGGGCACCCGGTTACGCGCGGGCGCCGGGACCCAAATTACACATACTACGTATTCGTGGTAAGAACTGGTCGCAGCTTTATTTCCAACAACATACTGAACATTAACAGTAACAATGCCCAAACAAACCCCCAGCGGAGCGATGCGTCACCAGCCATGCAATTAGCAAGGCAACCTTGCCTCTGCTCCAGCCATGGTCACACCACCGGCAACGTTCCTACCACCCATTTCCGACTTCGCCATATTACTAGCAAAAGTCTTCCAGGGGTAGTCCGGGTCGAGGGCACCCCGCCCCCGTACCAAGTCGCCTAAGGCTCTGGACCCCGGAAACCTCCGGGATCCCGCCACCGGCACAGGCACAAAGCCTTACCTGTGCCGCCCCCCCCAGCCCGACAGGAAGCTGCGACCAGTGAGCCTCACCATGAATGACCCTCTCCAGCACCTCCTGCCAGTCGTTCAGGAGCAAATCCATCCCGACGGGAGATAGGTGCACACCGTCTGCCCTATACAACCCAGCACAGGCTACGTCGACCCAATCATGCTGCACGTGATACCCCCCCTGCTCACATACCCACCTCCCAATCTGCCTATTTATCTTAGTCAGTCCTCGGGACCATCTCCTCTGCCCCCAGGATGCCGGCCTCAGAATGATATCGGACCATATTAACACGATACCGGTAAACAAACGCAGCAGTGCAGCAAAGTCCCTCTTGGCAGCTCTGATCAGCTGCTTGCAGGACCACGCAGCCAGATCATTGCCTCCCAAATGCACGAGAACAATTGCTGGTTGATTCCTGACGCGTTGATGATGACGAAGCAAAGGCATCAGCTGAGGCCATCGCAGCCCCCGCTCGCCCAGCCATGATACAGTCACTACCGCCGGATCCAGTCCAAGGTTCCGCCCGATAGGCCGCACTGCCGCTCGCTGCCCAGCCCAAAACACGAAGGAGTGCCCCATCATCCAACATCCCCTCGCCATCAGCCCCCCATCTGCAACAGAAATTAACATCATTAATATCCCCCCCCCCACCGTCATCAGGCATTGCACAGTCGCAGATATGCGCTTCACAGTCGCACATATCCCCGGAAAGCTTTGGACCGCCATCTACCAATACTATGGATCTGCTCCCCTGACAAACCCACAGCAGCCGCACTGGTCACCGCCCCAATTCGCAAAGAGTGCGCGGAAAACCGCCGCGGATCCTCCCCGATCTGACGCAAGACCATGCGCAATACTGCAGTTACCTGAAATCGCGTCACCGAACGGGTATCCTCATGCACAAAAAGCCCCTCTTCGCCCTTAGGCCTCACCCCCAGGTAAGCTGCCATGGCAGACACCGGGCAGGTCATCCCCCCAATTCTTTGGAGCACCACCCACAATCCTTTCCCCCTCTGGTCCATTTTAGATACCACCAGCAACACGCGGACGAGCCTCTGGTCACTCCACACATGCCGTAGGCGCAAACAATTACCCAAACCTGCCTTCGCCGAATCGACTGCCAATTCGCCGACCCTAAAGGCCCCAAAGAATGCCAAACAGAAGACCGCACGAAAAAGAACGGCTTCATATGGCGACGCCGCCACACCCGGCAACTCGTGGCACAGCCGCGTTAGCAAGTCGTGCGTAATCGGCAGTCGCTGGTCGAGCAGCCGTGGCTGCAAATGATCCCAACCCAGCAGTAACCGCCGAGCCAGGCGCCCGTGTCCCGAGACTCCCCAACCCACCGCCCTGGCAAAAAAGTCGAACCCCGCCAGATGAATCCTGATGGCCGATCTCGCCACCCCTCTTCCCTTCGCCCACCCAACATACTGCCCCAACAGGTACTCCGGCAACTCCCCCCCAGCCCATCCGTTACCATACAAATATGCCAGCACTCGCTCGCACCCACGTCGGTAGGCCGCCCACGTGCGATCAGCTATCAAATTCTTTAATAGGTTCCTCATCTCAGCAGGCCACAGCTCCACAAGTTCCAAGGGACTATGAGCCCATCTTAGTCTGCCTCCGGCGCCAACTGCCGGAACCGCTCCCACTGCAAACGGGAAAGAGCATCCGCGATTTCATTAGCAATCCCTGGTATATGTCGCGCCTTTAAATCAACATTCATCTGCAAGCAGGCGAGTATGACGCAACGCATCAAAGACGCTACCTTACAACAACGCGGAGAGTAACGATTAACGACTGCCACTACCGCCTCGTTATCGCACCACCAAACCACCTTACGGTTGGCCTATTTGTCCGGCCACAACTCCAAAGCCACCAATATGGGAAAGAGCTCCAAAAAGGTAATATTACTTAATATCCCCTCATCCCGCCAGGCCTGCGGCCATTTGCCAGCGCACCATGCCCGCCGAAATATATCCCGAGTCTGACACCTCCGGCCGCGTCCGTGTACAGCTGCAATTCAGCACTAGAGATCTCTGGCTACCATAACACAGTAATGCCGTTGAAGTCCCTCAAAAAGACGTCCCAAATCCACAAATCCTCCCGCAGCACTTTGAACACTCGTATTCGCTGATGAGGCATGCGCACCCCAGCCGTCGACGTCGCCAAACGCCGAATGAACACCCACCCCATTAGAATCACCCTACAGGCAAAGTTCAGTGAGCCAATTAGCGCCTGCATCTCCCTCAAGGTCAACTTAGTAGAGGCCAAGGCATTCGCCACCAGAACCCTCAATTTTTCCACCTTTTCAGATGGCAATCTCGCCACCAAACTCTGTGTGTCCAACTCAATTCCCAAAAAGGTAAGATTTGTCGTAGGGCCCACCGTCTTACTCTCAGCTAATGGCACCCCCAACTCACTGACTAGACTGACAAAACCTTCCAAAAGAGCGCTACAACGCGCCGACCCCGCTGCACCGACAAACAAGAAATCATCAAGGTAATGCACCACCTCCGAGCACCCCACCCTCTGTACCACCATCCAGTGCAGGAAAGAGCTAAATTTCTCGAAGTAGGAGCAAGATACAGCACAGCTCATCGGCATGCACTTATCAAAATACAACTCCCCCTCAAATTGGAAACCCAACAACCGGAAGGACGACGGATGCACTGGCAACAAGCGAAAAGCTGATTCTATATCCACTTTCGCCAGTAACGAACCCCTCCCGGCCTTTCTAACTAAGTCCACCGCCCTGTCGAAAGAGGCATAACGAACTGTACACAACTCGCGTGGGATACAATCATTCACGGAGGCCCCCACAGGACAAGACAAACTGTGGATCAACCGGAATTTACCCTGTTCCTTCTTAGGGATTATTCCTAATGGAGATACCACGAAATTCCGAAAAGGAGGATGACGAAAAGGACCCGCTATTCTGCCCAATCGTAACTCGACCGCCAGCTTTTCTCTAGCTATCAACGCCCAGCGCCGCACACTTGGGGAATTCCGCACCATCGAACTAGCCACCACCCCTTGAACCGGAACAACAAAGCCAAACTGAAACCCCAACTGCAAAATTAACCTATCCTTTTTCCTCGGATAACAGTGAAGCCAGCCGCACAGCACCATTACCCGTATGGGAGAAGAAGCCAACTCCCACAGAACCCGCTTACTTAGGCCCCGGCACTGGCGTAGCAACTGACCCCTTCTTGACACATTTTGCCGCCGAGTGGGGACCACTACAGACCGAACACGCGTGATGGAATTTACAGTCTGGAAAGGGACACATAGATCTATTAAACCTCCAGCAAATGTCTCCACCCCCGCTGGGGGCCAGTCGAGACTGCACCGGGGATACGCCGCCGCAAAAGGAATGACCTGTACCTAACGCAACCCCTGTCCTGACCTTTCCCGCACTCCCCCTCCAGCGCCGCCCTTGACCGACATCTGGGTCAACCACAGGTTAATGTCCTGTGTACCCCAAGTCAGCAATTTGTTCTCCTCCATTTTATCCCGGAACTTTTTGTCATAATTAAGCCACGACCAACCCTCGTGTACCTGTGACGCTTCCAAAATCGCATCCGCGTATGACAACAACATCCCATATTGCTCAGGAAAATGCTGACCCCACACACTCGCCAACCTCAGGAAAGACCTCATCCAATTGACCACATTTCACGAGACCTTGCGAAGCCGACTGGCCTTCTCGTCCTCCTTACGCTTTTTCTTACTATCACCCGAACGCTTCCTCCCCTCTAGCAAACGAAAAATATCAATATACTTCCTCTTACTAATCTTCCGCCTCAACTTCTTAGGGACCCCTTCCCATAATTCTGATAAGGCCGACAAAAAAGAGCTAGCACCTACTCGCCGACCGTCAGACCCACGCCCCGCCGCGGCCCCCCGCACCCAGATCGCACCACAAGATGACTCCGATGAATCCGAAGACGACAAGGAGGACGACGACGAGCTATGCCGATGACGACATGCGTGCTTCCTTTTTCTGCGCGCCTTTCCAGACCGATCGGCTCGCGACCCACGCCCATCGAAATCGCCCCCGCAGCTGTCAGCAACTCACCCGTCCCGTCATCATCTGCTCTCCCGTCTGCCAATGGCGTCACGCCAACCAGAGAACTCTCAGTTCGCTGCTGATCATCCACTCCTTGCACACAGTCGCCGTCCATCGAAGTTACCCCCGCTGCAGTGGCTCTCAGCTCCGAGGTGGTCACACCCGCAGACGCCCCAGCCGATGGCGCACATCCAGGAGCCGACATATAGGGGACCTGTGGAGACAAAAATGGGAAACCCAAGGAAGGGACACCTGGAACCCAAGACGGATGCCATGCTCCTGCCCAGTCCGACCTGGACGAGCCTTGCCCCCCACTCGACCAATGCTCCCATAATGCCCGCTGCCCCGGTAGCCCATATTCCCTTGGAGAGGACGTGCTCCCACTGGGGGATACCCAGCCACCACTCTCCCCCCCCCAGCACCAAACCGCGGCGAAGCCCCTTCCCCCCATTGGCACCACGGGTTTATACCCCACCCCTGCCCTTGCTGCGATCCATGCAAACCCGCCGCCCCTTCAGCCACCCCCGTCTGATCTCCCCTCTGACCAACTACTCCTGTAGGGAGCTCGGCTGCCTGCTCTGAGGGGCCGGGCAATGGCCTCTGGGCCCCAGCACCCCTAACCAGCAAGTTGCCCCCCCTACTCGCTCTCCTACCAGGAATGGAAGGCCCTCCACGCCCCGTCCCTGCATGCCGGGAACTCCCAGCCCCCCTCCTTGTATTACCACCCTCCACTCTAGACCGCGGCCCGGGCCTCCCCCCCTTGTCAGACCCCCGCCCCCTCTGCCTGCCTAACTGCCTGCCTACAGTAGCCCTGCCAGCTCCCCGGCCTTGTGAAACTGCTTCCCGGCTATAGCCTGCCCTTCAGCCCCCCCCCTCCCGCCTGTGGAGAAAACCCCTACACTTGAGTCCCTTACCGAGTCCTGAGGCCTTCCTATCCCCCCTTTTGTGTTTTGCGAGGGTTTTTTTTCGCTTTTTTTTTTTTTAAACTCCGTCAACCTCACAAGCCCTTTTCCCAACCTGCTATCCCTCAGCAAACTGCTCTGCCCGCAACTCGCCTGCTCCCTGAACCGGAGGACGCTCCTGCCGACGGGCTCCCAAGCACTCTGCTGCTACTCAACTGACGCCGTTCCCGGATCCCGACACTGCGGAAATTATCAGAATTCCCCGCCGCTCAGCTCCTGCTTGCCCTGCCGACTCGCTGCATGTGCTCCGGCTCAGACCACGCACGCCGGAGCACATGGCTTATCCTCCCTCTGATTGGCTCCGCTCGCTCCCCCCCCTAGAGCGGAGCCAATCCCTTCAAAAAATGCACCCAGCGTCTTCTCGCTGCGGCGACTTCGGCCCTCCCTCCTTCACCCACGCAAGCAGGGTCCTCGCGCCGGGCCGGGCACCCGGTTACGTACGCGCGGGCACCGGGACCCTGCCCGTGCCCTTATTATGTCTATGCATGTATTTCCCAGGATCCCTATATGTATTTTATAACATGTTGTGCGTTCAATGAGTCTTTTGTAAAATACTCAGAGAATGATGCACACCCAGACCTAGACATCCCAATTGCTACCTAAAGTCCCTCTGCAAAATCGCTAGCTGCCTATCAACACATTAGTATTGGTAACACATGGAAATTAGATTCCATTAGTGTTAATGTGAAGTCTATGCTATATAGATAATGAAATGCCAGAGAATGCAAAATAGTTCATTATTTATGAACACAGTAAAAAAACAGCACATTTGTTAGGGCATCCAAAATGTAGGGCAAAAGCATTTATGCCAAATATATAACTACACCTCAGGGAGGTAAAGTTAAGTTTTCATGTTACCATTTACAGGACTTCAAGTTCTTTCATGTGCATAGTTTGTCATTTGCCTTATTTTTAGCTCATTAAAAATCAGATAAAATAATACATTTATATGAATTAATGGTCATTGTACCAATGTCCCTTTGCGCCTAGCTTTCTTAGTTACTTTAACTCTGCACTTATCGTTTCTCACTCTTTAGGGATGTAATCGGTGAACTATAGGTGAAATTCATGCAAATTTAGAAACTTAAAATTTATGCTCTTAAATGTAATTCTGCCATCAAGATTTAGGAGCTAATTTAGTTCCTAATTCTGAAAATCCCCTTCTCAAGTCTTTTCCATTGCAATCCATTTTTTAGGTTCCTACATTTAAGAGTCTAGTAAACCTTGGAGTATAAATTTAAGAAGTTAGCCATAAGAGATTTTCAAAAAGATCAGTTTAGGAGCCCAGTTCTCATAGTTAAGAGTCTAAACCCTTTGAATATTGGCCTTAGTGCGTCTTTTATTAATAATGGGTAAATACATTTAGGGGCCATTTTTCTAAAGCCCACTGAGTGGTTAACATGTGTTTTACCGGGCAGGAACGGATACTGCACAGGCATAAAAACTATTGGTCACTAAAACAAACGTTGATTGCCCAGCATATTGAAGGGGTAGGGAATGGGCAGAGTACGGGTGGAGCGTGGTTGTGGAGAGTACATTGCAGTTAGTGCCAGGGTACATATCATGCACTATCTGTCAAGGTGGCAATTAGTGTGGGTGCACCTAGCGATACTTCTTTGGGAAGAGTTAGATACATCCATGTTAACTGTACAGAGTGTTCGGCTATGTGTCTGTGCGATAACTGCTGGGTATATGCTGCCCACGCCCTCAAAAATTACCATGGAGGTTTTGCACTTTATGCACATTAGCTTTCATGCTAAGCACAAAAGCTGGATGGACTTTAATGCAAGGGCCCCTTAAATGATGTGGAGAAGAGTATGGTTAAAGTGATACATTGTCAGAAACTCTCATTTAACATCCTGAAAATCTTTAGCAGCTGTGATAGGGTGAGCTGTGAGGATGAGATGGAATGGGAGAGAAGTGAGGAATGTGCCTTTAAAGACAGATGTAAACAGGGTTCCCATAGAAACCACAAGCCACCGGAGCATGCAGTAGCTAGAGCTAAACCCTGCCCAAGCAGTGACGTAAGAGCTAGGTTGAGCCCTAACAGCTCTCACATGTGCAGAGAGGAGGGTGTGGCTGAAAAGAAGCATCATTTTAAAGCTGCTTCAGAGTTTGGTAAAAGTAGTCGGGAGGAAAGGAGTCAGGAGGAAAGGAGCAAGGAGCAAAGGAGAGGAGGAGGAAAGACAGCTGATTCTTACTCTCAGAAAGCAGTGGAACCAAGGTTGGAACCTCTCCTAAAACACACCAGAGAAGAGAAGCTGGAAAGGTTTGTTTCCACGTGGGGAAGCAGCTCAGAGAGCCAGCCAAGTAATAGAGGTGGGGCAGACAAGTTTGCTACAGTTCCTAACAGAAGCTTTTCTGAAGAAGTGGTCAGAGAGCTGAGGAAAAGCTCTGAATGCTGTGCTAGCCAAAAGTCAAGGAGAGCAGCTCCTGGCAGGAACAGGAACAGTTCAAGTAAGTGCCGTGAGTCAGCTCTAGAGGCAGTTGAAAAGCTATTCTATGAGAGAGAAACTCCTTCTTTAAACTATGCTGGTACAGAGCAGAAAGAACACTTTTTAGGGAAACTGAAAGAGTTTCTGCAGAGTGTAAAGTTTAAACCTTCTGATATAAGCTCCCCAGAAGATGATTCAAATGAGGCTGTGGAAGATATGCAGATAGAAATGTTTGAAACTCCTTGTGATAATGACGCAGTAGAAATGGAATGCTCATTCTGTAAGTCAAACAAACTAAACATGTGTTAGGCTTAGGCCAGGAGAAGAAGTGTATTTACCCTGGTTTTGTCAAGCTGAGTGAGAAAGAAAACTCTGACTAAGAAGTTTTAAAGTCTGCCTGATGTGATTAGTAGCCATAGCAGTGAAAGGCATTTGTCTGAAGGAAGCTGAGTGCCGCTGCTGTGGAAAGAATATTCCTGACTTTGATGTTAAGCCTGTTTTGTTCCTCTTCATCATTTAATTTGGAGAACTTATCCTTGCCTTGTTTTTGCTCTATGAATTTTGATGTGAGGGAGAAACCCCGGAATAAATTTCTTTGTTTTGCCTGACAAACTGTGTGGTCACACTACTTTGCTTGGAGAGTATCTGGAACTACAAGTCCCAGCATTCAGTGCTGGCAGCCAAGGTCTTGGGACAGTACTCAAAGGGCAAATAAGGCAGCCCTTTTGCCTACTGGCCATTGGCCTAGGCAGGGGGTCACGACACAGCATATACATCTGGCATTGAATAGATCATATTATGATACACAGATTTCAAATTGCTGTGCTAGTACATTCATTCAATTCATTTCCAAAGTAATATTGGCATTTAAAAGAGAAAAGTCCAGGATTTGAAAAGTAACATAGTAACATAGTATATGACAGCAGAGAGAGACCAGTATGGTCCATCTAGTCTGCCCAGTAAGGTGACTAGAGTGGTTGTAATTGCAGCTCTGTGCAGATCATACCCTTCTATACCTGTGTTTAGGGATGCACTTGCTGTTCTGTACAGGTCAGTCCCTTTCTATTAAAATATATTTAAATTTGCTTAGATTTTATCCTTTTGCTATAAAGGGAAACACTGTGTCTGTCCCATTCCATTTTGAATTCTGTCACTGTATTTGCCCCCACCACCTCTATCGGGAGGGCATTCCAAGCATCCAGTACCCTTCAGTGAAAGTATTTCCTGATGTTTTTAATTTTACTGCTTTGCATCTTCATCATAGACCCTCTAGTCTTACAGGTTTATGTTATGTTTATGTTTATTTAAAACTTGTTATACCGCCCATAACAAACACTTCTGGGTGGTTTACAATCAAAAATTAAAAGCTGCAGATATATAGAAAAGAACGCCATTTAAAAATCAAATCAGGACAGAGAGACGAGAAGCATAAGAAGAAAGGATGTAATCAGTGCATCAGCGAGGAGGAGGGGAAAGGGGTGAGGAGGGTGGAGGAAGATCAAAAGCTAGACAGAAGAGGTGGGTTTTTAATTTAGACTTAAAAGATTGAAAGGATAGTTCTAAGCGGAGGGTGGAGGGGAGTGAGTTACAGAGTCATGGGCCCAGGAAGAAAAAAAACAGATGAGTGGGTAGATTCCAGGTGTGCTTGTGAGGGGGAGGGGAGAGACATACGGTTAACATGTATAGACCTAAGTGAACGATGGGACGTGTGCAGATGAACCTGATCAGCAAGGTAAAGGGGAGTGCCTGTGTGAATTGCTCTGTGAACAAAGATAAGGAACTTATACTGGATACGATAGGTTATAGGGAGCCAGTGTAAACGAAGAAGGAGGGGAGTGACATGATCAAACCAGGAAGCGTGTGTCAGGATACGTGCAGCAGTGTTTTGGACATGTTGGAGATGAGTGAGCTGGGACTGGGGGAGGCCAGCCAAGGAGACATTACAATAATCAAGATGAGACATGACAAGAGAGAGAAGCAAGGTAGTCAGAGCGGAGGGGGAAAGTAAAGGACGAACAGAATGCAGTTGTTTTAAAGAGAAAAAGGAACACTGAGCAACCAAAGAAATGTGCTCCTTAAAAGAGAGAGAAGAATCAAGAGTGACACCCAAGTACCGAAGAGAAGAGACGAGAGGAATGGGCTGAGAAGACAGTAGCGGGGCAGAAGTGGGGGAGGGGCTCCCAAAAGTAAACCAAATAGCAAAAGACTTAGAAGGGTTGACATGTAAGAAATTAGATGAGAACCAAGAGGCTACAGCAGAGAGACAGGTGTTCAGTGGAGTAATATCAGGGGTGTGAGAATCCGTGTGATGAAGGAGAAATATATCATCTGCGTAGTAATACGCAGAGATACCATGCTGTTGATTCAGAAGGGTAAGGGGGGCCAGAAAAACATTAAATAGGAGGGGAGCGAGTACAGATCCCTGTGGGACACCGCAGGGAAGAGGTGTGGAGGAAGAGGAAGATGACCCTGAGATAACTGAGAAGGACCGACAGGAAAGAAAGGAATGAAACCAATGAAGTACCATGCCAGAGAGACCAGCATCCCGAAGACGTGCTAAAAGAGTGCGGTGGTCAACCAGATCGAAGGCAGCAGAAAGGTCAAGAGAAACAGCGAGAGTGAAAAGGCCATGATCGTGAGCAGAGTGTAGTTCGTTAAGAAGAGCAAGGAGAAACGATTCAGTGCTGTGACCAGGGCGGAAAACAAATTGACATGGATGAAGAGTGAGGGAGCTTCAAGGTGGGAGGAAAGTTGTGAGAAGACCAATTTTTCGAGAAGTTTAGACAGAAAAGGGAGATTAGAAATGGGACGCCAATTAGAAAGAGAGGAGGGGTCAGAGGAACTATTTTTCAGGATTGGGCAAACAAAGGTGTGTTTCCAGGGAGTAGGTTTATGTTTATGTTTATTGTTTTTTGATAAAACCACCTTTCTCCAATAATCAAAGCGGCATACAATTGTTTATGTTATGTTTATGTTTATTGTTTTTTGATAAAACTGCCTTTCTCCAGTAATCAAAGCGGTGTACAATTAAAAACAAGGCTAAAAAAAAAAAAAGGCCGAGGCCATGGAAAAGGAAAGGAAAGTTACAATTCATTCTTAAAGGATAGTGCAGACAAGAGAAACAAGAAGGGATGGGGAAGGAAACAAGAGGGTAGGAAAGGGGCAGGGGAAATGGGAATTACACAAAAGGGGAGGGCACATCGAAAGCCAAGGAGAAGAGGTGGGTTTTCAGATTGTGTTTAAAGGTGCTGTGGTGAGGTTCTAAACGAAGGGAAGAAGGGAGGGAGTTCCAGAGGGCGGGACCAACAAAGAAGAAAGCAGAAGCTAAAACAGAACCCTGGGGAACCCCGCAAGGGAGAGGAAAAGAGTCTGAGGAAGGGGTGGAAGGGGAGGGAGAAAGAACCGCACAGGATCGGGAAGAGAGGAAAGAATGAAACCAGTGGTGAACAGTACTACAAAGGCCTGCCTCTCGCAAGCGGTGAAGGAGAAGGGAGTGGTCAACCAGATCAAAAGCCGCTGAAAGATCAAGAGCAACCGCCACCGAAATGTCACCACGGTCGTGAGCCACATGCAGTGCATTAGTAAAAGCAAGAAGAATAGTGTCGACACTTTGACCCTGACGAAACCCAAATTGGCGAGGGTGAAGAAAGTTAATAGAATCCAAGTGATGTGAGAGTTGTGCAAAGACAAATTTCTCTAAAAGCTTAGAAAGGAAAGGAAGATTAGAGACAGGGCGATAGTGGGCAGGAACCAGGGGATCAAGTGAGGGATTTCTTAGGATAGGGCGAATTAAGGCATGCTTCCAAGAGGAGGGGAAAATCCCTGTGGATAGACTGGAGTTAAACATAGTAAGAATGTAGGGTAGAAGTGCCAAAGAAGAATCTAGAAGCCAGGAAGAGGGAATAGGGTCAAGAGGGCAGGTTAAAAAAAGAAAGGCCATGGAAAAGGAAAAGAAAGTTACAATTCATTCTTAAAAGATAGTGTAGACAAGAGAAACAAGAAGGGATGGAGAAAGAAACAAGAGGGTAGGCAAGGGGCAGGGGAAATGGGAATTACACAAAAGGGGAGGGCACATCGAAAGCCAGGAGAAGAGGTGGGTTTTCAGATTGTGTTTAAAAGTGGTGTGGTGAGGTTCTAAACGAAGGGAAGAAGGGAGGGAATTCCAGAGGGCGGGACCAACAAAGAAGAAAGCAGAAGCACGGGTGGATTGAAGGTGAGCACGAGAAGGGGAAGGAAGAGTGAGGCGGTTGAGGTGGAAAGAGCGAGGAGTATACCGGGGAGAGTGAAAGGAAAGGAGGTCGGAAAGATATTGCGGGGTGCCTGTGTGGAGAGCTTTGTGAACCAGAGTGAGTAGCTTAAATTGAGAGCGGTAGGGAAAGGGCAACCAGTGAAGGTGAAAGAGCAGAGGGGTAATGTGATCCCGAGGGGAAGCGTGACAGACAAGACGAGCAGCAGTGTTCTGTATCTGTTGCATCCGAGACAACCGAGACTGAGGGAGACCAATGAGGACAGAGTTGGCGAAATCCACACGGGACATAACCAGGGACAACAACAGGGTAGAAAGGGCCGAAGGGGATAAAAAAGGACGCACCGCACGGATTTGACGGAGGAAAAAGAAAGATGATTTAGTGATATGGGAGAGGTGAGCCTGAAAAGATAGATCGTAATCAAAGTGAACACCAAG
Source organism: Ichthyophis bannanicus (assembly GCA_033557465.1). Lineage (NCBI taxonomy): Eukaryota > Metazoa > Chordata > Amphibia > Gymnophiona > Ichthyophiidae > Ichthyophis > Ichthyophis bannanicus. The sequence continues at coordinate 219,576,183 of CM066036.1, forward strand.
ATAACGAAAAGTGGAGACCAGGGGAACAGAGGAGCCAGAAAATGAGGGGGCCAGAAGGGGGGGAGAACAACCGGGAGAGAACCAAATAGCAACAGTTTTGGTGAGATTAAGGTGAAGACAATTAAGAGTCAGCCAATTAGCCACTTCAGTGAGACAGGAATTGAGCACTGAAAGATCAGGACAAGAGGGGGAGGTATGATGAAGTAATACAATATTGTCGGCGTAAAGAAAAGCAGAAACTCCAGACTGTTGAATTAAAAGAGCAAGGGGAGCTAGAAAGAGGTTGAAAAGAAGAGGAGCTAAAACAGAACCCTGGGGAATCCCACAAGGGAGAGGAAAAGAGTCTGAAGAAGGGGTGGAAGGGGAGGGGGAAAGAACCGCACAGGATCGGGAAGAGAGGAAAGAATGAAACCAGTGGTGAACAGTACTACAAAGGCCTGCCTCTCGCAAGCGGTGAAGGAGAAGGGAGTGGTCAACCAGATCAAAAGCCGCTGAGAGATCAAGAAAAAGGTTTGTTTGTTCATTGATACCCTTTAAGTATTTAAACATCTGTATCATATCTCCCCTGTCTCTCCTCTCCTCTATGGTATACATTTTGAGGTCTTCCAGTCTCTTCTCATACTTCTTCTGGCACAGGCTCCAAATCATTTTGGTTGCTTTCCTCTGGACCGTTTTAAGTCTTTTTATGTCCTTTGTGAAATATGGTCTCCAAAACTGAACACAATACTCCACGTGAGGCCTCACTAATGACTTGTAGAGGGGCATTATTTTATTTATTTACTTGATTTTAAATACCGTACTATTTCAAAATTAGCCCGATTTACACAGAACAAGCATAAACGCTTTACATAAAACAGGCATCAAAGAACAGTACCATAAATGTCAGGTATTGCCCAATAGCCTATAACATTTTACATTAAACAGGGGTGTCATCTTGGGTAGTAATACGGAGAACTATCTACAGGCTGGTACGTGGACCATAAGAAGTAGGATGGTCGGAGCTAAGGCTGGCAGGCAAGGTCTATAGCATAGTTATGATATATGGTCATACTACAGTTGGAAAAGATGCATCTTTATTGCTTTCCTGAAGGTTGAAAGGTCTGAGATGGAACAGATTGGGGCAGGGAGGGTGTTCCAAAGAGTCGGTGCCTATAATGAGAGGGCTCAGTTCTTAGCATCTTGAGAACTCTTTCTTATTGCTGACGGGATGGTGAGTATGTTTGTCATGTTTGTTCTTCTCATTCTATTATTTGGTGTCCAATGCATGATTTCCTCAAGGGAGATAGCGGAGAGATTATGCAGTATTTTAAAGGTCATCAAGAGGGCTTTGTAATTTAGGCAGCTAGCTATTGGGAGCCAATGCAGTTGTTTTAGGATGGGTGTCACATGTTCAGATCTGGAGGCTCCATACAGGGTTCAGGCTGCAGTGTTCATGGCCATTTGCAGAGGATGAAGTGCGTAGCCTGGCAGGCCATGGAGAATGATATTTACATAGTCAAACTGTGGAAAGATAAGTGCCTGGAATATGGTGCGGAAGTCTGCAGCCTCCAGCGGTGGATGTTGATGACGGAGGGTCTTTTGTGGTATACTCTCTTGGTAATATTATTTATGTGTGTTTCCGTACTCAGGCGCTGGTCCAAGGTGATTCCAAGGTAACACACTTCTTGCTATGTCTTCAGATCTGCATCTTTTATCAGTAGGAAAGAAGGTGGTATGAAGGTTGGATCTTTTGTGATAAACAGCACTTCAGTCTTCTTGCAGTTCACTCTCAGGATGTGTGTACAGAGCCAGTCTGAGACTGCATTAAAACATTTCATAATTTATTTATTTATTTTATTTATTCTCTTATATACCGCGCTATTCTGCATCAGTGCGGTTTACATAATACTGGTGTAATTGGAACTGTCCATGGAGAATGGGGTGTAAAGTGGTACATTATCAGCATAGCTGTGGTATAGTATGATGTATGATTGGATTATAGCTCAGATTGGCTGGATGTAGATGTTGAAAAACAACGCAGATAAGGATGAACCCTGCTTTAATACCTCCTCTTTCTACTGGTTATTGCTCTCTCTGTGCAGCCAGCATCCTTCTAGCTTTGCATACAATACCCCAAATGAGGTCGCACCAGAGACTTATACAGAGGCTCTATCACCTCCTTTTTTCCGCTGACCATTCCTCTCCCTATGCACCCAAGCATCCTTCTGGCTTTCACCATCGTCTGTCTACCTGTCTAGCCACCTTAAGGTCATGTCCAGGTCCCGCTCTTCTTTTGTGGACAGACGTACCTTGCCACCTACACTGTAATGCGTCTTTGGATTTTTGCAGCCCAAATGCATGACACTGCATCTTTTAGCATTACATCTCAGTTGCCAAATTCTTGACCATTCTTCAAGCTTAGCTAGATCCCTCCTCATGGTATCTACTCCTTCCTGGGTGTCTACTCTATTGCGGATTTTGGTATCATCCACAAAGAGGCAAACCTTTTCTAACAGCCCATGCCGGGCCATCTCCAAGATGGACTAGGCAGCTGCCTAGGGTGGCTGGCACGGGAGGGTGATGGTAGCAGCACACATGGGTAGTGGCAGTTACGGCACACAGTTTCTGCCAATTCCATTTTGGGGGAGGTGGGCAGCGGAAGTATTTCCAAAAGCAAGAGCAAAAAGCAGCTGCTTTTGGAACTACTGCTGCTGCTGCTGCCTGCCTCCCCCTCCCGAGACAGAATCAGCGGCAGCTGGGAGGGCAGTGGTGGTAGCAGAAGTTAGGGGGGGTGGCGTCAGCAGGGGGACAGTGTCAGCAGGGGAGTGGCAATGCCGGGTTTTCTGCCTAGGGTGGCAGAAATCCTTCAACCCGCCCTTGCCAACAGCTCTTCCGCAATATCACTAACAACAATGTTAAAAAGAATTGGGCCAAGGATAGATCCCTGCAGCACACTACTGGTAACGTCCTTCTCCTCTGAGTGAGCTCCTTTTACCTGTACCCTTTGTCACCCTCCACTCAACCAATTTCTTACCCAGTCAGTCACTTTAGGGTCCATCCCTAGGGTGCCCACTATCCTCCGTTTTATGGCTGTATGCTCGTGTCATACCAAACAGATGAGTGTATCTTGCATTCCATGTCACACACATGGGCAAAACACAACAGCACAATGTTAGAAGGATGTACAACATACAGTGACAATGTTAGTCCCTGCTGCACATGTGGGGACCAGTACACAGTGTCCAAAGTGCAAAGGGTGTCTGCAATCCAACAAGTCATGATATGGCTGTCCTTGAAACCCTGGGCATGCATAGTCAAGTGTGACATCCCAATATGCCACAGTACTGGAAAGGACATGTGTGTCTCCTGCGATGAACATGACACCCAGCCAGAGCACAGCAGCAACAGTGTGTTGGACAGGCCTGTCATTCCCAAAGTAGCAGTCCAACAATAATACTGTCCATCCTAGTCATGTGTCCCACTCGCAGAGGTCAAACATCCTATGGCACCATTTCCCAGGGATAGTTCCATGGTGTTGTTGTGTCCTCCAACAGGTGGTTAATGGTGACGCCGGATGCACTGTAGTAGATGTGCTTTGTGTGTTCACTGCCCTGTGTCAGAAGAGGATAAACAATGTAGTGGTATGCTGCTTGCAACATCAGCCCAAATTGCACAGAGTAAAACATCAATATGTATGTAAGGAAATGTCACACAGGCAAACATAACATGATCACAACACAGAACACACTGCATGTTGGGGACATATTGAATTGGAACCGCAGAAGAGGGTGTCACATGGATATGGTCATGTCCATGCCCATGTCACACAGGCATTTCACAGCTCCATCCCATGTGCATTAGCGTTCGTGTACACAGACCCAACAGGAAATGTCTATGAGACAAACAGTAAATCATTAACATGTAAAGGCTGATGTCATTCACAAAAGACCAAAGGTGCAACCTACCGTGTGTTTGCAGCAAGTGTATGTTTGGGATCTCCTGAGGCTCTCAAAGGCCATAAAATATCACAGTCAAGGGAGAAGATGCCACTGAAATGTGTAGAGTCACCATGTCCCCATGTCCAGCCACTGTTGATGCATGTCCACATTATGGCAATATCTGTGATACACAAATGCTGTTGCACATTGGTCTGTCAGCACACAAGAGATAGGTCAGCCCACAACACACAACACAAGTCCACAATATCCATAAGGTAAATAGCAGTAAGGTAGAGATAGCACAGTCACCACTGCTCCCCAGGTGTACAGACCCCTCACATCACATGATAATGCAAAATGCCTGCACACTGTATCATCACACAGCCAACCCAAAAGCACCCACCCACACAGTATGCTAAGGTGAGCATGGCAGCAGTAGCGTACGGCCTGTATGTGCACAATTGGAGATTAGTGGAGATAAAGGCCTCTTAAATGCAATCATAACCTGCTGTTGGCTGATGCGACAATGTTAGGGAAGGGTGTATGTGCATTCCACCATCCAAACACCTAGGACCTGCACACACACGCAGCTCTGTTGGACGTGTCCCAGAGACAGTGTTGGAGAAGACAAACTGGCCAGGAACACAGGTGGATATGTTGCCAACAGCAACATTTGGGGTATGGGGGTGCAGGGAAAAGAGGTGAACAACAACATATGTACAATATGACAGATCACTACAGACATGTGCTCCCCCTGACTATCATCACAGACAAAGTAGCTGTAGGTCCACCCACCCCAGACCACTGCATGTTGGATGATGTACAGTCACCTGCCAATGCAACACAGCACCAGGAGTGTCACCAAGTATGTCCTGTGGATTGAGAAACACAAGAGAAACATACATATGTCATGTTGGAGCTGTGCAACACACACTACACCTTCATGTCCTCAGCTCGCAGACCCTCCAAGAACCCTAACAGACTGACCTTCCCCATCACACTGTACAGAGTTTTTGGATGATAAAGGTTTCACTGAAGTGTGTGTGGCGAACAACAAGGGTCCGTACTCTGTGTGTCCCCTTCCTTAACTCTCTGTTGCTGTAAAAACTGTGGAACAAAATTAGCTCCTCGCTAACATGTCCTTGCTTGGCTCTAAGCACGCAGTACTATCCTGTGTCCCCCATATTGCTCCCAATGCCCCGTCAGTGTGTGATCTGGTGTCTCAATGTTGTCTGCTACACTGCTGTCAGTTCCTGTAACACAGGGAAATATGCAGGGTCTCCATCCTTATCCTCTGTCCATATACATTTTCCTGGTGTGTATATCTCATACCTTGACTTACATTAACAGCTGTGTGCTGATGTGTTTCAAATATATCTCTCCACGCCTGAGTTATGTCTGCCAAACCACACCCCGATGTCCAGTTTCTACCTGACATTGATGGCTGCATGTCATCCCACTGTGTGACATTGATAATTGCAAAGCATGGATATCCTCTATGTGCACCTAAACCCTCCCCTCCCATCAGATCGTCTTTGTGTGTGTGGCTGAAACTTCCTCTCTCCAGGATCCACAATGTAGGTGGTGTTGTGGACTGCACTCTCCTCCTCTACACACATACCCAGCTTGTAGTTGAGGCTTGTGGTTTATGTCTAGTTGTCATCAGCTAGATCTCCCCAGTCCTCCCTGAAACACAACTAAAACCCAAATCCCTCCCCCCTTAATCAGCTCCTGGCTTGCCTACTGTAACATACACCTTGCTGATCTGGCCTTGAATCATCTCTGTTTGCCTGAAAATATGCAACACTGCACTGCTTGGCTTTTCTACAGCCACACACTTAATGGCACTAATACTTCCCCTGTCAGGACACCTCACAGGTTCCCTATCCATTTCCGCATCCATGTCAAGGCTATGTCCTGACCTATACATACAGGCACACTGTGGCGTTGCAGTAACTTCCCCTACTGATCTCAAATACCAGTAATCCAACTACTACTCAGCATGTATATAGTGCTACGTATCACATGTAACGATATACAGAAACAAATAACACACAGTCCCTGTTCATCAGAGCATAACAACCAATCAATCAGCTCAAACTAAAAACTGTGAAACACACACATCCTGGCAACTGGTCCCATCTATGGTCTGCTCTCCTACTGTATATCCCATACCACACGCCTTTCACCTTGCTGCACCCTAAGCCGCAAACTACCTGTGTCTGTACAGCAGCCCCTATCCCAACCAGCCACAAATCAGGTATGACAGCTTAACACCTCCCACAGGCCTACTACACCCGACACACATAATCCACCACCACCCACTGTTGTGCCCTGCTCACATCTTCTGTGCTGCACTCATGACTAGATTGTCAGCTGGGATGGCCAGGCAGTGTCTGTTACATGTCAGTGCATTGTTGCAGCTTACTACCATTGGGATACAAATGTTCACTAGTAGTAGTAGTACACCACTCATATCTAAACAAATGTATGTGGTAACATATGCAGTACTTACATGAGAAGAGCACCTCAATCATCTGCCGCCTGACTACTGTGCCCTCACGTGTGTCACCGGGATCATCCTCCAGATCCTCATTAATTTCGACAGGGATATGGTGCCTGAGAGCAATGTTGTGCAGGATGCAACAGGCTATAATTATCTCTGCCACAGTCTGTGGTCTCTATTGTAAGGCACCGCCTGTCCTATCCAGACACCTGAAGCGACTCTTTAAAACACCAAAGGTGCGCTCTATGATGGAGCGGCTGGAGGCATGGGCCTCATTGTACCTCCTCTCTGCATATGTCCATGGTTGACACACAGGGGTCAGCAACCAGGGGTGACACCCATATCCTGCATCACCTGCAGAAAGAAATGTGGAATGTTAAAGCAGGAGCTGATGTCCACCCAAATGGACACAAGTATGTACGTGCAAACCAAATACACAAAACACCCTGACAGAAACATATGACAGCACATGATGGAACACCACAAATATGCATCAGCGTGTGAAGTTATGACATACAAAACAAGGGGTAGGTGTACGGATTGAAATCAACATAATCTGTAAACACGACACAAATGCTAGTGTCCATGCTACCATCATCACACAGCACCGTAGCAGGTAGAGCTGGAGGGCACCCCCCACCCCCCCAATGTTAGGTCACACCCAGACAGATGAGACACAGACACAACTAGGGATACACCTCAAATACAGACATGTGCACATACTGTTAGTCACAGGATCACCATGTGCATGTCAGAGATGTGAAATATGCAACCAGCAGTATACAGTCCTCATACTGTCCTGCCTCAAATTGTCTGAATAGGGCCGAGTGATGCAGGATATAGGAGCCATGGGTGGACCCTGAAAACCTAGGGACCACATTCAGAATTTGCATATTTGCATCACATACAACCTGAACATTCAGGGAATGGTAGTGTTTGCAGTTGTGGAACACTACCTCCCTGACTCTGGGCGGGACCAGGGAAACATATGTGCAATCAATAGCTCCCATCACGAGTGGTATCCTGGCAAATGCCTCAAAGGCCTGGTTCAGGGTCCCTCACTGTTGCCTAGTGTTGGGAATTGCAATGTAATTCCCCACCCAGCTGATCATGGCATGCAGTACCTGTTGGAGACAGCGTGAGAAGATTGGGCGGCTCATGCCACCCACTGCGGCCACAGATGACTTGAAACAGCCAGAGGCAAAGAAATGTAGGGCACCAAGGAGCTTAACCAAACCCGGTATGGCATGTGACCGACCAGTCAAAGGCTTGAGGTCAGGTCTTAGATCCTCATAGAGCTCCCTAATAGCCCCCATGCTCAGGCAGTAGAGGGAGATGACCTGGTCCTCACGAATGCCCTGGAGCTGGGCCCTGGGCCTGTAGAGGTGAGGCTGGTGAGCCTGCAACTCTGCACGCCTCCTGCGCTGTGCCGGCACAGACCCTGCCTGGCCTACCCCCAGAGCTGCAGGTCTGTGTTGCAGTGGGACTAAACCCATGCCCTGTGCCTCAGCCTCATGGACACCATCTCCCCAATCAGGCAACCGCAGCCCCTGCTCATCTCCCACTGCACATGCAGCAATCACAAAGGCCAGTAAGGAATCGTGGACAGCAAAAAGGAAGGAAATTCTTTTATTGGTCACCTTTAGCCTATGGCCCGACACAGGCCGTGTTTCGCTACCTTCTTCAGGGGCAGGCTAAACTAAAACATAAATAACATTAAGATCATAATTAAAATCATAACATAAATACATAAAAATCAACATGATAAAAGAGAAGCCTAATAAATATGAAATGGTTATAAATCATCAGATATCCCTATAAACTAATCACATATATATATAAACATAACAATATAAATATATGTGGGTCTTTAAATGAATTTATACTGCTAAAATAATAGCACAGCCAATATAAACACAAAACATAACATGTATAAACTACCCTAATAGGCATCAAATGTTAAATTAAAATATACTTATAGAAACATAAACTACATATTCAAACTTAAAAAGGGGCTTACAGAAAATGTATGGTATGTATTGTCATCAGGTGCCCCCAGTGGCCAGTGGTTGTAAGGGCACGCTGAGCATTTTATTATTTTTAAGGAGCAATAGCTCTTTAAGGCCCAGTGCAGTTTGGTCCTTAGAGTTTTAGCTCCTTGTGAGAACAAATTATATAAGCCAAGAGTGGAGGGTAATAAGGCTTTATTTCCCCTTTAACGCAAGGGTTCACTAAGACATAAGAAAATAAAGATAGTCCTTCTTTATAAAGGGTTCCACCAAATAAGCAGGCAAACAATTGTTATAAGCTTCACAATTGAATGTAGGGTTTAACTGAGGATTCTTTTATTCCAAAGTAAATTAAACAAGCAGACAAACAAACTGTTATAAGCTTCACAATTGATTGCAGGGTTTCTTTTGTATTTACAGTTCTACTAAGGACTCAAGACTAGTAGTAGCACAAAAAGTACAATTCATGGATTCATCCTGAGGAATGGGAATAGTATTCTCAAACTCTATTTCCATGGACTCTGCATCACTGGCTTCTCCCTCTGAATAAGTGCTTTCCCTTACAGCTACAAGTTTAGAGGATCTGTCTCTGCTTCTTTGCTTCCAGTAAGACTTTTCTGTTAAGCCCTTAGGTATTGTTTTGAAAAGCTCTGCTTTGTTCCCTCTTCTCATATATTGAGTGTCTGTTTTATCAGAGTTTCTAGGAGCAAGGCTTTCTTTTAAAAGTAAAGAGCCACCATACCTTGGCTTCCTGCAGCTGCTACACCTGGAGCTCTCTCTCTCTGACGTACGTCTCTCTGGAGACAGGTTTTCTTGTGCAGTGCTTTGCCCTCCTGAAGCCCAGGAAAACTTGGTAAGGATTCCCAACCTCTGTGCTTCTGTGTAAAGGTAGCTTTGCTATAGGAACCTCTCCTCCCTGTACCTTGTAATCCTGGTCCAGTGAACTCAGGTGAATGTAGGCTTCTCTTAAAGCATGGCTCCTTGGTTTTCTGTGCTCTTCTTTCAGCTGTTGCTGCTCTTGTTGTGCTGCTTGATCCAGCTACGTTACTTGGGCTGGGAGTGTCACTCCTTCCAGCCAAACTGCTTCTCCTGGGAGCCTCTCTCTGGACTCTATCTCTCTGTGCTCTGCCCCTCTGGACTCTATCCCTTTGGATAGTCTCTGTCTGGATTCTGTCCCTCTGTGCTTGCTCCGTGTGGACTCTCTCCTTCTCCACACTCCTTCTCCTTCCTTCTGGTGGAATTGCTGCCGGCTGAGTTCCCTCCGAATGCATTCCTCCTCCACACCACTTCCTTCTGGCTGTCTTTCCTTTATAAAGGCATTTTACCTTTGAAACTCCTGGGCTTGCCTTCAGGTGCAGCTGGTTAACACTCATACAATCAGTGGCTGGGCACGTTGACTCAGCCTCTGTAGGATTACTCCTGCCCCCTCTAGCTGTGCTGCGAGGTAATTGCATCTTCTGCACATCTACAGCTCTATGAAAGACAGGGTTTTTTTTCTAAACCTGCACCTTCCGTGGCTCCAGCCTCATGACAGTATCCATGTGTGCAAACAAAACATTAAAATATGATCAACTTCTAAATGGACTTCATATCTTGCATTTCATCAGGCGATTACTGCCTAAACTAAGGTGAACTCAGTGGAATCATGAAAACGTCCCATCTATCTCAATGGAACATTCTAAAAAGCTTTTTTCAGAAAAAAAATTTATACCTGTAAGAGCGTGACTCTTGTTCTTCAAGGTAATATCTCAGCGTTTGCCAGCTCTAATAATAACGCAAATAAAAGAGAATACACGTTCTTCAATTAAAACCAAAGGGTGCAGAATCTAAAAGCATGATCGTACAACTCATGTGTTACCCGCACAACTCCTATCATATAAAAACTGCCTTACCGCGGTACAATAACAATGACAATCAAATTGCGTATTTGGACTTACTGATTAAAAAGACAGACAAGGGTTTTATTACCACACTCTTTAGGAAACCCACAGATAGGAATTGTTTACTCCACTATAAAAGCTTTCATAACTTATCGCTCAAGAATAATTTAATTGAAGAACGTGTATTCTCTTTTATTTGCGTTATTATTATTTATTTATTTATTTATTTATTTATTTAACTATTTCTTTTATACCGCCCCTTCCAGAGATCAAGGGCGGTTTACATATAACAGATTAACAGTCTTGTACACAATTTGTATACATTTTACATAGAACAGTAGAAATCAACTATTTACATTGAACAGTAAGTATAAACTTTGTAGGTATTGTAACAAAAACAAGCAAACATATCAAACTTTGTACAAAAGTATATTTACATCGTGTAGTGTGTGTGGTGTATGGGGTAGAGATTGGCGTAGGTGCTGGAATTTAGTTCCTTTTATTTTTGTCATCTTTGGGGCGTGTGTGGGGGGGACAGGCTTGTGGTTAGATTGTTGGGGTTAAGGGAGTTTGTGCATGGGTGCCCACATTTGTGGTAGAGCTAGCTTTGGGGAGTAGGGGATTTCGAAGTGTTCAGTGAACAGTAGGTCTTTAATTCTTTTCTGAATTGGATGAGGTCTCTTATGGTGCGAAGTTCAATAGGGAGGTCGTTCCAGAGTGTAGGAGCAGTGAATGAGAATGCTCTAGAGCTAGTGGTATTCTTGGTTTTACAGATGGCTTTAGGTATGATGAGGGAGTGGGCTGCGTTTTGTCTGAGGGTCCTTGTCGATGTTGGAGACTGCAGTAATGTGGTTAAGTGTGAGGGGGCTATGTCGTTTATGAGTTTATAGGTTGTTAGGATAATTTTGTATTTGATTCGGCTGTTTATAGGAAGCCAGTGGAGTTCCAGCAGTATTGGGGTTACGTGGTCTGTTAGGTGGGCTTTAGCAATTACTTTTGCACAGATGTTTTGTGCTCTTTGTAGAAGGTATGTGCTTTTTTGAGGGAGGCCTATTAGGAGACTATTGCAATAGTCGAAGTGAGGGGTGATCAGTGTACTTACTACGGATCTAAAGTCTTGTGTTTCAAGGAGTGGCCTTAGGTGCTGAATAGTTTTGAGTTTGTAGAAAATGGTTTTTACTGTTTGTTTTATGTGTGGCAGCATGGATAGGGTGTGGTCTATTATTACCCCTAAGTATTTTACCTGTTTTCTGACAGGTATTGAAGTTTTGTTGATTGTGATTGTTTCCGGGTAAGTGTTTTCAGTCATAGAAGATCTTGTTACAAACATTGCCTCAGTTTTTTTGAGATTTATGCTGAGGTAGTTCGTTTCCATCCAGGAGGAGGTCTCGGCCATGCATTTGGATAGAGAGTCATATGTATGGTTTTTAGTGGTTATGGGGATAGCTAGCATGGATGTCATCAGCATATATAAAATGGTTAATCCTGTGTTTTTTAAATATGTTTGTTATCGGTTGCAGATACAAGTTAAATAGGAGGGCTGAAAGGGCTGATCCTTGGGGTATTCCTTGTCCTTGGGGGAATGTTTCTGATGTTTGTTGATCAATTTGGACGCGTATTAATCTATGTGAGATGTAGGATTTGAACCAGTTAGGACAATCCCGCCTATTCCTAGGTTTTCTAATCTGTTGATCAGTGTCTGGTGATTAATGTTATCAAAGGCAGCAGAGATATCTATAATAGGAGTAAGAAGCCTTGGAGTTTTACATCTGTGCCCTTGATGAGGAAGAACATAAGTGTGATTAGGAGGGTTACTACTCCGTGGAAATGGCGGAAGCCAAATTGGTGTGAGTCAAGTGGTTTGTGTTCATCAATGTGTTCCTGTAACTGAATTTGAATTGTTTTCTCTATTATTTTAGCTATGAATGGAATGCTGGCTATGGGTCTGTATGAGTTTGGGTCTTTTGAGTCAAGCTTATTATTCTTTATTATTGGTCGGAGTGTTGTGAGTTTTAGGGCATCAGGCATGATGCCCTGTGAAAGGGATTGGTTAACTATGTGTTGTAGATTTACCGCTAGTTCATCTTTCACACACTTAATCCATGAAACGGGGCATGGGTCGAGTGGGGAGGTGGTGTGTGTTTATCATTGTTTGATTTTTGAGAAGTTGCTTTTGTTCTACCAACTGGAAGCTTGTCCATTCAGTGTGGTTTTTCGTGTTTGATAATAGCGGGTTGGGGTAGTGGTCTTGTTTTTTAGTTTTTCTGCAAAATTTTTGCTAGAGTTTGTATGTTTATTGCTTGCTGCTTAGGTTCGGTGTTACTAGTTTTGGTTAATGTTTTTACTATCGCAAATAACTCCCTAGGGCGGTTGATGGATGAGTTTATTACTTTTGAGTGGTAGTCTCTTTTTGATTTGTTAATTGCGGTTTTGTATTCTATGAGTAGGAGCATGTATTGTGATTTGTTTTCATCAGATTTAAGTTTTTCTCCATCTCTTTTCTTGTTTCCTTAGTTGTTTTTTAGTTTTGTCAGCTCTTTCGTGAACCATTTTTTCTGTCTTTTTTGTTTGTTTGTGTAAGACTTGTGTTTGGACAGCTGCTTTTTGAATAGTAAGATTCCAATGTGCTATGGTTGAGTTGATGTCTGGTGATCTTGAGTCTAGTTTTGGGTAGTACTTTGTCGAGGAATGTGTCTTTTGTCAAAGCGTATGAAGCGTGATGTATGTGAGGTTGTGTTCTCATTGTTTCTTGGGACTTGTGCTGGTAACTGGATTGTGATTAGATGGTGGTCTGACCAGGGTACTTCGGTTATACTCGGGGGTGAAATGTAGTGAGTGACTGTAGAGTGTGGCTGGGAGGAAAATTACGTCAAGTATGTTACCTTTTTTGTGTGTAGGAGCGTGTATTATCTGTGTGAACCCCATTTGTGACATAGCATCTATGAAGTTATCTGATTGTGAGTGGTTCAGTGATGGAAGATTCAAGTCACCAAGAAGTATAAGTGGTTTGCTTCGTGGCGCTGTGCATGCGAGTTCTAGGATAGGGGTGAGGTTTTTCTGATCGGATGAAGGGGGTCTGTAGATGAGGGTGAGAGCCATGGTTTATTTTCTATGTTAACAATGTCCATTCCATCTATATTATTTAGGTTTGTTAGGGTGAATTTTAGGTCATTTTTGGTGAGAATCAGTACACCCCCTCCTCTTTTTATATTCCGTTGGCAATTGAATATGTCATATTGATTTGTGGTAAGTTGGTTTAGTAGTATAGTGTCTGAGGGTGAGAGCCATGTTTCAGTAATACAGATAATGTCAGGGGATATATCTTTAATTATATCATTAATTATTGGTATTTTGTTTCTTATGGATCGGATGTTTATTAGGATGAGTTGTAATTTGGTGGTTGTATTGTCATTTTGGTCAATTTTATCACTTAAGGGTTGGTGCTTTATTTGGATGAGACGGTGCTGGCGTTTGTGTGAGGTGTGGCGCGAATGGTGATTGTGAGAGTTTGAGTATGTAGAGCTATATATGGTTTTGATACTGATTGTATGTGATTGGAAGATTATTATAAGGGTTCCGGTTATAATTGTGGATGATTGGAATGTTTTTGTATGGACATTGGTTGGTTTTGTAAGTGTATATGTGTTGAGTTAGGAGGGTTATAAGAAGAGAGTGAAAAGGAGATTTATAATCTTGGTAGGAGATATTGTTTCCATTATGATGTAAAGGGTAGAGTGGGAGAGGAGTAGTTGGGGGGAGGGAGATTATTACTGGTAACAGTATCTCAAGTTAACAGTGCAGAGAGGGTATTTACTACTGTCAACAGTTTCTTACAATAGCTAAAACTGGCAATGGTAGCTTACTATAATTACTACTGGCAACAGTATCTCAGAATAGCAGTGCAAGAAGGGGTAATTACCACTGGCAGCAATGGGAAAATACTACTGGCAACAGTATCTCACAATAATTAATAATTAATTAATCTTACAATAATTAATACTGGCAATGGTATTTCACAATAATTACTACTGGCAACAGTATCTCAGATTAGTAGTGCAAGAAGAGGTAATTACCACTGGCAGCGGTGGGAAAATACTACTGACAATATTATCTGACAAAGATCACTACTGGCAACAGTATCTCACAATAGTTATTATTGGCTGTGATATCCATAATAGTTACTACTGGCTACAGTATCTCAGAATAATTATTATTGGCTGTGATATCTCACAATAATTACTACTGGCAACAGTATCTCAGAATAGCAGTGCAAGAAGAGATAATTATCACTGGCAGCAGTGGGAAAAATACTATTGGTAACAGTATCTCACAATGACTGGTTGTAGTGGGAAATACTACTGGCAACAGTATCGCACAATAATTACTACTGGCAATGGTATCTCACAATAAAGGTGTAGGAGGGTAAATTATTACTGGCTATATAATATGAAATGGTTATTGTATACTTGCTATGAGATTACATTCCTTATATACCTCCATCAGGCCTCAACATACGGCCACTCAAGAAGAACCATGAAAATCCATGCAGGCAACCCCGATTGGGTGAATATTGCTGGTGCTGTTATCCTACCCCCGGAGGCTCTTTCCCCGACTGGGGAGAGCTGCTAATGATGGCAAGGGTTCCTCTGATGCTCCTTCTTTCGGTCCTCGCCTAAGGGCCACGCCAAAGGGCCCTCTGGTGAGGCCCTCAGGCGCGGGCGCGCCCGACGGCGTGCTGCCTTTAAAGGCCTTGATCTTTGTCCCGATTGGGCCTCGTGGGCTGCAGGCTCCTCCTGCCGGCGATGGCTCGATCCCCAGGGAAGGGGAGAGCTGTTGCTGGTGTCGGGGCTCAAGGGACTGCTCCCGACGGCGTGCTGCCTTTAAAGGCCTTGATCTTTGTCCCGATTGGGCCTCCGTGGCTGCAGGCTCCTCCTGCCGGCGAGGGCTCGAGCCCCCGGGAAGGGGAGAGCTGTTGCTGGTGTCGGGGCTCAAGGGGACTGCTCCCGACGGCGTGCTGCCTTTAAAGGCCTTGATCTTTGTCCCGATTGGGCCTCGTGGGCTGCAGGCTCCTCCTGCCGGCGATGGCTCGATCCCCAGGGAAGGGGAGAGCTGTTGCTGGTGTCGGGGCTCAAGAGCTGGCAAACGCTTTTTAGAATGTTCCATTGAGATAGATGGGACGTTTTCCTGATTCCACTGAGTTCACCTTAGTTTAGGCAGTAATTGCCTGATGAAATGCAAGATATGAAGTCCATTTAGAAGTTGATCATATTTTAATGTTTTGTTTGCCCACACCATATATTTTCTGTAAGCCCCTTTTTAAGTTTGAATATGTAGTTTATGTTTCTATAAGTATATTTTAATTTAACATTTGATGCCTATTAGGGTAGTTTATACATGTTATGTTTTGTGTTTATATTGGCTGTGCTATTATTTTAGCAGTATGGATTCATTTAAAGTCCCACATATATTGTTATGTTTTTATATATATGTGATTAGTTTATAGGGATATCTGATGATTTATAACCATTTTCATATTTATTAGGCTTCTCTTTTATCATGTTGATTTTTATGTATTTATATTATGATTTTAATTATGATCTTAATGTTATTTATGTTTTAGTTTAGCCTGCCCCTGAAGAAGGTAGCGAAACATGGCCTGTGTCGGGCCATAGGCTAAAGGTGACCAATAAAAGAATTTCCTTCCTTTTTGCTGTCCACGATTCCTTACTGGGTTCTGCATAGCACGTGGATTTGTGCTTGTTTGTTGGACTACTGCATTCACAAAGGCTGTCATAAACTCCGCCACTCCTATTCCTCTAACTCACTCCAACACAGTCAGCCCACCAACCTAGCCACACACCTCCCTCACCACACACCAACCCAGCCACCACTCACACACCCAGCCACTCTCCACGATACCCCTGCCTCCAACATTCTCCTCGCTTCACCAACAACGCATGCCTTCTCTCCCTCGCCTACACAAATCCCTCAACGTGAACCAGGTGTGCAGGTGTATGTATAGGTTCATTTTACGTAGCGTGCGTTGCGCATGCACTGCAGCGCTGCATGCGTTGTGCATGCGCCATGGCACATGTGCTGCACGCGTTGTGCATGTGCCACGGATATTGTCGGTGCGCCCCCGTGTGGCCAGGCGGTTGCCTAGGGCTACAGGGGAGGTGCCGATTGTCCTTTGTTGAAATTAGCCCAAAAGCATGTAGTTGTGTCCCCGAAAGGATTAGAGCCAAGTGTAAAGGACGCAGGAAATATTTCTTTATTTTTAGAAACAAGGATTTCCTAACCGGTTCAATTCTTTGACATGAATTGATTGAAGTTGACCAAAACAAAATCCAGGATACTTCTCCAAATAACAGCACACAAGCCTATTATACAGTCCTTGGCTTGATACAGCTTTTAAACTTGCTTTCTGATAAAACTCTATTTTCAGCAGTAGTCTGTTTCCTGGTCTCCAGGAGGCGCTATACCACCCTCTGTTACTTCACAGTAGGTGTAGCAAAAACTTCCTGGCCCACTTAGATACTTTCACAAGCAATAGAATTATTTTCCAATTATAATACAAACATTCAGCACAGCTTCTTCCCAAGCAGCTTTAAACAGGACAGCTACTTTTAAAAGCACAGCTAAAAAAGCAATGGGCTTTAAAATGTCCTGGTAAAAGAACTTCTGGGTTTCTTCCAGACAACACTTCCTTCAGTTCTTTTACTTATCACGAGGTAACACAGATGCATTCAGTAATTAAGACCAGCTGGGTTTCTTTCTGCTTTCAAACCCTATTTGGTTCCTTCATACTTCTTTAGCACAGATTGCACAGCTTATTTCCATGTCTTAAATCCACAGTGTCTCCCAAGTCCATATCCTCCACACTAGACTCTTCTTGGTCACTGTTTCCCCTGGTATCTTCCTGAAAAGCCTCACTAGCTTGCACAGCCTTTAGGAGCTTCTCCCAGGTACCCTTAACAGTGTGTGAGCTTATGGGGGAAGGGCAGGAAAAACCCTCTTTGTCTAATAAGCCTTTCAAACGTTGTAAAGGGCTCACCTTATTAGTGCTGCTTTTCCTCCTTATAGATTCCTTACTAGGAGAAGATTTGAGCCATGAACTCTTGGAGAATATTTCCTCCTCTGAGGACTCCTCCCCTGAGCTTTCCACCGGCCTTGTCAGCTTTTTGCTCCTGGTTCTCAATTGCTTCTGTGCAAGGGGTTTCCATGGGTTTCTTGTCCTTCCTTCCTGGAACCCTCGTGTCCTCTGTGTGTGTCTTCTCTCTCTCATACGGTTCCCTCTCCTTCTCTCTCTCCCCTTCTCTGCTGTATAAGTGCAGCTTCCGTTCCTAAATGTTTGGGGCTGTCCTATCCCCTTTGATTCCTCCCCCAAACCACTCCCTTCTCCTCCCTCTATCTCCATGGGAACAGGGCGTGTGCTTAGGTCTGCACTTCTCTGTGAGAAATCTTTACCTTTAGTGTTGGTGTTAACCCTTTCAGTGCCTGCAGTTTTATGGCTAAAAGAAAAAAAGGCAGTTTTCCCTTTTTCTTTCTGCCCTCAGCGGCTGCTTCTCCACCACATAACCCCCCCCCCCCCCTTAAGATATTCCGTGCTGGCGTTTCTAGCGCACAGTGCGGAATCTTTCCTTGGGTCTGTGTGTCTACAGGATATCCATCTAGCCTGTCCTCTCTTGAAGCCAGCCGGGCAAGTGCGACTCTCTCATGCCATGGCTGCAGCACATTAATGTGGAAGATTTGTTCCTTCCCTCTCCTAGTTCCTACGGCATAGGAAACTGGCCCTACTTGCCTGAGAACTCTGTAGGGTCCTCTCCACCTGCTCTCGAACTTTGACGTAGGTCCTGTCACTGTTACTAGCACCTTTTCACCCACCTCCAATTGACATGGCTGGGTGTGCCGGTCATAGTAACCCTTCTGACGGGCTTGGCTCGCCGTCATATTGTCCATCACCACCTGGGATGTCCGCTCTAAGCGTCCCTTTAGATCCCTTAAAAAGTGGGGTACTTCTGTCTCCTCTAGCTCGGGTTCCACCCACTGCTCTCTTAGGATATCTAGTACCCCTCTGGGAGCTCTCCCGTACATCATTTCGTACGGAGAGACGCCCATGGAAGACTGCCGGCGCTCCCTACAGGCATACAAGGTGAATGGCAACATTACATCCCACTCCGCCATATTGCCTTCCAGACTCCTCCTCAGCATATGTTTGAGGGTCTGATTTTGCCTTTCCACCAGGCCATTAGTTTTGCGGGTGGTATGCAGCAGTTTTTATGTGTCTGATGCCAAAGGCATCCCAAACTTGGGCAAGGTAACGTGAGAGAAAGTTACTGCCCCTGTCTGTTAAAACCTCTCTTGGAAAACCAATTTCACAAAAGAGCTTTATGATTTCTGTGGCCATGGTCCGTGCGGACACATTGCGTAGGGGAATGGCCCACGGAAAGCGCGTCACCTGGTCCACAATGACCAGTATATACTGTGATGCTCGTGCCCCTACCAGGCGGTTGCCTAGTAGGGACGGCTGGCCATCTGATATTCCTTCTAGGATTTTTGTAGTTGTGTACGAAAAGAAGAGCCAAGTGGTTAATAAAGCGCACAGGAAATTTTATTCGGTTTCCATGCTGGTAAGTGGTGAACATAAAATTCTTCAAGCATAACTTTTGTTTCTCCAGACAAAAAGAAAATACAGGATAATTTCTCCCAGAAATCAAAATGTCCAAAACAGTGTAACCTTGAACAAACTTATACCAGCTCCTGTTCCTTACTGCAACTGCTTAACCTTAGCATCAGAAGAAAAAGGCATTTTAAAACTCTTCACATAGTGAGTGAGGTATCAGCTTCAATCCTGCTGTTGCCACACACAAACAGTTTCAGCTGTTTGAACCTCCACTGAGCTCCTGCAGTTTCAGCTTCTTAGGAGAGATTCTTAATCCTTTACATTCAGGCTTTCCCCTCTCTTCCCGCTTCTGAAACTGTCTTTAGGCTAGAACAGCCCCCTTTTTATGTTCCACTGTTTCTAGCTCACACTAATACCTTAGTGCACAGCTCGCATTCCATTTCAGAGACATCAGAATTAACAACACTTTCCTCAGGGCCTACCTCCATGCTCTCTATTGAGCTACAGCTGGGTGCTCCTTGAAAGTGTTCCGGGCTCTTTTCCTTAAGAGTCTTCACCAGATTAAACAGCCTCTCCCAGTGCCTGGCCTTGCCTTCTCCAGGCCGGTCTCTTGGGGGTCTCTCCTGTTTAACTTCCCTAGTGAGATATTTTTTCTGTGCTGAGCCTTCTGGGGTATGACAGTCTCCTCTGAGTCAGAGCAAGAACTATCCTGCTGGCAATGCTTGGTCCCTGCGTACCTTTCTTGGCTGCCTCTATAGTGGTTCCTCCTTCTGCTGCTCTCCTTGGCTGCAAAGCTTCTCTTCAGTTTGGCCACAGAACTTTCCGGTCTGTGCCTTCTGAGAACTGGGCTAGAACCTGGGCTAGGCCTGGAACTGCAACTGCCGCTTGTGCTTGCTCTTGAATTCCTCCTGGACCTTCTTCTCAAAGCCCCTTCCAAACTCCAACTGGCTCTGCCTCTTGTGTTTGTTTTCTCCCTGTTAACTGCTGAGCAGGGCAACTCCCTTCCTGGCTCCGCCCACTTGGACCTCCTACTCCTATGCAGGGTTGTCCTGTGGACTGGGATTGGTTTACCCTTAGCTCTGCCCCCTAGGTTCCTTTCAGGGCTTTTAGTATGGAGTATGTGATTTTGTGCACCCATCCCCCGTAAAGAAGAGAAATTCTTCTTTTTTTCAGTTTTCCCTAGCTGGGCTGCACCCTCCTTACCACAATACTGATATCCCCTAGGGGTCTTAATTAGGGGTCCCACTATGTCCATAGCTAATCTGTCCACTGGTTTGGTTACCAGGGGCAAGGGAATTAATGGCACCTTCTTGGGATGAACCATGCTAACCCTCTGGCACGCTGGGCAAGCTGCACAAAATTTTGACTTCTCTTTGAAGACGCCCGGCCAATAGAAGTGGCCCATGATCTGATCCAGGGTGCTATGGAAACCTTTATGCCCCCCTACCGGGTGGTCGTGTGCTAACCTTAGGACCAGGTTTTTAAAAAGTAGTAGGGACTACTAATTGTTTCCTTATGGTACCTAAGTGAGGGTCTACACTTTCCCGGTAAAGTATTTCCCTGTCTAGGACAAATCGTGGCAATGCCTCTGAACCTGTATTAGCATGCTCAAACGCTCGTTTTAGGGCAGGATCCTCCCTTTGCTCATTGGGGAAAGAAGGAAACTTCCCTACCAGCTCTGCAGGAGCCCATGGTAATCCTTCTCCCTTGGCTAAGTCCGCCCGATTCTGAGTCCTGGCCTGCCTTCCCTGGCGTTTTTCTGCCTTACTCTGTCTTTTTCCTTCCCTGGAGGGTGTTATTAAGTCTTCATGCGTGGGTAAACTGCAACTGGGCTCTCCACTAGAGTCCTCTTCTTCCTCCCTAGCCTTGGTTTTGGCCCTTGTGGACACTAACCCTGTCCCTGGACTCTAAACCCTTGGCTAGCCCACGTTTGAACTGTGGCCAGTCCCTCCCTAAAACTATGGGATACGGGAGTTTTGGGACTACGGCTATAGTGACAGTTCTTTTCATGCCTAGGCCTTCACTACAAGTTTCTGTAGGGGATAAGCGGATGCTGCGCCGTGAATGCATCGGATCCTTATATTCCCCTCTGAAGGTTTTCCTAGGGGCCCCCCTCTCCTGGCTTGTATCTCTGCCCACAGCTGTTGGGAGACCATCGACTGGTCTGCACCTGAATCTAGGAGCGCCTGTACTGGGATGTTCTCCACCTCCACTGACAGCAGAAAGCCCTCTCCTACTTCCTTGTAGGGGTTTGTTATCAACACTGTCCTAGTGTGACACTCTTTCTTTAAATGGCCCTTATTTCCGCAGCCATAACACTTGCGCTGCTCGTACCCTGACCTGCCTAGGGTTTTCCTTGTGTAACCTCTCCTAGCATGGTCTTGCTCACTCTTTCTGGCTCTCTTACATTTGCCTGGTTCAACCCTGCACTCTTCATTTGGCCTATTACTCGAGCTTCTAGGAACCGCTCTGCCAAAGAAGTTGCTTCTTTAGTGTTCCTGCAATCTTGTAAGACCAGAAAAGATCGCATTTCCTGTGGCACAGCCTCTATAAACTGTTCTAGAGCAATTGTATCTAGAATAGAATCAACAGTTTTTCCATCAGGCAAAAGCCACTTATGCATTAGTGCCTTGAGGCGCTGGCACAAAGCCCGAGGTGTTTCATCCGACCTCAATTTACAAGCTCTAAAAAGACGGCGGTAGACCATTGGAGTCAATCCCAATCGGTCTCTCACGGCCTTTTTTACCTCGTCATAAGTGGAGGCGAGCTCAGCAGGCACGGCCCTATAAGCTGCAAGAGCTTCCCCTGTAAGGGAGCCTGCTATCCGTACAGCCCATTGCTCTGCTGGCCATCCACTTAGGACTGCCACACACGCTCGAACACTTCAAAGTAGTCATCTACATCATCACCTGGGGTTAAAGGCCCAAATGAAAAAGGTCCTTTACTGTATTGTCCCAGTCCCAACAATGTTCCTGAGGAACTAGACCCAGTCCTTATCTCATCCGTCGCTTTCTTCTGCTCCTTCATCCATGCAGTCATGAGGTCCAGGAGCGGCTGTTGCTGTTCCCTCATCATGGCAGCCATTTTCTCTTGCGCCCTCGCAGCGTTCTCCTGCTGTTGGCGGAAGCAGTCCGCCATCCAGTTGATCAGCTCTGCACGCTCCATCCTGGAATGCTGGAAAGAAACAAAAAAAAAAAAAAGAACACCAAGTGCGGCCCTTATCACAGCACTTCCTCTCCTCCACCTGCAGAACCTCCCCTCTTACAGCAATCCTCGATTAACCCCTTTAAATACGGGTTTACCTGCTGTAAGTGGTGAATCAGGCCTCTCAGCACTGTCGGTACCAGCTGGGCTCTCCAACTCCGCTCCGCTGAGTCTCCGGTCCTGGTTCTCTCTGCAGAATTCTTAGGAAGGCTTTCAGGATGTCACTCCGGCCACCTTGTAGATCCTGATGTTTTCCAGTAGCTTCAATTGGTAGGCTTTCCTCAAATCCAATAACTATGCCACCTGTCGGCGCGCCCCGTGTGGCCAGGCGGTTGCCTAGGGCTACAGGGGAGGTGCCGATTGTCCTTTGTTGAAATTAGCCCAAAAGCATGTAGTTGTGTCCCCGAAAGGATTAGAGCCAAGTGTAAAGGATGCAGGAAATATTTCTTTATTTTTAGAAACAAGGATTTCCTAACCGGTTCAATTCTTTGACATGAATTGATTGAAGTTGACCAAAACAAAATCCAGGATACTTCTCCAAATAACAGCACACAAGCCTATTATACAGTCCTTGGCTTGATACAGCTTTTAAACTTGCTTTCTGATAAAACTCTATTTTCAGCAGTAGTCTGTTTCCTGGTCTCCAGGAGGCGCTATACCACCCTCTGTTACTTCACAGTAGGTGTAGCAAAAACTTCCTGGCCCACTTAGATACTTTCACAAGCATTAGAATTCTTTTACAATTATAATACAAACATTCAGCACAGCTTCTTCCCAAGCAGCTTTAAACAGGACAGCTACTTTTAAAAGCACAGCTAAAAAAGCAATGGGCTTTAAAATGTCCTGGTAAAAGAACTTCTGGGTTTCTTCCAGACAACACTTCCTTCAGTTCTTTTACTTATCACGAGGTAACACAGATGCATTCAGTAATTAAGACCAGCTGGGTTTCTTTCTGCTTTCAAACCCTATTTGGTTCCTTCATACTTCTTTAGCACAGATTGCACAGCTTATTTCCATGTCTTAAATCCACAGTGTCTCCCAAGTCCATATCCTCCACACTAGACTCTTCTTGGTCACTGTTTCCCCTGGTATCTTCCTGAAAAGCCTCACTAGCTTGCACAGCCTTTAGGAGCTTCTCCCAGGTACCCTTAACAGTGTGTGAGCTTATGGGGGAAGGGCAGGAAAAACCCTCTTTGTCTAATAAGCCTTTCAAACGTTGTAAAGGGCTCACCTTATTAGTGCTGCTTTTCCTCCTTATAGATTCCTTACTAGGAGAAGATTTGAGCCATGAACTCTTGGAGAATATTTCCTCCTCTGAGGACTCCTCCCCTGAGCTTTCCACCGGCCTTGTCAGCTTTTTGCTCCTGGTTCTCAATTGCTTCTGTGCAAGGGGTTTCCATGGGTTTCTTGTCCTTCCTTCCTGGAACCCTCGTGTCCTCTGTGTGTGTCCTCTCTCTCTCATACGGTTCCCTCTCCTTCTCTCTCCCCTTCTCTGCTGTATAAGTGCAGCTTCCGTTCCTAAATGTTTGGGGCTGTCCTATCCCCTTTGATTCCTCCCCCAAACCACTCCCTTCTCCTCCCTCTATCTCCATGGGAACAGGGCGTGTGCTTAGGTCTGCACTTCTCTGTGAGAAATCTTTACCTTTAGTGTTGGTGTTAACCCTTTCAGTGCCTGCAGTTTTATGGCTCAAAGAAAAAAAGGCAGTTTTCTCCCTTTTTCTTTCTGCCCTCAGCGGCTGCTTCTCCACCACATAACCCCCCCCCCCCTTAAGATATTCCGTGCTGGCGTTTCTAGCACACAGTGCGGAATCTTTCCTTGGGTCTGTGTGTCTACAGGATATCCATCTAGCCTGTCCTCTCTTGAAGCCAGCCGGGCAAGTGCGACTCTCTCATGCCATGGCTGCAGCACATTAATGTGGAAGATTTGTTCCTTCCCTCTCCTAGTTCCTACGGCATAGGAAACTGGCCCTACTTGCCTGAGAACTCTGTAGGGTCCTCTCCACCTGCTCTCGAACTTTGACGTAGGTCCTGTCACTGTTACTAGCACCTTTTCACCCACCTCCAATTGACATGGCTGGGTGTGCCGGTCATAGTAACCCTTCTGACGGGCTTGGCTCGCCGTCATATTGTCCATCACCACCTGGGATGTCCGCTCTAAGCGTCCCTTTAGATCCCTTAAAAAGTGGGGTACTTCTGTCTCCTCTAGCTCGGGTTCCACCCACTGCTCTCTTAGGATATCTAGTACCCCTCTGGGAGCTCTCCCGTACATCATTTCGTACGGAGAGACGCCCATGGAAGACTGCCGGCGCTCCCTACAGGCATACAAGGTGAATGGCAACATTACATCCCACTCCGCCATATTGCCTTCCAGACTCCTCCTCAGCATATGTTTGAGGGTCTGATTTTGCCTTTCCACCAGGCCATTAGTTTGCGGGTGGTATGCAGCAGTTTTTATGTGTCTGATGCCAAAGGCATCCCAAACTTGGGCAAGGTAACGTGAGAGAAAGTTACTGCCCCTGTCTGTTAAAACCTCTCTTGGAAAACCAATTTCACAAAAGAGCTTTATGATTTCTGTGGCCATGGTCCGTGCGGACACATTGCGTAGGGGAATGGCCCACGGAAAGCGCGTCACCTGGTCCACAATGACCAGTATATACTGTGACGCTCGTGCCCCTACCAGGCGGTTGCCTAGTAGGGACGGCTGGCCATCTGATATTCCTTCTAGGATTTTTGTAGTTGTGTACGAAAAGAAGAGCCAAGTGGTTAATAAAGCGCACAGGAAATTTTATTCGGTTTCCATGCTGGTAAGTGGTGAACATAAAATTCTTCAAGCATAACTTTTGTTTCTCCAGACAAAAAGAAAATACAGGATAATTTCTCCCAGAAATCAAAATGTCCAAAACAGTGTAACCTTGAACAAACTTATACCAGCTCCTGTTCCTTACTGCAACTGCTTAACCTTAGCATCAGAAGAAAAAGGCATTTTAAAACTCTTCACATAGTGAGTGAGGTATCAGCTTCAATCCTGCTGTTGCCACACACAAACAGTTTCAGCTGTTTGAACCTCCACTGAGCTCCTGCAGTTTCAGCTTCTTAGGAGAGATTCTTAATCCTTTACATTCAGGCTTTCCCCTCTCTTCCCGCTTCTGAAACTGTCTTTAGGCTAGAACAGCCCCCTTTTTATGTTCCACTGTTTCTAGCTCACACTAATACCTTAGTGCACAGCTCGCATTCCATTTCAGAGACATCAGAATTAACAACACTTTCCTCAGGGCCTACCTCCATGCTCTCTATTGAGCTACAGCTGGGTGCTCCTTGAAAGTGTTCCGGGCTCTTTTCCTTAAGAGTCTTCACCAGATTAAACAGCCTCTCCCAGTGCCTGGCCTTGCCTTCTCCAGGCCGGTCTCTTGGGGGTCTCTCCTGTTTAACTTCCCTAGTGAGATATTTTTTTCTGTGCTGAGCCTTCTGGGGTATGACAGTCTCCTCTGAGTCAGAGCAAGAACTATCCTGCTGGCAATGCTTGGTCCCTGCGTACCTTTCTTGGCTGCCTCTATAGTGGTTCCTCCTTCTGCTGCTCTCCTTGGCTGCAAAGCTTCTCTTCAGTTTGGCCACAGAACTTTCCGGTCTGTGCCTTCTGAGAACTGGGCTAGAACCTGGGCTAGGCCTGGAACTGCAACTGCCGCTTGTGCTTGCTCTTGAATTCCTCCTGGACCTTCTTCTCAAAGCCCCTTCCAAACTCCAACTGGCTCTGCCTCTTGTGTTTGTTTTCTCCCTGTTAACTGCTGAGCAGGGCAACTCCCTTCCTGGCTCCGCCCACTTGGACCTCCTACTCCTATGCAGGGTTGTCCTGTGGACTGGGATTGGTTTACCCTTAGCTCTGCCCCCTAGGTTCCTTTCAGGGCTTTTAGTATGGAGTATGTGATTTTGTGCACCCATCCCCCGTAAAGAAGAGAAATTCTTCTTTTTTTCAGTTTTCCCTAGCTGGGCTGCACCCTCCTTACCACAATACTGATATCCCCTAGGGGTCTTAATTAGGGGTCCCACTATGTCCATAGCTAATCTGTCCACTGGTTTGGTTACCAGGGGCAAGGGAATTAATGGCACCTTCTTGGGATGAACCATGCTAACCCTCTGGCACGCTGGGCAAGCTGCACAAAATTTTGACTTCTCTTTGAAGACGCCCGGCCAATAGAAGTGGCCCATGATCTGATCCAGGGTGCTATGGAAACCTTTATGCCCCCCTACCGGGTGGTCGTGTGCTAACCTTAGGACCAGGTTTTTAAAAGTAGTAGGGACTACTAATTGTTTCCTTATGGTACCTAAGTGAGGGTCTACACTTTCCCGGTAAAGTATTTCCCTGTCTAGGACAAATCGTGGCAATGCCTCTGAACCTGTATTAGCATGCTCAAACGCTCGTTTTAGGGCAGGATCCTCCCTTTGCTCATTGGGGAAAGAAGGAAACTTCCCTACCAGCTCTGCAGGAGCCCATGGTAATCCTTCTCCCTTGGCTAAGTCCGCCCGATTCTGAGTCCTGGCCTGCCTTCCCTGGCGTTTTTCTGCCTTACTCTGTCTTTTTCCTTCCCTGGAGGGTGTTATTAAGTCTTCATGCGTGGGTAAACTGCAACTGGGCTCTCCACTAGAGTCCTCTTCTTCCTCCCTAGCCTTGGTTTTGGCCCTTGTGGACACTAACCCTGTCCTGGACTCTAAACCCTTGGCTAGCCCACGTTTGAACTGTGGCCAGTCCCTCCCTAAAACTATGGGATACGGGAGTTTTGGGACTACGGCTATAGTGACAGTTCTTTTCATGCCTAGGCCTTCACTACAAGTTTCTGTAGGGGATAAGCGGATGCTGCGCCGTGAATGCATCGGATCCTTATATTCCCCTCTGAAGGTTTTCCTAGGGGCCCCCCTCTCCTGGCTTGTATCTCTGCCCACAGCTGTTGGGAGACCATCGACTGGTCTGCACCTGAATCTAGGAGCGCCTGTACTGGGATGTTCTCCACCTCCACTGACAGCAGAAAGCCCTCTCCTACTTCCTTGGAGGGGTTTGTTATCAACACTGTCCTAGTGTGACACTCTTTCTTTAAATGGCCCTTATTTCCGCAGCCATAACACTTGCGCTGCTCGTACCCTGACCTGCCTAGGGGTTTTCCTTGTGTAACCTCTCCTAGCATGGTCTTGCTCACTCTTTCTGGCTCTCTTACATTTGCCTGGTTCAACCCTGCACTCTTCATTTGGCCTATTACTCGAGCTTCTAGGAACCGCTCTGCCAAAGAAGTTGCTTCTTTAGTGTTCCTGCAATCTTGTAAGACCAGAAAAGATCGCATTTCCTGTGGCACAGCCTCTATAAACTGTTCTAGAGCAATTGTATCTAGAATAGAATCAACAGTTTTTTCCATCAGGCAAAAGCCACTTATGCATTAGTGCCTTGAGGCGCTGGCACAAAGCCCGAGGTGTTTCATCCGACCTCAATTTACAAGCTCTAAAAAGACGGCGGTAGACCATTGGAGTCAATCCCAATCGGTCTCTCACGGCCTTTTTTACCTCGTCATAAGTGGAGGCGAGCTCAGCAGGCACGGCCCTATAAGCTGCAAGAGCTTCCCCTGTAAGGGAGCCTGCTATCCGTACAGCCCATTGCTCTGCTGGCCATCCACTTAGGACTGCCACACGCTCGAACACTTCAAAGTAGTCATCTACATCATCACCTGGGGTTAAAGGCCCAAATGAAAAAGGTCCTTTACTGTATTGTCCCAGTCCCAACAATGTTCCTGAGGAACTAGACCCAGTCCTTATCTCATCCGTCGCTTTCTTCTGCTCCTTCATCCATGCAGTCATGAGGTCCAGGAGCGGCTGTTGCTGTTCCCTCATCATGGCAGCCATTTTCTCTTGCGCCCTCGCAGCGTTCTCCTGCTGTTGGCGGAAGCAGTCCGCCATCCAGTTGATCAGCTCTGCACGCTCCATCCTGGAATGCTGGAAAGAAACAAACAAAAAAAAAAGAACACCAAGTGCGGCCCTTATCACAGCACTTCCTCTCCTCCACCTGCAGAACCTCCCCTCTTACAGCAATCCTCGATTAACCCCTTTAAATACGGGTTTACCTGCTGTAAGTGGTGAATCAGGCCTCTCAGCACCGTCGGTACCAGCTGGGCTCTCCAACTCCGCTCCGCTGAGTCTCCGGTCCTGGTTCTCTCTGCAGAATTCTTAGGAAGGCTTTCAGGATGTCACTCCGGCCACCTTGTAGATCCTGATGTTTTCCAGTAGCTTCAATTGGTAGGCTTTCCTCAAATCCAATAACTATGCCACCTGTCGGCGCGCCCCCGTGTGGCCAGGCGGTTGCCTAGGGCTACAGGGGAGGTGCCGATTGTCCTTTGTTGAAATTAGCCCAAAAGCATGTAGTTGTGTCCCCGAAAGGATTAGAGCCAAGTGTAAAGGATGCAGGAAATATTTCTTTATTTTTAGAAACAAGGATTTCCTAACCGGTTCAATTCTTTGACATGAATTGATTGAAGTTGACCAAAACAAAATCCAGGATACTTCTCCAAATAACAGCACACAAGCCTATTATACAGTCCTTGGCTTGATACAGCTTTTAAACTTGCTTTCTGATAAAACTCTATTTTCAGCAGTAGTCTGTTTCCTGGTCTCCAGGAGGCGCTATACCACCCTCTGTTACTTCACAGTAGGTGTAGCAAAAACTTCCTGGCCCACTTAGATACTTTCACAAGCAATAGAATTATTTTCCAATTATAATACAAACATTCAGCACAGCTTCTTCCCAAGCAGCTTTAAACAGGACAGCTACTTTTAAAAGCACAGCTAAAAAAGCAATGGGCTTTAAAATGTCCTGGTAAAAGAACTTCTGGGTTTCTTCCAGACAACACTTCCTTCAGTTCTTTTACTTATCACGAGGTAACACAGATGCATTCAGTAATTAAGACCAGCTGGGTTTCTTTCTGCTTTCAAACCCTATTTGGTTCCTTCATACTTCTTTAGCACAGATTGCACAGCTTATTTCCATGTCTTAAATCCACAGTGTCTCCCAAGTCCATATCCTCCACACTAGACTCTTCTTGGTCACTGTTTCCCCTGGTATCTTCCTGAAAAGCCTCACTAGCTTGCACAGCCTTTAGGAGCTTCTCCCAGGTACCCTTAACAGTGTGTGAGCTTATGGGGGAAGGGCAGGAAAAACCCTCTTTGTCTAATAAGCCTTTCAAACGTTGTAAAGGGCTCACCTTATTAGTGCTGCTTTTCCTCCTTATAGATTCCTTACTAGGAGAAGATTTGAGCCATGAACTCTTGGAGAATATTTCCTCCTCTGAGGACTCCTCCCCTGAGCTTTCCACCGGCCTTGTCAGCTTTTTGCTCCTGGTTCTCAATTGCTTCTGTGCAAGGGGTTTCCATGGGTTTCTTGTCCTTCCTTCCTGGAACCCTCGTGTCCTCTGTGTGTGTCCTCTCTCTCTCATACGGTTCCCTCTCCTTCTCTCTCCCCTTCTCTGCTGTATAAGTGCAGCTTCCGTTCCTAAATGTTTGGGGCTGTCCTATCCCCTTTGATTCCTCCCCCAAACCACTCCCTTCTCCTCCCTCTATCTCCATGGGAACAGGGCGTGTGCTTAGGTCTGCACTTCTCTGTGAGAAATCTTTACCTTTAGTGTTGGTGTTAACCCT
The DNA here is from genome assembly GCA_033557465.1 of Ichthyophis bannanicus. Lineage (NCBI taxonomy): Eukaryota > Metazoa > Chordata > Amphibia > Gymnophiona > Ichthyophiidae > Ichthyophis > Ichthyophis bannanicus. The sequence goes on from CM066036.1 coordinate 219,605,987, forward strand.
TTCAGTGCCTGCAGTTTTATGGCTAAAAGAAAAAAAAGGCAGTTTTCCCTTTTTCTTTCTGCCCTCAGCGGCTGCTTCTCCACCACATAACCCCCCCCCCCCCTTAAGATATTCCGTGCTGGCGTTTCTAGCACACAGTGCGGAATCTTTCCTTGGGTCTGTGTGTCTACAGGATATCCATCTAGCCTGTCCTCTCTTGAAGCCAGCCGGGCAAGTGCGACTCTCTCATGCCATGGCTGCAGCACATTAATGTGGAAGATTTGTTCCTTCCCTCTCCTAGTTCCTACGGCATAGGAAACTGGCCCTACTTGCCTGAGAACTCTGTAGGGTCCTCTCCACCTGCTCTCGAACTTTGACGTAGGTCCTGTCACTGTTACTAGCACCTTTTCACCCACCTCCAATTGACATGGCTGGGTGTGCCGGTCATAGTAACCCTTCTGACGGGCTTGGCTCGCCGTCATATTGTCCATCACCACCTGGGATGTCCGCTCTAAGCGTCCCTTTAGATCCCTTAAAAAGTGGGGTACTTCTGTCTCCTCTAGCTCGGGTTCCACCCACTGCTCTCTTAGGATATCTAGTACCCCTCTGGGAGCTCTCCCGTACATCATTTCGTACGGAGAGACGCCCATGGAAGACTGCCGGCGCTCCCTACAGGCATACAAGGTGAATGGCAACATTACATCCCACTCCGCCATATTGCCTTCCAGACTCCTCCTCAGCATATGTTTGAGGGTCTGATTTTGCCTTTCCACCAGGCCATTAGTTTGCGGGGTGGTATGCAGCAGTTTTTATGTGTCTGATGCCAAAGGCATCCCAAACTTGGGCAAGGTAACGTGAGAGAAAGTTACTGCCCCTGTCTGTTAAAACCTCTCTTGGAAAACCAATTTCACAAAAGAGCTTTATGATTTCTGTGGCCATGGTCCGTGCGGACACATTGCGTAGGGGAATGGCCCACGGAAAGCGCGTCACCTGGTCCACAATGACCAGTATATACTGTGACGCTCGTGCCCCTACCAGGCGGTTGCCTAGTAGGGACGGCTGGCCATCTGATATTCCTTCTAGGATTTTTGTAGTTGTGTACGAAAAGAAGAGCCAAGTGGTTAATAAAGCGCACAGGAAATTGTATTCGGTTTCCATGCTGGTAAGTGGTGAACATAAAATTCTTCAAGCATAACTTTTGTTTCTCCAGACAAAAAGAAAATACAGGATAATTTCTCCCAGAAATCAAAATGTCCAAAACAGTGTAACCTTGAACAAACTTATACCAGCTCCTGTTCCTTACTGCAACTGCTTAACCTTAGCATCAGAAGAAAAAGGCATTTTAAAACTCTTCACATAGTGAGTGAGGTATCAGCTTCAATCCTGCTGTTGCCACACACAAACAGTTTCAGCTGTTTGAACCTCCACTGAGCTCCTGCAGTTTCAGCTTCTTAGGAGAGATTCTTAATCCTTTACATTCAGGCTTTCCCCTCTCTTCCCGCTTCTGAAACTGTCTTTAGGCTAGAACAGCCCCCTTTTTATGTTCCACTGTTTCTAGCTCACACTAATACCTTAGTGCACAGCTCGCATTCCATTTCAGAGACATCAGAATTAACAACACTTTCCTCAGGGCCTACCTCCATGCTCTCTATTGAGCTACAGCTGGGTGCTCCTTGAAAGTGTTCCGGGCTCTTTTCCTTAAGAGTCTTCACCAGATTAAACAGCCTCTCCCAGTGCCTGGCCTTGCCTTCTCCAGGCCGGTCTCTTGGGGGTCTCTCCTGTTTAACTTCCCTAGTGAGATATTTTTTTCTGTGCTGAGCCTTCTGGGGTATGACAGTCTCCTCTGAGTCAGAGCAAGAACTATCCTGCTGGCAATGCTTGGTCCCTGCGTACCTTTCTTGGCTGCCTCTATAGTGGTTCCTCCTTCTGCTGCTCTCCTTGGCTGCAAAGCTTCTCTTCAGTTTGGCCACAGAACTTTCCGGTCTGTGCCTTCTGAGAACTGGGCTAGAACCTGGGCTAGGCCTGGAACTGCAACTGCCGCTTGTGCTTGCTCTTGAATTCCTCCTGGACCTTCTTCTCAAAGCCCCTTCCAAACTCCAACTGGCTCTGCCTCTTGTGTTTGTTTTCTCCCTGTTAACTGCTGAGCAGGGCAACTCCCTTCCTGGCTCCGCCCACTTGGACCTCCTACTCCTATGCAGGGTTGTCCTGTGGACTGGGATTGGTTTACCCTTAGCTCTGCCCCCTAGGTTCCTTTCAGGGCTTTTAGTATGGAGTATGTGATTTTGTGCACCCATCCCCCGTAAAGAAGAGAAATTCTTCTTTTTTTCAGTTTTCCCTAGCTGGGCTGCACCCTCCTTACCACAATACTGATATCCCCTAGGGGTCTTAATTAGGGGTCCCACTATGTCCATAGCTAATCTGTCCACTGGTTTGGTTACCAGGGGCAAGGGAATTAATGGCACCTTCTTGGGATGAACCATGCTAACCCTCTGGCACGCTGGGCAAGCTGCACAAAATTTTGACTTCTCTTTGAAGACGCCCGGCCAATAGAAGTGGCCCATGATCTGATCCAGGGTGCTATGGAAACCTTTATGCCCCCCTACCGGGTGGTCGTGTGCTAACCTTAGGACCAGGTTTTTAAAAGTAGTAGGGACTACTAATTGTTTCCTTATGGTACCTAAGTGAGGGTCTACACTTTCCCGGTAAAGTATTTCCCTGTCTAGGACAAATCGTGGCAATGCCTCTGAACCTGTATTAGCATGCTCAAACGCTCGTTTTAGGGCAGGATCCTCCCTTTGCTCATTGGGGAAAGAAGGAAACTTCCCTACCAGCTCTGCAGGAGCCCATGGTAATCCTTCTCCCTTGGCTAAGTCCGCCCGATTCTGAGTCCTGGCCTGCCTTCCCTGGCGTTTTTTCTGCCTTACTCTGTCTTTTTCCTTCCCTGGAGGGTGTTATTAAGTCTTCATGCGTGGGTAAACTGCAACTGGGCTCTCCACTAGAGTCCTCTTCTTCCTCCCTAGCCTTGGTTTTGGCCCTTGTGGACACTAACCCTGTCCTGGACTCTAAACCCTTGGCTAGCCCACGTTTGAACTGTGGCCAGTCCCTCCCTAAAACTATGGGATACGGGAGTTTTGGGACTACGGCTATAGTGACAGTTCTTTTCATGCCTAGGCCTTCACTACAAGTTTCTGTAGGGGATAAGCGGATGCTGCGCCGTGAATGCATCGGATCCTTATATTCCCCTCTGAAGGTTTTCCTAGGGGCCCCCCTCTCCTGGCTTGTATCTCTGCCCACAGCTGTTGGGAGACCATCGACTGGTCTGCACCTGAATCTAGGAGCGCCTGTACTGGGATGTTCTCCACCTCCACTGACAGCAGAAAGCCCTCTCCTACTTCCTTGGAGGGGTTTGTTATCAACACTGTCCTAGTGTGACACTCTTTCTTTAAATGGCCCTTATTTCCGCAGCCATAACACTTGCGCTGCTCGTACCCTGACCTGCCTAGGGGTTTTCCTTGTGTAACCTCTCCTAGCATGGTCTTGCTCACTCTTTCTGGCTCTCTTACATTTGCCTGGTTCAACCCTGCACTCTTCATTTGGCCTATTACTCGAGCTTCTAGGAACCGCTCTGCCAAAGAAGTTGCTTCTTTAGTGTTCCTGCAATCTTGTAAGACCAGAAAAGATCGCATTTCCTGTGGCACAGCCTCTATAAACTGTTCTAGAGCAATTGTATCTAGAATAGAATCAACAGTTTTTCCATCAGGCAAAAGCCACTTATGCATTAGTGCCTTGAGGCGCTGGCACAAAGCCCGAGGTGTTTCATCCGACCTCAATTTACAAGCTCTAAAAAGACGGCGGTAGACCATTGGAGTCAATCCCAATCGGTCTCTCACGGCCTTTTTTACCTCGTCATAAGTGGAGGCGAGCTCAGCAGGCACGGCCCTATAAGCTGCAAGAGCTTCCCCTGTAAGGGAGCCTGCTATCCGTACAGCCCATTGCTCTGCTGGCCATCCACTTAGGACTGCCACACGCTCGAACACTTCAAAGTAGTCATCTACATCATCACCTGGGGTTAAAGGCCCAAATGAAAAAGGTCCTTTACTGTATTGTCCCAGTCCCAACAATGTTCCTGAGGAACTAGACCCAGTCCTTATCTCATCCGTCGCTTTCTTCTGCTCCTTCATCCATGCAGTCATGAGGTCCAGGAGCGGCTGTTGCTGTTCCCTCATCATGGCAGCCATTTTCTCTTGCGCCCTCGCAGCGTTCTCCTGCTGTTGGCGGAAGCAGTCCGCCATCCAGTTGATCAGCTCTGCACGCTCCATCCTGGAATGCTGGAAAGAAACAAAAAAAAAAAAGAACACCAAGTGCGGCCCTTATCACAGCACTTCCTCTCCTCCACCTGCAGAACCTCCCCTCTTACAGCAATCCTCGATTAACCCCTTTAAATACGGGTTTACCTGCTGTAAGTGGTGAATCAGGCCTCTCAGCACCGTCGGTACCAGCTGGGCTCTCCAACTCCGCTCCGCTGAGTCTCCGGTCCTGGTTCTCTCTGCAGAATTCTTAGGAAGGCTTTCAGGATGTCACTCCGGCCACCTTGTAGATCCTGATGTTTTCCAGTAGCTTCAATTGGTAGGCTTTCCTCAAATCCAATAACTATGCCACCTGTCGGCGCGCCCCCGTGTGGCCAGGCGGTTGCCTAGGGCTACAGGGGAGGTGCCGATTGTCCTTTGTTGAAATTAGCCCAAAAGCATGTAGTTGTGTCCCCGAAAGGATTAGAGCCAAGTGTAAAGGACGCAGGAAATATTTCTTTATTTTTAGAAACAAGGATTTCCTAACCGGTTCAATTCTTTGACATGAATTGATTGAAGTTGACCAAAACAAAATCCAGGATACTTCTCCAAATAACAGCACACAAGCCTATTATACAGTCCTTGGCTTGATACAGCTTTTAAACTTGCTTTCTGATAAAACTCTATTTTCAGCAGTATTCTGTTTCCTGGTCTCCAGGAGGCGCTATACCACCCTCTGTTACTTCACAGTAGGTGTAGCAAAAACTTCCTGGCCCACTTAGATACTTTCACAAGCAATAGAATTCTTTTCCAATTATAATACAAACATTCAGCACAGCTTCTTCCCAAGCAGCTTTAAACAGGACAGCTACTTTTAAAAGCATAGCTAAAAAAGTAATGGGCTTTAAAATGTCCTGGTAAAAGAACTTCTGGGTTTCTTCCAGACAACACTTCCTTCAGTTCTTTTACTTATCATGAGGTAACACAGATGCATTCAGTAATCAAGACCAGCTGGGTTTCTTTCTGCTTTCAAACCCTATTTGGTTCCTTCATACTTCTTTAGCACAGATTGCAGAGCTTATTTCCATGTCTGAGACATTGTCTAAATCCACAGTGTCTCCCAAGTCCATATCCTCCACACTAGACTCTTCTTGGTCACTGTTTCCCCTGGTATCTTCCTGAAAAGCCTCACTAGCTTGCACAGCCTTTAGGAGCTTCTCCCAGGTACCCTTAACAGTGTGTGAGCTTGTGGGGGAAGGGCAGGAAAAACCCTCTTTGTCTAATAAGCCTTTCAAACGTTGTAAAGGGCTCACCTTATTAGTGCTGCTTTTCCTCCTTATAGATTCCTTACTAGGAGAAGAGTTGAGCCATGAACTCTTGGAGAATATTTCCTCCTCTGAGGACTCCTCCCCTGAGCTTTCCACCGGCCTTGTCAGCTCTTTGCTCCTGGTTCTCAATTGCTTCTGTGCAAGGGGTTTCCATGGGTTTCTTGTCCTTCCTTCCTGGAACCTTCGTGTCCTCTGTGTCTGTGTCCTCTCTCTCTCATACGGTTCCCTCTCCTTCTCTCTCCCCTTCTCTGCTGTATAAGTGCAGCTTCCATTCCTAAATGTTTGGGGCTGTCCTATCCCCTTTGACTCCTCCCCCAAACCACTCCCTTCTCCTCCCTCTATCTCCATGGGAACAGGGCGTGTGCTTAGGTCTGCACTTCTCTGTGAGAAATCTTTACCTTTAGTGTTGGTGTTAACCCTTTCAGTGCCTGCAGTTTTATGGCTAAAAGAAAAAAAAGGCAGTTTTCCCTTTTTCTTTCTGCCCTAAGCGGCTGCTTCTCCACCACAATATGCGGAAGGTGCGCGCATGGGACACTGTTACACATGCGCATGTGCTGCATGATGTTAGGCACATGCACCAAGCCTCGTGCTCACGCACAGCGCGGGTGTAAGATGGGGTCCTGCGCACGCAAGTTCTGTGTCTCTGCGGTGCATGTGCAACTCGCGCAGCAGGTGCGCTCGCACCACGGCCCATGCGCAATGCGAGCTATGTAAAATTAACCTATAAATACACCTGCACACCTGGTTCACGTTGAGGGGTTTGTGTAGGCGAGGGAGAGAAGGTGTGCATTATTGGTGAAGCGAGCAGCGTGAAGAGAGGAGGCAGGTGTGTCATGGAGAGGGTTGGGTTGTGAGTGGTGGTGGAGAGTGTCAGAGGCAGATGTGGTGTGGAGAGGTGTGCATAGGTGTGGAGCGGTGGAGCAGTGGAGGTGTGGAGAGGTGTGGAGGCAAAGCAGGCAAGAGAGAGAGGAGGGGAGGCAAAGATCAGTCTAGAGAAACAGCATCGGAGTTGAGGAGCAGGCAGCAGGGAAAGGAGGTGGGGCGAGGAGCAGGTGTGAGATGTAGCAGAGGAGCCAGGATATATGACAAGGAGGGAGAGGGCACAGAGGGCAGGGAGAGGGAGCAGAAGGACATGGCAGGAGGGGTGGAGGGGGCACCTGTTCAGCAGGAACCAGAGACGGCTAGGAGTGTTGTGCATTTGGTGGTGGCTGCAGGCCCATCTGGTGTGTCCCAGCCCACACAGGGGCCACCCAGTGCCAAAAGAAGGCGCATACCAGTGCCAGCTGCAGAACAGAGGAGGGCTGTAAGATTCAGCCAGCAGGAAAACCACATCCTGCTGGCCAGTGTGTTGGAGCAGTATGAGGTGCTCTATGGCCGGCTGAGCAACAGCACCACTGTAGCAACACGTACACAAATGTGTGGGAGGAGGTGCAGGAGGCCATAGCCCAGGCAGGGGGACCAACCAGGGACCTGGACAGCCTGAGAAAAAGATTTAACGATATTAAGCGTGGTGTACGTGCACACATGGTGGCTGAAAGGCAACATGCCATGGGCACCAGTGGGGGTGCCCCCTTTGCCCCCACACTCACACCCCTGGAGTAGGAGCTAGCAGACCGTCTTGGGCCCATCTACCTGCTTGGACTGCCAGAAGCGCTGGAAACCGCCCATCCACAGGCAGGTAGGTATGCCCCTTACACTTTGCTGCTCTTTACGCTTGGAATAAACTCCTTTTGTTGAGGTGTCAGGCATCTTCTTTGCCCCTCCTCACACTTGGGTTCATAGCTCATATCTTTGCCCCTGCCTTTGTCTCATGAGTGTGCTGTTCACCATTCCATCCCTTTTAAATTGCACGTTTCTGTCTGCCTCTCACAAGTGTTCCTTCCACCATCCTTTGTCCTGTCTCCCCTGTTCCTGTCTCTTTGCTCCTGCTCCAAACCTCTCTGCACACCTGTTAGTGCTATGTCTATTTAGATTATAAGCTCCACTGAGCACGGATTGTCTTTTTGTCTGTTCACTCTCACAGTGATGTGTGCACTTGGTAGTGCCAATTAAAATGCTCAGTAGGTGTAGTAGAAGTAGTAATATTAGATATGCAGCACATGTACAGGGCACGCCCAAGCACATGTGGCACATGGAGGGGAATGTTGGGGGAACATGTCCTGAGAGCATGTGTGCCCCAACACAAGCAACTGTGGGATGATGACACAGCAGCACATGGCAGGGTAGGTACAGGGTGTGTGTGACAGGTACCTGGACCTGTGTGCATGATAGACACAGTCCTGAGCATATTTGAGGTCCACAAAGCAATGGTGAAGCAGGGGGCATGGCAGACCAGACCCATATCAGGTTCTACACTGCACACATCCATGGTCCACGCAACAGACAAGCAAAGCCCAGAGGACAAAGCTGCATAGCAACAGTTTACAGCATCACAGATCATCAATGTAACAGTGATTTAAAGGACCTACCTGAGGAGTGGCTAATTATATCCCACTGTAATCAACGAGATGCACAGCATACCTGAGCAGCATTGTAACATTAACGAGCCACATTGGGATATCATTTGACAGTATGCAGATAACCCCCTGGTATCATCTCTACATTGTTGCTCTCTAGTGCTGTGAAGTCTGGCTGTGATGCTGGACCCTTGGGACCTCTCATATAGGTAAGTTTGGCCACTGATGTATGCAGAGTTCATGCAATAACAGGGCTGGTCTGTCCTTCTGAGTACTCTTCCTCCTAAGAATGGGTGGTTGGGGGACTAACTGAGGTCAGATGCCTCTACCACTGGAGTAACCATACCTAGAATGGTCTAGCATTCCATCCTCATATATGGGTTATGAGGGCTGTGATAAGGAAGCTTATCAGAGCCCAGAGAATAGTGACAAAGGAAGGGAATTTTCCCTAATCAAGGGACCTGTTTTGTCAGATCATAGGAATAAAACTGCATGTTTTCCTAAATGACAAGTTATTCCAGGATGCAATGACCTGCAGAGAGCCCCTAGTGGAGATGAGGTGAAGGAATATAAGCCCAGATTGAGAAACCCTTACGTCACTCCTAATTACTCAGCTGCCAGGAGGGAGTTTGACCACCCACACCTGAGGAGTGAAAGGGAGAGGTTGGAAACTGGGAATTTTAAAACTAGAACAGAATATTCAGAAAGGAGCAGAAGTAGGAGCGAGAAGAAGGAGAAGGAGAGAGGAGCTCAGAGAGATCCGTGTTCTTGGAGAGATTCCTACGAGAAGCCAGCTTCCAGGGATTGGAGAAATGCAGAGGTTTGGAGAACTTCAGCTAGGAACCCTAAAGCAGCAGCCGGTAAGAGGACCGAAGCAGCTGAAGGGAGAAGGAACACGAATACCTTTTGGAAGAGGTATGGAGCAGATGCCCTGAGGTCCAGGAATACAGACTGGAGGACAGGTCATAAAAGCTCAAGTGCATACTGGCCAGAGTATCTAAGAGGACAGCCTAATGCCAGCTTTAACTCAGGTATGAACTTTGGACGTTTGGCTAACCTAGAGCATTTCAAAGTGCTTAGAAACAGTTCCTGTCCTAATGGAGGTCAGTTAGTAAAGCCCTCTGATCCAGACCACGATATAGAACCTATGCAAATAGAAGACAAGATATAATTACAGAGGAAGACGATACTTTAATGGACTGTTCTTTTTTTTTTTTTAAATTCTTTATTTTCGTTTTATAACAACAAAGGAAAAGGAAGACATACAGCTAAAAGACAGATACAAAAGTGTAATACATACACCAAAGTAAACCCCTACCACCCCCCTCCCCCCTGCTTCTTCTCTAGAAAACTAATCATTCCCGAAGCGGGCGTGTACTTACATTATTGTGTTACAAAACCTAACGGTGATCTGATACATGATGAGTGCACATTATACAGGCATGTTGAAGCAATGAGCAGATTGTACATAATCATTAAGCATCTGCCATTTAGACAAGCGAGAGTGAGGTTGGGCATGGGGAATAGCTCTCCGAGGTATCTGCTCATATTTACTATATAAGCAGACGAGGTTCCACCATTCATTGACAGTAAGTCGAGAGCTATCCTTCCAATTCCTCCTCGTGATTAAGCATATGGCTATACCCAGCATGAAATCAAGGAGAAAGTGACCCTTCTTAGGAAGAGAGGGGATCTCCGCCACAGAGCGGAGTCCCACGATCTTCCAAGAGAGAGGTTCGTGAAGGTGTAAGATAAATTGAATACAACCCCAGACCCGCCCCCAATAAACCTGTAGTTGAGGACATTCATAAATAACATGAGCGAGGGTTCCCACAGCAGTATGGCAAGACCAACACTGGTCCCTAGCAGTTGTATTCCATTTGGCTATTTTTTCTGGGGTATAAAAGCATCTGTGTGCAAAGAAGAAGAGAGTTTGGGTAACAGAGGCAGACCGGGAAACCCGCACTACTTTGCTCCAGAAAACGCTCCATTGCACAGGGGTTAAAGTGGTTTGCAGTTCGCGCTCCCAGGCTTGTTGGGCTCTAAAAGTGGCCGTGTCTGTACCCTGACATAATATTTTATAAAAGTTAGAGGCTACCCCATGTGTACTACTAATAGAGTGAACTATCTCTAATAGCCCGTCCTCAGTAGGGGCAGAGGGCGGCATGATTCGAGCACTTTTGAGGCAGTGTTGAAGCTGCATCAATTGAAAGTAGTGTTTCGCTGGTAACGCAAATTCCTTTTGTAAATCAGAAAAGGTTTTCCAACGAGCTGCAGAGAAAAGCTGTTGGGGTGTCCAGATCCCCCTTGAGTACCAGGGTTTCCATGCTATCGTTCTATTTAGGACTTGAATTCTGGGGTTATTCCATAGCAGGAGTCCGTCCTGAGGACATACGTTCGGGCCCAGTAATAGAATGAGAGTGTTAAAGGCCGCAAGAGTATCGACAATCATTGGTGGATGGCGGGTGTCTACTTGATAGGACATACCGGGGAGATGGGTCAATGGAATTGGGCTACTAAGCTCCTCTTCTATGTCAAGCCAAACTGGTCTGCTGTCTGTTGAGGTATCTAGCCATCGGGCACCTTGCTTAAGTAGGAAGGCTTGATGATATCTAAGAAAATCAGGAAATCTGGTACCCCCTCTTTCCTTTGCAGACTGTAATTTTTGTTTAGCTATCCTTGGTGGCTTGCCCTGCCAGAGATAGCGGACGAGAAGGCCCTCAATATCTTTATAAGTATGTAGCGGGAGTAAGCATGGCAGCATTTCTAAAATGTAATTCACTTTGGGGACTATCATCATTTTCACAGTTTCTAAGCGGCCCCACCATGTAAGAGATAAGGGAGACCAACGATTCGTGAGCTCACGGACTTTGGAGACTACCTCTTTGGCATTAAAACTGATAGTGTCTTCTAAAGGAGAACAGTAATGGACCCCGAGATACTTCACCATGCGGGATTGCCAAAGGAAGGGAAAGGCCTGCATGTCAGCCTCATGTACCCAGCGGTTCAGTGGGAATGCTACAGATTTGGTCCAGTTAATTTTATAGCCCGATAATTGTGAGTATCCGTCGATCAGATCCAAGACAGCTGGAACCGAATCGAGGGATACGAAAAGCATAAGGTCATCTGCATATGCAGAGAGTTTAATCTCCCTACGACTGAAGGGGACACCTCGAATACGTGCGGACTGTCTAATAAGGAGGGCTAGGGGTTCAAGAGCTAGATCAAAGAGCATTGGTGATAGGGGGCAACCTTGACGCGTGCCTCTTTGGAGATTAAATGGCTGAGACTTGATGGCATTAACACAAATACTGGCGACGGGTTGAGTATACATGACTTGGAGATATCGGAGGAAGCCCTCCCCAAAGCCATACCATCGGAGAACTGCAAATAAGAAAGGCCATTCTAGGTGATCAAAGGCTTTTTCGGCATCCAGGGAAAGACCCACCCATGGAAGATCTAGATTGGCAGCACTGGATAGCACATGGCACAAGGTCCGAGCATTGTCAGCAGTTGATCTGCCGGGTATAAAACCGCATTGGTCGGGGTGAATTAGGGTGGCCATCCTGTCAGATAGCCGGGTGGCCAAGATCGTTGCGAAGATCTTATAATCGGCATTAAGTAGGGAGATTGGACGGTAGTTGGCAGTTAGTAGCGGGTCTCTGCCTTCTTTCTCAAAGACTACCACATTAGCTGCAGAAAAGGATCCCAAAGAGGATGTATCTACCGCAAGGGCAGTAAAATAGAGTTTTAAATAGGGAACTAAATCTGCACTGAACGTTCTGTAGAATTCGGTCGGGAGACCATCGGGCCCTGCGGCACGGCCCGAGGCTGTTCGTTTTAGGGCAGATTGGATCTCTGAATTATATTGAAAACGGAGACGCTGTAATCGAATTAATACACATGGATCAGTACGTGAAGTTAGAACTCGTTCGCCTGCTTTTATTTGTTGGTCTAGTGTGAGTAGCTGCTGTTTGCATTGTTTCCGCAGGCGGATTTGATAGCTAGTGATCGTTGCTCGAATGGCCGCTTTGAAGCCCTCCCACCAAGCCCAATTCGCAGTATCCTGGGGTAGATTAAAATGGAAGTAATCCTGTATGGCTGCTCGAATTTCTACCTGGAACTCTGGCTGAGTTAACAGGGCTCTATCAAAGAACCAGGCCCCCGAATTCCCTTGGGGTGCGGTAGTGTGTAATTGAAAGGAAATGGCGGCATGATCTGAAATATGTTGGGAGTGAATCTTTGCAGTGTCCACCTGAGGAACTAACAGTTTTGATATTAGAAAGAAGTCTATGCGAGACTGGGATTTATGAGGGGAAGAGAAGAAGGTGAAGTCAAGCTCGTTGGGGTGTAGTAACCTACATAGATCAACTAAAGCAAGATCTTTGATCAGGGAGGTAAGCGTGGTGTGACTCTTGGGGGGACCGCTTGTCCTAGGCGGCTGTTTGTCAATCAGGGGATCAAGGACTAGATTGAAGTCCCCCCCAATTATCAATGAAGTATTAGCAGAGGCCTGCGCAACCTGAGCAATGGTAGCAAAAAAGGCAGGGTCATCCACATTAGGAGCGTAAAGGCATATACATGTAACTTCAAGGCTACCTATCTTGAGGTGAACTCTGGACCATCTACCTTCTGTATCTGAGCTAGTCGCAATAATAGTAGCGTGCAAAGATTTCCTAACCATTATGGCGACCCCACATTTCTTAGAAACGGCTGGGGAATAGGCGGCCACCATGTAAGGTTTAATATTGAGTTTAAGAGTTTCCTTCGAATTTAAATGCGTTTCTTGGAGAAGAATCAGATCCGCAGCTTCCTGACTTAGGTAGCTTAGGATTTTCTTCCGTTTTATCGGATTATTGATTCCTTTTACGTTCAATGAGAAAATCTTACATGGTGCCATCAATCGGTAATAGACATTTGAGGTAAGGGCGCTTGAAAACATACAACATAATCAGAATCTGTGCAACAATGACATAATCACCGAGTATTCTGGCTAATACACCCCATATGGAAAAGTATGTACCAAAGTATCTTAGAGAAGAAGCAAAACCCCCAAAGAATATGGCGACCATATGTCTGCGGGAGGAGGCCCTAGAGAGGAAATAGAAAGACATGAAAAAAGAAAAGAAACACCTGAGTCCATAATTAACACTGTCTCTGATACTCATCGAGGCTACTGTGGGTAGATGGAGTCGGGTCACAGATATCATCAAAAGTAAGGCAACAAACTGCCCTCGCCAGACTCTTTGCTGGGCTGCGGCAGATCCAATATGGCGGGTACAGCGGATCTGAGAATACTTGCAGGAATATTCTGGAAGTCAGCGCATCAAGTCGGCTTCTTTGGAATCCAAAAACTCCGCTAGTAGATCAGGGTCCTCAAATGTTCTTGTCTGATTGTGAAGCGTGACTCGGAGCTTGGCCGGGTACATCAGGCCATAGCGTGCTTGTAGTTGTTGAAGCCTCGGCCGGAATTCCAGAAAGCGCTTTCGGCGGTCGACCGTGGGTTTAGCCAAGTCGGGATAGAAGGAGATCTTGTGGCTCTCAAACTCCATATGGCCCTTTGCCCGAGAGGCACTTAGAATTTGCTCAACGTGTTGATATCTCAAAAGTCGAAAAATGATAGGCCGCGGGGTCTTCCTGTTGAGCGTTATATTTGTGGGTACACGATGAGCGCGATCGATCTCCAAATCTTTGGTAAAGGTGATTTGGAGCAGGGAAGGGAGGATTTTGCATAAAAACTCTTTCATGTCTCCCGATTCCGCTCCCTCCGGTATGCCCACGAGTCGTATGTTGTTGCGGCGCGCTCTATTATTGCCATCTTCCACTTCTTTCTGCAAGGCCCGCACCTGACGTTCAACTTTGTCGAGTTTGGACAACCGGGCCGCATGGGAGTCCAATATGCTCTCCATTTTGTCCTGACGCGAAGAAAGCCCTTCTAGCTTGCTTTGCAGCACACCAAAATCTTCCCGCAGCGCTCGGAGTGCTTCACCGTTGGACTGCACGAGGTTTTTGACCCCTCTAATCTCTGCGAGGATTTCCTGCTGCATTTCGGGGCCCTCGCGCAAGGCCAGCCCCTTCTGCGGGGACGGAGGTTCAGTTTTGGATCGTTTGCCGTGAGAGGCCGCTGGAGATCCAAATTCCAGGCGCGTGGGTTTGGTCCCCGCCATCTCACCAATGTGCCCCGGCAGGATCAGAGTAGAAGTTCCAAGTATGTACGGTGTTAATTCAGGATTCTGAGTAGGCCTCTCGGGAGCCTCAGCGTTATGCGACCATCCCGCTGGACATCAGGCTCCGCCCCCCCTTAATGGACTGTTCTTTATGCAAAGTTGCTAGCACAGAGAAATCCTGGAAGTCTGATCAAACATAAAAAGGAAACGTTCTAGTAACTGGCACAGCAGAAAGTTTGTGTGAAAAGAAAGAAGGCTTTTGGGGAAAGTGAAATACTTGTGCAGAGAAGGAGAACAGCTGTTGATTGAAGCTTGTTAGACAGCTGATATCAAAGCAGAGCACGGCTCAGGCTGTGCACACGTTGGATATAAAAAGTTCTCTGAATGTGAAAAGAAAAGCTGTTTTGTGAAGAAGCTTTTATTTTTTGATTTGCTCTACACCAGCACTGCTGAGCAGGTTTGTCAGCAGTGGCTGAGAGAAAGACTTTCCATTGTTTAATGGACTTTACAAGCTACTTTCATAAGCTTTCAGTTGTATTGTTATTTTGAATATAAATCCTGGAGAAGACATCCTAAGGTGTTACCAAGTGAATCTGTGTGCATTTTGATTTACCTCATAAATAAATTTTCTGTCATTGCCTTAACACTCGAACCAACTACCATAGTCTTAATTTACCTCAAAGGCAAGCACCGCATGACTGGACTACCATTACCATAATCCTTTGCAAGATAGTCAGTCTGGAACATTGCCAAAGTGGTGAACTCTATATAACAAGCACGCCTCTCCATACATATGTAAGGGGCTATGGGCGTGACAGGGCTTATGTTTAATTAATGTCTGTGCCCACCCCATTTGGGGTTGTGTACTTCATTAGCTGCCTGCTTTGTCTGTCCCCCTGAGGTCTACTTGCTAATATAGTATCTAGCATATAGGTCACAGCCAGTCATCACACATCTGCAGCCAGTCCCCAAATACAGTGAGACAGGGGGAGACATACAAGAGGGACATATAACTAGCCCAGGACACAGTGGCCTGTGGGTACCCACACACCCCACCAAAACACATATGACGTCTGTATGCACCTAACTATCCAGGGACATGTCCCAGACCACTGACAGGGAAGGGCCTAACACACGGGGATGATGACATAGACGCAAGGAAACGGCAGCAGAAACATAACACACGTCACACACCTAACACTCTGTCGGGGCCCACATTAAGTGGGGATACCCCACCCACCCTCACCAGACCTTGGACGGTACATCGCCACACCCATACAAAATGCACATAGCACAACCCCCACAACACCTGGGATCAGCCCATATACATGTCCCGCAGTGCCACACATGCATTTCCATACTCATGCACACTGTGCAACCCCATACTCAGCAGTGCTCCACCCATCCCCCCAGACACCCCACCACACCCCTGGAGTATGTGATAGCTGTCCACCCACAGTGTCTGGCAAAGCGGAGGGCTCCCACACACGTCTGGCTGACATGGACACATCCTGCAACTCCTAATGTGTATGCCACTCAGGGCAATGCAAGCACATCGCTCACACACACAATGATGGCACACAATCCCACTCAGGACTCCCACACATGCCACGGCCACATGTATTGATGAGGCCACAGACAAGATCAGGTGGACAGTCCATATCTGATAATGAAGATAGGGGGCATGTCACTCAACACACCATCCCCCACACACCGCATCCCATGTGTCACAGCTACACCAGGAAATGAGCCTACTACACCCCCACCCCCTGCCAGGCACAGCACACTGTCGGCACCTGTGCTGTCCCTATTGTAGGCACAACAACAGCAGGCGCAGGCAGACAACACATCGATTGTGGGGTGGATGTACTACACAGGTGTACATAGGTGCACTGTGCAAACGTATCTGTGCTGTGTACGCTTTTCCACAACCCAGGTGACTACACAACCATGGAGTCACCTGAGGAGAAGGATGTGGCAGGGCCTCAGGATGGGGAGGAGCCAGAGGCCACAATGTCCTGGGACACCACCATCGATGGTGAATGAACACCAGGAATCAATGTGCTGGCCGAGGCAGAGGACATACTCCAGATGTCACCGGCAGTGGGGGCCACTGGCAGTCCCTCACAGGCTCTAGAGGGTGCTGAGATGGAGGGGAACCACCACCCCATGCAGGCGCCAGGGACATCAGCCACTCCTCCCACAAGCATGGCTACAATCCTGGTAGAGTTGCGGGCCCACAGTGCCACAGTGCACGATGCCGAAGGTGGGTAACAGCATACACAACAATCCCCATGGGGTTTGTAGGAACATCCACAAGGAAATTGCATGTTGCCAACATAGCAGAGTGATTCTTATGTTGGGGGGGGGGGCTTCTGTGCCTTGTGCGTTCCACCCTCCTATAGCATGGCCTGTCAGGTGTCAGCATGTATGAGGGGCTCAGACACATGCACACTGTGCACGGCCATATACCCCAAGTAAGCACACAGAGGAAACCACTGATCCCAGGTCACCCAGACACCCTACTTGACAGACACCTCTCCATGGGTGTTGTTATGCAGCATAGTTTGTCAACATAATCTGCACTGTGTGCCAGCATTATAGAAAAGAGGGCCCCCTAGATATATGTATGTGTGTGCCAGGACCCCTCACGTCATCTGACCTATCTCAGGTGACCAGTATGCAGATCAAGCATTGACAGATTAAACTGTGACACTATGCCATGTGTGAGATCTGTGATTCTCATGACCCCTCATCAAGACCCCTTACAGGCATGAGAATGGTTCATGGGACACACAGATCTAAATATGGTCATGCGTTGCTAGTTGTGGCATGCATGATTGTTCTTCAGAATGATCTGGTGGGATATGCCTGACATGTGCATGTGTGACAGTTGGGTTTGAAAGAGGTATCTCACATATCACCTTGTGTCCCACCCACAGGCACTCGTTGGCCATTCACCACGATCTGTTGGCCACTAACCAGGAGATCCAACAGCTGCAGACCACAGCAGACACTATAGCAGGGGTGCTCCTCCGTATTGCGTATGCCCAGGAGGCCATAGCAGCCTAGATACAGCAGCCAGCACCGGCACTAGAGGCTGCACCAGCAGTCCCGCAACAGAGGGGTGGGTTGGGCCGTGGTCACCATCTCCAGCCACAGAGGATGTGAGCAGTACGAATAAACCATCATAAACTATTATATCATATGTGTCTGTTTCCAAAGTGTGGCACTGTGGTCTCCTACGTACCCTGCACCTCATGTTGTCTCCCTGCCCACATGTGCCTTACCCAAGCCCCTCAGGGGTGGGGTGTCTGTACTGCCACCTATCAGCGCACATAGGTCATACCATGCCCTGTGTGCCATGGACTGTGGCAGGTCGCCACCCACTACCTATGCGTGGGGGTATACCTGTCCTCTCCCGTTGCCCAGGAAGATGTTCATGGTGGTACATGTCTGGTGTAGTGATCTGTCACCCTCTCCCACCCCATATACTCTCCATCATTGGACACACATGTGTGACCATTCTCCCTGCCCACACCAGGCCCTATGTGGCTGTCTTCCCACATAGCCTTGCATGCGGCACAGACAGACAAAGGTGGCTTGATTCAGTCAGCTGATCACTCTTCACTAACGCTCGTAGTCCCCCACCGCTCATCCTTGTGACATGCATTGACCTATGTCGCCCTCAACAGCTATCCCCCTGTGCAGCTCCTGGGTACAGAATTCCATCTTACCCTCCATGCCACATATCTGCTGCTAGCCTTTTTCCCCTATTGCCACACAAGCATGGTGCATCAGATATGGTTCCCACATATTGAACACAGCATACACGTGATCAAAGATTTTGGGACACACTCCACATTGCCACATCACAGGGACAACATGGGACTCAGACGCCTACACCCATGGGCAGCCCCCACAGCTGCGTGTGGAGACAGTCCATGTATGATACCTATGTCTACCATGCATACTGTGATGATGAGAGCTGTGCTGAGCCTATGGAAACAGAAGAAAACAGTGAATATACCTTTAAGGTGAGAGACAGGCAAGGTATTCACAGGGTTCAGACTGCAGGCAAAGGAAAGAAGCACGTAGTTGCTGAAGCCAAGTCACACCCAAGCTCTAATGTAAGTGCAGGCTTGGAGGGTAATGATAATCACCTGTGCAGAGACAGGGAAGTGTTAGTTAGGAAACAGCTTTATAAGCCCTGTTCAGAGGAGAGGAAAAGTAGAAGTGGGACGTTTGACTTCAAGTTGGAGAACGGCTCCAACAAGAAAGGAAGCAGCAACAGAGGAAGCAGTCCTTGTAAGAGAGGTACTCATAATTCAGAAACCAGCAGATGGGTAGCTGGGAGAGTTTCTGACAACGAGGATCAGATTGCAGTGCAGAGTGTTCGTGAACCAGCTCAGAGAATTCAAGCTGCCAGGTGGGTGAATACGGTTACAACTGAAAGTGACCAGAACCCAGCCGAGGGCAGAGATCCAGAGTTGAACACGATTGAAGCATTGAGGCAATTGATCCAGGGAAAGAAGCCCCACTCTCAAGGTACAAATATTCCATATCAGGGAGAGCAGCTGTGGAAGGAAATTCAGAAGTTCCTACAGAACAGTAAGCTTGAAGGAGTTAATGAAAACCCAGAGACAGGCAAGCATTTCATAGCACAGGAAGAAATGCAAATTGACTCTTTTGGGCAGGATTCTGTTACTGAGGAGTCTCCTATGGACTGTTCTTTGTGTAAGAAGGAAGTTTGAAAGTTGGTGATAAAAAGTGTTAACAGAAGAAGCTTTTGAGAAGCAGGGTTTTACCTAGCCATGTGAATGCCAAGAACTTATTCTAAGGCAAAGAGCCTTTGCTTAACCTAGAGTTTGATAACCAAAGCAGCACATGATAAATGAAGAAATTTAGCTGTGCTGGACGAACAAAGGAAGCTGTGATTTACTTGCTGAAATGATTTTGCTGAAAACAGCTGCACATGTTTAAAGGTTCTTTCAGTTTCTTCAGTTCCAGTTGCATATGTTTCCTGTTATTATTTACTTGGAGAATAATCCTTATGTCTGTGTTGAACCTTAGTGCTTATGGGAACCTAAATAAAAATTATTGTTTTGCCTTAAATACCAACGGTCTCACACTACTTTGTCTTTGAGTAAAAGAATCAACTACAAGTCCCAGAGTTCCCTGCTGGAGACAAGGATAGTAACTCTTTATTTAAGGACAAGCATTGGCAGCCCTATGCCTATAAAGCTTTGGCCCAGGCGAGGGTCACGACAATACACATAGTGATCTACACACATGTCCCATGCTTACGTCCACAGTCTGTAAGGGAGACACATGACCATTGTGATGTAGTTACAAAACTGTATGTAAAACTTATTTACAAAGGGTATTATATACCAACGCTCACATTTGACAATTGTAAGTTACAGACAACTCTTGTTAAACAGTCATCTCATGTTTATATTGTAGATAGTTTTAGATAGCTGTAGATAGTTTCCCCAGTTGAAAAAGAGGTTGTATCACCCGTTCAATGTAAGTGCATAACAGTTCCCTTGTTCTGCACAAAACTGTTATCTGTAAACCGCACTGATTTTAAAGAGCGCGGTATATAAAAGCAATAAAATAACAAAAAACTAACATAAATAAATAAATGTTGGGTCCCGGAAGACAGGACAGCACAGGGCACGTGTGTGGGCACCACAGGGGCCATCACATGCTCCTGGGATGCCCATCGGGATGGCTGCCAAGATGCAGTGCCCCTACCCACCACACGCTGCATCTCAGCAGCCATCCACTGAATGGAACCTGCCAGCCACCGGATGGTGTGGTCCTGGGCCCGCAGGCGTTGCACCATGCCGTCCATTGCCACATACAGGTCCTGTACTCACCTGCCACTACATACACACATGGTGCCAGGTGTCTGTGTGGTGGCATGTGCATGGGACCTGTCTGTGGCAATGGGTGGCGTAGCTACACCCAGACAGGCACCATTGTCACACACATGTGGTGGCTGGCAGGGACCCACAGTGCCCTGTGCTGTCCTGTGTTCCCTCCCACCCTCCCCCCTCCACACCCTCCTCCTTCCCTTCCTCCTCCCCCCCTGGCACCTCCCACCCACCCTCGCCGCCCTCCATGCTCCCCTCATCCTCCTCACCACCCAAAACATCAGACATACTCTCAACCTCCCCTCCCACACCACCCTCCACCCCCTCCATTTCCCCATTGTCCTCTTCCGCCTCCACCGCCTCTGCCGCCTCCTCCTCTGCAACCTCCTCCTCCTCCGCCTCCTCCTCCTCCTCCTTTGTTTGGGGTTGGGCAGTGGGGCATGTTGGTGTGTGCCCTGATGTGTAGGGGCCCTTGCCAGCAGGAGCATCTTCTGTGGGGGATGACAGTCATTAGCACACTATTATGTGAGTCACATACCACATGTACCTAGTCTGGCCGTGCACAGGCTGGTGGGCCACTGTGACATTCTTTACTGAGCTGCAGAGACCGCAACACTCACCTCCATGTTGTGACATTGCCCCCCTCTGGAAACAGGCAAGGACCTCCGGGCAGTGCAGATGCAAATCCCAACCCTTTTTCCATAGGTCCTCTACCTATGGGGGGAAAGCAATGGGAGGGTGCATTAATGACCATATATCTCTGGTGGGTGGCCAACACATATCACACATCTCTGTGCGCAGCATCATGTTGCTCCTGCTCCTCTGGTCAGTGTGTCCTCTACTAACTGTTGCCAGTGCCACCTGCATGTGTGGCTGTGGGTCTGGACATGTGTGCAATGACACATATGTGTACTGTGTGTAACACCCTGGAAACACCATACCCTGTTCCTACACTCTCCTTGCATGACATGGCAGCACCATGACGTGTGTGGTTTGGCCATGCTAGTGTTTAGGGGAGGTCCTCCCTAACCCCCTGTGTGGTCTGGTAAACACATGTGTGTTTGCCTGACCTACACACATCAGCCGACACACCCACCATGGCACCATGATATCCTACCACGCATGGGTGATGTGTTCTAACATAGAGCGGAAGGTGGGTAGCCCTGTGCACCTTGCCAGGTGCCAATACCATGACACTTGGCTTTAGACTATACCTCTATGGTCATGACTAGGGCCTCCTGTGATTAGGGAAGTTGTGGCTGACTACAACAGGAGCATGGCCCAACACACCTAGCTAGCCTATTAATATCTGTGCTTCTGTCTGGGGTTATGGCAGAGCTGTGCAACCCCAACAGGTGCATGAACCCTTACACCAGCATCTATAATGTTCCTCTGCAATCAGGTACAGGGCTCCTGGGGTGTGGGTAGATGTGTGACCAGAAATTGCATACACTTCAATGATATATGGATTTGTTTCAGAACTTTGTAATCAGGCCTCAGGGCTCCTGGGGGTGGGGTGGTTTACAGCACATCCACAGCTGCACCTTCCATACCATCAGGATCCATAACAGACATGTGTAATGAGGTCTGGGACTCTGGGGAATAGGGCAAATGTGTGACCAAACCCGGCATAACCTACCACAATATCTATATGCCATACCCACCTTTGCAATCAGGTTTCAGGACTCCTGGGGGTAGGGTGTCTTAGCACACTTCATCAGCAACATACACCATATCACCAGGGTGACTGAAAGACCACTTTCAGCAGGTCTCAGGACTCCTGGGTATAGGGTGGATTATAACAAATCAACAGCAGCATAGACCATACAACCAAGGTGACTGTCAGACCACTTTGATGGGGTCTCAGGACTCCTGGGGGTAGGGCAGATGTTTTAACCTGCAAATGCGCACACAACCATACCACCAGGGTGACTGTCAGACCACTTTTAGCAGGTCTCAGGCCTCCTGGGGGTAGGGTGGATTATAACACATCAACAGCAACATAACCATACCACCAGGGTGACTGACAGACCACTTTGATGGGGTCTCAGGACTCCTGGGGGTAGGGCAAATGTTTTAACCTGCAAATGCACACAAAACCATACCACCGGGGTGACTGTCAGACCACTTTGAGCAGGTCTCAGGCCTCCTGGGGTAGGGTGGATTATAACACATCAACAGCAACATAACCATACCATCAGGGTGACTGACAGACCACTTTGAGCAGGTCTCAGTACTCCTGGGGGTAGGTCAGATGTTTTAACCTGCAAATGCACACACAACCATACCACCAGGGTGACTGTCAGACCACTTTGAGCAGGTCTCAGGCCTCCTGGGGGTAGGGTGGATATAACACATCAACAGCAACATAATCATACCACCAGGGTGATTGACAGACCACATTGATGGGGTCTCAGGACTCCTGGGGGTAGGGCAGATGTTTTAACCTGCAAATGTGCACACAACCATACCACCAGGGTGACTGACAGCCCACTTTGATGGGGTCTCAGGACTCCTGGGGGTAGGGCAGATGTTTTAACCTGCAAATGCACATACAACCATATCACCAGGGTGATTGACAGACCATTTGGAACAGGTCTCAGGACCCCAAGGGTAAGGGTAGATGTGTGACCCTGCAACTGCAGAACCTACCATATCAGCATGATGTTTACCAGACCTCTTTAGGCAGATCTAGGGGCTCCTTCTGTTAGGGTGTATTTTAACACATCAACAGCAGCAGCTGCCATAACACCAGGCTGACATCTGGAACTCTGTGATCAGGTCCTTAGCCTCCTGGGGATAGGGCAAACCAATTTGATGTAATACATAGGCAGTATATCATGTGGGTTTAACTAATAAACATAAATGAGATAGAATGCCTACACACAGCAGCATACACAGCTACAATCAACACTGGATATGTATATGGATATACTGACCTGTCCCCATACACTTAGCTCACGTGGGTATTTATTTATTTTATTTATTTACATTCTCTTATATACCGCGCTATTCTGCATCAGTGTGGTTTATATTGAACAAACTGAAATTACAAGACGATTATAGCGCCTTGTGACGCGGTCCCAGGCCCTCCGTACATGCCCCAGGTCCTGCCACTTCGAAGAGCCAGGAAAAAGCTTCCTCTGCCTAGTGCAGATCAGCCCTGCAAGGTGGCATAACTCCTTGCATGTAAACGCTGGCTTTCTGGACCAAGTCGCCATTTTCAGCAATGCTTTGCTCACGCATGCACACACGCTGCATATTCACGCTGTCGCGCCGCTGCACATCATTAAGGCGTGCTAGCAATGTGCCCGTGCCTGTGCCATGGCTGGTACACAGTTAATGGTGGTGCAATCAATAGATATAAAGATCTATGGTGCAGGCACACATTGCAGTGATATGTCTGATCTTTCTTAACACAATTGGTTTTTAATGCTTTTATCTCAGTGTTGGCACACTGGGGGTCTCAAACCCATCACCACTGGCTGTGGGGGCATTGTATTAACCAGTGTACTATGCATTTTCACATAGCAATGGCTGGCTAAACAGTTACACCAGGTCATCTACATACACTTTCTACTCAGCTTACCAGGCTAGTGTATGGACACAGCTAGGGCACTTTACAGGGCACCTTGGTTTGTCCAACTGAGCTGCAGGTGTTTTGGGATGTGCACACGGATTTCAGATCTATGTCAGACTGCTACATGCATGACAGCCGTATCCTCTGACAGTTATACTGACGGACGCACTTTGTATACAGCTCACCAGCTAATCTAGCAACCTGCAGCCCATGCCACTCTTCCAACATATCACTGCATGCAACTGGCCACACTTTTAGACATATTGTCATCTGGTAAAATGCTCTGATGTGATGATAATACACTATATCCTATACATCCTTATACATCAATATACAAGCCCACTGGGGTACTGAACCCATGACCTCTCCCACTGCGGTCAGTATATTCACCATTGTCCTGCAACAATATTGGTTGTAATTAAACTATGGCTAGCTACTCAGCCAGTGCAGGTCACCAGACACACTGTCTGGTGTGGCTACCAGGATAAGTTAGCACCAAGGGTACCCATGATGCAATGCACATGCATATCAGCAGTCTACAGATGATCACAAGATGGAGTATGCACCCCCACAGCACCTCAGCCTGGTAGCAGGAACTGACCGAGCGTGTTACTGGCACAGAGTAGCTACAGACCGTCACATTGTGCGGGTACTGTGCTCACCCTGAGGGTGAGGTGGGGCGCCCAGCACCATGTACACAGCACCTGGCTTAGTTGAGATAGGCTATGCTGCAGGTCACCATCAGTGCCAGTGTGTGATAGGTAGTCCTTGCAGACACACCTACGATACACCTGTGTCCATTTGTATTTCCCAGTCACGTCTAGCCCTTGTGGACTATGATGCACTCAGAATAGTGCATATCCTGTATGGGTGCCATGGTTACATGATTTAGGTGACCGCTGGGGGGGGGGGGTGTTTGGACCCATAGGCGGATTATGTAGCACCACCCAACCTGCCCTCTGGGGCTCAGGGTGGGGGACAGGCTCTCCCACCAACGGATCCACATTCTGCATCCCTGCAATGGTGGCAGTAGAAGACCATCAACCTCAGTCCTGCTGGGGAACAGACACCCTACAGGGCAGTAAATGCAGATCTGTACGCATCCATAATGCAATGGCTGACAGACAGTAGGCCTAGAAATGCTCAGCTGCCCCCCACCACTCCTCGCCACTATCTGACATTCTCCAGCAGCGAGCACAGTGAGTCTCCAGCCGCTGCACCCTGCAAGGTGTTCCAGCCATACACATACTGACTGCAGACAGTCTGCTAGCTAGTCCATAGTACATGTTCCTGGAGGAGATGTGTGCACCCAAAACTGGGATGTGAGCACACCCACCAAGCAGATAAGTCAGTGATTGGGCCCCAGAAAAGAGAACCCATATATATCACTTGAGATAGTAGATCTTAAATATGTAAACTCTGGCTTAGAGTGTACAAGTAGAAAATTATTGTAACAATAAGGTTCAAAGTTACAATCATTTTCTACTTGTACACTCTAAGCCAGAGTTTACATATTTAAGATCCTCTTTATTTGAGATTCATCATTAGGTGCTTCACTGCATACCCCCTGAGGAAGGCGTTGCCGAAAAGAGTTGGGGTTTATCTAATAAAAAGCTCCTGTGACCATCATACGTCTCTTGCTCCTTGTGTTATCCAGATTCTACTGCAAGAGCATCCTGCTCTTCCTTGTGTTGACCAAACGGAAAGACTCTTCATTGGTATGCACTGACCTGGTGAAAAGTGGCATACGATTTGCATTGGCCTATCCAGCCACTCTAAGGATCTATTACAAAGGTGAGACACACTTTTGAGCAAGTGAATGCAGAAAAAAAAATTGAATGCGGAAAAAAATTTGGGAAAAGGAAAAGACCAATGGCCAGAAGATAGTATTACACAGGCAATTTATAAAAGAACATTTCCATGGGTAGACAACCATTTTACATGGGGAATAATTTTGAAAAACATATTTTGTTTAAGCCCATCCCCCATATCCCATCTTCTGAGGGGATAAATGGGTGCCACCTCTTAAGAGTGGAGCCATATCCCCCTACCTTCCATCAGTACTTACTTCAGCCATTGGGTTTTGTCTTGGCCTTCTTCATAACACCTCTCATTTTAACCGGGCAACCAAAAGTATCGAGGCCCATTGTGGATCTTAGAAATAAGTAGATTGCACTGGCAAGTTAAATGCAAGGCATTGATAAGGCAGGCAAAGGGAGAATTTGAGAAGAAGCTTGCTGCTGAAGCAAAAATGCGTAATAAAGACTTTTTCAAGTACATTCGTAGCAAAAAACCTGGGAGAGAGTCAGTTGGTCCATTAGATGATAGAGGGGTTAAAGGGGCACTAAGAGGTGACAAAGTGATAGCGGAGAGACTGAATGAATTCTTTGCTTCGATCTTTACTGAGGAAGATGTAGGGATGTTACCCATGACTGAAGTGATATTTAAATGTGTGGAAGAATTGAAGGAAATATCGATACATCGGGAAGATGTATTACAACTATTAGATAAACTGAAGAGTAGCAGATCACCTGGGCCGGATGATGTACATCCAAGGGTGTTGAAAGAACTGAAATATAAGATTGCAGACCTGCTATTAGTAATCTGGGAACTATCATTAAAATCATCTGTAATACCTGAAGATTGGAGGATGGCGAACGTAACGCCAATTTTTAAAAAGGGTTCCAGGGGTGATCCGGGAAACTACAGACTGGTGACATCAGTACCGGGAAAAATGGTAGAAACCATCATAAAGAACAAAATTGCTGAACATGTAGATAGTCATGGCTTAATGGGAGACAGCCAATATGGCTTTAGATAAGGAAGATCTTGTCTTGCTAATCTGTTATGTTTTTTTTGAAGGTGTGAATAAACAGGTAAACAAAATGGTGAAAGAAGAGGGTCTTCCGCAAGAAAAATAGTGAAACAAAGTGTAAGCCAAGGACCAAGGCCAAACAAAGTAAAGTGTATCTGGACTTTCAGAAAGCCTTTGACAAGGTCCCTCATCAGAGACGTTTGGCAAAACTAAAGAGTCATGGGATAGGAGGCAGTGTACTACTGTGGATCAGGAACTGGTTAAAAGATAGAAAGCAGAGGGTTGGGCTAAATGGACAATTTTCCCAATGGAGAAAGGTGAATAATGGTGTACCCCAGGGATCTGTGCTGGGTCCACTGCTTTTTGGCATATTCATAAATGACCTGGAAAGTGGAATAACAAGTGAGGTTATCAAATCTGCAGATGACACAAAACTATTTAAAGTTGTTAAAACCCAAGCGGATTGTGGAAAATTGCAAGAGGATCTTGATAAATTAGAAGACTGGGCATCCAAATGGCAGATGAAATTTAATGTGGACAAGTGCAAAGTTATGCACCTAGGGAAGAACAACCCAAACTATGGTTACACGATGCAAGGTTCCGCATTAGGAACCACCACCCAGGAAAAAGATTTAGGCATCATTGTGGATAACATGTTAAAACCCTTGGCCCAGTGTGCCGCGGCGGCCAAGAGAGCAAATAGAATGCTAGGTATCTTAAGGAAAGGAATGGAAAATAAAACAAAAGATATTATAATGCCTCTATATCGTTCCATGGTGAGACCGCACCTTGAATATTGTGTGCAATTCTGGTCGCCGTATCTTAAAAAGGATATAGCGTTATTAGAAAAGGTCCAGAGAAGAGCCACCAAAATGATAAAGGGGATGGAAGGATACTCCTATGAAGAAAGGCTAAAAAGGTTAGGGCTCTTTAACCTGGAAAAGAGACGGCTGAGGGGAGATATGATAGAAGTCTATAAAAATGAACGGAGTGGAACGGGTAAACGTAGATCGATTGTTTACATTATCAGAATATAGAAAGACAAGGGGACATGCAATGAAGCTACCAGGTAAACTATTTAAGACTAATAAAAGAAAATATTTTTTCACTCAACGTGTAATCAAACTCTGGAATTTGTTACCGGAGGATGTAATAAAGGCTGTTAGTGTAGCTGGGTTTAAAAAAGGTTTGGACAGGTTCTGGAGGAAAGGTCCATAAACCATTATTAAGAAGGGACCCAGGATATCAATGCTTGACCCAGTACAAGCATTGTGGAACCTGTGTCTTTTGGGGAAACTGCTAGGTACATATGACCTAGATTGGCCACTGTTGGAAACAGGATACTGGGCTTGATGGACCTTTGTCTGACCCAGTATGGCATATCTTATGTTCTTATGTGTTTAAAAGACCTTATTAGCAGACCCAACTCAAAGATTTCGGCCGGAGGCCTTCTTCAGGGGTCGTGCCAGGCCCACACCAGCCGGCCGCCAAACCATTTCCGATTCCCTCACCCGCCCCCGCGTCTCATGAGAGCACGTGGCTCGTGCGCAGTGGGCAGTTAGTACAGTTGGAGTTTTTGCTTCCTTCTCCTGTAAAGAAATTGAGGAGAACACTGCTGAAGGCCAATGATCAGCTAAAGGAAAGATAGGATGGAGGACCTACAGCCAGACCTTTTGATGATGATCCTGATCAGTGAAGAATCTGAGGAAGAGAATATCTAGCAAGATTTTTGATTTAAAGGAGTCTTCACACTTAGAAAATATTTTTTTTTGTGGCGTGCCAAATAGGAAACCCAGTGTTCAGAGAACCCACAAGTGTGAGAATATGTGAAGTGTTGTTTATCATATCCCAAAAGATGAGACAAGGAGTCAAGAGATCCTGTAAAAGGACTCCTCAAAGATCCAAAAAGAAGAGGATTCAGAGGAGTAAAGCTGCATCCACAAGGGAGTAGAAAACCAAGAGAAGGATCGTCAAGAGTCCAGTACAAAGTGCTGACTTTTGCTTTTTGTTTCTTTTGTTTTGGCAGATTTGTTTTATCATGTTGTCTGTCTGTGAATTAACAGATAAACTCGTTGAACATTGATTCACCCAGTAAATCAAATTTTTAGCCAAGCTTACTGGAGTGATTGATGGCCTTTTTTTGAATTATGAACCTGGGTAAAGGGCAGAAAGACACTGCTGGTGTACTGTAAGTCATCTAAAAATTAGAGCCTATGAGATAATTCTTCCCTGCCCTCAGGCTCCAAAGCACAACAAATCTCATCTGTGGCCTCTGGAACCCACTACATCTAATTATAGTCACATTTTTCAAACATCCAAATACAGCATAAATCATCATGCTGACAAATACAGATTTATTTTATTGCATTTTTAACTTTCCTTATCAATCCAAGAAGACTGTCCAAAGCATATTAAAGCTTTATATAGTATAATTCATAAATAATATAAAATTCAATTGATTTCATATGACAATACAAGTGTCATTTATGACACAATTGTTAAGTAAATGAAAGTAAATACAAAGATGTACACAATATCAGCAGTAGTGCTACATTTGCTTGGTTGAGAATGATTTCAGCCAAAACATGAAGTCCAGATATAAATAGGGCATGTAAGTAGGAATTTAGATATCCAGATTGTGAGTGCACAGTTCTGCAAGTATTTTACGAAAGGCTTACTGAATGCAGAATCTTTTGGTTTCCATTGGTATGATGGAGGATGTTCTGCAGCTGGGCATTAAGCTGTTCCAAGACAACTTTGTGGCAAAGTTGTTTAAAGCAGCTTTCTTGATTATGCTCTTTGGCACATTTCGAGTTAGCGAGATAATAGCCAAATCTAAAGGGGATCACAAGGATAGCACCTTGCAGCAAGAAGATGTGCAAGTGTACGGAGATAAAGCAAAACTCTACCTAAGAGGGTGCAAGACAGACAAAACTGACAGAGGGAAGCTATCTTGTTTGTAGAGAAGTGATAAAGAGTCTATTTGCCCAGTATGCGTAATGGTGGAATATATGCAAATTTCTAAGAAAAATCTCGTCCAAAACTCACATAACAAAAACAGCCAACACAATACATCCCAAAAATAAGACCCTACAGAGACTCTATCTGCTCTTTGAACCAGGAGACTTTCGCTCAGCACTCCAAGTCCTTACTCTCCCTCATGCTGACCACTGCAATAATATATATCAGGGCCTACCACAGGCCACCCTCCTCCCCCTCCAATCTGCTCTCCACACAGCTGCACGCAGCATACAGAATGCTACTAAATTTGACCAAATTAACCCTAAAGCAGCTCCACTGACTGCCTCTCACAAGCAGAATTAAATGTAAGACTTTGCAACTAACCAGGGGCGGCTCAAGGCAATCTGCTGAGGTGAAGGATGAGATGGCGCCCCCCCCCCCCCATAGAGGGGGCAGGGCTTTTTCAAAACTCCAATCAGGGACTGAACCAAACCAAAAAGCTGATTAGATTATATGGAGGAAATGCAAGATGTCTGAACACCAAGGAACTAAAAGAGAACGAGAACCACAGCACAGATTATATAAAACTAAATTATAATTTATTTTTATTTTGTTGTTATAAACTGCGTTATGATTCTTGCTTTTTCTTTTTCAACATATATCTTGCATCCATAGAACCCCCTTCAACAGTAGGTGCAGAGCAGAACTATGACATTCACCCACAGAACTCAATATCTTAAAAAAAATCTGATTCTGATCATCTCACTAACAACAACAAACATTCTCCAGTACCAGGCATATCGTGAACTAATACAAAACCCTACAACAAAGTCACTAAGTATCTACAGAGCAAATCTACCATACCATATCAGCGCCAACTTCCAAAACTCACATAAGGAGCCCATCCAAAAAAAGTGTCACTGTAAATACTTTAGCGGACCCTGGAACATCCATACACCTATTTGAAAAGCTGAACAAGTCAAATTACTACAGTACAGTATAGATCTTTATGTACAAACTCCATATTAACAGAACACCTGGCCTCAGTCACACACTCAGAACACAGACCCTCATCAAGTACAGAATAAGTAACCACAATCTAAAGTAAAAATAAAAATATGTAGACAAAATTTAAACTGAAACCCCAAGAAGCCAGATTCCTCAAGCAGTGCAACATCAGATAAATAAGTTATGCAGTTCCCCCATACTGTGTAAAATATAAAGATAGCACAAAATCCAATCACTAAAATTAAATAAAATTATTTTTTCTACCTTTGTTGTCTGATCATTTTATCCTCTGATCGTGCTGGTCCTGATCTGAGGCTTCTGCTTTCCTGTCTTCTCTTAGCTGTCTTTCTGTGGTCTATGGTACATCTGCCATTTCTTATCTCTTTTGTTTTCTTCATTTCTTTCCATCAGCCTATTTCCACTCCCAGTAACCCTTCCCAGTATCAGCCCCTTTCCAGTCCTTCCTCCCAGTACCTTCCATGTCAACTTGCATTCCCATGATTGCCACTGGCATCCATTTCCTTCCAGTCCCCCTCCTTCCCCACTGTCTAGCCCCTTCTAGTCCAAATACCAATGCAGCCCCTCTCAGCATCCACTCCCTTACAGTCCTATTCTCCCATCCTCTCGCATCAGTCCATATGTAGCCCTAGCACCCAGTTTTCTTCCAGGGCCAGCAGCTCTATCCTCCCCTCCCCACCATCAGCCCATTCCCAGTTGAAGACCCCAATCAGCTCACTTCCAGTGCTAGTCCACTCTCAACCCCATTACGAGTGCTAGCCTTCCCTAATCAGCCCATTATCAGTCCTATCCTCCCATCAGCTCATTACCAGTACTAGCCTCCACTAATCAGCCTATTTACAGCCCTAGCCCCCCTGATCAGCTCATTTCCAATGCTAGCCACCCATCAGTACATTACCAGTCCTAGTCTCCCCTAATCAGCTCATTTCCAGTGCTAGTCCCCCCTCAGCCCATTACCAGTGCTAGCCCCCCTAATCAGCCCATTATCAGTCCCAGCCCCCCCTCGATCAGTCCATTCCCAGTCCTAGCCTTCCCTAATCAACTCATTACTTCTAGTCCCACCTGATCTGCCCATTACCAGTGCTAGCCCCCCCAATCAGCCCATTATAATCCTAACCCACACTGTCTCTCTCCCTTGTCCAGCATTTATCCTCTGTCTGTCCAGTATTTCCTGTCTCTCCCCTTTGTTCAGCATTTTCCCCCCCAATCTCTCCCCTTTGTCTAGTACTTGTCCCCTTATCTCCCCCTTTGCCCAGTATGTCCCCATCTTCCCCTTTGTCCAGCATTTATCCCCTCTCTGTCCAGTATGTCCATCTGTCTTTCTCCTTTCTCCAGTATTTGCCCCCATGTCTCCCCCCTTTATCTAGAACTTGTCTCCTTGCCTCCTCCTTTGTCCAGTATGTCCCCATCTTCCCCTTTGTCTAGAATTTTCCCCCGTCTTCCCCTTTGATCAGTATTTGTCCCGTCTCCCCCTTTGTCCAGCATGTCCCTGTCTCCCCCTTTGTCCCCCCATCTCTCACCTTTGTCTCTCCTTATCCTCCTCCTGTCCCCACTCCCTCCACCTGCACCTCTGATCCAGTGGCGGCAGGGGCATTCTGGCTGTTTTTATTTTAGATTTTGCCGCCTCTGGCCTGCCTCTGCCCTGCCTCTGCCTTCCTGCTGCTTGCAGCAAAAAACCAAAAAGCGTCAGGAAGGCAGAGGCAGGCCAGAGACTGCAAAATCTAAAATAAAAACAACTGGAATGCCGCCGCCACCGCACAAATCAGCCTGATCGCTTGCAGGATCAGGCTGATTTGTCTGACACTGGCGGCACTCCGGCTCTGTTTTAATTTTAGATTTTTCAGCCTCTGGCCTACCTTTGCCTTCCCATGCGGAAAATCAGAGGCAGGCCAGAGGCTGCAAAATCTAAAATTAAAACAGACCCGGAGTCCCTCCCCCAACAGAGTGCCACCTGAGGTGATCGCCTCAGGTGGCCTAACAGAAGAACCACCCCTGCTGCCAGGTACTTGTGGCCTGGATTGGCCACTTTTGGAAATAGGATACTGGACTTGATAGACCTTGGTCTGATCTAGTAAGGCATTTCTTATCTTCTTATGTTCTTACTTGCGCTGAGCCATTATGTTAGTTTCTGCCGACAATGTGTGTGAGTTCTTTCTCTCATCTCACTCTGGAGGAAAGTATAATTTTGGGAAAGAAATCCTGAAAACCTAAGATTAATGGAAAAAGCATGGAACTTGTTCCCTGGTTCAGCTGGAAAGTAGTCATATTATTTTTGTTTTTCTGTCACTCCAGCTTTACTTTCTACTGCCAGTACATTGTCTGCATGACTGCCAGTAGAAAGAGAAGCTGGAGTGAGAGGAAGCCAGAATAGCACATGCTTGATCAAGAAATGAAAACATATCCTGTGATCCTGCAAGGGGAAAGCATGAATTTATTGGTTTGTCATCGACAATTGCTAAACACATGTGGTTTAAATTATCAGTATATTAATGTTGTCACTGTCTTCCTATATTGTGACAATTCTTTGCGTCAACATTATACCAATTTTGTTTATAGTTTCTAGATGTACATTGACTGTATGGTCATCATGTTTTTGATTGCTACATTCTGTACAAAATATTTCTCCTGCATATTTTTTCAGTGAGTAAAATACTTTTGAGCTATCTGAACAGCAGGGTGTTTTGCTTTTGAGCCATATCTAAAATTTAGCATGCTCTTGGACTATCACAGTCTGTTCATATGATACTATAGTAAATATTTACTGCTCAGTGGTTATTTTTATTCTGGTTATGTATTTGCCTCTTCACTGCAATTTTCTTTTAATACTAGACTTCAACGAGAAATACTAGCATCATGCAGAGTTCACAACGGTATTTTGGGAAAAAGAGGGTATAGCCAGCATTAATAATTATGAGGGAGGGGATGCCAATCTATAGGTTGCAGGGGGGTGCCAGAAATCCTAGCACTGGCCCTGATCATGCCAACATTTAATGTGCATTCTCTGCCGCAGAACACTAGTATTTTAAAAGACAAGTAGGGGCCTACTTATCTCTGTAAAATAGCACCTATGTAGGTACCTCTGTAAGTGCCTACTCATGGCACCATACTATAAAATTACTTTCTACATATCCATAGAATTTCCGCGGTTTAGCAGCCTCTTTCCTATGAAAGTTTACTATGACTGCAACTGAGATCCATAGCAAACCCACTTAAAACTGTTACGGAGCCAGCAGGAATAATATAACTATACCTCTAATTTTTTAAATTTCACTTTATTAAATATTTTATCTTTTTTCCATTTATGCAAAGTGAAGTAAAGCTGAATTAAAAGTATTAAAATGTATTATTGAGATATAGTTATCTTGATGGTTTTCATGAAATTCATAATAAATTAGCTCTTTTGCATGCCTTTGCATTGCAGAAATTCATTATTTATTGTGATAAAGAACCAGGAGGCAGACCCCAATGAGTGTTCTGTAGGCTGCTGTGTAACAAAAAGATCCACCTTAAAAATAAGAGTGAATCCTGGAGCCAGGTCCCCCTTAAGGACAAAGTATACAGGTGGGGGCTCTGATCAAACATTCCCACTGGAAGGAACTACATTTCCCATGAACCCATGGGTTGAGGATAGTAAAGTAAGGTGGTAGGTGGAGCCATAGGTTTAGAGCCAGGAGAACTCATTAAGAATGATGGCCCCAGTGTTAAAAGGAGAATGTTGCCTGGGGGTGAGGATGTGAAACATTGTGCTGAGAGCCAAAGACAAAGAAAAATCCCCCCCCCCCCACACCTCCGCTGTATAAGGAGGACTTTGTGCACAAGAGGAGGAAAATATGCAGACTGAGTAGCAAAGCAGGAGCATGCAGGTCTGTGATATTTATTTTTATGTTCTCACCGTGTTAGAAAGAGCAAAATTCTCTGAATGCTAATGGGAGGTTGATAGCACTTTTTGTGTCTGTTGAGCTAGTAAGGCAAAAATAATTATTTCACCCTGTAATTTAAGCAGTAAAGGCTTTAGCACAAAGTGAAAATCAGTGCTGAGTTTGGTTTAAAGAAAAATATTGACTGGATTGTTTGGTCTGCAAATGTCTGCATGACTGGCAAAAGTTGTTCTGAACTGAGACTCTGAACTCTGGCAGGGAGTCAGGCTGAAGCCTCAGTGGAATACAGAGTGGGGCTGTGCTATATTGAAGTTGGGCTGCACCAAAGTTTTAGAGTGGAATAACTGCTTGGAACATGCATAGTTTTGTCTTCATAATATTGCTGTCGGGACTAAATGTGCTATCTCTAGAGCACTAGATAGACTATGGAAAACTGTTTAAAATTTAAGAAGACCTATGTGAAAGGCAAGCTACCAGAACTAACCCGGAGGAAGTGTCCTGCGACATTTGAAGTTAAATAAACATTTGTACATAGTAGTCTGGGTATGAAATTGAATGGACTGAAATTCATGTATAGCTTTATAAACAACACTTTGTATTGAAAAATGCAAGAAAACCTGAAAGGTTTTGCACTTTTTAATGAAATTGTCTGCCTGAAGCCTTGCTTCTGAATAACATTTGCTAATACATCTGTTCATAGACATTAAATTTACTGTTTTAGGGAATGTCATCCCTAATTATGTTTGGCATGTAGGGTGAGCAGACCTGTCTGCCACCTTTCTCCTTGTAGTTCATGGTAAGGTGGGAGGGGGCTAACTGCATGACTGGACTGACACATTGTCTATGGCACTGCTGAGCTGCGAGATTGCTCCATGCCACTTTCAGTTTTAGTAACCAAGAGGCATGCTGCTGCTGTCCAGAGGGGAGATAAGCACCATGCCATGACCGGCATTCCATTTTTAAAATACATTCTTAATTCCTTGAAAGTATGTAAACTTTCTATACAATGATCAACAAGAGGTGCCATCATAATGTTGCTTTTAATGCAACTCTTCTGTTATGCCAGCTTGTAAGGGTTTCCCCAATGGGACATGTGTATGGGCTTTCATGGCGTATTTGAGTGCATGCCTTGGTAGCACTGTGCTGTACTCACAAAGTATGTGGGACACTCAAGATGCCATGAACATTGGCCTGCTTCTTGCAACAGTGTCCATCTTGGTTTATAGGTCTATACCTTATGCAGGGCACATTTGGTACTGCACTACAATGGGTCCATTCAGCTGCATGCTGGGAGTAGGCTGACAGCTGTAATTATGGTGAGCATGGTTCTCTGTAGTTGAGGAACACATGCATATATACAGCCTTTTTATGTCATGGAGGCTATAATAAGCAGTGCACAGTGACACAGTCATGCTCTCCTATGTAGCTTCTACATACTCATGTGTTATGCCATTGGATGAAATAGTGTCTCTCATCTTCTGCTTTGGGCGATGCTGGCATGCCAATGAGCTTCTATAGAGTACTGCTCTGGAGGAGGCACAGGGCTTTGTACTGATGGGATAAAGGTGGACCCAGGTTTCCTGTGGCTTTGGAACACAGTCTGAGTGGTGTCCCATTTACAGCATCCCCTGGTATAGGTGCATCTGATAAGGCATGTTCCAGCAATATGGATGTATAAGCACCACACCAGAGAGCCATTCTAGCATTCTAGAACCTTACCTATTGTGTCCCTGTCAACGGTATGTGCCTTAGTTTCCCCATGGTTTCTGTCTCCCCACAATGGTCAACATGTTTGTGAGCGTGTGTGGGCTGGGAGGGGGGGGGTATCATCTCTCTATTTGATGTGTCATGGAGCCCAATTTCATAACATGCACGTCTGGCCTGCAGACACATCTAAATCACAGACGGGCCCCCTTTGAACCTAGCTCCACATCTGCGGCTCTAGACATGCCTGTGGGCTGGAATTGGGGAGGTAGATGTGTTTGACATGGCATAGGCACAAGTGCTATTCAGCCGGCACATACACGCATCTGGCATGCGGCCCACACTTGTGTGCAGGCACGGGCCATGCTATTTAATGGAGAAACACATCCCCTGTCAATATTATCGGATACGGGTAAAAGTTTTGGATGTCACCATGCCCACTGTATTCTGAAAAGTTATGTTTCAGATCCTTCCCATTTCCACAATGTACCCGTGAACGCCATGCCCCTCAGGGGAAAATGTGCATTTCCAGAGTTGCCCTTCACATTAACAGTAGTATGCTGATGCAAACTAGACATAAATACCAATGGTAGCTGGTTGCTACAACCTAGATCACATACCAGTCCTATATAGGCCCTGAAAAGTGCCAGGTAATTCCAGTGCACCCTAATATAAGAGAATGTAAGTATGAGCATGTATGCCAGGACATACCTTGCATCAAATGGTACTTGGCAGTAAGAACCGGCCCCAGTGATTCCTATCTTGATCATCCCTATAATCATGCTTCAAACTGCTAAGGATGGACTCATACCAAGTGCTCCAAACCCAAAACTCATATTACAGTTCCCAAAGGATGCATAATATTGCTGAGTAACAAATATATGCCCCTTTTGTGCCTATGGCTCTGCACTACCTTTCCCTTCTTATCTCTCCCTACACCCCAACTCGATAACTCCATTCTTCTGTTAGATTGCTTCTATATGTGCCCTTCTCTTCTACTGCCAAATCCCAGATTTTGCTCCTTTCACCTTGCTGCTCCCCATGCCTAGAACAAACTACCTGAGTCTGTACATCAGGCTTCTTCCCTGGCCCTTCCCAAATCCAGGCTGAGTGCTCACCCCTTCGTTGCTGCTTTTGGATCTGATCCACGTAAGCTCCCTTGTGTTTCCTTACCATTCCCCATAAATGTATCCTGTCCACAGCTGCTTTGTTGTCTGTTGTGACTAAATTGTAAACTCTGCTGAGCAGGAACCATCCTTTCCGTGTGTTTGTGCAGCACTGCATATGCCTTGTAGCACTATACAAATTATTCTGGCTTACAACAAAATATTTTTTTCTTCATCAAAAGTGAAATCAGGTTTTCCTAAAGAAGATTTTCATGCTGATTCTAAATCTGTAATGTTTTTCTCTAGCGCGTAGCATTTTAGAGAGATCATCCATATCGTAAACATTGGAAAAGTCAGATGTCTGATGTGCTAATAACTATATTTGGCATGTTTGCTTTTCAGAAAGGCACTAAAAGTATTTTACAGAAGACTTTCTGCTGTGTAATTTGTCAGAATTGTCACGATACAACATCCAGCAGTAATCTGCCATCATGCTCTTTTCCCAGAATCGTTGGTAATGTTTTTCCATGGCCTGAATGTCTTGGTGAAACCTCTCACCCTGTTTGTCACTCACTTCTCCTAAGTTTTGTTGAAAAGAGTGAAGATGTGAGTGCATGAAGTGCATTTTCAATGACATGAGGCAACCAAGTTTACGATATGCATCAAGTAACCTCTGTACGCCGTCAACATAAACTGGTGATTTGTGATTACCCAGAAAGTATTCACAGATCCACTTAAAGACTTGTCATGCTTCAAGTTCCAAAGCATCCTGGCATTTTTCAAATTCTTCTTCCACCATCACCTGTTTTATTTGTGACTCCACAAAAATGCTTTCTTTCAGTTTTGCCAAAATATAAAGTCAGATCAAATAGACAACACAAAGGACAAACATTACAATTAATACAACAGGACAATATTTTTGTAGGAACGCTCGTCAGGTCAGGGGACAATGAAACCCCGTCGAATAACAAATTTCTCCCTTTAATCTTAAATAACAATGTGCAGACCGTTTAAAACAGAACTTCAGACATGTATCCACAAAGCTACATTGCTAAGAATCAAAAAATTAGAACTAAAGTTCTTAAACTCAGACTTAGCTGGCAGTTGGATCCCAGATAGGAGATGCCGTGTAGATCGTAGCAATTATAGTTGAGTCAAGAAACCATTCATCCCCCGCAGGGGTAGGAAGTGTTATTGTCCCCCGTCGGGGTAACTACAGAGCAGCTTACTCCCCTGTCGGGGCATGAATGGTTTCCTGACTCAACTATAATTGCTACGATCTACACGGCATCTCCTATCTGGGATCCAACTGCCAGCTAAGTCTGAGTTTAAGAACTTCGGTTCTAATTTTTTGATTCTTAGCAATGTAGCTTTGTGGATACATGTCTGAAGTTCTGTTTTAAATGGTCTGCACATTGTTATTTAAGATTAAAGGGAGAAGTTCGTTTTTCGACGGGGTTTCATTGTCCCCTGACCTGACGAATGTTCCTACAAAAATATCGTCCTGTTGTATTAATTGTAATGTTTGTCCTTTGTGTTGTATATTTGATCTGACTTTATATTTTGACTATTTGGAGCACTAATCAAAAATATTTGGGTATATATTTTTCTTTCAGTTTTGCAGCAGTGTTCTTTGGAAATTTAGAAAAAAGTTACTGAAATCCTTTTAAATTTGTTTGCGCCATTCTTTTCACTAAAGTTTTTTCATTAAACACAATTTTATAAGAAGGAAACAAAATGTTTGCTGGATCAACTAATGGAACATGATTGATACTGCTGCTTCCTGGATTATAGGCAGTTCTTAAAGGCCATTCGTGAACAGCCTAATGATCTTTGACAGCGCAACTGTCCCAGAGATAGAGAAAGCAGCAATTTTTGGTAAATCCACCTTGCATGCCATCAGCATGCAAATAGTCTTAAGATCACCATAAATCTTTGGCTAGTAATTGTCATAGCATATAGATCAGAGCAATATCTGCAGGTTATCATATGTCTCCTTGAGGTGGACAGTGTGCAATTGGAATAGATGGCTTTATGTATGTTGTCATTATGAATAAGACGGTCTTGAGGCTTTTTGTTGAAGAATCAATGAAGAAGTGCCATTCTGATGGTCTGTGTACCTGTAAGAGGGCCCCAAATAGTCTGTCAATATCATTGCAATAACATACTGGACCATCTATTTTAAAGAATTCTCAAAATTATGATTGTGCATGCAATATTAGCAAATGAGAACATTCTTTTGAAATAAGTTCTTTTTCCCTCAGCCTTGAAGCAAGAAGTTCCACTTTAGCTTTTGAGAGTGCCAAGTCTCGTATAAGATCACTAAGCTCTTCTTGGCTGAATTTCTCTGGGTTGCGATCGCTTTCATCTGGCACATAGTCTGCATTTTCTGATTCTTTAGGTTGGCCGCCACTTGCTCCTTCATCTAAATCCATTTCAGATGGTACAGAAGACAGCCCATCCTGTGGAGGAACTGGAACAGGAAATGTTTAGTCCTGTGGGACTGGTCGCATTTCAGACATAAGATATGGATACACAATGTTGTGCTTGTTCTTTGCAGAGAAACTCGTGATATTAACCAGACAAAAATAGAAGTCATCCTGATGGTTTCTTGACTCCCTCCATGTCATTGGTACAGCAAATGGCATCGGAGAGCAAAGGGAAAAATGTATATGCAGAGGACAAGTAATTAGGTTTGAGGACATAAAGAGGGTATTTTTTTTTTAGCAGCAAATTTGAAGAAGTCAGAATAATAGGGAGCTCATTTATGCTGTCCACAGGGAGACCAGCAATTTGCTATCTTAGAAGATTGAGCACCAGTTTCTAAGATGTTATAACAATTTATTTAATTTGGAGGTGCAGGATGGTCAGTGGACATGCATAGACTTCCTGATTTCGTTGTATGGTCCAAAGTTATCAAAATAAGATTTTAATGGTTATTTTAGCAGCACTATTCATGCTTTAGACATTCAAAAACAGGCATGTAGATTCCAAAGTATGGAGAAATCCCCAGATCCATTTTAGAAGTTGACTTTGAGGATGTCCCCAGGACAAAGATGTCCAAGTCTAAAAGGGGGCATGGAGTAGGTATATCTGGAGTGTTCCCAGATCTTGGACATTCACATCCAATTTCAGAAACACCCTGGATGTCCTAAACCACATCCACACCTATACCTGCTCATGGCATGCATAGACATTGAAAAAATGCTTGCTTTGTCAGATAGACATCTGGAGGGGGTGGAGAACCGTATTAGTGCCATTGAATATCCCATTCAGTGGCATTTACATGGTTTACAGGCCTGTAAACCATGCAAATGCCTTATGAATATCTGGCCCAAAGTAAATAAGTTGTCAGCATATGCTGATAATGTGTTGATATACTGTATCTCTTAAACCAGAATCTACTTTTTAAGGCCTGATCCAGACTATTGAAAAGTTTGATGCATTTGTTGGGTATAAAATCAATTAGTCAATCTGAAAATCTGCCTTTGAATGTTTATTATAATAAAGAAATTGTGTCAGAGTACTCATCTCAAAGGTGCGCAGATGCTATGAATTTTTTTGTATAATATTGAAGAAAACAAAGCACAATTGCTTCATGCTGTCCATGAGATGTTTGTTAAATGGTCTCCCTTGTATTTTACTTGAGGGGTCAGGATTGAAGCTGTTAAGATGCCAATTGCTCCAGTGATTCCATATCATCTTGGTATGATCCCTAAGCAATTCACAAAGAAAGTTTAGATTGAGTTAGACAGAATTCTCGTTGAGCTTTTATGGAAAAAGAAAGCAGCACTTATAGCAGTAAATAAGCTGCAGCAGCCCAGGGAGTATGGGGAAGTCAATTTTCCATTCTGCCTACAATATCATTATGAATTTATTTTGCATCAGGGGATGTTCTGGATCTGCAGTATGCCTGATAAACCTCCTGGTTGGTTTCAGCTAGAAATTACTTAGTGGTGCTTTTGAATTTGGTTTATTTGGTGAACATGCAGAGCTTCCATAGCAGTTGTGGATACACCCAGTTCTTTCAACTTAAGGCCTTTGAAACCTTTG
The DNA here is from genome assembly GCA_033557465.1 of Ichthyophis bannanicus. NCBI lineage: Eukaryota > Metazoa > Chordata > Amphibia > Gymnophiona > Ichthyophiidae > Ichthyophis > Ichthyophis bannanicus. The sequence continues at coordinate 219,647,208 of CM066036.1, forward strand.
GATAAAGAACTTCAAGTTAACCCGTTTTGGACAGCTTGCATATTCATTCTCTGTTCTGGATGATTTATTAGATTTGTTACACTCAAACAACTATGAAATACCGGCAATAATAAAAAAATATAAAAACTTTGCAGAAAATAGAAGTTTCACATAGTGTATGCTTTTCATACACTGGTCCAATATAGTATATTGTCTGTCTTCAGAAAAGATAGGATTTAGTTCCAATATTCATTGACATAAACATACTGTATGGTACTATTGAAACTGCAGTTTTCATTTAAAACACTTTATTATGATATAATATAGTTTCTCAACAGTCCATTCTGACGGCGGAATATGATACACGTGAAAACACTCTGATGCAGTGCATCGATATTGCACCATTGAAACACCTAGAACAGAATGCTTGTCAGCAATTAGTTTCGACAACATATTAGCCCAGCGTATGAAAAACATACAAGGCCGATATACGCACCAATAACTCTGACACTAAGTAACTTACAGTTATCTAAACCTATTTTCTAAAGTCTACAAATACTTCTATTTGCAAAATAGTAGCTATTACAGCATTATAAACTACTTACTATTTTTTGTGATCTTTTTATGTTGAGCCGCCAGTACCGTCAAAATCAGCAAACTTTGAATACCTATTAAACTAACTAGATCTCAGATAAACAATCTGTATATAACGCTTTTTGACATAATGATAATAGCTAAACATAGTTCCATTGAATTTATAACCATTAATTAGTAAACAGTTGAGTAGTAAGCATGGAAACCTTATGTATGTAAAACATACGCTGGTTGAAAACGTGAAGCGCACTCGTCAGTTTCTCATATGGTGTAATCTATGCTTCAAAGTAAATAAAATGATGATAATTTGGCTCTTAGGGATGCAATGGGGATATGGGAGGCAGGGGGGGGTTGGGAGGAGGGGCATCCTCATAAATGACCATTTAAGGTCCTTCCAAGAGCTTTGTCATAGATACAATTTTCATTTTTCATGGTGTTTCAAGTGGTTGTGTAGCAGCTGATAAGCATGCAATAAATAATACCAGGAGTCAGTTCAAAGATCCAAGCCAATTTATTGTGCACAAGGCTCAGAGAGTCAAGCTTCAAAAAGGACTGAGCAAAGCTTTTACAGAAACATATATTCATTTTATACAATTCTTTTCAGTTTGATACATGCAGACTTTCTATTGGTCCCAACGCCCCCTGCACCCATCCAATCAGGGACCCTCTCTGGACCTAGCACCCTGCTCCCTCCTCTAGGATTGTTCTGACAATGGCACAGTTTCTAGGTATTGATACAATTCTACTGCAAGGTCATTAGGCTCAGAGAATGTGAGAATGCAGAACACTGGAATATATTGTCATGGCGCAAGGCAAATAGTGCCTAGAAAAATAGAGGAAAATGTCCAGGGCAGTTTTAGAACCGGCAGTGCAAAGCACATGGCTAGGGGTTGCTACGGGCAACCAACCAAAACAAGAGCACCGGCTGTAGGAAAACGCCCTGGAGAAGCATTACATCATAGCTCATCAGAGAGGCAGGAACAGCTGCAGGGATTTGAGCTAACAAGGGACTCAAGAAATGACGCACTTAAAATAAGGTCAGTCTTGAGCAAAGCAGTTCCAGATTCAGTTCCAGATACAGAGACAGATGCAGATTCAGACGCAGAGTCAGATTCTGATCAAGCAGGCAGAAACACAGACACAGGAGAAAGACACACGGAAAGGACCCGTGGGAAAGGAAAGAACAGAGCTTGTGAGAGCCAGGATATATACCTGAGAGCTTCTGACGTGGATTCCATCTGCACCTCAGAGGAGTTTGTACCGGAGGAATTACCCGAGGTTAGTGCTGGAAAGTCAGGCTGCACTGAACTAGAGTCCAGCTGGGGACCGAGAGGGATTCCATTCAACAAACCACGAGGAGTTGGGAGAGGGAAATACCACGAGAGCAGGTACCTGGGGAGCAAAAGCTCTTATCCTAAAGATATTTCTCAGCTAAGAGAGAGACGTCCTGTGAGGGGAAGTGAAAGAGAGAAAAGTTTCAACTTCCCGGTTGCAAAGCGTTCAGGCAGAGCTCAGCCTGGGGAAAGACATATTACCTGTAATAGAGGGGCACTGGATTTTACTTACAATAGTCCTGAAGTGTATGGCCCTATAAGGGGAAAATCCACAGTGCACGGTAAGCTGCCTTTCTACATTGATAGAGGGGAGAGAAGTCTTGGCCAGGAAGAGGAGAGATTTCTAAACGCTGATACACCCTACAGCCTTACCAAAGATAATAGCCAGGAAGTTCATGAAGACATGGAATGTGACTTCTGTGCAGAGATTTCAGATGATTGTAAAATGGACTGTACATTGGTGTTTTCCGACAGTGTGACCTCTTTCTGTTAAAGCCTAAGAAAGCCTGCTAAAGAGAAATCTGTGTAGGAGCACAGATTTCACTCAATAGCTTTTTGTGAAAGAAAAAGCCTGTTTTCCCACTTTTGTTTCTTTAACGCTGACAAGAAGCATTTTCTTTGTATTTTGTAGTCCCCTATTTGTGTTATGCCAGTATGATGGTTTAATTTCCTTTGTATCCTGTTTGCAAGAATTCTCCCGGGAAGGGAAATAAATACCTCTTTATAAGCCTAGCTGCTCGCTCCACAACTACACTCTTTATTTGAAAAGCTAGTGGGACTTCACCTCCCAGGGGGCACTACGTTGTCCCTGCTACCTAAAGAAGAGGGCCACACCGAAACCCCAGGCTTCCGCCTCCGGGGTAGTAGGTGCGTGACAATATCTATAAGAAATGAATAGAGGATTCATACAAACTTATCAAAAGCAGTTTAAAGCGGATTCTCAAACTTCTACTGACTTTGGTCTTTCTCAGCATTTATTATTTCCAAGTGGGGGTGGGGAACCCAGGCCTAGTTTACAGGCCTCTCATATGTTCTACAGGCTATTATAGGCCATAGCCTACCACATTCCCCCCTTTGATTATTCTAATCCGCAAGTGAGAAAGGGTGAGAATTAAATCACATATTATACTTGCGTAAAAGCATCATTTTGGGGTATAGGGTAATATTGCCACATAGCTAATACTTTTGTAGCTGCCTTCCATTCTGCAGTGCTATCAATTGCTGCTAGCTTTACTCGACTGTGATGAATCCAGGGTTCGAGTTCTGCAACTTTAACTGCAGTTGGGGTTGAGAAGATAACAACATAAGGTCCCTTCCAATGCGGTATCAACGGTGTCTTTCTCCACTCTTTAATCCACGCCGAGACTCTAGGCTTGAGAGGATGCAGGGGTTCTGTTAGATGGATGGGCAGCTGATCTTGTACCCATGTATGAAGACTCTGCAAAACAGAACTTAAAACCAATAGTTCTTATCTAGTAATTTCAGATCCAATCTGTTTCATATCTCCTTTTATTCCTTGTACAATAGGCGGGGGTCGCCTATATAGAATCTCAAAAGGGGAAACTCCTAAAGACTTAGTAGGGGCTAAGCATATCCTAAGAAGGGCTATAGGAAGAACCTGGGGCCACTTCAGGTGAACCTCTTGACAAAGTTTAGACAACTGAGATTTCAGGGTTCTATTCATATGTTCTACTTTTCCTAAATTCTGAGGTCTGTAGGTAGTATGCATCTGATAATGTCAATATCTCGGGATCATACTTAATGGACTCGCCTCCTGAGGTTATCAACCCTCATTCTTTGTACAGGACCCCATGTGCGTGCAAGGTTGTAAGGGCATACTTGGAGCCTGTGTACACATTTAGACAGAGCCCTTTTCCTATTGTCAGTGCTCTAGTGAGAGCTATCAGTTCAGCTTTCTGTGCTGAAGTCCCCGGGGCCAGAGATGAGGACTCAACTACCAGGTCAAGGGTCACCACTGCATATCCGGCACAACAATGTCTACAAAGAAAGTCCATTCAGGGTCCTCCAGAGGGACATCAGTCAAATCTAGGTGACTTGAAAATACAGTGTCCATAGTTTCTAAACAGTCCTGATCGGGGGGGGGGGGGGGGCAGGACCAATTGGGAACAACGTAGCAGGATTCAGAGCTTGACTGACCTTCAATTGTATCTGGGGGTTTTCACACAGCATACTCTGATACTTCAACATTCGTGAATTTGTTAGCCAGAAATCTCCTTTGTGTTCCATGAGGGTCAGAACAGAATGTGGCACAGTAACTTGTAGATTCTGTCCCAGAGTGAGCTTGTCTGCTTCGCTCACTAGGAGGGAGGTGGCTGCTACTGCTCTCAAGGGGGCCAGCCTTTCACAACCACATCCAACTGTTTTGACAAATAGGCTACTGGCCGTTGCCAAGATCCAAGAGATTGAGTCAGCACCCCTAGAGCATTTCCTTGTGACTCATGAACATAGAGACGGAAAGGTTTCTGGACATCTGGTAGACCCAGAGCTGGTGATGACATCAGAGCGGCTTTTAAAGATCGAAATGCTGCATCCTGTTCAGGTCCCAATTCCAATGGAGACCTCTCCATTCCTTTGGTAGCTTGATACAATGGCTTTGCCAACAGAACAAAATTGGGGATCCATATGCAACAGTACCCTGTGGCCCCCAGGAAGGCTCTCACTTGCCTCCTGGTGGTTGAAGTAGGAATACTGCATACAGCTTCTTTGCGTTCCGGTCCCAAGCGTCGAATTCCGCTGAACAACTGGAATCCTAGATATTTAACTTCAGTCTGACATAATTGCGCCTTGGCTCTTGAGACTTTGTGTCCAGCCTCATTTAGAAGGTGCAAGAGTTCACTGGTGGCTTGTAGACATTCTCTTTCTGAATTGGTGGCTATGAGCAGGTCATCCACATACTGAAGAAGAACCCTTTGTCCTGGGTTCACAGAGTAGCTTGAGAGATCTTGATTCAAAGCAGCACTGAAGAGAGTAGGTGAATTCTTAAATCCTTGGGGTAATTGAGTCCAGGTGAGTTGGCCCCGCCTTCCTGTTGTGGGGCCTTGCCATTCAAAAGCGAACAAATGTTGACTGGTGGGGGCTAGGCGTATGCAGAAGGCATCTTTCAGGTCCAGGACAGTGAAATGAGTAGCCTCAGCGGGGATCAGTCCCAAGAGAGTATAAGGATTTGGTACCACTGGGTGTATAGTTTCAGCTGCATCATTTACCCGCCTCAGATCTTGTACTGGGCGGTAATCTCCTGTCCCAGGTTTCTTGACTGGGAGAAGGGGGGTATTCCAAGGTGACTAGCACTCCTTGAGAAGTCCACACTTTAGCAGTTTCATCAGATAGCAGTGGATGCCTTCAATGGCTGGTCGGGGAAGAGGATACTGCTTCACATGCACTGGTTCCACTCCTGGCTTGAGGGTGACGATGACAGGGGCTATGTTCTTCACTAGGCCAGGTGGATTATCTTCTGCCCATACTTCAGGCGGGGCTATAAGGTTGGTGGGTATACAGGAACTAGCTGACTTGGTTGGAGATGCACTATAGAACCGCCACTCTTCTTCTCGGGGAACTGTCAGCACCATCAGTCTAACAGGCTTTGGGTTCACAGTCATTTGCATTTCTCCCCCTTCAGAAAAGGATATTTGCGCCTGGAGCTTGGCAAGCATATCTTGGCCCAAAAGTGGAATAGGGCATTCAGGCATATACAGGAACTGGTGCATTATTTTCTGTCCCCCTAGTTCACACGTGCGGTTCTGCAGGAAAGGCTTGGTGGCCCTAGCTCCAGTGGCCCCGACAATAGTGACAGTTCAAGAGGAAAGAGGGGCCACCGACCTTGCCACCACTGAATGTTCGGCTCCTGTATCCATCATAAAATCCATATATTGGTCCTCTATTTTCAAACTGACCATAGGCTCCTGGGGACCCAGGGTGAATTTGGAGTCTGGTCTGGCCTAGTCTTCTTCCATGTCATAGCCTGTTGCAACTGCCATTCCTTCAATAGCTTCTTCCCTCTCTTGCTGGAACTGTGCTCAGTTTATTCTTCCACGACTCTGAAATCGACCTCCTGTTCTCCAGGGACTCCCTTCTCCCCTCCTAGGGGTGGAGTCAAGATGCGGGCATTCACTTTTCCAATGTCCTTCTCCTCTGCAATGGGCGCACTAATTTGCACCCAGTGGGGTCCAATTATTTTCATGACCCCTTCCACGTCCTCTGCTCCTTCGGCTAGGAAAACCTCCTCCACATCGTTCAACTAAAGCAACAGCAAGAAGATCTGCTTTCTTCTTCATCTTACTTCACTTTCTCTGTCATGTTCATTTTCATGATTCACAAACACTTTCTGAGCAACTTCCATTAACTGTGCTGTATTCATGCACGCAAATCCATCCAGTTTCTGTAACTTTCGTTTTATATCTCTCTGGGACTAACTGACAAAGGCTGCATTTACCATACGCAAATTCTCCTGGGCTGCTGAATCGTATGGGGTATATAGTGAGGGCTGCCTGCACTATTTGGATCCCACTTGGGGCCATCAAGGCTGATGGGTCTGCATAATACTGTTCATTAGTTCAAACAAATCCTAAGGCTTCTCAGTGTAGGAGGCATAATGCGTCTTTCAGTTCAGTAAATCAATGGTGGAAAAAGGCACATAAACAAGGCTGGTCGGCCCTACCACGACCTGGCCTTCGGTATTAAGGGTGGGTAGGCCCTGGACCTGGCGCAATGGTATAACGTGACCATCCCTTTTACTGGTAGTTGTACTTCTGAAGATAAACGACAATTGGGACTGTCTGGGTTCCACTTCATGTTCTTGGGCGCTGGCTGTGAGTGACCCTGAACTGGCAAATGAATCCCTGTTTGTAGTGTCATCGGTGGACTGTGGCCCACTCAGAGGCACTCTGAACTGAGCCGGGGCTTCCGGTCAAGAGGGGGTGCGGAGGTGGCTGGTGAACTACTTGGGGTACATCTGCAGGGAGGTGTCCCCCCCCCTGCCCCAGGCTCTGCCCGGGGTGGTGGCAGAGCTGAAGGGACTGGCCTATAAAGATACTGGGACGGACAGAGTGGAAATTCTGGGGCAGAATAAATGGGCAGCTTTTTTTTTTTTTTTTTTTTTTTAAAGATCCAGACTTCCGGGCCCCCCTCCCTTGTGGTTGCTACTAATCTCCTACACTGTTCCTCATAGCAACGCCTTATCCAGGAGGGCTTTTTTTTTTCCCCCTCCACAAACAACCAGGAATCTATATAGGGGAATTGATCAGGGAACATTTTCTGTACAACCTGAGAAACACGGGAAGCTATACTCATATCAAAGGTGCCCTCACGGGGCCATGAAGTGACCAACACTGGCCACTCCCTTTCACAGAGCATTCCTAATGGGACGGAGACATTTTAATTCCGTAGTCTCCAGCAAATCCCTTGCTAAAATTCCTAGTCATACATTTCAACAGAATCTGTGTGGACTCCGACCCCCCCCCCCTCCCCCTGTCAGGCTGCATTTTCCTGAGGACTATGAGTCAGAACTATGCAACAATATTCCTCTGGGTGCACTTATTAAAAAACTTAAACAAAGGGTAGGCAGAAAACATAAGCTTAGATTGGTTGTAATAAGCATAATAGATGTGTGTGCTCATTCTAAATAGGAACAATTTAGATAAAGTAAAACTATTATTTTGCAACATGTTATAACAACAATCCCAATAGAAAGAACTATGGCTCCTAACATGACGGCCACAAATCTGTTACATATGACTAGAATAAAAATACTTGGCATGAAACTACTGCCAGCCGTAATCAGCACTTAAGCTGAACAATGTCTCTGCAAAAGAACTTACTTTAAATCTTACAGTTTAGAAAGCAGATATTCAAAGGACATGAAACAGATACCTTTTCATAAAGTTGGTGGATATCTGGAATGCATATACTCCCCTTTTTCTTCTTTGTTTTCTTTATATATATAAACAATAAGTATGTCCTCTATGAGGTCCTTGCCACAGTATATAAAATCCCATTTGACTTTTAATTTTGCTCAATAGCATATGCAATCAAAACCAAACATATATCAAGCATGATTAACTCCTCATTCCCTTAGGATTTAGATCATTTTCAAGTCGTGATCTGGTAACTACTGGCTCGGGATGCTTCATAGTCCTGTCAGGGTTCTTAACCTCTACTTCGTAGGTCAAAGGAAAAACAAAAGCAGTTTCCTTAATTTCTCTATCATTTCCGTTTGGACCATTACAGACAAGTAGGGCTGAGATATAACAAGAACAGTTGAGGAGATCAAAAGGGGTTAATAAGAACTTAACCCTTTCCAGGCTGAGCCCAAAACTGTTGGGATCCAAAATTCTGACTAAACATTCCTACCAAATCATATATAATACATGACCATAGCAGAAGGAACATCACTATTTAAACATATTGAATATGGACTTCCGGTTTTGGCAATGAGCTGACTGGCTGTGTGCTGATCGGCTCCGGGTCCCATACCCCATTTACCTCAATTTCTCAATCTATCGGGGTTGAATGCCCTCTATTACACCAAGGGGCAGCAGGGAAAGTGGCCAGCGTACCTTGGTGCCTTCTCTGGTCGGCGGGGCGCCTCCGATGGCGGCGAAACCATCCCGCAAGACACGTGCCCCGGATCCAAAGATGGCGGAGGGGGCGCCTCGGAGCCCGGGATCGGAGGGCGATCAAGGCATGGTGGAAGAGGTGAGCGCGGCAGTGGCGAGGGCCCTGGATGGTCGGTTCCGGGAATTGGGAGCCCAGATACAATCAGTGGCACAAAGTATCACGGATTTTACTGACCGTATGGAACATGCTGAGACCCGGATCTCTGGCCTGGAGGATGAATAGCACTCTCTCGCAGCCCGCGTGCAAGCCTTAGAAGCGACGGTGAAGATGCAAGGCGAGAAGTTGGATGACTTGGAAAATTAGGGCCGCAGGAAGAATCTTCGGTTCATTGGTGTTCCTGAAAACATCGCTGACAGTGCGCTTCAAGGGTATTTGCAGGTGTGGATGTCTAAGATCATGCCTGAAGCTAGGGAATCTGCAATTGCCCTGGAGAGAGTACACCGGCTGGGCCCTAAGCGGGAGCAGGCCCGGCGGCCCTGTGCAGTCATCGCCCGATTTCTGGACTACCGCCAAAAGGAGCTGGTTCTGAGGGCGGCCCACGGGCATCGGCGGAGGTCCGGGGACGCTGAATCACTGCTGGTTTTCCAGGATTATTCGGCGTTGGTCAGCCAGCAATGTAAGGCCTTCTCACCTGTTTGCGCGCAATTCGCCAGCCGGGGCCTGCGCTTCTCCCTTTTGTACCCTGCCAGGCTGCGGGTGGAGCACCAAGGACAGGCATATCTCTGGGGAACCCCTGAAGAGGCTGGGGCCTTTCTCGCACGCCTTGCCAAGTCGTCAGGAGCTGCTGTGTGAAGTGTGCAGCGGGATGTTTCCTTGGTAGTGTGCAGCGGTGGTTGCGGACCTGATCCGCCCTTCGGCGGTCTCGTCTGCGAAGACTTTATGATCCGGGACACTTATTTTTGGTCCTGGCTTGTTGGGGTGCTTCCCTGAAGGACTGCCCTGATGCCCTGGGGGTCCACTGTCTAGCGGAGCCGGTTGTGTGCTGGCACCGGGGTTTTCCACTCGGTATTGTTGTTTCCCCTCCACTTCTATCTTCACTTTTACTTTTACCTCTCCTCTCTTTTTTTATCCTTATATTCTTTTTATTTTTCCTTCTTTTTACTTTCAATTTTTACCATTAATTTGGATTTCTCGTTGTCATTTTATTTTCTCTTCTCTCGTTTCCTATTTTTCCTCTAACTTTTGCTTATATTATTGCTGCCGGTGCCATCGCATGCTCTGGTTTACCGGTACCAATGTCCGTACTCCCATGTCCCCGGGGACAGGGGTTGCATGGTGCCTGTGATTTATTTATTTTGTATGCTGTATTTTGTATGATTTATTTATATTAAATGCTCTTTCCTGTTGGGAATTGCACGAGGGAGGGGTGATGGGCGCGCACTTGGGGGGAGGGAGGGGTGGGGAACGGTGCTGGCTGGTAAGTTAGGTTCTTCCCTCTCTAGGGCACTCTCCTTCTTCTCTGTCATCATGCATGGAAGGCTGGGATGCTGTGTACGGCACCTTATGCGATTTTTACTGACACCCCTCCCGCACACTCTGTGGTGAATGTCGGGCACCGGGGGGTTCGGGATGTGGGCTTCCTCCGGCCCTCGGTACTGGGTATTGTAGGGGGGGCAGTGTGCTTGGGGGGCAAGGCTTCTCTACCCCTTTGGTATGAGCCTATGGGCTGGTACGGGGGGAGCGAACCTCAGAGGTCTCTGTTTGGGCCCTGGCTGGCTTCCCTCTTACCGTCGGGGACGTCAAAGTGCGCCTCTCTTGTTTCTGCTGACCCTCCCGAGATTAGAAGGAGGGTGGCTCTGGGGCGTGGATTAGGAAAGGGGGGAGTAGGAGTGTGCCCCCTTTCCTTCTTTCTGGAACACCTCGGCCTCCGGAGACGGGTACTCGGGGGTGGGGGGGCCACGGGGCGCTCTGGGCTTTCAGATGGGAGGGAGGAGATCCTCGCAACTGTTAGAGGGATAGGGAAGGGTAGGTGGACTGTAAGTGTTGTGTACGTTGGGGGGTTTGTGGGGTATGGATCCGTTGCCAACAGGAGGTGTCCGACCAGGATTAGACTGGCCGGGCGCGGTAGGGGAGGATGGCTGGGGAGAATGATAGGGGGTAGGGGTGAATGGGGGGGAACAAACGGGGCGATTGGTTTGATTGCTTGGAGGGAGGGGGGTGGGCTAGGGGTGCGGGGGGTAGGGGTGGATGGGGGATGTAGTGTAATAGTCAGTGGAGCAAGGGGCTGTTCGAGTTGGGGGGAGGGGGGGAGGACCACGACTGAGACGGGATACCTGATTGCTTCTGGTGCATTGTATGGAGCGTGCTGGTGTTGTGAATGCGGCCGGCTATGGGGGTCTGGATGGGAGGTCGGTCTGGGGGGGAGGATCCTGAGCTGGGGGGATTCTCGCCACCGTCCGAGGTTGACAGTTCATCTCGGGAGCGGTTCCACCGCAGGGGATCATGACTAGTGGGTTGAAGTTTGCTTCCTGGAATGTATGCGGTATAGGCTCCCCAATAAAGCGCTATAAATTAGTGCAGCAACTTAAAAGAAGGAAGATTGGAGTCGCTCTGTTGCAGGAGACTCGCCAGACGGCGGCTGAACATGCGAAATTAGGTTCCCGCTATAAGGCTCGGGTGTATGGTGCCCCAGCCGTCGGGAAAAAGCGGGGGGTGGCCATTTTAATAGCCCAATCGGTGGGTTGGGTTGAGGAGTCGGTTGATTTTGACCCGGATGGGCAGTATGTTCTGGTACGGGGCCTGCTCGGGGGAATCAAGGTTGTCTTGGGCTCAGTGTATGCTCCCAATGTTTATGAGTCTGGTTTTTATCACATTTTAGAACGCTTGGTGGCGGAAGCTGCGGGGCACCAGGTAATCTTGGGCGGGGACTTCAATACCGTCCTGACTGATACCGTGGACAGGTCTCGGCAGCTGGGGGGCAGGGACCGCAGAAGTCAGCGACGACTGCTGGGAATATGCAAAGCGCACCACCTTTTAGACATCTGGAGAGTGTTACATCCTGGAGAAAGGGAGTACACCCACTTGTCTCGAGCCCACAACACTTGGTCACGCATAGACTATTTTTTGGTTTCGGAATCCCTGTTCAATCGAGTGGCGGCGGCGGAGGTTGGGCTTCCCGTTATTTCTGATCATGCTATGGTCACACTGGAATTCCGTAACCGTGCTCCTCTCGGACATCAGTTTTGGCGCTACCCTCTGGAACTAAGTGGAGAACGCTACATTTGCGGGATACCTTAAGGATAGGTGGAGAGCTTATGAAGAAATTAATGATACTCCAGAGACGTCTCCAGCCCTTCTCTGGGAGGCGGGTAAGGCGGTCATGCGGGGGGAGATTATTAGCTATTATAGCTCCATGCGGAAGCGGCGTAATCAGAGAATCCTCTCGTTGGAACGTGAGCTGGGTAGAGCGCAGCGGCGGCTAGTGACGGATAGAACGGCCACTTATGGTCGCCAGCTGAGAGAGATCCAGCGTGAGCTGGAAATGCTCTTGCATCAAAGGGCTCATAAGTCTATGATGTACTACCGCTATCAATTATACCAGCATGGTAATCGAGCGGGACGGTTACTTTCCGCTTTGGTGCGGCCGGCGGGAGGGGCCTGACACATCGGGGCGATTAGAGGCCCGGATGGGTCCATATGCAAAGACACCGCGGTGATCCAACGGGTTTTTTCCGACTACTATAGGCAGCTCTATGCCCGGGATGGAGGGAGCATGGAGGACAGCCGGGCTTTTCTGGCGGGCTGTACGTTATCAAAGTTGACTGCGGATCAAGTGCAGGTTTTGAACAGGCCTATCTCCTTGAATGAAGTCTTAGGGGGGATTAGGAATCTGAAAAGTGGTCGAGCCCCGGGTTTGGACGGCTTGCGGGGGGAGTTCTACAAGTCTCTGGGGGAGGTTGTGGCGGCCCCTCTCGCGGGTTATTTTGAGGATTTAGTTGCTCGGGGCGCTTTCCCATACAAAATGAACAAAGCGTTGGTGACGGTTCTCCCGAAGCCGGGAAGGGACCCGTTGGCACCAGGCTCCTACAGACCCATATCTCTCCTAAATGTTGACATAAAGATCTTAGCTAAGATTATGGCGGACCGGTTAGCGACCGTCTTGCCGGCCTTGATCCACAAGGATCAGGTGGGTTTTGTGCGGGGCCGCCATGCAGCTTATAGTCTGCAGTGTCTTTTACTTTCTATGTGTGCGGGCCGGGAGGCCCAGTTGCGGTCCATGCTTATCAGCTTTGATGCTGAGAAAGCATTTGACAGGGTTAACTGGGACTTCATGTACCAAGTGTTGGATACTATGGGGTTTACGGGCTTTTATGTCAAAGTGGTACGGCTCCTTTACGCAGACCCGGTTGGAGCTATTTTGGTTAATGGTACCATGTCCACTGAGTTTCCCATCCAGAAGGGGACCCGACAGGGTTGCCCCCTGTCTCCCCTCTTATTCATCTTAACCTTGGAACCCTTACTGCAGCGGCTTCGGGCCCATCCTCAAATCCAAGGGGTCCCAGTGGGGGGTTTTGAATTTCGCGTTGCAGCTTTCGCAGACGACCTTCTTGTACATCTAGCGGATCCCAAAATGGGTCTTCCGCATCTCTTAAAGCTTTTTGGCGAGTACGGGGTGCCCTCCGGCTTTCGCCTGAATCTGGACAAATCAGTGGCAATGCCATTAGGCTCGGGCGCCCTGACGGACTGGCAGGGGGACTTCCCTTTAAAGTGGGAGACTGGCCACTTTAAGTACTTGGGGGTGGTGATCCCGGCTGTCCTTGACGATTTATACTGACTGAATGTCGACAAAGTCCTGGTCGCAGTGGCCGAGAGTGTGGATAAATGGCGGGATCTCCCATTGTCCCTTGGTGGTCGCGTTGCCCTTTTCAAGATGACACTGTTCCCCAAGATCTTATACATGTTACAGACTTTACTGTTGCTGTTGCAGCGTTCGGATCGAAAGAAACTGGAGGGTTTGGTGAACCGTTTGTTGTGGCGGGGTCGCCGGCCTCGTGTGCGGGCGGAGATTCTGTGCCAGCCCTGGTCTTTGGGAGGAATGGGGGTTCCTGATGTACGCAAGTATAATGTGACCTGCCTATTGCGGTATGCCCGAGACTGGTTGTGGGATCTGGAGGAGTATACCCCTTTGGGGATGCTACAGGCGGCGGTGGAGCCTTTTCGTCCGCGCTGTCTTTTGCATGCAAGGAAATCTCTTGGCCTGGCTTGCGCACTCCGTGTCTTCCTTGTGGATCCGATTCGGGCAGGATGGCACTTTTTTTGTCGCAGTCGAAATCTCTCAGCCCACCACTCGCCTTATCTCCCCATTACGGGTAATGGTGATTTCTTGCCGGGGCTGGAAGGGGGCTCGTTCACGTGCTGGGCGCGGCTGGGGATTGTTAACTTGGAGCATGTATTTTCTCCTGAGGGGTCTTTGCTGTCGTTCCCTGAGTTGTGCCGGCATTACTCTCTCGAAGGACGGGATGTGTTTCAGTATGCGCAGCTTCGGAGCTATATTCGCACGGTACCCACGGAGGCACTAGGGGGGGAGGTTAGCTCGCAGATTGAGGTGTCTCTCTTGGGTGGGGAGCAAGGCACGCGGGTGGCCTGGTTGCATAAGTTACTCTGGGAACCAGCCTTACCCATAGCCCTGGATGACTTGGCGGTGGCCTGGACTCGAGAGCTGGACGGACAAGTGACGAGTGCAGCATTGCTGGAAGGTTTTCCACTATCCCCAAGCTTTCTGTGATGGTGTCTTTTCGGGATATGCAGTACAAGTTGCTGCATCGGCTCTACTACGCCCCACTGAGGGCTTGGAGGGCAGGGATCGCTGGGTCTCACTGCTGTCCACGCTGTGGCGCAGGGAGGGTGACATTGGGGCATATGATGTGGGCCTGTACCCGCGTACAAGTTTTTTGGCGGAAAGTGCAGACCTATCTTATGGGCTGTGTGGGCAGCCCGCTTTCCCTTACAGCTCTGAATGTAGTTCTGGACGTATGGGAGAGTGAATGGGATGAACAGTTGGGGCGAGTGGTTTGGTTGTGGCTGCGTTTGGTGCTGGTGGTAGCACGGATGACCATTTTGCTTCGCTGGATGGATGCTAGGGGACCGACGTATGGATTATGGAGGGGACGTTTGCATGAGGTGTTACTAATGGAGAGGCTCAGAGCTAGAGGTCATCCGGTACGGTGGCAGAGGTTTTTGCAGGCATGGGGGCCCCACTTGCACTCCTTATCCCGTCATACTCGAAGTCGGATTCTTGGTGGCCATTGATTGACCCACCTTGGGTGGGTAGTTGGACCTTTGGATAGGGGTGCTCGTCTCAGTCCTTGGGGGGGGGGGGCGGGGGAGCGCAAGGGGGGGGGTGGGGGGGTAAGAGTAGGGGTCTTCGGGGGGATCGGGGGGGGAGACGGAACTGGGAGAGGGGGGGATGGGGGTTAGTTTCTGTTTTGCTTCCCTTTCCATGTGTCTAGGAGTCCCAGGTGGGGCTCGGGAGCAGAATACACCCCGAGCCTACCTGAGGGCGCCTGGTGGTGCCTGGGAGTGTTTATATTTCCACTTGTCGGGGAGGGGGTATGACTATTGAAGCTGTTACCTTTGTTTTCTCTCCTTTGGGCCTGGAGGGGGGATCCGGGGGGGGGGGGAGGGAATCTCGTGTTTGCTTCTGTTATTCTGTGTACCTTCGGGGCTACCAATTTTTGATCTGGGGGGGGGGGGGCGGTACACGGTAAAAATGTGCACTGGATTCTTTGCAATGTAAAAATGTAAAATGGAAGTTTTGATCTGGGGTTTTTTGCTTGCCTTACTTATCTGTGCGCTGTCTTTGATCCTTGTTGGCGTTGGTGTTGTTTTTCTAATAAACAAATTTTGACCTAAACATATTGAATAAAACAGGTAGAATTTTCCTGAAATAAACACAAATTAACCCAGCTGCAGAATGTGGATTAAAGCCTTCAAAGGGTTAAAGGATACTAAACATTCCTTTCTACGGGCTGTGTGAAAGACACACCCCTTCTCTCTCTGCCTGCTAGAGACTCACACTGTAGTGGGGAAAAAAACCCTGAAATCAGTGAGACAGCTGTCTTTGTACTTAGAAGTGACTCCTGAGTTGTGTTTTGTTTTGTTTTTCCTTCTTTCTTCTTTTCTTAGTACTATTCCTTAATCGGTAAACTGTTTCACAAATTACCCAACAGAATAATCTTACATTATACCATAAGGGAAATCCGCGGTTTCAACAGATAACAAAAATCAGATACAAACAACACAGTAAGGACAATGGAACAATGGGGGAGACAAACACCAAATGCTTCCTCCTTTTCGCGACCTGGGCACGGTCGCCCGGCCAGGACTGCGCTACTCAGGAGTCCGCTCTCACTTGGTCTGTATTCAAGACCTCTCAGTCACGCAAACAATCATGCCAGCAACAAAAAATTATTTTTCAAATGCCCAAGGTTTTACTGACTAACTGACTATCCCAACCAAAGGGTTGGTGGCTTCTGCTCCGCTAACCCTTATGCGGAGCGTACTAGGACCGCCCTTATGAGACGTGATCAGGCTCTCTCGTCTTTACGCACTTATGCAAGATGTTCCCAGTTAGTCTATACCAAATTTGTCTCACATACTCATGCAAGACGTTTCCCCAGGCTTCACTGACTATCCCAGTCTCGCATACTCATGCAAGGCTTTCCCCAGGCTTCACTGACTCAAATGCCCAAGGTTTTCTACTCACCGGATCCGGTTCCCGATACCAAACCAGTTCATGGATTGGATCCTGGACTCCCCTCGGGTTCGGAGGTGTTGGCCAGCTGGACCCAGTGGCTCGCTGAGGCAAGGTGGAACCCTCCCCGATACAAGAGGATCGGTGGCGCCTGAGGTTTCCCCTGCGGTCGGATAGACACGGTTCCAACCGGGCCAAACCTGGAGGCGAAAGTACGTGGTATATTCACTTGAATACCATCCACTACTCGCACATTCCCGGCCAACGCACCAAGAATATGTAACAGCTGATAAGCATGAAATAAATAATACCAGGAGTCAGTTCAAAGATCCAAGCCAATTTATTGTGCACAAGGCTCAGAGATTCAAGCTTCAAAAAGGTCTGAGCAAAGCTCTTACAGAAACATATTCATTTTATACATTTCTTTTCAGTTTGATACATGCAGACTTTCTATTGGTCCCATGCGCGGCGTTGTCAGAATTACACGGTTCAGAGCGATAGAAGCAACTGACAAAGGAGCCACGGTAAAATTGTCCACATTTTAATACTGCATATTTATCTGTATATATAGTTGAATTTAAGTTTGAATTGAGGATGGAACTAACATGTGATTCCCTATTTAGAACATGACGACTATGAGAACAATATGAAAAAACTTGTTATTCGGAATACCTACTATGGGGAAGTCTGAGTGAGCCTAGCCCCTGAAGAAACAGCTTGGTTGTGAAACGCAACAGCGCTGAAATCGGCGTCGGGCAAAATTAAAGATAAGCACTCATTCTCTCTTTTTGTAAACAACAAAAAATTGCAAGTTATAAGTTACCAACTGAGGATAAAGCAACATACAGGTCATTGATGCAAAATAGAGCACGGGTCAACATTAAACGGAGACCAACAGCTCTTTAAAGTCTGAGACCTGTTGCTTTTATAAATAATTGTGTAAAAGAAGGATAAAATGAAATGTTTAAATGGTGGGAACAATTATGAGATTATAGTTCTCTGGATGCTTTAGAGTAAGATTGCGTTTTATATAGCTCAACTGTTACCTTACTCTAGAAGAATAGACCACACACTAGTGTTGTTGCCAATTTTCTGTGAGCAACTAAAGTATAGTCATCTTAAGAGTCTCGGAGAAGGATCTTACTTGGCAGATACCAAGTGAAGTCTGGCATGATTTCTGTTCCATGTTTTCTTTTGGCATCAATATCACAGTCACCCTTTCTCATAGAGCATCGAGTAGTTTGGATGCCCCTGAAACTGCATCGTTGATTGAACCATATCCAGTCTTTGTTGGTCTTGTCTGTCTGACATTTGAACATTTATCTTTTGCTGTGATAATGTTCAGATTTTCTAGCAACAAATATGGGATAAAATTCAGGATATGCTGCATATTGAGGAGCTTCTGATGAATGAGACAGTCTTGGCCTCCAAAAACATAGGCTAAACATTAAAAGCTTTTTGATATGTTGCATTCGTAGGTTTTACTGAGTATTTAAGGCTGTTGGAAAAATAATGTACCGCATAGTATGTCCTTTTGGTGGAATTATGTCTGTCTCATTTATAAATATGCATCAGTGATTGCTGAGAAAAAAAGGGGAAACTTGAATTATTTTTGAGAATATGGGTTCCACTTAAGGAATATTTTGAGCATTGTATATCATGTATAGTTGCTAAGGTGGATTAAGCTAGGTGTGCGGGTGCTTCTGGTTACCGTATCTTAAAAACTATATAGTAGAATTAGAAAAGTACAGATAAGAACCACCAAAATGGTAGAGGGGATAGAAGGACACCCCTGTGAGGAAAGGCTTAAACGGTTAGGGCTCTTCAACTTGGAGAAGAGACAGTTGAGGGGAGATATGATAGAGGTCTATAAATTAATGAATTGAGTAGAAAGGGTAAATGTAGATTGTTTATTCCATCAAAAAGTAGAAAGACTAGGGGACTTGCAATAAAGCTACAATGTAACCCCTCTAAAAGTAATAAGAAAAAATATTTTTTCACTCAACATGTAATCAAATTCTATAATTTGTTACAGGAGGATGTATTAAAAGCTGTTAGTGTAGCTGGGTTTAAAAAAGGTTTGGACAAGTTCCTGGAGGAAAGGTCCATAAACCATTCTTAAAGAGGACCTGGGAAAGCCATTGCTTACCCCCCGGGACAAGCACTGTGAAACCTATGTACCTTTTTGGGAACCTGCCAGGTACTTGTGACCTGGAATGGCCACTGTTGGAAACAGGATACTGTGCTTGATGGACCTTGGTCTGACCCAATATGGCATTAACCGGGCAGCTGGACCCGGTGCTCAACCCCTCCCATCCCCCCCCCCTTTCCATCATACCCTCATCCCAAAAACTTCAGACACAACTGTTATTGGAAGCAACAGGTTGCAGTTTATTGTCAATTAACATATTAAAACTTCTTAACATACAATCATCAAACTAACCCAGGCGGAGCGATACCTCACCTGCCATGTAATTAGCAAGATGACCTCGCCTCTGCTCCTGCCGTGGTCAAACCCCAGCAAAGTAACTACCACCCCTGACCGGGTTCGCCATATCAGTAGCAAAATTCTGCAAGGTGTTTTCTGGGCCAGGGGTACCCCGCCCCGCCCCAAATAGCCTAAGGCTCCAGACCCCAGAAACCTCCGGGATCCTGCCACTGGCACAGGCACATTAATGCCTGTGCCACCCCCCATCCCAAGCTGTGACCTGCCAGTGACATCATGCACCACGCGTTCCAATGCCTCCTGCCAGTCATTCAACAGTAAATATAATCCCACTGGCGATAGATGTACCCCTAACTCCTATACAAGCCAGCACACGCCACATCAACCCATGCATGCTGCACCTGATACCCGCCGTGCTTACATACCCACCTCCCAATCTGTCTATTAATCTTGGTCAGCCCCCAAGACCAACGCCGCTGCCCCCAGCAAGCTGGCCTCGGGATGATATCTGACCATAACAGTGTAACCCCTTTGAAAATCTGGATTACCACGGCCAAATCACGCTTTGCAGCATTGATCAATTTCTTGCATGTCCAAGAAGATAACTTGTTGCCCCCCCAAGTGCAACAGTAGCAACGATGGTGGTTTCCTTAAGTGCTCATGGTGCATAGCAAAGGTGTCAGCTGCATCCACCATAGACCCCGCTTGCCCAGCCATGAAACCTACACCAATTCCGGGTCCAGTCCCAAGTTCATCCCGATCGGCCGCACTGCTGCTCTCTGTCCAGCCCAGAACATAAAGGAATGCCCCAGCATCCAACATCCCTGCACAAACACTCCCCCATCTGCAAAAGAAAAGAGATGTTAAAATACACATAGATCGGCATGCATGCATACCTAGGAACACACATATCCCAAAAGGGCCTTGGACCGCCATCTACCAATACTTTGAATCTGCACGCCCAACTGCCCAGCGCATGCCGTGCTAGTCGCTGCACCGATGCAAAAAGAATGCGTAGAAAAAAGGCTTGGATCCTCCCCTATTTGGCATAAAACCATCCTCATAACCACAGACAGCTGAAATCTGGTCACCACCCTAGCATCCTGGTGGACGAATAGGCAGGGCGAACACATAAGTAAGCCCGCATTGCGGCTGCCGGGCACGTGATATCCCCAATCTCCTGCAGGACCACACACAAGCCCCTACCTTGCTGGTCCATTTTGGATTTTTCTAGGAGTACCCGTATCTGCCTATCGTCCACCCGCATGTGCTGGTGACGCAAACTATTCCCAACACCCGACTTCCGCGAATTTGCCACCAGTTCACCCACCCGAAATGCACCAAAAAATGCCAGCGTGAATACCGCTCTAAAAAGTGTGGCTTCGTAATGTGACTCTGCAACTTCGGGCAAGCCTCCAAATAATCTGCTGAGTACATTGTGCGTGATCGGCCACCAGTGATCCTGTGGGGTAGGCCGCAAGTGCGCCTATCCTTGCATCAACCTGCGAACTAGGACTCCCCCACCCGAGGCCCCCAACCCACTGCTCTCGCATAAAAGGCAAAACCTGCCAAGTGTCCACATACAAACGACCTTGCGACCCCTTGCCTTTTTGCCAAAATGATATACTGCCCCAACACCTGATCAAACACCGCCACCCCCGTGCTCTGACAAATTCCATCACTCTCTCACAACCTCGGCGATAGGCGTCCCAAGTTCCACTGAACTCTGCTGCAGGTTCCTCATCTCGGAAGGCCACAGCTCCATAATTTCCAAGGGACCGCAAGCCCTTCCGCTTCCGCCTCTGGTGCCAACTTTCGAAACCGATCCAACTGCAAATGGGAAAGAGCATCAGCAATAGAATTAGTATGCCCTGGAATATGACGAGCCTTCAACTCCACATTCAAGCCCAAACAAGACAGTCCCACATCCCTCATAAGTGCCCCTACGTGAAGACATCATGGCGTGTAATGATTAATAACACTCACCAGCGCCTCATTATCACACCACCATACTACCCTCCAGTTCCTCAACCTGGCAGGCCACAACTCGAGAGCCACCAAAATAGGGAACAGCTCCAAAAAGTGATATTACTTAACAGCCCTGCGGCCAACTGTCGGCACACCATGCCCCCCCAAAGTAGATTCCGAGGCCCCCCGTGCTGCATCCGTGTAGAGTTGCAACTCCTCACTAGACGACATGGATTCCATTAGCACCGACGTACTGTTAAAATCTCTCAAAAATACGTCCCAAACCCGCAAATCCTTGCGGATAGGTTTAGAAATTCGGATGCGGTGATGAGGCTTGCACACTCCTGCCATCGATGCCGCCAGCCTTCTAAGGAAAATACGCCCCATTGGTATCACTCTGTACGCAAAATTCAATGACCCTATTAATGCCTGCATTTCCTTCAATGTTAACTTAGTGGAAGCTAATACATTCGCCACTAAGACCCTCAACTTCACCACCTTCTCACTCGGCTAGCGCGCTACCATGATTTCCATGTCTAACTCCACTCCCAAGAAGGCGATCTTTGACATGGGGCCCTCCATCTTCCCCTCGGCCAATAGCACCCCAAGCTCTGCAGCCATCTTCACAAACTCTTCCAACAGTACCCTACACGCCGTGTCCTGTGCAGCGCCCACAAACAAGAAATCATCCAGGTAATGCACCACATTCGGGCTACCTACTCTCTGCACCACCGCTCACTGGAGGAAGGTGCTGAATTTCTCAAAGTATGCGCACGAAATCGCACAACCCATGGGCATGCATTTGTCAAAATAAAATTCCCCTGCAAATTGGAAACCTAACAAATGAAAGGACGAGGGATGCACCGGCAACAAGCGAAATGCAGACTCAATGTCGACTTTAGTCATCAAGGCCCCTTGACCTGCTTTCTTGACTAACGCCACCACCCTATCAAACGAGGTGTAACGCACCATACAACACTCATGTGGGATGTGATCATTAACCGAAGCTCCCAACGGAAACGACAAATTATGTATCAAGCGCTACTTCCCGGGTTCTTTCTTATGTATGATACCTAGCAGGGATACCACAAAGGGTGGCTCCGCAAACAGACCCGCGATCCTCCCCCTCTTCAATTCGATATCCAACTTCTCCCATGCCGAGTGTGTGTGCGCCGCTACTGACTGAACATGCATGCCGAAACTTGCAGTCTGGGAAAGGGCAGGAGGACTTATTGAACCTCCAGCACATGCCCCCCCCCCACTTGCCACCTGCTTGGGCTGTACCCCTCCCCCACGAAAGGAGCGGCTCCCACCACCGCAGCTAAGGGCCACCTTTCACCCACTCCCACCTCCGCCTCCTGAATTCACTCTGACTGACATTTTTGTGAGCCACAAGTTGATATCCTGCGTGCCCCAAGTTAATAACTTGTTCTCTTCCATTTTGTCATGGAATTTTTCGTCATAGTTTAACCATGACCATCCCTCATGTGTCTGTGACACCTCCAGAATCGAGTCCGCATATGCTAACAACATCCCGTACTGCTCTGGATATCGCTGACCCCACACACTCGCCAAGCATAAAAAAGCCCTCACCCAGTTCACCACATTCCGTGAAACCTTTCTAAGCCAGATGGCCTTCTTGTCCTCCTTGTGCTTTTTCCTACTTTCCCTGGAATGCTTCCGACCCTCCAGGAAGTGGAAAATATCAATATATCTCCACTTCCGAATCTTTCTTTGCAACTTCTTCGGTACACCTTCCCACAACTCCGATAATGATGTCGATGTGGGGGTCCCGCCCCCAGCCTTGTCCTCCGCTGCCAAACTGCCTGCACCCCCGCCCTTCTGCCTGCTTCCCTCGAGGATGCCTCTGATGAGCTCGATGCGGAGGAAGAAGAAGACGACTCTGAACTATGACGGCGCCTGCATGAATGCCTCCTTTTCTGGCTCACTTTTCCCGACCATTACGCTCTCACCCCCATTCCCGTCCCGTCCCCCCCTGCTCTCCCTGCAACTCACCCATCTCGGCCATGGCCGCCGTCTCCGTCACTGTCGGTCGAAGCATCTCCTGTGGGGGCTCCTCAACCACCTGCTGTGCACCGGCTCCTTGCTCCGACGTTCCCACTCCCGCACCTCTTCCATCCATCTGTGCCACCCGCGAGTGACCCCTCGTCCCGAGCATTCCTCCGGACGCCGCCTGGAAGGGAACCTGTGGAGACATAAAAGGAAGAACTAGGGGGGAAACGGAGGACCATGCGGGTTGCCACACCCCCGTCCACTTGGCCCTCGATGGACTTTGCCCTCCCCCCATCCATTGGTCCCATGCGGTGTTATAATCTCCAGGCCCATAGCCCATTTGAATCGTGCGCCCCCCCACATGTGAAAACACTCCTCTTCCCCCACCCCCACTGGGAAAATGATCCCTGCCCCAATTCCCCTCACTCCCGCTGAAGAACGGGGAACCAAGCCCTTGCCTGAAATACCCCACCCCCCGTGCCATACCTACCACCTCCCCCCCCACCGCAGAAGCCCCACTCCACTCCGCCACCTCATCCTGCATCATGCTACTTGCTGCTGGAATGGGCTTTCCCCCCCCCCGCAACCCTCAGCAACCTCTGACCCCCCATTCTCCGTCCCCGAGCTCTTCGGCCCACCCCCGCTCCCCTCACGCATCTGCTAAGCCCCTGTGCCCTCTTGCTGCACGTAACAGGCCACCCACCCCCCTATCAGAAGCCATGCTCCTTGCCCGTTCAGGGCAGTCCCTGTGCCTCCCCCTATCCACCCCCTCCCCCCCCAATAGGCTGCACAACCGCAGCCCTGCACCCTGCATGCCCCCCACGCTGCCTTCTCTTCCCCCCTGCCATAAGCCCTGCCCCACCATTCCTGTGCCAGTGCACTTAAATTGTTCATCTCTCTGTGCTCTTTTTTTATTTTTTATTTAATGCAGGAAGCCTGCACCACGAGCGAGGTAACACACTACCCTGCCGGCTCCCCAGGAGACCCGATGCTCTTTTACCTCCTGAATATATCTTCTTTTTTTTTTTTTTTTACAAGTTCTTCGCCCCCCCTTTATTCATATATTTTATTTATTATTACTTTATTCCTTGAACCACTCGCCTTTTGATGCTGCCACCACCTGCCCGGACTCCTCCTACCGTCTCACCCCAAGGTTGCAAAGGTCCCTCGAGCAACCTCCGTTTCTGGTCCCGCAGAACCAGCCAAGCTGCTCCAGCTACCACTGCCAAGGCTTCCGTTATCCGAGCTCTACCGACGTCGCGGTCCTCGTGCTGGCCTAGGCCTGATCCCCGCTCCCAGACACACCACCATGCCACCGGAGAGTCTGTTTGCACGTGTTCAGGTCACGTTCACCTATGCCCGAGCACAGGCAATCGCCGCCATTGATTGGCTCCCGCCACGCATATACTCACGGGTGGAGCCAATCCTTTTGAATGACGCCTGTTGCATCCGCCCACTCCATTCTTCGCGCCCCTATCTTCCTCAGCCCTGTGCGAGCAGGGTCCCGCACCGGGCTGTGCGCCCGGTTACTGGCGGGTGCCAGGACCCTGCCCGTGCCCTTACTTTTCTTATGTTCTTATGAGAATAGGGATATACTGGGGAGAGACAACCATCTGTAACTTTTGAAATTACAATAAATATTGGAACTTTAAAAAAGGGAGCTACAACTCCCAGAAGAGGGAGCATTAAAGGAGAAGAGAATCAGCCGAAATATAGAGTGAGATATTTACATAGTACAATATAATGCAAATACCAAATGCTGAATGAAGCCGATGTAAGTCCACCATAGTGGACCAATGTTTATAGCTGAGACTCTATATCATTTTAATGATTGATTCTGTAGATCAGAATTGAGGGTCGCAGTGAAAAATTATTATTTTTAGGTCAAGTTATGGTCAACAGGAGCCTGCTGTGCCAAAAGTTAAAAGCCGAGGACATTACTCGAAGTCATGTTTTCTTTCTGAAAGGTAGTAATTTTCAATTTACCTGAAAAGTGCTGCACATATCTGCTCTATTGAACTTTGAATAGATTGGGTAAAAGAGTTGTATGAAAGGAAAGCTCCAGGGATGTGAACTGCCTGTATTGATAGGACATGGAAGTCAGATGAAAATAAAATGAACCTTGCTATCTAATTGCCAAAGGTGAAGCCACAGCACCAGCTAATAATAACCAGGACATAAAATCAAGCTAAAGGGAAAAAAATCATTGAATTTAGAGGGTTATTTTTCTACATGAGATATAAGAAAATCATGAATTAGAAAGCTAGTCTGTAGGCTGAAAGATTTCAGGTCTGCTAGAGAATGAATGAACTGAGAAAAAAAGCAATACTGTAATTAAATGGATAAGCTCAACCTTTTTTCTTCCTTATTGAACAATGCAGGGACTACACAATAATATTGACCAGATTTCTTAAGGATATAGGTTCCTTTTCCCACTATATTGGTGCCTAAACATTAAGCAACTCAGTCCTCCCTCTTGCTAATCATGTTCTTTTAATAAATTTCTTTTAGTAAATTTAGATACTAAGAAATCATTAGAGTGCTAGGAATTAATTTTCTGCAATATATAATATTGAAAAAGAGAATTATTTGGAAGAGACTTTAGGAAAGCATTGTTGAAGGAGAAAAACTTTAGGTAAATGCTTTATAGCTGGGTCTCAGGAGTCAATATTCAAAAGATTTGCAAGGTTAAAATTGGATTTAATTTCTTAAATTTAGCTAGTTAAAATCTCCCTCCCTGCTTCTGCTAAAATTCATCCTCTCAATATCATTCCGTGCACTGATTCAGCAGGACAATAAAGGGATCCGATTGTCACTTTTAAATTTAGCCAGTTAGTATGATATTCTGCCCTAATTAGCTAAATGCATTCACTTATGTACAGCTAAACAAATTTTGTATAGTTAGATGTAATTAGTCACAGCTGAAGCTGACTATCTGAACAAAGTACACCAGTTATAATTAATAGTCAACTTTTGCAACTCAGCAGCATTTGGTGCCTAGATGATGATCTCTTCACACTATTGGTGTTTCTTCATTATGTTGGGGGGGAAATGGGCAATTAATTCATTTACATCCTGTCAGCTGGAAAGTTTGTTTTTCTGGATATGGTAGACAAGTGATGCACCCCACTCAGATGTACATGGGAAGTAGAGAGTCTCAGTGGGATTCAGATCTCCACTTCGGAAGCTCCCTGCAAAAACCTGGTGTAGATGGAGGAAAGGATTCTCTACTTACAAGCCCAAGTTGTACCCAAGGTTGCCAACTGGCTCCTGATGTTATCAGATAGGCTTGATCCAGTCCTGGGTTTACCCCATTGCATGCAGGGACATGTAGTTCTGATTTGCTATTGCACCCCTTAAGCAATTATAAGTCCCTGCATGCAATGGGGTAAACCCAGGACTGGATCAAGCCTGTCAGGCACATCTGGAGCTGGTTGGCAATCCTAGGTGTACTATTAGATTTAAAGGATAAATTCCAGTTCAGTAACAGTGTTCCAAAATAAAATGTTTTACTGAAATAAATGCTTCTTCAGTGCAGACAGGCAAATGACAGTAGTGCAATCTTATTACACCATACAGAATGGGGGTTGAATCCTTTCTTCTATATCTGAGGAAACCCTTCCCCTCTTCTGGGCTTTGGATGTCCTCTGCTTTTTTACTGGGCTTTCTGACCCCCAAAAACTCTATTGGTATCTTAGGAGCATGTTTACTAAAACGCAATAATGGTTACGGAGATTGAAGGGGAGCCAATGAACTGATTTGAGAAGAGGGATTATATGAGTATATCGGGCCTGGCAGAAGATTAGCTGAGCAGCTGAGTTTTGAACAGATTGAAGGGTAAAGAGATGATTCAGGGAAGACCTGCAAGGAGGAGATTGCAATAGTCAAAACGAGAGGTGACTAAAGAGTGGATAAGTATTTTAGTAACATGCTCAGAAAAGAAGAGGCAATTTTGCTGATCTACAGAAAGAAATGACAGGTTTTTGATATCAGTTGGATTTGTGTGGAGAAGTAGAGGGAGAAGTCAGACAACCCATGGTTGTGGGCTGAAGGAACAGGGAGTAGAACAGTGTTATCAACAGAGATTGAAAAGGAAGGAAGGAGGGGAAGTGGGCTTAGGGAAAAAATAAGAAGCTCTGTTTTGGCCATGTTCAATTTCAAACAATGGTGGGACATCCAGGCAGTGATATCAGAAAGGCAGGCAGAGATTCGGATTTGGTTGCCTGAGAGATATCAGGTGTAGGGAGAGAGATCTGATAGTTTATCAGCGTAAAAGTGATAATGAAAGCCATGAGAGAAGATGAATGCACAAAGGGTCTGAGTATAGAGAGAGAGAGAAAAGGAGAGGCCCAGGACAGACTCTTGGGGAACACCAACTGAGAGAGGGATAGCAGTAGAGGAGGCTTCACCAGAGCAAACACTGAAAGAGCGATGGGAGAGATAAGAAGAGAACCAGGATAGCACAAAGCCCTTAAAACCAAGTGAGGACAAGGTATCAAGGAGAAGGTGGTGGTCAACAGTGTCAAAAGCAGCAGAAAGGTCAAGGAAGGCGGGGGGGGGGGGGGAGGAATGAGTAAAGGCTCTTGGATTTAGCCAGAAACAGGTCATTGGAGACTTTGACAAGTGTTGTTTCAGTAGAATGTAAAGGACAGAAATCAGATTGCAGTGGATTCAGAAGAGCTTGAGAGGAGAGAAAGTTGAGGCAATGGCAGTGAACCATATATTAAAGAAGTTTAGAAATGAAGGGGAGGAGGGAGATGGGTTGATAGTTCTTCACTTTAATCCACTACCCTAAATTTGCATCTCATCTTTTAGGCTCATAAATTTAGGAGCCTAATCAAATTAAATGCATAAATTCATGAGCTCTGCCTTAGTTTCAAACAGGACAATTTAGGAGCCTCAATGTAAAAGTTATAAGCCTAAACCTCATGATTGCTGGCTTCCAAAGCTGTGAAAGCACATTTTAGATAGGATATGAAAATCAGAATTAAGACATGGAGGTCACCACATCTATAATTTTTAATGCATTTTAGAAACTGCTCTGATGAAGCCGAAGCATTTCTAAAATACATATCCACATGCACCTTGAAAATATGCCCCTGGTAAAATGGGTAGAACATTTTCAGAATGTCCTTATGCAAATGCTGGAACTTGCATGTGTATGTAGATTTGTAGATGCCTCTAATGGACCGCATCATGCCGAGAATACCATTCCCACAGTGAAACATGGTAGTGGCAGCATCATGCTATGGGGATGTTTTTCAATGGCAAGGACAGGAAAACTGGTCAGGATTGAAGGAATGATGGATGGCATTAAATATAGGGCAATTCTTGAAGAAAACCTGTTTGTCTGCCAGAGATTTGAGAATGGGATGAAGGTTCATCTTCCAGCAGGACAATGACCCTAAACATACTGTTAAAGCTGGTTTAAAGGGAAACATTTAAATGTCTTGGAATGGCCTAGTCAAACCCAGACTTCAATCCAATTGAGAATCAGTGGCATTACTTGAAGATTGCTGTACACCAGTGTAGCCCATCTAACTTGAAGGAGTTGGAGCAGTTTTGCCTTAAGGAAAGGGTGAAAATCCCAGTGGCTATATGTGCTAAGCTAATAGAGACATAGCCCAAGAGACTTGCAGCTGTAATTGTAGCAAAAGGTGTCTCTACAATGTATTGACTTTGGGGAGTGAATACATATGCACACTCCTGGTTTCAGTTTTTTTTCTTTTTTTTGGTCTTAATTATTGTTTGTCAAAATAAGGGATATTTTGCACCTTCAAAGTCGTAGGCATGTGTATATCACATGGTGCTAACCCCCAAAACTCCATTTTAATTCTAGATTGTAATGCAACAAAACAGGACAAACATAGAGGGGATTAATATTTTTGCAATGCACTGTATGGAGGGCTCTTTGAATACAGCATTTTGCTTTAGAGGGGGGAAATAAACATTAGGGGGATTAAGGAGAATATGCCCCTTAAGCCATCCTGTAATGGAATGGCCAAAAGAAGCACGCTTAGAAAACCTGTTCATGTCTAAGGGCAAATGTAACTTCAGGCATGGGCAAGTTCAGTTGCACATGTATGTCCCCTATATAAAGTTGGTGATACATATCTAGCTCTCTGCCTTGTGCAGACCATTCCCCTGAAATGCCTCCTGACCATACATTTATATATGGTTGTGTTCGGAGCAAAACACGTTTCAAACATGGATGTGGTTGCACATTTTTCTGCCACCACATCCACATTTAAAAATTGAATACAGTTTCTAAAATAATCCTCTTGGTGTCCCTCTGCAACTCCTCTCTTCCTATGGAATCCAAAAGACTTCTCTCTCGCTGCTGCACACCTCCGGTCAGCCATCTGCTCTCCTCTGCTGAGGATCGAGCCCCGGAGCACCGATCCGCCCTCCTACACATGCTGCCCAATCGGGGCAGGCTGAGCCGACATAAAAGAAGGGCCTTTACAGGTGCATCTTCCTCTCGCTGCTGCACACCTCCGGTCAGCCATCTGCTCTCCTCTGCTGAGGATCGAGCCCCAGAGCACCGATCCGCCCTCCTACACGTGCTGCCCAATCGGGGCAGGCTGAGCCGACATAAAAGAAGGGTCTTTACGGGTGCATCTTCCTCTCGCTGCTGCACACCTCCGGTCAGCCATCTGCTCTCCTCTGCTGAGGATCGAGCCCTGGAGCACCGATCCACCCTCCTACACGTGCTGCCCAATCGGGGCCGGCTGAGCCGACATAAAAAAAGCGCCATACAGGCGCGCCCGCGCCTGAGGGCCCTTTGGTGTGGCCCTTAGGCGGAAGACCGCTTGAACACGACCAACTCTGCAAGTACCGTCCAGCAACTAAGCGAACTCACACTGCCTCATCAGTAGACTGGAAAAAGAGATCACGAGGTAACCTCCACCGACATATAACACCTTCCAATCTAGTAAGAAATGATTGCTTCCAGACTGAAACACACAATTAGAAAATTTCCGGGTTGCTGAATATATGCTGTTTTGTACGATCCCTTTGTCTGTTAATTGTAGTCTGAAAACACAGATTGTACACCAAGAACGTCCACTAGATTTGCTGCCTAAATATCTGATAATTATATATTGTTACAAAGTAGCTATTCTAAGTAACTGTATTACTCTAGAAATCGAAACTGTAGCTATACTCACTATTGTTTCCACTACAATCTTGAATCATCTATTACTTTGAATCCCTCTGTTACCACTCAACAAAATTAACATATATTAATCGGCTTCTGCTAAACTTTTCACATTCGAACTATAGTAACTGAGTCACCACATCTCTCAAAATGAAACTGACAAACATTACCATGCAATTTTTATATGTTCTAGGTATCTATACGTGCCTAATACTTCTATTTAACTATTGTCTCCAAACACCATACCCACTCTTGGAACATACTAGACTAGCTCACATACATATCATACCCCACCACCACAAACAGAATTACAATAATAACTTTAACATGAACCCTTACCCTAGAAAATCAGATTCCCAACCAAAACGGTTAATGTAATTCACATAAAGTTAAAACCACAAACTATAATGAAAAAACTAGTTATGCATATTCAAGAATTAAAAATTATTCTGATCAATGTAAGATCCATTAGAAATAAAATACCTCTCATCACAGACATTGATCACTGATGAGAAACCTGACTACCTCTGCATAACAGAGACCTGGCTGTCCAATTCAGATACAATATTACTCAACCAAATAAAAGTAAAAGGATATTCACTTTTCAACTGCAACCGTATTCATAAAAAAGGAGGAGGTATACTCATTCTAGCCAAATCTAGCTGGAACTGTTCCTCTACGATTTGCGAGTCTAAAGGAAATATTGATATTCTAAAAATAGAGAATAGAAACTTGGCCATCTGCCTATTTTACAGACCTCCATCACCAGATGTAGAAAACATAACAACCATCTTAGAAACTACTTGTAAAGCCTCCATAAACAAGCCTCATATCGTATTGGGAGACTTTAATTTAGCAACTATCAATAACACTTTACACTCAACCTTCCTAGAATCAATGGAAGACATGGGATTTAAACAAATAGTCCAACACCCCACAAACACCAAAGGTAACACTCTTGACCTAGTCTTTCTCCCTGAACATATGATCGAAACACATCAATACATCCCCCCCACTATAACGCATGTCCCATGGTCTGATCATTTTATGATTCAATTTTCGATCCATAATCCACTCACCTCCTCTTCTCAGCAAACTGCAGTCCATCAAGGGCCAAGATTCTGTCCATTTGTATCAGAAGAATTTCTAGATACAATTATACCACTGCTAGATACAAACTCAAATAACATTGACAAAGCTATTACTAATTGGAATACTGTAATAAGAGAAGCTTCCAAACCATTACCTATCAAACCAAACAAGCCCTATAAAGAACTTCAGAAAAATGGTATACACAAGAACTAGCTTCTCTCAAAAAACAACTAAGAAAAATAGAAAATAAATGGTGAGTAAAAAAAACACCAGAGCTCAGGGAACTATACTTCACAACACTTAATACATACAGATCAGCAACCAATAACGCCAAGAAACAACATCATACCTCAATACTAACTAAGGCTATTAATCGTCCGAGAGAACTTTTTGAAATTGTAAAATCTTTATCAAAAGCCCCTACCACTAATTATCAACATGTCCCTATTAATTTGTCAGATTTAGCAAACTATTTTGCTAGTAAACTAAGACTATCCTCAATACCAATACCTGATCCTATAATAACAATAAACAACAACAATACATGGAACACCTTTCAGTCTATTGATAAAAAACAATTACTACATATAATATCGAGTATTAACACTACTACATCCATCCTCGACCCATGCCCTGTCACATGGATTAAGACAACAAAACAAGAACTTGCCCCCTTTATTCTAAATATAGTAAACCATTCCCTTCAGCACGGGGTATTACCAAATGAATTAAAAAACTCTGCAATCCACCCGATTTTGAAGAATAAGACACTAAATGAAAATGATCCAACCTCATATCGCCCAATTGCCAGTATTCCATTTCTGACCAAAATCATTGAAAAAGTTGTACAATTACATCTCCAGGACTATATAGATACATCTGCCCCTCTTGATGATCATCAATACGGGTTTCGACCTTTTCACGGCGTAGAGACCCTCCTTCTTGCCCTCCTTGATACACTCAATAAGGGTTTAGATAACACAAAACAAGCATTTCTACTGGTATTCCTGGATATATCTGCAGCCTTTGAAGGTGTAAATCACAACATACTCATATCAAGACTCAGACAAATAGGATTAAGGAAAATTACACTAGACTGGTTTAAATCCTACATATCTGACCGCACACAATTTGTAAAAGTTAACCAGACTTCATCACCCACTTTTCCTCAAGAACAAGGAATACCTCAGGGCTCTGCTTTATCTGCCCTTCTTTTCAACCTTTATCTCCAACCAATTTGTACCATTTTTCAAAAATGGAAGATGAAATACCATATATATGCTGACGACATTATGTTGTACTCTGCATTCGATTATCATAGTTTGGATCATGTATATCTAACAAGCTGCCTCATAGAAGCTGAAAAATGGCTGCGTTCAAATAATCTGCGTTCAAATTAATTTCAAGAAAACAGATATACTAATCACTTCAAGAAACATAAGTTACAAACCACCGATGGACATCAAAATTCTGAACTATACCCTACCCATAAAGGAAGAGATTAAATACTTAGGAGTCACCCTAGACAAGGCCCTTAATTTCACTAATCACATTAAGAAGACAACTAAAACAATTTATTACAAACTTCGCTCAATTCAACAACTAAGGCCTCTATTAGAAAAGGATGACTTTAGAACTATCACACAGGCACTAATAACTCCCCATTTTGACTACTGTAATGGAATACTAGCAGGTGTACCGAAAAAGAGCCTAAAAATTCTACAAATGGCTCAAAATGTCACAGCGAGGATAATTTCCAAAGCCAAACTGACCAATCACATTACCCCGATACTCTATTCTCTGCATTGGCTACCTATACCAAGTAGAATTCAATACAAAATCATATTGACCACATTCAAATTGATTAACCAGATTGCCCCATCTTACCTATCTACGCTGATTCACAGTCCTATAGAAAACAGAATAAAACGTACAAAGAATCTTAATACTATCTTAGTTCCTGACTCAATAAGAAAAACAAAACACATAACAAGCAACAGTGCCTTCTCATTCGTAGCACCTTCATTATGGAATAATCTCCCTGATCAATTAAGGGAAATAAAAGATCTAAAACGTTTTTGAAAAGACCTAAAAACATACCTGTTCTCACAATATTACTCTAACATAGGCAATGAATTGGACAAGGCCTCCCATCCTCCATAGATTACCAAGGTAGATACCTGCTCTAATATTCTCAATACTACTCCCAAAACAGAACATACGATGAACCTTCAATATGTATATATGTAAATAAATATTGTTATAACATGTAAATAGTTCTAAACTCAGTTTATACTACCTGTATATAGTTCTGACTACTGTTCAATGTACCTAGTTATCACTGCAATGTTCTATGTATTTCATGTTGTTCTGATGTAAACCGCCACTGATCTTAGGAAATGGCGGTATATAAAAGATTTGCAAATAAATAAATAAATTAAAAACTCGTGGATCAATTACCAGATGGGTGAAATGTATTTTTTCCCTCCTCCTCCAGATCACTACTCATCTAGACTGCCAGAAATATCCTGACATGGCTCCTCTGCAGTCCTCATAGAACATTAGAGAGAGGAAATAGCATCCCTTCCTCTTTAGCTCCACTTATTTTCTTTCTCTTCACTCTAGCGATCTTCACGATTCTTTCAGAAAAAAAGAGCTTTCCGACTGACTCCGCAAGGCACACGTCTCTTCAGTGTACTGTTGAGACTCTCCAAGAGCACTGACTCATTCTCATCCTGATCAACTCCCCAGTCTCTAGGATCTGTGGTTATTCTTGAGCAGGAGTAGCATAGGAAATAGTTCACTTCTTTTCTCCGTCTGCTCAGTTGTGTTATACTGTATGCTCTCCACTAAGAGAAGCACAGATCATGTGCAGGGAGCAAAACACCCTAAAGAATGGGGTACTGCATTTCATATCAAAGCATCGGATGGTGTTTCCAGTGATAATTAATCTACCCACAGTTATTCTGAATTAAAAATTATACTATTTGTTTTTCTTATATTTTATTCAGTTAAATAACTGCAATATAAGAAGGTTGTTTTTATTGAGGAGACAAATGCAAAATTGAATAGGTTTGACCCAGAATGGCAGAAGCTAACATCTCATATACTGTACAATTTATACTAAAAGAAATTCATGAAAAAAAAATTAAAACTGCAGGGGAGACAAATAACTTCCTTTCTTCAGGTAGAGCAGTGTAATTGCTCCTTTCCATACCCTTGGGATATGTTTGCTAAACAGCAGTAGCGGCTGTTATCATGTGTGCAATAAGACAGATAAATATTGTTCTTCACATTGTCCAAGTTCATCACCTTTGAAACACTAGATTTAGACTAACAATCTTTACAAACACGAGACAAAGAAAAGGTAAAGGGTTTTTTTTTTTTGTTCATTTTCTTGCCACAAAAAACAACAGGCATTTATCTCTAAATATTATCACCAGTAAATAAGTATCTGCTAGTTTCACTGTTTTCATAAACGTGAAAAACACAGTGCCAAATACTGCAAGATCTCATTTCTAACAGCTAGTGTCAATGTGAGAAAGCACCCGACATCTCCTAACGGAAGGAACAATTTGCACAATGCCAGTCTCTTTTATGTTCTTTCTCAATGTTGTCACTGTCGAATTCTGACAGGAAAAAGGCCAAAATAGCGGACATCAGGACATGGTTTAGTAAGTAGAGAAGAGCATGCTAGAATTTTCAATAAAAGGATGCAACCATAATAGACTGGTCTCTTCCTTCAGGTTGCTGGTGCCCCATCTTCCCTTGAGGTTTTGCACTTAAAAAAAAATTAAATATAAGGAAGTGGTTTCTATTGGCAGCTACTAGTATAGCTATGCTGTAATTCTTGGGGGTGCTATTCACATGAATGATGCTGATCAATAAGATCTGGATCTCCTTGGATTCGAAGAGCATGTGCTCTTCGTAGTCTTTTGCTGGTGAAGGTGAATGGAGAAGGAGGGTAGTGTAAACAAGCAGTCTTACATTTTCTGAGAATTTCATAGGCAGCCACCTAATTTAGTTGTCCAAATTTAGGAAAAATGATCAAGGCCGCAGGGTCGGGTCCTGAGGCCCGGCCCTCGACCTCGTGCTTGTTGTGCCAGGGGTGAGGGGGAGGAGGCAAGTAGGGAGCACGGGCGTCATTTGAAATCGCCCTATGTTAGATGCGTGGGGTGATTTCATTGGTGCTTGTGAGGTGGGCAGGGCAAGCAGAGTCTGTTGGGTCCACGGAGAGCAGTGTGCCGTCCGTTTTTTCCGGTGGCAGCGGCAAGTGCAGCTGAGTTTGTCAGGCTGGGGTTTTTTGCCAGGGCGAATCTGTGCGGCGTCGAGGTGTGTGGCAGCGGCGGTGAGTCCAGCAGTGTTGGGGCATCATGGGAAGGGTGAATCGGTGGGTGGGGGGCCATGCAGCAGCAATCCCTGCATTCGTGGGGCCTCGTGTCAGCTGTCAGGGGTGCGCCAGGTGCGTTCGTGGAAGCGTTGGGGGTTTGAGGGTTAGCTGGGTTCAGTTCTGAACCGGGTGGGGGCAAATTTTTGCAGGGGGAATTGTGTGCAGTTGAGAGTTGGGAGTTGTTCGTTTCGGGGGGGTGGGGAGTTGGGCGATTCGGTGTGAGGTGGCTGCGTGGGGATGGTGCAGGGGTGGTGCTTGTGCTGTGGCCTGGTATCTTGGCTGGGCGAGGTGGTGGTGGAGCAATGGTTTGGGAGGTTGCTGGGGAACCTGCTGGAGAGGGCAAATTTAAATGATAAAAAAAAAAAGGGGGCAAGCAGTGGTGTTTAAGGAGGTGGCAAGTTTAAGAAGGCCAGAGTGTACTGGATCAGGTAAGGGTGGTGACAGGGTGGGCCATGGTGCATTCACAGAAGGAACAAGGTGCGAGGGGCCAGCGGGGGGGGGGGGGGTGTTTCAGGGCCCAGGTCAGTGGGGAAGGCAGGCAGGTTACGGGATGTCGGGTCGCCTGATCCTGTCCGGTCTTCGGCGCCGGGGACTCAGGTTAGGGGGTCTGCTAGGGTTTGTTCTCATGGGGGAGGCGGGGGGAGGACACGCTCTGTGCCCAGAAGGGGAGGTAAGAGCTAGGAGGGGTGGCTATGGGTTCCTTGGGGGATGCTCCGCAAGTGGATCAGGTAGGACATGGGCATCTGGGGGAGTTTGAGGCTTCAGATGTGGAGGGGCAGATGTCAGGGGTAGGGATGCTGGGATATGAAAGGGGAGGGGGGTTTGGGGGGTTCATGTGAAACCCAAGTAGGCCTGGGCTCTGATGCGGCAGGGTTCAATACCGCTGGGGTTCCCTACCCTTCATTTTTTCCGGGTGGTTATAGTTTGTGGCGTCCTAGTGGGCCTATCATGCCTCCATTGACTTCTGGTGTCCAGGGGAATTGGTCCGGTGGGGGTCAGCAAGGTGGAGTGGGGCCTTGGGGTTATGGTTGGGGAGACTGGTCTGGTGTAGGGCTCAGTGGTGTTGGTCAGTCGCCCATGTTCGGGGGAGCCGGGTGGGTGACTGGGGGCTTGGGCTCTTCAGCGTGGAATGGGGGAGGGGGGGAGGGGTGGGGGGCAGGGGGGTTAGCAGTTCTGGGGCTGTTGCTGCAGGTGTTTCTATTTCTCTCCCTATACAGGTATCAGCGGATGTGAGTGCGAGGACCAGTATATCCGACCTTGCTCGGACCGGTGGATCAGCCTTGATATTACTGATGCCGGGTCAGTCCAATCCGGTCTCGGAAGCGCTGATCACATGTGAGCAAGCAGCTGGCAATGTGGAGGATGGTGAGTACGTGGGGGAAGGTGGTAGCCTAGGTGGGGTGGTGCCGCCCGCAGGGGCTTGGATTCTGGTGGGCCGCAAGGCCAAGTCAAAGCGTAGATATGGGTGTTGCTGTCATTGCGAGTCGTCTTCATCATCCTCCTCGTCCTCTTTGGGGACCTCCTCAGAGGGATCAGCAGTGTCGGCTGTCGATAAGGGTGGTTGCGCTGCCTCCTCGGTAGTTCATTGTGCGGAGTTGTGAGAGGGCGTTTTGCGGAAGTTGAGGCGTCAGATCAGGAGGCATCAATATATTGCTATATTTCGACTTCTAGAGGGGAGGAAGTGGTCTGGGGAGAGCAGGAAGAAGCGAAAGGAAGATGAGAAGGTGGGTAGGGTGTGGAAGGTCTCATGTAATACTTTGAATTGGATGTGGGCCTTTTTAAGATTAGCAAGTGTATGGAGGCATCATGACCCGGGCCAATATGGTGCTTTGTTGGCATATGCGGATGCTATATTGGCAGCGTCCCAGGCACACGAGGGTTGGGCCTGGCTAAACTATGATGAGGAGTTCCAGGACATGAAAATACGTAGTTGTCGTGGGGGCGAAGGACATTAATTTGTGGCTTACACAAATGTCTGCCAAAAAGGGGGCGGGTGGTGGGGCAGGAGGTACGGCAAAAGCGGGATTGCAAGTAGCAACGGCGGGCCTTAAGTCCTTTTGTGCACCAGCAGGTCTTTCCGCGCCAGCGAAGGGTGGGACAGCAGGAGGGGGACCGCTGTTGGCATTTCAACAAATCCTCCTGTTTCTTTCCAGACTGTAAGTTTTGTCACGCCTGTTCACTTTGGGGGGGGGGGGGCATCCTGCCACAAAGTGTAGTAGGAAAGGGGTAGCAGGTGCTCCGGCTGGGGGTTAGTGAGAACTGGAGTTCGGCCTTGGCACCGACTCATATCAAGGTGGAGGCACTGCGCCCGTGGTTGGTCCATTTTTGGGAGGAGTCGGCAGGGTGAGGCCTGGAAGGTGTTATCGGGTTTCTTGCAAGGATTTCATATACCTTTTCTTGGTGAAGTGACTGATGTGTTTGCCAAAAATAACAGCTCGGTCCGGTTGTTGGGGGACGTGGTCCGTAGGAAAATTGCGACAGAATGTGCGTTGGGCAGAATAGCTAGTCCTTTTGTTGATCCATCATTTTTTCCTTTCATTGATTCACCTTTGGGAGTGGTCCCTAAGAGCCAGGGCATCATAGATTAATACATAATTTGTCATTCCTGCCGGGGCAGTCAGTTAATGACCACATCCTGCATGAACTGTGCACGGTGTGTTACATGTCATTTGATGCTGCCGTTGAGTTGGTGCATCGGTGTGGTGGGGGCGTGCTGATGGTGAAGGTGGATATTGAATCTGCTTTTCGGCTTCTGCCGGTTTACCCGTCGGCATTTCCGTTGTTGGGTTTTCAGTTCGAGTCTCAGTTCTGTTTTGATATGTGTTTGCCGATGGGTTGTGCAATTTTGTGCGCTTATTTCGAAGCCTTCAGTTCCTTTTTGCATTGGGTTTTGGGGCAGCGGACAGGGTCTCATTCCATTGTTCATTATTTGGATGATTTTTTGTTTGTGGGTCCCGGTCAGGTTGAGACATCTGCCACTGTGCTGACATCCTTTCAAGAGATGGCCAGTGACTTCGGCATTCCGTTAGCGGAGGAAAAGATGGTAGGGCCAGTGACGTGCCTCTCCTTTTTTGGGATAGAGATAGATATGGTGGTGCGCTTACCTGCTGAGAAAGATGAAAGATGAATGGCTGAAAGGTTTAGTTGCGGCTATGGGGTCCTCTTCCAAGGTCACGCTACAGGACTTGCAGTCTTTGGTGGGTCATATTAATTTTGCCTGTAGGGTTTTCCCAATGGGGCGTCCCTTTGCACGGCGATTGTCTTTGGTGATGGTGGGGTTTCGGCGACCTTATCATCGTATCTGCGTATCAGTTGGGATGCGAGAGGACTTGCGGGTCTAGGATTCGTTCTTAACTGACTTTAACGGCTGCATGGTGGTGCAGTTACCCGAAGTGTCAAATGCAGATTTGCAGCTGTTTTCTGATGCGGTGGGTAGTTCTGGTTTCGGCATATATTGTCAAGAGTTGTGGTGTGCTGAAGTGTGGCCATCTGCATGGTCAGAGTCCGGGTTGACGCGTAATATAGATTTTTTGGAATTCTTTCCCATTATTGTGGCCTTTTGGGTGTGGCCTGAACAGTTGCGGAATAGGAGGGTCGTGTTTTGGAGCGACAATGCGGTGGTGTTGGTAGAAATTATTAACAGGCACTCGCCCAGGTGCCCACGGGTGGCGGCGCTGATGAGGGTCTTTGTATTTAGCTTGTTTGCGTCTCAATGTTACAGCCAGAGCGCGTCATGTGCCTGGCAAACAGAACTCAATTGCGGATGCTTTGTCCCGTTTTCAGTGGTCACAGTTTCGTCTGTTGGAACCGGGGCAGAAGTGGCAGCATCGGCGGTTCCGGAGCATCTTTGGCAGATTGGGACCCTGGAGTGATGGCGTTGTTGTGTTCATCGGTGGCACCGGGGACATGGTCATAGTATCTGCGTGGATACTCCAAGGTATGTGAGTTTTTGAAGGGGAAGGGTTGGGGGTGGGAGAGTGGATGATGGGACACTGGGTTTGTTTGTAGTGTGGGCAAAAGGTGAAGGCTGGTCCAGGTCGGCAGTCCTTTCAGCGTTAGCTGAATTTTCCTTTTTCTGTAAGGCTGCTGGTTGGGGCAATCCTAGGGTTTCCTTTTTAGTGCGGCATCTGTTGATGGGATGGGCAAAAGAGCTCCCCAAGGGACAAGATTGGCGTCACCCAGTGTCGCACAAGTTGCTCTTGTGGATCTGGGAGGTGATGCCTCTGGTGGCGGTCTCTGACTTTGAGTCCGTGTTGTTTAGGGCCCTGTTCATCATTGCCTTTTTTGGTGCATTTCGCGTTTGTTAGCTGGTGCCTCGGTCCAAAAAACAGGCGGCATTTGAGAGACTGGATGTCAAGCGTGTGGCCCTGACAGCGACGCAAGTGCGAATTTTTCTCCCTCAGTCAAAAACTGACCAGTTGGGAAAGGAGGGATGGGTGTTACTGAAAGAAGTCCCCATGTTGTGCTGCTGCCCGGTGTGGAATTTGTTTTGGTATTTGCGCCAGCAACCAAAGGTTTTGGGCTACTTATTTGTGCATGAGGATGGTAGGCCTGTGACACAGTTTCAGTTCACTGGGTGCTTTGTTTGCCTTTAAAGCAGTTTGGCTGTGATGAGACGCAGTTTGCGTCACATTCTTTCAGGACTGAGGCTGCTACCAGTGCAGTGGCGGCTGGGCTCGAGGGGGACATCATTCAGTGAATTGGCAGGTGGTGTTCTGGGGCTTATGCGGGTTATGTTCGCACAGAAAGTTGTGAATTTGCTCTAGGTGGGGGGCTTCCTGGGTTGGGTATGTTGGGGTGGGGGATATTGGGGGAGAATGGGGGCGGAGGTGTGGGTGGTGCAGGGGGGCATTAATGATTTTATTCATTTTACAGGATCTCCAGCGAGTGGCATTCCGCGGAGGGTGGTCACCGGTGGCATCCATGGCGGCGAGTGGTGGCTCATAGGTCATTCCTTTGTGTATTGGGTGGAACGCAGGGCCATCTCGCATCCTCTCGGAATGCACTTGGACCTGGCATCCTGCAACATACGGTTGATATGGATGGGCGAGCATGGCATGCGCTGGTGGCAGCTTCTACCGTTTGTGCAGCAGTGGGCCGGACAGCGACAGCGGCCAGTGGGACTGGTGCTTCACCTGGGAGGCAATGGTCTTTCCAGCTGGTCGTGCAGACAGCTTATTTGTGCAGTCCAGCGAGATATTGCTTTTTTGCGGGACTTGTTGCCGGGGGTGGTAATTGTCTGGTCGGACATCATTCCTCGCCCGGCTTGCCAATCTCGGCGTCGTTGGTCTCGAGGCCTGATTAAGATCAACCGACAGATTGGATGATGGGTTCAGCAGACTGGCCGTTTGCAGGTGCAGCATCCTTGGGTGGAGGTGAAATGTGCGGGTTTATATCGCACGGATGGTGTGCACCTCTCTCCAGTGAGTCAGGATTTGTTATTTAATGACTGGCAAGAGGCACTGGAGGGGTTTGTTGTTTGCAGCTTTGTTGGGGGGGGGGGGGCAGCAAAAGGATAGGCAGGCTACCTTGTGCCGGTGGCAGGGTATAAAGCTAGCGCTCGCCGAGACGGGCGGGGCTTAAACAGATTAAGGCTCATTGGGGGGAGCGAAGGGCTCCCCAGGGTGGGGCGAGACATCCCGGTTGGGGGTCTCTGCCCGGTCTAGGGTAGTGGGGCCGGCCTTTGCTACTAACATGGCAAGACAGACAGCAGGGTTGGGGGGAGGATGAAGCATCACCTTGCTAATAATATGGCTGGTGGGGGGCATTGTCTGGAATTGCAGGGGGGGTATGTTGAGATGTTTATAAATGTTTGGTCCGTGTTGTGGGCCAGTGTTTATATATGGATAATAAAGCTGTGACCAAAGAGCTGTGACCAAAGTTGTGCCAGAATTATTGTTGTGTGTCTTTTGTTATGACAAAAGGGGTGGGTGCGGGAACATGGTGTTAAGGATTGTTGGGGGTGTGAGGGTGTGACACTTAGGGTGAGGAGAGGGGCCTCCGGGATACCCTGGTTAATGAATAGTGGCCAAAATTTAGGTGAATTTCAGGCAAAATTTTAAATATTAAGTTTGGATGAAAATTCTGGTGGATTTAGATACTCAAAATTTAGTTCTCTAAATGAGGCATCGCACTTCGTTGTTGTTTTTTCTAAATAGTCCATATTTACATATCTTGTTATGTAAATAAAACAGAGAGAATCGTGGACTGTCATTTGATATGTTTTTTTATTTTCTTTTATCTTTCAAGATAATCTTTTTTTTTCCCTGCAAGTGTTCCCTCAGACTCTCGCTCTTTCCTCAGACTCCTATGGCGTGACAATTAGCTCTCTCTTCCAAAGAATGCAGCATACTGTAACAACAGTAATGGAGATCATTTCAGCTCTTTTATCACAGAAAAATCAAATTCATAAGTTGCTAAAAAGCACAATTCATATAACTGTATTTGTAATTATAATTTTGATGGAATATCAGCCGGTCACATGCTTTCATCAGCTGGAATGCAAAGCTGCATTGTTTCTTAATGGGAGTTTCATTTTGAAATTACAGAGTTGACCACTCCTGATGAACAAATGAATGGAATCTTTAGTATTTTTGTCAGATCTCTAATTTTGCCCTCATGCATTTAGTGAGGCATTCCTTGAATGATAAGAATTGTCTGAATTTCTATCTCTTGATAAAGCATACCAGCAGCTATAAAATGCCTAGAATACATAGTTGATCTGTAGTTGTGAAAGTATAGCCATAGCGCATGTGTACAGGGAATGCTCTTGCAACTCATGCCCAGCAATTG
The DNA here is from genome assembly GCA_033557465.1 of Ichthyophis bannanicus. Classification (NCBI taxonomy): domain Eukaryota; kingdom Metazoa; phylum Chordata; class Amphibia; order Gymnophiona; family Ichthyophiidae; genus Ichthyophis; species Ichthyophis bannanicus. Next base: position 219,689,301 of record CM066036.1, read on the forward strand.
TTAGGATTCCATCATCAATTGCCCCGATGCCACACTGCCCAGATCTCCCTGTGCCCACTCCTCCAGAGAAAGCAGCGTTATTTAGAAGAAAGCAGTAATTCACAAAATGAAGAAGATGTTGCAGACCTAGATTACAATATCAGAGGTGGAGCTGAGGAGAGAAACCCTTACTACCCGATCCAAAATGACATCAACAACTTGGTCAGAGATCTTGATTCCACCAAGTCCAATGCTGAACTTTTGACATCCAGGTTCAAGCAGTGGAACTTGTTGGATGAAAGTGTGCAAGTCACAGGTCAGAGGAAGCATCACCACACTTTTTCTAGTTTCTTCATTAGTCAAGTTGGGCTCTGCTTTTGCCACAATGTGACCGGTCTGTTTGACACTATCAGAATTGCAAGTAACCCAAAGAGTGATGCCTGTTCATTGACACCTCTTCCAGGAGGCTCAGAGCCATGCTGCTACATAATGGGAACAAGTACCTGTCTCTTCCCTTAGCTCACTCAGTGAGATTACATCAGCATTAGGACCTTGCTAGAAGTCTTGAAGTATGCCGAGTATGACTGGGAGGTTATCGGAGACTTTAAAATGGTGGCATTTCAGAAGGATCTCGAAAGCCGTTTTATCAAGTTCCCCTGCTATCTTTGTCTGGGACAGCAGGGACACCACAGCATACTACCACAGGTGGGACTAGCCACAGTGAACTGAATTTTCTGTTGGGACAAAGAACGTGAAGTGAGAACCACTGGTGGAACCACAGAAGGTGCTGATGCCATTACTCCACATCAAATTGGGCCTTATGAAACAATTTGTCACAGCTTGAGAGGAAGAGTTGACAGCCTTCACGTACCTTCAAAACTTCTTCCCTAAACTGTCTAAGGCAAAGGTCAAAGCTGGTGTCTTTGTTGGACCACAAATAAAAAAAAATTCTAGAGTGCATGGAATTTCCCAAGCTGCTTACTAGGAAGGAGAAAGCAGCTTGGAACAGCTTTGTTGTAGTGGCTAGTGGCTTTTTAGGAAATCACATGCCGAAAACTATATAGAGCTGGTTGAGACTCTGGTTAAGAATTATGGCAAAATGGGCAGCAGGATGACTCTCAAAGTCCATATCCTTGATGCTCATCTTGATAAATTCAAGGAGAACATGGGAGTGTACTCAGAGGAGCAGGGCAAACGTTTCCACTAGGATATACTGGAATTTGAACGCTGCTAACAAGGAAAGTATAACGAGAACATGATGGGAAACTATGTCTGGGGGCGTAATCATGAAAGTGATTTACAATATAATCATAAATGTCGAAAATCTACTCACTTCTAACTGTTTTATGGTCTTTCTTGAATAACTTGAATATAAGTAAATATTACATGTTGTGTTTTTTTTATTTTATGTGAACAAAAAGGCACAAGTAAGCCTGTTTTACAATGGAAATACATAAATTTCACAAATATCAATTTTCACAAAAGCAAAGATTAATGAGAATAATAACCATTTTCCATACTGTTAAGTTATAAGCAATTAGGAAATAACAGTCAATACCCAGGATCAAAAATTGTGTTACTTATGCTGCCAGACTGAAATTTAAAATAGTTTTTCAGTTCAGGTTCAAGGAAATTTCAAATTTTAAGGTAATATCTCAGTTTAATTTTGTTTAGCCTGATCACTTTACCGCTGCTGAGTTCTGGTCTTTTCCAGCTCTAGCACAATCTAATCCAGCATTTGAATTCATGGCTCCCAGGATTAGTTTATCTCATTTTATTTCTTCCCTCCATCAATAATCTGGTCATAGCAAAATAAATCTGATGTGCAGATACTTATAATGGTTTGATTGGGGAGAAGGGGCTGTGTAAGCGGCTTTTCGTTAATCAAATGTGATGTTTTATTATGTTTGCTTTATTATAATATCTGCTTTACTAAATTGTATGTATATGTTTGGAAGCCACCTAGGATTTCAGATTGGTGGCATATACATTTTAAACAAAGTATACTAAATTAATGCAAATGATGCTGCAATGAATCTCCACACATGGCCCTACATCATCCTCATGCTGCTCCTGGGGGGAAGTAGGTGGGGGGGGGGGGCGGGGTACTGGGAGGTAGATGAAAGCAGAAACCTCAGTTTGGGACCAGCATGATCGGAGAATAAAATGGTCAGACAACAAAGGTAGAAGATAATTTTATTTTCAATTTAATGATCAGACTTGGTGCTATCTTTATATTTTATACAGCATCTCTTTCTATTTCTCTGGTGATTGCATTGTATGCAGAATCTGACTCTTTGGGGTTGCAGTTTAACCTTGTTCCATGTAAACGAGTTGTTTCACTGTAAACCACGCTGATCTTAAATAGCACGGTATATAAAACCAAATAAATAATACATATGTTTATTTTTAGGTTATGGTCACTTATTCTGTACTTGGTGAGGGCCTGTGTTCTGAATGTGTGACCAAGGCCAGGTGTTCTGTTAACATGGAATTTGTATGTAGGGATCTGTACTGTAGTAATCTGAATTGTTCAGATTTTCAAATAGGTGCTGGATGTTCCAGGGCCCACTGCAGTAAATTACAGTGATTTTACAGTGATACTTTTTTTGGATGGGCTCCTTATGTGAGTTTTGGAAGTTGGTGCTTGATATGGTATAGTAGATTTGCTCTATAGATCCTCTGTGACTTCATTGTAAGATTTTGTATTAGTTCACAATATGCCTGGTACTGCAGAATGTTTGTTAGTGAGATGATAAGAATCAGGTTTTTTTTTTTAAGATATTGAGTTCTGTGGGTGAATGTCCCAGTTCTGCTCTGCACCCACTGTTGAAGGGGGTTCTATGGATGCAAAATATATGTTCAAAAAGAGAGCAAGAACCATAACGCAGTAATGACAACAACATACAAATGAGTTATAAATTTAGTTTTATAAACTGTGCTGTGGTTCTCACTCATTCTTTTAGTTCCTTGGTGTACAGATATCTTGCATTTCCTCCATATTATCTAATTGACGTTTTGGTTTGGTTTGGTTCAATCCTTGACTGGAGTTTTAAGAAAGCCCCCACCCCCCAGGGGGAGGGAGCCATCTCATCCCTCGCCTCAGGCAGCAGATTGCCTTGAGCCACCCCTGCATGCAGAGTGTCCTTGCTATGCCCCTAACTATATAAGAGAGGGTGTAAACATGGTAGCTGAAGGTGCAGGGGGATGTGTATGGGATCAGGAAGGTATCCAAAGTGTCAATCATATGGAATGGGTAAATGAACTTCCCTCACCCTGATTTATTTATTTATTTATATTTTCTTATATACCACGCTATTCTGCATCAGTGCGATTTACAATGAACAAACTGAAATTACATTGAACAGGGCATTATAACTTGGAGATAACTTTGTGTCCATGGTGATTGTTCACCTAGGTTGCAGTAAACACAAGAAAAGGCCTCTGGTGTTTGCAGTGAGAATGCCCCCCCCCCCCCACACACACACAAACACCCATGTGGGGAAAGAGGGTGCTAGAGCTAGAGGATCTGGAAACAAAACACAATGAGAACATAGATATTGGATGGATGGGCACAGAGGAAACATATGGTCTGGGCACCCTTCCATCCAGCACCACTGCAACATGGATTCCAAATGTCCAGAAGCACTATCGTATGTAAACCTGCACTGATTTCAAAGAGCACGGTATAGAAAAGATATTAAATAAATAAATATGGGACATCCACCTCTGTGGCCTGACATCTGCCCGGGGGGGGGGGGGGAGGAGAAAATCCACTTGGGGCACCCATGCTCACCTCAATGGGGAGGAGCTCTGGGAGGAACAGTGTAGTGCAGCTCGCACATACCCATAGAGATGGCCAAAACCAAGCAGCCTCTAGGCTAAGCTGTCAGAAAACCAAAGGCCCACAGGAACTTGAAAGCCCACAAGAGTTCATCAGGTCAAGGGAATGCCTCATCCACTGGTTATGGGGGCCTGGGAGGAGACATTGATCAGTGAATTCCAAAAATGCAACCCATGTTCACTGTTGGAAATGCTAAGTGTCTACTCAGAACCGGGATGAAGGGCCATCTGCCCACTAAAACATGGCCTATGGCAACAGCATGGCTCCCCAGGTGCACATATGCATTGCCACCCATATGGTGCACATATGCATGACCCCATACAGAGGAGGTGGGGTCAGACCATACCTTTTGATGCCAATATGTTACACACCCAATTTGCATGCCCCCCTCCCCCACCCACTGTACTCTGCTGGCTTCAACTCTATGTGTCCAGTACTAGTTGAAGTATAGAGCACCGGCCCTATCTACTGATATCTCCACAGCACAAAATACCAGCAGCCCTCTGACATCTATCCAGTGCTTATACAGATGTGAACTGCAGTCAGTCAAGACAGCCATTGATTTTTCTGTGAATGTTTGCCCACTGTTCCAGCAAGCCATTCCTGACCTGTCCTGGTTTTGTGACTGTCAGGCTGTTGTGGTCCACTACCATGACAGCTGCACTATGAAACACCTCCAAACAGACAACCTGGGCAGGCGCCTATGTATTCTGCTTGCCTGTTTGCTCTGTTTCTGTTCTTCATAGTTTCTAACACATTCATATGAACCATGTATTCATGACACACTGGTAAGGTGGGTGCAAACCCCACCTGGTCAGAGACTGGTGGTAGTTGTACCCACATTAGTGGCATCTTTGTGCCTCTAGAGCACTATTATCATAGTTCTGCATTTGCCTCCCACCTTCCACCCCAACGTCACTCTATACCCCACTCATCCACTTAGTGATTTGGTAGCAGAGCGGTTTTAGTGTGGTTGCCTTTCTGCCACGTGCTCCTGGCTACCATGGCCAAAAAGGCGCATTAGCCCCACTTTAAACTCTGTGTTCCCGGCTACTGCGCTTTAGTAAACATACAGTTGTGGTAAACATTGTTGACACCCTTCCATTTAGGTAACTTCTGTACAATAATTTGAAAATAATTGAAAATATTCCAACTGTATATCATCATAATATTTTAATTGCATGTTCAAAGGTATACAAAATAAAAAGATGTCTGTGTAACTTAAGACATAGTAATTTCCGAAGAGTAAAAAAGAAAATATGACCTGGACTGGATTAATGACACCCTTCACTAATATTTGGTTGTACAACCCTTGGTAATGATGACAGTCTCCAAATATTTCTCGTAGCCACCTATAAGTTTCGTACATCTGTCTGCTGGTAGTTTCTCACACTCTTCAACTGTGATTTGTTCCAGCTCATGAATGTTTCCAAGATTCCTTTTACCAGCTCTTTGCAAAAGTTCTCAACTGGATTGAGATCAGGACTCATTGCTGGGCAGTTTAAAACATAAGAACATAAGATATGCCATACTGGGTCAGACCAAGGTCCATCAAGCCCAGTATCCTGTTTCCAACAGTGGCCAATCTAGGTCATACATACCTAGCAGTTTCCCCAAAAGACACAGGTTCCACAATGCTTGGATTGGGTCAAGCATTGATATCCTGGGTCACTTCTTAATAATAGTTTATGGACCTTTCCTCCAGGAACTTGTCCAAACCTTTTTTAAACCCAGCTACACTGCACAGTCCATTTGGTCCTTTTTAACCATTCTTTTTATTTTTGGATGTATGTTTTGAGTCATTGTCCTGCTGGAGGATCCATGATCTTTGACCCAGATCTAGCTTTCTGACATCAGGTAGTACATTTCATTCCAAAATGCCTTGGTAGTCTTCTGATTTCATGATTCCTTTAATATGCTCCAGGCCTCCAGTTCCTGAAGCAAAAAAACAGCCTCACAGCATTATGGCACCTCCATCATATTTAACTGTAGGAAGTGTGTTTTTTTCCTTATAAGTTTCATTTTCTTCCCCTGTAAATGTATCGCTGGTTGCCAAGAGCTCAAGTTTGGTTTCATCTGTCCACAGAACATTTTCCCAGAAAGATTGTGGTTTCTCAAAGGGGTTTGGACAGAGATCGGGATGTGTCTTTTTATGTCCGTCTTTGAGCAGTGGGGTCCTCCTTGGCCTTCACCCATGAAGTCCTTCTTTGTTTAGTGCACGGCTTATGGTGTGGGTTGAAACCACCCTCCAGATTTCTCCAGGTTAGCCTTAAGCTCTTTGGATGTTGTTTGTATTGTTTTTTTCCCAACAGTTCGCACTAACCTTTGAAGACTTCTTAGATTAATTTTCTTCTTCCCACCTGGGAGGTTCTTGACAATTCCATGAGCAGCAAACTTCTTAATAACATTGTGAACTATAGACACAGGAATCCCAATGTCTTTGGAGATGGCCTTGCACCCCTTTGAAGTTTAATGTTTGGTGATAATGGCTTTTCTGATGGACTCAAGCAGATGTCTTAGCACCATTGTGAAAATGGAACCGGAAGTGAATGTGGCCATTTTAAACATTAGAGCCATCATTCATTGGTTAATGCAAGTCATGTGTGTACTGACAATTGGTCACAGGTGTGTCTAATTCTACTGCAATGGGAATGTGGTTCTGCTGTTCAAACTGATCTGAATTGTTTATAAGAGTGCCAAGACAAGTTTATTGGCAATGTCCCAGTTTTTATATTATTTCCTATTTCCTTTTTTAATAGGTCTGTTTTATTTGGAAATATGTGTGCATATATAATTCAAAGCCACTGGTCACTTTTTTTTAAGGAGATATTGGACATTAAGGGGTTGAATTGCAAGGGTGCTAATAATCAGGGCTGGCCCATCCATTGAGCAAGAATGTTGTTCGCACAGGGCCCCGCAGGAACCACATTCTCGTTCAATGGACGGCTGCAGAGGGAGCCGGGGGAAGCCTGCGTGAGGCCCCGGCTCCCTCTGCACAGCCGCCAGCGTGAAGAGCCTTTTCCTTCACGTTGGCAGCTGTTTCATTGTAGCCGCAAATGCCGGGAAAGGTTAAAGGGCACCTCTCCCGGCATTTGCGGCTTCATTGAAGCAGCCGCCAGCATGAAGGTAAAGGCTTTTCACGCTGGCGGGCTGTGCAGAGGGAGCCGGGGCTTCATGCGGGCTTCCCCGGCTCCCTCTGCAGCCCCTTAGACAGCGTGGAGCTCTTCAGGGGGGGGGGGGGGCGATGACTGGATGGGCTGTGATGGGAGGGAAACGGACTTCAATCAGGCTGTGATGGTGAAGGACTGCAATTGGGCTGTGATGGTGGGGGGGGGGGACAGACTGGAAATGGGCTGTGATGGTGGGGGGGGGGGAATGGACTGCAATTGGGCTGTGATGGGGGGAACAGACTGCAAACGAGCTGTGATGGTGGGGGGAACAGACAAAATGGGCTGTGATGGTGGCGGGGAGGGAGCTTAGAGTGCAAATGCACTGATGGGGGACTGGAATGGAACTGGAAAAGAGCATATGGGGGGCTAGGACTGGAAATGGGCTGAGGAGGAGCTGGAATAGGACTAGAAATGGGCTGATGGGGGGAATGTGGACTGCAAATGGGTGATGGGATGGAATAGGACTGGAAGTGGGCTGATGGGGGCTGGAATAGGACTAGAAGTGGGCTGATGGGAGTTGGAATAGAGCTGGAAATGGGCTGATGGGGGAGCTTGGAGTGGAAATGGGCTGATGGGGGGCTGGAATGGAACTGGAAAACAACATATGGGGGGTTAGGACAGGAAATGGCCTAATGTGGAAGCTTGGGAGACTGGGACTAGAAGGGGGCAGATGCTGGATGGGTCTAGAACTATAAGGGAGCTGATTTTGGGGGAGGACTAGAAAGGGATGGGAAATGAGAATGGAGAGGGGGAAAAGATATTTTGTGTGGGAGGGAAGAAAAGTCTACGATGGGCCGGGTATTGGAACAGTAAGTGGAGACTGAGAATGGAAGGGTAAAATTTGAGTGGATGATAAAGGACTACGGAAAGAAATGGGGAAAGAGCAAAAGGGGAAAGATCAGTATGTTAAAGCAGGTAAAGATTAAACATTTGGAAAAAAATCTAAAAGAGAAGAAAGGACAAATGGATAGTTCACAGAAGACACGAGGAAACCAGAAGAAAGTGACGGGAGCAATTGCAACTGAAAAAGAAAATGCACAAGCAGCAAAAGGTAGAAAAATACTTTTTTTATTTTGAAATTATTAACTGGAATATATCAGTTCTGGGAAATGTGCATTGTTAACGTCTTTTGTATTTTGTTTAGTACAAGAGGAAATTAATTTATAGTTTTATTTCTCCAGTGTTGTTGTACATCCCAAGTTTGGCTTTTGGGGTTCCCAGTTTAATTGTCTTCGTATTTCTAAATTGTGATCACTTGTTCTTTGGTGACAGTCTATGTTCTGCATTTTAATCAAGCTGAGGTATTCTGTTCATGTAGTTTCTTTTTGACCGTGTCACTTGTTCTCTTTCCCCAGTAGGAGATGCATTGGTATTCTCTGAGATGTATTGGTTTAATATTTGCAGTGTTGCCTTTTTGATAGGTAGGGTTTGGTGCTTTGTGAGTCCTGGTAGAAACATTGAAACATAGAAATACAATGACAGAAAAAGACCACATGGCCTATCTAGTCTGTCCTTCCATAACTACAACAGTCCCCTTTTTACCTTTAGAGATCCTCTATGTTGGTCCCATGCTTTTTTGAATTCATTTACTGTCCTCATCTCTACCACCTCCACTGGGAGACTATTCCACAGATCCACCACTCTTTCCATAAAGAAATATTTCCGCATATCACTCCTGACTCTATCCCCATTCACCCTCATCCCATGTCCCCTCGTAGCAGAACTTGCTTTCAATCGAAAGAGGCTCTCCCCCTGAACATTTATGCCTCAGAGGTATTTAAACATCTCAATCATATCGCCTCTATCCCGCCTTTCCTCTAAGGTGTACATATTAAGATCCCTAAGTCTGTCCTCATATGCTTTATAATGAAGACCACTAACCATTTTAGTAGCCACCCTCTGCACCGACTCCATCCTGTTCACATCCTTTTGAAGGTGTGGTCTCCAGAATTGCACACTATACTCTAAATGAGGTCGCACAAAAGACTTATACAGAGGGGGCAGAGCCTGATGTCCAGTGGGTAAGACGCTTCGCGCTGAAGCTCCCGAGAGGCCTACTCAGAATCCTGACTTAATACCTATACAAACTTACTATTTTGCTCCGGGCTTACCGGGGTACCTCGGGGGGGATGGCGGCCCATAAACCAGCGCGCTTGGACTTCGGGTCTCCTTCTTCTTCACACGGAAAACGTTCCAAAACAGAGGTGTCTTCCCCACAGAAGATGGTTCCACTTCGTGCAAACCACGAAATGCACCTGGAGATTTTAGAGGAAATACGCGGCGTGAAGGAATTGGTGCAGTCCAATGGAGAAGCGCTTCGAGCCATGCGAGAAGACTTTGGAGTGCTCCAGGACCGACTTGAAAGTCTTTCATTACGGCAGGACAACATGGCGGGGGTCCTCGACTCGCACGCGGTGCGCTTGGGCAAACTGGACAAGGCTGAGCGCCAGATACAGAATCTTCAAAAGGAGTTAGAAGATAGCAATAATCGAGCCACGTCGCAACAATGTGAGGCTCATTGGAATACCGGAGGGGGTGGAAGCAGGAGATATAAGAGAATTCCTGCTCAAAACTCTTCCCTCCTTGCTGAAGATCACTTTTCATAGAGAACTGGAAATCGATCGAGCACACCGTGTTCCTACCCACATGGCGCTCAACCGAACGACCCCCGGCCTATTATCTTTCGATTACTACGATATCAACAAGTGGAACAAATTCTAAATGCTGCCCGGCGAATCATCATTTGGAATTTGAAGGTCATAAAGTCTCCTTCTTCCCTGATTTGGCAAAGCCTACGTTGACCGTCGGAAGAAACTCCTTGCTTTTCGCCCTCGACTTCAACAGCTACAGGCTCGCTTTGGCCTGTTGTATCCAGCGAAGCTCCGAGTGACTCTCCACAACCAAACCAGGACATTCGAAGATCCTGATCTACTATCAACATTTTTAGACTCCAAAGAAGCAGAGCAGATGCGCTAATCCAACAACTTGGACTTATTATTTGCCGGCTCTGTCCGCCATTTTGAAGGGCCCGATGCGGCGGTCATAGCCAAGCACAGAGACTACCTGGACTTTCTTTCTTTCTCTATATGACTTTTTTGTTTTTGGTCTCCTATCCCTCCACGATGTGTGCCTCGGTCGGATTCGGAGCACGCATAATTCTACAGGTTATATGTTTTTTTTCAATTTCGGCCTTCTCTGGGGCTTCTCCCCGCAGACACATGGTCGCCAGTAATTTCTGGGGTTCTGCTTCTTCTCTACCGCACTGCGGTTTTTCTTTTTTAATGTGGGGCGCTTCATTGTATTGTATTAGCTTATTTTCTTTCATGTCATGTGTACAGCCAGATACAGTTAATATGAGGACATAGTGAAATTATGTGCGTATCATGCTCAGAATTTTTAACCTTTCTGAATGGCCTTATGTAAAATCTTATCACTCAACGTAAAAGGCATCAATAGTCCAATCAAAAGAAAGAAAATCCTTAGCTATCTTAGCCATGAGCATGCTGATTTAGTGTTTTCTTCAGGAAACGCATCTAAACTCTGCTGAAACACTGAAACTCAATGCTAAGCCTTACATGGTGGCTGCCTATTCTCCCGCCGTTTCCAAACGGTGTGGGGTAGCCATTCTGGTTAAGAAGTCTCTGCAAGCTACTGTAATAGATACTAGCTCTGACAAGGAGGGTAGATGGACCCGTGTACACCTTAAGGTTGGAGATAGTGAATTCACGTGTATTTGTATTTATGCCCCGAATGTGGACAACCCTGCTTACTATGCAAGTATTGCGCAGTTGGCACAGGCCTCTGCCAATACTCCATTAATACTTGGTGGTGATTTTAATCAAGTGTTAGACCCTTTGATAGATAGACAACCGCCTAGAACGAGTAGTCCACCTAAGAGTCTTGCTACCCTTACAGCTCTGATGCAAGATCTTGCGCTAGTAGATATATGGAGGCTGCTTCACCCCTCCGACTTAGAGTTCACCTTTTTTTCTGCCCCCCATCACTCACAATCTAGAATAGATTTCTTTCTCATTTCCAAAGCACTGATTTCTCAAGTGGCCACGGCTAGGACTCATCCTCTCCATATTTCAGATCATGCTGCGATATCTTTTTAATTACTTGTCACTTCGCGAGCCGATTCTACCCGAGCTTGGTTTTTTGATAGATCCCTACTAGATCAAAAAGATTTTCAGGTTGATATAAAAGCCGCTATCCAAGATTATTTTCATTTTAACTCACCCCATGACACAGCGAGCTGGGCTTGGTGGGAGGGTTTTAAGGCATCTATCCGTGCAACTATAACCAGCTATCAAATTCGGCAGGGGAAACAAAGAAAGCAGCACTTACTGATTCTAGAGCAGCAGATACAAGCTGGGGAGCGTCTCCTCACGTCCCGTACTGACCCATGTATTTTACTCCGTTTACAACGCTTGCGTTTTCAATACAATCAGCTTTTGTATACTGCTGCTGCTAAAAATATTGAATCACAACAAGGGATATATTACCGGGAAAATAACCGTGCTGGCAAATTGTTAGCAAATGCCCTAAAAGGTCAAAAAGAAGCCAAACGTGTTGCCGCCCTCCGTAATCCGTCGGGGGGGGGGCTTGGTCACTAAAGATACAGAAATCTTAGAACTCTTTCGTGATTTTTATACTTTATCAATCTGAATGTGATTTTGAGCCAGAAGTATTTGAACGCTTACTTTCAGGGGTACAAAGACCGACCCTATCTGACGAAGATAGAGTGGCCATGGACAAACCATTCACTTTATCAGAAATTCATTCTGCTATCAAGAATGTGCCACAGGTCGAGCTGCAGGCCCAGACGGTCTCCCTGCTGAATTCTACAAACCTTTAACGCTGACTTAGCTCCAGTTTTGAAACTTTATTTTTCTGCTCTGGCCGAGGAGGGTTCTCCTTCTGGGTCCTTTTCAATGGCAAATGTAGTAGTTTTTGAGAAAGAGGGGAGAGACCCGCAACTAACAGCTAATTATCGTCCAATTTCCCTCCTACCGCGGACTATAAAATATTAGCCCCCATTCTCTCCACCCGGCTCTCTGATAGGATGTCTACCTTAATACACCCAGATCAATGCGGTTTCATTCCTGGTAGATCAACTGCTGACAATGCTCGGACTCTATGTCATGTACTGACTGCCGCAGTTAATCTTGATCGCCCATTTGTTGGCCTCTCACTTGATGCTGAGAAGGCCTTTTGATCGCTTAGAATGGCCCTTCCTGTTTGCAGCCCTCCGCTGGTACGGATTCGGAGAAGGTTTCTCCGTTGTCTCCGCACCATGTATGCACAGCCCACAGCCAGTATATGTGCTAATGCTTTAAAGTCTCAGCCATTTCCCTTCAACGCGGTACTCGCCAGGGATGCCCACTGTCTCCACTTCTTTTCGATCTTGCACTCGAACCCTTAGCTTTACTACTCCCGGCAATCGGAGGAGATTCATGGAGTCCCCTTCTCTCATAGGGAAATCAAAATTTCAGCATATGCTGATGACCTTATGCTCTTTGTCTCTATAGACTCAGTACCGGCTGTCCTAGAGCAAATTGGTAAATACTCACAACTCTCCGGTTATAAGATAAATTGGACCAAGTCGGTAGCCTTTCCACTAAACCCTTTGCTTCATCAGGCAGATATGCAACCCTTTCCCTTTTTATGGCAACCTCGCATGGTCAAATACCTTGGGGTTCACTATTGCTCTCCTTTGGAAGACACTATCTCTTTTAATGCCACAGACTTAACCTCTAAAGTCCGGGCGCTTACTCACCGTTGGACTCCTTTAACACTTACCTGGTGGGGTCGCCTAGAAACCATAAAAATGATGATTGTTCCGAAAGTGAATTATATTTTAGAAATGTTGCCCTGTCTCTTACCTCGACGTACATATAAAGATATAGAGGGCCTTCTGACTAGATACCTATGGCAAAACAAGACACCTAGGATAGCGAAACATAAGCTGCAAGCAGATAAGGAAAATGGGGGTGTCAGATTCCCTGATTTCCTGAAATACCATCAATCTTTTCTTCTTAAAGAGTAGGCGCTCGTTGGCTGGAATAGTCTAGTACCGAGTAGACCTGTGTGGCTAGACATAGAGGAGGACCTTTGCAAACCGATTCCTCTTACTTTTCTCCCTGGTATGACTCTCCCATCAGACTCCCACTATCCACCAATGCTTTTAGACACTTTAGGTGCCTTTAATACTCTTATGCAATCTTTAGACTCCCGACTCTGTCCGTTAGACAGGCTCCCGCTTTGGCACAATACTCGATTTAGAATACAAAATAAACCGATGGCGTGGAGCCCCTGGTACACTAGGGGCATTTGGATTCCTAACCAGTTGTTCCATGATGGTCGCTGGAAAACTTTTAGTGAATTGCAAATTGAATTTGGTCTCCCAGCAAAACACTACTTTCAGTTGGTGCAACTTCAGCATTGTCTTCGGAGTGCTAAGGTGCTCCCGCCATCGGCATCCCCTACACAAGGTTGGTCGGAGACTATCCGATCTATCGGTAGTTCACCGGGTGTAGCATCCAATTTTTACAAAACCTTATGTAATGCTATAATTAGAGATACCCCTATAGCGCAGAAAGCATGGGAGCGAGAATTGCATGTGACTTTTACCCAGGATCAATGGAGCCTTGTCTGTAGTAGAGTGACACGGGTTTATCGTTCAGCCTCAATCACTCAGACACTCTTCTTTCTAGCCCACCGGTGTTTTTACACTCCTGACAGATTAGCCAAATGGAACACCACTCAGGGCAATAGCTGTTGGACATGCCATGCGGCCATTGGTTCACTACCTCATGTTATGTATGAATGTCCCGCACTACAGTATTACTGGCGTCGGGTCTGGGGTCGTATCCAGTCTATTTTGCACTTTCAAGAGCCCCCTTTCTTGGAGGATAGTGGACTTCGCTCAGCTGCGGGGATCCCCTCTCTTCCAAAAACGGCTTACTTCCTTTTGGACTTTATGCTTGGCATTGCTATTTCCCTAATTACGAAATACTGGAAAAATAGCTCCCATCTGAGCCCCAATGAATGGTGGAATCATGTCTGTCTCTACAGTAAATATGAACAAATACCTCGTATGTTTGCTTCTTCCGTTCAGACTCCTCATCATCTGTCTAAATGGAAGATGCTCAATGACTATGTTCACTCTGCTAAATGCTCCCATCTGACTGTTTAAATTTGTATATATCTCTGTCCCATGATCATTCTGTATCATAGATACTCTTTTGTTCGTTTTGATGTACAATCACTGTTGTTTAGAAGCGCTCACATGCTGATATAATCGGCTAGAGAAGAAGCATGGGGGTGGGGGGTAATTGGGTTTGCTTTTCCTTATTGTATACTTGTTTTGTCTCCTTTGGTGTGTTGTTTCTTTTGTTTGTTGCAAAATGAAAATAAAAGTTTAAAAAAAAAAAAAAAGACTTATACAGAGGCACTATCACCTCCTTTCTTCTGCTGGCCATTCCTCTCCCTATATGCACCCAAGCATTCTTCTAGCTTTTGCCGTCGCCTTTTCTACCTGTTTAGCTACTTTAAGATCATCAGACACAACCACGCCTAGTTCCCGCTGTTCTTTAGTGGACAAAAGTACTTCACCTATACTATATTGCTCCCTTGGATTGCTGCAGCCCAAATGCATGACCTTACATTTTTTAACATTAAATCCCAGCTGCCAAATTCTAGACCATCCTTCAAGCTTAGCTAGATCCCTCCTCATGTTATCTACACCTTCCTGGGTGTCTACTCTATTGCAGATTTTGGTATCATCCGCAAAAAAGGCAAACCTTACCCGACAACCCTTCCGCTATATCATTAACAAAGATGCTAAAAAGAATCGGACCAAGGACAGATTCCTGGGGCACACCACTGATAACATCCTTCTCCTCAGAGTGAGCTCCATTTACCTGTACACTTTGTCGCCTCTCACCCAACCAATTTCTAACCCAAGCAGTAACTTTAGGGTCCATCCCTAGGGTGCTCAGTTTGTTTATAAGTCGCCTGTGAGGAACAGTGTCAAAGGCTTTACTGAAATCTAAATACACCACATCTAGGGCTCTCCCTCGGTCCAACTCCCTGGTCATCCAGTCAAAGAAATCAATCAGATTAGTCTGTCAAGACCTGCCTCTGTTGAATCCCTGCTGCCTCGGATCCTGTAATCCGCTGGACTCTAGAAACCTCACTATTTTCTCTTTCAGCAGCGTTTCCAATAATTTAATTGAAGTTAAACTAACCGGCCTGTAGTTTTCAACCACATCCTTAGTTCCGCTTTTGGTAGTGCTGTTATGATATGGTGGGTTTGCTATGGGTTCTAAATGGTCAGTGTTTATAGTACTTCCTAATGGGCCTGGCGGTTGGCACTGGAATATAGTAATGTAGAAATCTGTTATTCTTTCTTTATCCAGACACTCATTAAGAAGCATGTTTACTAAAAATGCATGTTAATATTATGCAAATATTTATGCAAATGGGCCCCCAATTAATCTCCGCACATGGCCCCGCACCCCCTTGGGCTGCCCCTGCTAATAATGTTGACCACAACTGTACCCCAGCATTTGATCATTTGTGGTACAAATGAGAGATTTTAAAGTGATTTCATTAATGTTTTAAAACATTTTACAATAAATTTTGGCTAAACCTTTTAAATAGGTTTTATCATCTTAAACTGTCTTGTGCAAATTAACTCAATTGTTTTAAGAAATTTCTCATATTTTTTTTAACATTTCTTATATACTGCCTTTCATGATATTAAGGCTGTTTACATTGAACAAACTGAAATTACATTGAACATGGCATTATAACTTGGAGATAACTATTTTGCAGGGAACATGGGCAATGGAGGGTTAAGTGGCTTGCCCAACACCACAAGGAGCACCTGTGGGACTAGAAACACCAGTCTTTCAGGCCCAAGATTGCTGTCCTCTAGTGAGATTTGAACCCCTCACCTTCCAGCCTGAGGTAGCTTGCCCCAACCACTAGGCCACTCCTCCCTTGAAGAGATAAATAATATGTATTGCTAGTAGAAAGGAAGGTAATTTTATAAAAAGGTGTAGAAATGTGCATAAGTTGTGCCATCCAGACTCCATCCACTACCAGTGACTACTACAAAATCCTGCAAAATATTTCTGGCAGAACTTATGGCCACAGGTTTATTTAACTTACAACAGTAGAACTTCCGTAACAAAACACTTCTCCCGGTTTGATTTTCAAACACATTACATGGAACTTAACACCCCTCATTCCCTTGTTCCACATTTGCACTCGGCCATCTGGCTAATCAGTATTAATCTAACTGTGATGAGATCCACTGCACTTTGTGGCCTCCCCCCCTCCCCACACACACAGCCTGCAGTGTTGCCAAGCTGTGCCCCCTGAAACTCTCAGTGGTGTCACACGCCAACCCCCAAACCCTTACCTACCCATCAGCATAGTGAAATGAAAGGACAAGGTTCAGGCTTGCCTCTCTGAGCTGGCTGTTCAGACGGCTTTGGTCCAGTCTACTTTCACTGGATTTGTATTGCCAGTGTCTGGAGTAAAATGTGCTCCAGTTCAGAAGCATGTCAAGAAGGGGACTGCTTCCAAAGATTTCAAAATATTGCTAAGTTCAAATGACTGAGATCCCAGAAAACCCAGATGTAAATTGTCTTTGGATAGTAGTGTATGGAGAAAAGTGTCAATCGAGCCACCAGCTCCAGCCGCATTGCGAGTGATCCTCGGGAGGTGTTAGCATCACCGATGGAGTTGTTTGCTCTGAGGGTTGGAAATATCATGAGCCAGTGACAGGAAAACTAGAGAGTTGTAACCACTGACTCTGCGCAAGATTCAGGTACAGAAGCTAGAGTATGAACATACAGACCCAGAAATTAATACTATGGGACTAGTAGAGATGCTGATGGTTACTATGGATAACGGAAATGCTTTTTTAATTTGAGTTCTGCTATTTCTAATAACCTTATAATGCTATTTTTGGATATTCAGTGGCTTGCTTGGATCCTTGTTTGAGACTCAGGAGAGACTGTTAGAAAATCATAAGGGGATAGTTTAGTTTTGGTACATCATTGCAGTGTCACATAGATTAGAGTCCATAGAATGGAAGAGCTAGAAAAGCACAACAAATATTTGAACTTTATTTTAGTTACACCAGGAGACGTGATAAGGAAATATTTTTTTGGAAATCTTGCCATTTCCTAAGATACTCTCCCTTTTCTCATCAGAGTATAGTATGTGGACTCTGGAGATGGGAAACCCGATTCAAAGCAGTCAAGATGAGTCCTTGGATTTGACTGGCTTTTTGTAAAAATCATAGGATTTCATATTGACAAAGGCCACTTTGATTGCAGTTTTTTTCTTGTGGAGTTTGATAAAATTGGAATATGAGGCTATTCTCTTAATTTAAGGGGATGTCTTTTCTGGATTATAATAGTTTTTTTCTCTGATTTGTGTAAGGCCATCCATCTGAGATACAAGGCTTTTTTATTTTTTACATATGTGATGTGTGGTGGCCCTAGGAGCTTCTTATTTTTTGAAGTTTCCCTGCTTTTGAAATTGGATAATTGTATTATTTTTAGTATCTGGAAGCCCTGCAGAAGTTTCTGTATAGTCAAGTTTATTAGATCAAGGTTTCTTGCGTAGTTAACCTGTAACTTGTATTTACTATGCAATTACTTCTTCTTATTTTTTCTTTATTTAATGTTTCCTTTTGTAAGGAGGTACTCTCCCTGCCCTCTTACTATTATCCTCATCTTTCCCCTCTTATTTTCTATACCCTTTTTGCAGTTGAATTCAACCATATCTTTTCTTATCTTTATTTTTTTTAATGGTTTCCTAGCCTCTAAGGGGCCAATATTCAAAGCCCTTAGACCAGCTAAGGGTGCTCACCACAATATTAGCACTATCCTGGATATTTCCATTGAATATCAACACAGACCACCTCAGCACTATCCAGTTAATGCAGGAGTGGTCTATAGGCAGGATGAGGATGGCATCTGTGTTAACTAGATGAATGGCAACTTGATCTGCTTAGCGGGCTTTTCAGTCATCACCTATCCAGCCAACTTAGGCCATTTGAAAAGCTGTCCTAAGCTGGATAAATGAGGGCTGAAAATGGTCATTAACTAGATAAGATTGTAATTTATCCACTTGGTGTGACTCGAACCAAGTATTCAGCAGCAGCTTCCATCTGAATACTGCCTCTGAATATCCCACCAATATTTAAGTACCATAGCTGACCGCCATGATGTTTGAATCAGTCTTTTTGAAAATCATCCCCTAAATGTATTAGATATTGCAATTTAAATTCATAAAGAAATAAAATGAAAAATGCACATTGCTTTAGTGAGCCAAAGCAGAGCATAATGAGGCGTAATATGCTCATAAAATGAACAGCTCGTCAGAAGCTGAACAGTAGCTTTCTGAATCATCTGCAGTGACTTCAGCACAAAAGAAAGCAACCCAAAATGCAGTGCATCTCAGTAATCAATATCATTCAGTACCAGTGGACAGCGATACCATTCAAAAGTCTGTCTCATGATGAGGCCACTTCGTAACTTGGCTAACCTGATCTACGTCTTCCCCAATTCTGGTCTCCCCAAATCTACCTCTCACTCTTTGAGGTTCCCTACCCTCCCTAAACATCTCTCTCATATTAGAACTAGGCCTTTTCACAATCCTTCTAACCTTATTCACATTCCTCTCCTCTCTCCGTCTGCTCTCCCCTTTTCCTGTGCCTTATGGAATGTTCACTCTATCTCTAATAAACTTGCCTTTGTACATGACCTTTTTATTTCCGGCTCTTTTCACCTCTTTGCCTTAACTGAGACCTGGCTTCTTCCTGAAGACAATGCCTCCATTGCTGCTTTTTGTCATGGGGGCTCCCACTCTCCTTGGCCTACAGGTCGTGGTGGGGGTATTGGATTTCTTCTGTCTCCCTCTTGTCACTTCCAGCCTCTCATCCTACCTCAATCTCTTTCCTCTCTCTTTTTTGAACTCCACTCGATCCGCCTCTTCGCTCCTCTCCCACTCCGAGTAGCTGTTCTCTATCGTCCTCCTGATACTTCTATTTCCACTTTTCTTTCTGACTTTGATTCTTGGCTGTCTACCTTTCTTCACCCCTCCTCCCCCACCTTTATTCTTGGCGACTTTAACATTCATGTTGATGATCCCTCCAATTCCCATGTTCTAAAACTCCTCTCTCTTACCTCCTCGTATAACCTTCAACTCTCTTCCACTGCTCCTACTCACTAACATAATTTTCTTCTCTAACTGCTCACCCTCTAACTTCTCTAACTCTGTCCTTCCTTTATCTGACCACCACCTTTTAAGTCTTATTATTCATCCTCCTCCACCTCAGCCTCATCCTGCTTCCTCTAATCTATTTAGAAACCTTCTTGCTATTGATCCCTTAGCTCTCTCCTCCACTATTTCCTCACCCCTTTCATCCATTCTTTCTTCTAATTCTATTGATGAGGCTGTGGCCTCCTATAATGCTGTACTCTCCTCTGCTTTGGATTCTCTTGCTCCCCTCATCTCACATCCTGTTAGGCATTCTCCTCCACAGCCTTGGCTCTCTCCTTTTGCCCGCTATTTGCGCTCCTGTTCCCACTCTGCTGAGCGTGCCTGGCTCAAATCTTGCTCTCATGCTGACTTTCTCCACTTTAAATTCATGCTCTTCTCCTTCCAATCAGCCATTGCACTTGCCAAACAAATCTACTTCACCCATCTGACTAACTCTCTTGTTTCTAATCCTCGTTGTCTTTTTTTATACACTCCAATTCTCTCCTCAGTGTGCCCCCACCTCTGGCTCCTATCTCCCTTCCTGCCCAAACCTTGGCACAGTACTTCCATGACAAAATCCATAAAATCACTTTCCATTTCACTACCTCCTCTTCTTCCCCCCCCCTTTTCCCAACTCTCCACCCTTACTTCTGCTTCCCTTTCTTCCTTCCCTCTGGTCTCTGATGAGGAAACAACACTCCTCCTTTCTTCCTCTAAGCCAGGGGTCTCAAACTCAAATTGCTTTGAGGGCCAAATGAGGACTTGTAAAGTAACCCGGGGGCCGCATAAGACGCGGGGCCTCATTTGCATAAGGGGCCTCATTTGCATAAATATTTGCATAATGTTACCATACACTAACTTTTAGTAAACAGGCCTCTTTAATGAGTATGGATAAAGAAAGACTAAAAGATTTAGAAACAAGAAGACAATAATTAAACTGGGAACCCCAAAGCCAAACTTGGAATGTACAACAACACTGTAGAAATAAACTATAAATTAATTTCCTCTTGTACTAAACAAAGCGCAAACAGTAATGATGCACATTTCCGAGAGCTGACTTATTCCAGTTAATAAAATTCAAAATAAAAGAGATATTTTTCTACCTTTTGTGCATTTTTTCAGTTGCATTTGTTCTTGCTACTTTCTTATGGTTTTTTTATGTATTATGCTAAATCTACATCGTCTGCTGTCCTTTTGCCCTTTCTTCTATACTAGTTTTTTTTCCTTTCTCTCTCTACATCTGCTTTAGCATAATAACCTTTCTCCTTTTTCTCTCTTTCTCATTCCTATTTCATCCACTCAAATTTTACCCCTCCATCCTCAATCCCCACTTACTCTCCCAATACCTGGCCAATTGTAGATTTGTCTTCTCTCCCAGACAAAATATTTTTCCCCTCTCCATTTCACTTTCCCAGCTCCATCCCATTCTAATCCTCCCCCAACATCATCTCCCTTCTAGTTCCAGCCCCACCCAGCATCCGCTCCCTTCTAGTCCCCCCATTAGTCCATTTCCAGTCCTATCCTAGCCTCACCATCAGCCCATTTCCAATCCTAGCCCCCATCAGCCCATTTCCAATCCTAGCTCCCTCCCCTCACAGCCCATTTCCATTCCAAGCCCCCGCCCCATCAGCCAGTTGCAGTTCAAGCCCCCTTCCACTCAGCCCATTTCCAGTCCTAGCAACCCCCCCCAGCCCATTACCAGTCCTAGATCGCCCATTGCCCTTTACCAGTCCGAACCTCCATATTGCGAACTTCCAGTTTTACCCCCCATCAGCCCATTTTCAGTCTTACCCCCCCCATAGCCCATTACCAGTCCTAACCTCCCCATAGCGCACTTCCAGTTTTACCCCAAATCACCACATTTTCAGTCTTACCCCCAACATAGCCCATTACCAGTCATAACCCCCCTGCCAATAGCCCACTTCCAGCCCTAACCCTCATTACCCCATTTCAGTCAGCCCTTCCATAGCTCATTACCAGTCCTAACTCCCCCCATCAGCCCACCTCCAGTCCTTCCTAACCCCCACCTGCCCATTTCCAGTCCTAGCCCCCACCATAGCCCTTACCAGTCATAACCCCCCTGCCAATAGCCCATCTCCAGTCATAACCCCCCCTGCCAATAGCCCATTTACAGTCATGCGCCCCCCTGCCAATAGCCCATTTCCAGTCATACCCCCCCCTGCCAATAGCCCATTTCCAGTCATACCCCCCCCCCCTGCCAATAGCCCATTTCCAGTCCTACCACACACCCCCTGCCAATAGCCCATTTCCAGTCCTACACACCCCCCCCCCCAGGTAAATTAAAAAAAACCTGGCTTCTGCTGCTCAAGCAGCAAAATCAGCTGTCCTGCGGCCCCTTCCCCTGTGCCCGGAGATCCGAGTCTGCTCTATCAGCGGCGTGCTTTTCAAGCCGCGAGGAGAGTATTCCCCTCTCGCGCGGCTTGAAACCGCGCGAGAGGGGAATACTCTCTTCGCGGCTTGAAAGCACGCCGCTGATAGAGCAGACTCGGATCTCCGGGCACAGGGGAAGGGCCGCAGGACAGCTGATTTTGCTGCTTGAGCAGCAGAAGTCAGTTTTTTTTAAAAATTGGACAATTGATTCTGCCGCTGCCACGGCGGCAACGGCAGAAGCCAGGGTTTTGGGGTTTTTTGTTTTCCTCCGTCGCGGGCCGCACAAAGTTGTCTCGCGGGCCGCATGCGGCCCGCGGGCCGCGTGTTTGAGACCCCTGCTCTAAGCTGACTACCTGCCCTTCTGATCCTATATCCACCCACCTCCTTAGCTCCATTTCTTCCACTATCGTCCCCTCCATCACTCATATTCTCAACCTATCGCTCTCCACCGCTACCTTCCCTTCTGACTTCAAGCATGCTATTGTCACACCCCTCCTCAAGAAACCCTCACTCGATCCCTCCTGTCCTTCTAACTATCGTCCCATCTCTCTCCTTCCCTTCATTTCTAAATTACTTGAGCGTGCTGTCTACCACCGCTGTCTCGACTTCCTCTCCTCTCATGCCCTCCTAGATCCTTTACAATCCGGTTTCCGTCCCCTACATTCTACCGAAACTGCTCTTACCAAAGTTGCCAATGATTTGTTTCTGGCTAAGTCCAAAAGCTTTTATTCTGTCCTCATTCTTCTGAATCTCTCTGCTGCCTTTGACACTGTTGACCACAATCTTCTTCTTATCACCCTGTCTTCACTCAGTTTCAGAGGCTCTGTACTTTCATGGTTCTCCTCCTATCTCTCCCACCGCTCTTTCAGTGTGTACTTCGGTGGCTCCTCCTCCTCTTCTACCCCTTTACCTGTGGGTGTACCTCAAGGTTCTGTCTTAGGTCCACTCCTCTTCTTTCTCAATACCCAATCCCTTGGTGCCCTTATCTCTTCCCATGGCTTTCACTATCATCTCTATGCTGACAACTCTCAAATCTACCTCTCTACGCCTGTTATCTCTCCTGAAATTCAAGCTAAGATCTCGGCCTGCCTCTCTGACATTGCTTCCTGGAAGACTGAAGCAAGGGAGGGTGATCGGGAAGAGGCAAATCTCGACATTCACAGCTGTCCCTGCTGGCAGGCACATATATGTGTTTCAGGGCAGCTGTAAATTCCAAAGTCATGAGGATTCTTTATGTGAAATAAGGAATCCACATCTATAGTGTAGGCCCACCCAAACCCTCACCATGCCTTCCCACCCTCACCATACCTTTGAAGATTTTAAATGTGGTAAGCATCACTGCACTTAAAAAGCCCCTATTCAAAAATGGCCTTTACACATGTATACCAATCTGCACATATAAATGCTGCTTTTTAGATGTAAGGATGCTTCTAAAATAACTCGCACAGTACCCTTATTATTTAAATCGGTGCATATAATATGAATTAAAAAAATACATCTAGAATGAAAATAGAACACATTGGATATTTGGTTACAGAACCTTGTTCAGAGTTCTCTGCCTAGCTTTCCTACTCATTTCACATACTGGAAAGTGTGCCTGATCAAAATAATGGTTTGTTCCTCTAGAAGTGTGATTCTCTTGCAATTAGTTTTTTTTGTTTGTTTTTTTAATACCATGGATATGTTTTCTTCCATTTTCAGTTTATAGAAACTAGAAAAAATGCCATGTCTGAGGATATAAGTTCAGAATGAAAACTGACCAAAACATCTCATTCCTGCAAATGGGTAACTAGGCAGCTCTGTATCGATAATAATAATAAAAGAAATAACTATGATAAATAAGGATCAAAATAATACAGGACAAAACTGTTAAAATAAAAAGAACCGAAGATGAGGTGGAAGTCAGCTTCAGCATTGTGAGCTGAGCAGATTACAGAACAAGACGGCTGACCTAGGAATCGGGGAGATTCCATTCCCTCATCAGCATGAGTGCCATGAGAAATACCAGCAGCCTCATCAGTACCATGCTAATCATCATCATCATTATCATTGCTACTGCAGCACCCATTTTCATCAACGACTTAAAGCTCATCAAATCTTGAATCTGACTAATCCTTCCAGACAACCTCCATCAAATAGAAAACAGTTGACTTTGATAAATATAAGCTCTTTCCCTACATTTTTGGGGTTTCAGGTAGCTGTAGCACTCAATGATGATAATATTTCCAGAAGTACTAAATATCTTTTTAGAATAGATAGGAATTTGTGTAGACAACTGAATGAGCCTGATGTTATATACCAGTTGAACTCTATCCAGAGTGTGGTACTAAAATTGTCAGTGGTCTTTGTCAAAAAGCATATGGGGACAAATTGTAAGGATCTAGACATATGTGTACCCTAAAGCAGGAGTTCGTAGCCTTTTTTATGATTACAGATCCCCAACGGATTGCCCAGCATGTCCCCATACCCCCTTTGCCAGACTGTTGAAATCATATATATGTATATAACTAGAAACAGATAGGTTTAAAGAAAATCATAAGGATTTTATCATATTTATTTAAATAACAAAAACACCAGCTAGCTACAACTAGTGAGAGTTTTGCTGTTTTTGTGCAATCAAAACAGGGAATCGAGGTACAGTTACTAACAACATTACCCGCATGTCATCTGGCACATCAAATCAATTGTTCCACTTTGATTTTAGGTTTAATAGTGCAGATAATCTTGTTTCATAGAGACAAGTAGTTGAATGGAACCAAAATACTCATTGCCTTCATTGCCAAGCTAGGGTAAGCTGCAATTTGCTCTCACCAAATCTGCCCGATATCTAACTCAGTCTTTTCAAAATCAGCTTTCTTTCTTGGGTCTTCTTGAAATTCAATAAAATTGACCTTTGCTAAATCGTTGTCACTCATTTTTGATATATCAAACGAGAATGGGTTCAGGATCCAAAGAGATTACATGCTAAAATCATTAACATGTGAGAAGTAACCCTCAAAATTTGTACTTAGGACTTCCAAATGGTGGTTAATTTCTTGCAGTAAGAACATCATCAAGGATTGGAAATTTTGCCACATTTCCACTTTCAACATGACTCCAAATAAATAATTTTCTTGTAAATAGTACAACCTTTCCCCTGACTTGAATAATATCCATATGAGTAAGGGCGCGGGCAGGGTCCCGTCATCCGCGGGTAACCGGGTGTGCGGCCTGGTGTGGGACCTTGCACGTGCCCTGTTAGTTGAAGTGTGTGTGTGTGGGGGGGGTGGAAGTGCGTTCTTGGACAAGGACGCAGGATGCGCCTTTAAACCGATTGGCTCCACCCACGGGAGCGTGCACGGGGGAGCCAATCGGATCCATGCGTGCATGTGCTCAGTGCTGCGGCGGCGCCTGAGCACATGCTAGGGAGACGGCTCGTGGCTTCCCACCCACCCACCCGCTAGACTATGAGGAGAGGTTTGGGGGGATTTGGGGTGTCGCAGCGGGGGGTGGGGGAATCCTGGAGGTTTCCAGGGTCCGGAGCCTTAGGCTACTTGGGACAGGGGTGGGGTGCCCACGACCCGGATAAACCCTGGCAGACTTGTGCTACTGATACGGCAAAGTTGGATAAGGGTGATAGGAACTTGGCTGGTGGCTTGACCGCGGCAGGGGCAGAGGCGAGGTCATCTTGCTAATCGTATGGCTGGTGATGGATCGCTCCGCTGGGGTACGGTTGTTGTTGATTATTGTTCTGAGTGTTCAATTGTTGGATTATTAATAAAGCTGCGACTAGTTGCTTCCAAGAACATTGTCTGTGTAGTTTGTGGGTGACCCATAGGGGGTGGGGGGGGGGGTGAGGATAAGGGGGGGTGGTGGTTTTCGGAGAAAAGGTGGTGGGCGAATGTGGTAAAGGTTGAGCATCGGGTCCGGCTACCCGGTTACCTTTCCCTGCTCTGGCATATTCAAATCATTGAAGACACTGAAAATATCAGCCAAATATCCCAGGCTAACAACAAAATGTTCATCCTCAAAATGGTTTGTTGATCCTCAAGGAATTTAAAATTTTCATCCCGAAGTTCCATTACACATAGCAAAATATGGCCATGACTTAGCCAACGTACCTCTGTGTGGTATGGTAAAATACAATGTCCCACTCCAGTTTCTTCACAGAATGCTTAAAATAGCCAATGATTTAATGCATGTCCACAAATAAAGTTGACAATTTGCACAACTATTCCCATCACATCTTTAAGTTTCTTTGGCAATGTTTTGGACTCCAACGCTTGGAAATGTAGAACCCAGTGTGTGATCAATACATGTGGAGCTTTTTCCTTGACCAGAGAAACAAATCTAGACTTTTTGCCAATAATGGCAGGAGCTACATCTATACATATAGACCTAATCAAATCCCATGCTAACCCATGATGATCAAAAAATAGCTGTTGTGGTTGTTGTTTCAAGTCCATCACACAATAAAAACTCTTCCTTGTATTCTTTTCACAAATATAGGTACAAATACTAGCAATTGACTGTGGTTTGAAATGTCAGTTGATTCATTGAACTGCATGCTGGTTTTTATAGGACTGTTTTCAATTTCCCTGATGGGTTAGTATGTTCTCACTCATATCTTTAATTATTTGGTGTACAGTGGTGTTGTACAAGGGCATCTGACTTGATTGCTTCATGGCATCCTCTCCTAGTCCTGTACTTGGTTTTGAGATGTTCTCTCAATCCTGATGGCTTCAGATTCCCATTGCTCATTACCAAATTGCAAATCATGCATTAGGATCTTTGTTCTATTTTGTTCTCTCAAACAGGTGAAACCAAAAGCCAAAAGCAACATATTCATCTTCCCACTTCTGTTTATTAACAGACAACATTATAATAAAAAAAAATTAATTTCAGATGAAACATGTATGTTTTTTATGAACTAATAGTATCCAAGAAAAAATATTTCAAAATAGACACTTGTAGCAGAGGAAAAGTTGTGTGTAAGGCTGGAGGCTGTAGAAATCAATCTAACGCCAGTGCCACTAAAATATCTACTGGCAACATAGGAAGTGGGAAGATATCCATGTAGAATGATCTGATTGGTTAGTGGCCTTGCCGCCTCATTCCGTATTGATAACTGTGATAAGAAATAACCTAAAATTTAATCTAACAACATTCTTTTATAAGTTCAGATATCTAGCCCCAAATATCCCCATCATTTGGTTCCCATACACCCAAGGGGTATGGATACCCCTAGTTAAGAACCCCTGCCCTAGAGGAAAGGTGGGAAAAGGGTAATATGACAAAGATATTTAAATAACTTCAAGATATAAATGCACAGGATATTGTCTTCAATAGAAAAGAAGCTATGGAATAAGGGGCTCATAGGCTGATGATGAAAGTTGGTATAAAGAAATATTTTTTTATAGAACGAGTGGTAGATATGTGGAACCAACTCTTAGGGAGGGGTGGAGATGAGAACAGTATATGTATTCAAGAAAACATGGACAAACATGATAGAGAGGAAGGGATTATCAAGAAGAGCAATTGTTGTGGATGGCAGGCTAGATAGGCTATGCGGTCTTATCTGCAGTTGGTTTCTCTGTTTCTATGATACTCTCTTGCTGCTAGGCCAGGAAAATGTTCTTTTATTCTGAAGCTTCCCTGGCAGCCAACAGGGTTCTTTTAAAGGCCTGAGGTAAGTCAGCTAAATAATGACATTTTATTTTTGTACTTACTGTATATCTGGAGAATAATAATACTATAGTGTTAGAAAATTAGTACATTATACAAATCCACCATAATACAAATGAAACAAAGAATTTGTCACCAGCATAATTGTTTTTTTTTTTTTTTAAATTCTTTATTTTCGTTTTATAACAACAAAGGAAAGGAAGACATACAGCTAAAAGACAGATACATAGAATGTGATACATACACCAAAGTAACCCCTGCCACCCCCCTCCCCCCTGCTTCTTCTCTAGAAACTAATCATTCCCGAAGCGGGCGTGTATTGACATTATTGTGTTACAAAACCTAACGGTGATCTGAAACATGATGGGTGCACATTAAACAGACATATCGGAACAATGAGCAGAATGTACATAATCATTGAGCATCTGCCATTTAGACAAGCGAGAGTGAGTTTGGGTATGGGGAATAGCTCTCCGAGATATCTGCTCATATTTACTATATAAGCAGACAAGGTTCCACCATTCATTGACAGTAAGTCGAGAGCTATCCTTCCAATTCCTCGTGATTAAACATATGGCTATACCCAGCATGAAATCAAGGAGAAAGCGACCCGTCTTAGGAAGAGAGGGGACCTCCGCCACTGAGCGGAGTCCCACAATCTTCCATGAGGTGGCAGAGGCTCAGTGAAAGGTGTAGATAAATCGAATACGACCCCAGACCCGCCCCCAGTAAACCTGAAGTTGAGGACATTCATAGATAACATGATGCGAGGGTTCCCACAGCAGTATGGCAAGACCAACACTGGTCCCCAGCAGTTGTGTTCCATTTGGCTATTTTTTCTGGAGTATAAAAGCATCTATGTGCAAAAAAGAAGAGAGTTTGGGTAACTGAGGCAGACCGGGAAAACCGCACTACTTTGCTCCAGAAAACGCTCCATTGCACAGGGGTTAAAGTGGTTTGCAGTTCGTGCTCCCAGGCTTGTTGGGCTCTAAAAGTGGCAGTATCTGTACCCTGACATAATATTTTATAAAAGTTAGAGGCCACCCCATGTGTACTACTAATAGAGTGAACTAGTTTCTAGTAGCCCGTCCTCAGTAGGGACAGAGGGCGGCATGATTTGAGCACTTTTGAGGCAGTGTTGAAGCTGCATCAATTGAAAGTAATGTTTCGCTGGTAACGCAAATTCCTTTTGTAAATCAGAAAAGGTTTTCCAACGAGCTGCAGAGAAGAGCTGTTGGGGTGTCCAGATTCCCCTAGAGTACCAGGGTTTCCATGCTATCGTTCTATTTAGGACTTGAATTCGGGGTTATTCCACAGCGGGAGTCCGTCCTGAGGACATACGTGTGGGCCCACGTGATAGAATGAGAGTGTTAAAGGCCGCAAGAGTATCGACAATCATTGGGGGATGGCGGGTGTCTACTTTGATAGGACATACGGGGGAGATGGTGTCAACGGAATTGGGCTACTGAGCTCCTCTTCGATGTCAAGCCAAACTGGTCTGCTGTCTG
The DNA here is from genome assembly GCA_033557465.1 of Ichthyophis bannanicus. NCBI lineage: Eukaryota > Metazoa > Chordata > Amphibia > Gymnophiona > Ichthyophiidae > Ichthyophis > Ichthyophis bannanicus. Next base: position 219,718,148 of record CM066036.1, read on the forward strand.
TGGGGGCAATCTAGCCATCGGGCACCTTGTTTAAGTATGAAGGCTTGATGATATCTGAGAAAATCAGGAAATCTGGTACCCCTAGTTCCTTCGCGGACTGTAGTTTTTGTTTAGCTATCCTGGGTGGTTTGCCCTGCCAGAGATAGCGACAAGAAGGCCCTCAATATCTTTGTAAAGTGTGTAGCGGGAGGAATGCATGGCAGCATTTCTAAAATGTAGTTCACTTTGGGGACTATCATCATTTTCACAGTTTCTAGGCGGCCCCACCATGTAAGGGATAAGGGAGACCAACGATTTGTGAGCTCACGGACTTTGGAGACTACCTCTTTGGCATTAAAACTGATAGTGTCTTCTAAAGGAGAACAGTAATGGACCCAAGATATTTCACCATGCGGGATTGCCAAAGGAAAGGAAAGGCCTGCATGTCAGCCTCATGTACCCAGCGGTTCAGTGGAATGCGACAGATTTGGTCCAGTTAATTTTATAGCCCGATAATTGCGCGTATCCAACAATCAGATCCAAAACAGCTGGAACCGAATCAAGGGATACGAAAAGCATAAGGTCATCTGCATATGCAGAAAGTTTAATCTCTCTGTGACTGAAGGGGACACCTCGAATACGAGCGGACTGTCTAATAAGGAGGGCGAGGGGTTCAAGAGCTAGATCAAAGAGCATTGGGGATAGGGGGCAACCCTTGACGCGTGCCTCTTTGAAGAGTAAAAGGCTGAGACTTAATGGCATTTACACAAATACTGGCGACGGGTTGAGTATACATGACTTGGAGGTATCGGAGGAAGCCCTCCCCAAAGCCATACCATCGGAGAACTGCAAATAAGAAGGGCCATTCTAGATGATCAAAGGCTTTTTCAGCATCTAGGGAAAGACCCACCCATGGGTGATCTAGATTGGCAGCACTGGTTAGCACATGGCACAAGGTCCGAGCATTGTCAGCGGTGGATCGACCGGGTATAAAACCGCATTGGTCGGGATGGATTAAGGTGGCCATCCTGTCAGATAGCCGGGAGGCCAAGATCGTTGCGAAGATCTTATAGTCGGCATTAAGTAGGGAGATTGGACGGTAGTTGGCGGTTAGCAGCGGGTCTCTGCCTTCTTTCTCAAATACTACCACATTAGCTGCAGAAAAGGATCCCAAAGAGGATGTATCTACCGCAAGGGCAGTAAAATAGAGTTTTAAGTAGGGAACTAAATCTGCACTGAACGTTCTGTAGAATTCGGTCGGGAGACCATCAGGCCCGGCGGCTCGACCCGAAGCTGTTCGTTTTAGGGCAGATTGGATCTCTGAAGTAGAGAAGGGTTCATCCAGCGCATCCCTATCAGCTTCAGAGAGGGTCGGTCCGCTGGAATACCAGAAAGCAATCGCTCGAAGGTCTCTGATGAGAACTCACATTCAGATTGATATAGGCGGGTATAGAAATCCCGAAAGAGTTCTACAATATCGGAATCTGTGGTCAATATGCCCCCTCCCTGTGGGGCTCGAAGGGCCGCTACGCGTTTGGCTTCTTTTTGGCCTTTCAAGGCGTTGGCTAAAAGTCGACCGGCTCGGTTATTTTCACAATAGTATGTCCCTCGTTGAAGCTCTATACTCTTAGAAGCTGCAGTTGAGAGGATTGCATTATATTGAAAACGGAGACGCTGTAAGCGAATTAAGACACATGGATCAGTACGTGAAGTTAGAACTCGTTCGCCTGCTTTGATTTGTTGGTCTAGTATGAGTAGCTGCTGTTTACGTTGTTTCCGCAGGCGGATTTGATAGCTAGTGATCGTTGCTCGAATGGCCGCTTTGAAACCCTCCCACCAAGCCCAATTCGCAGTATCCTGGGGTAAATTAAAATGAAAGTAATCCTGTATGGCTGCTCGAATTTCTAACTGGAACTCTGGCTGAGTTAACAGGGCTCTATCAAAGAACCAGGCCCCGGAATTCCCTTGGGGTGCAGTAGTGTGTAATTGAAAAGAAATAGCAGCATGATCTGAAATATGTTGGGAGTGAATCTTTGCAGTGTCCACCTGAGGAACTAACAGTTTTGATATTAGAAAGAAATCTATGCGAGACTGGGATTTGTGAGGGGAAGAAAAGAAGGTAAAGTCAAGCTCATTGGGGTGTAGTAACCTCCATAGATCAACTAAAGCAAGATCTTTGATCAAAGAGGTAAGCGTGGTGTGACTCTTGGGGTTACCACTTGTCCTAGGTGGCTGTTTGTCAATCAGGGGATCAAGAACTAAATTGAAATCCCCCCCTATTATCAATGAAGTATTAGCAGAGGCCTGCGCAACCTGAGCAATGGTAGCAAAAAAGGCAGGGTCATCCACATTAGGAGCATAAAGGCATATACATGTAACTTCAAGGCTGCCTATCTTGAGGTGAACTCTGGACCATCTACCTGCTGTATCTGAGCTAGTCGCAATTATAGTAGCATGCAGAGATTTCCTGACCAGTATGGCAACCCCACATTTCTTAGAAACGGCTGGGGAATAGGCGGCCACCATGTAAGGTTTAATATTGAGTTTAAGAGTTTCCTTCGAATTTAAATGCGTTTCTTGGAGGAAAATCAGGTCCGCAGCTTCATGACTTAGATAGCTTAGGATTTTCTTCCGTTTTATCGGATTATTGATTCCTTTTACGTTCAATGAGAAAATCTTACATGGTGCCATCAATCGGTAATAGACATTTTAGGTAAGGGCGCTGGAAAACATACAACATAATCAGAATCTGTGCAACAATGACATAATCACCGAGTAGGTTGGCTACTACACCCCATATTGACAAGTATGTACCAAAGTAACTTAGAGAAGAAGCAAAACCCCCCATGAATATGGCGACCATATGTCTGCGGGAGGAGGCCCTAGAGAGCAAACTAGAGACATGAAAAAAGAAAAGAAACACCAGAGTCCATAATTAACACTGTCTCTGATACTCATCGAGGCTACTGTGGGTAATGAAGTCGGGTCACCGATATCATCAAAATAAGGCAAACAGACCGCCCTCGCCAGACTCTTTGCTGAGCCGCGGCGAATCCAATATGGCAGGAAACAGCGGATATGAGAATATTTGCAGGAATATTCTGGAAGTCAGCGCATCAAGTCGGCTTCTTTGGAATCCAAAAACTCCGCTAGTAGATCAGGGTCCTCAAATGTTCTTGTCTGATTGTGAAGCGTGACTCGGAGCTTGGCCGGATACATCAGGCCATAGCGTGCTTGTAGTTGTTGAAGCCTCGGCCGGAATTCCAGAAAGCGCTTTCGGCGGTCGACCGTGGGTTTAGCCAAGTCAGGATAGAAGGAGATCTTGTGGCTCTCAAACTCCATATGGCCCTTTGCCCGAGAGGCACTGAGAATTTGCTCCACATGTTGATATCTCAAAAGTCGAAAGATGATAGGCCGCGGGGTCTTCTGTTGAGCGTTATGGTTGTGGGTACACGATGAGCGCGATCGATCTCCAATTCCTTGGTAAAGGTGATGTGGAGCAGGGAAGGGAGGATTTTATATAAAAACTCTTTCATGTCTCCCGATTCCGCTCCCTCCGGTATGCCCACGAGTCGTAGGTTGTTGCGGCGCGCTCTATTATTGCCATCTTCCACTTCTTTCTGCAAGGCCCGTACCTGACGTTCAACTTTGTCGAGTTTGGACAACCGGGCCGCATGGGAGTCCAATATGCTCTCCATTTTGTCCTGACGCGAGGAGAGCCCCTCTAGCCTGCCCTGCAGTACACCGAGATCTTCCCGCAGCGCTCGGAGTGCTTCACCGTTTGACTGCACGAGGTCCTTAACCCCTCTAATCTCTGCGAGGATTTCCTGCTGCATTTCGGGGCCCTCGCGCAAAGCCGGCCCCTTCTGCGGGGACGGGGGTTCAGTTTTGGAGCGTTTGCCGTGAGAAGCCGCTGGAGATCCAAATTCCAGGCGCGTGGGTTTGGTCCCCGCCATCTCACCAATGTGCCCCGGCAAGATCAGAGCAGAAATTCAAGTATGTCCGGTGTTAATTCAGGATTCTGAGTAGGCCTCTCGGGAGCCTCAGCATTATGCGACCATCCCGCTGGACATCGGGCTCCGCCCCCCAGCATAATTGTTTTTACAAATATTAAACCTTCCCTATTCCTCCCCATCTCACCCCCACCCCCTACCCTATTGCCCTTAGAGTACCACCCACTCCCGTCTATAAAAGTTACCATAATCACAAATGGAAAGGAAATTAGTCTTAACAGCTATCCTTCATAATTTGTCCAAGTTAAAAATTAGAAATACTTAAAAATACAGCAAGAACAACTTACTGATAGTTGAAGATTCTCAAGCCCTTACGACACTTGTTACAGTACAATGATTTCAGATCTGTAGTGCAAGCCATCATCACACCCCACCTGGACTACGGAAACATTATCTATCAAGGTCTCCCCAAACATGCTGTATATCCGCTACAGCTAGTACAAAATACTGCTGCCAGAATACTAACAGCCAGTGCAAACCGACAACATATAACTCTAATCCTGAAAAGTCTACACTGGCTTCCAATATCCCAATGGACAAAAAAAAAAAAAAGGCATCACTACAACATTCAAAATCCTCCACAACCTCTCAGCTCCCTGCCTCAATGCTCAGATCATAAAAGCATCCTCTACAAGACCAAGAAGAGCTACAAACCAGAATCTCCTCCTCATCCCTCCAATCAAGACCAAGACCACACAATAGACAAGTAAAAGGGCATTCTCACTGTATGCTCCCACAATGTGGAACTCCCTGCCTGAAGCCATCAGAGCTGCACAATCAAAGATATGAAAAAACTATTAAAAACACACTTATTCAAGGAACACTATGGACCTTATAAAAATACCTAACTACAGTGTCACCATAATATCATGATCAATCATCCATATCAAATCAACCCTCCACAATTATCCCACTCTGTAATATAAACATTCCACCCCCCATACTTGACCCTCTGTTGAACCGTGACCTACTACCCTCCCCCTTCTTAACCCTATATTTATCTCCAAGTTATTTCTCCCTGTTTATTGTAAAACAAATCCATTGAGATTATGTTATGTTCAGTGTAAACCGCCTTAGACACAAAGGTGGTATAGAAAATCTGTTAAATAAGTCAAGTATAATATCGCAGTGTCTTGGGCCATCTGATATGCATCTCATTCTCAGCAAAAAGCACTCATACATAGGTTCCTCTAGGCCTTTCCAGGTGTCCGCTGCTCTAAAGTGAGCAGCTGCAGAAATAGAATGCAACATAAGAGCTCTTTGTATCTTCCTGATCATGACTCTGCAGTCTTCCATTAAGAAGTAATAGATGCATATCCAACACAATTTCCTCCCCCAATAACTCCTTTAGAAATTTCACCTCTTTATCCCAAAACATTTAACTTTCAGACAGATCCACCAGATGTGAAGAAAGGTCCCTGCATGGCCATACCTATGCATGCACAAGCTGTTACTGGAATGAAACATCTTAAAAAGCTTATTGGGCATATGATACCAATGATAAAGCATTTTATAGGTGTTTTCAACCAAATTACTAGCCATTAGACCCTTAAACAGATTATGAAATAGCGCTAATTGAAAATACCTATGCATAGTAACTCCATATTCCCACTTTTGAGGAAATGTAATGGGTTCTGATATAACCAGAATATTGCCTTATAGATTTAAGAGATACCCCACATCCTTTGTTCAGGCATTAAGATTCTCTACACAGGAGTCTCCTCTGATTTCAAGTCTCTGAAAGCTCTTCTCTGGAGAAAATGATATTCTTTAAGATAATGAAATCTGCTTTTAGATGTTATCTCATATTCTTCCCTAATATCCACACATTCGCAAATTGCACCTTTCTCAAGAAATTGCCAACAAGATTTCAACCCTTTTAACACCCAATTACAAAAAGTAACAACTCACCAACTAGGAGGGAATTCCACTGTCCATCACAATAAAGTGGTGTAAAAAAGATATTTTTCCTAACTAACTGTTGCTTGACCAATTAGGTACAGCTAGTAGAGTGAAGAACCCAAAGTGATACCAGTCCCTGCTGTTCTTGCTTAGTGTCTACCCATTGCTTACAATGGTGCCTGTTTCATTCCATAACCACATGGAGTTGAGAAGCCTGGTAGTATTTCCTAAAATTAGGCATTCCCATCCTCCTCTTCCCGTGGCCACAAGAGAACACTATGTTTAATCCTTGGGGTCTTCCTACCCCAAATACAGTACACCTATGAATTACACAGGTACACTAAAAAAAATTTTTTTTAAACTGCCTCTAATGTTTCGATTGATTTTTACGTTTTTTTGTGCGCTGAATCCAAATCTGGTAACCAATTTGCTCCATCATGTACAGATTTTTTGCTACATTGGGATAGCAGTTTGAGGTGAACGTTTCAGATTGAGTGCAATCGAGATAAAAGTTTCTTGGATGAATTCTTTATACTAATTGTTTAGTAGTTATTCAAATAAGAATAAAGAAAATTGTAACAAGGCAGCACATAAGAATAGAGTAATGTCAACAAAACACACTGTGATGGTAGCAAAATTGTCTGCACTTAAAACAGCCACATGTGCACAAACATTGAACATATAAGAGCGAGGTTAGACACAAAGCAAAGCAAAGAAATGTGCAAAAAATGTTGTACAGGTATGTATGTAAGAATAGAAAACGCAAACCGCACCATTGCAATACATGAAGACAAACACCCGATGGTGAGAAAATAAAATTCTAATAAATGAGATCCGACACTGTGGTAATAACTAGCAAATTTTTATTTCAAAGTTTAGTAAAAACACGATATTTGTCAACACAGTTTAGATTTTAAAGTCATTCTTGGGTCAATCAATCTCCTGGTGGGCCCGTTTCTTCTTCCCCCGAATGCTTCTCTTGGTGCGCTGCTTGGTGTATTTTTCATCTGGGGTTTCCCGCAGCAGCAACCAGCAGAAATCAGCCATCATAGTGGTGTTCCATCTTCCTTGGTACCTTCTCTCTGCGTCCTTGATGTCCTGGTGAAACCTTTCACCTTGTTCTTCACTGTACGCCCCCAAGTTTTCGGGAAAGTAGTTCACATGGGAGTGCAAGAAATGGACTTTCAGGCTCATGTTACAGCCTTGTTCTTTGAAGGCATTGAGCATCCTGGCAACAATATCCTTATAGTTCTCATCCCGCCTGTTCCCCAAGAATTTGAGAACAACATCCTTGAAGGAATCCCAGGCTTCTTTTTCCTTCTCAGACATCGTTTCAGCGAATGCTCCATCTGAAATGAGTCTCCTTATATCAGGGCCAACAAACACTCCTTCCTTTAGCTTTGCTTCAGAAAGTCGGGGGAACTTTGAGCAAAGGTACCGAAAGCACTCACCATCTTTTGGAAGGGACTTGATGAATTGCTTAATGAGACCTAACTTAATGTGGAGAGGTGGTATAGAATTTTATCAAGAAGTACCAAGCTCTCATGAAGAAAATTTTTCTCACCGGTCCTCAAATACTCCCGAATTGGCCAGTCTTTTTTCCACCAGTGTAGGTCGCGGGCCCGGCTATCCCACAAGCAAAGGAAGCAGGGATATTTGGTGAAACCGGATTGCTGCCCTAATAGCATGGATAAAATTTTAAAGTCTCCACAAATCATCCACTTATGCTCATCATAACGAATCTTCTGAAGAATCAGGGCCAAATTCTCATATTTTTCTTGGAGAATAACAGAGTGAGCAATAGGAACTGAAGCGAATGTGTTGCCATTATGAAGAAGAACACCTTTTATGCTGTCTTTTGACGAATCAATGAACAGCCGCCATTCAGCAGGATCATACTTGAGTTTAAACTTTTCCATCACTCCGTATATATCGTTGCAAAATACCAAATCTTCCTCTTGCTGAAATACTTCAAAAATTGTGTCTCGCGGTTGCGGTACCAATAAAAAGTTGTTCCTGGTGTCAATAGATTTTTCTGTTTAAGCCGAGAACCTAGCAGTTGGGCAGCATCTTTTGGGAGTCCTAAATCCCGGACTAAATCATTCAATTCAGCTTGAGAGAAAAGTTCAGGTTTCGGATCTGGTTCAGTTTCAAACTCGGAAGTACTGGACTCATCGGGAAAAGCCATCTGATGAGTCTCATCATGATCAGAACCGTCCACACAAATATGATCCAAAGATTTTGGTGGTTCAGGCACAGGTACTTCGTTGCTATGAGGCATAGGCAGGGCCGGATTTAGCTATACGCCATGTACGCCATGGCGTAGGGCCCACAGCTGCAAAGGGCCCACAAAAATTGAACTAGTTAGGCTTTTTTTTTTTTAATAAAATAAAAAAAAACCTGCTGGCTGCCGCCGCGGGGCCCCCTCTGCTGCCGCGGCAGCATGGACTGACCCGCGGGGGCCCCCTCTGTAAGCTCGGTCCCTCCCTCCGTGCCTCCGTGTCTCCCTCCGTGCAGGCTGTTAGAGACGCGAAGGCAGACTGTCTCCTTCTGCCTTCCCGTCTCTGTTAAGCCCGCAGGGGCTGATGGGAAATTTCCCATCAGCCCCTGCGGGCTTAACAGAGATGCGAAGGAGACAGTCTGCCTTCGCGTCTCTCACAGCCTGCACGGAGGGAGACACGGAGGCACGGAGGGAGGGACCGAGCTTACAGAGGGGGCCCCCGTGGGTCAGTCCATGCTGCCGCGGCAGCAGAGGGGGCCCCGCGGCGGCAGCCAGCAGGTTTTTTTTTTTTAAATTAAATTTTACTTTAGGCCGGGGGAGGGGGTAGGACTGGTAATTGGGGGGGCTGGGACTGGGGCTGGAAATGGGTTGGGACTGGGACTGGAAATGGGCTGGGACTGGGACTGGAAATGGGTTGGGGGGATTAAGGCTGGAGGTGGGCTGATGAGGTTAGGACTGGTATGGGCTGTGGGCTGTTGGTGGGGGGGTTAGAACTGGTAATGGGCTTTGGGGGGGTTAAGACTGGTAATGGGCTGTGGGCTGATGGGGGCTGTCTGGTAATGGGCTATGGGGGGGCTAGGACTGGAAATGGGCTGGGGGGGGTTAAGACTGGAGGTGGGCTGATGGGGTTAGGACTGGTAATGGGCTGTTGGGGGGGGGTTAGAACTGGTAATGGGATATGGGGGGATAAGACTGGTAATGGGCTGTGGGCTGATGGGGGCTGTCTGGTAATGGCTATGGGGGGCTGACTGGAAATGGGCTGGGGGGTTAAAACTGGAGGTGGGCTGATGGGTTTAGTACTGATAATGGGCTGTTGGGGGGGTTTAGAACTGGTAATGGGTTTTGGGGGGGTTAAGACTGGTAATGGGCTGTGGGCTGATGGGGGCTGTCTGGTAATGGGCTATGGGGGGGGTTAGGAGTGAAAATGGGATGGGGGGGGTTAATACAGGAGGTGTGCTGATGGGGTTAGGACTGGTAATGGGCTGTGGGCTGATGGGCTGATGGGGGGGTTAGGACTGGCAATGGGCAATGCGGGGCTGACTGGAAATGGTGTGATGGGGTTAGGACTGGAAGTGGGCTGATGGGGGGGTAGGACTGGTAATGGGTTATCGGGGGGCTTCAACGGAAATGGGCGTGATGGGGGCGTAGGCCGGGTATTGGTTTGGGGGTTGCTAGGACTGGAAATGGGCTGATGGGTGGCTAGGACTGGAAATGGGCTGATGCAGGGACTAGAAGGGAATGGATGCTGGGTGAGGCTGGAACTAGAAGGGAGCTGATGTTGGGGGAGGATTAGAATGGGATGGGGCTGGAAGAGTAAAATGGAGAAGGGAAAAATATTTTGTGTGGGAGGGATAAAAAAATCTACAATTGGCCGGGTATTGGGAGAGTAAGTGGGGATTGAGGATGGAGGGGTAAAATTTGAGTGGATGAAATAGGAATGAGGAAAGAGCAAAAGGAGAAAGATTAGTATGTTAAAGCAGATGTAGAGAGAGAATGGAAAAAAAACTAGAAGAGAGAAGAAAGGACAAATGGACAGCACACGGTGGAGAGTTAGCAGAAGACATGAAGTAACCAGAAGAAAGTGGCTGGAACAATTGCAGCTGAAAAAAATGCACAAAAGGTAGAAAAATATCTCTTTATTTTGAATTTATTAATTGGAATATGTCAGCTCTGGTAAATGTGCATCATTAACGTCTGCGCTTTGTTTAGTATAAGAGCAAATTAATGTATAGTTTTATTTCTACAGTGTTGTACATTCCAAGTTTGGCTTTTGGGATTCCAGTTTAATTATTGTCTTCCTGTTTCTAAAATGTGATTACTTGTTTGGTGATGGTCTATGTTCTGCATGTGTAACTGAGCTGAGGTGTTCTGTTTATATAATTCCTATTTGACATTGCCACTTGTTCTCTTTCCCCAGTAGGTCATGTATTGTTGTTCTCTGAAATGTATTGGTTTAATATTTGCAGTGTTGCCTTTTGATTGGTAGAGTATGGTGCTTTGTGAGTCCTGGTAGTGCTGTTAGGATACGGCGGGTTTGCTATGGGTTCTAAATGGGCAGTGTTTGTAGTAGTTCCTAATGTGTCTGGCAGTTGGCACTGGATTATAGTAATGTAGAAATCTTTTAGTCTTTCTTTATCCATACACTCATAAGAGGCACGTTTACTAAAAGTTAGTATATGGTAACATTATGCAAATATTTATGCAAATGAGGCCCCTTATGCAAATGAGGCCCACACCCCCCTTGGGCCGCCCCTGCTGGGGGCCCACAATTTTTGTTGGCATAGGGCCTCACTCAAGGTAAATCCGGCCCTGGGCATAGGCCTAATTGCTGAGGGAAGGTTGGGGTAACTTATTACGTTCTTATTTTTTAAGTTGTATCCCTTCACAATGCAAGAGCAAAAATAGCAGTCACTGCTGTGGTCTCTTTGTTCACGCCACATCATAGGTATTCCGAAACGAAATGCTTGTTTTTTACCTTTCATCCATAAGCGTAGATCTTCCTCACATGTCTTGCACACTTTGTGAGGAGCCCACGGTTTGTCTGGATCGCCTAACTTCAAACCGAAATAGGCGAAATATACCTTTTTAATAAATGCAGAAATGTTCCTCTGCCACTTTTTCACGGTATATTCCCCACAAATAAAACAAAAACTGTCCGGAGAGTTGACGCAACCTCTGGCTCTGTGAGCCATCACAAATACACAGCACTGCAAACTACAACTGTAGTGAACCACTTCGGAATAAAGCTGGATTACGACTGAGCAAACAAAAGGTAATAATGAACTTGCAAGAAACTGAAATTTGACAGGAATGTTCATGTCGCAACCACCGTGTTTGAGCGAGCGAACGAGGCGAGGCGAACAGGAAAGAACATGCACCAACGCGAGTACTGGATTTAGCCCCCCGCCTCCCAATTGTCCTGTTAATGTATAAAATGAATACAAAACACTCTAAAATATCATGAGGGAGTGTTTCTAGTTAGTTAACCATTACAACCTCTATTTTGGGTCAAGAAAATAAACTGCAGTCGGCTAAAAAGAAATTATGTGAACATTCCTTATATGGGTAAGAATTCATGACGTGATGGAACATTTTGGCTATTTTTCCTGGATTCAGCACCCCAAAATCTATAGGAATCAGTTGCAAAACTGGAGGCAGTTTTTTGGTAGTGTACCTGTGGCACGTTAATGTGCGTTAACCCTAAGTACATGCCAGCGCAGTGTTAGAAGCTATAACGATGTAGCCCACTGGTTACTGCAATGACTGCGGAGGCAGAGGTCATGGGTTTGATCCCGCAGTGGTGTAATCTAAAAAAGGTTGTTGTCTGAGGCATTTTCTTTTAATTTAAATCAGTGCTGCCAGCAAAAACACCCTCACAATGCCGTAACCTAAGGTGCCTCATAAGGCACCCTATAAGTCACATTATAAAGTGCCCTGTCTGCCAAGGCACCCAATAATGTGCCCTATAGGGCACCTTACAAGGGCACCCTATAGGGTGCCTATCAGGCACCTTAGGCTACAGCACTATGAGGGTGTTTCTGCTGGCAGCACTGATTTAAAATTAAAAGAAAATGCCTCAGACAGCCTTTTTATATTACACCACTGCGGGATTGAACCCATGACCTCTGCCTCCACAGTCATTGAAGTAACCAGTAGGCTACATCTCTATAGCTACTACCACCCTTCTGGCTGGCTACAGACAGACTGCAGGTCACCACACAAACTGTCTGCTGTGGTTACCAGGATAGGGTAAACCCACCCGTACCTATGATGCACGGCACATGCAGATCAGCAGTCTACAGCTGATCACATAATGGGGTATGCACCCCCACAGCAGCTAGGTCTGGTAGGGGGAACCAACCGTGTGTGTTACTGGTACAGAGTAGCTACAGATTGTGACATTGTGTGGGTCCTGTGCTCACCCTGAGGGTTAGGTGGTGCACCCAGCACCAGGTCCGCAGCACCTGGCTTGGTTGAGATAGGCTGTGCTGCAAGTCCCCATCAGTGCCAGTGTGTGACAGGTAGTCCTTTCAGACACACCTAGGATACACCTGTGTCCATCTGTATTTCCAAGTCACGTCTAGCCCTTGTGGACTATAATGCACTCAGAATAGTGCATATCCTGTGTGGGTGCCATGGTCACATGTTATAGGTGAAGGGGGGTGTTTGGACCCAAAAGCAGATTATGTAGCACCACCCAACCTGCCCTCTGTGGCTCAGGGTGTGGGGGGATAGGATCTCCCACCAACAGATCCACATTGTACATCTCTGCAATGATGGCAGTAGAGAGGACCATCAACCCCAGTCCTGCTGGGGAACAGGTGTGCTACAGGGCAGTCAATGCAGATCTGTACGCATCACATAAGGCAATGGCAGACAGGCAGAATGCTGGAGAAGCTCAGCTGCCCCCCACCACTATCTGACATTCACCAGCAGAGGGCACAGTCAGTCTCCACCCGCTGAACCCTACAAGGAGTTCCAGCCATACACATGCTAACTGCAGACAGTCTTCTAACTAGTATATAGTGCATGTTCCTGGAGGAACTGTGTGCACCCAAAAATGGGTTGTGGGCGCACACACACCAAGCAGGTATGTCAGTGATTGGGCCCCAGAAAAGAGAACCCATAAATATCACTTGAGAAAAATGCTGCATAGTACTATGGGGGAACCTAGGCATGCCATGGTCACTGCTCAGCTGTGAATTGGTTGTTTTCTATGAATGACTACTTGAATGTAACAAAACAAAACCTCATTCAATGGATTAACCAAACTTGTTGTTCAGTATTTCTCTTTTGTCAGAAACTGAGCCTCAGAATCAACCAATAGCACTTAAAATGCAGGGACCATCAAGGTGTCCTTATTATGTGCTGGTGTTACATCAATGGCTCTGATGAGCCATTGATGTAACACCAGCACATAATAAGGACACCTTGATGGTCCCTGCATTTTTAACACCTTGATGACATAAGTTTGGTTAATCCATTGAATGAGGTTTGGTTTTATGGTCACTGCTCAGTCAGGGTGAGAGTGACCTCCCAGCATGACATGATGTGGCCACCCTGTCCATGCAGGTGGTGGTCGGGCACTACAATGTCCCAGCCATTGCCCTATACCCTGTGCAGATGCATCCTGCCCAGGCCACCCTGTATGGGCCATACCCACAGTACCTTGCTCCTCATTATGCACATTGGCAGGCTAACACTGGAAACAGTGCAAGCAGTGTGGGCTCAGTAAGGTGTGGGCAGCCGCAACATACTGGATAGATATACACACACTCCCACACCTATGCCAGCATTGAGCAAATATGGAGGTTTGTGGCAGCCCTGGCCGCCTCACCAGTCCTGGGCACAGTGCGGGCATTGATATGGTACGCAATACTGTTGGGGTCACTCCCCGGGGTAGTAAACACTGTCAGAAGCAATAACTGAAATACACTCCACAGATATCAGAAAGGTTGCTATGATTAATCTCTATCAACAAAACGTGTTTAACTTAGGATTTGTTAGCTGACATTAATCATAGCAACCTTTTGATATATGTGGAACATGTCCCCAAGTTTAGGACGGCATTGCTAAGGTATGCAGGTGCCAGTATTGGGAGATGCTGCTCCGCGCCGAGCCCAACAGCATGACTCTCCATGAGGGTTTGGATAATGAAGCCTGTGTGTGTGGGTGGGTGTGCCCCTGTTGGCCACTGCTCTAGGGCAGAGGCTCCCAACTCCAGTCCTGGTGGGCCAAACACTGTTCTGGTTTTCATGCTGTCCCTAATGAATATGCATGAGGTACATTTATTTATTAGGGACAGCATGAAACCTGAATGGTGTTTGGCCTTCCAGGACTGGAGTTAGGAAACTCTGCTCTAGGGATTGCACCTGTTTATGGTATCTGTGCTCTGTAGGGTAAAATATAGGCATTTCAGGCATGTTTATTCTATCTGCAATAAAGGTTCGGTCTTTATTACCACGGTTTAGTACTGGGTAAAATATGAGGACAAGGCTGGCAGGAGCCATAGCTGGGACTTGAACTTGTAACCTTCTGCTCCTGAACACACTGGCTGTGTGTACTGCACCAAACTGTTGCCACAGGGGCAGGTCATTCCCTGGGGATATCATGACTGTTTGTCATGGTATCCCCAGGGAATGTCAGCATGGTGGCGGAGGGGTGCTGGTGGCGGAGGGGGCAGTGGCATCTTCCCACACCAGATCATGGGGCTTGGCCGTGGTCTGGTGTGGGCAGATGCCACTGCCCCCTCCGCCACCAGCACCCCTCCGCCACCATGCTGACATGCCTTTATGCCGGTGGTGCTGGTGGTGCGCAGTCCCAGGCCAACCAGTGTGCTGGTAGGCAGCTGCCTATGGTGTGGGTTCTCGGGTAGTTGTGCCTACATGGACATGTGTGTTTCCCCCCGGCAGCACCTGCCAATGTTATGTGCCCTTGGGGGTACCTGCTGAGTAATATCCTCTGTGACACTGTGGGACACAAACTCATGCCCATGTTGGACCCTCGTCAGTTGCTGTCTTGCTGCTTTACAGTTTCAGCATTCCTGTGTGCCACCTAGGCATCTACCTAGTCCGCACGGTGCCCCAGCTGCACCACAGCATGTGCCGCCTGCAGCCCCCTGTATCCCATTTACAGCATCTGTACAGTTGCCATTTCCTACGTGCCCACTCTGCTGTTGCTGCACATGTGCACGTCATAACAAACCTGCCCAATATAAACGACAACAACCCTGATCACCGCTACTTCAATGTGGGATCATCCACTTTGTAGGGGGACAGAGCATAGACCCTTCCAAACATGATATCTTCCTTTTTACGCTTTGTCAGTAGTGTTACTTTATGTTTATCATTAATATCACTATTGGCCAGCTTGGTTATTGGGATTTCAGATGTGGCTCGGGTTATTTTCTATGTTTGTTTGCTTTTTTTGGTTCCTGCACATGTATCACTACTATCACTTATATAGGTTTCCCTGCCTTTGCTGTACATTGCTGACTGAAATGGTTTCTCTGTCCTGCAAATGTGCCTAGCACGAGGTTTTCACTGGCACTAATTTTCAGAGCTTTATTTCACCGCGTTAGTATGCATGGATCCACTCCCCGCCTACTCTCTGCCCATTGACCCCTTCTCTCTGCCCCTGGGGAGCCTTACTCCACCCTCTGGGGTGCCTTTCTCCTCCCTCTGAACACCTTACCACCACCGGAGACGTTATCGCATGATACGTGACATTATCGCGTGATAACATTACGTATCGCGCAATAACGTCACCAATGCTACGTTAAGACGGTTTAGTAAACATACCCCTAAGTTGAATCCATCTCTCTAATTCTTTAAAGGGTTGATCTAGCAGTGCACTATAATTCAAATCAAATAATGAAGAGAATTTTAAATTCCCAAGGCGTATGTTTGCTAAATGGCAGTAGCAGACTCCGTGCAATATCAGA
Organism: Ichthyophis bannanicus; assembly: GCA_033557465.1. Classification (NCBI taxonomy): domain Eukaryota; kingdom Metazoa; phylum Chordata; class Amphibia; order Gymnophiona; family Ichthyophiidae; genus Ichthyophis; species Ichthyophis bannanicus. The sequence goes on from CM066036.1 coordinate 219,733,986, forward strand.
GCCACAGCCCCATTGATTTCAATGGTGCCGCGGTTCTGATATTGCACGGAGTCCGCTACCGCTGTTTAGTAAACATACCCCAAGTGTTTGATATACAAAATTGCCCATTTAAAGGGTTAAGATTGCCTGATCTGATCTATAGGTTCTTCTATCATAATGAGGCTAAGTATCTCAGATTTAGAGGTGTTTACCTTAAAGACAAAGATTTCAACATGTAGTTCTGTCATAATCACACTTAGAGCCCTGGTTAGATGACTAATTGTAAATAGGATGTCATCTGTAAATTAATGTGGCTTGTACATTTGCTTCCTCCCCTTGATTCCTCCTGTCTCCTTATTGTTCCCGACCATTTGTACAAATGGCCCAATGACAAGTGCAAATATTAGAACAGGCAGGGGGCATTCCTGTCTTGTGGCCCTTTGGAGCTCAAAAGTCTCAGAATAACTATCATATGTATTTATTGAGGTTTCATCCTTATCTAATTTTTTGAATGAAAAGGAAAATGCTGGGAAATAGTGAGAGGGAATGGATTAATTATATTAGCTCCCTATTGTGGAGTATTAACTCCTGATTTCCTTAATTTTGGATTATTTTTGTATTTTATGAGCTGGCTTCTCTCTCATGATGTGTTACTTGTTATGTGATTTACAATTATTCTATGGATTACTTTTGTTGTATTATTAATTTCTTAATGATTGTGTTGTATTCAAGAAAATCTTATAAATAAAAGTTATAAAAAAAAAAAAAAAAAAGAATAACTATCATTGATCTTCAAAAATGTTTTAAGGTCTTGATATATAGTTTGAATCCTCTGCCAATACCTATTTATTTATTTTATTTATTATTTATTTAACAGTTTTTATATACCGCTTTTCTGGGTAGTCAATGTGGTTCATATGGAACAATATGGTGAACTCGGTTAATTTTGAATTACAATGAACTGTTCAAGTACAATCAACTTGGAGTATAACAGGGTGTAATTATAAGATGAACTCTGATTATAGTGCAACAAAGAGAACTTAGATGAGTTCAGAGTACAAAGAACTAGGTAGTTACAAATCTCATAAAAGTATGGTGGGGTGGGATGGGATGATTGGAATTGGTAAGGATTGGAGAAAGATCGACCTGGTATTGCTTCTATGTTAGCAGGGCATATTTTTATGTTTAGTCATTGGTGTCATACCCATAGTGCTTGGTAAATGAGTACATTTTGAGTCTTTTTCTAATATCTTGAAATGTCTCAGCAGATCACAGAGGTTTAGACAGTGAATTCCAAATAATGGAGACAAAGAGGGTAAAGGCCCTGTTGTATGTCTGTTGGTTGCATTTTATTCTGAGTGCTGGGATCATGAATAGGTTTTGGTTGCAGGATATTCATTCTCTGGATTCTTGGGCTCTATTTATTAATGATTTGAGACTGTCGGCTGACCGGTCTTGCAGTATTTTGAAGACTGTTATGATGACTTTATATTTCACTCTTGAGGCAATAAGTAGCAAGTGCAGATTTCTGAGTATTGGAGTGATGTGGTCGTGTCTTGATTTGCTGGAAATCATTCTAGCAGCTGTATTTTGGGCCATTTTTAGGGGATACATGGCATGTTTGGGGAAGCCTTGATAAATTAAATTGCAGAAGCCTAGGTGGGGCATTATAATGGCTTGGGATACAGATCTGAAGTCACTGATGTCAAGTAGTGGGCAGAGGTTTTGAAGAATTCTCATTTTGTGGTAGGCTATGTTTGTTGTTCTTTTTATGCGAGACAGCATGTTTATGTTCTGTTCGATTGTGATGCCCAGATATTTGACCTCAGGTTTTACAATAAGTTGCATGGCTTTTGTACTTATCTTGGCTGGGAGAATGAAGTTTGAATCTTTTGTGATGTGAAGGTACTTCTGTTTTACTAGAGTTTACTGAGAGGTTCAAGTTTGATAGGCACTGAGTGACATCGTTGAAACAGGTGGTGATGGTTGAGTACTCCGGAGATCTTGTAGAAAATGGAGTGTATATTATTACATCATCTGTGTAAATGTGATAAGATATGTGGTGTGATATTTTTTTTGAACTTCACAGATGGGTTGGATGTAGATATTGAAGAGCAGGGCTGACAAAGCAGAGCCCTATGGAACTCCTTCTCATTGCCACCTAGACAAGGTCTTAGTGCTGGGGAGGAGTCTGCTGTCTTGGTTCATGTCAGTGCTAATGACATAGGAAAATGTGGTAGGGAGGTTCTGGAGGCTAAATTTACGCTTTTAGGTAGGAAGTTGAAATCCAGAACTTCCAGTGTAGCTTTCTCCGAAATGTTTCCCGTTCCACGCGCAGGCCCCAAAAGGCAGGCAAAGCTCCAGAATCTCAATGTGTGGATGAGACAATAGTGCAAGGATGAGGATTTTGGATTTGTTAGGAACTGGGGAACATCCTGGGGAAAGGAGGGGGTCTTCCGAAGGGATGGGCTTCACCTTCACCGGGATGGAACCAGGCTGCTGGCATTAACTTTAAAAAGAAGATAGAGCAGCTTTTAAACTAGATAATAGGGGAGAGCTGAGAGTCTCCCAAGAGTGCATGATTCGGAACAATGTACCCTTGAAGGATACTACCCAAAAAAATGAAGTTAGGGCACATCAGAAGAGAGGTTCCAATAAAGACAAAGGTAGCCCAAATGCCCTTGAGTACGGAGCAGACAGAGCTTAAAGATTCCAAATTAGCCCTGCCTTCCGATAACCAGATTAATATGAATAAAATACAGTCTCTAAAATGCTTGCATGCAAATGCTATCAGTCTAAAAAATAAGATGGTAGAGTTATAATATATAGCACTAAATGAGAAATTAGATATGATTGGTATCTCTGAGACATGATGGAAGGAGGACAACCAGTGGGACACTGTGATACCTGGGTACAAACTATATCTTAATGATAGAGCTGATCATATTGGTGGAGGGGTTGTGCTCTATGTTAGAGAGGGCATGGAGTCACAAAGGATTAAAGATTTGAAGGAAACAAAATTTGCTGTAGAATCTCTATGGATTGAAATTCCATAGAGATTTGGTTTCCTAGACCATGGGATGCTGTTCCAAGGGTTGCAGAGCAGAGATGGCATCCATCTGTCCAGGAAAGGTCAACACATCTTCGGTAGTAGACTGGCTAATCTACTGAAGAGGGCTTTAAACTAGATTCGTTGGGGATGGGTGAAGAAAGCCCCCAGGTAAGTGAAAGCCCCCAGGTAGGTGATACATTAAATACCTTTATGGAAATGGGTAACAGGGGTAACATATGGAAAGCAGTGTGTATAAATGCCCTTAGCATGGGAAATAAGATCCCTGATGTTAAAGCTTTGGTGGGAGTGGCTGACTTGGATTTAGTGGCAGTTACAGAAACATAGTTCACAGAAAACCATGATTGGGATGTAACTATACCTGGCTATACTTTATTCAGAAAGGACAGGGTAGGAAGAAGGGGAGGAGGAGTGGCACTATATGTAAAAACTACTATTAAAGCATTGGAATTACAGAGCTTAAAAGGGAGAGAGGAGGCATTGTGGGTTAAACTAGAAAGAGGGAAAGAGAAATCTATTTGCATTGGTGTGATATACAGACCTCCCTCACAAGAGGAAGAGGTGGACAGAGTTAATTGAAGACATACGCAGCATTGCTAGGAAAGGGGAAGTGCTACTGATAGGAGATTTCAATATGTCAGATGTTGATTGGCACATTCCTGCTGCAGTATCATCTAGAAGTAAGGAGATCCTGGATTCTCTACAGGGAGAACTATTCAGGCAATTGGTAACAGACCCCACACGTGAAGGGGCCATACTGGACTTGGTGCTTACCAATGGTGAAAGTGTTTCTGATGTTGTAGTGGGAGATCATTTTGCATCCAGTGATCACCAGATGGTGTGGTTCAGTATTAGGACTAGGGCTGTTAGAATCCATTCCAAGGTGAGGATCTTAGACTTTAGGAAGACTAACTTTGCGAAGATGGGCCAATATCTCAGGGAGTCGTTAGTGGGATGGGAACAGCTGGGGGATGTAGAAAAACAGTGGGCAAAACTGAAAGGGGATATTTTAAGGGCAACCGACCTCTTTGTTAAAATGGTAAATAAAGGCAAAAGGAAAAGGAGACCGCTATGGTTTTCGAAGGAAGTAGCTGAAAAAGTGAAGAAAAAGAGGGAGGCCTTCATGAAATACAAGAGATGACAGAGAGAGGAAGACAGGTATCTGTATTTGGAAAAACTTAGAGAAGCTAGCAAAGTAGTCAAGAAGGCAAAGATGCAAAAGGAGGAGGAAATAGACATTGCAATAAAATGGGGGGATAAGTCATTTTTCAGATATATTAGTGAGAAGAGGAAGGGCAAAAGTGGTATTGTCAGACTCAAGGGTGCAGGGGGGGGGGGGAATATGTAGAAGCTGATGAGGATAAAGCGGAATTGCTTAACAAATATTTTTGTTCTGTATTCACAGATGAAGAACCAGGAGCAGGACCTCAGAAAACACCCACAAATAAGAACAGAAGCGAGGGACATCTTGAACAATTTTCAGAAGACTGTGTTCGTGAGAAACTAGCTCAACTTAAAGTAGACAAAGCGATGGGACCGGATGGGATACACCCTAGAATACTGAGGGAACTTGGGGACATTCTAGCAACTCCACTGACTGACCTTTTCAATGCCTCATTGGAGTCGGGAGTGGTGCCAAAGAACTGGAGAGAGGCTCATGTGGTGCCTTTACACAAAAGTGGAAGTAAGGATGTGGTTGAAAACTACAGGCCGGTTAGTTTAACTTCGGTGGTGAGTAAATTATTGGAAACGCTGCTGAAAGAGAAAATAGTGATGTTTCTGGAGTCCAGCGGATTACAGGATTCGAGGCAGCATGGATTCACCAGAGGCAGGTCTTGTCAGACAAATCTGATTGATTTCTTTGATTGGGTGACCAGGGAGTTGGACCGAGGGAGAGCTCTAGATGTGGTGTATTTAGATTTCAGTAAAGCCTTTGACACTGTTCCTCACAGGCGACTTATAAACAAACTGAGCACCCTAGGGATGGACCCTAAAGTTACTGCTTGGGTTAGAAATTGGTTGGGTGGGAGGCGACAAAGAGTACAAGTAAATGGAGCTCACTCTGAGGAGAAGGATGTTACCAGTGGTGTGCCCCAGGGATCTGTCCTTGGTCCGATTCTTTTTAACATCTTTGTTAGTGATATAGCGGAAGGGCTGTCGGGTAAGGTTTGCCTCTTTGCGGATGATACCAAAATCTGCAATAGAGTTAGACACCCAGGAAGATGTAGATAACATGAGGAGGGATCTAGCTAAGCTTGAAGAATGGTCTAGAATTTGGCAGCTGGGATTTAATGTTTAAAAATGTAAGGTCATGCATTTGGGCTGCAGCAATCCAAGGGAGCAATACAGTATAGGAGGTGAAGTACTTTTGTCCACTAAAGAGGAGCGGGACCTAGGCGTGGCTGTGTCTGATGATCTTAAAGTAGCTAAACAGGTAGAAAAGGCGACGGCAAAAGCTAGACGGATGCTTGGGTGCATACGGAGAGGAATGGCTAGCAGAAAAAAGGAGGTGATAATGCCTCTGTATAAGTCTTTGGTGCGACCTCATTTGGAGTATAGTGTGCAATTCTGGAGACCGCACCTTCAAAAGGATGTGAACAGGATGGAGTCGGTGCAGAGGGTGGCTACTAAAATGATTAGTGGGCTTCATTATAAAGCATATGAGGACAGACTTAAGGATCTTAATATGTACACCTTAGAGGAAAGGCGGGATAGAGGTGATATGATTGAGATGTTTAAATACCTCCGTGGCATAAATGTTCAGGGAGAGAGCCTCTTTCAATTGAAAGCAAGTTCTGCTACGAGGGGACATGGGATGAGGGTGAAGGGAGATAGATTCAGGAGTGATATGCGGAAATATTTCTTTTCGGAAAGAGTAGTGGATCCATGGAATAGTCTCCCAGTGGAGGTGGTAGAGATGAGGACAGTAACTGAATTCAAAAAAGCATGGGACCAACACAGAGGATCTCTAAAGGTAAAAAGTGGACTGTTGTATTTGTTGACATGGAAGGACAGATTAGATAGGCCATGTGGTCTTTTTCTGTCATCATGTTTCTATGTTTCTATATAAAAAGGGGAAGGCAATGTCAGTGGGTTTGTACTATCGACCCCCTGGCCAGAATGAACAAATGGATGATGAAGTGCTCAAAGAAATAAGGGAAGCTAACAATAGTTACAGAACAGTAATAATAATGGGTTATTTCTGTTACCCTGGTATTGACTGGGTCAGTGTCATGGCAGGAAATGCTAGGGAGATAAAGTTTCTTGATAAAATAAATGACTGCTTCTTGGAGCAGCTGGTTCATGAACGGACCAGAAGGGAAGCCATTTTGGACTTAGTCCTTAGTGGAACACCAGATTTGGTGCAAGAGATAAGAGTGTTGGGGCCTCTTGGCAATAGTGATCATAGCATGATCACATTTGATTTAATTAATGGAGGTGGGATGGTAAAGAAATCCACAGTAGTACCTTTTAACTTTCCAAAGGGAGACTATGAGGAAAATAGTTAAAGGAGGAAACTAGTTAAGAAAAAACTAAAAGGAGCAGTTGCAATGGTTAGACTTACATCAAGCTTGGGTGCTGTTTTAAAATACTATCTTGGAAGCCCAGATCAGCTGTATTCCACGCTTTAAGAAAAGTGGAAGGAAGTCCAAAAAACTGCCAGCATGGTTTAAAGGTAAGGTCAGAAAGGCTGTTGCCAAAAAAGCATCTTTCAGGAAATGGAAAAAAAGAGCCAAATGATGAAAACTGGAAATGGCACGTCAAATGCAAGGCATTGATAAGGCAGGCAAAGAGAGAATTTGCAAAGAAACTTGCTGTGGAAGCAAAAAAAAAACACATAATAAAGACTTTTTCAAGTACATTCGTAGCAAAAAACCTGTGAGAGTGTCAGTTGGACCATTAGATGATAGAGGGGTAGAAGGGGTAGTAAGAGGGGACAAGGCTATAGCAGAGAGACAGAATGAATTCTTTGCTTTTATCTTTATTGAGGAAGATGTAGGGGTGTTACCCATGACTGAAGTGGTATTTAAAGGTGATACTGTGGAAGCATTGAAAGAAATATTGATGCACCGGGAAGATGTATTACAACTATATGATAAACTGAAGAGTAGCAAATCACCTGGACTGGATGGTATACATCCAAGGGTGTTGAAAGAACTGAAATATGAGATTGCAGACCTGCTATTAGTAATCTGTGAACTATCATTTATTTATTTATTTACATTCTCTTATATACCGTGCTATTCTGCATCAGTGCGGTTTACATTGAACAAACTGAAATTACATTGAACAGGGTATTATAACTTGGAGATAATTATTTTACAGGGAACATGGGCTATGGAGGGTTAAGTGGCTTGCCCAAGACCACAAGGAGCATCTGTGGGACTAGAAACCCTAGTCCTTCCGGCCCAAGGTTGCTGTCCTTTAGTGAAATTTGAACCCCCAACCTTCGTGGCCTGAAGTACCTTGCCCCAACCACTAGGCCACTCCTCCGCTATCATTAAAATCATCTGTAATACCTGAAGATTGGAGGATGGCCAATATAACGCCAATTTTTTAAAAGGTTTCCAGGGGTGATCCGGGATACTACAGACCGGTGAGCCTGACATCAGTACCGGCAAAAAAGGTAGAAACCATCATAAAGAACAAAATTACTGAACATGTAGATAGTCATGGTTACTCTTATGAAGAGATGCTAAATGGTTAGCGCTCTTCAACCTGGAAAAGAGACGGCTGAGGGGAGATATGATAGAGATCTATAAATTAATGAATGGAGTGTAACGGGTAAACGTAAATAAAAAGACTAGGGGACATGCAATGAAGGTACAGGGTAACCTATTTAAGACTAATACGAGAAAATATTTTTTTACTCAATGTGTAATCAAACTCTGGAATTTGTTACCGGAGGATGTATTAAAAGCTGTTAGTGTAGCTGGGCTTAAAAAAGGTTTGGACAAGTTCCTGGAGGAAAGGTCCATAATCCATCATTAAAAGGGACCCAGGATATCACTGCTTGACCCAATACAAGCATTGAGGAACCTGTGTCTTTTGGGGAGACTGCTAGGTACTTATGAGCTAGATTGGCCACTGTTGGAAACAGGATACTGGGCTTGATGGACCTTGGTCTTACCCAGTATGGCATTTCTTCTGTTTTTATGGGAGAGAAGTTAGGGTGCCAGTTTAGACCTGTTGTTATCTGTCTGTGAAATATGATTTGAACCAGTCTAAGGTTGTGACATATTTGCCGATTTCTTGTTGTCTGGTAAGGAGTGTGTGATGGTTTATGGAATTAAAGGCAGAGGAAATGTTGGGGGAAAACATTATAAATCCTTGTCCTGCCTCTGAGATTCCTCTGATTATGGTATCAGATAGAGATGTTAGTAATGTTTCCACGCTGTGCTGGTGCCTAAATCCATGTTGTTGGTTGTCTAGAGGTGCATCGTGGAGCTGTTGCTGGACCACTTTATCTTGGCTGTGAAGGGGATGCTGGTGATGGGCCTGTATGAGCTGGGTGTGAGGGGTCAAGTGATGACTTTTTTGGTATTAGTTGAATTGAGGCATTCTTCAGAGCAGGTGGCATGTAGCCTTGCAAGAGGGAGATGTTTAAAATTGTTTGTATTATCGAGGATATTTCAGCTCTGGTGTTTTTAATCCATAATACTGGACATGGATCAAGCAGAGAGGTGGTAATGTTGATGGCTGAGATGGGGCTATCAAGTTCTTCTGTTGTGATCATTCTGAAGGAGGTCAGTTTGTGAATATGATTTAAGGTTGTAGCAATGTTTGGGGTATCCATGTTATTTGATTGGGTTGAGTTGTATTTGGTGACTAACGCGGGAGATGTTTTGTAGTTTGTTTTCTTTGGTTAGTGAGTTAATGATGAGGAAGAACTTTCTTGGCCAGTTGAGGCATTTCAGAAAAAATGTTTGTGTGGCATTCTCTTTGGCACTTGTTTAGTAGTAAACTGTATTCCTTCTGTTTGATTAGGTATGTTTCCTTGAGGGCGTCATCCTTTTGTTTTTTTCCAACTCTTTTTAATGTGCCTGAGTTTTCTCTTTAGTTTTCTTGCTTCATTGTAGTGCCATGGTGTGCAGCGTTGTGTGATTTGTTTTTGTTTTTTGCTGGGTTTTTTGTTGTGGACCTTGGTGGAGGAGGCTATTGTGCTGTTCCAAGTGTATAGTAGGTGATCTAGATCCCTTAGTTCAGCCTTCAGTAGGGGACGTATCTCCTTTAGAAAGGATCCTTTATCTAATTGTTTGAAGCTTCGTTTACAGTTCTGATCAAGGGAGGCCTTGTGTTTGTGGAGACCCAAGGGTAATATGAGGGTGATCATGGCATGATCAGACCATGGTACTAGTGCAATGTCTGGTTTTGGTTTGTAGGGTTCTGATAATATGTAGGTGGGAACAAGAATGAGGTCTAGGGTACCACCTCTGGTGTGTAAGGGTTCCTTTTATTATTTATTTATTTATTTATTTATTTATTTAAAGTCTCTTATATACCGCGCTATTTATCATCAGCGCGGTTTACATAGAACAGAACAATCTCAGTACATTTGAAACACGTATGAGTTACAGATAACAGGGCAGAAAACTTGGTCAACAAGGGTAACTATCTACAATACAATAATGATTGACTGTTTGTATAAAACAACTAACAGAGCAGAGAATATAGTGTACAGCTGTAATTAAATCAAAATTTCTTAATTCTAGGGTGTAGTGTTTATGCTTCTGGCTATTAGACTGTCTTTTGATATATTAGATAGCATTACGGTGGCTGGAAGTATTCAGTGAAGAGGTAGTGCTTGATAGCTTTTCTGAACTGCTTCATGTCACGTATTGCTCTAATTTCTGGCTGAAGTTTATTCCAACCTCTAGGCGCATAGAATTTGAATGCTCTGTTGATCGATGATTGGGACCAATTTGTGGAATCACTCGGAATGATTAGGGTGTTTTCGGCAAATGGTCTCCTAGATCTTGTATTGGGAGTTAGACTGATGAGATCTGAAGTCGTTGCTGGTGATAATTTGTTGAAGGCCTTGAATGTAATGAGGAGAGCTTTATATCTAATTCTACATTCTATAGGGAGCCAGTGAAGGTCCCTAAGGATTGGTGTAATATGGTCTCTCTTTGATGCTCCAACTAGGATGCGAGCCGCAGCATTCATTGCTAGTTGCAGGGGGTTTATAGTGTTCTTTGGAAGACCATGTAATACAATATTCGCATAGTCAAAGTGAGGGGTGACTATTGCTTGGAATATTGAGCGGAAATCATTGTATTCTAGCATGGGTCTTAGGTGGCGTAATGTTTTTATCTTGAAGTAAATCTTTTTTATTGTATTTTTTATGTGGGAGATAAAATCCAGTCGTTGATCAAGGATCACACCTAGGTAACGAATTGTATTCTTGATTGGGAGCTCAGCGTCCCGTACCTTAAGATATGCAGGGGGGGAGAAGAGCTTGTTTCTAGTGACCAATAAAACTTCCGTCTTTTTGAAATTGATTCGCATGTTTTGATCTAAGAGCCAATCCGCTATTGCATTGAAACAGTTGGTTAGGTTAGTGTAATTTGGACTTGTTATATCAAACGGGGTGTAGATAAGCACGTCGTCTGCGTAAATAAGGCAGGAGACATTAAAGGATTTGGTGATTTGGCAAATCGGCTGCATATATATGTTGAAGAGGAGTGCCGATAAGGAGGAGCCTTGTGGAACCCCTTGCGTTTGGAGGAATGGTTCGGATGTTCTGGAGTCAATGCGAACATGTTGCCAACGATCTTCAAGGTATGTTTTGCACCAGTTCCATGCTAGGCCTTGTATACCCTTTTCGTAGAGTCGTGCTAGTAGTATGTTATGGTCTACTGAGTCAAACGCCGCGGATATGTCAAGGAAGATCATGGCGACGCCAGACCTTATGTTGTTGATCCCACAGATGAGCGTGTTGATTAAGGAGGTCATGAGAGTCTCGACTCCATGCATTTCCCTAAATCCATGTTGGCACGGATCAAGAGGGGAGGATGTATCAATATATTGCTGAATTTGGCGTTGAGTCTCTTTCTCCAGTATTTTGGCAAGCAGCGGGATGCTGGAGATTGGACGGTATGATTCTTCCTTCTTCGGGTCGATCTGGTTGTTCTTTAATAGGGGACGTATTGAGGTCTGTTTGAGTGCAGCTGGGAAAGTTCCAGAGGAATAGGAGAGGTTTGCAATTTTCGCTATGCATGGACTGAGCTCTGTGCGCATTGATTTGATCCAGTGTGCTGGGCATGGGTCATTGGCTGCAGTAGTGGTGTTCAAAGTAGCAATTAGTTCTTTAATGGATTTAGATGATGGAGGTGAGATACTCAGGAGTGGTTCTTGAGAGTGCGTGGATTGAGGGGACGCTTGTGATGAATTCAAATTTGTTCTTGTTAATTTGGATTGGATGTAATTTGCATACTGTTGAGGATGGATATGTTCTTGCTGTTGCGGTGCAGGTTCTTTAGATAGTGTTTTCACTAAATTGAATAGCTCACGAGGTTTGTTTAGTGAACGACTAAGTAGTTTTGCATGATGTTCTTTTCTTTTGGACCACATTAGTTCACGGTGACTTTTGAGGTGCGCCATGTATTCATCATGGATGTTGATTTCATGAGAGCTTCTCCACTTTCTTTCTAATCTTCTCAGTTGGAGCAGTGAAGTTCGGATATCTGGAGAGAACCAGGGGGCATTATGCCTTATGTTAGGATCCTTGTTAGGGGCGATCTCGTTGTGCATAGTAGGTAGTTGTGAATATTGTAGGAGTGTCTCATTCCAGTTGTCAACCATTTTATTTATGTTGGTTGTTGAGATTGACAGTTTAGGTAATACTTGTGTGTTGAACACTTCGATATCCAGTGATTTAAAGCGGCTATGGTGCGGTGGAGGCACATTTTTTGGTAGATTTGGCGGATTCGAATTTGTAGGTATCTGGAAAGTTATCAGACTATGATCTGACCAAGGAACCGGGGTGATGGTGAGGTCCAGCTGACTATTGTTGCCTGTTAGTGTAGGAGGAACAAAGATGAGGTCAAGGATGTTACCACGTTGGTGTGTCTGGAAGTCAACAATTTGCTTATAGTCAAGGTTTTCCATGGCGTCAAGCAAAGTGTTGGCTGTGGCAGGTGGCAAAGAGGCGAGATTAAAATCGCCTAGCAGCCAGTTGGGCTTATTAGGGTTATCAGGGTTACATGCAAGGCTAATTACATCTGAGATATCCTCTGATCATGCATTCGGAGAAGCATAGATAAGATTAATTGAGTTATTCTTATTTGATATGGTTAATGTGTCAAGAAAATGAGTGCTCCTAGCAAAACTTACTCGGTATTGTAAGGAGGATTTAGCGAGGATGAAAACTCCACCGCCTCTTCTGTTCTCTCTGTTGCATGAATAGATGGAGAAGTTCGGGGGAGTCATTTGATTTACTATCACTGAGTCTGAATCTGATAACCAAGACTCGGTGACCATTAATATATCTAAGTTTTGAGTAGATATTAAATCTGTTATGATAGGCCATTTGTTGCGAACAGAGCATGCGTTAATAAGAGCACACCTCAGGTAACAACTAGGTTCAGATTTATTGATTGTTGTGGTGGGAGCTAGGTCTAAGGTTATGTAGAGTAGGTGAGACTGCCTTTTATGATGAACATACGGCGATGTTGGTGATGGTTGCAGTGGTTTTTTCTGCTTGCTCCATACAGTATAGGTATGGGGTTGAAGTCACGTAAAAGTGCTTCAGATATTTGGATGAGAATGGTGATGAGGATGGTGTATAGGAGGGTACGAGATATGTTGGATATGCACATGCCGGGCATGGTAGTAAAATTGATTCAACTAAGGATTCTGTCGAATGGGTTATTGTGGTGAAAAGTGGGTGCCCAATGAAGATGCTTGTATAGGAAATAGCTTTGTTACTTGCTTTTCTTTCCTATGAAGACTGACAACTTTGACCTCTTTATGAGTGAGTGAGTGTCTATGCGGATAATCAGCTGTGTTAAGTAAAATACTTAGTGCATAGGTTGCAACAGAGGTACAGGTAAATAATCGTTTGCTAAACTTAGTAAACTCTTGGTATGTAGTAACAGTTCTGGACTGTCACAAATTAAATTAAAATAGACACACTTTATATTTTGTATATTTTGGCTGCTAGAGATGTGGCTATTGATGCCAGTATAATGAAATAGAGACTGGCTCTACTACCACTGGTAATGTAGTATGAGAGCAAAAAGGTTGCCTGGGATAGAGCTATGTTTTAGTTGAAGTGCTTCCATTGCATCGATAAAGGATGTAGCTTTCCTAGGAGCTATGAAGGTGAGGTTAAGGTTATCTAGCAAGAAGTAAGGTTTGTTTTGATCCTTTATGAATGCAAGCTTCTAGCAGTGTGCTGTGAGTGTTCTATATGTTATACTCAGAGTAAAGTTTGCATTTGATGTTGCTTCTGAGGCGCGCTGACAGACCGGGGAGCAGCAGCCATCATCGGAGGGAGTGAGCAGGAGCTCCTCCTCACCTCCATTCCCTGCCAATCAGCAGCCCTCCACAGCCCTCTTCAACGGCTTCTAAACCGCCGCTTCTGAGGCGCGCTGGCAGACCGGGGAGCAGCAGCCATCATCGGAAGGAGTGAGCAGGAGCTTCTCCTCACCTCCATTCCCTGACAATCAGCAGCCCTCCATAGCCCTCTTCAACGGCTTCTAAACCGCCGCTTCTGAGGCGCGCTGGCAGACCGGGGAGCAGCAGCCATCATCGGAGGGAGTGAGCAGGAGATCCTCCTCACCTCCATTCCCTGCCAATCAGCAGCCCTCCACAGCCCTCTTCAATGGCTTCTAAACCGCCGCTTCTGAGGCACGCCCGCGCCTTGCGGGCCCGCGCCTGAGGGCCTCACCAGAGGGCCCTTTGGCGTGGCCCTTAGGCGTTGGTCCGTGGCGTTCTGTTGCTGAGGGTTGCTCCGATGACATGGACCTGGTCGATCTGTCTCTATGTTGTGGTAATTTGCTGTTCCTGTTCCTCTTCTTCTCCTATCTTTCTGACTATCTCTGTTCTCTATTCTGTCCTATTATATAAATGGCGTTCCTTTCCTAATTCCTCAAATGATGTAGCATTGTAAACCGCTCTGATGCCTTTGGCCTGAGCGGTATATCAAATTATAATAAACATAAACATAAGTAGGTCAAGGGTGCCAGTGGAACTGCATGTCGAGAAGGAGAGGTTGAGATGTTCTTTGACTATTATGAGGACTCCCCCCCCTCCTTGATGACCTTGGGCACTTGTATGTTTTATAGTGAGGAGAAGTGAGTCGGTTTAATAGTATGTTGTCCATTTTTTGTAAGCCAAGATTCGGTGATGCACATTGTCTAGGTTGTCATTTATGAAGTCAGTAATGGTTTGTATCTTTCTTTCATCTGATCATACATTGATTGCAAAAAATGTAATCAATGCAATCAATGTATGATCAGATGAAATTAGAGCACACTTAATTGTTCATGATGCTGGGGGTGTGTTTGCTGATTGCTAGGCATCATGTGCAGTGCTGCGATATATATCTAAATGAGTCTGCACTGTATTCGGTCAAGAGGGTGTCTGAGTGGCATTGGTTCAGTTACCATTTGCCAGAGGCTGGGAAGTATAGGGATTGAACCATGGGGGGCAGCAGGGATGGGAAGGGTTAATAGGAACAATATTAGTGTGCGTGCTATGTACAGGGAGGGTGGCATCTTAAATGATGCTTCTATCGGGTCTGTGGATGGGTGGATGCTTGCCAATCTTAGGTGTAACTGAGACCTTGTCTGTATATGCATTGCAAGTGTTATCCTGTCTCTATTGTCAATAGTTCCTTGCACTTTTGTATTGCATTTTGAGATTGTAGTGGTATTTGTTGGTGTATCCACATTCACCTCTATTGAGTTGGTCTTCTCCGTGTAGTTGCTTGGTCTGTCTTGCTGTCCACTCCAATGGCCCTTTGGTATAGCCCTTAGGCACAGGCCTACCAGGCGTGGGCACGCCTCCAGCGCTGCTCATTTATGTGATGGAGAGCTGGTAGAGTGGCGTCGATGGAGGCAGAGCTTACCTTGTGTGCAGGGGTTCCTGATCAGGGCTGAAGTTACTGTAGGTCCTGGGTTGCTGGAGGGGCCTAGGGCTGTCCTGGTATCTCCCAGTGTGATTGCTGTGATGAGAAGCAGAGAAAGACCCACCCCCAATAGCCACCCTCTCTAATACCTGAAACATAAATAGCCAGGCTACTCTATCAAAAGCTTTTTCAGAATCAATGATCACAAACATAATTTCATCTGGTCCTTTCTAGGCTCTTTGAATCGATTAAAGACTTTCTGCACATTGGCCCAGGATAATCTGCCCAAAGTAAAGCCAGACTCAGTGAATCATATCAGGCAATATCACACTGAAATGTTAGGCCAAAACTTTAGCAAGAACTTCATATCATTACCTCATAAAGAGAAAGGCATATACGAGAGACACTGTTCAGGCTCTTTACCCTCCTTGGGAATCAAAGTAAAACCCGTTAAGAACATAGAAGGCATAACCCCCCTCTATACTAATAGCATTTAATAATTTTGTAAGAGGTCCCATTATCTGTTGAGCAAATACTTTATAAAATTTGCTAGCTACCATAAATCCCTTTGGCCTTCCCATTGGATAAGCTCTTGAAAGCTACAAGATTTCATGTGCCATTATAGGTCTTTTTATAAGTTCCTTATTTGCCTCAGATAACATAGGCAGCTTACATCTATTCAGGTAGTTTGCTATCATGATCTCTTCCCCTACTAACTCAGGACAGCATCCCTAAGGTGCATTGTCTTCATCTTCTGGGCTGAAAGTCTAGAGGCTTATTCCCATGTTCAAAAAAAGTGCTGTTTACATTTTTGTAACTGGAAAGTTACATAGTTCAGATCCATTTCCTGCAGTTACGTTCTGGCCCTTTCCAGGGCCTTAAACATCCACGTGGCACCTGTTGCTTTCTTACGTTCCCTCTCCAGTGGTTTGCAAGCTTTTAGCCCTTCCTTACTGCACCTTTTTCTGATGAGATGTATCTATAAATTTGCCACATAACACAACTTGCGACAATCCCATATAATCCCAGGGTTCTGCTCTCCCTTATCATTAAATTGTAAATAAGTTCCAGTCTCTTCATGTATTTGACAACAAATATTCTCATCATCTAATAAGCTATCATTAAGCATTTAAAATGTCCACCTTCTTTACCTCTCTGTTAAGGCCAGTTGAATCCATACCAAGGCAAGATGAGAAAAACCTAGGGCCAATTCCAAAGCCATAACATTCTGAATTGATCAGCTTCCATTAACAAGCCAATTCAAGAATATGAGGAATGCACTTTTACAGTAGAATGTGTAGTTCCTTATTGTGGGATTTAACTCCCAGAAGCTATCCACTAAGTAGAAACTGAGCTATCATTAGCATGCATTTAAGAGCGCTCTGTGCCCTGGCATGTAGTTACTAGACTAGTACTGTCCATATAGGGGTCTGACTTTAGATGAAAAACACTCTATAATGCCATTTTCTTATGTTCATCATCTTCCCCAGTCACTCCTGCCCCCTATGGTGCTGGTTTCGAAATTGTAAGACTTAAATCCTAGCAGTGGCCTTGCAATACCAATAGGGGGTCAAGCTGCCATATGCTCCCAGTGCTTGCAGATAGGAAAAAGAATGCCAGCTTTGAGCTGGCATTATCTTTCTAAGATTAATGCAAGCTGTGTTGCAAACATTTTCCATGCTTTGGCGATCATTTTAGAAGTCTTATTTGTGATTTTGAAGTCCAGAAATGTGCATGTGAACATCAAAATCACGAAGACATTCCTGCAGCGATTTTCTTTCTCTTTCATTTTATATACCACATTTCCAAAGATAAGTGTGGTTTACAGGGAACATAACTAAACATTACATGAAACAAATTTACATGGAAAGGTTAACAATTATAAAAGGTACATGCATCGAACATTTTATTTAACACAAAACAGTAACTATATACAGGTATAGAGTTGCTTACGACTTGGAGTAACTATATACACTTAGAGGGTTGCTTACATCTGATGATACATTAAGGGGTACCTAGATGAGATTGGGTTATGTTATCCCATCAAAATGTTCTTTGAATAAGTGTGTTTTGAGCAGTTTATGGAAGGTTGCAAGGTCATGGGTGTCTCTAATTTGCAGTGGTAAAGCATTCCATAGGCATGGGGCATACAGGAAAAATGCCCTAGAGCGAGTTGACCAATTACCTTTAGTTAGTGCTGGAGGTAGGATAAGGAGGTTTGATACATTGCTGCTTCTTAGGTGGTTTTCCAGGGTTCTTGTTATCATTGAAAGTAAACATCTAGGGTATAATTAATGGATTACTTTGAAGGTTGTCATGAGAGTTGTGTAATTAATGCACCTCAGGAAAGGTAACCAATGCAGCTCCTTTAGAATAGGCGTGATGTGATTAGCTCGAGGTGAGTGTGTCAGAATTTGAGCAGCTGTATGTTGCAAATAATTTTACAAATTAATGGAGATGTCCCGGATGCTGGGATGTCCAAGTAGACAGAGGTGGAGGTATGGCCTGGGCATGGTGATGGATGTAGAAATACCCGATTGATTTCAGAAACCTCAGGGACGTCTATGACCTCATCCAAATTTAGACCTGCTCCAGGCATGAATAAGAATGGGAAAGTGCTCATTTTGGCCCAAAAATATCTGGAGGGTGTAAAGAAAATGGAACTCTACTATCCTTGGTATACTCCACAATCACAATGTTATTTTTATATAATAGAGAAATATTTCATATTTGCACCACCACAGATCATCTCTTAGGTGTCCCTAGTGAAATTGTACCTAAACATGGACACCTGGCTTTTATTCGGATATTCTGGCTTTGATATCCTAGAATGCACTTAGACGTCCTTTGTAAAATGTGCATTCATGCATTCATTATTGCCAAATGCATGTTGGGATAAGTTGTCCACGACAGAAGAATGGGACCTGGTCATGATTGTTTCTGATGATCTTAAAGTGGGTAAACAGGTAGAAAAGGAAACAGCAAAAGCTAGAAGGATACTTGGGTGCATAGGGAGAGGAATGGCCAGCAGAAAAAGAGGTAATGTTGTTGTTAAGTGCCATCGAGTCAGTGTCAACTCATGGCGACCCTCTGGATAGTTTTCCTAAATTGTGTTCAGTCTTCAGTCAGGCGGCTCATTGTTGACAGACTGGTACCCGCAGCTTCTGTTATTGTATTGCTCATCTCATTGCTGGCCTTCCTCTTTTGCGTTGACCTTCTATCTTGCCAAGCATGATGTCTTTCTCTAATGATCTCTCTCTTCGCATGATGTGTCCAAAGTATGAAAGTCAGTCTTGTCATCTGAGCTTCTAAAGAAAGCTTAGGTTTCATCTCCTCTAGTATTGACTGGTTTGTTCTTCAGGCAGTCCATGGTATACGCAGTATTCACCGCCAGCACCATAATTCAAAAGCATCAATTGTCTTCCTGTCTATCTTTTTCACTGTCCAGCTTTCACATCCGTATGATGTTATTGAAAATACCATGGTATTAGAGGTAATAGTGCCTCTGTATACATCTCTGGTGTGACCTCATTTGGAGTATTGTGTGTAATTCTAGAGACCACTCTTCAAAAGAATATAAAGAGGATGGAGTCGATGCAGAGGGTGGCTACTAAAATGGTTAATGGTCTTTATTATAAAGCATATGAGGACATACTTAAAGATCTTAAGATGTATATGCTAGAGGAAAGGCGGGAGAGAGGAGATATGATAGGGACATTTAAATAACTCTGTGGCATAAATGCACAATAGGAGAGCCTCTTTCGATAGAAAGCAAGCTCTGCTATGAGGGTGCATAAGATGAGGGTGAAAGGGGATGGACTCGGGAGTAATATGTGCAAATATTTCTTTACAGAAAGAGTGCTGGGCGCATGGAATAGTCTCCCAGTTGAGGTAGTAGGGACGAGGACAGCATCTGACTTCAAGAAAGCATGAGACAAGCACAAAAGATCTCTAAAGGAAAAAAGGAGATTACTATACTTGATATGGAAGATAGACTAGATAGGTCATGTGGTCTTTCTCTGCCTTCATGTTTCTATTTATTTATTTGAAAAAGATTTGATAAATGGTAGATACATTATAGCCGTTTACAAAGCAGTAAGAATTAACGGAGGACAAGAACTAAAATCAACATAAAAAAAGTCACATAAACAGAGGACAAAGAAACTTTGGAGGAGGGGGTGTAGGATCTATAGGGAAAGAGCAAGCGATCATTGGAAGATCTGTGTAAGATTGGTCTGAAAACCTATCTTAAATCTACTGTAAGAAGATTTGGTCTAGAACTCTAAGGGCTAGAAATTCCAGAGGTGAGGGGCCTGAAAAGAAAAAGCAACTGAGAAATAAGTTTCTAGGCAGAGAGTGTACTTACTAGGGACTGTTAGGAGACTTGCATTAGAGGACCATAGAGTACGTGTGAGGCAATAACAAATAAGAATCAAGCGAAGATAAGATGGTGAACCAGTGTATTAAGCACAGTATGCCAACAGTAACAGTTTGAACATGATGAGAAATGTGACCGAGAATCAATGTTCATGCAATAAAGGGGGGGGGGGGTTGCATGATCATAGCATTTGGCATTATAAATGAGTTTGACAACTGTACCTGGAATTGCTTGAAGGCATCATAACTGGGCTTGGGAAGTATCTACCAGCAGAGAATTGCAATAGTCAAACCTGTTCATGACTAGGCAGTGAAGCAGAATTTTGAAGGCCTTGCCATCAATAAAGGGCTTCATGCATTTAATTCATCTAAGTGCAACAGAACAAATTTGGATGGTTTTAGCAATATGGGAACTGAAAGTGTGATGGTCATCAAACAAAACTCCAAGAAAGCGAATATGACACTTAAGCAAGATGAATCCAAAAAATCAAACCAGTCAGAATCAATTAAATATTCATGTAATCAAGATCCCAACATATAGAAAGAAAGAAAGAAAGAAAGCCCTTTAACCTATTATTTTTGTCTGAGCTAATCGTCAAAGTGTATGGAAAACCACCATACACCAGTTGCGGTGGTGTATGGTGGTTTTCCATACACTTTGATAATTAGCTCCGACAAAAATAATAGGTTAAAGGGCTTTCTTTCTTTTTTTCTTTCTTTCTATATGTTGGGAACTTAAGTGAGATGGGCAAGTTTGAGACATAGGGGTATGTTTACTAAACTGTCTTAACATGCGCCCGGCGATAGTGTGCAGGCTGCCATAAAAGGAGTGGGTGTTTCAGTCTTAAAGTAGCAAAACGGGATTATCGCGCGATAGCGCGCGCTGCTGCGCACATTATCGGGCAAAGCGCCGCTAAGCGCGTTAACGCGCGGTAATTTTAAGTAGGTGCCCAGACATGTAAACATAGAAACAGAGGTGTAGCACAACGGTTAATACACTGACTGATAGTACAGGGGTCATGAGTTTGATCCCCCAGTGTGCCTAATGTATAAGGCTGTCTGAGGCATCACCCTTTACTTTTAGGTAGTGATTTTTGAGGCATTTCACTTTTATTGTAATTAGTGCTGCCAGCAAACACACCCTCATGGTGGCGTAACCTAAGGTGACGCATAAGGCACCCCATAACACACTCCATAGGGCACATTATAAAGTGCACTGTCTGCCAAGGCACCCTATAATGTCCCCTATAGGACACCTTATAAGGCGCTTGATAGGGCGCCTTATAAGGCGCCCTATCAAGCGCCCTATAAGGCGCCTTATAGGGTGCCCTATAAGGTGCCTTATAGGGCGCCCTATAAGGTGCCTTATAGGGCGCCCTATCAAGCGCCCTATAAGGCGCCTTATAGGGCGTCCTATAAGGTGCCTTATGGGGCACCTTATGAGGCACCTTAAGGTTACAGTACTCTGAGGGTGTTTTTGCTCACAGTACTAATGTACATTAAAAATAGACAATGCCTCAGACAGCCCTATCAAACAACCCCACCATGGGTTTGAATCCATGACCTCTGGCTTCACAGTCAGTGAAGTAACCAGTGGGCTATAGCTCTATAGCTACTAACAAACCCCTGGCTGGCTGCAGAAGGACTGCCCGTCACCACACAAACTGTCTGCTGTGGTTACCAGGATAGGGTTAACCCACCCGTACCCAGGATGCACTGCACATGCAAATCAGCAGTCGACAGATGGGCACAAGATGGGGTATGCACCCCCACAGCACCTTGGCCTGGTAGGGGGAACTGACTGTGTGTGGTACTGGCACAGAGTAGCCACAGACAGTCACATTGTGCGGGTACTGTGCTCAACCTGAGGGTGAGGTGGGGCGCCCAGCACCAGGTCCACAGCACCTTTCATGGCTGAAATACGCCATGCTGCAGGTCCCCATCAGTGCTACTGTGTGTGATAGGTAGTTCCTGCAGACACACCTAGGTTACATCTGTGTCCTTTTGTAGTTCTCAATCATGTCTAGCCCTTATGGGCTATGATGCACCCAGAATAGTGCATATCCTGTGTTGGCGCCATGGTTACATGATGTAGGTGAAGGGATGGGGTGTTTGGACCCATAGGTGGATTATGTACCACCACACAACCCACCCTCTGGGGCTCAGGGTGGGAAACAGGATCACCCACCAATAGATCCACATTCTACCTCCCTGCAATGGTAGCAGTAGAGGGGACCATCAACCCCAGTCCTGCTGGGGAACAGACACCCTACAGGGCAGGCAATGCAGAGCTGTACACATCCATAAAGCAATAGCAGACAGTAGGCCTGGAAATGCTCAGCTGCCCCCCACCACTATCTGACATTCTCCAGCAGCAAGCCTCCAGCCGCTGCACCCTGCACCCTGCAAGGTGTTCCAGCAAAACACATACTAGCTGCAGACAGTCTGTTAGTTAGTCCATGGTCCAGCATACACACCAAGCAGATAAGTCAGTGATTGGGTCCCAAAAGAGACCCATAAATATTACATGAGAAAAATGCTATATAGCACTATGGGGGAACCTAGCCATGCTGTGGTCACTGCTCAGTCAGGGTGAGAGTGACCTCCCAGCAGGACATGCTGTGGCCACGCTGTCCGTGCAGGTGGTGGCCGGGCACTACAATGTTCGAGCCATTGCCCTATGCCCTGTGCAGATGCAGCCAGGCCAAGCCACACTATCCAGGCTATTCCCACAGTACCTTGCTCCTCATTATGCACATTGGCAGGCCAATACTGGCAACAGTGCTAGCAGTGTGGGCTGTGGAGGGTGTTGGCAGCCACCACACACTGGATAGACAGACACACACTCCACACACCTATACCAGCATTGTGCAACTATAGAGGTGTTTGGCAGCCCTGGCCACCACACCAGTCCTGGGCACAGTGCAGGCATGGCTATGGTACGCAATACTGTTGGGGTCACTCTGTCAGACACCAGACCTGAGGCACACTCCATAGACATCATAAAGGTTGCTATGATGCAGCTCAATCAGCCAATTGTGCTTAACGTAGGAATTGCTATCTGCCAGTTATCATAGCAACGTTTTGATAGCTGTGTACAGTTTTCCAATGTTTAGAGTGGCATTGCTAATGTATGCAAGTGCTAGTATGGGGAGATGCATGCAGGGCCCAACATCCTGCCTCTCCAGGAGGCTTGGGATAATGGAGCCTGTGGGTGCGTGTGTGTCTGCCCCTGTTGGCCGCTGCTCTAGGGCAGAGGTTCCCAACTCCAGTCCTGGAGGGCCAAACACTGTTCAGGTTTTCATGCTGTTCCTAATGAATATGCATGAGATAGATCTGCATACCATGGGGGCGGTGCATAGCAATGCAGCACAGCCACATTTATTAGAGGCAGCATGGAACCTGAATGGTGTTTGGCCCTCCAGGACTGCATTTTGGAGACTGTGCTCTAGGTAATGCACATGTTTATGGTGTCTATGCTCTGTAGGGTAAAATGTAGGTGTTTTGGGCATGTCTACATCATCTGCACTACAGGTTCTGTCTGTATTAGCACGTTGTAGTAGTGGGTAAAATATGGGGGCTGGGTTGGCAGGAACCACAGCTAGGACTTGAACCTGTGACCTTCTGCTCCTGAACACACTGGTTGTGTGCACTGCACCACCGTGTTGCCCCAGAGACAGTGCATTCCCTGGTGATACCATGACTGTTCGTCTGGCAGGGCCTGTCTGTTGCAGTACATGGCACCCACCTACACAGGGCTAGGACATGGTCTGCTCTGGGCAGCTGCCACTGCCCCCCTACACCACCAGTACCCTTCTGCCACCATGCTGACATGCCCTTCTGCTGGTGGAGCGCAGTCTCAGGCCATCCAGTGTTCAAGTAGACGGATGCCTATGGTGCGTGTTCTGGGGTAGGGGTGCCTGCATAGACGTCCACGCTTCCCCCCCCAACACCGCCTGCCAATGTTCTGTGCCCTTGGAGGTACCTGCTTGGTACTATCCCCTGTGACACTGTGATAAACACACTCGTGCCCATGTTGGGCCCTCATCAGTTGCTGTCTGGCTGCTGTACAGTTTCAGCATTCCTAAGTGCCACCTAGGCATCTGCCTAGTCCACACTGTGCCCCAGCTGCACCACAGCATGTGCCGCCTGCAGCCCTCTGTATCCCATTTTCAAGCATCTGTCCAGTTGGCCTTTCTGACATGCCCGCCCTGCTGTTGCTGCACATGTGCACGCCATAGGAAACCTGTCCGATGGAGCGGAAAACCCTGCAAAGCGCAATTTCACTGTGGGCTCATTCACCTTGTATGGGGACGGAGCAAGGACCCTTCCAGAATTCATATCCTTTTTGTGGTGCTTTCTTGGGAGTGCTTTTTGATGTTTCCCATTGAGATCACTATTGCCCAGCTTGGTTATTTTATTTTTCCATTTTCTTCTGTTCATTTTCACTGTTTATTTGCCCTTTTGTTCCGTGCACATGTATCACACTTATCACTTTTTTGTAGGGTTCCCTGGTTTTGCTGTACATTGCCGACAGAAATAGTTTCTCTTCCCTTTAAATCATCCCTAACGCCAGGGTTTCACTGGCGTTAGTTTTGAGCCTCGGATTTCACATCGTTAGTGTGCGGGGAGCCTCTCCCCTCCCACTCTCCACCCATTGACCCCTTCTCTCCGCCCCTAGGGAGCCTTCCTCCGCCCTCTGGGAGCCTTTCTCTGCCTTCCGGGAGCCTTTCTCCGCCTTCAGCGCTCGTTTGTGCCGCTGCGCGCATTATCGCGCACTAAGATACCTCTGCACCCGATAAAGTGACATTATCGCGCGATAAGGTACCTTATCGCGCGATAAGGTACCTTATCGCGCGATAACGTCACAGAGCGCACATTAAGACGGTTTAGTAAACATACCCCATAGAGAAGATACTGTAAGGGGGTGGTTTACCATTATATTGATATGTAGGATGGAGTGAGTGTGTTTTTATAGCAAAATAACACATATTCTTGCCCTTTAATGAGTATTAAATGGTAAATATCATGCTTTATTACCATTAGGCATTTTAGTAACTACCCCCCTAAATTTTTTTAAGGCGGGCAACTGAATGCATGGTAACAAATGCATATCCCTCTTGTTACAGCATTAATTGCCACTTGTAACAGCTAACACAATTTAGTAAATATGCTACATAATGTGCTATATTATTTTGTGTATATATTGACTTATTTTATTGCATTTTATTATTATGTATTGATGTTCAAATTTTATTTTGATTGTCCTCCTAGATGAGCCGATCAATTAAAATTAAGACTATGGGCTATGTCTACTAAAGGATGTTAGCTTCTTCCACAGGGCTAATGCAGATTTATCACCCTACGGAGCAGCTAACGCACAAAAAACTCAGATATTGCAGGTACGTTTCTGCAATATATGATTTTTGTGTGGTGCAGGGCCTTAGGGGTGGGATTGAGGTGGATTTAGGTGGGGATTAGGGGTGGTGAGGGTTGGCAGTCAGAATCCATCCCAATTGCGGTGGCAGATAATGCTACTTCAAAATAATTATCTACCTGAAGGCCCGATAACATGGCAGTGCGTTGGCAGCAACTGTCTACCCTGGAGGCAATCGGGCCTCCCACCTCCACAATATTATGTTTATGTTTGTTTATTTAGAGATTTGATATACCGCCCTTCATTACAGCAGGGCGGTTTACAATACAGTAGCAAATTGGGGGAGGGGTACAGGCCCGGAAATATAGAAAGGAACTACATTGTTGAGACAGGAAACAAAGAGAATAAGAAGCAATAGGTGAAGCGGTTGAGAGCGGGGAGGACAAAAAACAAAGAAAAGTACAAACACAGATAAACCAGGTCAGCTGGGTGTGGCCGGAAGGTTATATGCTGAGGTGAACAGATGGGACTTAAGTAGGGACCTGAAGGTGTCAGTGTCATGGTTTTGTGATCTGTGGCACTGACAATATGAAAAAAAGTGCTGGCCCCCCTTCAGCACCGATTTCCCCCCTCCTCCTGGGCAGCTCCTGATCCCCATCCGGAGCTATCTAGGATTGGAGAGGTGCACCTCCTATCTTGCCAGTTAGCGAAAGCCCCTTCCTTCCTCACCCCTGATCCATTATTCAAAGCGTGGGCACCATGGCCCCATGTCTTCCCCCATTCTTCTCCATTACAAAGATATTCTGGCTAGCTAGCCAACAAAGGGGGCTTCATGGCCCCCAAACCCCTGAGCCCCCATAGGTATACCTTGTAAAATTCTGGTGATCTAGTGGAATGATGGGGCAGGAGTGGTCCTCTCTACTCCTGCCCTTTCATCTAGCCATTTCAAAACGGCAGCGATCATGGGGTGCTACCCTCTAGCCTCATCTAGGGGGTAGCAGCATGAGATTGCAGCCATATTTGCGAGGTCCACTGAGAAGGCCAGGATCAGGAGCTGCCCAGAGGGCATCAGTGATGCAGGGGGGCCAGCACTTTTTTTTTTTTCATATTTTTGGTGCTGCAAATTGCAATACCATGGCACCGTTAATATTCTGAAGAGGAGAGGCCCGATCATGACTGTTGAGGGGGGAACAGTAGCAATCAGGGCACAGAGCTACTGACAGCTCCGTGTACTCAATCGCTACTATCCCTCCCCTTGGATTTACTACTACTACTACTATCACTCCTTATTTGTATAGTGCTACAAGGCATATGCAGCACTGTACAGAGGCATGTAAGAGACAGCCCTTTCCCATAAAAGCTTACAATCTAGTCAAGACAGACAACAAACTGGGGACAAGGCTATATCTAGGGGAATGGTAAAGAAACACATAGATGAAGAAGCGGAGTATAGAGGGATCAGGATACAAAAGCAGGATACAAAAGAAGTGAGTTTTCAGCCTGACTTTCAACAGGGCCACAGGTGCAGCCTGGCATTCTGACTCGGGAAGTTTGTTCCAGGCATAAGGAGCAGCAATGGAGAAAGATTGAAAACTGGAATTGGCAGTGTAAGAAAAGGGCATAAATAGAAGGGATCTGCCAGAAGAGTGGAGTATGGGGAGACTAGAGAGGAAAGATAGTGAGGAGCAACCGAATGAAGGCACTTATAGGTCTGAAGTGTAGGTATGAACTGGATGCAGAAATGCATAGGGAGCCAATGAAGTGACTTGGGAAGAGGGGTGACATATGCATAGTGACACTGGCAGAAGATTAGCCATGCTGCTGAGTTTTTTATAGATTGAAGTGGGGACGAGATGATTCAGAGGAAGACCAGCGAAGAGCTGGTTACAATAGTCACTCTAGAGGGTAAGTGACTAGAGAATGGATAAGGATTTTTTTTAGTGTGTTCAGAAAGCAAGGGATGAATTTTGCCAATGTTGTAAAGAAATATCTATTGGAGGTAAGTGGAGAAGGAGAGGGAGGAGTCAAAGATAACCCAATGTTGTGAGATGAGGAAACAGAAAGGAGTAGTGTTATCCACAGAAATAGAGAAAGGAGGAAGGGGGAGGGGGAGGCTTAGGGGATTTACTGTAGAGACCGCAGTACTGACTTCGGCAGGCACTTTGGGACTTTTCCTATGATACCTGCCATGGCAGTTAACACACATCTCCGCAGGAAATCAGAACTGCTGTGATATCTATACGGGCCAACCCAGGACTGTCCCCTGGTTTTGGCAGCTTTCACAATACCTACTGTGGTTTAGAAGACATGCCCCATGAGTACTTATTCATAATGACCTAAGAATATTTTTCCCAATTGTATAAACCCCAATAGCCTCTTCTTTTTCCGAACTACAAATCTGGCCATTGTGTGAGACTGCTGCCTGATGACTAAGGTTCTTTACCAGAGGTTGTGAACATTGCTTCTGTAACATCTTCAGCCTTGGCAGGCATAGGAAGTAGAAGACCTGGATAAATCAAAACGTAAGCATTTAGAAGAAAGAAGGGAGGGGTGGTTCTCTGGGTGATACAAAAATAATTTGGATAGGGCCAATAGGTAATGCTATCCATAAAACATTATCTGTCCTAACTTTAATGGGCAGCTTAGCTTACTAACCAAGTGAGCAATCAAAAGTCTAAAAAACAATGTAAAAAGAGAAAATCATCAATTGAAAACCAGCAGGACATGAACAAATCTTAATGATATTTATATATTATCCTTGGAGAACTGACCATATCTAAGCCGAAGGTTCCTTTGATATCACTGAAGAGCAGATAATTGTTGCATGGTTTACACAAAATATCATGTAGAAAAGTGAGACCATAACTAGATGACTCTTTGGGGTAACATTTGCTGTTTGACAAATTTTGAGAGAAGTCTCATTATTAATCTTAATCAGAGAAGCAAAATCCACTCCAAACTGTTTTCATTTGGATCTAGATAACTGCAGATTTGATTAAGTATCCAGGTGGATGGAAAAGCTTCCTGAGGTGAAAAGAAAGAATTAGTAGTGTGCAGCTGGTGGAAAGAAATATTGAGATAATTATATATTGTACTGCTGCAATTCATATTAAACAAATCTGTGAGTAAATGCAATGTCTCACAAATGGTAAACACCATACATTAAAGGGTCATGTTTACTAAGCAGGGCTAATTGTTAGCATGGGCTATTTGGCCCTGATATTCAATTGGGACTGCGCAAAGCCATCACCACTGACCTCTAGCCTCAGATATTCAATGCCAGGGTCATATGCAGCCCTGGCATTGAATGTCTGGGGCCACCATACAGCCTCCGCTGCAGAAGCCAACCAGGTAGCAACAATATTGCAGCGCTACTCAGTTAACTCCCATGGGTAAAACTAGGCCAGCTTTTGCAGGGCCTAGTTTTACCCAGAGGTCACTAGCTAGGTAGTGGTGCAATATCGCCGCTACCCGGTTAGCAACTGTCGCCACCAACGACACGCCCTGATGCTAAGCAGTTAGCATCGGCGCATATAATGGTGTTAGTTGGGATATCTTTTTCAGCGGCATTTACAGATCTGTAAACCGGGTAAATGCCTTTCAATATCGGGCCTTTGTAACCATGTAATAATGAAACCTAGTTAGAAATGGCTTGTGCTGACCGTTAGCCCAGATTAGTAAACATGCCTCTAAGGGAAAGTTAAAAAATCGCTGGAGCATTTACTAGGGATATACATGTTGCTTCCATATTTTTAATCTACCAACCTAAAGATGATAAGGGCAATTTCCAATACTTTTCGCAGAAGACAGAAAGGTTGTTCATCTGTGGGGAAAGCCACACTGGTAAACAGCTGCTTCTGTTTGAAGCTTTCTTGCAGGTCTGCTGGCACATCATAGTGCAGTTCTTTAAGCACCACAGTTGGTATTAAAATTGACCCTAATATACAAGAGGATCATTTGTATATAGTCTGGGTAGACAGAGAGATGCACCTGGAATATTGTCTATACAAATGCATGCCTGGATCTCATTAAGGGAGTTATTTTAGAAATCCTATTCATGCTTTGGACATATGAAAACGGGCTTACGGAGGTTCAAAGCATGAAGACGTCCCTGGAGCCATTTTAGAAAGTCATTTTAAAGATGTCCCCGGCACAACGATGTCCAAAGCAGAACAGGGGAAGAGGAGGAGTAGGTATGTTCAGGTGTTCCCAGAAACCTGGACATCCTAGTTCCATTTCAGAAATACCCTGCATACCCCGAGCTGCATCTAAGTTTATACCTACTCCAGGCACGAATAGGCATCAGAAAGGTGCTCGTTTTGCCAGCCAAACATCCAAGGATGTGTAGAAGGAGATACACTCATATCCCCGATATTTTCCATGTTGACAAAGAACACAGGGGATGCAGACTCTTGGTTTTGTTTTGCCACACTGATGGACTAGCATGTGATTAGACTGCCCTACCCTGCTTTTTTGTAGCGGGGACATCAATGTAGACACCAGCACAGGCATCCACATTGCAGGCATCTATGCATATTTCTAAGATCAAGCCATAAGATAGGTGTCCTTGGCATTTTTCTACACATTTTGCCCTGGATGTCCTAACTTGCACTAAGATGCTCTTTCTAAAATGCCCCTTTAACTATGTCATAGGAGCTGAATAGTTTATAAAAAAAGGCACATCTCTGTCCCTCCACTGAAGTGCACACTACTTTGGAAAAAATTCATATTTAAGAGCGTGTGTGTGTGTGTGTAGTCCAGTTTGGACCCACTTCCATCTTCTTTCTGACCCTACTAATGCTGGAGAGGCAGCATGTTCTCTTGTGCCTCTATCTCCCCAGATTAGAGGAGGGTAGGTGAAGCTGAAACCAGCAATGTGCATGCCTGGGACAATGCTTTAATCATCATTCTTTCTAGCTCAATGAGGTAAGAGGCTCCGGGGAACAGTACTCAGAAGCAACAACAGTCTCATAGAGCCTTAGGATCTAGAGGATACCTGGAAGGTTAATTTCATTTAGTATGGGTTAGGATGAAGGACTAGTAGGGACTTAGATGAAATCACTGTCCTGTGCAGGTACAGAGTTGGCAGATGGGAGCTCTCTGCCCTTAGAACCTTTTTGGGGCCTTAGCCATAGCTGAAACAAAATCAAAGCAGCTTAGAGGTACTAAAGGAGCAGATCGTAGTGCTTGGCATCAAGGTGAGGATTTTAGCAAGTGCAAAGAAAGGGTTCTAAAGGAAAATATAGGGACCACAAGGATGTTTTACTACTTGATATGCCTAAGTAACACACTGAACACCTGGCCAGAATATACAGAATCCATGCACAATACCAAAGGAGGCCAAGGAATTGAGAGAGTAACCATGAGTCATGCCACATTCTGACAGGTATCTGGGGCGCACAGGTAGAATGAGAACAGGGCCCAATACATGACTTAAGGTGCCTCTTGACAGAAAGATCTTTCTCTCTCTGTCTCCCTTTATAGACAGAAGGTCTATAATATAGCAAAGTTACTCACACTTTCAAAGTTGTAATTGAATGCATTCTGTACTATCTGCCCTGATGCTAACGCATGGTAACATGCTTTGCCACATTGCCATCTTAGCTGTCTATTCTCAATTGCCAGAACAGCTCCAAATACTAATGCTGAGGTTTTGCACAACACATCTGAACTTTTGCCTTTAAGAGGCATCTCGTGCAAAACCTTAACATAATTTAGTAAGTAGTCTCCTTAGCCAGGGCTGGCCCAACCATTAGACAAAACTATGTGGTTGTCTAGGGTATGAGCTTTGTGGGGGCAGCAAAGAGCAGTAGCATTCAAAGCAAAACAATATATGCTGATAGCCATACAAACTCTGAGCCATCAGCACATTCTTTTACCTGCAGGAAGAGCAGCCACATGCAAGCAAAGGTTAATATTTAAAAGTATGCTGTCCGATTGGGCATTTTTGCAGGATTCTTTCAGGGGAGGTTTCTCCAAATGGGTTAGTTTTGCACATACCATGACAGTCATGAACCTCGCTCCTAAGCCTAAGATATGTGGTGTATGATCTAAAACGTACTGCTAATAGTTGGCGTAGTACTTGCATGACGCCAGAGAGAGCCTCCTCTTGGAGTTTTTAAGATGTAACATGTATAGGCAATTTACAAGGTGTGCTTGAAAATTTATATTCATCAAGCTTGTAGCATCCAATACAATGGGAAATTTATGTATCATTCTGCCACGTTTTCTTTGTCTGACTGCATTGCTTGGTATTGAAAGATCTATTTTTCCACTTTGTGCTGCAAAAAAAGTGATGTTGCTGTGAAGTTTGAAAATGTATGGTTCTACAGGTATGTTCTATGAAGAAAATAACAGTATGAAAAGTGTGTTTTATGAAAAAGGTAACAGCATGAAAAGCAGAAAGGGATAAGTAATATGTAAAAAGAGAATTTTTTCATATTTAAGAGAATATGGGACTAACATATCTTATGGAGCTAATGATTGAAAAGCGTGTACATTAAGAAACCTATGTGTGGTTTTTATTGCTCCATTCTGATGGTTACTAATAACATAATAAGATGTCTTATAAAATGGTGTGAATTCACAGCTGGTTTATTGTGAGGGGGAGGGTTGAAAGATCTTTAGGATTAAGACCAAATCCATATTTCAAAGATTTGGAGTACTCTGTGGATTAAGTGTCATACAAAACACAATACGGGACAAGGAGTCTCCCTGAAATATTCCTTGCTGGATCTAGATGTTGAAAATAATGAATTGTCCATCCCTATACTTCAGATAAAGTGTGGTTTACCACATTTTCATGGAAACGTGATGTATGCAGTCGCTCTGGGGTTTATTTTCTATCCAAGAGGGCGGGATGCTATCAGAGGTCTCCTTATAGTCCATCCATATTACACCAAGGTTTTTGCTCTTCTTAGCACTGGCCATGATCCCTTTATTCAGCATTAACTGGTCCTTGGTTCCATGAGTTTCTTTCTTGTTGTCTTTCTGCTCAATTGCCATGATGTTATTGGAATCAGTATGTTCGTGTTGAGGAGTATTTTAGAAAGGACGTCCCAGTGCAATCTGGGATGTCTAAGCCAGAATGTCTGAAAAACAAACAAGCAGATCCAGGTTGAGACATAATTTCACAAATGTGGATGTGCCTGATATGGACGTCTCCAGAATAGTATTTCAGAACCTGGATGTCTAGGAATAGCCTACTGGTTGGCGTAGTGGGCTGGGACCAGGGAATCTAAGGTTCAACTTCTACTGCTGCTATCGTTGTGATTGTGCTGAGTATTGGGGATGATGGAGTGCTTTCTTCTCTACACCCTCTGGATGTTTTCCATCAGGTTAGTAAGTTCTTCCTGCTACCATCTTGGAATCTATCCTACTAAAATATCCTATTTGTTGCAAAGATCCTAGAGAAAATTGTTCTCACACAACTTCAAGACCACTTTACAGAAAATGCCCTGCTCAACCCATTTCAACATGGATTCAGGCAGCATCAAGGGGAAGAAACTCTTATCACCTCTCTACTAAATACACACATAAGAGGATTTTTTTGTGCCATCAAGTCAGTGCTGACTCCTGGCAACCAAGCTGCCCCTGGGGTTTCTTGGCAATGTATCACCAGAAGTAGATTGCTAGGCCTTTTCTTCTGTGGCAATGGAGGGTAAAGTGACCTGCTCTTGTTCACAAGGAGTACCAGTGGGAGTCAAACCTTTGATCTTCTGTGTACTAGGCAGTTGTTCTAACCACTTGGCTACTCCTCCACTCCCATACGAGGATTAAAAACCCATAAAAATGGTTTCATACTACTATTTCTGGACATTGCCTCTGCTTTCGACTCCATTCCTCACCATATGCTACTTCAGAAGCAATCTGAAATTGGATCCCAAGGGATCAAACTCACCTGTTTGCACTCCTACCTAGACTCTCAAAAGCAGCAGGTAAGACCTAACAGAAAGGCCTTCTCCCCATTCACTGAATAGACAGGAGTTCCTCAGGGCTCAAGCCTCTCAGCCCTCCTTTTTAATATCTTCATACAGCCAATTTGCCAGATCTTCCACAAATATGACATGCAATATCAAATTTATGCAGATGACATAATGATCTTCACACCCATTGACCTCATTTCTCCCGACCTCACTACCCTCCGAAACTGCTTCAAGGATACAAAGGAATGGCTCACCCACCACAACCTACACATTAACAACAGAAAGATGGAAGCCTTCTGCTCACCAGCAAAATTGACCTAACCTTCTGCTTACCATCAACATTGAAACTGGAAGACACAGAAATCAAAGTCAAATCTGAAATAAAATACCTGAGCATAACACTCGATCAGCATCTAACTTTCTAGCCTCATATAAAGAGAACAACATCCACTGTTTACCAAAAGCTAAAAACCCTGAGGAATCTCTGCACCCTTCTCTCTACAGACTTATTCCATACCGTCTGCAAAGGTATAGTTACACGTGTTCTGGATTATTGCAATATCATTTACCAAGGCCTCCCCAAACATACCCTCCACACCTTGCAAATGGCCCAGAACATGGCTGCACACACAATCACTGGAGCCCCTCGCCGAGACAACATCACCCCATTACTTATACAGTTACAGTGGCTACCCATGACTGCCAGAGCAAATTTAAAGCTCTTACCATAACATTTAAAATCCTACACAAGGAATCTGCAGCCTCCGGCCTCTAATCTGCAAATCCACAAATGAGCAGTCCTGAAAAACCTCCACTCTTAACCTTCTAAAGATTCTAACCCAGAATATCAAGAGCAAGCAGTTCATCTGCAATAGAGCCTTCTCACTATACACCCCCACAATATGGAACTCACTCCCACCAACTCAGAGAAAGCCTAGATCAGTCAGAATTCAGAAAAAAAAGCTTAAAACATATCTCTTTAGTAATGAATACAATGTGGACGCGCAACCAAGGACTCAGCCATCATAAAATACACTCTTAAGTACATAACGGACAAATACTCTGCTATATAAGCACAAGTAGACTAATCTACCCAGTGAATCCATAACTGTAAATAGTTGGAAGTTAATCTACTAAACTAATTTCTTCTTCTTTACTGTTCCCTGTTTCATGTGAAACAGTGTGCTGACATGCCCTGTTACACATTTGTTAAATTTTCACCACCTTGAATTTTAAAAATGTGGTATAGAAGCAAGTGTTAAAGTATTTATTGTTGCAAGTAACAAAACTATAGTAAAAACAAAGGAAACAAAACCAAACAAATCATGGGGTTATTCTGTGTTATGAATAGCAGGGATGAAAGGCCCGACGGGACATCCATCCCCGCTATTCGTGCTGGCTCCTGCTCCTGACTAACGTCTCTGCCGGTTGTGCAGGGAAGTTAGATGGGGGTGGGGAAGGGCCAGCCAGGGGGGGAGTCTGGGCAGGCAGTGGGCAGTCCGGGCCGATTCCAATAACTTCCCTGGACGTGATTTTTTGAACAGCCCGGGGTGTAGATGGGGCAGGAGGGGCCACAGTTTATTCCCCACAGCCCGACCCTGGCCTTAGGAGGCCAGATTGGGGGTTGGGCTAGGGGGAATAAACACTTTTATTTGGCTGCCGGAATCACGGCTTTTAAATGGAGCCACAGTGCCATAGCGCAGCAACTCCATTTAAAAGCCCTGACAGAGTTAGTCTGGCTGTGCATGTATGTGCAGGCCGGACTGCATCGCAGTCCTGGCCTGCAAGTACATGCCTGATAGTTATTCTGATCCTGCGGGGCTAGACGTGCCCCACAGAATCATAATCGTGATCCCGTGTGTCCGGTTCAGACCAGACGCACAGAGGAGATCTACGTGTGGGACAGAATCAGGCCCTCAACAAATGCAACACCAGTGCATGGATTATTCAGAAACACAAAGAACAGTAAAGCCTGAAGATGCTAGAAAACATTGGTCAATATTGAAATCGTTACTGACTTTAAAAGGCCCTAATCTGTAGTATCTTGGTGAGCTGAACACGAATATAGCATTAAAAAAATTTTATTGGCTCTCATTTTGAAGATATTGCACGTAGTTCATTTTTGACGTTTCACCATGTAAATTTATCCAGTAGAACATCAACAACATCCCAAATAAGCTTTAATGATGTAATATTGCATCACATTGCATAATACCAGCATACACACATCATCCAGAGTTGATTGCATCATTTTCTGATGCAATGCAATACTACTGCCAGATGGCTGCTGAAGCCATCTGATACCAGCAGTGTACTATACGCAGTAGGAAAGGTTGAGCATTTAAAATATTTCATACTGTATGCGAGACAGTTTAAGCTACTGTTACATGCAACTTTTATTAATCATATAATTTTAGCCATTTAGGTACAATACAGAATGCTGCGAAAGTGCGTTAATACCATTGACAATTTCTGCTACATTTGTGGGGAAGTGACATTTGCTAGTCTACCCAAACATTCCGTCCACATTGAGACCAGTTCCACATGATGAGGGACTTCCTATTCTAGAACCTCCATCAGAATATTCTCTTGATTCATCTGATGAGGACAAGGGTGAGCCAACCTGTTCTTCTCCTGGTCCGTCAGCATGCAGTGACCCAGGTTTTCACTGGGATGCATTATCAACTCCACACAGAATAACACAGGAAGAACTAAATGACCTGGTTCGTGATTTGGACTTATCCAAGAACAAGGCAGAATTGCTAGGATCAAGACTCCAACAATGGAATCTTCTAGAATCTTTTTAACATCTTTGTTAGTGATATAGCGGAAGGGCTGTCGGGTAAGGTTTGCCTCTTTGCAGATGATACCAAAATCTGCAATAGAGTAGACACCCAGGAAGGTGTAGATAACATGAGGAGGGATCTAGCTAAGCTTGAAGAATGGTCTAGAATTTGGCAGCTGGGATTTAATGTTAAAAAATGTAAGGTCATGCATTTGGGCTGCAGCAATCCAAGGGAGCAATACAGTATAGGAGGTGAAGTACTTTTGTCCACTAAAGAAGAGCGGGACCTAGGCGTGGTTGTGTCTGATGATCTTAAAGTAGCTAAACAGGTAGAAAAGGCGACGGCAAAAGCTAGAAGGATGCTTGGGTGCATACAGAGAGGAATGGCTAGCAGAAAAAAGGAGGTGATAATGCCTCTGTATAAGTCTTTGGTGCGACCTCATTTGGAGTATAGTGTGCAATTCTGGAGACCGCACCTTCAAAAGGATGTGAACAGGATGGAGTCGGTGCAGAGGGTGGCTACTAAAATGATTAGTGGGCTTCATTATAAAGCATATGAGGACAGACTTAAGGATCTTAATATGTACACCTTAGAGGAAAGGCGGGATAGAGGTGATATGATTGAGATGTTTAAATACCTCCGTGGCATAAATGTTCAGGGAGAGCCTCTTTCAATTGAAAGCAAGTTCTGCTACGAGGGGACATGGGATGAGGGTGAAGGGAGATAGATTCAGGAGTGATATGCGGAAATATTTCTTTACGGAAAGAGTAGTGGATCCATGGAATAGTCTCCCAGTGGAGGTGGTAGAGATGAGGACAGTAACTGAATTCAAAAAAGCATGGGACCAACACAGAGGGTCTCTAAAGGTAAAAAGGGGACTGTTGTAGTTGTTGATATGGAAGGACAGACTAGATAGGCCATGTGGTCTTTTTCTGTCATCATGTTTCTATGTTTCTATGTTTCTATCTAAGATGTCAACATTACTCCATATCGAAAGCACCACCAGCAGTTGGAGCCTTTCTTCAGAAAGGAAAGTAATCTGGTATTCTGTTCCGATATTGAAAGCCGCATGAATGCCTTAAAAATCACTCATGACCCACAAGACTGGAGACTATTTATAGACTCTTCGAAACTGAGTCTGAAGGCTGTACTTTTGAACAATGGAAACCGTCTTCCATCTATTCCAGTAGCGCATGCCGTCCACATGAGACATACGATAACTTAAAGCATCTACTGACTTCCATTAACTATAACAAGTACAGCTGGTACCTCTGTGGTGACTTGAAGGTAGTTGCCCTTGTAATGGGACTGCAGCAGGGATATATAAAATGCATGTGTTTCTTATGTGAATGGGATAGCTGAGCAAGGGATTGGCACTACTTGCAGAAGGAATGGAATCGCAGACAAAATGTAACAGTTGGAGAGAAGAATATCCAGCACCCAGCTCTGGTTGAGGCTCTCAAAATCCTGCTACCACCCCTTCACATCAAACTAGGTTTGATGAAAAATTTAGTGAAAGCCATGGACTGTACTTCGCCAGCTTTCCGATACCTGCATGAAAAATTCCCTCGACTCAGCGAAGCAAAGATTAAAGAGGGAGTTTTTGTGGGTCCTCAGACTTGAGAGCTCTTCAGAGATGCCCGGTTCAACAACTTGCTGCAGGGTGATGCGAAACAAGCATGGAATGCTTTTTGCCTAGTGTCAACAAACTTTCTCGGGAATGTTAGGGCAGAAAACTACAGGGAACTAGTAGAAGACATACTGATGCAGTATCAGAAACTTGGCTGCAATGTATTTCTCTAAAGATCCATTTCCTTGATTCCCATCTCGATTTCTTTCCTGACAACTGTGGTATGGTTAGTGATGAACAGGATGAACGTTTTCACCAGGATACCTCAACAATGGAGCAAAGATACCAGGGAAAATGGTCCACTAGAATACTGGCTGACTACTGCTGGACACTCCCCAGAGAAGCTCCCGAACAGCTGTACAAGAGACGGGTGAAAAAATCTAAGAAGTAGTCTATGACTTGTTTTTTTACAGGTATTAACCGAAGGCCTATTATATTTACTATTGACATGCATTTCGTGATGTAAACATTAATTCTTGTAGATTACAAAAACACTACAGCCATCTTTTCAATTTCACTCTCATATTTGTGTTCAGCATATAAAAATTGATAAGAAATGACTATTTTTATTTCAGTAACATGACTTTTGTAAACATTTGTTGACCAGTGAAATCAGTCAACTGCTGCCAGTTCATTACAAACCATGCTGTTTGATGTGTCCTGCTGGCTATCATCATTTCAAATCTTATTTATAAGACATGAAGTGTTTCAGCAAAAATGGAAGTCACAAGCAATATCAGCAGGGATAGCAAGCATTAGGGCTTGCTGCTTGAAGAGGCTGTCCCACATCACCGCTCCTCGTAACGCCAATCGTTTGTAAGAGAGGGCAAAGGTAACAGATAAAATCTTTTGTATTTTCTGCCAGACCAGTGTCCAATACTCAGCCAGACATGGGCAGGAAAAAAGCATGTGCTTTTCTGGGAGCACTAGAACAGGACCAACAGACACTGGACTGCATTTACCCCGCTTGGAACAAGGCAGACTTAATCACTTCACGTGCTCTTGAGCTCACACAATGAGTCAATGACTGGCGTTTCAAAATGGGAAACAGCACTAGGTTAAAGTCACCCCCAATAATAATAAACTTAGCATTTAATATCACTTTGCTGCCACCACCCGAAAAAAGTCTGGGAAGAGTAATAAAATCTTACCTTTGATGTCAAGTTGCAGCTATGCCCATCTACCATCAGTGTCCGAAGACTATGACAAATTCGTGGCATCCAGAGATTTGTCTTCTAGGATGGCCACCCCATTCTTCCTGTGGGATGCAGGTGAATATACACATTTGCCCACTCAGCCTTGTTGCAACTTCCTCGACTCAACATCCGAAAGATGTGCTTCCTGCAAAAGGCAAATATCAGCACACAGTTTATGCAAACATTGTAAACTTTTAGAGCATTTGATGGGGTGCCCCAGCCTCTTAACATTTAAGGATACTTCATGCAAACCCTTCACATTAGCCATGACTATGCAGAACCAAACTCTTACAACTCTTCTCAAGCCAGACATCCATCCAACAGCATATCCAGAATACAACATTCGCCCACACACTACAATCACATGGTACCACAATCATCCATGCACTACAACATCCAAACACAAACTGGCCACTGACCTCAGAAGCAATAATAACAGATAGAACAAAAGTCCTCATGTTTGCAGTTGAGGCCGATGAGCTGCCTGCAATGCCAAGTCAGCAGAGAAAGAGAAATGTATGCTGGTCAAGTTACATAATGGGTGAAAGTCCAATCTCGCTCCATGACTGTATCCAGTCGAACGCCATGCTTCAGCTCAGCTAGAAAATCCAGCAACATAGAGGGGTCTTCAAAGGTTCTAGTAGAATTCTTAACTGTTACCCTCATCCATGCTAGATAAAAAAAAGGCCTTAGGTTGTACCCACCGCCTTCAACCGCTGCTGCAGATCCAGGAACTGCTTGTGTCCATTAGCTGTAACTTTAGCAAGATCCGGCACAATTAGAACATTTTGCTCAGCCACCTGTAGGGATTTCTTGGACTCTGCCATCTGTAGAATCAAAAGGGCCTGCTGATAACGGAGCACTTTCACCACTACCGGTCTTGGTGACATCTGGTTTGTCAAGGAGCAGGATGGGGCACGATGAGCGTATTCCAGCTGAAGCAGGGGAGAGAATTCTAGGTCCATCCAGATCGGGAGGCTATTCTCCAGGTATTTGAGCGTATCCGAGCCTTCCAGTAAACCATGTAATCTGATATTGCTTCTGTGATTCCAATTAGCTAAGTCTTCAATGTCTGTTTGCAAAATATCCACTTTCTGGAATTTTTTCTCCAAGTCCAGAACCTCACCTCAGTGGCCCCAAAATAGGTCTCTTTAGTAACTAGCTGTTCCTGAAGCATTGTGAGCTACTGCACCACAGTTGCTAGCTCAGCCCAAATCTCCCTAGTACCTTCAAGGTTAGATTCCATCAGGGAATTAAGGTTTTTGCAACTCCACCATGACATAGGCATCAGGCATGGGAGATGGTAAAGATGCCATCTTCTCCAGGGATGCCAGATTATGTTTGGCTCTTCTCACCACAGACAGCAGTAGAAACATTGTGTCAGTCTTGCCAGTTTCCCTGATGCCAACAAATTTATTTATTTATTTAGCATTTCTTATATACCACTTTGCGGTTTTATCAAGATGATTTACATTGAACACAACAACAATTTTACATGGAACTTCTAATAACAATTTTGCAAGTAATAGCTAACAATACAATTGTGTGTCACAATTAACTGTGCAACCTTTCAATAACTATTTACACTGTATTTTTGGTCTCAGTTTAGTGTAGCATAGGTGATGTGGGCAGGGTGGTTGGCAGGAGTATTTGAGCATTATGGCTGTGTATCTAGTATGGTGTCAAAGTATTCTGTGAACAGGTATGTTTTAAGTTGTTTTTGGATGTCAGTGGTGTCTGTAGTTGCTCTTGGTGTGGGATCGAGTTCCAGAGGGACGGGCTGTAGTGTTCAAACACTCTTTGGAGTGATTGGGAGGAGCTGGTCTTGATATTTGATGTTGAGAGGTTGTGTTGATGTTGCTTCCTCCTTGATTGAGTATCTGGCACCCTCTGGATTAGCTCTTTTAAGCATTTGGTGGCCTGATTGTGTAAGGTCTTGAATGTCATCATTATTGATTTGTATTTTATTCTGGATCATATGGGGAGCCAGTGAAGAGATTTTAAGATAGGAATAATGTGTTCTTGTCTTTTTGATCCAGTGATTAACTGGGCTGCAGTGTTTTGTGCAATTTGCAGAGTTTGGGTTGTGCATTTGGGTAGTCTTGAAATATCAGATTGCAATATTCTAGATGTGTGATTATTGCTTGACATACAGTACAATGCAGAAGTGGTTATGGTCAAGTAGAGATCAGGTTTTAAAGGGTCCTCATTTTAAAGTAGGCTGTGGCTGTAATCTTCTTAATGTGGAATTGGAAGTTAAGTCTTTTGTCTAGAGTTATCCCTAAATATTTCACTTCCTTCTTCACAGGGGTTGGTCAATTTCCAATTAATAAATTATCCAGAGGATTGAAGCCAGTGTCTCTTGTAATAGTGAGAACCTTAGATTTGTTGTAGTTGATTGTGAGGTTATGATGTTTTAGCCATTCAGTAATTGATATCATGCATGAGGCGATGGTGTAGTAATCGGGTTTTCTGGTATCAAATGTAGAATAAATCATCAGATCATCTGCATATAGGTGGTATTGCATATTGTATTATCAGATGATTTTACAGAATGGTTGTATGTATGTGTTGAATAGAAGGGCAGATAGTGTGGATCCCTGTGGTATTCTTTGGTGCAAGGCAACTGGTTTGGAGGTTTTGTTCTTGATTTTGATTTGAGACTGTCAGTCAGATAAGTATGAGCGGAACCACGCCAACAGTGTGCCACTGATTCCTGTCTCCATCAGTCTATCCAGGAACATTGAATTATTGAGTCAAAGGCAGATGTTATATCTATGAAGATGAGTATGTATCCTTGCTTGAGGTTTTCATTGCCTTTAAGTACTGTGTTGGTTAGGGAGGTTGAGTTTTTACCCCATGATTTTTTGGAACCCATGCTGTTGTGGATCCAGTGGGGCATTTGAGTCAATGTGGTCTTGTAGTTGCAATTGTACTGATTTTTCTATTATTTTTGATAATAGGGGTATGCTAAATATAAGTCAGATGGTGATTTTGGGTCAGATGCATTGTTTTTTAAGTGAGGTCTTATAGAGGAGGTTTTTAGCTGAGGTGGCATGAATCTTTGTGTTAGGGATAGATTTATTATTCTGCAGAGTATAGGTGCAAGTTCCTGTATGATCATCTTTATCCATGAGGCCGGGCAAATATCTAGTGGAGATATGGTTGTGTTCAGTGATTTCAATAGTTTGATGCAATGCTCTTTAGTGATTGAGCAGAAGGAAGACCAGTTGCTTGGGTTGGTTGAGTTTGTCCTAGTAGCTTGAGATTGGTTTGTTACTTGGTTTGTGCAGATGATTTTGTTCTGGAGATGAGTTGTGAATGCCTCTGGTGGTGTTGTATCAATGTCCTTGTTCTGTGGAAATCTAGTGAGAGCTTTTACAATGGAATTGTTTCTTGCGATTTAGAATTAGCTCATTATATGCCCTCTACTCTATCTTATATTCCTGAAGGTGCATTTGATTTTTTAGTTCTTCTCCATCGTCTTTCCAGTTTTCTCAACATGAGCTTGGCATGACTTATATCGGAGGAGTACCATGGTGCCTTATTTGCTCGTTGCGATGTCTTTGGTCTCTGTGGTGCAAGAGCACTTGAAATTATGGTATCATTACAGATCATTATCAGTGATGTAAGATCCATAGCATTGCTGTCAAATTTGGCAAGTAGTTGTTCGAGCATAGAGTCTTTATGGAATTCTCTGAAACAACGATGATTAACTGTGTATTTTTATCTGGACGCTAAAGGTTTTACTGGGAATTCGAGAGTGATCATGTGGTGATCTGACCATGGTACTGGAGTTACTTTGTAAGGTATGCAAGAGCTGCTGGGGAGGAGGCTGGAGGGAACAAATGCCAGATCAAGCATGTTTCCCTCCACTGTGTGTTTGGGTTTCTATAATTTTTGTGAGGTCCATTGATTTTAATGCATCGAGGAAAGCTGAGGATTGTGCTGGAGAGGCTGAGTCCAAGTTGAAATTGCCTAGAATGATTAGAGCTGTTCCTTTGTTGGAGTAACTGCGTGCTAGCTCAATTATGGTTGAAAGGTCATCTGGATCGGAGTTTGGGGATCTATATATTAGACAAATTGTCATTTGTTTGTTCTCCAGTATTAAGATATTTAATGTCAAGGTTGGTAGGCTACTTATGAGCTTAAATTTTAGTAGCTTGTTTGATAAAATGAGTGTCCCTCCACCCTTGTGCTGAGTTCTTGGGCAGTTGTGAGCATTAATGGTTGAGGGGGGTAAGCTGGTTTATAAGGATATTGTCAGCATCAGTCAGCCATGATTCAGTTATGCACATTACCTCAACTTTTTGGTCTTGTATGTAATCTGTTAAATTGTGAATTTTATTATGAATACAGTGGGCATTTTTTAGTGAGCATTTGATTATTTGGGGTGCTGTACCACTGTTTGGTGTAATTGTGTGAATTTGTTTGTGTGTATTGGGATAAGGCATTGTGGACTTCTCTGTGTGTACTCGTACAGTGGTGGTGTTACTAGTTACTGTCTCTCTCTGTATAGATTGGTATCATGCCATTCCATATATGGGTTGTTCTGGATGGGCTTATTAGAATTGTTAGGGGGGTGAGGAGCAAGATAGTATGAATCCACTTCATTTCTGCATTGTTATGACAAGTGAACTATGGTGTCTAGTTTATAGTGTACTTGGCTTAACAATTGCAATGATTAGGTGGTGAAGAGCAACAACAGATATTTTTTATTTATTTAACATTTCTTATATACCGGCTTTCATGATATCAAGGCAGTTTACTTTGAACAAACTGGAATTACACTGAACAGGGCATTATAACATGGAGATAACTATTTTACAGGGAACATGGGCAATGGAGGGTTAAGTGGCTTGCCCAAGACCACAAGGAGCACCTGTGGGACTAGAAACCCCAGTCCTTCCGGCCCAAGGTTGCTGTCCTCTAGTGGGATTTGAACCCCTGACCTTCTGGCTTGAGGTACCTTGCCCCAACCACTAGGCCAGATAATATTAGGGAGGATGTAATTGTTATGTGGACAGGGCCGGCCCGTCCATTGAGCAAGAATGTTTTTTGCACAGGGCCACGCGTTTCAGGGGGCCCCGCGCAAAGAACATTCTGCTTTTTTTCTAAATTAAGTTAAACAAAAAAAGCTGGCTGCTACTGCTGCCGCTGCCGCCGCAGCAGCAGCAGAATGGAATGTTCCGTGGGGCCCCCTCTGCCCGGCTGAGCTCTCCCTCTGCAATGGCTGAGCCCCTCTGTGCCGGCTTTCAGGTACGTGAAGGGAGAGTGTCTCCCTCGCATCTCTATTAAGCCTGCAGAGGCAGATGGGAAATTTCCCATCAGCCCCTGCGGGCTTAACAGAGACACGAGGGAGACACTCTCCCTTCGCGCCTCTCAAAGCCGGCACGGAGGGAGGGAGGGAGGGATGGACGATTCAGCCGGGCAGAGGGGGCCCCCACGGGTCGGTCCATGCTGCCGCGGCAGCAGAGGGGGCCCCGCAGGAACAGTCCATGCTGCTGCGGCGGCAGCCAGCGTTTTTTTTTTTAAATTTAATTTTAAGGCGGCTATTTTTGTGGGCCCTTGTCAGCTGTGGGCCCTACGCCACGGCGTAGGTGGCGTATAGATAAATCCGGCCCTGCTTCTGCCTCTAAACACACTGGTTGCGTGCACTGCACCACTGTGTTGCCACAGAGACAGCGCATTCCCTGATGATAGC
This sequence comes from Ichthyophis bannanicus, assembly GCA_033557465.1. Lineage (NCBI taxonomy): Eukaryota > Metazoa > Chordata > Amphibia > Gymnophiona > Ichthyophiidae > Ichthyophis > Ichthyophis bannanicus. Next base: position 219,778,106 of record CM066036.1, read on the forward strand.
ATGACTGTTTGTCAGACAGAGCCTGTCTGTTGCAGTGCATTGCACCCACCTACACAGGGCTAGGCCATGGTCTGCTCTGGGCAGCTGCCACTGCCCCCTCCAACACCAGTACCCCTCCGCCACCATGCTGACATGGCCTTATATTGGAGACAGCATAAAACCTGAATGATTTGTGGCCCTCCAGGCCTGCATTTGGGGGACTCTGGTCTAGGTAATGCGCATGTTTCTGGTGTCTGTTCTCGGTGGGGTAAAATATAGGCGTATTAACCATGCGTATGTTCTCTGCAAAAAAGGTTTGTCCTTACTATCACGGTTTAGTAGCGGGTAAAATATGGGGACTGGATTGGCAGTAGCCCCAGCTGGGACTTAAACTTGTGACCTTCAACTCATGAACACACTGGCTGTGTTCACTGCACCACACTGTGCTCACAAAGACAGTGCAGTCCCTGGAGATACCATGGTTGTTTGTCAGACAGAGCCTGTCTGTTGCAGTGCATGGCACCCACCTACACAGGGCTAGGCCATGGTCAGCTCTGGGCAGCTGCCACTGCCCCCCTCCACCTCCAGTACCCCTGTGCCACCATGCTGACATGCCCTTCTGCTGGTGGTGCTGGTGGTATGCAGTCTCAGGCCATCCTGTGTGCGTGTAGGTGGCTGCCTATGGTGCGGGTTCTGGGGTAGGGGTGCCTGCATATCTGTCCGCACGTCCCCCAATCACTGCCTGCCAATGTTCTGTGCCCTTGGGGGTACTTGCTGGGTACTATCCCCTGTGACACTGTGATAAACACTCTCGTGCCCATGTTGGGCCCTCATCATTTGCTGTCTGGCTGCTGTTCAGTTTCAGCATTCCTAAGTGCCACCTAGGCATCTGCCTAGTCCGCACTGTGCCCCAGCTGCACCACAACATGTGCTGCCTGCAGCCCTCTGTATCCCCTTTCCCAGCATCTGTCCAGTTGCCCATTCCGACCTGCCCGCCCTGCTGTTGTGGAACATGTGCATGCCATAGGTAACCTGTCCAGTGGAGAGGGAAACCCTGATCAGTGCTATTTCACTGTGGGATCATTCACCTTGTATGGGGACGGAGCGTAGGCCCTTCCAAAATTCATATTTATTTTTTGCGGCTTTCTTGGGAGTGTTTTTTGATGTTTCCCATTACTATCACTTTTGCCCAGCTTGATTATAATTTTATTTTATTTTTTTGGGGTCATTTTCAATGTTTATGTGCACTTTTGTACCATGCACATGTATCACACTTATCACTGTTATGTAGGTTTCCCTGGTTTTGCTGTACATTGCTGACAGAAATGGTTTCTCTTCCCTTTAAATCGGCTCTACCGCGAGGTTTTCACTCACAGTATTTTTTCCATTGAATTTCAGCCCCATTAGTGTGCGGGGAGCCTCTCCCCTCCCACTCTCCACCCATTGACCCCTTCTCTCCGCCCCTGGGGAGCCTTCCTCCGCCCTCCGGGAGCCTTTCCACGCTTTATCGCACATTAGCGCACCGCGCACATGAGCGTGCACTTTAGTGCACAGCGCACCTGTGCGGGGCACATTTGTGCCCCGTAACGCGACATTAGCGTGCACTAAGGTACCTTAGTGCACGCTAATGTGCGCCACGCACATTAGCGCAGTTTAGTAAACATACCCCTAAGAGTCAAACTTATCTTGCTGAGGAACAAAAGAACAATATATTTATTTATTTTATTTATTTATTTATTTATCTATTTCTTCTATACCGCCCCTTCCAGAGATCAGGGGCGGTTTACATGGAACAATTTAACAGTTTTGTATACGTTCGTATAACATTACATTGAACAAGAACTTTTTAACTTTTTACATATAACAGAACAGTAAATTATTAAAACTATTTACAAGGTGTATATCTTGATCAGAAGTTTCTAACTTTTTACAGGGAATAGGCAGCGAGCTGACATTTCTATTTACAGGTGTTATTTACAAAAAGGTTAGGATACAGTGTAGTGAATTCACTATTCAAGTGTGTGTGTGTGTGTGTGTGTGTGTACCATGGACAAAGCAGTAGTATTTCTAGGAGAGGTATTCTAGTTTACTATTCGTTTTGTTGAGACTTGAAGATGTTGCACTACTCATTCCCATCCTGTGTGTGTGTTTTGTTCTTTTGTCTTGTTTGTTTTTTTGTTTTGTCTTCTACTTTGAATTTTTATTGTGAACAACTTTGATGCCAGTTTGTTGTGCCTATAGTGCTATAACAAATGTTTAAATAAATAAATAAATAAAATGTCCTAGTGAGTTAGCCATCAGAAATGAAATTCTTTGACATCTTAGTATGCACTGTAAATATTTTGGGTTTGCAGTACTACCTAATGCATCTGCTTTAAATTAAATTGCCACATCCATCAGGGATTCTTTCACTTTTAACATAAAATGACAGGGGGGTTAGGAATGTTAACGTTCAACTTTTACTTTAAATGCATTGCTATAACGTTTTAGACATTATGAAGCTCAAAAAAGTTAGCAGTCAGAGTATGTAATCATTGTGCTGTGATATGAATGTGGATATCTCTCAGCCATGGAAGATATCACTGACTGAGTGGTGCTACTGTTGTAGTAACTGTCAGAAGAGAAGAGCTTTCTATTGTGAATAACTGCTTACAAAATTATACAATGAATTTAAGCAAGGGTAAAGAATTTAACGAGGACAAAAGACTTCGGGATCATAAAAGCCCAAAAGGTTATTTGTTCATGTTTCTTGGATTGAAAGTGTTTTTTGTTTTCCATATAGTTTTACTTGGAAGATGTTATACTTGCCTGCTTTGCAAAGCTTTTGTTGTGACTGCCCCACAGTGGTACAGGAGAATATATATGTACATTGTCTTTTTTTCTTTGATGCTCAGATGCAGGACAAAAAGAAAGGACGACACACAATCTTTCAGCAATCTATGTACTAGCTACAGTAGAGTTAAAATGAATTTGGTGTTTGGGAGGGAGGCCATTGAGGTGGAGCTGTCTGCATGGAGATCAGCTGTGTAGGAGGGGAGATAGTGGATGCACCAGGGACATCTTTATTTTGGCATGGGGATGGGATGACCAACCACCCCGTATTATATAGGACAGTCCTGTATTTTAAGCATTTGTTCCTGGAATTGTATGGGATGCCTAAATGTCTCCTATTTTAAAACACGTGTCCCACTCCTGCACTTCTCCACATTTGTACCAGCGGACTTCCCCACCTCAACTGAAATTTTCAAAGGGAAACTCTATTTATACGAGACTATTTCCATCAGAGACACAGAAACATAGACACATGCATGCACTCTGTTGTACTTCAGTCACACACACATGCTCATGCATTCATCCACTCCCCACCTCCCAATAAGGTATACACATGTACACTAGCACTTTTCAGACAGATTCTGTCTCTGACTGTCTACTGGTGCTGTGCTGTGTCTGCACTCATTTCAATGCCCCCCGGTTCTTGCTTTTGCTACCAGTTCTTTTTCTCAGCCTGCAATAGCCTCCTCACACTTTACCTCATTCCTCTTACATTCCCACCCTTTCTCGACAACCCACTCACCCCTACCAAGAAACCCACTTATTCCACTTTCTCGCTGACCTTGTGCAGAAAATCAGCCCACCCTTTCTGTGACTAGTGCTGCCTTTCCATTGGCTGGAACCTACCACTTTGCATAGTGAGGACGAGCACTGCAAAGCTATAGAGCTAAACTCTTAAAAGAAATACCCAGACAATTTAGACATCATTCTGACTCAGACAGCTACTTTGCAAAGTTGTAAAATCCTAAAATAATGTACATGGTTGACAATCCTAAACTCCAGAGTCCTTAGCACATCTGACAAATCTGGCTCTGCTTCCTCCCTAAGGCCCAGGCAACCATCAGTCAGACAAAGTCAGCCAATAGGCTGCAGCAGACACAGCCAGCCAATAGAAAGTAGGGGGAGGTGGGAGCAGTAGCTAGGATACAATTTTTTTTTTTTATGTTTGCCGGATTCCAGTGCTCCAACTGAAAGATGCTTTTCAATCTTGAATGAAGTGTGGTCTACAGAAAAAAAAAAACAACAATTGTATGTAGAGACTCGCAAATGTCTAATGATTGTAAAGTACCCAGAATTGTTTAATTATCTAAGTGGAAATGTTGCTATTTTGAAGAAAACTCGCTCTGTAGAGATGTACAACAAGTAGGCCTGATTAGCATATTTGCAAATAAAGTATAAACCCATCCTAATGATTAAAATTGTGGGTTAAAATTAAAATTGTAACTATAAACACATTTTTTATTTTCCTTAACTTTGAACACCCTGCCCCATATTTATTGAGTGCCCCATATTTGAACTTAGGAAATATGGTCAGGTTAGGATAAGGGAGATGACAGGAGACTTATTTTTTGGTATCAGTTGGGAGGGAGGGTTGGATTTTGTTCAAACGATTTATCCATCTAACGAGCAATTAGGCAGGTGAATCTTCTGAAGCAAATTTTCATGAAGTGAATCAGTAACCACTCAAATTTAATTTGAGGCAATTTTCATTCATAATCTAGGTGGCCAGGTTGTGGTTGAAAAATATTCTAATGATTGCCAAAAACAAATAGTTCCAGATAGCCTAACTTTCTAAAAGTTTGCCCCAGTTGTATAATATCAATTTCATTAGAGGCATAGTTTTGCTTCTTAGGAAATACATACATTTTGAGGATGATAACATCATTTCTGCAGGTAAAATCATGTTTTACCTAGAAAAGTGGACTCTGATTATTACCCAACATCTTTTCCAGGTAAAATTGCCATTTTGCTAAAGTGTGCTAAGCAGTTAATGTGCATTTTAGCATATGGTAACTGTCAGCAGAGGCCGGTGGGAACTGTTATGGGGGCAATTTTTCACAATGGATTAGTTTTATGCATACCGTAACAGTCATGAACCACACTCCTAAGCAAGATGTCTCTCCTTGTATACCCTCTTGGTTTAAATATAGGGTTTCTGGCACACAGCTAGCAGTACATTATTTCCTCTTTATCCACAGGGGTCCACGTCATTATAGTTTACCCTCTTAACACTTTCATTAGCTTCTTTGTTTTTTCTGCCACAGTGGGTCCATGAATTAAGTTCACCATGGCCTTCATCTGCACTATCACTACCACCATCATTAGCCCTTGTACATAAGCTATGAGTGGGCAGCTTTTTATCCAGGGTGACATGCAGCCAGTATGTATATTTCCTTTTCTTTCCTACCATGCTTGAATTATAGTGTTGCCTTACTGAGATTTAATTTTCATGTTATACAACAGGATTACCACGTGAAGGTACTCGGCAAAATTTGAGGAGGAAACGTTCTTCTCCCCACTCTAAAAGATGCACAGCAATTCGCCAATGACTGCTAGTGAATTTTATGTTGTGCTCCCTTTACTGTTACAGAGTTGGGCATCATAATTACCATTTATTTATTTATTTAGTGACCTTTTCTTTTATTTTGCTGTATCTATAAGTCACACTTGTGTTCATAGAATGTGAGAGTGGAAATTTTGTATGTAACTACATAAGCAGATAAATAACTAAAAGTATATCTTATAACCGAGGATTAACAATAGATAACAAAAGTAAAACTTGTAATTTAAGAGATTAACGGTTGTAGAATGTGGTATAACTTATAAAATTTATAACAAAGGAAGAGGTACGGGTTGTATGAGACGTACAGTGGGTAGAATCTTGTTCAGCAACATGGAATGTAAGGTAAGATTGGTTAGAGTTCAAGCAGAGGGCGGAGGTTCTGAATAGTTTTCACTTTATAGTATGCTGATCTTGTGACTTGCTTGATGTGGGCATGGAAGCTTAGCCTCTGGTCAAGGGTTAAGCCTAGATATTTGACTTCACCCTTAACATGAAGAGTTTTGTTGGCCAGGTCTATTGTGGGTGGGGGAGTGAATGTGAGGTTCTTCGTTATTTGGAGTAGTTTCTTGTTGGGCTTCATAGACAAGTTGTGGTGGTGGAGTCATTGGGCAATGTTTTCGAAGCGGCTACCTACCATGTATTATTTCCCACATTCACTTCAAATCATACCGTGGTGCAGGGAATAGGTGGGTTGGGGCAGAGAGTGGGCATGGAGAGCACATTCTGGTTAGTGTGGGGGAACATACTTTGTTCTGTCAACGTTGCAAATAACATGGGTGCTCTTAACAACATTTTAGCAGGTGGCTTAAAGTGCACCCATGATGTAAATGTGACTGCACACAATAGGTGACATGTTAATATGGAAAATGTGGGGAACATGCTGGCACCACCCCCAAAGGTTACCACGGAAGCTTTGCACTTACTGTGCTTTAGTTTTACCACTAATTGCATGGTGCGTGCAAACTTCTACTGCACTTAAGTTAAAGGGCCCCAAATTTTGTATAACCAAAAATATCTGTATGCTTCTGATGGAAATATTAGCTTCAGAAGAAGCAGGCACAAACCTCTACAGGTAATGTTCAATAGGCAATAACCATTGCATTATTTAAAAAAAATTCCCACAGCTTACACTACTTACCATGTATGCAAACACGTTATTGTCCTGAGATATTTACAAAATGCATTAAAGAGGGCAGTTTTATAAGGGGTAAACTGATTCCTACTTAGGTACTATTTAACAAAGATGTAAGTGGCAGAAAATCATACCTTGAAAACAGATGTGGACAAATATTTACAGGTAAAGTGTGCAAGTATGCATTGAAGTATTTTACAATCCACATGTGTATTTGTGAACTCTACCTGCACTCTGCCGAAACCATGCCCATGGACAGCCTACTGACAAAGTATGCATCATCATGTCAATCTTCTAATCATTTCCCACATATAAAGCATGTTATAAATACTGAAAATGACTAATGTTAATTTGTGCATGGACATTTGTGCATGGAGTGGAGGAGTAGCCTTGAGTTTAGAGCACTGGTTGGTAACTTTTTATGGTCTTGGGCAAGTTAGTTAACCCTCCATTGCCTTGGAAGACAGGCCTGGCAATCTACTTCCAGTCACACTGCCAAGAGAACACAGGAGCCGCTGGGTCACCAGTAGTCGACACTGACAAAGGCACCCATTGCATTGCATACACATGTAAAAGAATGCACAGTTACCTGATCTTTGCGCAGGCATTCCAGGGGACATAGTTCAGACTGCCAACTATACTTCAGACCCTTTTACCTTCATGCTATAGCAAGAAATCTAGTAAGGTGCTGAGTCCTTGGATAACTTCCATTATAATCTTTCACTTGTTCAAGATAGAGTGCCAGAGACTTGTTAAAAAAAAAAAAAAAAAAAAAAGGAAGGGAAGGATGTGTCTTTGCTAACTCATCATAGTCTATTTTCACACCTTCTTTTTCTGAGTAGAGTGATGGAAAACTTGGATTAGATTGAAAAGGAGAGTGTACTTCAGCTATGCATGTCAGGTTTGCAGGCTTACCATAGTAGAGAAACAATTTTGCTTTCCATAATACATTCTTTACATGAATAGGCCAATAAGGACCAAGGCAGTTTGTAGGTACACTCAATCTCTCAGTAGATTTTGATACTTTAGATCATGCCATCTTGCTTTGAAGATTGTTTAACACAAGGAAAAATTATTACACCTCATTCAAGCTATTCTTCATTTATGCTCGAGGCCGCGGGCCCGGTCCTGCGGCCGTCAGTAACCTGGGCCCGGGCCCGGCCTCGGCCTCCGGCATGTGGAGGGGGTGGGGGGGGGGTGAGAGAGAGGAGGCCGTGCGTGCGGCATTAGAAATCGCTCCGTCGCGTTGTCGGAGCGATTTCATTGGCCGCGGGCGGAAGGGGGCGGAGCAGTGTCTGCGAGGAGCCGCGTGGCCGTCTCCTTCTTGCCGCGGCTCCTCGGGAATCGGACACGTTGTTGTCAGGTCCGGTGAGTGGGGTGTTCTTGGGGGGTTATTGCGTCGGGGGTGCTCCGGGGGTGGTTTGTATTCGGGGGGTTTGCTGGGTGGCGGGTCGCTGGCGGCGGGAGGAATATCATTGCTCAAAAAATATAAAACTAAAAATGATTAAAATAAAGGCAGCTTCCCCTGCCTCTGCAGCCAGCCGATCAGGGCATGAGCATCGGTGGGAGGGCCAGAGCATAGCCGGTGGGAGCAAAGCCAGGGGGGCGTCAGCTGGACTGGAAAGGGGGGAACTTGAGGAGGTCCCGGAGAGCGGGTCTCGCGCACGGGGCCAGAGCAGGCCTGGGAGTTTGCGTGGGGCGAATTAAGAGGGGGGGGCGGAGGAGGGGGGGGCGGATGGGCTGGAGGGGGGGGAGCAGATGGGCTGGGGGGGGGAACGGATGGGCTGGGGGGGGGTGCGGGTCCGTATGGGCTTGGGGGGGGACCGTATGGGCTTGGGGGGGGTAGGGTGGGTTCAGGTCCCGGGCGTTTGCCCTGCGGGGGTGGCCTGCGCTGGGTGGCACGGGAGCCTAGGGGCCCCTTTTCGCAGGGGAGGGGGCGGCCGGGTTTGCATGGAGGGGATTGGGCGGCCTGGTCCTCGGTGTCTGCGCAGTCTATGGGTGTGGGCACATGGAGGGGGGGGGTTTGGGGAGGGGATTGGTGGGGCGGCCGGTTTCCAGAATGGCAGAGGGCTGCTTCCCTCGGGAGCGGCGGGCTGGGCGGCCGGGGGGTTGGGGGTCCTAGGGGGGTGGGGGTGTAAGGAGGGGGAGCTGGGTGGGGGGTGGGGCCTTAGGGGATGGCTCCTCCGGGTTTGGGGCTCCTCCCTCCCCGTGTGTTGGTTCTTCTCTCCCTCTGCAGGTTCCCGGGAGTGCAGTGGCGGCAGCAGGCGGTGTGGGAGTCGGCTCGACAGAGAAGTCGCGGATCCTGGGCCAGACCGATCCGATCTCTGGGGAGCGGACGGGGTCCACCTTGGTGATACAAGGGACGGCGGAGCTGGCTGCGCTTGGTGAGTGTCCCGGGAATACGGTTGGGGGGGGTGGAGCCGTCGGGTGAGGGTGCGCCGCGGGCACGTAAAGCCTGAGCGTCACGGAGGGCGTCGTCTTCGTCCTCGTGGTCATCGGATACTTTCTCGGCGGCCTCCACGGTCGTGCCGCGAGCAGGGAGGGGGCGGGGTCCTCGCTGATGCGGTGGGCGGCGTTGTGGGAGAGTGTTCCGCGCAAGCTGAGGCGACGGATCGTAGCGTTACGTCGATGTTCCGGCAGCTCGATGGGCAGAGACGCTCAGGGGAGAGTCGCGAGAAGCGTGAGGAGGAGGAAAAGGCGGGGAGGGTGCGGAGGGTGTCCTGGAACACCTTTAAAAAATTGGACCTGGGCGTAAGGGGCATGAGGACCCGAGTCGGTACGGTGAGCTGCTGGCTTATGCCGACGCTATCGTGGCGGCGTCCTGGGCGCACGAGGGTTGGGCCTGGCTTACTTATGAAGAGGAGTTTTGGGCTATGATGGAGGAGATTCGGCAGCTGTCGAGGGGAATGAAGGATTTTATTCCTCGGGGGGGGGGGCAGGTCCGGTTAGGGCATCGGGCTATGCAGCTATGCTGGGCTTTCGGTCCTTTGGCCAGCGGGCCCGGGGCCCGATTCGGGAAAAAAGCGCAGCGAGCTGTCTCGGCGGAGACCTTTGTTGGCGCTTCAATGAACCGGACTGCCAGTTTCGGCGCACCCGCCGGCGTTGTGGTGCCTGTCACGCGGCCGTCAAAGGTAGCCGACGGACGGTGCAGGGTTGCCGGCGGCGGGTAAGGAAGAGGGTAGCGGGGGGGCTGGCGCCGACCCCCCTTCGGAGTTAGGCGTTGCAGCTGTGGTTGGGGCTTTATGCGGGTACCAGGCACGGTGAGGCGGAGAATATGTGGTGGGCGGGGGGTTTTTCCGAGGGCTTTCGTTCCCATGTCAAAGGAAGGTCCGGGATGCGGCGGCGGGGGGGGGGGGGGGGAAAGGCGAGCACGGTTAGGCTGCTGGCGGAGGTGGCCCCCACGACGAGCGCGGCGGAGTGCGCGCTGGGCTGAGTCGCAGGGTCATTTGACCAGCCGCCATTTGCGCCGGTTATGGTTTCTTCTCCGCTGGGGGTTCTCCCGAAGGAGGAGCCGGGGCGTTATCGGCGGATACACAATCTGTCTTGCCCCACTTGGGGCCTCGGGGAACGACCACATTCCGCGGGAACGGTGCTCGGTGCGCTATGCCTCCTTCGATGGGGCCTGGGAGCTGGGGCGCCAATGCGGTAAGTGGATTTGCTGGCGAAGTCGGACATTGCATCTGCCGTTCGGATTTTACCGGTTCTCCCTTTCGCCTTCCCCTTGCTGGGAGTTCGTTTCGATGCTCAGTATTATTGCGATAGGTGCAGGCCATTGGGTTGTGTGATCTCGCGTGCTTGCTTCGAGGCCTTCAGCTCGTTTTGCACTGGGTGGTGGTGCGGAGGTCGGGGCGCCAGAGTATCGTGCATTATGTCGACGCTGTTGTTCGTGGGGCCTGCTCGGTCCGCAACCTGTGGATCCTGGCTGGGGCTTTTCCTGGGCCTGGCGGAGGAGTCGGCATCCCTTTGGCGGAGGGCGGGACAGTGGGGCCGGTGACGTGTCTTTCGTTATTGGGGAGCGAGATCAACTCAGTGAAGCTTGTGGTATGTTTACCTACGGATAACATAGAGCGACGGCGGTTGTTGGTGGCAGAGGGGGGCTCCGCCTCGAAGGTGGCGCTAACGGATCTTTAGAGGTGGGTCGGCTACTTGAATTTTGCTTGCCGAGTCATTGCAGTGGGGAGGCCGTTGGCCTGGATGCTATCCTTCGTGTTGGCCGGCGAGCGCTGTGGGTATCATCGTATCCGGGTGACTTCGGGGATGCGAGCCGATTGGCGGGTGTGCGATGCATTTCTGGGGGGTATAACGGCTGCTCGGTGTGGCGGTCTGCGGTACTATCCCATCGGGACTTGGAATTGTTTCCGGATGCTGCCGGTAGTTCGGGTATGGGAGGGTACGGCCCTGGTTCATGGTGGGCGGCGCCGTGCTGGCATCCTGTACGGCGAAGGGGTGACGCGTAACGTGACGTTCCTGGTATTGTTCCCCCTTAGGGTGGCCTTCTGGGTATGGCCGGAACGGTTTGCGGGATCAGTGGGTGGTTTTCGGGGGCGACAACGCCGCGGTGGTGCAAGTCATCAATCGGCATCCGCCCAAGTGCCCGCGGGTAGCTGCTTGAGGTATGTGTTGGGCTGGCCTGCCTTCGTCTCAATCTCCCGGCTCGGGCGCGCCATGTGCCGGGTGCTCAGAATGCTATTGCGGACGCTCTGTCTCCTTTTCAGTGGAAGCCGTTGCGGGCGTTGGCCCCGGGGGCGGACGAGACCGCGGCTTTGGGGCCGGAGCACCTTTGGCGGAGGGGGGACATGGGATTGATCTTCTTGTTGCGGTCCGATGGGGCAAGGCGGGAGAGGTGGTAGAGTGGAGGATTTCTTGGCGTGTCCTTTATAGCATGGGCACGCGAGTCCGGGTGGTCCCGGTCGGTGGTGTGGGCAGCGTTGGCTGGTTTCTCCTTGTTTCAACAGGGCGGCGGCTGGGGCAGTCCGGGTGCCCTTTATGGGGTGAGGCGGCTATTTGCTGGGTGGGCGCGAGCGCAGCCAACGGTCCCGGATTGGCGCCGTCCCGTGACTCCTGAGGCCTACAGGGGGCGTGAGTGCGGCTAATTTGTGGCCCATTCGCAGACCGACCTGTAGGTTTTAGGCAATTCTGGGTCTGGGATCCTGTCCGGTGCAGAACTTGGCGTTTTATGGGCGTCAGCGGCCGGTTCGGGCGGGTGGTTTCTTTTCTTCTGTGTCACAGGGATTGGAGTGTGGTTACCCAGTTTCAATTTATGGCGGTGCTCCGCCGGGCCTTGCGGCGTCTGGGCTTGGATGAGCGAGAGTATGCGTCTCAAGCCTTCCGGATAAGGACGGCGATGAGTGCTGCTGCTGCTGGTCTGGGGGTGAGGTGGTTCAACGGATTGGGCGATGTGCCATCCGGGGCCTACGCAGGCTATGTGCGCCTGGACCAGTTGTGAGTGGAGTGCTGGGGAGGGGTGGGGGTGGGGGGGGTGCTAATGCTGTGTTTCTTTTTCAGGTGTACTGCAGGGCGGGCGTACCTGGGGGAAGGCACGGGGCCCGCTAGGCTTATGCCGGATTCTTGGACAATTTCCAGTTGGTTTGGCTGGGCGAGCGCTCCTTCCATGGATTCGGGAGCATGCGGAGCGACGACGGCGCCAGTGGGACTACTGATACATCTTGGTGGGCACGATCTCTCCAGTGGGACGTGCCGGCAGCTCATTCGAGCGGTGCAGCGGGTCCTTCGGGCGCTGCAGGAGCAGTGGCCAGACGTGGCAATCGTCTGGTTGGACATCATCCCGCGGCCGGCCTGCCTGCCTCAGCGACGGTGGCTGAGTGGGCTAGCGAGGGCCACAGGCAGATCGGCCGTTGGTGGCAGCGGGCCGGGGGGGGGGCAGGTCCGGCGCCCTTGGGCGGACCACCAGTGTGCTGGACTGTGCCGTACTGACGGGGTACACTTGTCCCCGGTTGGACAGGACTTATTGCGTAATGATTGGCAGGAAGCACTAGTATGGATTGGTCGCAGCTTTATGGGGGGGGCGGTGCGAGGATAGTGAATACCTCGCACCGGTGGCGGGGTACAGAGCCAGCGCTCGCAGGAGCGGCGCGGGCTTGAACTGGTTTACGAGCAGTGGGGGCGAAGTGCTCCTGGGGGTGGGGCGAGACAGCCCGGTTGGGGGTCTCGGCCCGGTAGCGGGGGGGGTGGGAGCCAGCCTTTGCTATTAGTATGGCGAGGCAGGCGGAGGGGTTTGGGGGGGAGGAGGATGCTCCGCCTTGCTCCTCCGCGGGCGGGTGGGGGGCCATCCTCCGGCAATGGGGTGTGGGGCTGGGTTATGTTGGATTGTTTTATATTCAGGCCCGTGTTGGGTCGGTTGTTACTGGTGTAAATAAAGCTGCGACCAAATGTTTGTACCAAACTACAGTTGTTGGTGAATTTGTGGGGGAATATTATTGTGGGATGCTAAGACATGGGAAGGAGGCGAGGAGGGCCTCCGGGTTACCAGAGTTAATGCTCGAGGCCGCGGGCCCGGTCCTGCGGCCGTCAGTAACCTGGGCCCGGGCCCGGCCTCGGCCTCCGGCATGTGGAGGGGGTGGGGGAGGGTGAGAGAGAGGAGGCCGTGCGTGCGGCATTAGAAATCGCTCCGTCGCGTTGTCGGAGCGATTTCATTGGCCGCGGGCGGAAGGGGGCGGAGCAGTGTCTGCGAGGAGCCGCGTGGCCGTCTCCTTCTTGCCGCGGCTCCTCGGGAATCGGACACGTTCCCGCCCACCCGCCCATTATGGAGGTGGTTTTGAGATGTTGCAGCTGGTGGGGCGGGGGACAGAGCCAGCGCTCGCAGGAGCGGCGCGGGCTTGAACTGGTTTACGAGCAGTGGGGGCGAAGTGCTCCTGGGGGTGGGGCGAGACAGCCCGGTTGGGGGTCTCGGCCCGGTAGCGGGGGGGTGGGAGCCGGCCTTTGCTATTAGTATGGCGAGGCAGGCGGAGGGGTTTGGGGGGGAGGAGGATGCTCCGCCTTGCTACTACGCGGGGGGGGGGGGGGCCATCCTCCGGCAATGGGGTGTGGGGCTGGGTTATGTTGGATTGTTTTATATTCAGGCCCGTGTTGGGTCGGTTGTTACTGGTGTAAATAAAGCTGCGACCAAATGTTTGTACCAAACTACAGTTGTTGGTGAATTTGTGGGGGAATATTATTGTGGGATGCTAAGACATGGGAAGGAGGCGAGGAGGGCCTCCGGGTTACCAGAGTTACTGGAAAACTGTATACAGTCAGTACTGTGGAAAGGTAAATGTTCCGTATTTAGATCTATATGTCAAGGGCGTCGGCAATGGTTTGTTTTATCACCCCCTGTAATTTAACATTTACTGTATATGATGCCAGTGTTGCATCTAGTTCATGACTTCATTGTAACCACTTTGATTTATGAGAAGGCGGTATAGAAAAATTGTTAAATGCTTAAATAAATAAGTAATTGTACAGTGCCACTGATTTGCTGATGATGCGGCTTCTTGTTCCAGTTGAAGATGACCAAACATTTATTTATTTTATTTAAAAAGCTTTTATATACCGCCCCTTCCTGAGATCAAGGGTGGTTTACATGAAACATCACAGCAACTTTTACATTAAACTTTGAAACTATGCATATTTAACTTGTTACTGTATGTGTAATCTCACCTCCCCTCACCGGTAACTCACCAGGGCTCTTGGGTAACGGATATCCACACACACATGATGTTATTAAGTACCCTGATTGTGTACACATCCCTGTACAGACAGGCTTCCTTTCAGTTACAACTATATACAGTGCAATAAACGTTTTATATCTATAATACAATAGTCTATGGTTGTATACATTGGTATCATGAGGTGTGTTGTGTAATTATGTTACGAATTTTGCATTACCACTTGGTTATTTTTATAATGTTTATATCTGTAAAGCCTTTAAAGCATGTTTGCACCAAATTATGTTATGACATAGCATGAATAAACTCAAGCTGAATCAAAGTAAGACTGATTTGTAATGAGTGAATATAAGTAAAAATTTTTAATAAATGAACTTGGACATTACTGCCAAAAGATGATAGGACTAGCGTATATCTAAACCCATATTTTCTACGGTGAGAGTTCAACTAGGTGACTACTTAGCTATGGACTCAAACTACTCAAATTTTGAAGTCTGACTTTCTTGTTTTAAGACAATTGTGGCAGATGTGTAATTATTTTTAGAAAAAAGAACTTGCTTTTTTTCTATGCACTAGTTTATAGAGATGTGAATTTATTAGCACACATTTGGTTCATTAAAACATTGCAAACATTTAGTGCACACAATATCAATTAAACATGCATTAAGCTATAAAAAAAATGCAGGTATAATCGATCAGAGTATTTTAAAATTTTTAAAATGGAAGTCAGAAATGAACCAAAACTTGTCTGAACATCAAAATTTTAAAATTCTGAAAACAAACAGAAAAATGTTTGCTTATGTACACATACTGCCTAAAGCCAATTGAAAACATTTGCAGCTATAACAATATACAGTGATGAAGCTTGTGTTTCAGAAAAATAAGTTTGATTATTACTCTGCTGTTGTGTGAGTTTCACTGACTTTCTGTGGAAAAATGTTTCCATACGAACTGATATTAAGTCTGCAGAGTCAGCACTTTTTTTAAACACAGCTTCTACGAGTAAACATATCCTGATATTCAATGGCAGTATCCAGATAGAGCGCAATTCCATAACATGTATGTCCGGCCTGTGGGCACATATAAATCTTAGACAGGACCAATTTATACACGATTTTGGAACCGTGGGTTCAGCCGAACCCGCTATTCCGGAATTGGGGACAAAGATTACATGCGCTCACCGTATTCTGAAAAGATAGATGTAGCCAGTCATTTCTGTCTCTGCGCGGCCACACCTCCGCTGTTAAAATGCACAACCTCAGTCTGCTCCACTTGCCGACAGCATTGTGCACATGTAAACTACACATGAATGCTGATGTTACAGTGGCACTACAGCATAGAAGACCATATATACCCCTCTGTTGCATGCTCAGAACACAGGAAAGTGGGTGTAGTGCACTCAAAGACCTTACAAAAGCAAATAAAAAGTGGCATGGGTTATCCTGACACACCTTGCAGCATAAAACACATGGCAGTAAGGGAACTGCTTATTTATTCTTGCACTGGTCATCTCTGACAACAGTCTGTACAATGCTATGTATGGACCAGAGGTAATCTGAAGAGGAGCCATAAAGCGTAATGTAACATCATATCCCTGTCACTAAAATGGGATCCTCAGAATGACTGCATGCAACAGTGCACACAGCACTGATAAATACCCAAGAGCACAGGCAGCTGTCTCTACAAAAGAGCCAGACCATTCGCAGACTATTCCTGCCCGTTCACAATGACAGCTGCTAATGCTGTGGTCATCCATACTGTCCTGGTACTGGCCAAGCTGTCATGTTCCCCCAGAATTGCAGCTGAGCACAACAGAACCTTCTGTGCCCATAGAAAACATACCTCTGCCAAACAGATGCCCAGCACCTACAAACAACAGCCGGTATAACATCATGGCATGGCGTCCCAGGACTACAAATCTGATCGGCTTTTTTCACCCAAACATGATTCCCTCCTATATTCACCAGCGTACTAGCCAAACATTAGCAGAACCTAATGTCTGAACAGAGGCATCGTCAGCCTAGCCAGAATAACCACTATTGCTCATCAAACTATTTATGTTGGGGTGTTTATTGCTGTTGCGTTACCTTCTCTCACCTCCGCACTCTGTTCATTAAAACTGTATATAGTGGTACTCCAGACTGCAGGCACACCACTTCACTACATACAGTATTTGTCACAGCCGTTTATCTTTATGGGACATGTTGAAGTGCAGAGTTGAAAAGATTCCAAGTCCTGTCCTTATGCCGCGTTTCCGCAGGTATAAATTATATATCCATGGGTAACACTGAGAATGTACACTTCTTGAAAAGACGGAATATGCAATAGGCCATTACCTTTCAATCCAAGCTCCCAGGTAGTCCGATTATAATTTAAACACTGAGGAAAGCTAAGCTCAGAAATACCAAGAAGTTAAAGCCAGATTAGAAAAAGAGGTAGTCATGGAACTTAACAGAGCCAGCATGCAGCAAGATGAGATAAAGAGAAGTACTACAATGCCATATGTAAGGAAATAGTAGAGGAAGAACAAGATTGGCTTTCCTAAGGTTATTAATGTTAGAGAGAATTCCAGCTAAAACATGCTCAGTGATTCTTGTATGCTTAATGATGCTGAGAAGATCAAGGGAAGGTGGAGAGAATACACGGAGTCATTCTGCCATAAAGATCAAGTGGATCAATAGCTGTTTCACCTGCACCTTACAATGAGGAACTTTTGGTGATGAAAGAAAAAGTTGAATCAGAACTGAAAGCGTTATCAAAGAACAAAGTACCTGGCACTAATTGCATTGAAGTATTACAGCAATCAGATGCAGCTTTTAACATACTTATAAGGCTCTTTCAAGAAATTTGGAAGACTACATCATAGCTGACTTACTGAGAAAGATCTGTATTCATCCCAATACTTAAGAAAGGTGATCCAACTGACAGTGAATTTATCAATTATTCTGATCCAGTAAGTCATTTATAATTTAACTGAAGATCATTCAGTGGAGATTGCAAATATACCTGGAATAAGAACTGCTCAAAATTCAAGCAGGGTTCTGGAAAAGGCAAGGAACAAAAGACATTATTGGAGAGGTGAAATGGATACTTGAAAGGTCAAAAGAATACCTAAAGGATATCTGCATGTGTTTCTTTGACTACAGCAAGACCTTTGATTACATTTATTATGAAAAAATCTGATCCAATTTAAGAAGCATGGGAATTCCAGTCCTCATACACAACCTTCACATTGACCACAAAGCAACACTTTGAACAGAACAAGGAGAATCAGAATGATATAAAATTGGCAGAACTATATGAAAGGCTGCACACTTTCCCCTTACCTGCTCAATTTATATGCAGAACAAATCATCAGATAAGCAGGACTGTATTGAAGAAAACCAAGATGCAAATATTGGTGGAAGACTCATCAACAATCTTTGCTATGCTGACGATATCCCATTACTGTCCGAAAGTGAAGATGATCTGAAACCATACAGTAGGGGCCTTTTTACTTGAGGAAATTCTAACTGGACTTTTTGCCTTGTGCATCTCTTGACTATGGCTGTAGAGATGTAATCCAATAATTTTTATTTTCCCATGTTCTTGTGCCAGACATTCTGTGAAACATGTCTACTAAATGATGACAGACAAACTGAATCCATATCCTGGTGGCTCATCACTTATCGATCAACCAGGATCTGTATTAGGCTTGGAAATTGTCTCTGATTAGTTGACATGTTTGCACAGCATTTCAGGCACAAGAACTTAAAAGGGGAATATTTTTAGAGTACAAATTTACAGCAGATGTCAATAGTTTCATAATGCGTCACATCCAGTTAGCATTTCTCACACAGCTCCAGATTAGATACTATGGGGCAGTTGGAAAACAGGAAGGTAGATCGCCAGCAATAGCAGAGGTAGGAGTTGGATTTTTCAGTGTCTTGATGGAATTAAAATGATATGATGAGACACAGGAGATGTCGCTGACATCTCCCATGTCCTTTCCAAGGAATACACATACCTAGTGGCTACTGAAGATGTGTCTGCTTTGTGCTAACCAGCTCTCATTGTGCAGCTGCTGTCCTCAGAGAGACTGTAATGTTAAGCGTAAGATGTATACGCGTAAATAATCTAATGCAGAGACCGTTATATCTCTGACATATATTTAACGCTGCAGTTGGAATATATATACAACCCCCTCCTCCATGTACTGAGAGAATAAGGACAGAGACACATGCCAGCAGCTGCTGTACAGACTCTGTCAGAGCATGCGTCTCTGCCCTTATGCCCTCCAGGTGGCTTAACATGAGGTCCTGGGCCCATGTGATAGCACCAAAGCTCTGCTGCATCTCCTACCAATGGTCTGGAGATGCAACATGGCCTCTGGCTTACTCGGACCCAGGGGGACTTCATGATGGTGCATCTGCTGCACAGGCACATATAAATCATATTGCCCCACCAATATGGCATGTGGTAATGCAGTATGGCTCTTTGCCATCCCCCCATATCCTCTCATCCTGAAGTCCCCTCCCTCCCTCCCCACCACACCTCACCTCACTCTCTAATGTTGTCATCCACCCTATTTAGATGGTGTGGAGCCTCAGAGTCCAATCTTCACCATCCCTCCATCAGCTAAGGAGTGGTCACATAATGAAGGGGGCAGAGGGAACCAACTACCAAATGCTCCCCATTGTCCATTTGTGGCACACCCTCCTCCTCCACCATCTCTTCTTTGGAAGATACTTCCCTTGAAGTATCAATTATGAGGAAGTGGCTGCTCATGCTGGACAAGATGGAAGTTGCCAGTGTCTTACAGTGGCATCTCCACTATCCTTTGTGGCTCTCTCCTCTGCCTCCTTGTCTTCTCTCTCCACTGCAGCTCTATCCTCTGCCTGACTGTTCAGCTGCTGCCACCTCTCTAACTGGCATTCATTGCACATGCACAACCTGTCCTGTTTGTAATTACATGGTGTTATCGAAGTGCTACCACTCACATCTGTATCCCTGCCATGCCCTCAAATAGGGGTCCCCTTTTCTTCTGCAGGCTTTGCCCTGTGAAACAGGACCTTCACCAGTGAACAATTCCAGCTTCTTCTGTATTTTATGACTCCCTCATGCGGCAGTTATTCCCTCGTGTCTATCATATCTTTGCATGCCTTTTCTGCTGATCTTTGCAGAGGTTAGCTGGCTCTACATTCACACTTATTTAGATCCTGCATGTGCTGTTCTCGCTTTGTCTGTGCAACTCTTAAATACCCTTCCTCTTGTTGCACTGTCCATGTCACTTTGCTGCTTGTCATGTACAGCACTCACCAGGGACCCTCTCATACTGGGTTCCTGTACTTGATGACACAAACTGTGGGCACACAGATACCATATACCTTGAAGCTCATGCCGCTCCCTCCAGAGCCACTGTTGGAACCACAGCTGCTTGAGCTAATGGCCCTGAAGCATGTCTTCAGGGCCTCTATCTCCTGCCTGAGGGAAAGGGAAATACGAAACATGCTCAGTGGAGCCATTCTGCAACTCTAGCATCTCCTGCCATCCCTCTCTTACACTCCATGTGTCACCCACTGCCTATGTCTGTTCTGAGGGCACATTGCCTGACATGCTGTTGGTGGGACATGGATCTCACTCTGTCTCCTTCGAGTGACCATGCCCACATCTCCCTCCATTCCTGCTCCTATGGAGCCTTCTGTGCTCTACTGGCTGCACACTTCTGCATGGTACCTTTTACAGGTCTTTTTCTGTGTGCCTGTGATTTTCTTCAGTGTTGAGTTCATCAACAGACTCCTTCCTGATGCAAAGTATGGGCAACTAGTGCCCACACCTGGGTTGTAACCAAATCCCTTCCTGGACCACAACCACTTTTCCCTGTTTCTGACAATAACCAAAATCTTGAGGCCTTCCTTGCTCTCATGTAGCCAGAACATGCCTCTTTAATGCTCAGAGGGACTTCTACCACCTTTCTCCTTACCCCCTGCTCCCATTTTTTATAATCTGAGCCCACTGCACCTATAACATTAGTTGTTACCTGTGAGATCCCTGCCCACTCTTGCCCCGTCCATCTGCACACATCTTAGTGCTAGTACCAATGCCTTTTTGCTACTTATTGGGCAAGGGTCTGGTGGATCCTTTGCCAGATCTTGTGTTCCTGGTAGTACACATCCCTGTGTGAATTGGCAGGATAGAGGACCTCCTCATGCTCAAAGACCAGGAGACAGAGTCTCCTGGGCTCACAGTGTGAGAACAGCAGCTGCTGTGTGGCCATCTTGCTGTCCTCTGGTTGAATCCTCATGCTATGAATCTGCATGCCTGGGCATCCATGTGTACTTTTGCATCGTGCATGCATGTCCTTGATTTTGTTTCATTGAACGGGTCCTTGAATGTCTCCATTGCCATATTTTCCATGAGCCATCCACACCAGTGGCACTCTTGATCCCAATGTGCAAATTCCATACATTTGCATGGCAATTTCAGATGCTACCTGCACATTCACAGGCCTAGTTCTGAAATCGGCTCCATTTGCGGCACATTCTTTTATAATAATAATAGTAATAATAATTATAATTATTATTAATAATCATTTATTAAGCGCTACAAGTCATACGCAGCATAGTACAATCATATAAAAAGACAGCCCCTGCTCAAAGAGCTTACAATCTAGTTAAGACAGATAATACAAAAGCGTTAAGGGATCAATAGGGAGAGGAGACACAAGGGAAGCGAGCGATTATGATTAGGATCCAAAAGCTGCCCCAGAGGAGGGGTATTTTAGAAGAGGGGTTATATGAGTGTATGGGGGCTGTCAAAAGGTTAGCCATGCAGCTGAGGTTTGAATAGATTGAAGAGCAGGTTGCAGTAATCAAGACGGGAGGTAACTAAAGAGTGGACAAGAGTTTTATATGTGTGTTCAGAGAGGAAGGGGTTAATTTTGATAAGGTATAGCAAAAGAAACAATAGGTTTTAGCAATCTGTTAAATATGAGAGGAGAAGGATAGGGGGAATCAAAGATGACCCCAGAGTTATGGGCTGAGGAAAAAGAAGAAGAGTATTGTTGACAGTGATGGAAAAAGGAGGAAGGTGGGAGGAGGGTTTAGGGGGAAAGATAAGATGTTCGGTTTTAGTCATGTTCAATTTCAGACGGCGGCAAGACATCCAGGCAGCAATGTCAGATAAACAAGCAAAGATATGAGCTTGAAATGCAAGAGAAATTACAGATGAAGAAAGAGAGAGAGATTTAAGAGTCATCAGCATAAAAATGATGAGGGCAGCAAGGGACTGGGTGTAGAGAGAAAAGGAGAGGGCCTAGAACAGATCTTTGGGGTACATCAACTGAAAGAAGGATGGCAGTAGAGGAGGAACCATTAGAGCAAACACTGAATGAATGGTTGGGGAGTTAAGACGAGGAACCAAGACAGCACAGTCTCTAAAACCAAGAAAGGATAATGTGTCAGGGAGGAGAGAGTGATCAACAGTATCAAAGGCAGCAATAGATCAAGAATAAGAACTGAGTAAAGGTCTTTGGACTTAGCCAGAAACAAGTCACTGGAGACTTTGGCAAGAGCCGTTTCAGAAGAATGAAGAGGTCGAAAACCAGATTGTAGGGAATCAAGGAAGGCATGAGGAGAAAAAATCAAAGCAGCGGCAGAGAACTGCACGTTCAAGAAGTTTGGAGAGGAAGGGGAGAAGGGAGATTTGTCAATAGTTAGAAGGATCAATAGGGTCAAGATAGAGTTTTTTAAGGAGAGGAGTGATCACCAAATGCTTTGAAGGCTGTAGGGAAGGTTGCAGTGGAGAGTGAAAGACTGAGAATATGTGAGATGGAAGAGATGACAGAGGAGGGGATAGAATTGACGAGATGGGAAAGGATAGGGTCAGAATAGTATGTAATGAGTTTAGAGGAGGAATGAAGAAGAGAGATTTCCTCAACAAAGATTTTAGAAAAGGATAAAAGGATGGGTGAAGCTGAGGGAAAAGGTTGATATTGCAGAGAGGGAAGAGGGGGCGAAGAAGGAAGAATAGGGAAGTGAAGAGTGATTTTAAGGCCTTGGTGCTGGGATATCCTTTCTAAAATGCCACTTATTATGAGCTTAAGCACATGCTGTATTTTAGGCATCTGAAAATCCACTTTCAGGGCAATTTTATAAGGCGGTGCCTACTTAGGCTCTGCTTTTATAAAGAAAACTAGGTGACGACATGTAAGTGGCAGAAATCACACCTTAATTTTAGGCATGATTACTTACATCAGCTCTGAAGCTGGTGCAAATGATTATGCCTAAATTATTGTTGTCTTATAATTTAATGCCCATACATTCTAGCACTGCCCATGCTCTGGCCAAACCCCACCCATGTGCATGCCCACAGTGAACATATATGCCATCAAATCAATTCACTTTTACCCCACTCAGTATTTCATAAGAGGTCATTTACACATGTATGTGGCCATTTAAGTGCAGAAATGACTAAAAATTGGTGCCTCCTTATAAAATCACCCACGAAGTACAGTCAGCCAAACTATACACATGCATGTAACTTAAGAGTAAAGGGTATAACATGGAGGGTAATTTTAGAACCAAAAGTGGAAACAGCAGTTTTTACTTTCCTTTTTGAAAATGTTGGTTATTCATAAACTGTATCTAGCAACAGCAGGCATACGTGTATATTCAATGTCTGACATCCTCTGTATCCTTGGAGTTATATAGGAGGACTCTTTGTCCTTTAAATCTCAACGTAGTGCAGTATTGAGGTCCTTTTCTGATGCTCTTCACAGCATTTCCTCTGCAAAATCCTTCTTCTCAATATTCTGGCTTAAGGTATTGGCATTAACCCTACTGATCCCAAAATTGACTACTATAATCCACCATACTGTGGCCTTCCAGCCTAAGCCCGGAAAAGACTGCAACATGTTCAATCTACTACTATCAAATTCCTCTGCAATGCCTGATATTTCAACCATGCAACACCCCTCTGGATACAGCATCACTGCATTCCTGTTTCTGTGCACATTAAATTCAAGATCCTCATAATCACCTATTGTGCCTTCAGCCAGAATTACCCCATCCCTCCCCCCTCTACATGACTCATGCCTTACAATCCCTCCTATATTCTTTGTTTATCACAGATCTCCCTAATCTCGCTACCCCTACTTACCTCTTTACCTACATTTAACAAAGTCCTAAAAACCTGGCTATTCAAACTCAGCTTTGGTTAAGACTGCCTAGTACCCAGAAGATCAAGGGTTTGATTCCCACTGGCACTCCTTGTGACTTTGGGCAAGTCACTTTACCCTCCATTGCCTTGGAAGAAAAGGCTGGCAATCTACTTCCGGTGATACATTGCCAAGAAAACCCAGAGGTAGCTGGGTCGCTATGAGTCAACACTGACTTGATGGCACTAAAAAAAAACCTAAAAAAAAAAAACAGATGAGAGCTTGTTCTCACTGCCCTTGATAAATAGATACCTGAGCTCCCCCCTCCCTCCCCTCCGATACTTATTTCATCCTTTCTTTGACACCATACAATGCAAACTATCTCCCTATGCCACCCTTGTTCTGCTTTCTCATGTTTTTATCGGTATTTTGTAAACCACACTGCTGGCTGTTATGTTTTAAGGGCAGTATAGTAAATATTGAAATTAAATTAAATTAAATATGTCTTCAAGATTTACACATGGAGACACATTTCATTTATTTATTTAACAACTTTTTTTACACTGACGTATCTACCAGTCACAGCGGTTTACATGGAACAATTTAAAATTAAATTTGGTTAAACTGTACAAGTTAAACTCTTGTACAGTTAGTGTGATATAACAGTAGATCATAATGTATGGTGAACTATGACAAAATGTTATGGTACTGAGAGAGAGATGTGAAATAGAAGGCTCAGGGCGCAGAGATTCGAGCTGTGGGTTGTTATATGTAGTGTGTTAGTGGGGTGGTCATGTGTCTGATCCAAAATCACTTCAACCTTCGAAGGAATTCTCTGATGTCCAAGGGGGAGCGAAGGTCTGGGCAGAGGGAGTTCCAGATTGTTGGAGCATAGAAACAGAATGTTCTGTTGGAGGTGGTGGCGCTGGTGTGGGTGAATGTTGTCGGTGTACAGCAAGGCAAGTGTTAGCGCTTCTGCGTGATCTTTTACTTTGGAGCTTGGCTATAGCGACTTATTTTAGATAGGCTGTTTCAATGCTCCCTTGGATGTACAAGTCAAAACGTCTGAAATTACAAAGGTGGACATGAATAAATGCATTCAAGAACTGACCTATCCCCACCCCGAAAGAAAGTTTTTCCATCAACATACTAGAAAATGGAGGACATGCAGACATGGCCCAGACACATGTAAGGAGACGGGTGATTTTCAGAAATGTACACATGTAAAACATAGATGTGAGAAGGTCTGGCGACATAGACATGTCATCATAAGTATTCCGGAATCTGCACATGGATATGTCATCATATTGGTGTATGGAAGGGAGGGGGGATTTTTTATTGGAGATTGAGAGAGCATTCCCCTATTATCCCTATTGGCAACAGCTGGCAGAAACACTTTTTTATGTAAATCTTTTTATTAGCCCAAAAGGGAGCCAAACATCTGTAAACAGCCAAAGAAGAACAGTAATAAGCATGAGTGAACAGCTTAATGATCTATGAGCTTATATCAGAGCTCTCAAAGAATACAAATCCTAAAGGAACCTCATTAACAACAATACTACCCCCCCCCTCCCGACCCAAGAAACCCAATCCCCTTCCTCCTCCTCTTCACTCCAACAAATGTAATTTTGAAGGAGGAGCAGAAGAAAGCAAAAAGAAATAAGGAAGGGTAAGAGCAGGCGTAGTGTTAGAGAGAGGACCTGAAGCCAGGGACCTAAACTAACCCTCTATAGTCTGTTTCTCCATCACATCTAGCATAAAGGAGATACCTACCACAAGGCACCCTGTACTACCACATCTCTCTTGCACAGTATCCCTCCCTCCCCCCTCCCGACCTTATGACCATTCTCAACCCAGGACAGCAAGGCCCAACATCTATGGCCTTGCTGCATATAGTAGGAATAAATAGGAGACAGCTTCATTCAATTACTACGTTGGTGAGCCTCCTCATTCACAAACCTGGACCATACTCTCCTGCCTCCCCTGCATTTCAGCAGTGAGTTTCTCCATCCTATAGATATCCCATACCTTGATTAGCCATTCTGTTCAAGAGGTAGGTTCAGATAATTTCCAGTAGCCTGTGACTACGCTCCAGACAGCTGATAGTAGGCAATTTAGTAGGCGCCAGAAGTCTGTGTCAGCCAAATCAGGAGTCAAGTGGCCCAGTACACAGGATGCCAGTGAGAAGGAGATAGGCAGACTCATCACTCTAGAAATATATGTATGGACCTCCGACCAAAAGCACTGCAGTCTGGGGCAATGCCAGTATATGTGCTCTAGATCACCATGCCCCCCCACAATGCCACCAGCACAGAGTGTCATCCACACTGCCCCATCAAGAGAGATCTGCCGGGGTAGCTGACATGCACAGCAGAATATGGAGTTGTGTATTGGACAGGGAGATTGAGCAAGCATGGGTGTATTGGCAGACCTCATCGCAAAATTCCTCAGATTGGTCTCCAACTACCACCGCTTATCGCTGTCAGCATGGCAGCTCACGATGTTCAGAAGAGTGTGTCTGGTAGAACTTGGGAATGAAAGACGTCAGCCTGGTGGACTCAAACAGAACCTGCTCCCACCCTTTAGATGGGCGCAAGACAGAGGTCTCATATGGGATAGACCCAATGAAGTGCCACAGCTGAAAGTACTGAAAGAAATTCAGAGGGAATTCACAAATCTCTTTCACACTATCCTTAGAGGCAAAAACAATATCCTCAAAAAGGAAGGATACCAATGTAGTCCTTCCCAAGCCTGGTTTCCCAAGCTCTAATTCTCAAGCAAAGGCAAAAGCCACCACTGGGGTATATGGGAAAAGCCACACTGCAATTACCTGTCATTTACACAATAAACACCACACTTTCCACATGGATCCTAAAAACAGATGGAAGAACACTCTGTAAGCCCTGGAAATCTCTCTCAAGAAGAGAACCGCTCTCAAAGGAACTAAGGCCATCCAGGCTTCCTGCATACATATCCACTCTAAATGTGAGTCCATAAACCAGACAGTTACTTCATGAAGACACTAGCACCAATAATACCATTCCAGGTATCAGAAGCCCACACCACTGCACTCCTTCGGTTACACGAATAGCAGCGCTGAAAGCAGACACCCTTGCCTAGTCCCCATTCTAGGCGAAAGCTCTTCAAGTGGAAGTTAACTAACACTGTTGCCACTGGGCTTGCATACATAGCTGCAACCCAGGTGAAGAAGTTCAGTTTAAGCCCAAATTGTTTGAGAGCCTCAGATATGGTCATTCCACCTTATCAAACACATTCTCTGCATCAAAGGAGAGGACTGTGTGCAGCTCTGTGCTCTCTCGTATACCATGCATCACACCCAGTAGCCTTTGGATGTTCACAAAGCCATATCTGTGTTTCATAAAACTCATCTGATTAGGATGGATCAGCCTCTGCATACAGGATTTGATACGTGCATTAAGAATCTTGATGACGAGCTTATAATTGATATTCAGGAGAGATATTGGCCTATAGTTGCTACAAAGGAGTGTGTTTCTGCTGTCTTTTGATATAACAGTGATCAAGGTTTGGTAAAAAGATTTTGGAAATGAGCCCTGTGTCAAAATCTCATTAAAGACCCAAACAAGTACTGGGGCAAATTGCTCCTGCAGCATCCTGTAGAGCTCAGCAGGGAGCATATCCTGTCCCGCAGCTTTTGCCAACTTAAGGCCACTGATAGCGGATTGCACCTCCTCTAGTGTGAATGGACATTTAATCATCTCCCATACATCCAGAAGTCGCTGAGGAAGGTCTGCAGCCACCACCCACGCCTAGATCTCTCTCTCACCAGCCACTAAATGGGAGGAGTACAAGTTGCAATAAAATCAGACAAAAGTCTCTACCATCTCTGAGAAGCAATATGTCAAGGCCCTGCTGCAGTATCTGCTTTAATAGCTTGAACCTTTTTCCGCTTTCTCTGCCAGTTCAGCTGCCAGAGGAATAGGCAGTTCACTTTATTCCCGTGTTTATAAAAGTGTTGTCTCATGCAGAGCACAGTAGTAGCAATGGATTCCATTTCCAGAGACATCGATTCCCCTTGTTTATTCACAAGCTGCTTCCAAACCCGATCCCTCGTGCCTTTCTTATGTGCCATCTCCAGCTCACCTATCTTCTTCTGCAAAGCATCCTTCCATGCAGTAGCCCTTTTCCTAAACTAGCTCGAGAGAGATATAAATTGGCCCTGAAGGATGGCCTTGGCAGCCTCCCACAATGTCAACACTGCAATGTCAGTTGAGTCATTAAAAGATAATTACTCCTGCCATCCCTTAAGGAGCAGTTGAAGAAACTCCTTATTCTTGAGAAGACTCTTACATTGAGCCAACATCCATGGGGGAATCTCTGTTCCCCTTTTCTGCAGCACAATTGTTATGATGGTGTGATTTGACACCCCCATGGTTCCAATGGACACAACACTAAGAATTGAGCTCAGGTTTTACAAAAAAAGCCAATAATCAATTCTATGCTAACTCTTATGAATGGCGAAGAAACAGGTATAGTCTCCCCCCCCCCATGAGTGCCCTGCCAAGTATCAAACAGTCCCAACTGCTTTATCAGGGAGTGAAGCTTTTTTGAACTAATAGTGGAACCAATATGGCCACTTGACCTATCGATACCAGACAACACACAATTGAAATTCTTGCCCATCGCCACTTCCTCCTTTTGGTTAGATTGTGTTGCATCTAGCATCGTGGCAAGAGTGGGGGGATATAGACATTAACAATGGTAAGCGGGACTCTGTTTAGAGTCCCGATCAGAATCGGGAATCTCCCCTCCGGGTCTAAAATTTGGGTCTGCACCTGGAAGGAGAAATCTTTTGAAAGAGGATCAGAACCCCTATGAGATGAGAAGTTAGAGGCATATACCTGTGGAAACCACTTGGATATGAGGCCTGTCCTGCCCTGCTAGATATATCTCCTGCAGGAGAACAGTATCTGCGTTCTCCCTCTGCAACTGGCCCAACACTTGCTTATGTTTGACAGGACTATGAGGCCACTGACATTCCAAGAAATCAGTTTAATCATGGTAACTCCCTAAAAGCTACAGCAAATGTTATACCCTTCTGCCAGATGTCATAAAACCAAATTATGTACTATCCACACACAAGTCCCTCAATCATACAGCCCTCACTTCCTCCCAACTCCACCCCCTCACCCCCTGCCCCTCTATACTCCATCCCCTCCCCACCCCACATCCTACAGAGTATGAGCTAAGTTTGCTATACCAAGGAAGAAAAGAGAGAAGAAAAAGATAATCTAGCATATACAGTAGCTCTGGGGTGTCAGTGTTTCCAGACCAGGAGTCCTCACCCTACAGCTCTCCAACTTCCAAATAAGTAGCCAAGTTTCCCCTTCAAATTTCCCTTAATGCGAAGGAAACGAGTGCCCACTAGTGCCCCACCTATGACTGTACTGTGGTAGCCAAGCAGCAAATAAAGTCCAGCAAACCACTCATTTTCTTAATAGAGCCCTCTTGGCCCCCCACCCTCCAAAACAGCCTCCTGACTCTCCCCACCCCCTCCAGGCCTCCCAAAAAGAAACTTAAGGTACCCCCTTCACTTACATTGGAGAAAATTTAGATCAAGATAGAATATAGGATAAGAATAGTTAATCAGAGAGAGAGAGAGAGAGAGTAGCATGACCATAATATAGTCCCTCATGGGGGGGGGGGTTATAGTATCCATCTCCCACTCCCACAAGTCCTTGCTTCTGTCCACCAGCTGACAATGGGAGCCTGGAACCTTGGGAGTAGAAGCCTGTCAATCTTGATCAATGAACCGGTCCGGGCTCCGTCTTCCACCTTGTTATAGGTAGTCCACCATATCCAGACACTCCTTGAGCTCCACAATCACTGGCAAAAATGGAAATCCCTAATGGTACTTGACAGCTAACTAGTGGTCTGAAGCTTTTCCTATGTTCCAAAGTGCATTGGGAGAGATCCTGGTATATCTGTACCTCATGGCCCTAGAAGGAGATAGACTGCTGCCCCCATAAGATCCACAATAGGCATGCTTTTTCCTCAAGCAAATGGAAACACACAATGATATGTCATGGACAGGAATCAGACCTCTCTCTAGAGCCAGCTCCTCTATGTGCTCTCTTCAGTTTGACTGTCTCTGCCACTCCAGGAATGCAGAAGGAATAGAGCCTGCACACCAGATCTCCCGAGTCCTTCCTGTCTCCGGTCACCTCCGTTATTCCCAGTCTCTGAATGTTTTAGCATTGATAGTTTTCCAGGTCATCATGCCATTCAGGCAAGTCCTTTCTAAGCATTTCCAGCTTGTGGATTTTGGACTGAAACAATGTGGTTGCATCGATCTGCTTGCCTCTATGATCTCAGTTGTATAACTGTCATCAAGAGCCTCGATTTCAG
The DNA here is from genome assembly GCA_033557465.1 of Ichthyophis bannanicus. Classification (NCBI taxonomy): domain Eukaryota; kingdom Metazoa; phylum Chordata; class Amphibia; order Gymnophiona; family Ichthyophiidae; genus Ichthyophis; species Ichthyophis bannanicus. The sequence continues at coordinate 219,807,799 of CM066036.1, forward strand.
TTTTAATGTCACTCATCGCTTTGGTGAAATCCACACTGAACAGTTTGAGTTCTTGTAAAATCTCCAAAAGGTCTGCCTTGATAGCCAGGAGGACATTACAGAAGGGTAAGCTGGGCACAGCATGCTCCCTGAGGGCTGTTCAGGAGCTGCAGCTGCCATTGGAGCAGGCTCAGAATTGTGGGAGTATTTAGTCAGAGCAGTTACTTATGAGCTTTTTTTTTAGTCATTGATCTGAGGAGGTGATGGAAGTGTTTCTATTGCTCCGCCAGTCAGCAACACCCTATAAGGGTTAAGATAGGAAAATGGCACAGCCCAGTTACTCCTCCCTCTATGTTTAGAGAGAGCCCATTGGAGTGGGCATTATAGCTGCCACCCCTCTGTCTGGAAATCTTCCCTGAGTAAGAATCTCATTGCACTCCTTTTCCTCCCCCTAATAGCACTGGAGACTGGAGGGCTAGGGAGGCCTACTGATCCATCACTGTAAAATGTGCTGGAACGCGAGGAGAGCAACTCCAGCAATTGTCAGGCTGTCGGAATGCTCATGCAAGGACCGGACGCCAGCCCTGGAGAGTGGAGGCAGAGGCTGCCAATAACTGCAAGCTGGTGGTGTGCAGCCCTCCGTACTTTCACGTGCAGCAGCCCCATCAGGCAGTAGAGGTGGAGCATGCAGTTCCAGCACCAGTCAGGCCCTGCTCTCCTCGGAAATGTGCATACCGTCAGGATTCATCAGTCAGGGGCCCCGGGTTTGGAAAGTGGCATAAGGGAGCGATTGCCGACTGGAGCACTTACATTTGTTGGCAGTAGGGCTGCAGTGGCAGCTGCAAAAGAGTGGAGATCCAATCTCAGGCAGCCATTTTTATTCGGACTCCAGTCATCCCCCCTCTCCCCGAAACGAGCACTTTTAAGATGCCTGTTTATGCCAGGGATGGGAGAGAGGAGGGGCAGGTCTAAATATGGATATGTCTGTCAGTGGGTTTGAATCTGCATCGCCACTGTGAAATCCAGGATGCACATGTTTCTTTCTTAGCCCTCCCTGGACATGTCTCCACCTTTCCCCAATGGGACATCAGTATTATCGGAGCAGAGACGTGTTAAACTCAGCCTTTCTAAAATGGCTGCTTGAACATAGTGTTTCACTTTTGAAAATAATGGATAGGGCTTCTAAAATAACCCCCTTAGGAGCATGCTTACTAAAAGTCACTACTTGGGTAGCACGGGGTTAGTGTGCATTTTTGGCATCCCTTTAAAATACAGCACAGGAACTGGGCAGTGTGTAGCTGGGTGGTGCCTGGGCAGAGCATGGACGTTCCCACAGTAGTCCCACAAGGGACTGCTCTCTCTGCCCCACCCTGCATCTAGCCACAGATAACATAGATAGGGCCACTGAACATCTTCACAAACCACTCTGGCATTATACAGAGAGTGCCAGTGCAGTCCATGGGCAGAGTGAGAGCAAGCAGCGTCTCTCTAGATAATTGTCACACTTATCTGGATAGTGGTGATTTTTTGGACGCTATCCAGACAAGCTGCTACTGAAAAAAGAATCTGGATATTCAGCAATAGCCACTATCTGGATACTGCCACTAAATATCCAGAGGATACTGAAATGCCACATCTGACCACTATGGCCTTTGAATATCTTGATCTCTGAATATTAGTCCCATAACTTTTTTCCCCCTGTATCCAGCACCTGAATTAAAACATCTCAGATGTAAAATCTGCTGTCTAAATTAACCTCCTAAGCTTTTGAAAATTCACCCTATTGTATGCATCCTACTGCGAAGATGCTGGTGTCTTATTCATCCATAGTACTCTTTGGATTGCTGGTTAAGGCTTCCAAGGAAGTTTAGCACACAGGGACCTGAGTTACTTCTGTGATTTGCTGTCTCATATGTTTATACAGTGATCACCAAACTGTGTATCTACTTTTGGTGTTACATTCTGTAGTAAACATGCCCCTAAAACTTACTGTGTCAGTAATGTGCAGTGCAGTCACGAGACTGATGGGAGGCCTGTACTAATGTCAGGGGGCATATGCATCTACTCCCAGCTATAAGAATGGTGCAAGCATGCAACTCCATGCTAACCATCACGTGGGTATTCAAAGCTACCCATTGAGATGGCATTAAATGCACCCACACTAACAGCAACAGTTGGGGTTGGTACACACCCACAATGCCCATGCTAACCACAACAGTCTGTCAGACCATGTTCTGCCCCTAACCTTCCCATTCGCTAACACACTTTTTAGTAAACATGCCCCTTCATTTTGTTCTAGTATATTACAACGTTCTAGTTGTTCGAATCATCATTTTAATAAATGAGAAAAAAACTGTTTAAGCATTATGTTGAAATACCTTTCTCACCATTGATGTTTATAGTCTTATGAGTGTTTCAGGTGAAATGATAAGAGAATAATTAAGAGAATCACTTCCTTTAGCTGTCAACATAACATCTATCTCACAGTTGCATAGGAAATATGACAAACACCCCGACAGAAGTGTAACATTGGACCGCAATAAATTTGAAGAATGCCATTTATGACTACAGATAAACTTTACTAAAGTCAAGTCAAATAAATGTACTTGGATTATTGATGAGGGTTTTGAATGAAACGTGGAAGGTTACTTTTGTTCATGTAACATAGTAACATAGTAAATGACGGCAGATAAAGACCAGCACGGTCCATCCAGTCTGCTCAGCAATACGGCAAGAGTAGGTGCACCTGACGTCCTGTGCAGGTCACCCCTCCCCATGTCTTTGTTTAGGGGTGGACCCACCACTCCATATAGGACACCTCTATTTGTTGAGAAGTTAGATGGTTCAGTTTATTTTGCTTTTATCCTGTTGCTGTGCTTGTCCCATGCTGTTTTTAATTCTGTCACCGTGTTTGCCCCCACCACTTCCATCGGGAGAGCATTCCAAGCACCCACCACCCTTTCAGTGAAAAAATATTTCCTGATATTGCCTTTCAATTTTCCACTTTGCAGCTTCATGTTATGCTCTCTAGTTTTGCAGCTTCCCCGTCTTTGAAAGAGGTTTGTTTGTCCATCGTTCCTCTTTAAGTATTTAAAGGTCTGAATCATATCTCCCCTATCCCTCCTCTCCTCCAAAGTGTCCATATTTAGGTCTTCAAGTCTGTATGTAAACTGCTGTGGCATGGGTTTAGACAAAACAAGTTTCCATACTTCCTATGTAGTAACCAGATGAAAATCAGTTTGCATAACATGTTTGGAGTGCTGAAAGCCTCCCTTGTGAACTGCTTATCAGATGGAATATTTTCAATAGTGCTATGGAGGAACAGCATAGTATAAAGTGATATACTGCTCGCATATCCTTCTATTAAAGCAGTTGTAATCTATAATTTTAAGTTATGCAATTTAAAGTAAGTATTCCTTACACATTTAAAGTGTCTCCTTTTAAAAAGGGTGCATTTTGGAGTGATAATAAATGGTAGAATTCAGGCATAGTCAAGACAGACAACTGTCTAAATCTCTAAATTTTGAAGACACTAATTAACTGTATTAAATGGGAACTCATTTTCACTTGCTTAAGGCCATGTTCTCTGATCTCTGAAGGAGAAATCCCACTTTTCCATGGCTTGCCGGTCCTGCCTATGGGCACAAATATCTGAAATCTAGCCCAGCATATTGTAAGAGCATCCTCCTTGAGGGTTGCCAGAATGGATTATTTCTGCAATTGTAGGTAGAGGCCCTTCAGATTTTCCTGCATGAGGAAGAAATCTGTGAATTAAAGAGAAGAGAGTGTGTTGCTCACCCTGCAGTGATCTGCAGAAAGGCACGGTGACCAAACAGAAGGTGTACAGAATAGAAGTTGCAGGCCCAGTTTACAGAGATTAAAGCATTGGAAAGCAAGCCTAATTTTTCAAAAAGTCCTATGGTCAACAGTAGAAGGAGCTAATTTCCCAAAAGTGGAAAATAGCTCTTACTCTTAAGAGTTGTATAAAAATAAAAGAAAATACAACTTCTTTTTTTTTAATCTTAGTGAGGGGTTACTTTTTTTTTGGGGGGGGGGGTTGTTTTTCTTTTTCTAGAAGCTGGTAGTTTTTCATAAAGTGATCTTCAATCCACGCAGTTGTCCACTATTAGTTCTTTAGGGAGAAGGAATTTTCATTCTAACTCTTCCAATAGCGTGACCGGATGTCAACCAGACACTACATCATTGAAAAAAAAAAGAGTCAATGCCAAACCGGTAGAGCAAAAGAAAAGGGAAAAGGTGCCTTATAGTAACCATCCCACTTAGGGTCTGTTCCTGTATAGGGTACGTAGAGTGTTACATGAGTGAAATGTGCATAAATCCCTATTCTGAAAGACTTACATATGTGAATGTGGATCTACGTGTGTGATTTGGAAAGTTGCTATTCTGTAAGCATAGACATTAGTTTCATCACATGTATATTCAGCACTAGCACTCCTTGTGGCCATGAGCAAGTCAATTAACCCTCCATTGCCTTGGAAGAAAGGCCTGGCAATCTGCTTCTGGTCACACTGCCAAAAAAAATCCAGGAGCTGCTGGGTCACCAGGAGTCAGCACTGACTCAGACACACATTGCACTACATTGTGCACAGAAGTGGAACCTGGGCGGACATTTATGTGTGCAAATTATAGAATACTATGGCTTATGCATGTCACACCTGCTCCAGAACAGACATAATTGCCTGCGCCTAGATCAGCGCAGTAACTGCTGCTACTAGACTCTGGTGCATCCGTACAAGCCTGTACTATAAAGTAAAGCTCACGCATGCTTTACTTTATAGAATAGGCCTCAAATATGCACACAACGAAGCCCTTTGCCTGCATGCGAGATTATAGAATTACTCTCCAAATGTTCATACCACCAGTCTGGTCCTATATATCAAGAGAGAAATGTGCATATACAGACATGGTACGCAACTTATGGAGAGATGACAAGATTGTTCTACAGTGCAGCAGAACAGAGCAGAGCAGAGCCACCAAATCTCAGGTGCCAAGGGATTTTCTGGGAGCAGGGCCGGCACTATCATTAGGCAAACTAGGCAGTCTCCTAAAGCACCAAACCTCTGGAGGTGCCCATTGTTGCCGCCCCTCACCAGGACCTACAGCAGTGGCAATGGCCTGAAACAACCCTGCAATGCTTACCTTAAAACTTTGGTGCCTTCTCCAAAGCAAGGGAAACTGGGGAGTCTCCATTCCCAAGCATCGCAAGGTCCTTGGACATCATAGATCTTTGGATATGGAGCCAGAGGACTTGCATCGTAGGGACATGGACACTACTGCACCTCCTTGATCTGGGGGGGCTTCTCTGTTGTTGCTTATTGGCTGTCTGCTGTGGCATATGATTATCTCAGAGCTGTTGATATATAATTTACACTGTCTGTTGCCTGGTTTCTATACATCTTTCCTCTTTCTTCTGGTACGGTGTTTTATATGTTAAGTATGTTGGGTTTTGATTAAATTCAAAATGAGACTATTGCGGGCCAACCTAGTTTGAATGAGCATGTAATAAATGTGTAAGATTGGACATTAAAATCAGTACTAAAAAGTGTACAATATCATTGACATATATCCGGAAGTCAAGGCCAAACTCTCTCAACTGATTGCATAGGTGAACTATGCAAAAAGTGTATAAAATGAAGGATAGCATGGGGCTCTTGGCATCCCTGATGATAATTGGGGCTCACCCTCAAACATCTGATCCTATGTTCAATTGCTGTGCGCACTCAAATAAAATTGACTTAAACTATGCTAATGCTGATCCTCCCATCCAATTTTCCATTGATCTCTTTAAGAGGAAGATGTGTGACATGGTATCGAAGGCAGCTGTTACAAAAACTGCATACTTGATATTGTTTAATTTATATTATTCACTGCATGTAATGCTGAAGCAAATGCTAAAATTTAATAAAGTTTCTGGGCTATGCTGTAGTCACAAATCATGCTGATGTCTATTAAGAACAAAATGTTCATCAAGAAATTTCTGAACAACTTGTTCAGTCACCTTCCTCAAAAGCAGGAGACTAGAGATGGAATAATTGCTTCAGTCTATAGGATTAGTCACAGATTTTTTAAGATGGGTTGCAGGCTGGCACTTTTCTTTTAACTTTCAAAATAGACAATATCCACAAAGATAATGAATACAACAGTATCAGAAAATTAAATCTTCCAGAAATTACATGAAAAGAAAGAAAAATCAAGAAATTTGGCCCTAATAATGTGGTCCAGACATAATTAAAAAGAAAAACTACAGAAAACAATTATAAACCACAAGAACAAGGTAGAATTGCATCGCAGTCAGCTTTCAGGGATGAGATTAGCTAACCTTCAGACACTTTCCCTCTAATTAGCGAAAAAAAAATGCAACTTTTTCAGGTCAAAAAAAAGAAATTGTTTAACTTCATATAAAGTAAAACATCTACATGGAAATTTCAACTGCAAATAGGCACCCAGAGTTAGGACGCTGGTTTAAGGCAAAGGGCCAGAAAGTCATATCTTCACTTCTGAGTGTCATGATAGAATTCAGGAAAAATTTGAATCTTAGATGCCCCAAAGTGCCCATGCATATGCTTGAAATATAGTTGAAAAACAGTGTTCTAGTCAGGTTCAAGAGCAAAGCAGACAAACAAAGTGGCCCTTTCAGCCACTATTTCAAGGGAGCTTTCCAGGAAACCAGTGAGATCCAGCCTCTCTGGTTGGGCAGCATTTTGTTTGCTGCCAACCTCTCCAGCCCCAGATAAAATAGAAGAAATTTCAAAATCAAGAAAATACTTCCTAACCATCTCTTAGGGAAATATCAAAGGAGACTTATGGAAATTAAGAAAACACTAATTATTCTTCATGAGCTGGTTCTCATAAGAACAAAAGAACATAAGATATGCCATACTGGGTCAGAACAAGGTCCATCAAGCCCAGTATCCTGTTTCCAACAGTGGCCAATCTAGGTCATAAGTACCTAGAAATCTCCCCAAAAGACAGAGGTTCCTCAATGCTGGTATTGGGTCAAGCAGTGATATCCCGGGTCCATTTTAATAATGGTTTATGGACCTTTCCTCCAGGAACTTGCCCAAATCCTTTTTAAATCCAGCTACACTTCATCCCCTTTACCATTTTGGTGGCTCTTCTCTGTACCTTTCCTAATAATGCTATATCCTTTTTAAAATATGGTGACCAGAATTGCATACAATATTCAAGGTATGGTCACACCATAGAACGATACAGAGGCATTATAATATCCTTTGTTTTATTTTCCATTCCTTTCCTTTTGATACCTAGCATTCTATTTGCTCTCTTGGTCGCCACTGCACACTGGGTGGAGGGTTTTAACATGTTATCCACGATGACGCCTAAATCTTTTTCCTGGGTGGTGGTTCCCAATGTGGAACCTTGCATCGTGTAACCAAAGTTTGGGTTGTTCTTTCCTAGGTGCATAACTTTGCACTTGTCCACATTAAATTCCATCTGCCATTTGGATGCCCAGTCTTCCAATTTATCAAGATCCTCTTGCAATTTTCCACACTCCTCTTGGGTTTTAACAACTTTAAATAGTTTTGTCATCTGCAAATTTGATAACCTCACTCATTAATCCCTTTTCCAGGTCATTTATGAATATGTCAAAAAGCAGTGGATCCAGCACAGATCGTTGAGATACTCCACTATTCACTTTTTTCCATTGGGAAAATTGGCCATTTAGCCCTACTCTCTGCTTTCTATCTTTAAACCAGTTCCTGATCCACAAGAGTACACTGTCTCCTATCCCATGATTTTTTAGTTTTACCATAAGTCTCTGATGAGGGACCTTGTCAAAGGCTTTCTGAAAGTCCAGATACACTTTATCAACAGACTCACATTTGTCTTCCTGTTTACTCACACCTTCAAAAAAACCATAACAGATTAGTAAGACAAGATCTTCCTTGTCTAAAGCCCAGTTGGCTGTCTCCCATTAAGCCATGACTATCTACATGTTCAGTAATTGTGTTCTTTATGATTATTTCTTCCATTTTTACCGGTACTGACATCAGGCTCACTGGTCTATAGTTTCCGGGATCACCATGGGAACCCTTCTTAAAAATTAGCGTTACATTTGCCATCCTCCAATCTTCAGGTATTACAAATGATTGTAATGATAGTTCACAGATTACTAATATCAGGTCTGCAATCTCATATTTCAGTTCTTTCAACACCCTTGGATGTATACCATCTGGCCCAGGTGATTTGCTACTCTTCAGTTTATCAAATAGTTATAATACATCTTCCCAGTGTATCAATATTTCTTACAATTCTTCCACAGCATCACCTTTAAATACCCATTCCATCATAGGTAAAATCCCTACATCTTCCTCAGTAAAGACTGAAGTGAATAATTCATTCAGTCTCTCTGTTATAGCCTTGTCCCCTCTTACTGCCCCCGGAGGGCAAACCCTCCTGTTTCCGCTTCCTCTGCCCCATCATGAAAAACAGGGAGAAACCAAACAGCACAGCATTATGAGACTCTGAAATCAGAAGCTCACAGCTAGACATCCACCTCCATGCTCATGATGACACAGTTATCACTGACATACAGACTCCGGTAGTTTGTTCCAGGTATAAGGAGCAGCAAGGTGAAAAGCGTGAAGTCTTGAGTTGGCAGTAGAAGTGAAGTGCACAGATAGAAGCGATCTGGCAGAAGAGCAGAGTTCCCGAGGAGGAGTATAGGGAGAGATAAGAGAGGAGAGGTAGTGCAAATCAGCAGAATGAGTGCACTTACAGTATAGGCCATAGGCATGAAAAGGGCATACATTTACTGCTCAGCAATATTATGCATCCTTTGGGGAACTGCAAAGTTGGTTTTGAGTATTGTGCACTTGGTAAGGGTCCATCCCTAGCAGTTTAAAGCATGTTAGTAGAGATGACCAAGGCAGGGATCACTGGGACTGTTTATTTTATAATGCCAAGTACCATTTGATGCAAGATGTGTCCTGACATACATGTTCACATTTACGTTCTCTCATACCATAATAGGGTGTACTGGGATCACCTAGCACTTTTCAGGGCCCAAAGAGGACTGGTATGTGGTCTAGATTGCAGCAGCAGTCATTTACATTGGTATTTGTTTCATTTGAATCAGCAAACTACTGTCAGTGTGAAAAGTAGTTTAGGAGATGCACATTTTACCTAGGAGGCGTGATGTCCACGGGTACATCCCGGAGACGGGCAGGATCCGAAACATGGAACTTTTCAGAATACAGTGGGTGTGGGGACGTCCAAAACATTTACCCATGTGCCATAATATTGACGGGAATGTGTTTCTCCATTGCACTGAATGGCCTGTGCCCATAGAATTCATTTTCTGCAATATCACACTAATTTCAAAGGACTAGATGGATTCCATAAAAAGGTTGTATAATAGCATTCTCTAGCAAGTCAATATCATTGTTTTGATATTGATGGCGACAGCTTATCTTTTTGAGTAAGATAATCAGAGAAGCTTGAACTGAGGGCAAAGCCTTCTTTAGAGAGGTTTGAGGAACATGAAGTAATTCTTGTGTAGTGAAAAACAATTTGCAGATATGTAATAAAGATTGATGAATTATCTGTAGAATACATTTTGTTTTGTTTCAATACTTTGCCTAAAGTCTGCTATAGCCTCCTAGTAGGCTCTTTTACAATTCTCTGTCTGCTTTTTAGGCCAACTCTGCTTAGAGTGATGTAAGAACTTTTCTTCTCAGCCAGTTTACATCTATACCATGGGTCTTTTACACTTGGCTTATTACTGTAAAAGACTTTGAAATTTCACTTGGCGCCATTTTGGTGCATTTAGAAAAGGAAGAATCCTGTAATAATGCTAATATCTCAGTACCCATTCACTGGTGCTCCAGTTTTACAAGGCCCACTTATCTCATAATTCCTGACTTAATGGCACAATTTAGTAACCAGTCTGCACATTCTAGTTTTTAACTGTGAATTTGGAACACCGACCATTGTAAAATGATGGTCTGATTAGAGGTCCGGAGTTTTACTAACAATGAATACATATCAGACAACTTAATTTAATGACCCTTAGGGGCCCTTTTACTAAAGGGTGCTAGCTGTCAGCATGGGTCTGGCATGTGCTAAAGGCATGAATTAGGACCTGTGTTGACAGCTAGTGTCGGGCCATGACAGTTAGCGCCAAGGTGGTGCTAACTGTCCATGGCATGTTAGAGATGCAAGTGGGAGGGTTAGAGGTGGAGAGTGGGTGGGGTGATTGCCACACAGGCAGCATACCTGTGCTACCTGTACAGCTGGCAAGTAACATGTGAATACTTTCCACCAACTCCATAGATGGCACTGAATGCACCTGTGCTACTGTTGTGCCGCGGCAGGACTGTGTGCACCACTGTAACTTCTGGGAACATGTGATCCTGACTGACGCTTTGGTGTTGCCCTAAGCACCATGGATTTGTGTGTTGATGCATATGGAGCAACACCATACCGTCCTTTAGTAAAAGGGCCCTTTGTGTTTATGGACAAGTTGTTAATTTGAGAATACCCTAATGAGAACATTACATGAAGGAAGTCTTCCGCATAATTTGTTAATGGCACCTTATAATATGATCAGTTTTACATGGTCAAATTTTAACAATAACCAATCAAATAAACAATAGTATATCTGAGGCAATATAATGCTGTCAAAAAGACAGCACCATTGCCTCAACCCATATTTTTCCTGAGAACTAATGCCGACACCCACAGCAGTTTTGGTTGGTGAGCTACAATGTAATCAGGATAGCAGATTTGATATGATATATAACTAGACCTGCATAAGGGAAACCAAGGGGCTTGTTTACAAAGCCGCGGTAGTGGTTCGCGATCGCGATCGCAGCCGCGGCCCCATTGAAATCAATGGGGCCGCGGCTCCGATTACGATCGCAAACCGCTACCGCGGCTTTGTAAACAAGCCCCCAAGTTTCTGTGATACCACTGATATCTAGGTTTTCATGAATAATCATGTGAATGACTGGATTCTTAGTCCTAGCTGAGTGTTAATTAAAGTCATGTGCAGGATCATTTTTATAATGGGTCACCTAGGTTAATTGTGCAGGAAGGTGCCTATTTTATGAAAATATATAGGCACGAATGTTTCTTTATAAAATACTCGCACAAATCTTGCAGAAATTGCACCTATATTAAAGGTGCAGACAATTAGCCCTGCTTGGCAGCAGGCATAAATGTTAGCATGTAGAGTGCATGTGTATTTGATAATACATGTGTATAAATTACTACAGAAGAACCACAGGAGCGAGTAGATATGGAAGTCACATGCGCTTTATTGAATGGAAAAACCCCCAAGCGTTTTGGCGATTGCCTTCATCAGGGGGTACTGGAGGACAACAAAACAATATAATAAAACAAACAAAAAAATTATGGAATACAAATCAATACATAAAATATATTAAAATTAGCAAGAACATAAAAACACATAAAAACACACCATACAGATTGAAAAAACTAACAATATAGGTAATAAAACCATCACCTACCTACAGGTGATCTCTATTGGTACACTAGATGTAGCACAAATAGCAATAAAGATATGGCACAGAACCAATCGTGTGTTGGACAATGCTAAAAAATAATATTTATGTAAAAAGAGAATGCCATTAACAACATAAATATAATATTAATTAAAATAGGCAATCAAGCATTAAACACTAACATAACATAAAAATTAAAAATTAAAATCAAAAAATGGAAAACCCAGACCTAAATTGGAATAATGACCACTCCAAAACAAACTTTTCTTTTAAACAAACCCTCGCTTAACATATAAACCCAAAGAAAAGGTTGAAAAATAAAGAAATAAACAAAGGGGTAATGAATCACAAAACATGCACATTGTCAAACAAAGTAATTGCATGTAGTAATGTTGTTGCAAACCCCTAACACAAAGTAACAGAGCTATTGTTGTTCAATGAAAGTGAAGCATCGGAACCACAAAATATTAAAAGGTATTAACAAAAGCGATAGCCAAGGTCCATGAACAGAAATTAACATAGACCTTTAAAAACAGCACTTTATCAATGTTACACAAATGTACCTGAAAAACGCATATACATAAAAAGTGGCTTGGAAAAGAAAATGTATAAAAAGCTGAATAGGTATTCGCCAAAGAAATCACGGTAAAAAATGTTCAAAGCGACATAACATTATTTGTGCAAAGATTATATCACCCATATGATCATCCCAAAATTGTACATATAAACCAAGTTCTATAATAAAATTTAAAAATAAGGGAAAGATGAAAATGATCGCTAAGAATCACAGGCAACTGCCTCAACATGCCATATCAGCAATTTCTAAGAACGCCAAATGTGGCGTGCTTTTTTAAAAAAGGAGCTTCAGCATAAAAATACACGTGCAGGAAAAACATGCAACTAGAGGAAGATAAAAAACCATGCATAATAACAATGTATGTTACAATCAAACCAAAACTATGCAACCAAAAATTACTAAGGCTCAAAGAGCAATAACCTCAGCACCATCGGCTAGCTATGCCAGCAATTCTTGAGAACGCCGAAATTGGCGCGCATTTAAGGTGAGAGGGTACAGTGTAAAAATGTATATGCATGAGTTAACTTAAAACCGGGGAAGTTAAAAACCAAGCAGTAAACATCTATCACCGTGTGACTCCAAAAGAACCCAATGAAATAAACATACTACATGATCAAAAAGATTACAAAACATGAATAAAAATAAAAGTATTCACTTAGCCTCACGGGCGACTGCCTCACCATCATGAAAGAGCCATTTCTGTGAGCCAAGCCATTTTTCCATACATCAGAACAACATTTCTCTTGTATTCTTGACGTTAATAGTACGCTTACTTTGGAGTTTTTATGGTGTTAGGGTTATTACGCTCTGGCATAGGGTGTTGTTCTCACTGTTCTTATTGGTTTTTATTTCTTTATGTGAGCTATTTGCTGGCTTTGCCTCTGCGTTCAAAATTTTTTTAATGTCCTTGCTTCTTTTTTAAGGAGAGTTTCAATGTTTATTTTGCAGGCCACACAGTTGTCCTCGGTTTTACGCTTATTTATGCATATGTATTTTTAGGCTGTTTTTTAACTTAAAAGTGCGCCTATCCGGCGTTCTCACAAATTACTAACCGACGGTGCTGAGGTAACTGCTCCTTGAGCTTAAGCAATTGTTTACTTTTTAGGTCGTATAGTTGTGCTTGTAACATACATCGCTATCTTGCATGATTTTCAATTCTCCTCTGGCTTTTTAGCTGTATATTATTTTGTGTATTAACATTTTTGTGTTTAAGTTTTATTTTTACAAGCGCGCCACATCGGCGTTCTCAGAAATGGCTCTTTCATGATGGTGAGGCAGTCGCCCGTGAGGCTAAGTGAATATTTTTATTTTTATTCATGTTTTGTAATCTTTTTGATCATGTAGTATGTTTATTTCATTGGGTTCTTTTGGATTCACACGGTGATAGATGTTTACTGCTTGGTTTTTAACTTCCCCGGTTTTACGTTAACTCATGCATATGCATTTTTACACTGTACCCTCTCACCTTAAATGCGCGCCAATTTCGGCGTTCTCAAGAATTGCTGGCATAGCTAGCCGATGGTGCTGAGGTTATTGCTCTTTGAGCCTTAGTAATTTTTGGTTGCATAGTTTTGGTTTGATTGTAACATACATTGTTATTATGCATGGTTTTTTATCTTCCTCTAGTTGCATGTTTTTCCTGCATGTGTATTTTTATGTTGAAGCTCCTTTTTTAAAAAAGCGCGCCACATTTGGCGTTCTTAGAAATTGCTGATATGGCATGTTGAGGCAGTCGCCTGTGATTCTTAGCGATCATTTTCATCTTTCCCTTATTTTTAAATTTTATTATAGAACTTGGTTTGTATGTACAATTTTGGGATGGTCATATAGGTGATATAATCTTTGCTCAAATAATGTTATGTCGCTTTGAACATTTTTTACCGTGATTTCTTTGGCGAATACCTATTCAGCTTTTTATACATTTTCTTTTCCAAGCCACTTTTTATGTATATGCGTTTTTCAGGTACATTTGTGTAACATTGATAAAGTGCCGTTTTTAAAGGTCTATGTTAATTTCTGTTCATGGACCTTGGCTATCGCTTTTGTTAATACCTTTTAATATTTTGTGGTTCCGATGCTTCACTTTCATTTAACAACAATAGCTCTGTTACTTTGTGTTAGGGGTTTGCAACAATGTTACTACATGCAATTACTTTGTTTGACAATGTGCATGTTTTGTGATTCATTACCCCTTTGTTTATTTCTTTATTTTTCAACCTTTTCTTTGGGTTTATATGTTAAGCGAGGGTTTGTTTAAAAGAAAAGTTTGTTTTGGAGTGGTCATTATTCCAATTTAGGTCTGGGCTTTCCATTTTTTTATTTTAATTTTTATGTTATGTTAGTGTTTAATGCTTGATTGCCTATTTTAATTGTTTAATATTATATTTATGTTAATGGCATTCTCTTTTTACATAAATATTATTATTTTTTAGCATTGTCCAACACACGATTGGTTCTGTGCCATATCTTTATTGCTATTTGTGCTACATCTAGTGTACCAATAGAGATCACCTGTAGGTACGTGATGGTTTTATTACCTATATTGTTAGTTTTTTCAATCTGTATGGTGTATTTTTATGTGTTTTTATGTTCTTGCTAATTTTAATATATTTTATATATTGATTTGTATTCCATATTTTTTTGGTTTGTTTTATTATATTGTTTTGTTGTCCTCCAGTACCACCTGATGAAGGCAATCGCCGAAACGCATTGGGTTTTTTTCCATTCAATAAAGCGCATGTGACTTCCATTTCTACTCGCTCCTGTGGTTCTTCAGTCTCCTTTGCGAGCAGTGCTCCTGTTTTGTGGTTCCTGTAAATTACTACAGTACACATGCTCCACCAAAATTCCTCCCCTAAGCATGTCTTCTCTACAAGTACAGTCCTAAACACATTTTTGAGTGTGACCTAACTTTATAAGAGGCCTTTTCCATTCATAAATCAGTATTTTATGTATAAAACAGGTTTATAAATGTACATCCATTGAGATTAATTAAACAAAGGTACTCAGTTTCTAGGACCATATTCAAAACATGTTTGAACCACCATATCAACCTTGTCTTTGGTTTGCTTGAATTTACTGACATATTTCTATCTAAATAATAATAATGCCTCTTAAACACTATTGTTGTTGTTATGTGCCATCAATTCGGTATCGATACATGGCAACACTTTGGATAGTTTTTCTAAACTGTGTTCAGTCTTCAGTCAGGCCGCTCAATGTTGATAGAATGGCATCCATAGCTGCTGTTACTGTATCGATCCATCTCATTGCTGGCCTTCCTATTTTGCAAATCTTGCCAAGCATTATGTCTTTTTAAAATGATCTCTTTCTTTGCGTGATGTGTCCAAAGTATGAAAGTCAAAGTCTTGTCATCTGAGCTTCTAAAGAAAGCTTTGGTTTGATCTCCTCTAATACTGACTGGTTTGTTCTTTGGGCAGTCCATGGTATTCTTTGCCAGTACCATAATTCAAAGACATCAATTTTCTTCCTATCTTTTTCACTGTCCAACCTTTGCATCCATTTCATGAAGTCACAATTTTAGAAAAATCAGCAAAAACTACCTTTTGGGATCCTGTCAGATACATGTGACCTAGATTGTCCACTCCTAAAAACAGGATATTGGGCTTGATAGGCCTTTGCTGTAACCCGCTACAACATATCTTATGTTCATACATGGTCATTCTGGACTAGCTTCATCCTAGATTCAGGATGAGCACATTTGCTCTGCATTTTCTACACTTGCCCTCACTTGTTGTGTGCACTGAGGCAAGGTTTCCTCATTTCTCCTGTCCATCAAAGTAGTGAGACTCAGACAGAAATAAACTGTGCATACAATCTAATGATAAGTTAATGTGCATTGAATCAATTTTGTACAAACTTATTATTGAAGTGCCTTACAAAATGAGTGTGTGCAAAAAAACGCACCTTACTTAGTTTATCATATGTTAGTGACCACCACATACGTGCCTACCGGCTTTACTATACTATCTGCTGGTCTAGCAGAGGACTGCTGGCAATACAGGCACTTTTTCTAGCTTACACCTGTGGAAGATTTCTGGCATCCCTCCACCCCCCCATGCCTGAGACTAGCCTGACAAATCTTCACAGTAGGATGCACTAGTGTACTGATGCATACATACACACTGTGCCACTTGCTGAAAGATTTGCACTGTGCACATACCGTATGCAGGATGGTGTGTGGTAGTATGAGCAACTAGAGGTTGCATGTGTACAGGGGTGGTAAATTTGGGTACACATGCAGGTTGAGGTTACACACTTAGGGGCTGGTTAACTAAGCCTCGCACTAGTAATTTGGGTTTGGGCTACATTACTGGTTTGGGACACTGTTCTAGATGCAGGGGAGTGGGGACAGCAATCCCCTTGAATTTAGCACAGCTTGCCATGCTAGTACCACCACGGGGAGCAACTACTGCCACCCATTGTGCTAGCGGTAGTTGCTCCCCATCAAGTACTGCTAATGCGCAGTTTTCAAGACCCTTGCTAGCAGCACCAAGGCAGAAATGCCCATGTGCTGCCGAGGTAGCATGGGTTTTTCATGCAGGGTCCTGCACTACTTTGAGTGTAAAACAAAAAATGCTATCCCTGCACTACCTGGGTAGTGTGCTTTAGTAGTCCAGCCCCTTAGGATATGTATATATGTGTGTGTGTGTATATATATGTATTTATGTATATATACTCACACACACATATATACATACCCTAAGGGGCTGGACTACTAAAGCACACTGCCCTATATATATATAGACACTTTTGAAAAAGGCCTTCTCTGTGACTAACTGGTTTACCCACAGAGAGCCCCTTAAAATGAACATTGGAATGGCAGCAGGAGAAGGCAGGATTCCGCACTGACATCAGCTATCCATAATAGTTGTACTCTTTCAGAAATGGGTGAAAACTGATTATGTAGTAAATTTCCAGGGTTTTTTTTTATTGAGGGGGTACTCGCGGGTACTGAGTACTGGCACCTTTTACATTGCCTGCTAAAATTGACCCATGATCCTTATCTTGGCCGGCCCAAGGGTTTATGCCACCCCAGGAAGAAGCCCCGACTGTGCCGCCATCCCCTCTGTTGATTCCATCTTTAGAGACTGGGGGTGGCTCAGCGGTGGCAGCAGTTTATTTTTTTTTTCATTTTTTATTTATGAAAATTTTTCAACTTATCACAAGAAAGTTCCATTGAACAATCTTGAAAAGAAAAAAAGATTAGATACAATTAGAAAATAATACATTCCAAATTATGAAGCAATTAAATATTACTGAAACAATATATCCAATCACCCTAGCCCACAATATAAAGGGGGGAGATACAACAATTTTCAACAAAAAAACAAAAGAAAACCAGGCAAAGACAAGACCCGGAGTCAACCTATTTATGCGAGCTCCGGGGAGGCTCCAATAGAGGATTCCAACCTCTGAGCAGAAACGAAAGCTGTAAGTTGGGAGGGATCATAAAAAACATAGGAAACAGAATGGTATTTCACCAAACATTTACACGGATGTTTCAAGAAAAAGAGGCCTCCCAACTGGAGAACACCAGGACGTAATAGAAGAAATTCTCTACGACGTCTCTGGGTTTCTCTAGACAGGTCTGGATACATACGAACTACCAAACCCCTAAATAACAAGTTCCATTTACGGAAGAAAAGTTTCAATAGCCATTCTTTATCGGAGAGCAAAGCAAATGTTATCAATAAAGTAGAGAGAACCGGGGACCCCTCAACCGATTGTTCTAACATATCTGTTACATTCAACACATTCCCCTGTTCCAAACCCCCACCTATGGTGACCAAACCAGGTGATAATTTTGCCATAGGAAGGTAATAAATCTTTACCAAAGGTGGGTTTAACTCTGGGGCAACCCCCAGGACCTCAACCAAATACTGCTTAAACATATCTCGAGGGGACACAGAGGGGAGTCTGGGAAAATTAATCAAACGTAAATTATTAGCCCTAGCTAAGTTATCCAAATGTTCTAACTTAACTGAAACCGAGGAAAAGTTATTTTTCAATGCCTCCGTCTGCTCTCCAAAAACTTTTATCTTCCGCTGGTTCTCTCCAACTTCCAACTGCAAGGCTTGTACCTTCTTTTCCAAGTTCTCCACCAAAGTCACAGAATTGTCCACTTTCCGGGTCAAAGATTCAAACTTTGGAACTAAAGCTTCACCAAGCGACAAAATAGCTTGCCATATCGTTTCCAATGTAAAGTTAGCAGGTCGCTGCATCGAAAAAGCCAGACCGAACACTGATGATGGCCAATCAGATTCCATTTCTACCGGCGTTGTTCCTTGATGCAACTCAGAGAATCCCTGCTCTGAGTGCACCTCCCCAATCAGCACCGATAATAAAGATGAATTCTGCAACTCAACGGTTGCAATCTGAGGGCTCCGTAACCCCACCGCTCCTGGTCCCCGCGACCCACGGACTTCTCCCTCAACCGAGGAAGGAACCAGCTCCAAGAAGCCTTTTGGTAGGGATTGGCCCTTATATATTTTCGGTGCAGGGCTGAAAGGGGAAGATGATGAAACCGAATCAGCCGCCGAACCACCCGATTCTAGCACGACTGTAGCTCGGACAATTTCCCCTCCATCTGCCGGGTCCCGGGCAGCGCGCAGAACAAAGGCGTCCAAAGGACCCACAGAAACCGGCGTTGAGGTAGAGGGAGGTTGGGAGGGCACCAAGCCACTCTTTTCCTTTACGCTTTCTCCCCATAAGAAAAACGTGCTCACTGGAAGTTGCCAACTGCCGCCATCTTAATCACGCTCCTCCCCCTTGCAGTTTCTCAGCGGTGGCAGCAGTTTAAAAGTGGCTGCTCATGCTGCTGCCAAATCTGTCTTTGAGGGCGGGGCAGTAATAGCAGTTTAAAAAGTAGTGGCTTTGTGCCATTGCTTTAGTGCCCACGGCAGCCCTTTCAAAGGGGAGTCAGAAGTAGCAGGGCATGTGTGCTAAAGCACATGGCCTGCCATAAGTGCCATGCCACCGAAGTCTGTTCCCCTAGGCGGCCACCTAGCCTGCCTAGTGGATGGGCTGGCCCTGATCTTTATGTATTAATGAAGAAGCCTGGCATATGAGTTCCAACACCTTTTCTGCTAGAAAAAAAATTCATTGTAGAGTTCAATTTGTTGAAGTTCCATTGGCCAAGAGATTACTCCTAAGTGCAAAAAAAAAAAAAAAAAAAAAAACATTTTAAAAATTAAATTCATGACCATGGAAATAAAAGAAAAGAAAAATCTGCCTTTGTCAGATTTATGTAAAAATCCACCGTATTAAGTTTGACAAATTCCTCAGTTAAGCTGAGGAAAGTGTGAAAGTTATTTCAATCAAGATGAAATTTGTCTGGTTTGAAATGAACCTTGAATTATTTGCACAACTAGATCTGCATATTCTGTGTTCACAGAATTGGAGTTAACGCTACACTGATCTATGATCCCTTTTTGATATATGTATTAACAGTATTGGTTCTAATAGTAATTCACGCCTAAATATTATGTGGCAAACTATAAAATTATTTAAGTAGCAACTTTTGTTAAAAAGCTTAACATGTGAGACATTCAGCAAATATGGACCAGCACTAGAGTCTAAGGGGATCTTCTGCTCCACCCAGTGGCCCTACTATGAAAACACAGCTCTACTTTCAATTCCTTAAGATCTCACCTAAGTGGAAAGAAACACAATAAAACCTCTCAAATCTAAATCTCTGCTGTTCTCTAACCTGATTTGTTGCCACTATTTCATGTGTTATCGAGTTAAAGCAGATTCTGAAGGTTTATGAGGACATGGAATAATCCTTTACTGCTCCCTTCTGTGGCTCCATTATAACAATTGCTATTGATTAACATTTTCAATGTGAGGTGACAGAGAAATTCTGGCATGGGCAAGAAACATCGCTTCCTGCACTTCTAAGTGAGGCAGAGAAAGCAAAAGAATGTTTTGCACAGCTACTTAGAAAAATAGACCAGTGTCAAAAGCCTTTTGGAAATAAGACATTTGCTATGTTGCAATTTGGCAGTATTTTATTATGAAACTGGGACAGAGTATTCAAAGATACTAGTTAGATGTGCTTGACAAGCTTGTTCTTGTTTTTGGTAATTATAAAGTGTGTGTGTGAGATACAGGCAGATATATTCATGGTCAGCTCTTCATTATTGCATACATTGAGTACTGTTGATTTTCACAGTACTATATAATCAAAACAGGAAGTACAGACAGGGTAATGACAGTATGCAAATAGTAATAGCAGTTACAGCAACGCTTTAGAATAGGTGTTACAAATACCAAGGAAAAGACTGAGCATGAACCATCCATTAATCAAAGAACAATCAAGGAAATCTAGGGGAATGTATTAATGAAAAAGCCCAGGGCCAATATTGCATGGAGGCCGCTACCGCCATTTAGTAAACATTCCCTATAGAAGGATGAAAAGGCCCACAAGTGCTAACAGTACTGGTTGGCAAATAAATGAGCTATTTTTTTTTCTAATTAAAACCATTAAGACTTAAAAGGATTACCAACATAGCCTATGGGTAAGAAGCTGCCTATGAAGGTTGCAGTTGGGTAAACCTGGGGAACTAGTGATCTGCATGGATGGGCCAGCTTCAGTAGGGATTTCTCCAAAGACTCTTTTGATGCTGTGCAGAAGAGTTGTTTGACTCTTGATTGTAGGTAGGAGTTCTGGGGTTTGAAATCTGAGATTAGAGTCTAAGCTAAAACCAAAGCTTGTATCCTTAGTGAATATTGACCTTATTTTGTTTATTCTCTAACAGGGTCACCATCTAACTTTAAACTGATACACTATAAAGCAGATAAGATGTGGAGAGGAGAATATATAGATATCTAGATTAAGACATGGAAAATTCTAACTGTATTTGCAAGAGTCTATGCCAAACGCAGAACGTCTTGTAAAATAAGAACATAAGAACATAAGATATGCCATACTGGGTCAGACCAAGGTCCATCAAGCCCAGTATTCTGTTTCCAACAGTGGCCAATCTAGGTCATATTTACCTAGGAGTTTTTCCCAAGAGACACAAGTCACTTCTTAATAATAATAAAATAATAAATAATATGTGTAAAGATGTGTAATTAATAATAATAAAATAATAAAATATGTGTAAAGATGTGCAGGACTGCATGTTGATGTCTCTCCATGTCCAACAGAAGCAGTGAGCTGCATCCAGGGGAAAACATGTACAACACCCTAGCTATGTATGGGAGCAGCTTTTTAAACTTGCTGCCAACCTATACACACATCTCATCCCCCTGCCACCTGCACAGCCCCCCCCCCCCCCATAACCCTTCTGACATAGTTCCCCACGATCCTCCAGTGGCATAGATCCTCCCACTTAAAAGACTGAAAACCCCTGTATAGAATCACTTGTAAATAACCTATGTAAATAGTTTGGACAGTTTTTTACATC
The DNA here is from genome assembly GCA_033557465.1 of Ichthyophis bannanicus. Lineage (NCBI taxonomy): Eukaryota > Metazoa > Chordata > Amphibia > Gymnophiona > Ichthyophiidae > Ichthyophis > Ichthyophis bannanicus. Next base: position 219,829,302 of record CM066036.1, read on the forward strand.
TGTCATTATTTGTAAAAAGTTAGAAAGTTTCTCTGTTTCAATGTAATGCATATCTATTCCATGTAAAAAGTTAAAAAGTTCTCTGTTCAATGTAAAGTATACAGAAGTATACATAATTTGTTAAATTGTTCCATGTAAACCGCCCTTGATCACTGGAAGGGGCGGTATAGAAGAAATAAGTAAATAAATAAATAAATAAATAAACATCTGATCCCACCCATGAAGGACTCTACTCCAGTGTCATTTGATCATCCCATCAAGACCCACTTTCTGGATTTCCAATACACCCCAACCCACTCCCCCATGGCATGAATAAACACCTCTGATGTCTTCTCCACATGACCGCCCCTACCCCCACCCGTACCCCACTCCACCCCACCCCCAATACTATCCCTGGCATTACTGAAGTCCCCAGTATCTAGTTGGGAGCAGGAGTGACACTCACTCGCTCCTGTTCCTTTAGTAATCTCAGTAATCTTGTGATACTTCCATGAGAGTTCAGGCTACCAAATAAGGCTGCTGCCTAGACATCTGATTCTCCTTCTGAAGAACTCCCCTCCCTTGTCATTCAATCTGTCCCATCAAGGACCCCCTTTTTTACATCAAATGTCCTATACAGATCCGCCCCCACCACTACCATTTGACCCCATCCCATAGCAGGAATAAACTCCCCTGATGGACCCCATCCCATAGCAGAAATAAATGCCCCAGATGGTCCCCACCCTCCATTCCTATCCCCAGCCTTACCAGGGTCTCTGGTGCCTAGTGAGCACAGGATAAATCCCCTGTTCCATTTCTTTTGGCTCTGAGTTCCAAAAGGGCACCCATGACCCCATAGAGGTAATCTTGCAGGACTACCACTAGGGTCAGGCTGCCAAATAAGGGAAAATGCCTCTATTGGGAGCCTGATCCTTAGTAGCCCTTATTTGCAGTTTGCTGTCTAGCACTAGTAACAAGATTACTGTTAGGGGTCGCAGGTGCCATTTTGGAACCCAAAGCCAAAAGAACAGGAGGAGCATGGGATTTCTCCTATGCCCACTAGGCACCAGAGACCCTGGTATGGCTAGGGATGGGATCTGAGGGTGATATGGGGTTGGGGGCAATCAGGGGTGTTTGTTAATGCTGTGGGATAGGGTTGAATGGGGGGAATTTTGATGGGACAGACTGGATGACAAGGAAGGGATTTCATTGTGAGAAGTGCTCTGGCAGCCCAGGCTGCTTCAACCCCTTATGAGGCTCAAAGGAAACTTTTGTAGCAGGAGTCCCCCCCCCCTCTCATCCATGACCCCCCTTTGTCCACGTGCCACTCTATCCCCTGCTGCTGCTGCTCCTCCTCTCTGGGACATGCAGCAGCCACAATACACAAAAAAAGGCATTATGGCGCTGGCATTACTTCTTTTCTGGTGCCACGGTGCCATTTGTACTTCCACTTCCATCCCCCTCCGACGAATCAGAGAGGGGCAGAAGTGGAAGCGTGAACGGCACCAGAAACAAAGGTAATGCTGGCACTGCGGTGCAAGTTTTATGTATTTTGGCTGATGTGTGTCCCGGGAGGGGCGGCAGTGGTGGATAAGAGCTGCTTGTGGTCACAGATGAGGAAATGTTTGCTCTGAGCCCCATAAGGGGTTGAAGCAGCCCAGGCTGCCACAGCGCTGCTGCTACTGAATGGATCATGGAGCAGCTGCAGTGTCTGGAATCTGGAGTGGGGGAGGGGGGTTCTGTGCAGTTGGCATGGACAGACGGGATAGAGGAAGCTTAGAAGAAGACGAGACATTAGACATGGGGGTGTTCATAGGGATAAGAAGAGAGAGGGGGGATGGGATAATAGGGACATGGGGGGGTTATAGGCAGATGAACAGAGAGAAAATTTGCGAGGCAGAGAAGAGAATGATGCTAGACACAAAGAAGGGGATAAGGAGTTGGAAAGGAGATGCTTGATGTGGTGGGGTGATAGGGAAATGGAGGGGAAATGTTGGACATTGGGAGAGAGAGGGGAGAGGGTGGGAAGATGCTGGACACAGGAGGGAGCAAAGAGCTACAGAGGGGAAAAACGACTTGACAAGAAATAAGGGAGATGGAGTACAGATGCTAGACATGAGAGGAAAAAGAAAGAAAGACAGGAATGCTGGACACAGAGAGACAGAAGAGAGATTTGGGATATGGTGGGGGATAATGGTGTAAGAGAGAGGTAGAAATGCTGGATAGGGTGAGACAGTGAGGGGCAGACACTGGATGGGGTGATCGGGACAGTGGGGAAAAATGGGAGGTGGGAGATGCTGGACACAGCAATGAAAAGAGAGAGAATTAGGAATGGACTAGAGAATAAGAGGCTAGGGAAAAAGAGGCTATGGAAAGAAAGAGAGATTAGGAATGGGGGTTAAGGATGAACAGTAGTAGATTGAGGACAAGATGGTAATAAGGAGAGAAATTTGAATCAATAGAAAGATTAAATAAAAAGGAAGAAAGCTGAAAAGTAAAAGATCAATGTAAGAGATGGAAGTACAGGAGAGAAGAAGCTAATGGACTTGAGACCCTGGAAAAGAGTTAAGAAAAGATGCAGAAAAGCAGAAACGAGAGACTGGAACCAATGCAATTAGTCATCCAGCCATTTTAGTTTTCTAAGGTAGAAAAGAGGAGTAGCCTAGTGGTTAGAGCACTGGCTTGGTAACCAAGCAACCAGGGTTCAATTCCCACTAGCACTCCTTGTGGCCTTGGGCAAGTCACTTAACCCTCCATTGCCTTGGAAGAAAGGCCTGGTAATCTACTTCCTGTGACACAGCCAAGAAAACCCAGGAGCTTCTGGGTCACCAGGAGTCAGGACTGACTCAAAGGCACACATTGCATTTTGCAAGGTAGAAAAAAATATTTTATTTTCAGTTTAATGATTAGAATATATGGGGGGGGGGGGGCATTCAAAGGTATTTGCATTGTTTGCAGACCTGCAAACTATATAAATGCCGCTAAACAGGATATTCGGATATTCAGCCATACTAACTGTGATACCCATGAGTGCTGCCGCTACACACCCTGATACTAAGCAGTTAGCATCGGGACATGTTGTGGCAGTACCTGCAGATATCCATCAGCATTAGCAGTTTTCCAGGGTGGAATGCAAGCAGTGCCCATCGCTAACAAGGCAGCAGGGATATTGGGTGGTTGCCTGCTTAGCCACAAGCGGGTAAAGTAAGGTGCGGCAAATGCTTGGCTCTCTTTATCTGCAGAAGCTAACTAGGCAGTGGCTCAATATCGCCACTGCCTGATTAACTCCTGTGTTCCGTGATGACCTGGATATTCAATACCAGTGGCCGGATATGGCCAGACATTTAAAATCTGGGGTTGGAATTCAGCGGCAAAGGCAATGTGCTTTACCAGCACTAGTTGTCATCACCGATTATCTCTCCCATTGGTTTTGTAATTTACAGTACATGTGCTTTCTTTATGTAAGTCTTTTTATTTCTTTGGTGTTGTGCTACATGCATTGTGTCTTCTTGGGATTTCAGTTTAATTTTTGTCAACATGTTTCTATTTTTAGTTTGTGGTCCCTTATTTTGTACTTGATGAGGTTCTATCTATGTTCTAAGTCTGTGACTGAAGCCAGGTATTCTGTTAGTACAGAGTGTATATGTAGGAATCTGGTTAGTTCAGTTTTCCCAGTAGATGTGTGGATGTTCTAGGTCCTACTGCAATATTTACTGTGCCATCCTTTCTGGGCACGCTCCCCGTTGTGAGAGTTTTGAAAGTTAGTACTGTTATGGAAATGGTAGAATTGTTCTATGGGTCTTATTCTTGGTGTGTAGTCAATTGTAGTTGGTAGTGCAATCTAAAAGTTAAAATATTTGGTTAGTTCAGATTCAAGCCGGATAGCTTTACTGCTGCTGATTTCTGGACTTTTCCACTAATATGGTCCAATCTAGCCCGAGCACTATGATCTTGAATTCCTGGTTACCAGGATTAGTTTTTCTTATTTTATATCTTCCCTCTTCACCAATAAGCTGTCCATAGCACTGACCAAATAAATATGGTATGCAGATATTTATAATGGTTTGCTTTTTTATGGGTCTGTGAAATTTGTTTTAAGCTAATTTTGATTCATAATTATGGTTATGTTTTACTATAATGTCTATTTCTTATCATCCCTCCAGTCCAATCCTGCACCTCTGGGTAGTGTACCTCTTCCAGCAGCTTTGAGACTGAGCATGTCATCTTTTGATGACACCAGTGTACTTCTTCAGCTGGCACCACCCACCAGCTCCCAGTATGCTCAGTCTCCAAGCAGCTGGAGGAGGTAGTGAGCCAGGGTGCTGGACTCGCTGAAGGGACAATTAAGGAGCATAGTTGTAGGGTAGTTCTTACCTTAATTTAATTTCCCTTTACTTGAAGGAGTATAGATTTGTTATTTTAGAGGAAAGCCTTGGAATAAAAGAGTAAAAGCAAGTCAGCCAGCACATCTACAGGTAGAAATCCTCCCCTCCCCCCAGGTGATCAGGGGAGTGGTTTTAGGCAGTCGTTTGTGTTCCGGGGGTACAGGTGGCTCCTGAACCTGTCAGCAGGTGAGGAGCTACCGCGGCCATACTCAAAGCAGACGGGCAGCTCCCGGGGCCTCCCCTCAGTGCCAAAGCCAGGAAGGAGCAGTTGAGCACAAGAGGGTGAGGAGAAGCAGAGTGCTGAGATCGTCAATCCAAAAGGAGGGACTAGAGGCTCTGAATTCAGGTACCAAGGGCAAAAAGAACAGCAGGAGTGAGAGGCGCATAATTTTCCTTGACTTTCATTGGCCAGGTCGTCACGTGACCTAGGACTGCGTGGCTGGGAGGTGCAGTGCACGGGAAGAGAAAAGTTGAGGCCTAATAGTTTCTCCCACCTTCGACCCTGCTTGCAAAGCATTTTTGAAGCGCTTTTGGGTGGGCCTTTAGCTGCTTGCTCTAATATTTGGACGACAGGAAAGCTTCGGCAGCTGCTTGCTTTTCCCTCCTGCTGGCCAGGCCTGGTAGGGAAAGGTCCCCCTTGGATTCATTAAATCTATTTTTCAGTTAGTTTTCTTTAAATTTGCTTTGTTTGGTCATTTATTTGCATTTGTCTCAATTTATTTTCATTTATTTCAAGCACTGCCTGTTAATTCTCTTGGGCGCTATTTGAAGGTCCCTAGTCAAGGTGTAGGCAACCCTCCCAGCATGCCGGCCAGACCTCAGGGCCTGGTATGCAGGACCAGGCGTGGAATGGTCTCCAAGATGGGCATTTGTCATGGTTGCACGCAGGAGGCCACGTTACTGGAACCAAGACCTCCAGGCTCAACCAGGGCAGGGGAGCCTCTCTCTGTCTTGGGAGTCCCTGGACACAGATGGGTCTGCACTGCCATCACTGGAGGTGGTTTATGACCCCCCTGCCATTTCTGGACCCTCCACCTCACAGAGTTGAGGGGTGGGGTGGCTCCCGGATGATTTTTCTCCAGAGTTTGTCCTGCTTCTGCACAGGGCATTTTGTATACGTCAGCAGAAGTCAGTGAGCAGCCCTGAGGTGCCAAGAGGCCAGCAGACATGAAAGACGGTGACACAGAGTGGCCAAGCAGCCCATGCCTTCGGAGGAGAGCCGAGTGAATTCCTCCCCTTTCTGAAGGGCCAGAGGAAGAGGACCTGGACACTGAGTTGGAGTTACAGGGTGAGGAGTTAGAAGAAAGGGAGATCCCAGAGCAGGAGGAGCACTCAAGAATTGTACGGGTGTTCTGATGGGAGGAGTTGCCAGCATTCATCATGGAGTCCTTAAAGGCCCTTAATATGCTCGTTAGCCTCCCAGCAGAGGACGAGACACTGGAGGAGCCGCTGCTCCAGGCGGAGCGGAAGACGCAGACAGTCTTTCCGGTGCATAGAGTAATTTGGCAGATGATCCAGGAAGAATGGGATCTACCGGAGGCTGGTCTCAGGGGAGTCTGAGTCATGTCGTGCCTCTACCCTCTACCAGATCAGGACAGGGAGCTGCTGCGCTCACCCAAGGTGGACGCAGCAGTGTCATTGGTCACAAAGAAGCTGGATACCCTGTTGAAGCAGGTCTTTGATGTCAACGCCCTCTCACTGTAGGCCTCTATTTGTGGGGCCTGGGGGGCTAGGGCCTGCCTTCGCTGATCTCAATGGGTTCAGCAGCTGGAAGAACTGGTGAAGGACCAGTCCGGGGAGGCAGCTAAATTGGAGCCGAGGGTGGCCTACCTGGCAGTCACCCACTATGATCTTATTAGAGGACCCTCTAAGAGCATGGCCTTGTTGGTGGCAGCTCATTGCTACCTGTGACTTCAGAACTGGGCAGCGGATAGTTCTTCCAAGTCTCGACTCAGCAAGCTCCCCTTTAAGGGGAAACTTCTTTTCGGGGAGGAGCTGGACAAATTGGTGAAGGATTTGGGAGAGTCAAAAGGGGGACACCTTCCCGAAGATAAGCAGAAGCAGGACCAGACTCCTCCTGTGACTTGAGGTCAGTCACAGGTCTTCAAGTGATTTCGTACATCTCGCCTTATTCTTTACCAGAAGAGTAGATTCCCCTGCAGGAATCGGGGATTTTGAGGTTTTCGAAGAGCTGACAGAGGTTTTGGTGCTGCCTTGACCTTGGACTCCAAGAAAACACAATGAAGAGAGGGGGACCCAAGTGGGAGTACAACCCATAGAAGGTCAACTGCAGAATTTCTACACTTCCTGGGTCCAGATCACATCAGACCAATGGGTCTTAGAGGTCATACGAGAGGGCTGTGCCCTCAAGTGGGCCCGTCTAGTGGACCATGCCTTCATTCAGTTCCCCTGCAAGGCACGGGGCAAGACGAGTGTGGTAAGGGACACCTTGACACGGCTCCTGCAGCTGAAGGCCATGGTACTAGTTCCAAGGGACCAATATGGATATGGTGAGTACTCCATTTAGTTTGTGGTGCCCAAAAAGGAAGGTTTGTTTCACCCGATTCTCGATCTCAAGGGCATGAAACATCACATGGAAACGTCGCAGTCAGTCATAGTAGCAGTAAGAAGAGGCGAGTTCCTGATGTCTCTCGATCTCATGGAGGTGTATCTGCACATTTCCATCCAACCAGAGCATCAGATGTTTCTCTGCTTTGCAGTACCGATGGCACATTTCCAGTTTTGGGCATTGCTCTTCGGCCTGGCAACAGCTCCTCGTATCTTCACCAAGGTTATAGTGGTGGTGGTGGTGGTGGCAAAGGTGCTATGCCAGGAAGGAGTACTCATACATCCGCTTCTAGATGACTGACTAATCCAGAGATGAAAACAAAAGAGTATTGAGGTGGGCGGTGCAGTTCTACAGAGTCTCAGTTGGGTGGTCAACATGGCCAAGAGCCAGTTGGTTCTGTCCTGAGAGATTGAGTATCTGGGAGCGAGTTTCGACACTCACATGGGAAAGAATTTTCCACTGGAAAAGCAGGCGTGGGGGTTCCGATGACTAGTACACCAGTTTCTGGAGATGTCAAAGCCAACGGCCTGGCACTATCTGCAGGTTCTAGGGACCATGGCAGCAACTCTCGAACTGAAGCCATGGGCAAGAGCGCACCATTGCACGACCATTGCAGAGAGTGCTGATTCATCGATGGTCTCACCAGATTCAGCCCTTATCCAAGATACTCCCCTGCCCACAGGGGACCAGGAGAGCTATCTGGTGGTGTCTTTGTCCTGAAATTCTAGAAGGAAGTATGCCCCTCGAGTTGCCACAGTGGATCCTGCTGATGACCAGTGCCAGTCTGTCCAGTTGGGGAACCTATTGTGAGGGGCACAGGGCCAATGGAGTCTGCAGGAAGCCCTGTGGTAGATCAGCCGACTAGAGATGCGTGCGGTTGTCCTGGTGCTCCAGAGCCTCCAGGTTCTCTCAGACAATGTGACCATGGTAGCCTATATCAATTGCCATGGAGGCACAGGGGCAGCGTAGCCTTGTAAGTGGAGGTCGAAGGACCTAATGGCAATGTTTCAGTCAGCCAAGGTGGGCCGTTTTTTCAGCAGGAGAAAAGATGTCCAAGGGCCTGGATGCCCTAGTGCAGAGGTGGCTCGCAGATGGTCTTCTCTGTGTCTATCCCCTGTGGGTGCTCATAGGCCGGGTCATGCAGCACATAGAGGCTTCCTGAGCTTTCGTCATTCTGATCACCCCAGATTGGCTGAGGCATCTGTGGTATGCCGACGTAGTGAGGATTCAGGCGGACTGACCATAGCAGCTTTCAGCTCAAGAGGACCTCTTGATGCAGGGGCCGGTACACATGCCTCAGGTGGATCACTTTTCACTTACGGCATGGCTCTTGAAAGGGCAAGATTAAGGAGAAAGGGTTATTCGGGACCAGTGATAGCTACCTTGTTGAAGGCTCATAGGAGGTCTACCTGCCTGGCATACATTCGAGTATGGCTCGTATTTGAGACTTGGTATTGGGACAGGCAGTCCCTCCCTCCTATGGCATCCGTTCCGGTCATCCTAGAGTTTCTTGCAGGCTGGTTTCGATAAAGGCTTAGCCGCTAGTTCATTGACGGTGCAGCTCATGGCAATTTCCTGTTATTGAGGAAAGCTGCAGTGGAAGATGTTAGGTATGTGCCCTGGCATGCTGCGCTTCCTGAAGGCCGTGACTCACCTACGTCCTCCGAGAAGGTCAGTAGTAGCACCATGGGATCTCATTTTGATGATGGGGATGCTTACTGGGTATCCTTTTGAGCTGTTGAGTTGGGCTTCACTAATGGACTTGTCTCTGAAAACTGTATTCCTTGTGGCAATTTGCTCAGTGCACTGAATATCAGAACTTCATGCTCTGTCTTGCCTGTAACCATTCTTTTCATTCTCAAGGGGAAAGGTAGTCCTTAGACTGGCGCCATCATTTTTGCTCAAGGTAGTGTTGGTATTTCATTTGAATTAATCTGTTTCCAACCAGTTCTGGCAAATGCAGAAAAAGGCTTCGCCAGTCCACAGGTGTGGCTCTTGGATGTTGGAAGGATTCTGCAATGCTATCTGGGAAGGATAGCACTTTTTCAAAGGTCAGATCATTTGTTTGTGCTGTTTGGGGTGAGACAGTGGCCAAATCATCCATTGCCAGATAGATCAGGGAAGCAATTGCATTGGTGTACATTTCAAAAGGTAAAGTGGTGCTAGCGGGGCTGTGTGCACATTCCACGAAGGCCCAAGTGATCTCGTGGGCAGAGTACAGTTGAGTGCTGCTGGAGGAAATCTGCAAGGTGGCAATGTGGTCTTCGCTTCATACCTTTGCTCGGCATTATCGCCTGGATGTCCAGGCAGCAGGAGATGCCTGTTTTGGATAAGCAGTGCTTCAGGCCGGAGTTTCAGGGTCCTCACGTTAATTTGACTGCTCTGTTACATCCCAGAGGTGTGGGATTGGACTGGAGGGATGATAAGGAATATGAAATTGGACTTTATTTATTTTTATTTATTTATTTTTTATACCGCACTATTTAGAATCAGTGCGGTTTACATGTATACTAACAGGTACTTTTTATTTACTTGTCCCCGAAGGGCTCACAATCTAAGTGTACTTGAGGCAATGGAGGGCTAACTGGCTTGCCCAAGGCCACAAGGAGTGGCCATGGGACTAGAGACCCCAGTCCTTCCGGCCTGAGGTTGCTTGTCCCCATGTGGGAATTTAACCCCTGGCATTCTGGCCTGAGGTAACTTGTCCCAACCCCTGAGCCACTCCTCCCTACCTGCTAATTGTTGTTCCTTGAGAAACTCCAGTGCAGTCCCAGAATCCGCCCAGATTTTTGAGTTCCCGTTCCTGAAGCTGATTCCCTTGGTGGTAAAAGTAGCCAGGGGTGGCTGTGAACGATGTAGAAGATGGCATTTCGGGGCGGGCCAGGAGAGCTGTCAGTCTCACACTCCATATGGAATGACATCGCCCAGATGCTCCTAAGGTAAGCTTCTTCATTCAGGAGGAACAGGGGATTTCCTCCCAAGTGGTGGGGGGCTGTAAGGTTTTGTAGGTTTAGGCTTGTTTAATCTTGGTTGACTACTTATTTGTTGCTCCTGTGAGTCTGTTTTGTCAGTAGGTTACTGGGTGCTGGTGGGCGGTGCCAGTTGTATAAGTACACTGATGTCATATAAAGATGACATTCTCAGTCTCCAAGCCGCTGGAAGAGGGACACTACCCAGAGGTGTGGGACTTGACTGGAGTTCCTCAAGGAACAACAATTAACAGGTAAGTAAATTTTCACCTTTTAATACATTGTATATGTATTTTTAGAAGCCATCTAGGATTTTAGATAGTCGGCATAACACTGGTCAACATTGAAATCGTTACTGACTTTAAAAGGCCCTAATCTGTAGTATCTTGGTGAGCTGAACACGACTATAACATTAAAAAAAAATTATTGGCTCTCGTTTTGAAGATATTGCATGTAGTTCATTTTTGACGTTTCACCGTGTAAATTTATCCAGTAGGACATCAACAACATCCCAAATAAGCCTTGAATTGCATCACATTGCACAATACCAGCATGCACACATCATCCAGAGTTGAATGCATCATTTTCTGATGCAATGCAATACTACTGCCAGACGGCTGCTGAAGCCATCTGATGTCAGCAGTGTACTATACGCAGTCAGAAAGTTTGAGCATTTAAAATATTTCAGACTATGTGCGAGACAGTTTAAGCTATTGTTACATGTAACTTTTATTAATCATATAATTATAGCCATTTAGGTACAATACAGAACAGTAATGGCGCAAAAGTGCGTTAATACCGTTGACAATTTCTGCTACATTTGTGGGGAAGTGACATTTGCTGACCAGAAGAAAAGTATCACTTCTCAACTGAAGAAGGCATATCATCTTTACTTTGGATGCAAGATTGGTGACCAAGACAAGCCTTGGGCCTCGCATATATGCTGCGCTACATGTACAACACAGCTTTCACAGTGGTTGAATTGCAAAAGACCATCAATGCCGTTTGCAGTCCCCATGATGTGGAGAGAGCCAAGCAACCACATAAATGACTGTTACTTCTGCTTGGTTCCTCCTCTTTTCAGCGGAATAACGAAGCAAAAGAAGTCGAGCATAGTCTACCCAAACATTCCGTCTGCAGTTCCACAGACCAGTTCCACATGGTGAGGGACTTCCTATTCCAGAACACCCATCAGAATATTCTCTTGATTCATCTGATGAGGACAAGGGTGAGCCAACCTGTTCTTCTCCTGGTCCGTCAGCATGCAGTGACCCAGGTTTTCACTGGGATGCATTATCAACTCCACACAGAATAACACAGGAAGAACTAAATGACCTGGTTCGTGATTTGGACTTATCCAAGAACAAGGCAGAATTGCTAGGATCAAGACTCCAACAATGGAGTCTTCTAGAAAAAGATGTCAGCTATACTCCATATAGAAAGCGCCACCAGCAGTTGGAGCCTTTCTTCAGAAAGGAAAGTAATCTAGTATTCTGTTCCGATATTGAAAGCCTCATGAATGCCTTAAAAATCACTCATGACTCACAAGACTGGAGACTATTTATAGACTTTTCAAAACTGAGTCTGAAGGCTGTGCTTTTGAACAATGGAAACCGTCTTCCATCTATTCCAGTAGCGCATACCGTCCACATGAAAGAGACATACGATAACTTAAAGCATCTACTGACTTCCATTAACTATAACAAGTACAGCTGGCACCTCTGTGGTGACTTGAAGGTAGTTGCCCTTTTAATGGGACTGCAGCAGGGATATATAAAATACATGTGTTTCTTATGTGAGTGGGATAGCCGAGCAAGGGATTGGCACTACTTGCGGAAGGAATGGAATCGCAGACAAAATGTAACAGTTGGAGAGAAGAATATCCAGCACCCAGCTCTGGTTGAGGCTCACAAAATCCTGCTACCACCCCTTCACATCAAACTAGGTTTGATGAAAAACTTAGTGAAAGCCATGGACCGCACTTCGCCGCTTTCCGATACCGGCATAAAAAATTCCCTCAACTCAGCAAAGCAAAGATTGAAGAGGGAGTTTTTGTGGGTCCTCAGATTCGAGAGCTCTTCAAAGATGACTGGTTCAACAACTTGCTGCAGCGTGATGCGAAACAAGCATGAAATGCTTTTCGCCTAGTGTCAACAAACGTTCTCGGGAATGTTAGGGCAGAAAACTACAAGGAACTAGTAGAAGACATGCTGATGCAGTATCAGAAACCTGGCTGCAATATGTCTCTAAAGATCCATTTCCTTGATTCCCATCTCGATTTCTTTCCTGACAACTGTGGTATGGTTAGTGATGAACAGGGCGAACATTTTCACCAGGATATCGCAACAATGGAGCAAAGATACCAGGGAAAATGGTCCACTATAATGCTGGCTGGCTACTGCTGGATACTCCCCAGAGAAGCTCCTGAACAACTGTACAAGAGACAGGTGAAAAAAATCTAAGAAGTAGTCTATGACTTGTTTTTTTACAGGTATTAACCGAAAGCCTATTATATTTACTATTGACATGCATTTTGTGATGTAAACATTAATTCTTGTAGATTACAAAAAACCTAGAGCCAACTTTGCAATTTCACTGTCATATTTGTGTTCAGCATATAAAAATTGATAAGAAATGACTATTTTTATTTCAGTAACATGACTTTTGTAAAACTTTGTTGACCAGTGATATCAATTTTAAAATAAATTATATTTATGCAAATGAGACCTGATGGATATGTAAATATTTATGTAAATGAGGCCCCACAATGAGTCTCTGCACATGGCCCCACATCACCCATGGACCGCCCCTGACAGGGGGTATAGGTGTGAGGAGTAAGTATAAAACAGTCTGTGTGGGAAGGTGTTTGGCATGCTCTCTTCCCTTTCTCTACTTTCTCTACTTTCCATACTTTCTCCCCCTCCCTGACTCCTCCTTCCCCTTTCTTCTATTATATTCGCTACTTACCCTCGCTTCCTTCCCTTTCTGTTCTCCTTGGACTCTAACCCTCGACAACAGGCACTCACAGTTTTACAAAATATCCTTAGCAATAGAATTAGGGTATTTTTGTTCTCTCATTATATTATAAACATATTGAAGTCCTGAAGAATAGTGTCTGCTGTTTTCATTTGCCAGGCAGACAGGGCTATATGAATTATGTTTCCTAGAGTCATTCTCAGAAGAGAGAGGCTAGCTTGGATAATCAGCGATGTTGTTCTCGGAGAGAGAGAGATAGCGAGGTACTCAATGGACTGTAGCAATGATTTTGTACATATATAGAATGTGTTTTTTTCCCAAGATGGTATTTTATTTTGCTCTCTATTAAAGTCCTGAGGTAAAAGACTCCCAGAGATTGAGTTTTGCACTCTGTGAGTTCCAACAGGAAAGACCTTTTGTACTTCGAAATTGGTGGGTTCTGATTGTTATCTCTTTACCTGTGAAGGAAGAAATTATGTTAGAAAAACCTGTTAGGAATAATTCACTGCTGCCTTTCTGTACTTTCTTTGTCCCATTTAGTTACTCATCTTTCCCCCTTAGCCTTCTGGTTTCTTTTGATTTATACCAGTGGTTCTCAACCCAGAACCCCCAGGCGAGTCAGGTTTTCAGGATATCCACAGTGGATGTGCATGAGATGGATCTGCATGCATTGCTTCCATTGTAGGCAGATCTATCTCATGCATGTTCACTGTGGATATCCTGAAAACCTGACTCGCCTGGGGCTCCTAGAGGACTGGGTTGAGAAACACTGATTTATGCAGTATTTCATTCCAGAGTGGATATCAGTATACTGTATGCATTTTTCACGCTCCTCGTACTTAAGCACTTACCTCTTGAACCAGTGTAGATGAAGTAATATTGTGATACTTTTCAACTTCATACAAGCATAGCATAGGCAAATTTACAGCTTGAATGACTGTAAAGGCTCATGAAAGAATAATGATCTTTATAATATTTCATATAGGGTAGGCCGGGGAAATGTGGATTTTAGTCAGCCTTTTCTAAGCAAGCATTTTCACGATGGCTTACTGAATGCTTTGAATTCAGATGAAATGCCCTGAATCAAACATCATACAGAGTCAGTGACTTGCCCAAAGTATTCCAGTGAAGAAGCAAAATTTGCACCCTAGTTTTCCTGTTTCATAGCTCAGTTGCCTAACCAGTGGACCAGATCGACTACAGATCTAAAGAAAGACTGAAGAACAAAAATAGCTGAGATGCAATTAAATGGATTTTGAAGGACACCACATTTTAGTAAAAACCCATATTACATGGTCAAGCTATTAAATGGATTTTAGCTAGTAAAGGGAGGAAATAAAAGTCGGGAAGATGAAACACTTTCCAAATGAAATGCGTTTTTATTTTTTAGTCAAGGTTGAATGATGATAGAAACAGTAACTTGGCAAACAGGAAAAAGGTGGCTCTTCAGAAATAATAAGCAGACTGGAAAATATGGTGAAGATGGAAAAGTCAATGAGAGAGGCAATTGGTATTTTTCTTCAAGCATATTATTTAATTGTCTTTATGAGAACTGCTTTAGGGATGTGGGGACAAAAATGGCTTGTGTCACACACTATCACTAAGAAACTACGCTCTAAATATTTAGAGGCCCTTTTACTAAGTGCAAACCCTGTGCAATAGAGCCAGGGGGCATGCCTAGCATCTGCCTGCATTTATCTCACAGGGAAAATGCTTAGTGCATGGGAAGTGTGTTCTCTGCCTCATCAGATAGTGTGTGGGGGGGGGCAGGCACCCATACCACCCACAGAGAGGGAATGCAGTCCCAGCCTCAAGGGAGAAAAAACGTTCCTGTTTCAGCTGTGTTTATGAGAGTAGTCCCCAAGTGCCAATCACTTCCCTACTGATGACCCCTGTCAGACATTACTCCCAGCAGCACCTCCCTCAAGTATCACACCCTTCAGCACCCCCCAGAGGGCATAGCCAAAAGACTCCTTGTGCCAACCCTCCTCTCAATCCCTTCAGCAAGCATTCCACCTTGACCCTCTCTCCACCCCTGAAACCCCTCAGGGTCTTACTTTGAGCCCCCTGATGGTCAGAGTGGTCGATGGGACAGAAGTGATCTCCCTCCACTCTTGCCCAAGTCTGGTAGCTCTCAAAATGGCATTGTGGCATCTAGGGTGTGTCAACGTCCCAAGTGCTAGCTCTCACTGTCACCCACTGTCACCCTCTGTCACCCCAAGCCTGACTGAAGCAGTAATGGCACTTAGCAAAGGATTTTCACCAGGTTAACTGTTCTTAGCATGCACTAGCAGTTACCGTGAGCCCTCAGCATGCACTAAGTCCTGCAGTAACCTCTACCACAGCATAGTAAGAGTTATTTACTACTGCTACTTCTGGAGAGAGATCTGCAATTGTAAGTATTTACTTCTGGGAATTTTTCTAAATCTTGGGGGAAAAAGGAATTCTTTGGATTAAAGCTGATTAATCTGTGAACCCAGTGTATTTGTTAAATCGGTCAGGGCCTAGTAGCAGCAAAGAGCTTTCAGTTTAAATTTAAAACACAGAACAGAGATTTCTGGTTAAATTTAGAACCCAAGACTCCCTCTATCCAAGCAAGGGCTGTGGGACTCCCCCTGAATATTGGTCACCAATTACCTTAGAAGCACAGGACAGGGTACTGTGCAGCAGCCAGCTTATAATAAATTTTTATTTCCTTCCTCCCTCCCTCCACACACCCACTACCCCTGGGATAATTGTAGTTTTATAAGTGCATAAACCTCTCAAAGGAAAGGCGGTGCCATATTCACTCTCAGGTGCAGCTGTTTTTCCTCTTCAGGCATACATTAAGGACCTGAGATTAATTTTCTGGTTAACAAAGTAATTAAACGTATTAGGTGTAGTTTTATTAGTATAAGTATCCCTTCCAACCCTTAGTAGGTAAAGAACTTAAATACCTAAACACAACCTTAAAACTAAGATGTAGACAGCAGTCCAGCAGCAAGATGGGGGTTTTCCAGTTTTTTGCACTGAATGTCACATGTATGATTTTCTCCCAGTTGGTGAGGGGTCTTATGTGTGCACTAGGTGCCAAGGAGCTCTTTGCTCTCGGGGAACAAGTACAATCTCTGGAGGCTAGAGTAGCAGACATAAGGAAGACAGAGAGGTGCATAGTTGAGACCTACAGGGATATAGTACTGAAGTCCCACCTCCAGTCTATCAGCATCCCTGTTGCCATAGAGGAGAGAGGTCACGTGACAGGAGAGCATCACCTTGGTGTGGCAGGAAGTGATCTTGTAGCTAGGACCTGTCCTCCAGGTGATGTAAAACTCTCTCGCACAGAGGAAGTTTCTCCAGGGCCAAGTGCCTATGAGGGAAGGGTTAGGAAAGCCGTTATAGTTGGTGATTTGATCATTAGGCATGTAGATAGCTGGGTGGCTGGTGGACGTGAGGATCGCCTGGTAAAATGCCTGTCTGGTGCGAAGGTAGCGGACCTCACGCGCCACCTAGACAAGGTCTTAGATGGTGCTGGGGAGGAGTTTGCTGTCTTGATACATGACGGCACCAATGACATTGGAGAATGTGGTAGGGGAGGTTCTGGAGGCTAAATTTAGGCTTTTAGGTAGGAAGTTGAAATCCAGAACTTCCAGGGTAGCATTCTCCGAAATGCTTCCCATTCCACATGCAGGACCTAAAAGGCAGGCAAAGCACCGGAGTCTCAATGTGTGGATGAGACAATGGTGAAAGGATGAGGGTTTTGGATTTGTTAGGAACTGGGGAACTTTCTGGGGAAAGGAGGGGCTCTTCTGAAGAGATGGGTTTCACCTTAACTGGGATGGAACCAGGCTGCTGGCATTAACCTTTAAAAAGGAGATAGAGGAGCTTTTAAACTAGATAATAGGAGAGAGCCGATGGTCGCTCATGAGTTCATAGTTCAGAACATTGTATCCTTGAAGGATACTAACAAAAAAATTGATGTTAAGGCATATTGGCAGAGAGGTTCCAATAAAGACAAAAATGGGACAAATGCCCTTGAGTACAGAGCAGACAGAGCTTACAGATTCCAAATTACCCCTGCCAACTGATAGCCAGATTAATATGAATAAAATACAGTCTCTAAAATGCTTGTATGCAAATGCTAGAAGTCTAAAAAAATAAGATGGGAGAGTTAGAATATATAGCACTAAATGAGAGATTAGATATGATTGGTATCGCAGAGACATGGTGGAAGGAAAACAACCAGTGGGACTCGGTGATAGCTGGATTCAACTATATCATAATGATAGAGCTGATCAAACTGGTGGAGGGGTTGTGCTCTATTGAAAATCGTTTTTATTGAGTTTGAGTTAAGAATACAAGTCTCATAAGAACATGGCGCTTATCACCTAAACACAACTCAGCAAGATTCGCACCCTCCCCACACTCCCTCCCCCCCCCAGCCCATTACAACTCCCATGCTTCGACATGTGGCAGCGCCAACGCAGTGTACAAATAAGTCCAGAAATATAACAAAACCACACTGCAGTCCAAAACAAACAGATATTAATAACACCCACAATCACAACAACCAAAACCCCCTCCCCCGCCACCCCTAAACCCTACCAACCCCACCCCCCACAAACATGCGCCTACAATCCCTGCACTCCACCCCTCACCCTTCACATGACAGGAACATACTCACGAGAACACTCAGCCCAGGCGGTCATGCTCTGCTCACCCGCCAATCACTCTCAATCACTCTCAAGCGTCTCCACCCGATGTACTTCACCTCAACCAACACTGCCCCAGAGCATCCAAGAAGGCCTGCATCCTCTTAAGCAAAGCCCCATTATCAACCACCAGACGCTAAGAAGAAGCAGTATGCCAAAGACACCCCAGCAGCCCCCCTAAAAGACCAATCAGGCCCCATCCAAATCAGGGTGTAGACATACCTACACGTGCAGGCAACCCAGATATCCCTCCCTCTTCCTGAACAGGTGCCCAAATCCCCCCCCCCCCACAAGTCCTGTTGCCGCGGCCCAAGCAATTTGGCTGACTGTCCCTCCAGAACCTTAAGCTCAAGTATCAGGCCCAGCCACTCCGAAACCCCCGGGGGGGACTCGGAGAGCCAGTGACGCAAAATACATTGCTTCCCCACCACCATACTTCGCTGCAGCAGCTGTCCCTGATATTTCCCCAGGGCCACCCCCTGTATACGCAAGCCAAACAGGCAACAGTCGGGGAAGGGCTCCAGCTCTCGGGCAAGCCAATGAGAAAGTTGACCCCACACCGCCCGCCAAAAGCTCTGCACAAGATCACATAGCCAAAAGCGATGTGTAAATGTTCCAGTCTCCCTTTTACAGAAACGACACAGCGCTGTCGAGATAATCCCAACTTTGGCCGCCCAGGCCTCTGCCACATAGGACCGCCAAAGAAATCGGTACTGCACTTCACGCAGACGCACAGACTCCGACAAACCTTTCACTGCCGTAAATGCCTCCACCAGCTGCGCAGTGGTCAAACTTGGCATCCCATCCCTCTGCCATTGAGTAGATAATGTCTCAAGGGCCTTACCCGGCCCCGAACTCGCCAACTCCCGCCGCAAGGCGTGCACCGTAATCTTCGCTTCCAAACCCTGCATCAAAGTCAACATACTATTTGGCCCGAGGATCTCTCCCCCCTCTTTCTGCACTTGTCGCACGTAATGACGAACCTGCAAATAGAAATAAAACTCCTTAGCTTGCAACCCATATCTGTGCCGCAACGACTGAAATGGGTCTAATTCCGGCACCGTGGCCATCCTCAAGTGCCCAATATCGTGCACTCCACACTCCTCCCACCGCCTAGCCACCAAGGTCTGCCGACCCGGTACAAAATCTGCATTGCCTCGTATAGGGAGGAGGTCCGTTCTACGCCACGACTGCCGCCGCTTCTGGCACAAGACCCGCCACACCTGCCTAACTGCCTTCATACAGACCGACGACCTCCACCACTCAGGTAGACCCCTGTTGCTACTATGAAGTAGAGCCAACCTATGCTGCGGGGCAGACAATTCTTCGACAAGTTCAAGGGGTATCGTTTCAGTCGTACCTAACAAGAGATCTCGGAGAGGCCGCATCAGACTAACCACATTATAGTCCCGTAACGACACCAACCCCCCCCCCTCCACCTCCCTCCAACGGCCCCATCAGAACCTCCAACGCAATCCTAGCCTTCTTTCCGCGCCACAGAAACTTGCCCAAATGAGTCTGCAGAAGACCTAGATCCCTATGGCTAATCCAAAGCGGGACGTGACAGAGCAAATATAACCATCTGGGGAGCTCCACCATTTTAAACAATGCGATACGGCCCATCAAAGAAATAGGCAACTCCCTCCACCTTTTGAGCGTCTCAATGGTCTTCGCCAAACGCGGTCCTATATTAACTTCGTAGAGTTGAGAGATAGCCTCCGGAATCTGCACATCCAAATATCGGATTTGCCCTGGCGCCCACAACAGCGGGAACTCCCCACGCCAGTGAGAATGAGACCGCCCACCCACATCCAACACCATCGATTTAGACCGATTAACCCGCAGTCCCGAGAAAGCCCCGAACTCCTCAATCTGCTGTAAAGCCACTGCTAACAATGTCTGTGGGTCCCGTAAAAACAGTAGCATGTCGTCCGCAAACGCACTCACTTTGATGCCACCCCGTCCCCATTGAATCCCCTGGATCGCGTCATTGCCCTCCAGAGACACCAACAGCGGCTCCAGTTGCAAAACAAATAGCAAGGGGGAGAGAAGGCAGCCTTGCCTCGTGCCTCTCGAGAGAGAGAAAGAATCCGAAAATTCGCCTTCCATAGTCATGCAAGCCAGAGGGTCACAATATAAAGCTTGAATCCAACTAAGAAAAGCACCCGTAAACCCAAACTTTTGGAGAGCCGCAAACATGTAAGACCAAGACACACGGTCAAAGGCCTTTTCGGCGTCCAAACTTACCAAAATTAAGGGTTCGTCACGCATCTGGCACAGTTCCATACCCATCAGAACCTTGCTAATATTTAGGCATGCTCCTCTACCCTTCACAAACCCGGACTGATGTGGCCCCACTAAACCCGGCAGAAACTGCTGCAGTCGCGCCGCCAACACCGACGCTAAGATTTTCATATCAAAATTGATTAAAGAAATGGGGCGATACGACGCCGGGTCCTCTGGGTCCTTCCCCGCTTTAGGGAGAACAGTGATCGCTGTGGTGCGCATATCTCTCGGGAAAACTCCCACCTCCAGCACTTCCTGGTATAGAGCTGCCAAAGAAGGCATAACCTGAATTTCTAAAAGTTTGTAAAATTCCGCTCCATAGCCATCCGGCCCAGGAGCCTTATGCGGCGACGACCCCTTGATAACTTTCTGAATCTCCGAGCCCAAAATCTCCGCATTCAATTCTTGCAGGTCCGTCTCGCTCAACTGTGGCAACTGTAGCCACTCCAGAAATGTCCTCCCTAAGGTAACCTCGCCCCCCTCTGCCGAATATAAGTCTTGATAGAACCGTCAAAAAACCTGCATAATTTCCTGAGTCGAAGTACGCCGAACCCCTTCTTTATCTTTCATAATAGCAATCACCTGGGAGCCACCTCCCTCTCTAACCAAATTCGCAAGCAGACGCCCTGTCTTATTTATTTATTTATTTATTTAGAGAGTATTTGTATCCCGCTCCTTCCAGCGATCAGAAGCGGTAAGATTATTATTATGAAACTGCCAGATCAAAGCAGGTACAAATTTTGTTTACATACAGATTATCAGAAAAGCACGTCACACAGAGTTTCAGATTATCAGAGCAACACGTCACACAGAGCTAACAAATCGTAGCTATGGGGAGGAAATATTTACATATATACATAGATACATATACACATAATGTTTACATATATACATAGATACATATACACAGGATAGGTTTCTTGTTCAATGTGGGCAGGGGGCTGCCCCCAACTGAAGGTTTAATTCAGGTTGAAGTGGTTTTGGAAAATGTGCGTCTTGAGTTTCTTTCTGAAGTCTGGAAGGTCATTGCTAGCTCGTAGCTCTGTTGGTAGTTGGTTCCACAGCGTTGGTGCCACATATGAAAAAGCTCTGTGGCTGGTGTTAATTTTGGTAGATCTTATGTCTGTTGGAGTGTGGAGGATGTTGGCGTTGTGGGTTCTCCTGTTTCGGGTAGGAGGTTGCATTCTGACTAGGTTGTTGAGGAAAGAAGGTGCTAAGTTGTGGATGAGTTTAAATGTAGTTGTTAGTATTTTATATTTAGTGCGAGCTGTTATGGGTAGCCAGTGTAGTTGAATTAGTACTGGTGTGATGTGGTCGTTTAGTTTTTTCTTCATTATGACCCTGGCAGCTACATTTTGTGCCATTTGTAATATGTTTAGGGTTTTTTTAGGTAGACCTTGTAGGATGGCGTTGCAGTAGTCAAAATGTGGCATGATGAGTGCTTGGGCCACGGTTCTGAAATCTTGGGGATCAATAATACTCCGGATGGGTTGGAGGACTCTAAGCTTGTGAAAAACTGCTCTGTTGGTCTTTCGGATGTGTTTCTCCATCTTTAGGTCACAGTCAAAAGTGACTCCTAGATACTTTATTTCTTTTTTCGTTTGGTAAGTGTTGTTACATAGTGTGATTGATGGGGGTGGGACAAAGTTCGGTTCTTTGGAGAGATACATTACTTCGGTTTTTTTTGTGATTTATCGACATACTACTTTGTTGTAACCAGTCTTGCATCTCTTCAATGCATGTCTCCAGTGGGCTGTAGTTTGGGTTTTCAGTGTCTAGTTGCGAGTATAGCATGATATCATCGGCATAGATGTGATAATTAATTTTGTGCCGAGTGAAAATTTTGCATAGAGGCTGCATATATATGTTAAATAGAAGCGCCGAGAGAGCAGAGCCCTGGGGGATTCCCTGTGTTTGGGTGAAGGGTTCTGCTTGTTCTCCGTTGAATTGAACCTGTTGTGTTCGATTGGATATGTAGGAGGTGAACCACTTTAGGGGGGTTCCAGTTATTCCTATTGATTTTATCCTGTTTATGAGTGTTTCATGGTTAACTGTATCAAAGGCAGCTGAGATGTCGATGAATACAAGAATGTACATTTTCTTTTTGTTTTCAAGGCCCTTTAGGAGGTTGTTAAGTAGGACTAGTAATAGGGTTTCCACTCCATGATGTTGCCTGAAGCCATATTGCTGGTCATCTAGAGGAGCACTGTCTGTCAGATGGTCTTGGAGTTGTAGAAGGACTGTTTTTTCTATGATCTTTGCCAGGAAGGAGATGCTTGATATGGGACGGTATGAGGCTGGGTCTTCCTTGTTGAGTGTATTGTTTTTTAGTATTGGTCTAATGACTGATCTCTTTAGTTCTGAGGGCATGAGTCCCTGTTGCAGGGATAGGTTAACTATGTGTGTGATGTGGGGTGCTATGTCTTGTTTTACCGTCTTGATCCAGGTTGCAGGGCAGGGGTCTAGAGGGGAGGTGGTGCTTTTCAGGTTTGAGACAATGGTTGTGATTTGCTTGGTTCCAATTTTGTGGAAGTGCTTCCAGGACTGGGTTTGCGTTATGTTGTTCTCACTCTTCATTTGTGGTGTTGGTGGGGCTTGGGGGGGGGGATTGGGGGCCGTCAGTTTGTTCGCGTAGTGGTTTGCCAGGGTTTGGGCTTTGATGGAGTTGTTGTGATTGACAGTCTGGTCGGTTTTGGTTAGAGATTGTCACCATAACGGAACAATTGATGACGGTAATACTGCATCGAGTAAACTGCCCGCTCATGAAGCACCTGGTTCAGCTGCTTTTGCACGGCCAAATACTCGGCCCTACTGCGTCCACCTAACTCCTGCACATCCCGCTGCTTCACAGCCTGTAGTTCTTGAGACAACCTCAAAACATCATCATTCACTCTTTTCCGTTCTCTGGCCACATAAGCCATAACATGACCCCTCATCACCGCCTTTCCTGCCTCCCAAAAAACTGCCACTTGCTCTACACTGTGCTCATTAAACCGAACATACTCTTCCCAGCACCGCCTCAAATATTCCGCAAAAGCGACACTGTGTGAGAGGTGCCTAGGAAAAGACCACTTCAGCGGCGCACCCCCTTTCCCCTTCCAATCCAGCCGCACCATGGCATGATCGGAAACTACCACCGGGTCAATCTCCACTGCCAGCACCCTACCAAAACAGGGCTTCGAGACAAGAATATAATCAATCCGCGACCAAGATTGATGAGCTCGTGATAGGTGGGTGTAGTCTTTCTCTCCTCCATGTAGGACCCTCCAGGCATCAATAAGCTGTCCCAACTTGCATAAATAACTCACGCCTTTCTTGCTCCAGCCTCCTTCAGGTCTTGACTGTTGCCTGTCCAGCCGCGGATCATGTGGGCAATTGAAATCCACCGCTATAATAGCCGGTATATGTGGAATTCGCCCCACCTTAGCCAACACCTGCTTAAAGAAAAGGTGATCATAAATATTTTAGGTGCATAAATATTCCCCAAAATAACTTCTTCCCCCTGAAGTTTTGCATGAAGAAACAGATATCTACCCTGGGGGTCCGCATCCTCATGTAACACCTCCAGCGGAGTACCCCTCCTTACCAGCAGAGCCACTCCTTTCTTTCGCCCACCTGAGGAGGCCGCGTACACCTCCCCCACCCAGTCCCGCTTCAGTTTCGCATGCTCTTGCACACTCAAATGGGTCTCTTGCAGGAAGGCGATCTGGGCTTTCGCACGCTTTAAGGCTTGCAGAATCTTAGTCCGCTTAACAGGCGTGCTCACCTCTCCCACATTCCAAGTTACAATGCGGACATCAGGCATAATACGCTGTGAGTCTTGACACATCACACAATCCATACATTGCTGTATAAGCCCCGGGCCTCCCAGCCATAGCCCCGGGCCTCCATCCTGTTGCAAGCCACCCAGCCAGTAACAACCCCCACACATCATCCCTGTCATGCGCTTTCCACCCCTCTACATCCGTCCACAGCCACCCCCATACACACACCCCCTCCCCTTCTTCTGTCCCCCCCTACCCCCCCCAACCCCTCCACCCTAATTCCCCAGTCCCCAGTGCATCACCCCCCCCACACACACACACAATGCCACCCCCAGCTCTATCGCCGGGATCGAGATCTATGTGTCGCAGCAGGGCTGCCCCGTCGTGGAACTGCTTTCCCCTAGTTAAGTTCAGCAGTCTAGGGCCCCACCATGTGCACAGACACCCTTTCTCATCATATGCTCCCCACCCCTCACGTACATACCCGCAGCAGCCCATAGCTTTACCATATCCATCATCATAGTAAACAGCTAATACCCTGCTCCAAAATCTAAACATCATATCCCTTCAGTCAATAACATAACAAGCCAGAGAGATGTTAGGGACTATTGGTGTCCAAGGACTCACACTCCAGACTCTCCACAAAAAGCTTGGCGGCCCCCGCAGTAGTGAAAGAGTGATCTTAAGAACATAAGAACATAAGATCATAAGATATGCCATACTGGGTCAGACCAAGGTCCATCAAGCCCAGTATTCTGTTTCCAACAGTGGCCAATCTAGGTCATACGTACCTAGCACTTTCCCCAAGGGACACAGGTTCCACCATGCTTGTATTGGTTCAAGCATTGATATCCTGGGTCCCTTCTTAATAATGGTTTATGGACCTTTCCTCCAGGAACTTGTCCAAACCTTTTTTAAACCCAGCTACACTAACAGAGTTTGATTACACGTTGAGTGAAAAAATATTTTCTTTTATTAGTCTTAAATAGTTTACCCTGTAGCTTCATTGCATGTCCCCTAGTCTTTCTATATTCTGATAAGGTAAACAATCGATCTACGTTTACCCGTTCCACTCCGTTCATTAATTTATAGACTTCTATCATATCTCCCCTCAGCCGTCTCTTTTCCAGGTTAAAGAGCCCCAACCTTTTTAGCCTTTCTTCATAGGAGTAGCCTTCCATCCCCTTTACCATTTTGGTGGCTCTTCTCTGAACCTTTTCTAAAATCGCTATATCCTTTTTAAGATACGGCGACCAGAATTGCACACAATATTCAAGGTGCGGTCTCACCATGGAACGATATAGAGGCATTATAATATCTTTTGTTTTATTTTCCATTCCTTTCCTTATCATACCTAGCATTCTATTTGCTCTCTTGGCCGCCGCTGCACACTGGGCCGAGGGTTTTAACATGGTATCCACAAGGACGCCTAAATCTTTTTCTTGGGTGGTGGTTCCTAATGTGGAACCTTGCATCGTGTAACCATAGTTTGGGTTGTTCTTCCCTAGGTGCATAACCTTGCACTTCTCCACATTAAATTTCATCTGCCATTTTGATGCCCAGTCTTCCAATTTATCAAGATCCTCTTGCAATTTTCCACAATCCTCCTGGGTTTTAACAACTTTAAATAGTTTTGTGTCATCAGCAAATTTGATAACCTCACTCGTTATTCCACTTTCCAGGTCATTTATGAATATGTCAAAAAGCAGCGGACCCAGCACAGATCCCTGGGGTACACCACTATTCACCTTTCTCCATTGGGAAAATTGGCCATTTAGCCCTACCCTCTGCTTTCTATCTTTTAACCAGTTCCTGATCCACAGTAGTACACTGCCTCCTATCCCATGACTCTTTAGTTTTGCCAAAAGTCTCTCATGAGGGACCTTGTCAAAGGCTTTCTGAAAGTCCAGATACACAATATCAACCGACTCACCTTTGTCCACCTGTTTATTCACTCCTTCAAAAAAACATAACAGATTAGTAAGACAAGATCTTCCTTGTCTAAAGCCATGTTGGCTGTCTCCCATTAGGTCATGACTATCTATATGCTGAGTAATTTTATTCTTTATGATGGTTTCTACCATTTTTCCCGGTACTGATGTCAGGCTCACCGGTCTGTAGTTTCCCGGATCACCCCTCGAACCCTTTTTAAAAATTGGTGTTACATTGGCGATCCTCCAATCCTCAGGTATTAGAGATGATTTTAATGATAGTTCACAGATTACTGATAGCAGGTCTGCAATCTCAAATTTCAGTTCTTTCAACACCCTTGGATGTATACCATCCGGCCCAGGTGATTTGCTACTCTTCAGTTTATCTAATAGTTGTAAGACATCTTCCCGATGTATCGATATTTCCTTCAATTCTTCCACACCTTTAAATACCACTTCAGTCGTGGTAACATCCCTACATCTTCCTCAGTAAAGACCGAAGCAAAGAATTCATTCAGTCTCTCCGCTATCGCCTTGTCGCCTCTTAGTGCTCCTTTAACCCCTTTATCATCTAATGGACCAACTGACTCTCTCACGGGTTTTTTGCTACGAATGTACTTGAAAAGGTCTTTATTTCGCGTTTTTGCTTCCGCAGCAAGCTTCTTCTCAAATTCTCTCTTTGCCTGCCTTATCAATGCCTTGCATTTGACTTGCCAGTGCTTGTGCTGTTTCCAGGTTTCATCATTTGGCTCTTTTTTCCATTTCTTGAAAGATGCTTTTTTGGCAACAACAGCCTCTCTGACCTCAGCTTTAAACCATGCTGGCAATTTTTTAGACTTCCTTCCACTTTTCTTAAAGCGTGGAATACAGCTGGTCTGGGCTTCCAAGATAGTATTTTTCAACAACACCCAAGCTTGATGTACGTCTTTAACCTTTGCAACTGCTCCTTTTAGTTTTTTCTTAACTGTTTTCCTCATTCTATCATAGTCTCCCTTTCGAAAGTTAAAGGGTAGTACTGTGGATTTCCTTACTATCCCTCCTCCACTAATTAAATCAAAGGCGATCATGCTATGATCACTATTGCCAAGTGGCCCCAACACCCTTATCTCTTGCACTACATCTGGTGTTCCACTAAGGACTAGGTCTAATATTGCTTCCCCTCTGGTCGGTTCATGAACCAGCTGCTCCAAGAAGCAGTCATTTATTTCATCTAGGAACTTTATCTCCCTAGCATGTCCTGTTGTGACACTGACCCAGTCGATGCCGGGGTAATTGAAATCACCCATTATTATTACTGCACTGTAACTTTTGCTAGCTTCCTTGATTTCTTTGAGCATTTCATCATCCATTTGTTCATTCTGGCCAGGCGGACGATAGTACACCCCCACTGCCATCGCCTT
The DNA here is from genome assembly GCA_033557465.1 of Ichthyophis bannanicus. Lineage (NCBI taxonomy): Eukaryota > Metazoa > Chordata > Amphibia > Gymnophiona > Ichthyophiidae > Ichthyophis > Ichthyophis bannanicus. The sequence continues at coordinate 219,856,249 of CM066036.1, forward strand.
CCCCTTTTTACATGGAATTTCAATCCATAGAGATTCTACAGCAAATTTTGTTTCTTGCAAAACTTTAATCCTTTCTGATTCAATGCCCTCTCTAACATAGAGCGCAACCCCTCCACCAATTTGATCAGCTCTATCATTTCGATATAGTTTGTACCCAGGTATCACAGTGTCCCACTGGTTGTCCTCCTTCCACCATGTCTCTGATATTCCAATCATATCTAACCTCTCGTTTAGTGCTATATATTCTAACTCTCCCATCTTGTTTTGTAGACTTCTAGCATTTGCATACAAGCATTTTAGAGACTGTATTTTATTCATATTAATTTGGCTATTGGTAGACATGGGTAATTTGGGATCTTTAAGTTCTGTCTGCTCCATACTCGAGGGCATTTGGGCTACTTTACTCTTTTTTGGAACCTCTCTGCTTTTTGTAGTATCCTTCAAGGATACATTCTTCCGAACCATGCGCTCTTGGGCGACTGTCGGCTTTCCCCTATTATCTAGTTTAAAAGCTGCTCTATCTCCTTTTTAAAGGTTAATGCCAGCAGCCTGGTTCCATCCCGGTTAAGGTGAAGCCCATCCCTTCGGAAGAGCCCCTCCTTTCCCCAGAATGTTCCCCAGTTCCTAACAAATCCGAACCCCTCATCTCTGCACCATTGTCTCATCCACGCATTGAGACTCCGGCGCTCTGCCTGCCTATTGGGTCCTGCGCGTGGAACGGGAAGCATTTCGGAGAACGCTACCCTGGAAGTTCTGGATTTCAACTTCCTACCTAAAAGCCTAAATTTAGCTTCCAGAACCTCCCTACCACATTTTCCTATGTCATTGGTACCAACATGTACCAAGACAGCAGACTCCTCCCCAGCACTATCTAAGACCTTATCTAGGTGGCGTGTGAGGTCCGCTACCTTCGCACCAGGCAGGCATGTTACCAGGCGATCCTCACGTCCACCAGCCACCCAGCTATCTACATGCCTAATGATCGAATCACCAACTATAACTGCTGTCCTAACCCTTCCCGCATGGGCACTTGGCCCTGGAGAAACCTCCTCGGTGCGAGAGGGGTTTACATCACCTGGAGGACAGGTCCTAGTTACAGGATCACTTCCTGCCACACCAGGGTGATGCTCTCCTGTCACGTGACCTCTCTCCTCCATGGCAACAGGGATGCTGCCAGACTGGAGGTGGGACTTCAGGACTATATCCCTGTAGGTCTCGTCTATGTACCTCTCTGTCTGTCTTATGTTTTCCAAGTCTGCTACTCTAGCCTCTAGAGAACGGACTCGTTCCCTGAGAGCAGAGAGCTCCTTGCACCTAGTGCACACGTAAGACCTCTCACCAGCTGGGACAAAAACATACATGTGACACTCAATGCAAAAGACTGGAAAGCCCACATCCCGCTGCTGGACTGCTGTCTGCATCTTAGTTTTAAGTTTGTGTTTAGATCTTTAAGTTCTATATGTACTAAAGGGTGCAATGGATATTTATACCAATAAAACTGTACCTAAGAAGTTTAATATACCTTGTTCACCTGAAGCTTAATTAATCTCAGGTCCTTGGTGTATGACTGATTTGGGTAATGAGCTTCACCTGAGAGCACCTCCTGTCTTTTAAGGTGTGCAAGTACCTATAAAGCTGTGATTTTCCCAGGGGAGGGAGGGAGGGATATAACACTTATTAAAAAAGGGCTGCTACACAGTACCTTGTCCTGTGCTGCTGAGGAAAACTATATTCTGATTTGATTTAAATTACAGCTCTTTGCTGCTACTAGGCTCTAACCTATTATGAAATTTAAACTACAAGCTCTCTGCTGGATTCTAAATTTAACCAGAAAGCTCTCTTCTGTGTTTTAATTTGAAACTAAAAGTACTTTGCTGATGCTAGGCCCTGAGTGACTATGAAATTTAAACTACAGCTGTCTACTGGGTATGAAAGGTAACCAGAAAGTTCTCTTCTGTGTTTTTAAATTGAATCTTAAACTGTTGCTACTAGGCCCTGACTGATTTAACAAAAAAAATAGTGGGTTCACAGATTAATTAGCTTTAAAAGAAAAAAAATTCCTTTCAGAAAAATTCCCAGAAGTATATACTCACAATTTCAGATTTCTCTCCAGAAGTAACAGCCCCCCTTCCCAGTCCTTCAAGACAGGGTCACAGAGCTCTGGTTGAGCTATTTATGCTTGTGCTGATGATGTAAGCAGTGACCTACTTCCTGGGTAATTAACAGTCCTTGCTTGGATAGAAGGAGTCTTTCAAAATGGCCTTTTGAACTGCCAGCTGGTGTTAACACCTATTGAAAAAGCTTCACAGGTTGCTTGCCCACTAGGTAAAAGGCCTCTTTGTAAAGGTCTCTAGAAGACTTTATATGCTGCTCAAGGAGAATTGACCTTGTTTTGCCTCTTGTGCTAAGCTATATTCTGATTTGATTTAAATTACAGCTCTTTGCTGCTACTAGGCTCTAACCTATTATGAAATTTAAACTACAAGCTCTCTGCTGGATTCTAAATTTAACCAGAAAGCTCTCTTCTGTGTTTTAATTTGAAACTAAAAGTACTTTGCTGATGCTAGGCCCTGAGTGACTATGAAATTTAAACTACAGCTGTCTACTGGGTATGAAAGGTAACCAGAAAGTTCTCTTCTGTGTTTTTAAATTGAATCTTAAACTGTTGCTACTAGGCCCTGACTGATTTAACAAAAAAATAGTGGGTTCACAGATTAATTAGCTTTAAAAGAAAAAAAAATTCCTTTCAGAAAAATTCCCAGAAGTATATACTCACAATTTCAGATTTCTCTCCAGAAGTAACAGCCCCCCTTCCCAGTCCTTCAAGACAGGGTCACAGAGCTCTGGTTGAGCTATTTATGCTTGTGCTGATGATGTAAGCAGTGACCTACTTCCTGGGTAATTAACAGTCCTTGCTTGGATAGAAGGAGTCTTTCAAAATGGCCTTTTGAACTGCCAGCTGGTGTTAACACCTATTGAAAAAGCTTCACAGGTTGCTTGCCCACTAGGTAGAAGGCCTCTTTGTAAAGGTCTCTAGAAGACTTTATATGCTGCTCAAGGAGAATTGACCTTGTTTTGCCTCTTGTGCTAAGCTATATTCTGATTTGATTTAAATTACAGCTCTTTGCTGCTACTAGGCTCTAACCTATTTGGTAATTCTCTGTTTGGTAATTCTCAGGGTCGCAGGGTCGCAGGGTAAGCCAACGTGAAACAAATTTTTTTCTGGAACAGAGCGGCACACAGGGGAGAAAATTCTTTCCTCTTGGCTGCCACGGCTGCAGAATAGTCTTGAAACAAAAGCAGCTTCTGGTTATTGTAAGTCAAGCCTCCTTTGCGCCGGTAAGCTTGTAGAAGCTGTTGCTTGTGCTGGAAATTTAAAATCCTAGCAATGATGACTCTCGGCCGGCCCTGCAGCCCCGATCTGGGGCCAATCCTATGCGCACGTTCCACTCGCAACTCTCCGACCAGGGCCTGCAGGCCCAGTTCCTCCAGCAGCCAAACTTCAATGAACGGCACCAGTTGAAAATCAGTCTTGTCCTCTGAGACTCCCACGATTCGAAGATTGTTCCGTCGGGATCTATTTTCAAGATCTTCTACTTTCGCCTGCAAAGATTCTATCAGTTTCGCCTGGGCAGAGGCCACGCCGTCCCGGCGACCCTCCTCTTCTTCGATGGTAGCCACGCGGTGTTCCAATTCCTCCACGCGCTTACCAGCCTCAGCTAGAGAATCTCCCATAGCATCCAACTTTTTTAGTAGCTGGTCGAATTTGGGGTTGAGCAACTTGACCACCTCTCTTGCCACTTCTTCTGTAGCAGACGCGGTACTGTCGGCTCCCGGGGACGCCGGCTGCGACATCGTCGCCGCCGCGGGCCCTGCTTTCCCGCTCTTCTCCCTTTCTTTTTTTTGGGATACCGGCATGGTAGCAGGCCGAACGTCGGCTCTTTCGAAACAGCTCCGCGTCCCTTCCACTCCCACGACAACTTCCACAAACCGGTGTTCCAAACACAAGATTCCAACAAAGATTACTCGGGGCAGCCCCGGAGCGAGTCAGGATCCGTCCTCACTCGCTCATGCGTCACGTGATCTCTAGGGGTTGTGCTCTATGTTAGAGAAGGCATTGAGTCACAAAGAATTAAAGTTTTGCAGGAAACAAAATTTGCTGTAGAGTCTCTATGGATTGAAATTCTATGTAAAAAGGGGAAGGTGATGGCAGTGGATGTGTAGTATCAGCCACCTGGCCAGAATGAACAAATGAATGATGAAATGCTCAAAGAAATCAGGGAAGCTAACAAAAGTTACAGCACAGTAATAATAATGGGTGATTTCAATTACCCCGGTATTGACTGGGTCAGTGTCGCCGCGGGACATGCTAGAAAGATAAAGTTTCAAGATGAAATAAATGACTGCTTCTAACAGCAGCCGGTTCATGAACCAACCAGAGGTGAAGCCTTTTTGGACCTAGTCCTTAGTGGAACACCAGATCTGGTGCAAGAGATAAGGGTGTTGGGGCCACATTGTAAAAGTGATCAAAGCATAATTGTGTTTAATTTAATTAATGGAGTTGGGATGGTAAGGAAATCCACAGTACTGCCTTTTAACTTTCGAAAAGGAGACCATGATAAAATGAGGAAAATAGTTAAGAAAAAACTGAAAAGAGCAGTTGCAAAGGTTAAAGACTTACATCAGGCTTGGGTGTTGTTTAAAAATACTATTTATTTATTTATTTATTTATATTTCTTATATACCGCGCTATTACAATCAGTGCTGTTTACAGTAGAAACAAACGTACTACAATGTAATGACACATTGAGCTTACATAGAACAGGATATTCAAAAACCTGGAAGGAACTAGGGGGAACTATATACAGCTTATGTACATGTTACAATAACGATTAATCTCAATGGGTATGTAAGGGGTCTGTACGAGTACTAGTACACATGGGTCAGGGTGGGGAGAGGGGAAAGCTGGTTAAACATTATCAGTGGGGGGATGTTCAGTGGGTGGGGTTAGGTGGGGGGGGGTCCGAGGGGTGGGTGTGTGCTTTTCAGACTGGGAGACCGGGTAGTGCTGCATGAACAGATGGTGTTTTAGGGCTTTTCGGAACACCACCAGGTTTTGGATGGCTCGGAGTTCTGCTGGGAGGGCATTCCAGGCAATCGGTGCAAAAATAGAAAATGCTCTGTTGGCTGTTGACTTTGTACATTTTGTTAGAAACTTGGGGACTTCAATTGTGTTCATCTGCTTAGTTCTTCTTGTTCTAGAAGCCCAGACCTGCTGCATTCCACGCTTTAAGAAAAGTAGAAGGAAGTCCAAAAAACTGCCAGCATGGTTTAAAGATGAGGTCAGAGAGGCAGCTGTTGCCAAAAAAGCATCTTTCAGGAAATGGAAAAAAAGAGCCAAATGACAAAAACTGGAAACAGCACAAACACTGTCAAGTTAGATGCAAGGCAGGCAGAGAGAGAATTTGAGAAGAAGCTTGCTGTGAAAGCAAAAATGCATAATAAAGGCTTTTTTAAGTGCATTCGTAGCAAAAAAAAACCTGTGAGAGAGTCAGTTGGACCATTAGATGATAGAGGGGTACAAGGGGCTCTAAGAAGGGACAAGGCCATAGTGGAGAGACTGAATGAATTCTTTGCTTTGGTCTTTACTGAGGAAGATGCATGGATGTTACCCATGACTGAAGTGTTATGTAAAGGTGATATTGTAGAAGAATTGAAAGAAATATCGATAAACTGGGAAGATGTATTACAACTATTTGATAAACTGAAGAGTAGTAAATCACCTGGACCGGATGTTATACATCCAAGGGCGTTGAAAGAACTGAAATATGAGATTGCAGACCTGCTATAAGTAATCTGTGAACTAACACAGGTCTGCGACTAAAAAGCTGTTTGATTATTTTCATCTAATTTTCATGTATTTTGGTGTGCTGAAAACAAATAAAATATTGAAAAAACTCCTAGATGTCATGATTTGCCACAATATGCAAAATTGTCTTCAACTTTATCAAATTTTTTCAAATTACTATTAATTAATTCAAATTACTATTAATTAATTCACATAAGTGCATTTAAGATATAAAATGCCAAAAAAACCTTAAAGGGGTTGTCCGAGTTATGTAAAAAAAAATATAGCACTGTAAATCTGATGGTCAGCAATATATACATAAGCTAAGCAAATTTTAAGTCTGTGCTTCTAATGGTAGAAGGGGTTAATGTTTCCTGAAGAATCCAGTGGGAGGGAGACACAGGGCAGATAGCAGCAGCTCCGGTCAGTGCAGGGGGGCGTGGCCAGCACTGTGACATCTCGTGTACAGACACAGAGCTGCTCTCTCCTGCATGCCACACTTGTGCATGAATCATCATTAGGTTCTGGGTTCTAGGCTGTTCACACTTTTTCATCGCAATTCGTGTTAGCTTGTCATTCTTCAACCGTTATGTTATGGCTCCGCGAAAGTATATTAATTCGCCAGAAAGTTTCTGTTTCATCTGTGGTGAATATACAGTGTTGAAGCAACAGCAGAATATTACAGACTTTGTGAAAAAAGTATACTTTGCATACTTTGGACTAAAAATTGGAGATCAAGATAAAGTCTGGGCGCCTCATAAAGTGTGCAAACAGTGTGTTGAGGACCTCCGAAACTGGTTCAAGGGTAAGAAAAAATCTTTCCGTTATGGGATTCCTATGGTATGGCGAGAGCAAAAGAACCATAGTGACAACCGTTACTTTTGTTCATGCGATGTGAAAGGGTCTGGATAGTGCTGCTGGATACTGGAATCCCTGAGGGTTTAGCTGTGAGTAGATCTTTCTAATCAGTTCAACTCTTTTGACTATGCTTTCCTATATGTCTAAATGGTACCAATTGAACAGCAAAGCTACTAAAGTTTGGTTTTCTTTTTAAAAAACAAAGGATGAGAGATTAAGGATATTAACATCCTTAACCATTGTGTTAATCCATGGTCGAAATGAGCACTTTTATAAAAGTTATTTTGGGTTTAGACGGGGTGTTAAAGCTGATGGGGAAATGCTTTGCTTAAACATGTAATCCCCTTCTAAGCTCAGCATCCTGGTAGTCTACTATGAAAGAGAGGACAGAATCTCAATTCACTTAAGGACAATAACGCCCCAGTCCACTTTAAAAGGAATACGTATAGCTGAGGAACCTAGAACAGAGGGTGGGGTCTGGAGAAGAAGTTAAAAAACAGGCCTAGAGTAAAGTAAGAAGTGCCAGGCTGGGAGGAGGAGAGTCTGACTAATGTGCTCACACCACTTGTTTGTTACTGATGTTGTCAGAGTTGCCAAGTTACCCAGTTCCTAGAGTGATATTTTTTGTCAGTTCTGGTTTTAAATTGGCATTGAAATGCAGTATGGTATTTGTAGTCTCTGATTTTACCCATTGGAATCAATGCTGCAGGTCCCATAATGCATCAGAATGAGATTGTCAAAAATCCAGAACTGGTTTAAAATCTCGGTCTTGGAAGTGGGTAACTTGGCAACTCTGTATTGTTCTGGTTGAAGCCTGTAAAAGCAAGCCAGGCATAGCTTTGTTTTCCTGTTTGAATAAAAACCTTTTTGAGCTGTCAACCTGAACTGAACTGGCATGTTGTCTTAAGGGGCTTCAATGCAGGCCCAGAGCTCCAAGTGTCCACACATATCATCACATGTGGTGACAGCAATAAGTAATGGACCTGTGCTACCACCTTAATGGGTTCTGGGCCTAATTTCAGTGGCTGCATTTACGTGTTTGGGGCTAACAGTCTTAGCTATGCCCCATTAAGGAGAGAAGTCACAACAAAACTCTTTAGAGGAAAAAAAACATATTTTTCTAAACAGTTACCAGAAGTAGAAGGGGGGCATTATTTTCTATTAGGCAAGCCTTTTCTGTGTGGACCCAGGATTTGCTTAGCCAAGCATAGGTGACTTAATCAAAATTCTGACAGAAAGGAAACAGCTGCTGACTGCCATGCAGAATCAGAGGGCACCTCAACAATCCCCCCACAGGCAGCTGGAACAGTAAGAGAACTCCTAACAGGTGGTTCAAGTCGCTCAAACTCTCATAGCTCATCCTACTTCTCTGCCTCCACTAATGCCAAAGATGATTCCCAGAGAAGATCCCAACTGCTTTCTGGTAAACTTTGAGCAGATGTCTGCTTTGTGAAATTACCAGTGCTAGCTTGTACCATCTATTTGGGTAATGTGCTGAAACGTTGCCTTCCAGGCTGCAAATTCGGAGGACCGTGCTAATTAATCACTTTGATATTGATTTTATGGAACCTGTAATAGGTTAAAAGAAAAAAAAATGTATATAGTAAAAATGTCAAGGCCACCATCCTTGAATGTGTAGGATGTACTTCAAAAGTTGACAAGCAGCAGTTTTGGAGAGGTGTCCTCTAGCAAAGGAGCTGTTTCTTCTATCAGGGAAAGGACATAGTATGGAAATGATTGCAACCAGAAGGAAAAAACAGATATGAGTCCTTCAGAGGCAGTTTCTAGATGACTTTAGTCTGCCTATGAGCCAGGTGAGGCGCCAACATCTGAACATTTCCAATGCCTTCCACTGAGCTCTGTCAGTGCCAAAGAATCATGTTTATGAAAGAGAAGGCAATTAAATGATTCAGTTTATTTAACAATGCTTATATACTTCTTTTCAGCAGATCAAAGCAGTTTGCATTCAGGGATGGTATATATTTCCTTTGTTCCTGAAGGGGTCACAATCTGTTTTTGTTCCTGAGGCAATGGAGGGTTAAGTGGTTTGCCCAAGGCTACAAGGAGTGCCTGTGGAACTACAAACCCCAGTCCCTCCAGCCTGAGGTTGCTGTCCTCCAGCAGGATTCAAACCCCCAGCCCTCTGGTTGAGGCAACTTGCCCCAACTACTAGGCCACTCCTCCCTCTGAACCTGCAGATAGAAAGCAAGCCATCAACAGCAAACCTTTGATATGGCTCCAAGCTGCATATCTGCCCAAGCACCCTGAAACCCTGGCCTGCTTTAATTGTGGAGAAAAAAATAATTTTTCAAGGGAATTCTCTGGAGTAGAAGAGGACATAGACCTCATGACACTGTACATCTGTAAGTTTATTGAAGCTCCTCACACTGGCACCAATATTTTTGTGATCCTTGTAGAAACGGACGGGCCCCCCATCCATGGCCTAGTAGATTATGGCTATATTGGGATATTACTGTAAAAACAGACACCTGTCTGTTATGTTGTCTTGTTCCATGTAAACCGCATTTGATCTTGGGAAGATGCTGTATATAGCCCACATTGTACATAGCTCAAACCAATCTAGCACACAATACAAACACACACTCAACTAAATTTCACCCTCACTGCATGTTTAACACAATCACCTTACCCGATTGTTTGCTGTGATACCACCTTGATTAATAAGATAAGGCGGTTTAAAAATACTGTTAAATAAATAAATAAGAAACTGTTAATTAAATTAAATTAAATTAAATTACAGTGCTTTATATTATTTAAGGTTGAGAAGATATGGGTTTTATTGTAAAGCTGTACCCTTATGTTTGTAAATTGAATGCATGTTTTATGATTTATGGTATATAAATAATAAACAAAATGAAATGAAAGTCACAGATGATGATTTTACACTGTGTCCAAGGGATCAGCAGCAATACACCACTGCCAAGGTCTCATTAAAAACAGCAATAGGACAGCCTAACCTCAAAGTGTGATTGCTTTTTTGGCTTCCGTACCCTATTGCAGGGATCTCCAACGCCAGTCCTGAAGGGCTGCAAACCAGTCCGATTTTCAGAATATCTCTAATGAATATGCATGAGATAAATTTGAATACAATGAGGGCAGTGAATACAAATTTATCTCATGCATATTCAATAGGTACATCCTGAAAACCTTGACTGGTTGCTGTCCTTCAGGACTGGAGTTGGAGACCCCTGCCCTATCATATTGGAATGAGACTGCTCAGAATTAGGGAACATGTAGGTTCTGAAGAAGACCAAGGAACCAAGGCTATCCAAGTCCTGATGATGATGATGCTCTCAGGAGAATGCTCAATATAGCAAGTATTTAGGGCAGGATTTCATAAACCTGGCCTGTGAACCCCACGGCCACTTAGGTTTTCAGGATATCCACAGTTATTAATATGCATGAGAGAAAGTTGCATATAATAGGTCTCCAATGCATGCAGACGTATCTCATGTATGTTCATTGTGTAGACCCTGAAAACTCAATTGGCTGTGAAGTCACTAGGACAAGTTTGGGAAGTCCTAATTTCGGAGAAGGCATCCAAGATTGGACTGGGACTTACAAATTCCTTAGGAACCCTTGGTTATCTCATCTGAATGGGACGGGATGGGGGCAAACTAAGTCGTAATCTAAAAAAATATTTATTTACAGAGTGAGTAGTGAATGCAAGGACTGACCTTCCAATAAAGGTTGTGGAGACAAAAACAGCATAAAAATTCAAGAAAGCATGAGACAAGTACTGTAGATGTCTGAAGCATAAGGGGTTGTTTGGATGAGCTGTATGGTGTTCTGTTTTCATTATCTATGTGTCTGTTTTACTGCACATTGTAAAATATGTGCATACAAGTATGAGCATTAATGTGGATAAAATTGCAAACTCTTAACTATACCTCCCTGAGGTGTAGTTGGTTTCTTGTATAAACGCGTCCGCCACATATTTTATGCATTTTAACACACATAGTTTTCCTGTACTAACAGGCGTTGATGTATTTATCATATTTTTGCTTTTCATTACCTCATTAGCATAGATTCTGCATTAGCATTGTCACACTAGTTTATATGAGTTACCAGTATTATTATGTGTTAAATGCTCACAGTTCAGTACCTTTGAACTATGTGGGTTTTTTTTTTTTCATATATTTCCTTTTTAAAAAATGGCTATCTCTATAGGCTTTCATCTGGTGACTCCTTCAGGTACACTTACAGATGAGAGGTAATAATTGATCACTTTATCCAAAGAAAAGTAATGCATTAGGAGAGAAAACAAGAGATCTGTAAAAGCTTTTAGTGAACGCTTTTATTATGACACTGTAGACATCTATAAGGAACAGCTGCGAGGTTCTGACATAAAATATACTAGGAGATTTGTCTGCAAGGGAACCTCCCCAATGTATTCTCAAAGAACTATCTTCAGATACGCCCCTATGCTAGAACAGCCTTTCTTGCTCTTCTCTTTGGATAAGAAAGATATCAATGGATACCTTACAACCTGCAAAAAATACTACTTTATTTCAACAGCAGCCAAGAAAGCCCACATTTACACAACTAAATGGTTCACCGATGGTACCCGAGTGTAAAATATTGTACTTATCACAGCATCTAAGGGACCAAATTAGAACTGTTCCAAATAAGGCCAGCCAAGAGTTTTGTAAAGAATAACATAATTTTCCATGTGGAGGGTAATTTTATAAAATGGTCCAAAAAGCCAGGAAAGTCACATGGCTGCATATGTTGCACCTATTTTCTAAAGGTTATAACATTACTACTACTACTACAATCATTTCTAAAGCACCACAAGATGTATGCAGTGCTGTACAAACATAGATAGAGACGGTCTCTACATGTGAGAGCTTAAAATCTAATTAAGACAAGACAAAGGATAAGAATAATGGAAAAAGGAAGGTAAGCAGGCACAAGCAAAAAAAAGGGGGTCAGGATCCAAAAGCAACTTTAAAGAGGTAAGCCTTTAACATGGACTTGAAAAGGGACAGAGAAGAAGCCTGACAGATTCAAAGAGTTTGTTCCAGTCATAAGGAACAGCATGGTGAAAGGGCTGAAGTCTGGAGTTGGCAGTGGAAGAAAAGGGCAAAGAGAGAAGCAAGTCAGAAGAAGGGCAGAGTTCACGAGGAGGGGTGTAGGCAGAGAGAAGAGAGGAAAGGTAGAAAGGAGCAGAAGAGTGAATGCACTTATAGGTCAGAAGGAGAAGCTTGAATTGGATATGGAAACGGAAGTGAAGCCAATGAAGTGATTTGAGAAGAGGGGTTATATGAGAATATTGAAGCTGGTAAGAAATTAGTCCCGCAGCAGAGTTCTGAACAGATTGAAGGGGGAGAAAGGTGGCTAAGAGGGAGACCAGCAAAAAGGAGGTTGCAATAATCGAAACAGGAAGCAATTAGGGAGTGGACCAGTGTTTTAATAGTGTGTTCAGAAAGGAAGGGGCAAATTTGGTTAATATTATAGCGAAAGAAACAACAGATTTTAGCTATCTGTTGGATATGTGAAGAGAAGGAAAGGGAGGAGTCAAAGATGACCCCAAGGTTGTGGGTTGAGGAACTAGGAAGCAGAAGGGTGTTATCCATAGAGTCAGAGAGAGGAGGAAGGGGAAGAGAGGTTTAGGGAGAAAAATAAAAAGTTCAGTTTTGGCCATGTTTAAGTTCAGATAGCAATGAGACATCCAGTTGGCGATGTCAGACAGGCAGGCAGAGATGTGAGACTGGAGTGTTAAAGAGAAATTGGGTGTAGAATGCTAGATCTGAGAATAATCAGCATAAAAATGATACTGAAATCCATGGAAGGAGATGAGATCATCAAGGGACTGGGTGTAGAGAAAAAAAAGAAGGCGGCTGAGAACAGATCCCTGGGGTACACTAACTGACATGGAATAGCAGTAGAGGAGGAACCCCCAGAACAAATACTGAAAGAGGGATAGAAGTGATAAGAAGAGAACCAGGACAGGGCAGAGTCCCTAAAAACCAAGAGATGACAATGTGTCAAGGAGAAGACAGTGGTCAACAGTGAAAAAAGCAGCAGAAAGGTCAAGAAGGATGAGGATGGAATAAAGGCCTTTGGATTTAGCCAGAAATATGTCGCTGGAGACTTTGGCAAGTGTCATCTCAGTAAAATGAAAGGAATGAAAACCAGATTGAAGTGGATCCAACAGGGCTAAAGAGGAAAGAAATTCAAGATGACAGAGGACTGCACGCTCAAGAAGTTTAGAAATAAAGGAAGAAGGGAAATGGGTCAATAATTAGGACAACTAGGGTCAAGAGAGTTTCTTAAGGAGAGGTGTGACCATAGCATGCTTGAAGGCTGAAGGGACCGTGGCAATGGAGAGCGAGAGGTTGAGAATATATGAGATGGAAGGGATGATAGAGGAAGAAATGGAACTAAGGAGATGGGTAGGGATAGGATCAGAAGAGCAAGTAGTAAGTTTAGAGGAGCAAGTAGATGAGAGGTTTCCTCATCAGAGATCTTAAATAAGGAAGGAAGGGTAACAGAGATTGAGGGGAAAAGTTGGTAATGAGGTGGGGGAAGAGGGAATGAAGCTGATTTATTAGGGATCTTGTGGATTTTGTCATGGAAATAGTCAGCTAAGGTTTGGGCAGAAAGAGAAGGAGGAGTCAAAGGGGGAGGTGCCTTGAGGAGAGAGTTAAGAGTTGAGAAGAGACAGCTAGGGTCAGTGGAAAGAAAGTTAGTCAGATGGACATAATAGTTTTGGTTGGCAAGAGCTAAGACTGATCGGAATGAGGTGAGCATGAATCTGAAGTGAAGAAAGTCAGAGAGGGAGTGGGATTTGAGCCAAATGCACTCAGCTGAGTGGGCACAGGAGCATAGATAGCGTGTAGTTGAAGATAACTAGGCCTGAGATGATGTGCGTCTTACAAGATAGGGGAAAGTAGAGGCACGCATTTATACCTGCTCTGAGGCAGCTGCAATTGTGTGCATATACTGTATGTGCTGGTAAGATTAGGCACACATGTATATTTTATAAAATCCATACAAAAGTTCCAGTCCCTATTTACTGCCCTCTGAACACCTACGCATATGTAATGGAAACGTACCAAGTTTCTGCACACCTATTTTTGCATGTGCATTCCCCAAGTCAATTTTATTTAAAATAAAATAAAATAAAATAAGCTGTTCGACATGCTCAAATCCTTCATAAATTAACCTCCAAAGAGGCAATTTAAAAATGCATCACGGGGGGTAAAACTGTGTTTTACATGCAGAAAAACCCTCTTTTTTTTATAAATTTGATCTCCTGATATGCCTATAGCCTACAATATATATACATATATTTATATATTTAGCTCATTGGTAGTTTAAGGTGAGTTACATTTTGGTACTGCAGGTATTTATTTCCCTGTCCCCAGAAGGCTTAAAGGGCCAATATTCAGAAGCAGCAGAAGCAGCTAGTGTCGCTAAAGCAGCTAGCCGCCGCCGCCACTGAACATTAGACCCAGATAATCAATGCCGGGGCTATATCCAGGCCCTAGCATAGAATATCTGGGTTGCCCAGATTGCCATGAAACTAACCGCACAGTGGCAATATTTAGCCACCTTACAAAAATTATTTAGGACCCATAGAGAAAATCTACCATACCATAACAGTCTCAACTTCCCAAATTCACACAACGAGCCATCCAGAAAAGAGCAACACTCTCTCTAAGGGAATCTGTTTCCTAAAGCACATTAGGCTTTTGCAGCTAATGTGGTAAAAAAAGTGCAGGTAGCATAGCTTTAGCTGCAAAAGCTGTGTGTTATCTATTGGGAGCGTGCACAGCATTTCCTTAGCAGATAATGCACCAAAATTGCAGAGGGCGTTCCCCGGCAGCACCATAGATGTACATAACGCCATCCATTGAGGTGGCATCATGAGCACCCATGTTATCTGGAAGTTTGACAGTTACCTGCATGCTGTTGATGCCCACAGTAACCGCGCATTGCACACATACCCACTCTATGCCAACATCCTGCCCACTCTTCCAGATAACACGGTTTCTGCAAATAGCGCAAAGAAATCGCTGTGTTATCTGCAATTTCTCTGTGTTATCAGTTAACGCGCCCAGATAGCATGCACTATCTGCCGTGTTAACAGTTAAACCAGCTTAGTAAACCTCTTAAATATTTTTATTGCAGTGGGCCCTAGAATATTCATACACCTAGTCAGAAAACCAAATAAGCCAGATTACTATTGATTCTTACATAGAAACTCCATGCTAACAGATTACCTGGCCTTGGTCACACACTGAGAATATAGCTAGATCCTCACCAAGAATAAAATAAATTAACACAAACTAAAAATAAAATTATTAGACAAAAATTAAATTGAAATCCCAAAAACCCAGACTCTACATGCAATACACCAGAAAGAGCTGTAGATGCCCCTGAACTGTGGAGCATATAAAGATAAAATATGTACACACAGCCCAATATTCAAAGTGGTTTAACTGGTTAGCAGGACCTGCAAGCTAGATAAATCCTGACGAGAGGTATATTCAGCAGCACTAAACCACCAGTGCTGCTTAATATCCCCTCTAAACACTGTGGCATTGTCTGGAGATTTCCAGGACGGACCAAGCATGGGTGAGGGTAGTCCCAGGGCTTGACTGGTTAGCAGCAATTTTCAGTCTGCTAACCAGCTAATTGCCCATATAAAGTCAGGTCATCTCAATAACTGTCCTAACTTTATATGGGTACAGTATCTGGACAGCGGCTGAATATTTTGTCTATCTGGATAGCTGTGTTAGTCAGGGCTTGAAACCAGGTATTCAGTGCCAGAAGATATCAGGTTTATGGCTCTGAATATATGGTTTTACTTATGATCAAGGCAGTCAGACACTTTTAAAACTCTTGAAGGCTAAATATCAGGCCTGTGAGGTCCTAATGCAGACATATTCCAGTCACTGAACTGAAATTTTTACCTTTTGCTGTCTGGCCATTTTATTCTCTAATCATGCTGATCCAAGTCTCTGCTTTTGACGCCTTCTCTTAAATCAACCTCTAGAGTCTCTGGTCCATCTGTCACTTCTCTTCCCTCCTGTCTTCTTCACTTCCTTCCATCTCTGATACTGATGTTTTCCTTTCAGCTCTCTTCCATTTTTTTCTAGCAGCTCAGATTTCATTTCACCTTCTTACTATCCAGTTGGAAAATAAGAACACAAAATATGACATACTGGGTCAGACCAAGGTCCATCAAGCCCAGTATCCTGTTTCCAACAGTGGCTAATCTAGGTCACACATACCTAGCAGTTTCCCCAAAAGACACAGGTTCCACAATGCTTGTATTGGGGCAAGCAGTGGATATCCCAGGTCCCCTTTAATAATGGTTTATGGACCTTTCTTCCAGGAACTTGTCCAAACCTTTTTTAAACCCGACTAAACTAAAAGCTCCGGTAACGAATTCCAGAGTTTGATTACATGTTGACTAAAAAAATATTTTCTATTATTAGTTTTAAATAGGTTACCCTGTAGCTTCATTGCATGTCCTCTAGACTTTCTATATTTTGATGGCCTAAACAATTGATCTATTTTTACTCATTACACTACATTCATTAATTTACAGACCTCTATCATATCTCCCCTCAGCCATCTCTTTTTCCAGGTTGAAGAGACCTAACCTTTTTAACCTTCTCTTCATAGGGGTATCCTTCCATCCCCTTTACCATTTTGGTGGCTCTTCTCTGTACCTTTTCTAATAATGCTATATCCTTTTTAAGATACGGCGACCAGAATTGCACACAATATTCAAGGTGTGGTCGCACCATTGAACTCCAATCTTTATCTTTTAACTATGTCTTCCTACCACTGTTCAAACTTTAATGCAGCCTTCTCACACTCTATCTCTCTCTCTGTTCTTCCCCAGCCAATTATTCCTACTCTCTAACAAACTCTCTCCTTTCTCTTTCTTCTGCTCTCCCTGTATCCAGCATTTCTCCCCTTCTCTCCTGCCCTGTCTTGTCTCCCCCTCTCACCATCTAGCGCCTCTCCCCTCTTTCTCATCCTATCTCCTACATGTCCAGCATCCTCTCTCTCTCTCTCCTATCCCATGTCCAGAATCTGCCCTCCATTACTACCCAGTGCCCAGCCTCTGCCCTCCATCCCTACCCAGTGCCCAGCCTCTATTCACTATCCCCATACCCCCATCCCATGTTGAATCTGCCTTTCTTACCCCATTACCCTTACCCTATGTCCAGCCTCTGCTATCCACACCTTCAACTCATGTCCATCTGCTCTGCAGCCCTCTTGCTGCCATCCCTTGTCCACTATTTGCCCTCAAGCCCCTTATGACCCCTACTCCATGTCCAGCATCTGCCCTCTGCTCCTCCACTTCCCCATTCTATATGCACTATCTGCCCTCCTTTATGTCCTCACCCATGTCCAGCCTCTAGTCTGAACCTCATGTCCAACATCTGCCCTCCATCTCTCTACCCTACTTTGTATCCACCATGTGCCCTCTATCCTCTTATTCCATGACGCTATATCTGATATCTACCCCTCCAATCTATGTCCAGCATCTGCCCTCCACCACCTGCCATTGTCCTGCATCTCCTTTCCAACTATTTTCCCATCCCCCTCTTGTTCTGCATCTCCCTTCCAGCCATTGCCCCCCATCCCCCTTCATATCCCAAATCCCCCTTCCAGCCATTCTCACCCTCCCCTCTCCCCCCCCCCCCCCCGGTCATTATCCTCTCCGCTTCCGCTGCTGCTGCTGCTTTCCCATTGTCTGCAGTGGCAGCTCAGGCCTCAGATTTGAAACACACACACCAAAAAAAAAAAAAGTGTGGGTCTTTGCACTTGAAAGGACTGCAAATGCTTGCCTCCTCTGATGCATTTCATTGTGTCACAGGGGGGTAGGCATTTTGTAACCCATGTGTTGGAAATTAATAAATAATTATTGGGCTCAGGGATCATGGGTGGAGGCAGTCAGTGCAGTACAATTTGGGGGTTTTCTCTCCCCAGTAAAACTGCCTGATTGTGGCTGAGTGCTGCTGCAAATGTCAGGCAGGCTAGGCAGGGCAATTTTGGGGCTTTGCTGTAAATGAGACTGTCCAATGCCATTGCGGTCCCGATTCTAGAAAAGAGCAGCAGTTTAAAAAAAAGAAAAGCTGAGAAGTAGTGCTGAGTCGTGGGGTACCCGCAGCCGAACTCATGCCAGCTTTCCTTGGCTTTTTTTTAAATTGCTGCTGCTCTTTTTGGTGCAATCAAGACCCCAATGGCACTGGACAGTCCCAATTGCAGCAAAGCCCTAAAACGGCCCTGCTCAGCCTGCCCGATGTTTCCAGCAGCACTCAGCCACGATCAGGCAGTTTTACTGGGGGGGCGGGGGGACCCAGACATTACTGCCTCTGACTGACTGAGTCCCAAGCCTGTCCTCAGACTGTCTCCGTCCACGATCTTGGCCTCCAGCAATTATTTATTTAATAATTTCTAATGCATGGGATACAAAATGTCCGCACCCTGTGACGCAATGTTTTGCGTCAGCGGGGGGCCGGGCATTTGCAGTTCTTCCAAGCAGAGTCATATTGACCATTACCTTTTTTTTAATATTTCAAGTCTGAAGCCCGCCACCTCCACTGCTGCAAACGCAGGAAAGGCGGCGACGGACTGCCATCGGGGTTATCATTTGGATTTTTCTGTTTTTTAGGCAGCATGATATGGCTGCCATTGGCCTGTTTTGGGGGCATTTTTTTCCTAAAATTTGCCACCTTAGGCAGCCACGTCACCCTGTTAATGATAGAACCACCCTTGTCTAACAGGTAAAAGTTAACTCCTCCATCCCAGGGGACAGTTTGCTCAAATAGGTGTCTCAAAAAGACATTTATGATATAATGCTTTCAAATGTTAGTACTACTAAATATAGCACAATGGGGTCCTATTACTAAAGGTACATTAATGACGTTATTGTACTTCAAGTGTCATTGCGCCCATAGAAATAAAAGGCTGTGGGCACTTAACATGGATTAACTTCATTAACGTACGTTAAAACCTTTAGTATAAGGTCCTCTATGTATCCTTCAAAGAACAAAATAACTTTGTTCAATTTCTGTTTCCATAATCCGAGCTCCTCCTTTGGGGTACACATATATATTCCTCCTGGATCTATTAGAAAACCATATATCTATACTAGCCAGAGAATTAAATACAAAAGAGGATACAGCACTACCAGAAATGGAACAAGCATTTTTGGTATATTAGAAGCCTCAGAGAATGAGCATACAAACTGTAAAGTTATCCTGTCATTTAGAGCAGCACCATCATAGATCACAATTTAACTTCGACAACATTTTACTCAGTTGTGTTGACATGCCCACAGTCTCCCCACATTCATCAATAGACTAGCATATTTCTGAGTGATACAGTTCACAGGAAAATGTTGCATATGTCATAAATTCTCTGCAAAAAATAAAAAAGCAAGCATTTACAATCAACTACAATAAACTATGTAGAGATTTTGTGTTACTTTTGTATCAGTATTACGTAAATGAATTAATCTTATGCCCACTTTCAAAATACAGTCACTCATAGACATATAAAATCTAACACAAAACACACATTCATGCTTTTATAGAACAATTAAAAAAATATCTAGGAAAAAATATTGAAGCAGAATACAAAAGTTTTCAAAAGTTTTTCATGGTTTGTGCCTGAGTGGGAGGGGTCATTGATTAATCGTGCACAAAATCTAGAAGGGAAGAGGTGACACTGCATAGATGTGTGGCAAGGCACCATCACCAAGGTCCCTGTTGCTCTTAGCAATGGTGTTCGGGGTAAGTAGTCCTCACCTTTCTTCTCTCCTTTATTATGGCAGGTTGGAAGGGGTATACAAAGGGCTGGGGTACAAGTAGAAGAGGGTTTTGAATTTGAAAAATGTTGCCAGAGTGTCTCCTGGTTGGTTCCCACGATGATCTTGGGTGAGGGTGATGCCTTCTTTGACTCTTCCCATTTTGGGAAATAACCATCCGCCCACCCTTGTTTTCAGTGCCAGTGTACAAGCTTGGCTTTTTGACAAGGCCTTTGCAGAGATTACCATTGAAAATGGATGGCATAGAGGTTATTTAGGAATATTTGTGCAACTATGAGGGTCATTATAGAAGCCCTATTTGTTCTTTGGATGTCTGAAAATGGGCACACGGACATCCAAAGCATGGAGATCTCCCCAGAGCCATTTTAAACAACCAGTTTGGAGATGTCCTCAGTGTGAGGATGAATGGGGCTTGGTAGAGGCATGTCAGAGGCAGTCTTCCAAACTTTGACATGTGCAACTGATTTCAGAAATGACTAGCACTTCACCGCTAGCATCCAAGTCTGTACCTGCTGAAAGCAGGCATAGGCATTGGCAAAGTGCTCATTTAGCCAGTAAAACTGCTGGAGGGTGTAAAAGAAATGGTATTCTAATATCCCCTGCACTGTTCGCAACCGGAAAAGGAAGTGATTGGAAATGGAAGAACATGCTTCCAAGCATCTAAGCTTGCAGAATGACAGGCTGGGATGCATCCACAGTTTAGAATATCATTTCAGGGACATCCATGTAGCTGTGACCCTAGGACATCTATTCTGGAGACCTCTACGTTTCCATAATGATCTCTTACCTTAAACTTACCAGCCATTTCTTGGGACATTTTGACTTGGATGTCACAGATAGAACATAGATATAGAAACATAGAAACAGTGGAGTGGAGGAGTAGCCTAGTGGTTGAGGCAAGGTACTTCAGGCCAGAAGGTCAGGGGTTCAAATCCCACTAGAGGACAGCAACCTTGGGCCGGAAGGACTGGGGTTTCTAGTCCCACAGGTGCTCCTTGTGGTCTTGGGCAAGCCACTTAACCCTCCATAGCCCATGTTCCCTGTAAAATAGTTATCTCCAAGTTATAATGCCCTGTTCAATGTAATTTCAGTTTGTTCAATGTAAACCACACTGATGCAGAATAGCACGGTATATAAGAGAATGTAAATAAATAAATGACAACAGAAAAAGACCACATGGCCTATCTAGTCTGTCCTTCCATATCAATCACTACAACAATCCCCTTTTTTCCTTTCTGAAATGCCCCTTCATGTGTATACAGTGTTAGATATTTTCACAACAACCTGGATAAGAATATCATGGTGTATTTTTCAATTAGCGTAATATGAAATCATGGTAAATAAAATAATAACTAGGGCTTATTTTTATGTTTATCTTAATGAGTACTTACTGTATTACAAACCTGCAAGATTATGTTCTTCCCATAAAGGATATTTAACCTTACTGGCACTATCTGCTATTCTTGTAGAATGTACAAAAGAAAAGTACTGCAGTAAATATAATGGGGCTGTTAATCAAAGATTAAATTGACATCTACTTAAACTAGAAAAAAACACCTTAGAGATTTCAGAGATTTATATAGCCTTGCAGTGCTTTAATAATTGCCCATAAAAGGTCAAAAAAATTCTCAACATTAAACTGAATAAATAATATAATTATTAGCTTATATTAAACATTGTAAATGTTTACGAAGCCACACTAAGCATTTAGCATGGGTCCAAGCTAATGGTTAACATGTGGTTAAAAACTGCCATTCAGTAACAACCCATGCTAACTGCTTACCATGGGTTAAGATAGGATTAGCACAGGTTATGGGAAGAGATGGTATATGGCTGACAATGATAACTAGTACGTGGTACATTACCACAAGCTACCTGTTAGGGCTGCTGATACCGTGGGTGTGCTTAAAGTCACGTCAAGAGAAATACAGATGTAATACCAGCAGTTAGGTAGAGTGGTGACTGCTCACAGCAAATGTCCAACCCCCCCCCCCCCCCGACTTGTGGCCAAGGCCCCCTGATCTGCAGGAATTACCTGGGAGTAACTATGGTAATATAGTAGACAGAGGTAGGAATGGTCCCCCTCCACCCATGCCCCATAGCCACTAGGGGGTCAAAATGAACTGGCAGCTATTACATCTAGCAGTAGTCTCATGGTACTAACACTAGGGTTCAATCTGCCATATAAGGAACAATTGCCCTTATATGGCAGATTGAACCATAGTAGTGGTACCAAGAGACTAGCACTAGGAGGTCATAGCTGCCATTTTGAAATCTAGTGGTTACAGGAAAGGAGTGGATAAGAACCATTCCTACCCTCAAGTTGGGAGGGGGGGTTGCTCCAGGTAGGGGGTCTGTTGATCTTCACCTTCTCTTCGATTCCCTATCCTCGCTTGGATTCAGGAACTATGTTCTGTCCTGGTGGTCTTATCTTTCCCATCGCACTTTTAGTGTATGTTCTAGCAGTTTCTCCTCTACTGCCATCCCGCTTTCAGTTGAAGTACCTCAGGGCTCTGTCTGGATACCTCTCCTTTTGCTTTTTCTACACTCGGTCCCTTGGTGCACTTATTTCCTCCCATGGTTTTCAGTACCATCTTTATGCTGACGACTCTCATATCTACCTTTCTGTGCCTGAAATCTCTCCAGGAATCCAGGCCCAGATCTCTGCATGCTTATCTGATATTCCTGCCTGGATGTTTCACCGCCATCTGAAACTGAATATGGCCAAAACTGAGCTCCTTATCTTTCCCTCTAAACCCAACTCCCCCCTTCCTTCCTTCTCTATTTCTGCGAATAACACTACACCCCTCCCTGTTTCCATAGCTCACCACCTTGGGGTCATCTTTGACTCTCTCTTTCTCTGCACGCATCCAACAGATAACTAAAACCTGTCCCTTCTTTCTCTATTACATTGGCAAAATGTGTCCCTTCCTTTCTATTGCAATTTCCTCCTTGCTATTCTCCCCTTCAGTCTGTTCAAAACTCAGCTGCGTGGCTCATTCTCCACCAGCCTTGATATGCTTATATAACCGCTCTTCTCAAGTTGCTTCACTGGCTCTATATCTGTTTCCGTATCCAAATATCTCCTACTGACCTGTAAGTGCACTCATTCTGCTGCTCCTCACTACCTTTCCTCTCTTATCTCTCCCTACACTCATCCTTGGGAGCTCCATTCCTCTGGCAGATCCCTTCTATCTGTGCCTTTCTCTTGTACTACCAACTCCAGACTTCCATCTTTCCACCTCACTGCTCCTTATGCCTGGACAAACTACCCGAGTTTGTACATCAGGCTTCATCTCTGGGCTTTTTCAAATTCAGGCTGAAAACTTGCCTCTTCGAGGCCACTTTTGGATCTTACCATTCCCCTAGATATGTCCATGTCCTCAGCTGTTGTGTTGTCTGTCTTGACTAGATTGTAAGTTTTGATGAGCAGGGACCATCTTTTGCATGTGTCTTTACAGCACCATGTATGCCTTGTAGCACTATATAAATGGTACGTAGTAGTAGTAGGGGGATGGTCCTGTTTGGGGGGCTGTTGGGTGGGTTTCCATTGGTGGTGCTCCTGTTGGTGGGGGGATTGGAGGAGGGATCTGTTCAAGGGCCATTGGATCGGGAAAGGGAGTCTGAGGGATCAGATTAGTGTAGGGGGCTTCTCCTTGTGGTGTTTGGGGGGGATTTTCTTTGGATACTGCTGGGGCCTGTGTTACTTGTACTAGTTGATATCATAGTTGCACCTGCACTATTTGACAATGTATGTAATACGGCTTACTGCACAGGCTTCGTACTTACCACATGGGTCCAAACTACATGCATGGGCCACATTACCACAAGACCTCACATTATATAAGGTGTGGTAAATACAAAATATTTCCATATTTTAGTAAATAAGGAGTGGAGGAGTGGCCTAGTGGTTGGGGCAAGGTACTTCAGGTTGGAAGATCAGGGGTTCAAATCCCACTAGAGGACAGCAACCTTGGGCCGGAAGGACTGGGGTTTCTAGTCCCACAGGTGCTCCTTGTGGTCTTGGGCAAGCCACTTAACCCTCCATAGCCCATGTTCCCTGTAAAATAGTTATCTCCAAGTTATAATGCCCTGTTCAATGTAATTTCAGTTTGTTTAATGTAAACCACACTGATGCAGAATAGTGCGGTATATAAGAGAATGTAAATAAATAAATATGCCCCTCTGTGTCACTAAGGTATCTCCAACATGGTGTATCAACATTATATTAAATGTTATCCATTCCTCGTGTTTCTTTTAGTAGAACTCTGGGGGTGGGGAGGGGCGGTAATTTTAAAACCACTATTTGTGCTTTGGATGTCTGAGAACAGGCACACAGACATTTGAATTACAGAGACACCTCTGCAGCCATTTCAGAAAATGGTTACAGAGACAACTCTGGTGTGGGGATGTTCATCTAAGCAGGGAGCATGATGGGGGCCTTTCCAAGGCTTTCCAAAGACCTTAGATGTGCACGCCTAATTACATAAATGGCTAGCATATTTCCACTCTCATCCAAGTTTATTCCTGTTCCAGGGCATGAATAGGTATCTGAAAAGTGCTTGTTATTGCCAGTAAAACATCCAGAGGGTCTAGAGGAGATGGTATTCTAATATCACCAATACTGTCTACAATCGTAAAGATAATTGGTAGATATTAGGGAGGCCTGCTTTGTGGTTGTCACACTGCCAAACATCTCCATTAGCAGGGTGACAGGCTGGGACATCTATGTAGATATCCTTGATGGCGCCCATATCAGGTACATCCATGTTCCTGAAATCGTGCCTGAACATGAACGTACCCAGCCTTTTTTGAATCATTTTCACCTGGACATCCCAGAATGCACTTGGACATCATTTCTAAAATATACCTTCACATGCTTTAAGGTACAAGTATGAAACAAAAACTGTGAAGAAGTTGGGAGTTGAAGTATTAGAAACCAAAATGTGGCAGCCTGTTGAGGATTTTTTGCAGATGGTTTCTTCACATTGATCCAGAGGGGCTAGTGTGATAAGATCTCAGTTTATTACGTGTTTTGGGCTCATTACCCTTAACCTTTTTTCCCCTCTTTTTCTTAACTTCAGCTTGTGCCATCCCCTCATGTATTTTCCATTATAATTTTTAGGGTTTTTTCTGTATATTGTAATATGAAACACTGAGCTGATACTTTAAGTATTAATCTGGCTTTTTTGTTGTAATTGGTGATAATGTATTGTTATCAGTAGTATATGTATATTTCCTATTTGAAATAAAGAGTGAACTTCAATCCAGTTCTTCCAATATGTACCTTCTCTTAATGTTAGTACTTTACCCAAAACCATATTTCAATTGTATAAACATATTTCATTCTTTAATTCATACAGTTCAACAATGCTAAGATTGAAAAATCCACTTTTGCTTTAACTTTAAAAGAATTTTTTTATGATCACCTCCTCTGCTGATCTTAGGAACATAGCCAGTAATAAAGCAACAAAGTGCAGAATTCACCTGTGAATTCTAAGCAATGGAAGGCCAAAGGTGCCTCTAATCATCTTTTCTAAAAACAGTGGTGGTGCTTCACTATTCTAAGTCTAGTCTTATGGTTTTACCTATTTACATTTTATTACACAGATACATCATGGAGTAAATGACAAAATCTGAAGAACAAGTGCTCATATGCCTAATTTGAAGGGTTAGTGAATTGTTTCAATTGCACAGTGAATTCATCATACTAAACGGTCCAGTTCTATGTCCTGGTCAGAGGAAGGGGCTCCCTCCCATACTGTTGGTTCCATAGAGCTTATTTTTGGGGAATCCACTACCCCCTCGCTTTGGTTCCATGGTGTTTCCCTCCTCGCCCCCCCCCCCCCATCCCAGGGATCCTGTGTGTGTTCTCCTTCTCCTAACCTGGGGCTTTTTCCCCTGTGAGGGGACATATACTCTGTCACATACCTCCCCCCTTCAGAAAGACCCTCAGAGTTCCATTCGCTGTTCTGGTGATGCTTCAGAAAGGTCTCCCCCCTCTTGAGACAGATAGTCAGCGCTGATATATTGTTTCCCTGTGCTATGCTCCACTGAAACATTATACACCTTGTCATGATGCGGGCACTAATAAAGTTGGTTTTAAGAAAAGAAATCCTGTTTTAGAAGAACTAGATGTGCAGTTACCTCCAGGCACAGCTAGAGGGAGCAGGAACAGACATACTGGTCTTAATGAACCTAATCTCACTGATGACCTGCAGCTAAAAGGGAACCAGGAAGTCAGCAGTAACGGTTCACTTTATAAGCCAGAGCAGAATGCTTCTGGACAGGAGTGGCATAAGGAGTGGCATAAGCAGAGGAAGCAGTGGACACAGCAGGAGCTGAGGAAGGAGGAGAAAGAGGAAGAAGGAACTGGAGCTGGACTAGAAGGAGAAACAGCAGAGGAGCCTGGAGGCTATCAAGGACATAAGCCTGATTGCTGTGGAAGAAGCCAAGCTGGAAGCTGGAGGAGAAACAGACTTCACAAGGTGGGAAGCCAGAAAGCCCAAACTGGACCTGTTGTGCAAGGGGAGTTTGGTGGAAGTTGCTCCAAGGTGAGAGGCTCTGCCACGCCTAGTTCCTATACTCTGCCTGTTTGTGACATAGAGAGAAGAAAGCTAAGAACCAGAGAGGGAGGTTCTGACAGAAGCTTATCTCTAGAGGATCATTGCCCAGTTTCACCTATTCAGAGGGAAAAGCAGTTTTATAAGCAACGGAAGTTTTTACTCAGTGAGCCCAGGTATGAGGCATTGAACATTAACTGTAATGATTGTACTGCTAAAAGCTATGCTAAAAGAAGGATTCCTCCTAAGGGAAACAAGAGTGCAGATTGGTTCACTAAACTACCGTCAGCCTTAAGAGTCCCTGGTTATGTGAAGCCAAACTCCCAAGTGGTAGATTACCATGCTGAAATAGACAGGGACAGTGGAAGCCCTTTGAATCAGTATAGGGGAGAGGATTTGATGGAAGTGGATTCTCCCAGCACTATTCCCTCACCTTTGCCTGAGGAAATGGAATGTGATTGGTGCACTGCCTATGCTCCAAAGTGTGTATGCTCCACAGAAGAATAAATGAAGTATAAGTTGATGTTTATTATACTGAATATTACTTTGAAGAAAACCTGCTTTAAACTGTGAAGTAACAGTTAACTAGCCAGTGAATATTGGTACCTTTTGAAACAAAGGACTGTTTCTGTTATCTAAAATATCTCTTAGTTGAACCTTGCTTTAAACGGGGAATAAAAGCCTTTATTACCCTACACTTGGACTCTTTGTTCTTTAACAGCGCTACCTAGTGGCGTATAATCTTTGTGTCACCGGCAACCGGGTGACAACCTGCAAGGAGAAATATCAGTTCTTAGAACCACTCCGAAGCCCACCCCAGATGTATCCATCTGCAGAATGAGCTCCTCCTGGAAGTTGATATTTCTCTGGACTGGTTTAGAGCAGAGGGACTGTTTCGGTGCAAAGAAGGCCTGCTCAGCCTCCAGTCCCCACCTTACTTTATTAGGGGATTTTTCCTATAACATATCCGTAAAGTGGGCCACTATTTCTGTGAAATGGGAGATACATTTCTGATAATACCCAACCACCTCCAAAAAGGAGCTCACTTGTTTCTTAGTTTGTGGGAAAGCTTTCTCCCTAATGGCTGACCATTGGTCTAACCCAGCTATCCCCCATGCTCCTACTCTTGCCACCTTGCTGGGCAGACTAGATGGACCATGCTGGTCTTTATCTGCCATCATATACTTTGTTACTATGTTAGATACTGCACTTCCTGGTGTCCTAGGGTTAGCAGTGAGTCCAGCCCACCTTAAGGACTCGCATACTTTTCTGAGATGCTGCACATGAGCCGTCAGGTTTCAGAATAAATTACCATGTCATCAAGGTAGGCATTGGCATATCCCTGAGTTGGCTTCAGAACTTTATTTATAATTCTCAAAAATGTTTCAGGTGCTCCGTGTAACCCAAACGGTAACACTGTGAAATGAAATGGCCACAGAGGGGTGCTAAAAGCTGTCTTTTCTCTGGAGGATTTATTGAGGGGTCTCTGCCAATAGCCTTTAGTTAGATCAATGGTAGATATGTACTTAGCCCTCCCCAGCTGTTCTATCAAGTCCTCAATACTAGGCCCCGGTATACATCAAACTGGGATGTAGCATTAACCTGGTAAAAATCAATACACAACTGGATGGAACCATCCAGCTTGGGCACTAGGATGATGGGGTTAGACCAGGGGTGGGCAAACTTTTTGACTCGAGGGCCGCAATGGGTTCATATATTGGACCCGGGGGCCGGACCAAGAGTAGATGGACGGTGTGTATGTGTGAATTGATATAAATTAAATTTAAATTTGTAACATTAAATGTTTAGATTAATTTAAGGTAGAAAAGCATAAAAAGAGTTATTTTACAAAACATTTATGCAATGTATTTCTTTCATAAAATATACCTTCAATTTTAGTGGGAACAGTGTTGTTGGTCTCCCTTTTTTGTTAAGGCATCAAAGTCAGGAGATAGCTTTGTTGTTGCAATTCGCAGAATAGATCTGAGGTGTTGGTCAGTTAACTGGGATCTGTGACGGGATTTATTGATCATGACGCTGAACGTCTGCTCACACACGTAGGTCGAGCCAAACAAGGCCAGAATCTTCTGTGCCATCCCCCGGAGGTTTGGAAAACAGTCATCTTTAAGTGAGGCATAGAACTCTTTTAGTGGAAGAGAGTGGAAGTTCTCCTTTAAGATTGCATCAGATTGAACATTGATTAGTTCCAATTGCACTTCTTGTGGTGCTGTTTCTGGGTCTTGTGACAAGGGACAGGCCACCAGCTGAAGTGATTTTTCAATTTTTTCCAAATCTGAAAACCGACGGCAGAATTCTTCATGCAGGTCATTCAGTGATTTGCTATATTTATTCACATTTTGGATGGCCTTTTCCTGTGTGCCTAGTGTGGGAAAATGAGAGAAGTTTTTCTTTGAAATTTGCCTAGAAAAAAAAGTCAACTTGGCTTTGAAGGCATTTACATTACTATACATGTCGTGAATATACAGGTCTTTTCCCTGTAGCTTGACGTTAAGCTCATTCATGTGAGAAAAAATGTCAACAGCAAACGCAAAGTCACACAGCCAATTCTTGTCGCTCAGCTCTGGAAAATCATCAGACTTCCCCTTTAACTCCAAAAATGTATCAATCGCTTCTTTAAGATCCCACACTCGTTTAAACACTTTGCCCAAACTCAACCAGCGGACATGAGAGTGGTAAAGCAAGTCTTGGTGGTCTGCGTCGGTTTCCTCCAGAAATGCAATGAACTGACGGTGCTGAAGTCCCTTTGCTCGTATGCAGTTAACAAGCTTTATAACTGGATTCACAACATGACTAAGCTGTAATACAGATTTACACAAAGATTCTTGGTGTATGATGCAGTGGAGAAAAATAACTTTTTGCTCAGGGTTTTCCTCTTTCACTTTATCCTGAATTCTTTTCAGCAATCCCACATTTTTTCCAGTTAAATTTGGAGATCCATCCGTAGTGACATTAGCAAGTTTACTCCAAGGTAGCTTCATACTCTCGATGACAGCAGACACCCGGTCATACAAATCTTCTCCCCGTGTTTTTTCCTTTAAGTGGCTCCATGGCCAAAAACTCCTCTGTTATTTCAAAACTGTCGCTAATCCCTCGGATAAAAATTAAGAGCTGAGCTGTGTCTTTTATGTCTGTACTTTCGTCCAGTGCTAGCGAATATAATTTAAAGGACTCTGCAATATTATTTAACTTGTTTGTTATGTCTTCATCAATCAGTTCCACACGACGAGTCACTGTCCTGCGTGATAAACTGAGTTTTTCAAACTTGTCTTTGCTCTCTGGACACAAAAGACCTGCGGTCTCTATCATGCATTCTTTCAAAAACTCTCCTTCAGAGAGGGGTTTACTAGCTTTTGCTAATTTGAATGAGAGCATAAAACTTGCTTTGGTACTTGACTCTTGAATCGCAGTTTGTCTGTGAAATAAATTTTGCTGAGCCTGTAATTTAGCCATCAACCTCCGAGCTGTAGACCCCCGTTCTTGGGGCGACTGCTTGCTAGCATAGTTAGCATGCTTCGTGGCAAAATGACGGCTGATATTATATTCTTTGAAAACCGCAACAGTTTCCTGGCATATGAGACATACAGCCATTGATCGGACTTCCGTAAAAAAATATTTTGCTATCCATTCCTTATTAAACACTCTGCATTCACTGTCCACTTTTCTTTTCTTTGCCCCACTCATTTTGGGATTCTGCACTACACTAGCCGGCCATCGCGAGATTACGCTGCATCCTCTAGAAAGTGAGGTGAATAAATGAATAAATTAGCTAGCGCTCCGCGGGCCGGATTAAAAGGTCCCACGGGCCGTAGTTTGCCCATTCCTGGGTTAGACCATTTGCTATTAAACTCCTTGATTATACCCAATTTCAGCATTTCCTCTACCTCTTTCTCCACTTCCTGTCTTTTTGCCTGAGGCAACAGGTAGGGCCTTTGCCTTTCTATCATCTCTGCCTCAGTGATAATTTGGTGAGTCCCAATATATTTAATCCTGGAAGTGGAGAAAACACATACAAAAACTAAAATATCAGGCAATAGCTATGTACCTGAGCTCATTGGGTCAGTGTTAGAGCCTCCCCTATAGACACAGTAGACTCTCTCCCTTGGCCTAGGTAGCATCAGGTCACAAATCCTCATTTTCTTCTAGGACTTCAGCCCCTGGCATACCCATGGCTTCAACATATTGATGTGGAAGGTATGAACCCATCCCCTGTTCTGGGGCACTTCATAATCAACTAGACCTAATTTCCTACGAATCACAAATCAGCCTTTCCACTGTGCCAGTACTTTGTTACTGGAAGTAGGAATTAAAACTAGTATTTTGTCCTCTACTTTAAAGGTCCTTTCCTGAGCTTTCCTAATAAAATATAGTTTCTGCTTCTGCTGACTCTCCTTTAAATTCTCGAGAGCCAGGGTTAAGGAGGTCAGCCTTTGCTTGTTGGACATATACTGTCAACAAACCTAGATTCCTCTCCATTTCTACCCAGGTATCCTTAACTATATCCATCAAGCCTCGGGGTAGTCTGCTCATCAGTTCAAAAGGGAGAAACCCAAATATGCCTGCAGGACCTCTCAATAGGCAAATAAAAGAAATGTCACTACATGCTCCCATCCCTTAGTATTCTCGACCACACACTTTCTCAGCATCTGTACTAGGGTCTGATTAAACCATTCCACCAGATTGTCAGTCTGGGGATGATATACAGCCATTCTTATGTGTCATATCCTAAGCATCTTCTAAACTGTGTCTAGATGCTTGGATAAAAAATTGGTCCTCCTATTAATTAACAGCTCCCTCGAGAAACCTACTTGACAAAAGATTTTTAGTAATTCCCTCCCTATCATGGTGACATTTGTATTTCATAGTGGCACTGCCCAGAGGTACCTAGTTGCATAATCAACCAGTAAATGCTGAAATCCACTCAAGCTCTTGTCCAGGGGCCCCGCAATAACCACCGCTACACAATCCAAGAAGTATTCTATGGCTGGTATCAGTATGAGAGGGCTTTTCTTAGATAAGGTCTTAGACGTTTCCTTACACATAGGACAGTTTAGCGGAACTCTTTCGCCTCCTGGTAGATATTTGTCCAAAGGAACCACTGAAGTATCCTTTCTACCACACCATTTATTTATTTATTTACATTTCTTATATACCGCACTATTCGGCATCAGCGCGGTTCACAGAGAACAATATAAAAAACCAGAACAACAAGCTGTTCGGTGTTACATATAACAGGAGCATAAACTTGGAAAACATGGGAGAACTATCTACATGGAGTATATGATCTGATAACTAGATAACATACTCAAACTATTTACACAAATTAGCAAGAATGTTAGTAAGAATGAGAAAGCTGTGGTTGCGTTTGCGGTGGGACTGTAAGTTTCATTTTATGTTGGGTAGTATTTGATGAATAGGTTGAATTTGAGGGCCCATGTTCCCCTAGGTGCCCTGCCAATGGATGGCTATATGCCATGGTTAAGAGCTTTTCTTAAAGACCTTAGGTATCATTAACTGGTTTTGCTTTCCCTTTCCCTCCCAGGGATCCCCTATTACAGCAAATTGTTTTCTTTATATAATACAGGTATGAGGGTTCTTCTCCTTCTCCCCAACCCTTAGTACCCCACTTTACCACAATATTCCTGCCGGGTCGGATCTTTGGCCTATTCCCCAGGAAAATCCTTCATCTGCACCTCTTCCCCTAGGGCTTCACCTGACTCCAGGGGGTAGTTGCCCTTTCCACTTCTCCCTTTTCCTGTGGGCCTCACCCATCCAGGATTTCCCAGACTCCCAGACCACCTCTGGAGCTGCAAAGGGAAACAGCTCTCCAAGGGTTACCTTGGGTTCACCATCTTTAATGTAGGAATGTGTAATGCAATGTGTGCCTTCAAGTCAGTCCTGACTCCTGATGACCCAGAAGCTCCTGGGTTTTCTTGGCAGTGGCACTGAAAGTAGATTGCCTCGGAAGAAAGGCCTGGCAATGTAGGGTTAAGTGACTTGCCCAAAGCCACAAGGAGTGCTAGTGGGAATCGAACCCTGGTTGCTTTGTTACCAAACCAGTGTTCTAACCACTAGGCTGCTCCTCCACTCCTGTAGGAATGTGTACGGGTCAAAATTAAGGCCAGCTTGGGATCCACCTTTTCTGCCATTCCCTTCCAATCCTACCAAGGGAAAAGGTAGCTTTCAACTATGGCAATGGACAGTGGTTGGTTTATCCCATCCCAGGTGGCCATTACATCAGAGAACGCCTTCCTCCTGACATCTCCGTGGATACAGCACACATGTACTGGCCACCTTATATGTGCCCTGACCCTTCCAATATGTATGCATTGAGCCAAGGCACCTGTCATATCTATCAGTGTCTCTATATCCACCCCCTCAATATGAACGCCCTTTCTTAAGGCACCCAGCTTCTGGTAAACCCAATGGTTAAGCCCAGTGGTGGGATTCAAAAATCTTAGGAACTGGTTCTGTATCATCACCCCTATGTCTCCTTATACCCCCCATATTACCAGCATGGCCTCTGTCTCCCTATGTCTTCCCTCCCATATCCAGCATCACCCCTTTGTCGTTGTGGCCCCCCCCCCACACCTTCAGCCCTTTCTAAAACAAGTGTTTGTGTGCCTCCCTGCTTGACCACCCTGTCCCACCCTCTTTGACTCATACCTGTCACAGCCTTCATGTTGGGTTCAGGATATAGCAAATCACACTTTCAGGTGGCCATCTCATGTCCAATCCAGCTCATTGTCCCCCGCCAGTAACAAAAATAATACAGACACAGGGCCTTTCTAATACAATTATGCACTGGCCTCTAAGTTCCTGCCAGCCCTCCTTGTCCTGCCTCCTCTGACTGACATGCGTCAAAGAGAGATGGACAGGGAGGGCTGGCAGAGTCTTAGAGAGGTATGTGTGCATGCATCTAAGACCCTGCTGATCTTCCTTGTCCTGCCTCCTCTGACATGCATCTGAGAGGAGGGACAGGGAGGCTGGTCGCTATGGTCTTAAAAGCAGGCGTGCATTTGTAACACAAAGGCCCTGCACCTGTATGTACTTTTGTTACTGGAGGTGGACAACGTGCTGAATTTTACAGGAGGTGGCCTCCCGAAAGCGCGATTTACTCCGTCTCAAACCCAACATGCAGCCATGACCCCAAATGAAGATTTTATGACCCCATTTGGGGTCATGACCCACAGTTTGGGAAATGCTGGCCTATAGGGACCAGTTCAGCGAACTCGGGAAATTCTAGTAACAGGTTTGTGCGAACCAGCTGAATCCCATCATTGGTATGGCCTAATCCCATCCTTGAAAAGGAGAAGTCCGTTTTGGGACATTCCTGTTTGAAATGTCTTTCCACCTCACAGGGGAAGCATTTGAGGGCTCCTCTGGTTTCCTGTTTTGGCCAGTGTTGCAGGATACCCCAACCCCTTTGGACTAGTCAGCCCCTTTTCCTTATGCCCCAGTTTTGTTTTTTCCCTGTGATTTCCTGTGACCAGTTTAGGATCTCTTTCCTTAGCATCAAATCTTTTTTTAGCTAATAAAATGGTTTCATTAATAGTCCCCGGGCCTTGTCGGGAAGCCCAGGCTTTCGCTGCAGACAGGACAATATTCGAAAATTGCTCCAAAACCACTTTCTGGACAAGTTCTTGTTTGGTAGCTGATTCAGGCTCTAGCCAACGTGTGGCCAAGTCAGTCAATTGATAGGCAATGGCCTTTGGGTGATCGCCTTCCTGGAACACCTGAGCTTAGAACCCCTTTCTATAGTTCTTGGAGCTCAACCCCAGTCTACCTTAGATGTTTCTTTTCACATCAGCATAATCCAGGGCTTTTGCATTCTTCAAGGACTGGTAGGCAGACTGTGCCTCCCCCATTAGATAGGACGCAAAACGAATAGCCCATTGTTCAACCGGCCACCCTACTGATAAAGCCACTTGTTCAAAAAACACCAAATCAGCAGCAGGGTCATCATCTGGTCCTATCTCAGTTAATAAGAATCCCTTCCCTCAAATGCCTGCACTGGCAGTATCATATCCAGACTCCTTCCCTCCTTTGTACTGGTGGAAGTCCCTCGCTGCTGTAGTCCCAAGGTAAGTTTCTGAAGTTCACGGGTCTGAACTTCCAGTAGCTGATATAGAGGTTGCTGAAGTTGTGCCTGCTGTTCCAAAATCCTTATGATGCACAAGTCAAAAACTTCCTGCTGGGCCTTCTGCTGCTCCGTCATTCACTTTAAGAACTCGGCTGGATTCATGTTCCTAAAATAGAAGAGAAGACACCGCAAGTGTGGTTCTTACAACAAAACCAGGCCCACCTAGGAGCTCCCCCACACCAGTTCAACTAACTCCCTTTGTATGTGTCCCAGTACCCTCTACTTTCTGCACTTGTGAGACTTCACTCTGATAGTCTGTTCGTGGATTCAAGCCATTGTGCTCCTGCAGTCTGTCATCCTCCAGCCACAGGCGGTTTCACAATACCACTTCTAATAGCATTTGTTGGTCACCATGATGCTCCTCTGGCCTGGAACGGCTATCCTGAAGTTGTCTCCTGCTGCCACAATGCTCTGTCTCCATAAGTCCTCTCGTGGGTTCTACCTCTCCATACCGGTCTGCTTGTTGTCTCCAGCTGATTAGAACATAGCAGCATAGGAACATAGAATATGACGACAGATAAAGACCAGTATGGTCCATCTAGTCTGTCCAGCAAGGCGGTAAGAGTAGATGTACCTGGCACTCTGTGCAGGTCATCCCTCCCCAGGCCTTTGTTTAGGGGTGTACCCACTGCTCCGTGTAGGTCATCCCTATTTGCTCAAATATAAGAGATAGTTATGTTTGATTTTATCCTGTTGCTATAAAGGGATCCACTGTGTCTGTCCCATGCAGTTTTGAGTTCTGTCACTGTATTTGCCCCACCACTTCCATCAGGAGGGCATTCCAAGCATCCACCACCCTTTCAGTGAAAAAGAATTTCCTGACATTGCCTTTCAGTTTACCCCCTTGCAATTTCATGTTATGACCTCTAGTTTTACAGCTTCCTGTCTTTGGAAGAGGTTGGTTTGTTTATTAATACTATAAGTATTTAAAGATCTGGATCATATCTCCCCTGTCCCTCCTCTCCTCCACAGTGTACATATTCAGATCTTCAAGTCTCTTCTCATAAGTCTTCTGACACAGGCTCCAAATCATTTTGGTCACCTTCCTATGAACTGTTTCCAGAATTTTTATGGCCTTTGTGAGATATGGTCTCCAAAAATGAGCACAATATTCCAAGTGAGGTCTCACCAGTGACTTGTACAGTAGCATTAGTACCTCTTCCTTTCTGCTGGTAATTCCTCTCTGTATGCAACTTAGCATCCTCATGTCTTTTGCCACCACCTTGTCACAGTTTCGCCACCTTGAGAACCTCAGAAACAATCACTCCAAAGTGCTTCTCCTGGTCTGTGCACACCAACCTCTTGCCCCCTATCGCATACACTTCCCTTGGATTTCTGCTTCCCAAGTGCATGACAGTACACTTATTCACATTAAATCTTAACTGCCAAGCACTAGACCATTCTTCTAGCTTTTGTAGTTCTTTCCTCATGTTATCCATTCCCTCAGGGAAGTCCACTCTGTTGCAAATTTTCATGTCATCTGCAAAAAGACAGATTTTTCTATTAAGTCCTTCAACAATATCACTCACAAATATATTGAACAGTGCTGGTCCCAGGATCGAACCCTGGGGCACACCACTAATCATCTTCCTTTCATCCGAGTGAATTCCGTTACCATTACCTTCTGTCATCTGTCAGTCAAACAATTTATGAACAAGTTCACCACCTTGCGATCCATCCCCAAGCTGTTGATAATCCTCCTATGAGGAACAGTATCAAAAGCTTTAATGAAATCTAGGTAGATCACATCCATTGCATGCCCTTGATCTAGTTCTCTGGTTACCCAGTCAAAGAACTCAATCAGATTTGTTAGGCAAGATCGTCCTTTGGTAAAGCCATGTTGCCTCGGATCATGCAACCTGTTGGTTTTGAGGAAGTCCACTATTCGCTCTTTCAGGAACACATCCATTACTTTTCCCGCCACTGAGGTAAGGCTTACTGGCCTGTAGTTTGTCACTTCTTCCTTACTGTCACTTGTGTGAAGAGGTACCATATCAGCCCTTCTCCAGTCCTGTGGAACTTTTCCTATCTCCAAGAATCTATTAAAAACCTCCTTTAAAGGCCCTGTAAGAACCTCTCTGAGCTCTTTCAGTATCCTGGGATGTATCCCATCCGGTCCCATGGCCTTGTCTACTTTCAGTTTTTC
Source organism: Ichthyophis bannanicus (assembly GCA_033557465.1). Lineage (NCBI taxonomy): Eukaryota > Metazoa > Chordata > Amphibia > Gymnophiona > Ichthyophiidae > Ichthyophis > Ichthyophis bannanicus. The sequence continues at coordinate 219,892,651 of CM066036.1, forward strand.
AAACTGCTCTAACACATCATCTTCTGTGAATGGTGTGGTATCTACTCCATTCCCATTTGTATATTTGTCAATCAGAGATGGTCCTTCTCCAGGATTTTCTCTAGTAAAAACAGAGCAGAACTATGTGTTTAGCATTTTTGCTTTTTCAATGTCACTTTCCACAAATCCATTCTCAGCACTTTTGAGTTCTGCAATTCCACCTTTTGATTTTTTTTCCTCTCCCGAATATACCTGAAAAAAACGTTTTGTCGCTACATTTCACATCTTTAGCCATCTTTTCTTCTGTCTTTGATTTTGCTATCCTTATTTCTCTTTTTGTCTCTTTTAGTTTGATCCTGTATTCTTTTATATGTTCCTCTGTTTGCAAACTGTTGAATTTTGTGAAAGCTGGGGTTTTTTGCCTTTATTTATGCAGCCACTTCTTTGGATAACCAAATAGGTCTCATTTTCCTCTTATATTTATGTACTTTCCTTACATATGTATCTGTTGCCCCTTTTATCGCCTGCTTTAGTTTAGCCCATTGCAATTCCACTTCCTTTATCCCCTCCCACCCTGCCAATTCCTCCTTTTGGTACTTGGCCATTTTGCTGAAGTCAGTGTTTTTGAAATCTAGGACTTTGAGCTTGCTATGATTGGATTCTACCTTGGTTTTTATCTCAAACTACACTGTGTGATGATCGCTGCTGCTCACATGGGCACCCATCCGGATATTTGACATGCTAAATCCAGTACCGAGTACTCCCTGATCGGTTCGATCACCATTTGTCTAAGTAATGCATCTTGGAAGGCATCCACAATTTTTTTACTTCTTTTCCAGATTTGCAGAAGGAATACCCCAATTCACATTGGGTAGATTAAGGTCACCCAATATATCACTTCCCCTTCATGGATATCTTTGCAATATCAGCAATCAATTCGCTATCCATTTCTTCGGTTTGAGTTGGAGGCCTGTAGATTGCACCAGTATGGATGACAGTGCCATCTCCTCCTTATTTTCCCATGTCCCCTGCATTTCAGCAGCTTTAATATTGCTTTTGACATATAGGGCTACTCCTCCTCCTTTTCTACCCTCTCTATCTCTTCTAAATAGATTATAACCAGCTATGGCTATATCCCATTCATGCGAATCGTTAAACCATGTTTCTGTAATGGTCACAATGTCCAAGTCCATGTCCACCATTAGGGATTTCAGGTCAAGAACTTTGTTGGCTAGGCTTCGAGCATTTGTGCTCATTGCTTTCCAGCATTCGTTGACTAGCTTTCTTGTGTTCTGCATGGATTTCGTTCTACATGCCCCTTCCCACTTGCCATTGATGTGTGGTTTAAAAGAGTAGCTGTTTCCAATGTCATTTTCTTTTTTCTGGGAGTGACATCCTGAACGCGGGAAGGGTTATGCATCGTAGTGGCACATAGTCTGTCCAGTTGAAAATCGGGCTCTAAGTTCTGTTGAGCAGGGACTGTCTCTTACATGTGCCTTGTAGCGATATACAAATAAGTAGTAATAGTAGCAATATTAGAATAATAGCAAGCCAGTCATTCAGTGGGGTCAAATCCAAGTTCCAACAGATCCACGATGCTTAAAGCATGTTGTATAAGCACTAAAGCTAAAATCATGTAGTAGGCATGTTAATGGACTTAAATATAAACTAAAAAGATAGGAGCCAATACTGAATCCTGCTGAACATTGGCATTCTGTTTACGAAGTTGTGAGAATGTATTGTTGCATGTTAAAATGCTAAAGTACTATGTGATGTGTGATATATCATGATATCTTGTGGTACTGGAAATTAGTGCATACTATTTTCTGATAGAAAATTAAATGCAATGAATGCCAAATTAATGAGCTACATCACATACAAATGTATGCCATGCAAGACAGCTCACTAGAACACAAAAGACTTAATATTGCAGTCCGCTTAAAGCTACATTCTTCACTGTACATCTAGAGGTGTAGTTAATCACCTCATAAAGCACCAGTTAGTTAATGGACTTGCTGATGCACTGCAAAAATATGAATCTCACTTCTGTAGCACCAAACAGCTGCTATTTTGCACCAAAACGTTCCTTAGTCAAAATCCCCTTCTCCATAGGCCCCCAAAAGAAAGGTCTAATACCACCTATCGAAGATATCCCTTCCCCAGACCAAAATTCCAACTGCCCTCCTCCCTTTAATTTAACGCCCTCAAGCCCCTTCTCTTCCTCATACCCCCTTATCATATGGAGCACCTGCTTGAATAAAGGTAAAAATTAGTCACTTCTACCCTGCAGGGCAGTGGCTGATCCAAGGCTCTATATTTCCCCTTGCATGTCGGAAGCAATGTGAGATTGTAATTTTGATTGGGTGAAAGGTTCTTATCAGGGGAGAGGCTTAAGACTTTTCACTTCTGGTGATATTACAGAGCAGATTTTGACAAAAAGGATTTTTAAAATGGGGGACTCAGACTCTTCAGTTCATTACCACAGGAGAGGGGTTCACATTCAGAGTTTAGGGGTACCGTGTGTGTGTGTGTGTGTGTGTGTGTGTGTGTGTGTTGCTGTAGGGATGAGAAGTGCCGTGTGTGTGTAACTTGATTGCAAGCCTAAAGTATGTTGCAATAGTTCAAACTACCCACTACTCTTTCCCCATCTCCTCTCTCCCCCATCATCAAGACTGCCTGTTCCCTACTTCCATGTCCAGGAGTTCCGTCTTCTCCCTCAGGCAAGCCCTTCCATCCCCTTGATCTTTCTACCATTGATGTACCCTCTGTCCTCCAGCTCACAGCTTCAGGCCAGCATCTCCATGCCACTGTCAATGAGCTTCAGCTAGGAGGAGAGCCCATGAAAAAAACTCTGCCAGGGAACTGCTCGGTTGTGAAGTGGAGGTGATGGGCTTGCTATGCTTATCTCCATGTAGGTTAACCACTTTCTCCTTTCCATGGATATCCTCGGTCAACAAGGCTCTTCCCCCATGCTTCCCAACAGTCATTCAATATAACCCCATTGTAACACTTAAACATTCACATGACCCCAAGCAGGGCTGGTGCAAGGGTCTAAGGCACCCTAGGCAAACCTCAATCCCAGCACAGCTTCTGTTCCACCCCACAGCCACTGCCACCGCTGCATGTCCCAGAGAGTGGCAGAAATGGTAGCAATAGGTGTCCCCTGACCACTGGAGCTTTAGGTGCCCACCTAGCTCACCTAATGGTCACACTGGCCTTGACCACAGGTGATGATGAAATCAAAATATAAAGCCTCACATCCATTCCCCATCCTTCCTTCATTTACTTCCTCCCTCCCCTTCTCCATACCACTTGTCCAATACATGAACTCAGCAGCAGCAGCACTAGGAGCAACAGTAGCAGCGGTCACCACAGGGCCCTGTATTTCAGGGTGCGCTCAGACCCCAGCACACAGGGCAGAGGGGGCAAATGGTAACATTCATAAACTCACAGGTCCCATGCTTATTGACACTGCTGAGTTATGTCATTAGTTATGTCTAGATTAGATTATTGCAACATTGTGCTTGCAGGCCTTCCACTTTCCCAACTCCATCACCTCCAACTTCTACAAAATACCGCTGCTCGTATTCTCACACACTCCTCGCAGCGTGACCATATCATCCCGCTTCTGATCAATTTGCACTGGCTCCCTCTCAAGTTTCAGATCGATTCAAATCCTTGACCTTGTCCACAAGGCCATTTACACTGGCACCCTGCAATATCTCTCAAATCTGCTGCAGTTTCCCCCCCCCCCCCCCCCCACCGTCTCCCTAGGTTCCTTCATGTTAATCAACAGGCTCTTTCCACAGTCACTCACACCCACCTCAAACATACCAGGAAATCTGCAGTTTTCTATTTGGGCCCTGCCGTATGGAACTCCTTGCCTCCCATCATATGCTCCGAAACCTCATTCCCAAAATTCAAGACACTTTTAAAAACCCACCTTTTAATTACTGCATTTGACCTCCCTTCCTCTGTCACTTAGCAGGCTACCCTTAGTCCTCCCTCCCCTCCCACTCCGGAAATGCTTTCTGCTCACAGTTGCTGCCCTGCTACTTCTCCTAGGACAAGCAGGATATGTGTCAGCCACACCTGGTGACGTCATCCGACGGCGCCGTGCGGAAGTGCTCTCTAGAGCTCAGATTTCTCTGAGCATGAGTAGGAGGTCCCACCTCCCCGGCCCGCCCCCAGCCAGATCAGTCTTTTTTCTTCCACCTCTGCCTCAAGACGGAATTGCTAGCTCTCTAACAAACATAATGCCCAAACCGGGTTTTAAAAAGTGCTTGCAATGCAAGAGGAAGATGAATGCTGCAGACACTCACCAGTCCTGCCTCCGGTGCTACTTTTTGACCTCCTGACTTCCTGCTCTTTCTCTTCCTGGCTTTCCTATCACACTTTGGCGTTCCTTTCTAGTCTCTCCTACTGCTATTGTGCTTTTATTGTAAATCGCTCCGAAGCCACAGCTGCCTGGGACAGTATTTCAAGAGCAAGAAATGAAATGAAATGAAATGAGCATAGGTCCAGTGGAGGTCCAGAAGGAGAGGGAGCACTTTTGTTACTGTGCCCTCATCCACTAATGATGTTCACAATTTGGGAGCTACTGTCCTACACCTTCTCTCAATCTCTTCACCTGATTACTTCACCACAGGCAGCAGCAGCAGACTGATTGGCTCAGACTGACAACAAATTACTTTTTGCCTGTTTTCTGCTGTACCCACCTGCCCAGATTGTCTGTCTTTTTCACCATGGAAGGTCCTGCATCTCAGGCCCCTGCACTCTGGGTAAACTACGTAACTTTATGCAATTATGTACACCCATTAATTATGCATGAAACTATGTGCACTGCATAATTACATAATTCTACAGGGTATCTTTTAGTAGCTTGAAATATTTTTAACGAAAGCACACAGTTCTCAAATGATGTATCTTTAATGATACAAATTTCATTTTTTCTTGCTACTAATTACATTTAATTTTGAATTTGTCATACCCCTTCTCTTGCAAATGTTTTAGAAACACTCTTTCCTTTTCAAAAATACATACATGATCTCTCAAAATAAGTGTGAAATATATGATATTCTTTAAATAAATTTATGAGACCTATAACGACTTTCCCTCGATGACTTTAAAATAACAGAAATGAAAAATGATGACAGAGAAATGAGTCACTTTCATGAACCTATAACAAGATGATTTTACCAATTTATATGTTGTGCTATTCTTAAAGGACCCTGTTAATGAGAAAGATCAGTGCAGATATATCCAGAAGCATTTTGCTACTTGTTGTTCTTCAATTGTGGTTTGTAACATGATGTGTCCCTGTAAGAAGCACCGTGTTTGCAAAACTACAAGGATTTTCTATGTACGTATGTCTGAGCATAAAAGCAGTTGACTTTTATTTATTTTTATTTTATTTATTTAACATCTTTTATATACCGCGCTATTTGTTTTCAGTGCGGTTTACAAGTAACAGAAGCTGCACAATCAGAAGACACTGGTGTGCTTACATTATAACAGGAAACTTAAACTTGGAACAATAGGTGTAAGAGCTGTAACTATGTACAAACATATTGGTTCTTACATGTACAAACACCTTGGACTTGGTGTGCTTACATTATAACAGGAAACAATCTTGGAACAACAGGGTAAACTGTAACTATGTACAAACATATTGGATTCTTTAGTATTCGCAGGAAGACTAAGGCAGGACATAAGAGAACTTGATGCGTACTTACTTATGAGGGAATTGGGAGTGAAGAGTGAGAGTTTGTGGGTTTAGGAGTGCTGATGAACAGATGTGGATTGGATGCTTGTGCATAATGAAGAAGGAAAATGTGGTGCTTGATTGCCTTGCGAAATTGAGTGAGGTCTTTAATTGCTCTTATTTCAGGTGTGAGGTCATTCCAGCATTTAGGTGCATAGAAGGCGAAGGTCCTTTTCTTGGTTGATTGGGTACATTTGATGGACTCCTTGGGGATAATCAGGGTGTTGTCCGTTGTTGTCCTTCTCGTTCTGTTTTTTGGGGTGAGGGAGATGAGATCATTGAGAGACGTGGGGGCAAGGTTGTTGATGATCTTGAAAGTGATGATGAGGATTTTATAGGTTAACCTGCAATGAATTGGTAGCCAGTGGAGTTCCATGAGAGTTGGGGTGATATGGTCTGATCTTGCTAGACCACAGAGCACTCTAGCAGCCGCATTCATCGCAAGTTGTAGTGGATTAATGATGTTCTTGGGGAGACCGTATAAGACGACATTTGCATAATCAAAATGAGGTAGTGTGAGGGCCTGGAAGATGGTCCGGAAGTTGTTGTGAGGTAGCATGGGTCTGAGGTGACTTAACAACATTTGGAGGCTCCTATGACAGTATATTACTATTACTACTTATTTGTATTGTGCTACAAGGCGTATGTAGCGCTGCACAGTCTCTGCTCATCAGAGCTTACAATCTAATCAAGACGAACAATATTACAAAACTGGGGACTAGGGTATGGTAAGATACAAGAGAGTGAGGATCATTAGGATCCAAAAGCAGCCTTGAAGATGTGGGGTTTTTAGCCTGGATTTGAAAGGGACTAGAGAAGGAGTCTGATGTATTGACTCAGGTAGTTTGTTCCAGCAATATGGAGCAGCAAGATGGAATGAACAAAATCTCGACTTTGCAGTTGCAGAGAAGGGCGCAGAGGAGGACCAGAGGAGCAGAGTTCTTGAGGAGGGGTGTAGGGAGAGATAAGAGAGGAAAGGTAGTGAGGAGCCACAGAATAAATGCACTTATAGGTCAGCAGGAGGAACTGCATGTGAAAACAGATAGGGTTCGAGTGAAGCGACTTGAGAAGAGGGGCTACATGAGCATTGCAACACTAGCAGAAGATAAGCTGGGCAGCTGTGTTTTGAAAAGATTTTAGGTGAGAAATGAATCCGAGGGAGACTAGCAAGGAGTGGATAAAGTTCTTAGTAGTGTGTTCAGAAAGGAAAAGACACATTTTGCTGATGTTATAGAAAAAGAAGAGACAGGTTTAGCTACCTGTAGGATGTGTGCAGAGAAAGAGAGAGTAGAGTCAAAGATGACCCCAAGGGTGGGAGCTGAAGAAACAGGGACAAGTATGGTGTTATCCACAGAAGCAGAGAGGGAGGAAGGGGGAGGTGGGTTTAGGGGGAACATGTGTGAGCATGAGCCACAGCAGTCATTGTGTTGAATCAGGAGGGATAAAGAAGAAGGCCAGCTCAAGGGTTTCTATCTACCCCCTCCATGCTGCCCTCTCCTCCTGCCACACTGCCACTTCCAGCTGCATCCATCATCTCACCTTGGAGGGAGACGGCGCTGTGACTCTTCCACAAGCTTTTTGCTGCCGCTTTAGTACCCATGGCATGGATGGGCTGGTCCTGCATATGATTTGTGCTGGATGAAAACGCTAGGCTCCTTTTTCTTTGAGCTTGCTTTCAATTGAAACAGGTTCTCCTCTTGTGCATTTATGCCGGGGAGGTATTTAAACATCTCTATCATATCTCCTCTCTCCCACCTTCCCTCTAACGTATACATATTAAGATCTTTAAGTCTGTCCTCATATGCATTATAACGAAGACCCTAACCATTTTAGTAGCCACCCTCGGCACCGATTCCATCCTGCTTATATCCTTTGAAGGTGTGGTCTCCTGAACTGCACACAATACTCCAAATGAAGTCGCACCAGAGACTTAGAGGCACCATCACTTCCTTTTTTTTGCTCTGATACTAAGTGATGTCTGGTATATCAAGTAATGAATAAAATAAAGAACAAAATTAATGTATGATTATGGTTTTAATATTGCTATCTCTGACGCTGTCATTTTAGTTTTGTTAACCATTTCTTTGTAAGTTAACAGATATTCACTGAGGTAGAGTAAGCAAAACATTGTCTGTGTCTGTATGACATTGGACCATTAAAGGAAACACAAAGGAGAAATCCCCTGAAGTTATTTAAAATTGAAATGTACTGTGAAATAAAAACAAGATGTTTTTCTAAGAAAGTAAATGATATTGATTACCTTTTTTCTGGCATAATCTCTCCACCCCTCACTTGCCCTACGGTGGCAGGTTGCTTGTGTCGGTCACAGGGCAGTTTTTTTTTATCCCAGGCTCTGTCCTCTTTCACTCAGCAAGCACACACTCTTATCACCAGCGAGCAGGTTTTCTGCAGGGAAAGGGAAATCCCTCCAAGGTCCTTGCCGCATGAATTAAAGAGGCTCTTGGCTTAAAACTGGGTGCTCCAGTTCTCTTTACTGCAATACATGTCTAACTCAAACAGTAATAATCTGGGAAATTATATATAACAGTTATACAGTCTCTGGAAACACAGGTACAGTTCCTTAAAAAATATATGTCTGTAATCCCAGTTTAAATATTTGTAAATTCTGCTGCTGGCAGACGGATCCTAGGTTAGGAATCCTGTGGATTTAACAGATTGTAAAGCCCTTATTCTCTCCTCACTGGGACACTATTCTTCTAATTCTTCCTGTCCTTTGTTCACAGAAGGCAAATCGTTCCCTTTACAGCAATCTCCTTTCTCTGTTAGGCTTAGGGAAGTAACCCAGTTCCTTCTCTATTAGCTTGATTAGGTTTAGATAGCAAGCTATCTCCTCCACACTGGCATAGGGATGGGTAAACCTCTGACAGGCTCTCCATTCATCTCAAGCAGTCAAACTTAAGAATCAAGGTCTGATTCCACTCGGGACATAAAATAAAATAAAGACTAAGCCCAGTGCTGAACTTCTGTACAAAGCACCTACAACTTAACTGCCAAAAATAAACTCACAAAGTCACACCTTACATCCTGTATACTGAGGTGAGACGGAGGGCATGCAAAACCAAAGCAGCCATCTCAAGAGGGGATATTGCAGATAAAAGGTCAGAAATGGAATGGTCCTGCACACAAAGCCTGTGGGATTGATAGGCCTTAGAGGGATCCCTTACATATTAGTCCATTCTGTGTTTTTATCTTTATATATTTACACACCATAGTCAGCATTGCTTCTAAACGTTGGCTATGACACTTAAATTATGACTGCATATTCAGCATTGCTATATGGATAGAAGCCAGCACAGAGTATATTTTGAGAGCGTGAGAACCACTGCTTTTTGGATAGCTGCGATGTTCAGTCCACGTGGAGGCTGATTTAGATCGGGGCACGTCCAAAAGATGGATGGCCTGAAAGTGTATCAAATTCTGCAGCACGGGATGTCTAAGCACCTGCCTAGGCTCTCGCTGGTGTGCCAGAGCAATGGCGTCTCGTCACTATGGCACCAGGATGCCAAGCAAGAGCGCACAGCGCTTGACAGTGGGAAAATGCAATTCCCCTGCCACCTGAGAAGCCAGGGCCGGGATTGGGTGGCGGGTGCCTACCTGCCTCTGTGCCGTGTGTTGAGAGGGGGTCCTGGCCTGATCACCACCAATTTGTCGTACTTATTCCACCTCCAAGATGGAATATGCCCGACGTCCATCTTTGCCGCACTGGACGTACATGGCCATGACCTGAATAGGCCTTGTACATCTAGGTTGTGCGACCCACCCCACTCCACCCACTTTCCACCCTGTCATCACCCCCTTCTGCCCCCGTCTGGAGCTCCCCGCACAAAGGCCCTATGTGTTCAGGGAGCTACTAAGGCAGAATAGGCTCACAGCGAATAGCATGCATTGTATGTCCAAACTGGTGTACATCCCCCGCTATTCGCTGTTCAGAATGACCTCCTATGTGGATAATATTAGGATATCCTTTTTGCTGTCTTAAAGTTATCTGGCGAGTAGACTGAATACCACCACCATCTGGATAACCTTAGGAACGTTCACGCTCCACTCTCGCTCTACCCCTGAACTATCCAAATAGTGTTGGAAGGTCAGTGATTATTTTCAATGGCACCATCTGGATAGTTCCACTGAAAATTAGTAGATAGGATTGACCTTTGGCACTTAGCTGGACAGCAGATGCCAATGTATTTGTTGATTTTTGTTTGAGGGTTTGTGATATATGGTTGGTTGCCAGTCAGGGCACGTTCCTGGTCTGGATTTGGAGTTCTAGCCTGTATGTTTAATGGCTGGCAGTTGGAATAGCTTTAGACAGGTGAGAAATATTTTCTGTAAGACTAAGTCAGGTTTGCCAGCCTTTGATCCATGCTATTCAATGTTTTTTCAGGGGGGATGGGGGCCTTAAGAAGGCATGCTCAGTGTTGACTAGTTCACTTATCACTGACATTTATCTCAATACATCATAGAAAGCATTTGTGTGACTCATATTGAAGTAAGGCGTTAAAAACATTTTACCAGTTTCAAATTTGTTGACCTTTAGCAAGGTGTTTGAAAAATGCATTCTCATTCAAATGAGCTGTTGGATCCATGGCAGTGTGCTTCAGTAGGGGCCATAGAATAGAGACTTTGCTTGTCTCCATTGTGGATCTATTATAGATATGGGATGCTCCATATTGAGGATATCATTAGGTGTTTCAGCAGCATTTTGACACCATCAATTACAAAATCCTGGTTTTGTAGCTGGAAACCTATGGTTTTAATGGAATGATCTGAGTGGTTTTGTTCCTTTCTGTCAGAAAGATCTCCACGGGTTTGTTCTAATAATAGAGATTTTGCTTGGTAGATTGTTATGAGTGGGGTCCCACAGAGATCTGTGCTATCAGCCACTTTGTTTCAGAATATATACAAATTGCATTCGGTTGTTCCAGTTACTGATGGTGTTGAAGATACCCAAGCAAAGCTGACTAATTGTCGGTCCCTGATTTTGAAGTGAATGCTGACTAATGCCTTGGAGCGTAATGCTCAAAAGACTGAGCTGGGGTAAAATTTGACTGCTCAGTTGGTGACCCAGGATTAGCATGATGCAGGTATTAAGCGCCCTGCATTGGCTCCCTATGTCTTTTTGAGTGCATTTTAAGATCTGTTGCCTCATGTCTAAAGGCTTGTATGAGGATGATCCATGCTATCTTAGGATCTCCTCTAGTCTTCTTCCCCCCATGCGGTCTGTTGTGGTTGGCTAATGCCTATCTTCATGCTGTCTTGTCTTATTACATGAAGCCAGCCTTGCTCACACATGAGCATGTGCTTTTTCGGCAGCAATATCAATCATTCAGAATGCGATTTCAGAGATGGTATGGAAAGAATACATTCCAGAGCATATTTTTGTCTGCTACTATTACTACTACTGCTGATCATCTGTATAGTGCTACAAGGCATACATAGTGCAGTAGAGGTACATGTAAAAGACGGTCCCTGCTTATCAGAGCTTACAATCTAGTTAAGACAGGCAATACAACAGCTGAGGATAAGAATATATCCCAGGGGGTATTGTAAGGAAACACACAGGAGAATAAGTGGATCAGGATTCAAAAGCAGCCTCAAAGAGGTGAGTTTTCAATTTGGATTTGAAAAGGGCCAGAGATGAAGCCTGACGTACAGCTTCAGGCAATTATGTTCCAGGCATAAGGAGCAGCAAGGTGAAAGGATTGAAGTTTGGAGTTGGAAATGGAAAAGAAGGGCACAGACAGAAGTGATCCATCAGAAGCAGAGTTCCTGAGGAGGGATGCCAGTGAAGTGATTTGAGAAGAGGGATAATATGAGCATATCGAGGCTGATGGAAAATTAGCTGTGTAGCCGACTTTTTAACAGATTGAAGGGGTGAGGGATGATTCAGAGGGAGATGGGTTTAGGAGGAAAAATAAAAAGTTCCGTTTTGGCCATGTTCAATTTCAAATGGCAATGAGACATCCAGGCAACAATGTCAGATAGGCAGGCAGAGATCCTGGCCTGGATTGCTGGAAAGATTCCAGGTGTAGAGAGGTGCATTTGGATCTGGTTAAAATTATACTAAGAATGTGTAACAACTGGGCAGGTCAGAGAGTGAGTGTCTTATACATTAATAGTTACATTATGTTGTACATTGCTCAGATCATCTATGCTGGAAGGGCGGTTTATAAATATTAATAAATAAATATATATGTGATTTTTAATAACAACCTGAGAGGTTTTTTTGATTGATTTTGAAGTTGAGTTGAGTTTACATACTGCTCTAAGAACATCTGAGGTCTTTTCCTTGGTTTATGACTTGGAGCCATGTTTACTAAAGTATGAGATTTTGCACTTTCTACACCTTAAGTGCAAAGTCTGAGCAATTAAGTGCAGGGGGCATGCCTGGCATATGTATTTAACACACAGGCCCATGCTGTATGTCTAAGAGACCAATTATATTCTGGCCATCCAGCCTCTGTGCGGCCCCTCAGAATTGGGCGTACAACGGTAGCACTCGATTCTGATCCCGTGGGGGCTAGACGTGCCCACGGGATCAGAATTGGGTCTATTGGCCAGGATATGGAGGCCGGGCCGCGATTCTGATGGGCCGCATGCCCAGCAGATCCCAGGCTAACTCAGCCATGGCGTCCCATCACCATGGCACCGTGGCTCCATTCAGGTGCTGCAATTACCAGTCACAAGACCCAACATCCTTTCCCCACAGCCCGACCCTCAATCCAGCCTCCCATGGCCAGGGCCAGGTTGCAGAGATCCCCCTGCACCCCCTCACCTTGTCGCTACTCCCCAGCTCCAGCATCCCACATCAATGAGGGGACCAGAGGGGAAGCCATACTGGACCTAATCCTTAGTGGAACGCCAGATCTGGTGCAAGAAATAAGGGTGTTGGGACCACTTGGCAATAGTGATCATAGTATGATCATGTTTGATTTAATTAGTGGAGGACAGATAGTAAAGGAATCCACAGTATTACCTTTTAACTTTCAAAAGGGAGACTATGATAGAATGAGGAATATAGTTAGGAAAAAACTAAAAGGAGCGGTTCCAAAGGTTAAAGACTTACAGCAAGCTTGGGTGTTATTTAAAAATACTATCCTCAAAGCCCAGACCAGCTGTATTCCACGCATTAAGAAGAGTGGAAGAAAGTCCAAAAAACTGCCAGCATGGTTTAAAGGTGAGGTCAGAGAGGCTGTTGCTGCCAAAAAAGCAACCTTCAGGAAATGGAAAAAAGAGCCAAATGATGAAAACTGGAAACAACACAAGCACTGGCAAGTTAAATGCAAAGCATTGATAAGGCAGGCAAAGCGGGAATTTGAGAAGAAACTTGCTACGGAAGCAAAAACACAAAATAAAGACTTTCAAGTACATTCGTAGCAAAAGGCCTGTGAGAGAGTCAATTGGACCGTTAGATGATAGAGGGGTAAAAGGGGCAGTAAGAGGAGACAAGGCTATAGCAGAGAGACTGAATGAATTCTTTGCTTCGGTCTTTACTGAGGAAGATGTAGGGATGTTACCCATGACTGAAGTGGTATTTAAAGGTGATACTGCAGAGGAATTGAGAGAAATATCACTACACCGGGAAGATATATTACAACTATTTGATAAACTGAATAGTAGCAAATCACCTGGACCGGATGGTATACATCCCAGAGTGTTGAAAGAACTGAAATATGAGATTGCAGACCTGCTATTGGTAATCTGTGAACTTTCATTAAAATCATCTGTAATACCTGAAGATTGGAGGGTCGCCAACGTAACACCAATTTTTAAAAAAGGTTCCAGGGGTGACCCGGGAAATTACAGACCGGTGAGCCTGACGTCAGTACCAGGGAAAATGGTAGAAACCATCATAAAGAACAAAATTACACAACATGTAGATAGTCATGGCCTAATGGGAGACAGCCAACATGGCTTTAGACAAGGAAGATCTTGTCTTACTAATCTGATATGTTTCTTTGAAGGTGTGCATAAACAGGTAGACAAAGGTGAGTCGGTTGATATAGTGTATCTGGACTTCCAGAAAGCTTTTGACAAGGTCCCCCATCAGAGACTTTTGGCAAAGCTAAAAAGTCATGGGATAGGAGGCAGTGTACTATTGTGGATCGGGAACTGGTTAAAAGATAGAAAGCAGAGGGTAGGGCTAAATGGCCAATATTCCCAATGGAAAAAGTGAATAGTGGAGTACCCCAGGGATCTGTACTGGGTCCGCTGCTTTTGACATATTCATAAATGACCTGGAAAAGGGAATAACTAGTGAGGTTATCAAATTTGCAGATGACACAAAACTGTTTAAAGTTGTTAAAACCCAAGAGGATTGTGGAAAACTGCAGGAGGATCTGGATAAATTGGAAGACTGGGCATCCAAATGGCAGATGAAATTTAATGTGGACAAATGCAAAGTTATGCACCTAGGAAAGAACAACCCACACTATAGTTACATGATGCAAGGCTCCACATTAGAAACCACCACCCAGGAAAAGGACTTAGGAGTCATCGTGGATAACATGTTAAAACCCTCCGCCCAGTGTGCAGCGGTGGCCAAGAAAGCAAATAGAATGCTAGGTATCATAAAGAAAGGGATGGAGAATAAAACAAAGGATATTATAATGCCTCTGTATCGCTCCATGGTACGACCGCACCTTGAATATTGTGTGCAATTCTGGTCGCCGTATCTTAAAAAGGACATAGCGTTATTAGAAAAAGTACAGAGAAGAGCCACCAAATTGGTGAAGGGGATGGAAGGCTACTCCTATGAAGAGAGGCTAAAAAGGTTAGGGCTCTTTAACCTGGAAAAGAGATGGCTGAGGGGAGATATGATAGAGGTCTATAAATTAATGAATGGAGTGGAACGGATAAACGTGGATCAATTGTTTACGCTATCAGAATATAGAAAGACTAGGGGACATGTAATGAAGCTACAGGGTAAACTATTTAAGACAAATAAGAGAAAATATTTTTCACTCAACGTGTAATCAAACTCTGGAATCTGTTACCGGAGGATGTAGTAAGGGCTGTTAGTATAGCTGGGTTTAAAAAAGGTTTGGACAAGTTCCTGGAGGAAAGGTCCATAAACCACTATTAAAAAGGTACCCAGGATATCAATGCTTGACCCAGTACAAGCATTATGGAACCTGTGTCTTTTGGGGATATTGCTAGGTACGTAGGACCTAGATTGGCCACTGTTGGAAACAGGATACTGGGCTTGATGGACCTCGGTCTGACCCAGTATGGCATGTCTTATGTTCTTATGTTCTTAATGTGGCTGAACCTGGACGTACAGGGCTAACCTCAGAATCGGCCCTGTACATCTGGGGTCACAGCCTGCCCATGCTCCATCCTCACTCCACTTCCAGACTGCCCTCTCCCACCCCCGTCTAAGGCTTCCTGTACAACAGAGCTGTTTGTATGGGGAGCCTTTGCACCTGGAGCAGCAGGAGGATGAATGGTGGGGATGTACGTCTAGGCAGGACGTACATCCCCGCTATTCATGGTGCAGAATGACCCCCCTAGCAAATACCAAAATACCATAAATAAATGATCTCAATACAAGAGGAGTCCTAACAAATCCCAATCATCGAATATACTCACTCATACCATGTCAGCTTTTATCTATTATTTTAAAGAAAACCATTTAGCTGACACAGACACAGAAAGACCTTCAGATGTTTGCTTTAGGACTATATTGAAGGAACAAGCCTCCACTCAACTGGTCCCAGCATTATCATTCATTGATCTCATCTGTGTAACCAAATAATTCACTGAACATACACAGTTTTCAAAAAACAAAATATTAAAACACTAAACTGAATCTTAGAATAACATAACCCGACATGACATCATTTATTTATTTTACTTTATTTAAAGGTATTAGTACCCCGCCTTATCCTAAAATCAAGGCGGCTTTCACTTCAAACTATTCAAGTTGTAAGGGGAGGGGGTGTCTGCATTCAGTGGTTGGATAGAAGTGTTTGTGTGGATATCCACAAGGGTAGTTTAATTAACAGATGTAAAGACTGTGTCTTTTGGGGAAACTGCTAGGTAAGTATGACCTAGATTGGCCACTGTTGGAAACAGCATACAGGGCTTGATGGACCCAGTATGGCATATCTTATGTTCTTAATATATACAGCGTGAGCTATTTACAAAGGGGATATATAGTGGAGGAAGGGGGGCTAGGGTAGGCAGGAGGGGGGCGCTTGGGGGAAGAAGGGGTGTCAGGAGCAGGTGACTGAGGTCTCTGGACAGGTTACGTGATGTCTCCGTAATGCTCTATGTAGAGTGTGGTTTTGAGTAATCAAGACAAGACAGAGCCCCTACACACATGCCCAGATGCATCTTACCCCCCCCCCCTCCAAACAATCCTTAGAACTCGAAGACCACCATCAACATAAAAAGTGAAGTCAAGTATCTGGGCATTATCCTTGACCAGAAACTCAACTTCCAAGAACAAATAAACAACACTGTGTATGTTCACTGTTCATTGTAAACCGCGCTGAAGCTGAATAGCGCGGTATAAAAGAGACTTTAAATAAATAAATAAAATAAATAAATAAAAAGAACAGCCTAATCCATCTACTATAAATTAAGAACATTGAAGAACCTCCCCCCCCCTGCTAAATCCAGACTTATTCTGTACCGTATGCCAAACCATAAGCACTTCCACTCTTGACTACTGCAACATCATATATCATGGCCTCCCCAAACAATCCTATAACCTCTCCAAATGGCACAAAATACTGCAGCAAGAATAATCCATAGAACTCCTAGACAGGCTCATATCACCCCTGTCCTACAACACTTGCACTGGCTCTCCATTCATGCAAGAAAAAGATATAAGGCACTCATCATGGCACAAAGTTGTACACAAAGAATTGGCAACCTGCCCCCACCCTCTTCTCTCAAGACCCAGGAGTGATAAGACTCTCATACAATCCCAGCTCAAAAAAAACAAACAAACAAGCAATCCACATGTAACTGTGCATTCTCCCTTTTTGCCCCTACCACTTGGAACACCTCCCATCTGATCTGAAAGGATGCTCTGACCCATCGGACTTCATGAAGAATCTCAAAACCTTCCTATTCAAGAATACACAAAAACTGCCACAACTCATGATCTGCGGTCAAGCGTGACTTAGTAACATAAGCTCACTAACCTACTACAAATGTCAGAGACCCAGAACCTGCTCCTACAATGCGCTTAGATTGTGTCCCACTGGTACCCTTAATACCTAGGTATTCCTCCCCATCTGTACATAGTTATCGTATTTATTGTACATAGTTATGTGACTGTTGTACTGGTTGTACAGTATGTACTTGAATGTTCTGGTTCACTGTAAAACAGTCGCACCTTGCACTGTTATTTCTGTAAAGTTTTATGGAAACTGCCTGGGATAGTAGAAAGGCAGTATATAAACAAATTTGAATAATTAATAAATAAATAAATGTTTCAGGCTATCTAGAGCCTTGCCTCAGGGCAGTGCTTCCCCATTGTGGATATCTGACTGGCCTGGAGGTACCTGAGGACTGGGTTGGGCACCACTGCCTCAGGGGAACATCTACATGACAACCAGCCACCATAGCTTGACAAACCAGCTGTTTTAGCAAACACCAGACCTGGCGTCAGACTATAACCTCTTCTATTTCATGCAATGTTGTTTACATTATTATTTGTCAGTGTCCTAAATTATATGTAGGTCAGACTACCTGACCCATTCGCAAGCGCATGAACAAACATTTTTTGCAGGATCTTCAATGGTATATTATCAGCTCCGATAATTTCTTATTTTGTTGAATATAAGCAAGAGGCATCACAATTTAGTTGGAGAATTATTGACCAGGTGGTTTGTGATTGGTGAGGACGTGACTCCTTAACCCTTCACCACACACGTGGGGTCATTTTGACCCCAAGCCTTTTGTTATGTCAAATTACTTACTTATTTATTTCAGCCATGACTTAAAACTTCCGGTAGCTTCACAATATTGACAGCCATTGAATTTCCCGTAGAGTGTTGTCATTTAATCAGAGAGTAATTTTATGTTAACATTTGTATGGTGTATATACCTATTATATACACCTGGGGACAAATTGACCCCAGCTTAGCGAAACCAGTGTTGTCAGAATTCCTGTTTCAGGTTCATGTTTTAGTTATTATTGTTAATTTGGCATTGCTAGGCTATTTCATCTGTAGGCTACTGTGATCTTTATGTGAAAGTAAGGCAACATTTTTTAGCGTTTTGAGTTCATACCAGGCATGTGTTCGTATAGACCCATTCATTGCCGCCAACATTGTTTCTTTTTTCTGAGATACATTTGATTGGTAATAACAGTCATTTATTATGATTTCAGTTAGTTCCTTGGAACAATAAAGTGTTTTCATCACAGTTTGTTTTTTTGCAAAGAGATCACACTAGTGAGTTATGTTCCAAAGAAAAACAAAACGGTCATTGTTTTGAGCAGCATGCATCATGACAAGGCGATAGATGACAAGAATGAAAAGAAGCCTGAGATGATTCTGCACTATAATGCTATTAAGTCTAGAGTAGACAATCTGGACAAGCTTGTGTGTACATATACCTGAAAACGTGGCACTAGAAGATGGCCGTTCTGCCTGCTGATGAACATGTTCAATGTCGCTGGTGTGTCAGCTTACATAATTTGGGTGCAGCAAAAACCTGAATGGCAAACAGAGGTGTCCCACAAATGGCGACTGTTCCTAACAGACCTGGCAAAGGAGTTAGTTCTGCCACAGCAGACATTGCGATTGCAGAACCCAAGAACACTTCAGAAAGGGGTGCAGATCTGCATGCAACTACTTGGATTCAGCTTACCTGGTCCTACAGGCTGTGAATGCAGAGGGGCACGATTGCGTTGCCAGCTTTAAACCAGATCATCAGATAAGAAAACATCAAAATACTGCAAGTGATGTGATATAGCCATATGCCCAGAAAATTGCCAGCTATTATGCAATGAATGTGCTTACTAAAAGACGCCTAGATAGATGATTATACTAAGGGTGTTGAGACTTAATTACAATTAAGTGATAAACTGAAGTTAATAGTTAGACTAGTAACAGGGCGTGGGTAGGGTCCTGGCGCCCGCGTGTAACCGGGTGCTCGGCCCGGCGCGGGACCCTGCACGCGTTTGCAGAGTCGGGGGTGAAGGCACGCGGCGTGAGGATGCTGAGCGCGTCCTTTAAAATGATTGGCTCCGCTTGGAGATTTAGGCGAGCGGAGCCAATCGGGAGTGGGGATGTACATGTGCTCCGGCGATCGTGGAGTTGCCGGAGCACATGTGGTCGGAGCAGGAGCGGAGGCAGCAGCTCGTCTGTGGCAGTGGGAGCAAGTTCGGGCCTTGAGGCGGGACCGGGCAGTGTTCGAGGGCAGGAGCAGGTAGCGAGTGTTGCCGCGGGTGGAGGAGTCGCGGATCGGTCGCGGCATGCAGGCGAGTGCGGGGTTTGAGTGTCTGGTTTCAGGGGCAGCAAGTCTAATTTAATAGGTGTGGGAGGAGGGTGCAGGTTTCTCATATCCAAAACAAAAAAGAAGGAGGACACGGAGGATAATACCAAAAAAAACAAAAAACAAAAAACAGAGGACAAACAGTTTATTAGCTATTCCTATAAGGGATTAGGGGAGAAGGGAGTTAGCTGTGCAGGAATAGGCTTGCTCAGGTTTTGTGCGGGTAGGATGGTGGGCAGGGGTCGTGGTGCTGGTAGGGTTGATGTGGCCAGGCCGGTAAGGGGACAGAGGGCGGGGGACAGATGGGAGGGGGAGGTCTTGGCAGCGGAGCAGGTCGAGAGTGAGTGCCACAAGTAGGGGGCTAGGCAGAGAGCAGGGACCTGCTCGCGGTAGAAGGGGGTCTCCTTCCTCCGTGAGAGGAGCAAACAGGGGGCGTAATGCTCGGGGCCTCAGCGCGGGGACCCAGTGGATAGCGGATGGGTTGGCGGTGGCGCAGCCCGATGCTTCTAGTAGCGAGGTTGAGCACAGGGGAGGCGAAGCTGGGTGGGAGTCGGAGGCGGTGGAGGGGAGGGGAGGGTATGTGAGCAAGGGCATGGGTGGGGAGCCGGCCCCCTGGGTGCATGGGATAGGAACAGGTTTGGAGTGGGAACAGCAGCGGGAGGGGGTAGTGCTATGGCCTTCCCAGGTGGATATGGGATGATGCCTGGCGGTGCAGTTCCGCCGGGTCAACAGGCGCTCTGGGACCAATGGTTGGGTGGGGGGCAAGGTGCGTCGAGGGCGGACTGGGTTGGAGCATGGCAGCCGACTTGGCCTCCGGGTTTCTTTCCTCTGTGTTCTCCATTTTTGTCTCCGCAGGTGCCTTTCCTTTCGTCTCAAGGGGGCGTGCCCCCTGCAGAGGATTCGCTGGGAATGCGAGCTATGGAGCCGGGAACCAGTGTGACTGTGGTCGCTGCGAGGGATGCCGAGCGGGCGCAAGGAACATGTGCGCGGCAGCGGATGGAGGATCCTTGTTCTGGGTTGTCATCTTCGTCAAATGGAGTGACTGCAGGCGGCAGGACAGGTGAGTTACAGGCGACGGAGGTTGTGGAGCGTGATGGTGCTGGGTCGCGAGTCGAGCGGTCCGGGAAGGTGCGTAGGAAAAGGAAACACACCTGTAGGCGTCTGCATAGTTCGGACTCGTCCTCCTCTTCATCTTCGGAGTCTTCGGCGTCCGCCTCGGGTGAGGTGGACAAGGGGGCGTCAGCGTCAGAGTGTAGAGCCGCGGGTCCGGCAGGCGTGGGTTCAGAGTTGTTGGCTGCCTTATCCGAATTATGGGAAGGTGTCCCAAAGAAGTTGCGAGGCAAAATTCTTAAGAGGAGGTATATTGATATTTTTCACTTGCTTGAGGGTAGGAAGCGTTTGGGGGATAGTAAGAGGAAGCGTAAGGACGGTGAGAAGGCCGGGCGTGTTCGCAAGGTTTCGCGGAATGTAGTCAATTGGGTCAGATCGTTCTTGCGGTTGGCGAGTGTCTGGGGTCGCCGGTTCCCAGACCAGTATGGCAGTTTGCTGTCCTACGTGGATTCTGTTTTGGAAGCATCGCAGGTGCATGAGGGCTGGTCATGGCTTAATTACGACGAAAAATTTAGGGACAAAATGGAGGAGAACAAACTTCTAACTTAGGGAACGCAGGACATTAATCTGTGGTTAACTCAGATGTCGGTCAGAGCTGGCGGTGTAGGAGGGGGCAGAGGAAAGGTCGGGCAGGGGGTTACGGCTGGGGCTGGTCGTTCCTTTCGTGGCGGGGTCTCCCCAGGGCAGATTAAGCCATCCGCAGGGGGACCGAGCGATGTGTGTTGGAGGTATAATAAGTCCATGTGCCCCTTTCCGGACTGTAAGTTCCGGCATGCGTGCTCCGTCTGCAGGGGGCCCCATTCAGCGACTAAATGTATTAAGAAAGGGGCTGTGCCTCCTGGGATGCAGGGTCCCAAATGAGGCAGCAATGTGGGAAGTTGCCCCTTCTCCAATTCGGCTACCAGTGCTGCGTGATTGGCTTCTCCGGTATCCGAAGAAAAAGGATAAGTTAACATTGCAATTAGGCTTTCAGTTCGGTTTTATTATTCCGGTTCAGGGTCTGGTATGGGGTGCGGCGGCGTGCAATTCTCCAAGCGTGCGGTGATGGACATCAGTTGCGTGTGAGAAATTAGCAGGGGAATTGCGCTTGGGGAGAATAGCGGGGCCCTTCCGGCACCTGCCGTTCTGTAATTTCGTGGTGTCCCCCTTGGGAGTAATACCTAAGAAAGAACAGGTGAAGTTTCGGTTGATTCACAATTTGTCTTCACCTTTGGTGGGCTCGGTGAATGACCTGATCCCATGGGAGTTCTGTACGGTTCTGTACACGTCGTTCGATAGGGCGGTGGAGTTAGTCGCGAAGGATGGTAGGGGGGCATTGATGGCAAAAGTTGATATCGAATCGGCATTTCGCTTGCTCCCGGTGCATCCTTCGACCTTCAGGTTGTTGGGTTTTCAGTTTGAGGGTGCCTTCTATTTCAACAAATGTATGCCGATGGGTTGTTCAGTATCTTGTGCTTAGTTTGAGAAGTTTAGCACCTTCTTGCAGTGGATGGTAGTACAGAGAGTTGGGTGCTCGGGGTTGGTGCATTATCTGGACGATTTCCTGTTTTTCGGCGAGGCCGAGTCTGTGCAGTGTAGCAAGCTGTTGGAAGGTTTTGTTGAGTTGGCTGGTGAGTTGGGGGTGCCATTGGCAGAAGGTAAGACGGTGGGCCCGACGACGACCATTACTTTCTTAGGGGTCGAGTTGGATTAGCTGAACATGGTGGCGCGATTGCCGTGGGAAAATGTAGTAAAACTGAGGGTGTTAGTGGCTAATGTCTTAGCCTCGTCCAAGCTGACCTTAAAAGAGCTGCAGGCGCTTATTGGATCCCTCAATTTTGCTTGTAAAGTCATCCCAATGGGGTGGGTGTTCAATCGGCATTTGGCGGCAGCTATGTCAGGGGTGCGCAAGCCTCATCACCGCATCCGAGTGACTCAAGGAATGCGCGAAGACCTGTGTGTTTGGGATGTCTTTTTACAGGATTTTAACGGGACGTCAGTATTGCGTGAGCAGGAGATCTCCAGTGAGGACTTGCATCTCTACACACGGACGTGGCGGGGGGGGGGGGGGCTAGGAATCTATTTCGTCAGTGCATGGTGTGCGGATAGATGGCCTTGGGCATGGGCTGATGAGGGGTTGTTGAGTAATATTACTTTTTTGGAGCTCTTTCCGATATTGGTGGTGTTGGAGTTATGGCCGGACCAGCTGGTCAACCGTAGACTCATCTGATGGTGCGATAATGCGGCGGTGGTACAGGTCATCAATCGGTATTCGCCGCGCTGTGAGCTTGTGACGGCACTAATGCGTCGGGTTATATTGTCTTGTTTGCGTTTGAATATCGATCTGAAGGCGCGGCATATACCGGGGCATATTAATGAAATTGCTGATGCTCTTTCTCGTTTGCAGTGGGAGCGGTTCCGGAAGTTGGCGCCAGAGGCGGATGAGGAGGGGCTAGCAGTCCCCTGGAGCTTGTGGAGCTGTGGCCTGCTGCGATGAAGAGCCTCCTGAAGAGATCAGTGGCTGAGCGTACTTGGGATCTTTATCGGCGGTGTTGCGATAGAGAGGTGAATTTCTTGCACGGGAATGGATGGACGGGGGGGTCGTTACCGGTTCAGTTGCTTGGGCAGTATGTCGGGTGGGCGAAGGAGCAAGGGGTCTTGAGATCGGCTGTGCGGAATCATCTGGCGGGGTTCGGGTTTTTTGCCAGGGCGGTGGGTTGGGAGTTCTCTGTCAGTGAGTTCCTGGTGAGGCGGTTGCTCTGAGGGTGGGAGCGCTCTCATCCGGTTCCACGGGATCACCGACGCCCGATTACGCATGAATTATTGGGGCAGTTGTGCCGGGAGCTGCCTGGGGTGGTGACGTCGCAATATGAGTACGTGCTCTTTCGGGCAGTGTTCTGTCTGTCCTTTTTTGCAGCGTTTTTCAGGTCACTCATTTCGCATTTGGGCGGCGACCAGTGCGGCGGTAGCAGGTTTGTCTGGGGAGCAGATCCAGAGCATCGGCAGATGGCGGTCAAGAGCATTTGAGGGCTATGTGTGCATGTGAGGCAGCTGCTGTTGAATTCTGTATATTAATGCTGTTCTTTTCTTTGCAGAGGGGGGTCTGTGCGTGTGGGGCTGTTGGATGTTGGGGCACTCCTTCATTTTATGGGCTGGACAGAGAGCGGCGGAGCGGCCTATCGGGTCGAATCTCGGTTTGGATCCAGCGGTCGTGGCGGTGTCATGGCTGGGCGAGCGAGAACTGCGGTGGAAGCAGCTGATGCCTTTGCTTCGTCACCACAATCGCATCAGGAACCAACAATCGATTTTATTGGTGCATTTCGGGGGCAATGATCTTGTTGCTTGGTCTTGCAAGCAGTTGATCAGGGCCGCCAAGAAGGACTTTGCTGAGGTGCTCCGCATGTTTGGCGGAATCAAGTTAATATGGTCTGATATTATCCCGAGACCTGCGTGCTGGGGTCAGCGGCGATGGTCCCGGGGGCTGACTAAAATTAATAGACAGATTGGGAGGTGGGAATGTCAGCAGGGGAGGTTTCACGTTCTCCATGACTGGGTGGAGGTGGCCTGTCTGGGGTTGTATAGGGAGGATGGGGTACATCTATCTCCAGTGGGGATGGACTTGCTCCTGAATGACTGGCAGGAGGCGGTGGAGCGCGTTGTGCATGGGGGACAACACTGATCGCAGCTTTGGTTTTGGGGGGGCGGCACAGGTGAAGGTGTTAGCCTGTGCCAGTGGCGGGATCCCAGAGGTTTCCGGGGTCCGGAGCCTTAGGCGACTTGGGGCAGGGGCTGGGTGCCCTCAACCCGGACAACCCCTGGAAGACTTTTGCTAGTAATATGGCGAAGTTGGATAGGGGTGGTAGGAACTTGGCCGGTGGTGTGACCTTGGCCGGAGCGGAGGCGTGGTCGCTTTGCTAATGGCATGGCTGGCGGCACATCGCTTCGCTGGGGTTTGGGGGGAGTTGATTACTGTTTAATGTTGAGTTTGTTTTGTTGGAAATAAAAAGCTGCGACCAGTTGTTACTAAGAATTGTGGTCTCTGAAATTTGTGGGGATGTTTGTGGAAGGAAGGAAAAGGGGGGGGGCTGGATGGGATGAAGGGGGAGCGCCAGGTCCGACTACCCGGTCAGTAACAGGGCGCGGGCAGGGTCCCGGCACCGCGTAATCGGGTGCTCAGCCCGGCACGGGACCCTGCACGCGTTTGAGGAGTCGGGGGCGAAGGCGCGCAGCATGAGGACGCTGAGCGCGTCCTTTAAAATGATTGGCTCCGCTTGGAGGTTTAGGCGAGCGGAGCCAATCGGGAGTGGGGATGTACATATGCTCCGGCGATCGTGGAGTTGCCGGAGCACATGTGGTCGGAGCAGGAGCGGAGGCAGCCCACCCGTCCACCCATTATGGCAAGGGTGGGGAGGCATGATGTTGGGGTGTCGCAGCGGGGGGGGGGGGTTTCAGATCGGCGGGATCCCAAAGGTTTCTGGGGTCCGGAGCCTTAAGCAACTTGGGGCGGGGTCAGGGTGCCCTCGACCCGGACAACCCCTGGAAGACTTTTGCTAGTAATATGGTGAAGTTGGATAGGGGTGGTAGGAACTTGGCCGGTGGTGTGACCTTGGCCGGAGCGGAGGCGTGGTCGCTTTGCTAATGGCATGGCTGGTGGCACATCGCTTCGCTGGGGTTTGGGGGGAGTTGATTACTGTTTAATGTTGAGTTTGTTGTGTTGGAAATAAAAAGCTGCGACCAGTTGTTACCAAGAATTGTGGTCTCTGAAATTTGTGGGGATGTTTGGGGAAGGAAGGAAAAGGGGGGGGGGGGCTGGATGGGATGAAGGGGGAGCGCCGGGTCTGACTACCCGGTTACTTTTATATCATAAACACTGAACATTTGTAAACAGCAAAAACTGAGAACTGTTTTTAATAAATGCATTCAAATACCATTCCTATGTGGATGAAATTGTTCACAGTTTCTGGTCATTTACTGATGGTAAAGGTGTGTAACATCGTCGGTAATTTAACGTGTGTGGTGAAGGGTTAAGTAGATTGAGCTATTTAGAACAAAGATGTATTTATCACTTGTGTTCGTTGGAACCTCAAGGGCTCAACAGTGAAATCAAGTGAACCTCTCTAGCTGTTCCGTAATCATTCACTCATTATTTAAGTGAGTAATTATGTTATTGGCTGTTTAATTACTTTGTATTTGAATGTATTACTTGGGTGTTTATTGCCTTGTTAAAGGCACAGTTATATAGTCTGACGCCATTTTCAGTGTTTGCTATGGTGCCTGGATGTCATGTAACTGTTCCCCTAAAGCAAGACTCCAGATAGCCTAAAACATGAGGTTATGTCAAGTTATTTTAATTCTAAGATTCAGTTAAGTGTTTTAATATTTTGTTTTTTGAAAACTGTGAATATTCAGTGAATTATTTGGTTACACAGATGAGAGCATTGAATGATAATGCTGAGACCAGTGGAGTAGAGGCTTGTTCCTTCAATATAGTCCTAAAGCCAACATCTGAAGGATTCTTTGTGTCTGTTGTCAGCTGTATGGTTTTCTTTAAAATAATAGATACATTCCGAAGTGGTATGAGTGAGTACATTTCATGATCAGCAAATACCAAGGCATGTAACATGCACTCCAAAAAAAAAAGCTGCTGCTGCAGTGGTACACTTACACCCTCTCAAACTGCATCCCTCTCCTGATTTGACCCCATCCTGATCCAATCTCTCATGCACAACACCCTCCCTGATCAGCACCCTCCACCCAGGACAAGACTCTTCCCCCAATCGGCATCCCTTGATATAGAGTACTCTACAGGGCAGATCCCACCAATAGGATTCTCCAAAATGTACCTGCAAAAATGACCTCCCTCCCAAAAAAAAGAAGCCCACCATTAGACCTAACTCTACCCTCCCTCAGCTTCTGGGATTCACTTGAAGGCTTTCTTGGTTTCTAGTGGACTGAAGCGGGAGTGGTCCCCCTCTGCTTTCACTTGGTAGCTGCCAGGTTCTAAAAGGGTTGTGATGTCCCCTAGTGTTACTATCATGGTACTACTAATATAGGTCATCCTTCCATATAAGGGTAATATAAATAATATTTGAAATTCCAACAAAAGGAGGCCAATAAGATTCTGACAGCAGAAGAAAAATGGCAGAGGACAAACATGTAAAAAGTGTTGCTAGCCGATGATTCCTACTGACTAAAGGACAATTCAAAAGAGAGGGGTGAATACATGGATCTCTGCAGGCAGTGTTGGCTCTGGTCTCTTACCTTCCTCCCATACACACATTTTTCTTCCAGCTGCTGACTTACCAGGACAAACCTCTGCCTTGGCAGTCATTAATTAGCACATTAAGAGGGTCTCTGATTTGGAACCTAGGCAAATGCCTAGTTTGCCTATGCCTTAATCCTATACTGGTAAGACTCATTTTCTTTATCTGGACTAGATCTCCCCAATACAAAAAGAAAACTGATTGTAACCAATGTTCTCACCAAGCTGTGTAAGAGCCCTCTGCGCTGCTGCTGCTAGGGGGAGATGCTGTGTTTAATGTACTTTTAGTTGGGAAGAGCAGGCAATTGACATGAACATTGATTGTAACCAAGTGTGATTGATAAGCTCAGTAAGAACTGCAGTTATTTGAATTAAATAGAAATAGAAATTGCAAAACACTCTATTTAACAGATGTTTCTTTCACTACAGAAATAACGTGCATGGGAAGGAGTAGTGAGAAGTCATACAGAACCATTTTTAAAGTCCTCTGCAATGGAACAGAAAGAAACCCTTTCAGTAGGAGGGATAGGAGAAAGTGCCACATAGAGGTGCCTTGATCAGGATGCTAGGGAAGAGAGTGACGTATTGGTGGATGGGATAGCTAAGGGCTGTCATGCCCTAGTTTTATTTCAGAGGGATTCTGGATTATGGCATGAATGACAGGAATTAAAACCAACTTCAAGATGGGTCTTAACTTTTAGACATTAACAGAAATAGTAAATGGAGGAGACCATACTATGTATTTCCAATGAGCCTGCTAAAACCTAATCTGCATCCAAATGTGCTTAATTTAGATACCGTTTTACTATAATGCTTAAGTTGTTGCACTTATTGTGCTAGGAGTAAAAACAGACACACCATAAGTGCAGAGCATGCATGCTGTTAGGGGCATGGCTAGTATATCCCCTATAATTATTGCAAAGAAAAGTTTTTTTACCTGCACCTTAAGTTCATTCGTTTAGTGTGGGTACACTTAACATCTCCTATTGAGGTGGTGGTATTCACCCAGATTAACTGCAAAATTAACAATTAGCGAGCAAGAAGTACCCTGTGCTGTCTGAAATATGCAGTCCATGCCTACTCTCCACCCATATTCCACCCTACTACTACTACTATTTAGCATTTCTATTGCGCTACATCAAATGCAGCACTGTACAAATATGCAAGAAAGATGGGCCCTGTTCATGAGAGCTTACAATCTAGTTAAGACAAAAAGAAGCACGGAGAACAGCAATCTAGTCAGGGCAAAAGCCATATTGGCTGTCTCCCATTACCACTATTACTACTACTGCGCATTTCTGTTTGAATAGGAGACAGACAGACAGACAGTCCCTGCTCATCAGAGCATACAATTTAATCAGGATAAATAATAGAGACAATCCCTGCTCAGAGAGTTTACAATCTAGTCAAACAAATACACAAGGAGCAAGTGATCAGGTTGGAACAAATACAGAGTTGTAAGTAGGGAAGGTATAGGTGAGTAGTGGGGTTGTAGTGCACAGCATACATTGCATCATAGGTTACAAAACATTACATATTGTCTGCAAGGGATGAATGAATGGCAAATATTGCATACATGGGTTACATTATATACCGTCTGTGAGGGCTGAAAAGCGGCCCAGCCATTGTGCCCCACCTAAGGGCCACGCTTTGGCATGGCCCGCCAGGCGCGGCCCCGCCTGCCGGGTCCAGGCTTTAAATGCAGATCTGTTGCGCCCCAATTTGGCCTTGGTGGGGGGAGCAGGAGGGGCGAACAGCTCCCGCTTCCACCCCCGATGTCCGATCGGCAGCGTGGTGGAGGAACAGAGAGGCAGTTACCTGCCGGGTCCAGGCTTTAAATGCAGGTCTGTTGCGCCCCGATTGGGTCTTGGTGGGGGGGAGCAGGAGGGGCGAGCAGCCCAACCCTTGCTCCATCATGCACCAAGCAGTTAATGCAGACTTTGACCACACTGGCTGTTTTCAACATGTGGTAGTTACCACTGCTTGTACTAACAATTACTACATCTTAAATGTGCATTATTTGATTAGGACCCTTTGTTGTGTTTCATCCTGTCAATGCTGACTCTTGGCAACTAATCCTCTGGGTTTTATTTTACGTATTAATATTTAGCTCAATCCTTTCCAATAGTAGTTCAAACTCAAGTTACATTCAGATACAGTAAGTATTTTTCTGTTCGCAGAGTGCTTATAATCTTAGGCAAGAAAGGGTTAGGTGGTTTTCCCTAGGCCCACAGGGAGTACCAATAGGGTTTGAACCTTGGTCTCTTTGGTCATACAATAGGCCACTGATCTAACAACTAGACTATTCCTCTTTGGTGCAAGGTATGATTGGAAGCAGATTGCCAGACCTTTCTTCCATGCATGAATTGCTAGCCAGGCCTGGCCCTGCTTAGCTTCTGAGATCAGGCTCATTCAACCAGTATGGCCATAAAAGGGCCCCTTAGTCATTAGTTTCAGCACACACTCTAAGATGTCTATGAACTGGTTTAGCATGCAAACTAAACTTTAATGTGTTGGCCTATTTCAGTCAGATATTCTACAACAGTTTAATTTTATAACAGGCATTTATTTAAGCATGGTTCATTGTGCTCAGTTTTCTTTATCAAGTATAGCACAGGTGTTAATGTGTCAAATTAGTCATTAGAAACCAGGAATGAACTATACTAGATTGTACACAGCAGTGAAAATTGTCAATTAATATCAATTCAATGGACACTGATCTGCCGCTATTAATTTACATATTTAGGACATGCTGATTACAATAGCATTATATCAATGCAAAACACTGCATTAACACTGCAAATCATCTAGCAACTGAAGTTGTATTAATTGCTGAAAAATCACCATTTTACCACTTTGTGCATATTCTACAGTATGACAGACAGACTAGCACACGAGCTAAGTCAGGTTCAAGTGACATTCTATCAGCATCCTCACTGTGCAGTCACGGGTCTTTATTTTTCTGTCAAATGTGTGCAAGCCTTTATATAACAACTATCCATCAGATTATTATGGTAATAATGCCTACCAATGAATTCCTTTGCTATTCCTTCTAGAAAAATTATTTCTGTCTTCCAAAGAGGGAGTACCAAAATAATGGAGTTGCTATTATGGCATCGTTCTATAATGATGATACTGTAGAGTGGGTTTTACTTCCATTTCTAAGCATTTTTCAGGAGGTTTGTACTGTATCTTTGGCATATAAAATAAAGTGTGCTAAATTGAAATATAATTGTGGTCCCCAAAGCATTTTAGATGTTTTTGCATAGACACAGAATGATACATTTTTTTCTGAATATGTAACACTTTATAATTGACTAGTATGAAGAAAAATATATAGAAAAGCGGGGAAATAGTGACTGCTGTTACAAATGCTGTAAGTATATATAACAATGAAAGAGGCACAAATACAGGTTCCCAATATGGATTTGCTTTTCTTTTGTTTGAATCTGTGTATGTAAATTATAACATGAATTTGAAAACAGATCAAATAATCCCATACTATTTGTATGTTGATTTCAAATTCTACTATGAGTAGCCCAGTGGCTAGAGCAACTGTCTAGTACCCAGAAGATCAAGAGTTCAATCCCCACTGGTCCTCCTTGGACAAATCAATTTACCCTCTAGTTCCTCAAAAGGAAAGGCCTGCAATCTACTTCCAGTGATACATTGCCAAGAAAACTCACATGCAGTTGGATTGCCAGCAATCAGTACTGACTTGATAGCATTAAAAAAAAAAAAAAAAATCATTGCTTTAAAATAACAAAAATCACAGATCCAATCTGATCAATTTTGTCGGCAATCAGTAACTTTTAAATAGTTTGCTCTCTGTAGGACATTAGTATTCAGTGTGTTAAATATTTTTGCTAACCTTCTGTATTACCTAGCTATGGCTAATATACTGCATTACGTATGGAGTATAGAGGTAGAAAATATCCTAAGCTGCAGACTATATATTGTATCTAGACTTCTGACACCTGTCTCTAAATATTTTTATCTACAAAATGCAGATATACATATGTGTGAACAGCAAGAGCTAGCCGATTCATATTTTTAGATTTTCCCAGTCTGATATTTTTTCTTCCCTGGAGGGCAGGGAATGGATTATTTGACCTGGTGTAAGAACAGTGAATTGATGAAAAAGAATCATCGGCTAGACCCTTATACAACTTTTTTTCCTGTATAGTACTGTTCGGACTCTGGAGTACCCACACCCATCCATCGTTTTCATCCCAGCACAGTATATAGGGATTTCCACAAAATACAATTTATTTTTTAAAAGATGGGCTGGAACGTGCTCACATATTGGGTGACAATGGTTCATTTCCATTTTTCTCCTTCACAGACTTGGGTATCTCTGTGTGGGAGAATTGATAGGAATCACCATGGTACAGTGAGTCTCAATTGCGCAGCAGGGAATGTGTAGCTGCATGGTATACAAACTGAGGGTGTATATGAGGTATGTATGTGTGTGTGAATCAATGGTGCGGTGTGAGTATCGATCTCCATAGGTAAAGTGTATCTGTTTATCTGTGGAGATATGAGATTGGGATGTTGGAGGGGGGATATGTGTGTGGGTGCGTGCACGCATATTGCAGGTAGGGGGTGGGGATATGGGTGTGTTTGAGTGTTGGGGTATGTTGGGGGCATTGAGGGATAGGGGTGTGTGTGCCAGGGACTGCATGTATGCATGTGTGTCAGAAGATTGCATGTGCATATGTGTGTGTATGTGTCTGGGGTGCATGGGTGTAGATGTGTGTGGCGTATGTGTGTCTGTGTATCAAGAAGCTGTGCATGCGTGGCTGTGGCATGTAGGTCCCTCTCACCCTTGCATGTTCTCCTTTCCTCCTGTACCCTTTCCCTCTTCCTTCCCGCACTCTCCATCCGTCTCTTCCATTCAGTTTTACTCTCTCCCTATGTTCCGCCTTTCATGCCTTCCCTAGCACCCTCTCTTCTATTCTTCTTCAAGCCCCACCACTACCCTTATGCTCCATCCCTTCTTTTGCCCTCTTCCACTTCTGCCCCTTTCCCTTATGATCCATATCTTCTAGCCCCACCCATTCTATCAAACTCTGCCAACTCCCCTTCCTCTCTAGCCTTCCCCCTCCCGCTGATGCTCCACCCCATCTCTTCATTAAAGCAGCTCATTCTTAGCGTGGTCTTAAAATGCCAGTAGGCCCCCTAAAAAAATAGCCACGCAGTATAGAAATGCAGGAGGCGATATTCAACGGTGGTGACCAACACTTTTAAAGCGAATATTAATTTAGAACCTGGATATTCAATGCTAGGGTCATATCCAGCCATAGACACCGAATATCCATATTATCCAATTAGCAATTTAAATAACTGGTTATCTGCAATATTCAGTGGATAAGCAGTTATCCTTAATGGGGTAAGGTTAAGTCAGCCTTTTATCGACTGAATATCACAAATAACTGGTTATCTTTGAGTACCAGCCCTGCTCCGCCCCGAGAATGCCCCAGTGGTAGCTGGTTTGCCTCAGGGCATTTAGATGAGCTAAGAGGGGATAGTCTGCGGCACTAACCGAGTAAATATCTCTGAATACCCCGATGAGTGGCATTTATGTGGTTTGCAGGTCTGCAAACTGCATGCATGCATTTGAATATGCTCCCACGGTTTTTTGCTGGGAGACCTTAGTGATTTCAGCATTTTCTCCCTTGTTTAGATGTTTCATGTATAAAAAGCACAAACATCTGGGTATCCCCCCTCTCCCCCCAAACCCCCCGCCCCGCCCAAATAAAACAAGAGAGTAAGAAAAGGAAAAAGAAAAGAAATAAATGCATTTGTTCCTTACCCTGTGCATTGCTCTTGCTCTATGTTGATATTATTGGTGTTTTTCAAATAAACAAATTTTGACCTAAAAGCACAAATGATTCTTGCCAGCATTTTAAGGCCACAGCTCATGTCTTCCCACCGGCAGGGACCTTGAAGTAAAGATCTCTGGTTCTGGCCACAGCAATGGTCTTGGGTCATTTTTCTTGCAAGTGGGGGATGAACTAGTTTCAAAGAAAATATTATTCATATGTATCTTATATTATTTCAAATGCTCCACCCCAATTATGTGTATTTGGAAAGATCTTAAGCATTTCATACCCACTTTTTCAGAGATTTACCACCATTCCTGATAAGTTTTTTGCATCACTATTTTGTCTGGATGCATAGTATCTGAATAAATGCTAAACAATTAAAAACAATTGAGCACAAGAGACAAGTTCATGTTTTTCAAAATTTTAAAAAACACAGGATGTAGATGATAATGAAGGAAATTAGCTTTTGGTGCTAGATGTTTTGAGAGTAATTTTATAAAGTCCTCTATAATTTATAAAACAGAGGCATAAGCATTTGAAAATTCACGTTAAATCTAGGCACAATCGCTTACAACAGCCCTATGGCTGTTTAAATGCTTGCACGTTGATTTGTCAAGAAGACATGTAAATCTAGTCTTTCAGAATTTACTTGCATATAGGTGTGTTCAGCCCATGTGTGCATACATAACAAATGTATAGACTAGCTAAAGTACATATGCTGAGACTGTTTGCACATGTGAATCACTAAAAATCAGTGATTTATGATTGTAGATGATGTGCTGCTTTCCACAAGGCATCATAAAATTTCACACATTGTCCACTAGTCATTGATATTTTGACTTGGGCCAGCCCGACTTTTAGACATGATCAGGCAGTCACCTAGGGCAGTCGTTTTTGCAGCACAGCAAAGAGCAGTAGCAGTCAAAACAAAACATCGGACAGCCCCGCAAACTCAAACAGCCATCAGTGCACTCCTTTACCTGCAGGAAGAGAAGGCGCCTTATATGGCAGACTGCATAAATGTTGCTGGTGCCACAGCTAGACGCCGTGATACTAAGCGCTTAGCATAGAGGTCTGTTGTGAGCATTCCAGGGCGCAGTGGAAAGCAGCACCCATCGCTAACCAGCGATATTGAGCCGCTGCTCGGTTAAGGAAAAGCGGGGAAAGCGCAGCAAAGGCTGGCCTAACGGTACTTGTGGAAGCT
The DNA here is from genome assembly GCA_033557465.1 of Ichthyophis bannanicus. NCBI lineage: Eukaryota > Metazoa > Chordata > Amphibia > Gymnophiona > Ichthyophiidae > Ichthyophis > Ichthyophis bannanicus. The sequence continues at coordinate 219,926,253 of CM066036.1, forward strand.
AACTGGGCAGCAGCTCAGTATTGCCGCTTCCCAGGTATCTTTCAGGTTCTGTGGCTACCCTGGGTATTCAGTGTCATGGCCAGATATGTCCCCGGAATTGAATATCCAGGGTTAGTCTTCAGCGGTGGCTGCTAGTTGTGCTGTTAGCACTAGCTGCTGCCACTAAATATCGGGCCGGATATTTAAAAGCATGATTTCCAATTATACCATTTCTATAGGACTGTTGTGGGAGGGATGCTGTTGGGGCGATCATGATTGCAGAGTTTGATTACCAAAACCTCGTCTGGGTTGGTGGGGGGGAGGGGGGGACGCAAGGCTAAAGCTATGCCTAGGGCACCCATTACCTTGCACCAGCCCTGTAGCCAGTTCTTATTTTTGAGTAATTAAATGGTGTCTTTGTAGACACATCAGGCACTTTTTCAGTTTAGATCAGCAATTTTCAATCCAGTTTTAATGATATGATATCAGTCAGTATGATTTTCAGGATATCCACAGGGAATATGCATGAGAGTGATTTACTAACACTGGAAGCAGTCCAGGCTGATGTGTTTCATATGTAATCAGTGTGACTGTCCTGAAAATCTGACTAGTGTCTGTGTCGCTTGCACTAAGTTGCAATTCCTGCATTTAAATTTGTTATGCCATTTTTGGGAAGATCGGAAGCTTTTTATCCCTCCAAACCATGTGATGATACATTTAAAAACTTTTAACTTAGACAACAAACCTTATTGAAAGTCTATTAAGTCCCCTAATAAGTAACCAAACAATATAAAAATGCAGTTGCTTGCTGGGATATCTTGGTGATTTCTGCGTTTTCTCCCTCGTTTTCACATGAGGCCTCGACGTAGAGCAGAATGTGAATGTTTCCAGTGCTAGGTGCATCAGTGGGAGTAGAGTATATTCTGATGATGCGCCTGGTCCATCCCCATAAGGAGGGTCCTACTGTTAAAATCTATATAACATGACTCAGTTAGTCATTAGGAATACTAAGTGTACAAAAGAGAGGTAGCAGAGTTCTGTGACCCTTCTAGCCCTACAAGGGGAATTACTTATTGTGGTGGCATAAGCTCCATAATCTGCTGTCATGTTTCTATGTTTCTAGTCTAAAGGAAAAAGGGCTGTAGAGCTTAGTGGTTCTACAGATAGGCCATATGTGGAAATGGGCTGTGATGATTGAGGGGGGGGGGGGGAAACGGACTGGAAATGGGCCCGTCAGTGTGAAGAGCCTTTACCTTTGCGCTGGCGGCTGTTTCAATGAAGCCGCAAATGCTGGGAAACCTCTCCCAGCATTCGCGGCTTCATTGAAACAGCCGCCAGCATGAAGGAAAAGGCTCTTCACGCTGGCGGGCTGTGCAGAGGGAGCCTGGGCCTCGTGCAGGCTTCTCTGGCTCCCTTGCAGCTGTCCATTGAGCGAGAATGTGGTTCGCGTGGGGGCCTCCTGAAGCGCGGGGCCCTGTGCGAACAACATTCTCGCTCAATGGACAGGCCGGCCCTGGTTCCAGAGGATATTTTATTTATTTACTTATTAATTATTTATATAACCCATCCTTTGTCTGTAGTCCCTACCATGGTAGACAAAGGTTACACCAAATCCAAGAGTTTCTTTAGTTTCAGTCTCTACTGTTAGTTACATTGTTCAGGGGACGAACACATGCTGGGAGGCCCTTGGACTTGCACCCCACTCACATCTCTTCCCTTCTCAAATAACTGAGACCAGTTCAGAGTTTATGCCCTGAGTGGGGGGTTACTTACATTTTAGAGTCATCGATACAAGAATAACAGCTGGAGGAGAAAGAAAAATTGTAACTATGTAATGAGAAAAACATTCCTCCTCTTTACTCCAAAAATAGTTACAAGCAGACAAAGTTTTTCATCCTTTCAGTGTGTTATATTACTTGGTAGGGTTCAAGTACTCTTTTTCTTAGGCTGGATAAGAAAATCCAACTCTTTCCATTTATTGCCACCCTTGAATCACCTCTTATGATTTCCCTGAGTAGGAACCCTTTCCCTTGGAACAAATAAGTTTCTCAGTATACCTGACGCTGGTGGTGATGCAAGCACAGATCCCTGATACTGTCCTGGGTCTCCCTCCCTGGTTACTGATGAGATTCTGTATTCTTTTTCTAGAGCTAGTGGCTTCTGTAGATGCAGGTCCATGAGTTCTTGCCTCTGATGTGCTGGTCACTTGTACTTGAATGTACTTCATGGGATCCGCTGCTTCATCAGCAAGGAATGTGGCTCCCCTATTCCCTTCGCAGCAGACACTCTCTCCTAAGAATCAGTGGATGTGCCGGCAGGTTTTGCACAGTTATCTTCCCATCTGTTCTCTCCTCTGTCTCTCCTATGCCTGTAGCTCCTCTCAGGAGGGCATAAAAAGGCCAGACAGGAACAGCACTAAAAACACAATACCAACTCCTAGTTTATTCACAAAAAACAATAAATCCACATCCATGCGGGCTTTCTCCCTTGCTGCCCCTACTATTTGGAATGCACTTCCGGAAAAGCTATGATCCATAACTGATTTAAAAGACTTCTGCAAGTTACTCAAGACCATCTTATTCATTGAACATTATAATGAAGACCACCAATCCCAATCGTACTGAAGGAAATTACAAGACAGTTTAAGACTTTGAAATGCAATGTTTCAATTTACAATTGAATGTTCCTTGTAAAATGAGTATGAAGTTACAAGTCTGTTCAAGTTATTAAAACATGATGTCACCCTCCCTGTATATAACCCCTTGTACATAGCTCATCCTGTAAATAGCACACCATGAAATCATCCTCGTCACTCACACAAATACCCACACGTGTTAACACTGCATGCCTACCCCTACTGACACTGATCATTGATTGTTTGAAGTGTAAACCACTTTGATTTCAGGACAAAGTGGTATATAAATCCTTTTAAATAAATAAATAAAAAAATTTCAGTTCAGAAATAGCCACCCTTCATCTGCCCCTTAAGGGCAAATGCCTTCCACCTACACGGTACAGACAGTGACTGTGTTCCAAAGATAAAAGAGTTCTGCCTTTGGGACTGGTTGATATATGACTTGGAATTTCCCTCTCAGACGAGTCCCCTCAGGTAACCAGGCAGAAAGAAACCTCCTCTTTTTTGGAAAATGCTACTTCTTCTTCAGTTTTTATTATACTCTTGTAGGAACACTAGATGGCATCGGTTGCCCAAAGCAATGACATCCAAGCAGTCTTTACATTTATTTACACACACGTATATTCTGCTAATCTTAAATAGTGGATTAGAAAGGAACACATGAAACAATCTAATATCACAGACATCAAATTAATAAGAATTGACAATAAACTAAAATAAACCAAAAAATGATACCTGTCTAAGACTCTGGCCACATCAACCAGAGTGATAGCAGTAAGCTTTTAGAGGAATAAGAGACCTCTAGGAACAGCTGGGCATCTCACTTTCCCTCCGTTTGCCTAATTACCCTAAAGAAAAATTTCTTTTTTGTCTGCTGAGCAATGAAGAATTGCTTTTTTTTTCTATTGCCGTGCTATTAAACGTGATCTAATTTTTTATTTCATAAACTTAGATTTTGTTTAACAAACACACTTTTTGTTGCATGGCCTATTTATTTAATTAAACAATGTGGATCCCTTTACTAACAGCTAGGGTGTGCTATCTGCTGCATGGCCTGCTTAATTCTTATGGGGTGTGTGGCAGATACTGTGTGCTAAATATTACTAAAAGGGGCCCTGTATGTGATCCCTTTGCCTCTTTCAACAAAAATGCTTTCTAAAGGATAGGTTATATCATCTTGCTGGCTGCTAACTTCTGAAGGTAAAAAATAAATACAGAAAGGCAGAAAAAGTGTAAATTGTGTACATATTATAACATCGTGTACCAGAAAGCACTAAACTGACAACCATAAGGAGCCTTTTTATTATTGTGTGAGTTTTCTGCACCTAAGAAGCATCTAGCATGAAAACTAATATACATTAAGTGAAAAACCTCCACGGTAACTTTCAGGGATGTAATTAGCATGATCCCGAAAGTTAACGCAGGGATGAGCACCTTAATACACAGAACTATTACAGCAGATGAACTTACCTCCACATATTGAGGTGGTGTTAGGTACTCAAGCATAATGGCATCATTGATATGTCCCCTTGTGCTAACAGCAATGTGCTCACCATGCCCCCTCCTCTCCAGCCCCATCCCACCCCACCTATTGTGCACTCCAAAGCAAGAGTGGAAGTTAGTATGCAAATTAGTGAGTGGTAGCTGTCATGCTCCCATGGTAACAGCAACCACAGGCCTGAGCAGGCTTGTATCTATGCAGATGAGGAAGAGTGTACTTAGATTTTCCCCAATTGGGCAGCACAATTGAGGCAGCCATGAGATTTAGCTGTGGGTAACCCTTCCCCCAAGCCATGAGGTTCTTACATAGTGATCAGCTTGCTAAGAGAAGACATAAAGATTTCAGTAGGCACCCTCCCCCCCCCCCCCCAGGCCTGAGCACAATACCCCCTTGCCCAGAAATCAGCAGACCAGAGCATACCGGTTTGGACAGGTCACCCAGGCACCTTCCCCCAGGGGCTGCTGATTGGTGGACAGGAAATACCTGAGACAAATGAGATTGTAGAATGAGTTTGAAAATGTACTGTATATAAGACAATGTAGGACGTCCTTCAGGGCTCAAATTTTTGTGGAGGGTGCCGGCTCTCTGTCTGGGCCTGTGTGCACATTAAAAGATTCTGTTTGCATTCCAGCCTGTCTGTGTGTTTCCTTCTGTGGGTGAGAGAGAGAATGAGAGCATTTTCAGCTGCTTGGCTGCAACATTTGGCGACCCAGATGGGACCCTATTAAATTAAACAAAAAGCCTCTCTCATCACACCCACGGTGGGAAGACTTCTGCTCTTGCAGCATCGGGCCTCCACCGGTCAGGGACCGGCCCCTCCAGGTGATTAACGGTCCTTGGCGCCACCGGGCCCCTTTTGTGCTCCGGAAGGACACCTTGACTTGTGTGATCGGTCGGTCCCTGCGGCTGACCCCCCCGATTGAAAATCGGCTGGATAGACTGGCATCCAAACTTTCTCTGATCAGAGGTCTGGTGAGTACTCTTTCATTACTGATTTGGGATATTCTGTAATTTGGTTCCTCTGTAATCTGTAGCGGCTTGATCACCCACACGAGCAGTCCGAGTAAGGGCCCCAGAGGCCCTGAAACCACTGCTCGTCCAGTCTGTGGGGAAAAAAGGGGGGTAACTCTGTAATCTGTAGCGGCTTGATCACCCGCACGAGCAGTCCGAGTAAGGGCCCCAGAGGCCCTGAAACCACTGCTCGTCCAGTCTGTGGGGAAAAAGGGGGGTAACTCTGTAATCTGTAGTGGCTTGATCACCCGCACGAGCAGTCCGAGTAAGGGCCCCAGAGGCCCTGAAACCACTGCTCGTCCAGTCTGTGGGGAAAAGGGGGGGGGGGGCGCTTGTGAGCGCCAAAAATGGTCGCAGTAACCTCGGGTACCTTAAAGCATTTTAAAGCGCTGCCAAAACTTCTTAAAATGACCAAAACATTAGCACTTGACCCCCTTAAGTGTGCCTTTCAAGCTGTTTATTAATAATTGCACTGATCGCAATTCTACGATGATCGGGGCGATTTATTTAGAGCCTACACACGCTGTCTCTAATGAAGCATACTTGGGGGCTTCTTTTGGGTTGCCATGTGCTCCTAGTGTTGGGGGCTTCTTTTGTGTTGCCATGTGCTCCTAGTGTTGGGGGTTTATTTTGTGTTGCATTGTGCTCCTATTGTTGGGGGTTTCTTTTGTGTTGCCATGTGCTCCTAGTGTTGGAGGTTTCTTTTGTGCTGCCATGTGCTCCTAGTGTGGGGGGGGGTTTCTTTTGTGTTGCCATGTGCTCCTAGTGTTGGAGGTTTCTTTTGTGTTGCCATGTGCTCCTAGTGTTGGGGGTTTCTTTTGTGTTGCCATGTGCTCCTAGTGTTTTGGGGCTTCTTTTGTGTTGCCATGTGCTCCTAGTGTTGGGGGCTTCTTTTGTGTTGCCATGTGCTCCTAGTGTTGGGGGTTTCTTTTGTGTTGCCATGTGCTCCTAGTGTTGGGGGTTTCTTTTGTGCTGCCATGTGCTCCTAGTGTTGGGGGCTTCTTTTGTGCTGCCATGTGCTCCTAGTGTGGGGGGTTTCTTTTGTGTTGCCATGTGCTCCTAGTGTTGGGGGCTTCTTTTGTGTTGCCATGTGCTCCTAGTGTTGGGGGTTTCTTTTGTGTTGCCATGTGCTCCTAGTGTTGAGGGTTTCTTTTGTGTTGCCATGTGCTCCTAGTGTTGGGGGTTTCTTTTGTGCTGCCATGTGCTTCTAGTGTGGGGGGTTTCTTTTGTGTTGCCATGTGCTCCTAGTGTTGGGGGCTTCTTTTGTGTTGCCATGTGCTCCTAGTGTTGGGGATTTCTTTTGTGTTGCCATGTGCTCCTAGTGTTGAGGGTTTCTTTTGTGTTGCCATGTGCTCCTAGTGTTGGGGGTTTCTTTTGTGCTGCCATGTGCTTCTAGTGTGGGGGGTTTCTTTTGTGTTGCCATGTGCTCCTAGTGTTGGGGGTTTCTTTTGTGCTGCCATGTGCTCCTAGTGTTGGGGGCTTCTTTTGTGTTGCCATGTGCTCCTAGTATTGGTGGCTTCTTTTGTGCTGCCATGTGCTCCTAGTGTTAGTTCTCCTTAAAGTTAGAATGCATAGGATCCACGTTTAAAAATTCCCTACACTGAGGTACTAAACAGAAGAAAAAGCATGCAAAGTGATCCTGGAGCTCCATCTAGTGGACATTAGAAAAATAGCTAGCTATTTTTCTCATATTACTATTATCCTCATGGTAAAAGTTAAATCCTATGCTACAGCTAGAGAGAGTGTGTGTAATGTGTATTTGTAATGACTGCTACTGAGGAAAAGAGAGTGTATGAGTATTCGCTGCTGAGACGTCTCTGTTTTCTGTTTTCCCTCTTTCTTTTACCCTTTGTGGTCCTGTGTGTTTTGTGCAACCAAACTCTGCCTGTTACCTGGATTATATTGAATATTGCATTCCCTGAAATGAGATTAGAAGATTTACACCGAATATTGCATTCCTTGAATTGAGATTAGAAGATTTATATTTTATATTGCATTCCTTGGAGTGAGATTAGAAGATTCACATTGTATATTGCATTTAGTCATTGAACTGGGATTAGAGCATGGGGTCGGGGAAATCAAAGGTGCAAACACCCCTGCAGTGCATGCTTCATAATTTTAAATCTGGGTTTGGGGAGGATTACAAGGTACCTCTCTCTGCCTCTCGATTGTCTGTTCTATGTGAGCAGGAGTGGCCAGCCTTAGTTAAGCTGTGGCCTCCCGAGGGGTCCACTGATCTGCCCACTGTGTTTTTAGTCCATCAAATTGTAGCAAAAGAGCACCCGGACCAGTTTCCCTATATTGATTCATGGCTGGCCATATGCCAGCACAGGCCAAAATGGCTCCAGCGCCGCCACGAGGATCAGTGTAGAATTATGGTGGCGGCCGTAGGTCGCCGAAAGGGGCGAATGCCCACCCCATCTACCGGGGGGCGGGACTCTCCAGATATTCCTCCACGCCCTCTCTCTCTGCTTCACCCCCTTGCCCCATCCGCACCACTGCAGGATCCACCCATAGTTGAAGGGTCAGAAGAACCTCCTCTTGGGGTGGGTGGTGCCTGAGTTAGGGAAGATTCTGCAGATTCCAGTCCCTCTTCACATAGGGATACACCCCTCCAGACCCCTCCAACATCCTCCACCCCTCCCACTCCTGGTACCACCTCCAGTGCCACCGTCTCGTCCCCTGAGAGCACTTTGGCTGAGCTTGGACCGTCCACCCTGCTGGCCCACCGCCTGCGGTCGCATGATCTCCAAATGCCACTACGACAAGTACAGGGTCTCCCATACCTTGATGATGCTGGGCATGTGGCAGTGGGACCATCCAGTTCCGATTTTCAGATAAGCATTTCTTGCTATCATTTTCATCACTGCAAGTGTTATGAATGACTAGAGATTGAAAGATATTGAACCTTTTAACAACTGGAAACACTTAGCAGAATGAAAGTTTGATTTTGAAATAGAATGCAATAAGCTGGATTTTGCAACATTAAAAGACATTGGCAGAGCGATTTTCTGAATTAAAAGAAAAAGAGAGAAATCTCAGGTCCTTGATGCAAAGAAGGGGATTGGTGTTCAGGGGTTTTTGCCTCATAAGATTCCTCCCCGCTCTAGTCTGAGACATGTTCCCCAAATAAAACAGTGTTTTTTGACATTGTGAGTGAATGGAGCAATGTTTGTAGTAGGATTGGCATTTTGATTGCTCCAACAAAACCCGATAGGTGATAGTTTGTTTACTCCTATCCCTGACATGGACCTGCTTTCATACAAGTGCAGAGACTACTAACACAGCAGTATTACTTGCCCAAACTGCTCTGAACATGACAGACTTTTGTATACGTAACTCTCTACAAACCGGGGTGTTTCTTTCAATCTCTCTCATTGCTGTACCGTCTAGTTTGTGAAATGCAGAATTTTACTATGCTTGCTAATCTGAACTGCAAACAACCTGGAATATATTTTTATACATTTTTTTACCATATTGGGGTTACCCGACCAACTTCTACACATTTTAACCAGGTGACTTTTTCCTTACAGGTAGTTTCCACCCTTGACACCCTGGTAGAACGCAAGGCAGCTACCACTGTCATGGCTCTGACCCAATATACCCCTCTGCGGCTTGCCTCCAGTAATACTGCCCACTACCGCCCCTAGCGGTTGAGGTCTCACTTAAAAAGGGGGGAGCGAGGCAGCCATGAGGTTTAGCTGTGGGTAACCCTTCCCCCAAGCCATGAGGTTCTTACATAGTGATCAGCTTGCTAAGAGAAGACATAAAGGGGTATGTTTATTAAAACCCCATTAGGGTGCGCGCCGCACTAGTGTGCGGATGCCATATAAGGAGTGGGCGTTTCAGTCAGAAAAAAGCAAAACCGGGATTAATCATGCGCTAATGTGCGCTGCGCTCATGTGCGCCGCGCACATTAGCGCATGAGAAACTTGCGCGGGAAGCATAAGTGGCGCGCTGATGTGCAAGCACAGGAGCAGAGCCACAGTGCAATGGTGAAGACACTGACCGATGGTACAGGGATCATGGGTTCAATCCCCCACTGTGCCAAATGAAGAAGGCTGGCTGAGGCATTACCTATTATGGGGAAGATTGCTTTAGGAGGCATTTTATTTATATTTTAATTACTTCTACTAGCAAACGCACTCTCAAAGCGTGTTAACATAAGGCACCCCATAAGGCACTTTTTAAAGTGCACTGTCCGCCAAGGCACCCTAGAATGTTGTTTATAGGGCGCTTTATAGGGTGCTGTATGAGGTACCGCAAGGTCACAGCACTGTTTTTGATGGCAGCACTGTGCAGTTTAAGGAATGAAAATCATAAGTAGGTGCGCTGACATGCAAGGAGGTGCAGCAGTGTAGCACAATGGTTAAAACACTGACCAATGATGCAGGAGTCATGGGTTCCATCCCCCACTGTGCCTAATGAAGAAGGCTGGCTGAGGCATTACCTGCTATAGGTAATAGTGCTGTAGGGGGCATTTTATTTTTATTTTAATTAGTGCTGCCAGCAAACACACCCTCAAAGTATTGTAACATAAGGTGCTGCATAAGGCGCCTCATAGGGTACCCCAGAGGGCACATTCTAAAGTGCACTGTCCGCCATGGCACCCTACAATGTTTCTGAAAGGGTGGCCTATAGGGCGCCATATAGGGTGCCCTATGAGGCACAGCAAAGTCATAGCACTGTGTTTGATGGCAGCACTGTGCATTTAAACGCATGGAAATCTGAAGTAGGTGCGCTGACATGCAAGGAGGAACAGCAGTGTAGCACAATGGTTAAGGCACTGACTGCTGATACAGGGGTCATGAGTTTACTCCCCAGTGTGCCTAATACGTAAGGCTGGCTGAGGCATCAGCTTTGCAATGTATGTATTGTTTCCTGCAGCACTTCATTTGTATTTTATTAATTGCTGCCAGCAAACACGCCCTCACGTGCCGTAACTGAAGGTGCCGCATAAGGCACCCTATAAGGCACTCCATAGGGCACATTTTAAAGTGCACTGTCCGCCATGGCACCCTAAAAAGTCCCCTATAGGGCACCCTATAAATCGCTCCACAGGATAACATATAGTGCACCTTATATGGATGGTAACCATAAGGTGCCCTATAGGGCGCCCTATAAATCGCCCTCTGAGGCACCTTATGGGTACAGTACACAGAGAGTGCCTTTGCTGGCAGCAATAATGTACATTAAAAAGAGATAATGCTTTGGGCAGCCCTATCAAATAACCCCACTGTGGGTTTGAACCCATGACCTCTGGCTCTACAGGCAGTGAAGTAACCAGTGGGCTACAGCTCTATAGCTGCTAGCAAGCCCCTGGCTGGCTGTAGAGGGACTGTCTGTGTGGTGACGTGCAGTCTGCTGTGGTCACCAGGATAGGGTTAGGCCACCCGTACCCATGATGCACTGCACATGCAAATCAGCTGTTCACAGATAAACACAAGATGGAGTATGCACACCCACAGCACCTCGGACTGGTAGGGGGAACTGACCATGTCCACCCCCACAGCACCTCGGCCTGGTAGGGGGTACTGACCATGTGTGTTACTGGCACAGAGTAGCTACACACCGTCACATTGTACGGGTACTGTGCTCACCCTGAGTGTGCGGTGGGGCGCCCAGCACCAGGTCCACAGCACCTTCCATGGCAGTAATAGGCCATGCTGCAGGTCCCCAGCAGTGCTAATGTGTGAGATAGGTAGTTTCTGCAGAAACATCTTGGATATAACTGTCTGTCTCAGTCAGGTGTAGCCCCTATGGATCCCTAGGAGGATTATGTACCACCACCCTCCTTCTCCAGGGCTGAGGGTGGTAAATAGGGTCTCCCATCAACAGATCCACATTCTACCTCCCTGCAATGGTGGCAGTAGAGGGGACCATCAACCCCGGTCCTGCTGGGGAACAGACACCCTACAGGGCAGTCAATGCAGCTCTGTACACATCCATAACACAATAGCAGACAGACATTAGGCCTGGATATGCTAAGCTGCACCCCACCACTATATGATATTCTCCTGCAGCAAGCCTTCAGCCGCTGCACCCTGCAAGACGCTCCATCAAGACACATACCAGCTGCAAACAGTCTGCTAGCTAGTCCATAGTGCATGTTCTTGGTGGAAATGCGTGCACCCAGAACTGGGATGTTAGCATATACAACAAGCAGATAAGTCAGTGACTGGGCTCCAAAAGGAAAACCATAAATATCACATGAAAGAAATACTATATAGCACTATGGGGGTGCCTAGCCATGCTGTGGTCACTGCACAGTCAGGGTGAGAGTGATCTCCCAGCAGGACATGCTGAGGCCACCCTGTCTGTGTAGGTCGTGGCCGGGCACTAAAATGTCCCAGTCAGTGCCCTATGCCCTGTGAAGATGCATCCTGGCCAGGCCACCCTGTCCGGGCTATACCCATGGTACAATGCCATGGTACCTTGCTCCTCATTATGCACATTGGCAGGCCAATACTGGCAACAGTGCTGGCAGTGTGGGCTATGGAGGGTGTTTGCAGCCACCACACACTGGATAGACAGACGGACACCCCCACACCTATGCCAGCATTGTGCTACTATAGAGGAGTTTAGCAGCCCTGGCCACCACATCAGTCCTGGGCACAGTACAGGCATGGATATGGTACGCAATACTGTTGGGGGTCACTCCCCAGGGTGGGAAACACTGTCAGAGACCAGACCTGCAGCACACACCACAGTCATCAGAAAGATTGTTATGATGGAGCTCAATGAGCAAACTGTGCTTAACGTAGGAATTGCTATCTGCCAGTAATCATAGGAAACGTTTGATAGCTGTGTACCGTATACCCAGGTGTAGGGTGGCATTGCTAAGGTATGCAAGTGCTAGTATTGGGAGATGCACGCAGGGCCCAATATCCTGCCTCTCCAGGAGGCATTGGCTAATGGGGCCTGTGGGTGTGGGTGTAGGTGTGTCTGCCCCTGTTGGCTGCTGCTTTACGGCAGAGGTTCCCAACTCTAGTCCTGATGTGCCAAACACTGTTCAGGTTTTCATGCTGTCCCTCATGAATATGCATGAGATACATCTGCATACCATCGGGGTGGTGCATAGATATGCAGCACAGGCATCTTTATTAGAGGCAGCATGGAACCTGAATGGTGCCTGGCCCTCCAGGACTGCATTTGGGAGACTCTGCTCTAGGTAATGCTCCTGTTTATGGTGTCTGTGCTCTGTAGGGTAAAATATAGGTGTATTAACCATGCGTATGTTCTCTGCAATAAAGGTTTATCCTTACTATCACGGTTTAGTTGTGGGAAAAATATGTGGACTGGATTGGCAGTTGCCCCAGCTGGGCTTTGAACCTGTGACCTTCTGTTCTTGCACACACTGTCTGTGTGCACTGCACCACCGTGTTGCCACAGATATGCTGTATTCCCTGGGGAGTCCATGACTGTACATCCGACAGGGCCTGTTTGTTGCAGTGCACGGCACCCACCTGGACAGGGCTAGGCCATGGTCTGCTGTGGCCACCAGCTGCTGCCACCTCCACCACCAGTACTGCTCCATCCTTAGATTGGAGACAGCATAAACCCTGAAGGTTTTGTGGCCCTCCAGGACTGCATTTGGGGGAATCTGCTCTAGGTAATGTGCATGTTTCTGCTGTCTGTGCTCTGTAGGGTAAAATAGAGGTGTTTGAGCCATGCTTATGTTCTCTGCAATAAAGGTTCATCTTTACTATCACTAGTTAGTTGTGGGTAAAATATGGGGACTGGATTGGCAGGAGCCCCAGCTGGGGCTTGAACCTGTGACCTTCTGTCTCCAAACATGCTGGTTGTGTGCACTGCACCACCGTGTTGCCACAGAGACAGTGCATTCCCTGATGATACCATGACTGTTTGTCCGGCAGGGCCTGTCTGTTGCAGTGCTTTGCACCCACCTACACAGGGCTAGGCCATGGTCTGCTCTGGGCAGCTGCCACTGCCCCCCTCCACCTCCAGTACCCCTGTGCCACCCTGCTGACATGCCCTTCTGCTGGTGGTGCTGGTGGTACGCAGTCTCAGGCCATCCTGTGTGCAGGAAGGCGGCTATCTATGGTGCGGGTTCTGGGGTAGGGGTGCCTGCAAATTTGTCCGCACGTCCCCCAATCACCGCCTGCCAATGTTCTGTGCCCTTGGGGGTACCTGCTGGGTACTATCCCCTGTGACACTGTGATAAACACTCTCGTGCCCATGTTGGGCCCTCATCAGTTGCTGTCTGGCTGCTGTTCAGTTTCAGCATTCCTACGTGCCACCTAGGCATCTGCCTAGTCCGCACTGTGCCCCAGCTGCACCACAGCATGTGCCGCCTGCAGCCCTCTGTATCCCCTTTCCCAGCATCTGTCCAATTGCCCATTCCGGCCTGCCCGCCCTGTTGTTGTGGAAATGTGCATGCCATAGGTAACCTGTCCAATGGAGAGGGAAACCCTGATCAGTGCTATTTCACTGTGGGATCATTCACCTTGTATGGGGACGGAGCGTAGACCCTTCTAAAATTCATATTTATTTTTTGCGGCCTTCTTGGGAGTGTTTTTTGATGTTTCCCATTACTATCACTATTTCCCAGCTTGATTATAATTTTTTTAGATTTTGTTGGGGTCACTTTCAATGTTTATTTGCACTTTTGTACCGTGCACATGTATCACACTTATCACTGTTTTGTAGGTTTCCTTGGTTTTGCTGTACATTGCTGACAAAATGGTTTCTCTTCCCTTTAAATCGGCTCTACCGCGAGGTTTTCACTCGCGGTATTTTTTGGCTTGAATTTCAGCCCCGCTCGTGTGCGGGGAGCCTCTCTCCTCCCACTCTCCACCCATTGACCCCTTCTCTCCGCCCCTGGGGAGCCTTCCTCCGCCCTCAGGGAGCCTTTCCACGCCTCTATCGCACATCAGCGCGCCACGCACATGAGCGGGCACTTTATGCGGCGCGCACGTGTGCGGGGCACAAAAACGCATCATTAGCGTGCGCTAAGGTACCTTAGCGCACGCTAATGTGCGCCACGCACATGAGCGCGGTTTAGTAAACATACCCCAAAGATTTCAGTAGGCACCCTTCCCCCCCCCCCCTCCAGGCCTGAGCACAATACCCCTTTGCCCAGAAATCAGCAGACCAGAGCATACCGGTTTGGACAGGTCACCCAGGCACCTTCCCCCAGGGACTGCTGATTGGTGGACAGGAAATACCTGAGACGAATGAGATTGTAGAATGAGTTTGAAAATGTACTGTATATAAGACAATGTAGGACGTCCTTCGGGGCTCAGATTTTTGTGGAGGGTGCCGGCTCTCTGTCTGGGCCTGTGTGCACATTAAAAGATCCTGTTTGCATTCCAGCCATGCCACTGTGGGCTAGCAGGGTACTTTGTTGGATGTCCGGGTGCCCAGAATCTAGGCACGTCCTGGATGTCCAGGCCCTAGGCTGCGATTCTGATCCAATGGGCACATCTAGCCCCTGCAGGATCAGAATGAGGTATGACAGGGGCACATCCTGATTCTGGATGCCCGGACAGGCGGGGGACACCCAGAACAGAATTGGTGTCAATGTCATAAAGGAACCCATATTCAGCACCGGCGGCTAACGCTCCTACTGTGGCTAGCCACCAGTGCTGAATCTTGGCCCTGGATATTCAATGTTAGGACCATATGCAGGCATTAAAGATCTGAGATAGCAGCAGAACCAGATAGCTAGCCAGGCAGCGGTGATATTCAGCCACTGCCCAGTTAGCTTCTTCGGTGAAAGCAAGGCCACCATTTGCTGTGCCGTATTTTTGCCTCATGTCACTAATTGGGCAGTGGCTCAATATTGCCGCTCAAAATTGCTGCCTTGTTAGCGACGAGTGCCGACCCGGTATGGACCGATGCTAACTGCTTAGCAGTGGGGCATGCAGCGACTGCACCTGCTGATATTCAACTGCACTAACAGCGTTAGTGCCACTGAATATCCTGCTTAGTGGCATTTAAACAGTTTGCAGGTCTGCAAACCATGTAAGTGCCTTTGAATATCAGGCCCAAAATTCAAAGCGGCACAGCAAACATCTATAATAGTTAAAATATTAATATATACATAGACAAAGTTATTGGAGTGGAGGAGTAGCCTAGTGGTTAGAACACTGGCTTGGTAATCAAGCAACCAGGGTTCAATTCCCACTAGCACTCCTTGTGGCCTTGGGCAAGTCACTTAACCCTCCACTGCCTCAGAAGAAAGGCCTGGCAATCTACTTCCGGTGACACTGCCAAGAAAACCCAGAAGCTTCTGTGTCACCAGGAGTCAGGACTGACTCAAAGGCACACATTGCATTTTATTGCAGACAAAATTATAAAAATGATTAAATCAACCTCAAGAACCTGATTACATAAAATAAGTTTTCAGCTTTTTAAGAAAACCTGACAAACTTCTATTCACTCAGGTGGTCAGCAGCTACTGGCACCCCCATAAAATAAAAGGCATTCCTGTGATTATGCCACTAGCATGCTGTATATTTTTTTAATGGATGATAGTATATACAATGTGTAATGATATGGATTTTTAAAAAAATGATACATTCAGTATATTAAACTTCATAATGAAAATAAAAATGTTAAATGCCTGAGTATTGTAAGCACATGCTTAATTTCAGTAAATAGACACAACTGTCTCTTTCGGTTCATAGAAGGTATTCTTTCCATTATGCGCATAGGGTCCTGCTTACTTACCCTTAGCAGGTGCTAAGCAGCATTAACATGTGCATTCTGCCACCACGCCCATAGAAATAACATGGATATGATAGCAGATAGCAAATGCCAATGGCCAGTAGTGCCTAGTAACGTTTAGTAAACAGGTTCCATAATATGTGCCCTAACAAATCTTTTGCAAACACACTGTTTATAATATCAGTGTGAAGCTCTTCAACATACATGTAGTATTCATATTTCCTATAGTAAATACAGTCTGTAAAGCAACAGAGAGAAGCTAATATGCATAGCATTATCGCATAATAAATACTTCTTCACTCCAGAATTCAGAACACTATAGACTCTTCTTTCCTGATCAGATTCGTCATTTTACGTTTCTGTCATGTGGGGTATGATTGGATCAGGTGTTGTGTTAGTCAACCTTTTAGTGTTTTAGCTCACCTTGCTTATACTGATTGTGTAACCAGAAATAGAACTGTATTCTCATTATAGCTACAGATATCTGCTATTTAAGAGTGCAGTAGAAGGGGAAAAATATATATAGTTTCCTTTTCTCTTCTATGAATACAGCATTACAAATTGATGGCAGTTGTGCCAAGGGAGTTTCAATTTGTCTGTCACAGCAGAATAAACCCTATAGAGCTTCATTCAACCAAATTTAGGACTAATAGTTTTAGAACAGAAAGTATTATTATTCACTAAGAAGGTGATTTACTAAGCCATGGTGAAAATCAGCAGCTATTAACACATGTTAATGGTAGTCCACTTTAGTAAATTAAGCCCTTAAGTTGCTAAATAAATCACATCCTATTCTGGGAAAATAAAACAGAGTTGAGGTTACTAGTGTATTTCTGGATCACTGACTTGGAAGCTTTTTGAACTGTGGCAAATGTACTTTTAATGAATTTCCTATAGTTCAAGGCTCTGGAGACACAAGGGAAAATCTCTTGGTGTCACACATTGACGGCATCACAAGAATTTTCAAAACTTGCAAACTAGTACTTCTTGGCTGCTAAAGTCCGAATGTGCCTGCCTGGGAGAATGAAGCATGCATGTTCGCAGGTATGGTGTCAGGACAAAAACAACCTCTGGTTAACCTTGAGTCAGCACAGTGCTTGGGCAAGAGATTGAGTCTTTGCCTCTGAGACTGCAAGTGACGTTGAGTAGGAAGATTTGCTCACAGGAACCAAATTGGGTCTCAGGACTCTGCCGATATGGCCAAAGTAGTAGAGCAGCTTAAGAGCTTTAAATTGTTTCTCTGAAAGGTGTTTCTCAAAGATAGGAAGTGCACACACTGGCTAAAACCTCTCCACCCACATTAACCTCTCAGCGTCTGGGAATTCACACAATGTTGGTGATGGAGGGTATTGCAGCTCAGATGTCCTGGCCTTGCAGATGGGATGCTTTTGTGGAAGGTTTGAGCTCCATATATTGATTTTTTTTCTTCACAGAGTTTGGAATATTGTCTTAAATAATTAATGTAGACTCCACTCACCTACTCTAATTGCAATGAGTGTCTAGGGTGGAAAGATAGGGGGTATGTCTATTTTAATGTTCAAGCTATCTGAATCTCTGTGGGGGGTTAATTTGTAAAACTTTGAAAATATGTTGTTATGGTTATTCTCCTCTTACTATGGATAAAAAATATAAAGGGTATAAAAAATTGTGAAGAAAATCTTTTTTTTCACTCAATGCATAATTAAGTTCTGGAATTTGTTGCCAGGGAATGTGATAAAAACAGTTAGCATTGCTGGGTTTAAAAAGGGTTTGAATATGGCAAGTCCCTAAGCCCTTATTAACATAGAGATCCTTGGAGGTAAGCAGTACGGAATCTAGCTACGTTTTGGGATTCTGTCAGTATTTTTAACCTGGCCATTGTTCAAAATAAGATGCAGGGTTTGATGGACCTTTGGTGACTCTTATGTTCAAGAGCTTCAGGGTAGTGCATGGAGGAGCATACAAAAAGGCTGTATTTCTTTCATTATGACTTGGGTTCTGTCCTACATAAAATTATTTGAGGGACCTCATGTCTGAGGGTTCTGAGATAGTGTTGTATAAGTGCTGCATACATAGTCTTAGGGTTGGCTCATGGTACAATCATGTGACACAGAAATGGTTCTGCTGGTGCTTTGCTACCCAGAATGGACACTGGGCTGCATGAAGCAGTTGATGATCAGGACCCGATGGCATTTTCCTCAAAGAGGTGGGAAGATTAGGGGCAAAAAAAGTTTCCAGCACTCAGATTTCCCTGTTAGGTCATCTAAAAAAGGCATGGCCATTTCTCCCACTTGAACTTGCCTCCTTTTTCCCAATATGGTTGAATGATTAATATCTTGAGGAGAGACTAATCAATCCCAGTTAGCAGCACATGCCCCTGTGCATGAGCCCAGGTAATGCTGAGGCAAATCATCCTGTCTTATTCCCTTCCACTGTTGTTCTGACTCATTTCCAGACCACAAGAGGGATGCCTGGGCCAGTTGCATCCTGCCCTAGGATTTTTACTTACGACTATATTGCCACCATTAACATGGCCAAAAGATCTTTTCTAGGTTCTCCCTACTGTCAGGCTACATGGCCTCTAGTGCATTTTCAGTCGATGCGAGCCAGCTGAAAGATGCAGCCAACTTCCTATTGGGGTTTGGGCAGATGGGATGTCAAGAGAGGAAGGCATGCTCCAGAAGTCCCCTTTGCTTCCTTCTTCTCGCGTTACTCCCTTGTGTTTTCAGTAGGATAGCGTAGTAGCATGTTTAGTGTAGTTAGGAACTCTTTTGACTTGTTTGTGAGTTTCTTGTAACTTTCAAAATCACAGATTTTGTCAGGGGCAAAGTTTCCAAATGAGTTTGTTTTGAACGTAGCAACCAAAATATGGATGAAGCCAATATTAACACAATAGTAAACCAATATAATTATTTGTTGTGGTGCATCAAGGAGGAAAAGACCTCAGAACTCCAGATCCCCAGGAACAAGCAGGAATGTAGTCTTCACATATGGGTATCGTCAGTACCGACAGAGCCCGCGTGGGAACGCTCCCCAGCGTTCAATTAGAAAGCTTTTGGGAGCATCCCACAGCACCTGCGTGCTGCCTTCCCGCCTTTCCCAACTGCCTCTCTCCAGTTCTTCGTTTTCCGTGGAGCCAGCAGGTCGTCGTTCCTGTCACCGCAGAAAATTCTTCCTTATCCTTCTTCTTTTTTGTGGTCGCGTCTGCCTTCCTCGGCACTATACCGGTACTGCCGGTTCTCCTTTCTTTCTTTAAAAAAAAAATAATAATAATATAGATAGTATTTTTCCAAACTTTCTTTTTCCAGGTGCACGTGCCATTTTGGGCCTTAGGCCCAAAATTTCCTCCATTATGGAAAAACCCGCTTCGGGTTTCAAAATGTTCACCAAGTGAGGCGGTACCATCTCCATCATTGACACACATGAGTGGTGTCTCAAATGTTTAGGTCCTGACCACTCCATCTCCGAGTGTATGGCTTGTGCCATGATGTCCAAGAGGGGTCAACAAAACCGGGCTGCTAAGCTCAGTACCCTTTTTCCCTCCAATGCAGCTTCTGTGGCATCGACGTCTTCCAGGGCTTCGTCTTCCTCCCATGGATCTCAGGTAACTAAACATAAGTCTAGCCGGTCCTCATAGGGTAGATCTCCTTCCAAGCATCGAGATGCCTCTGGCGTTCCCCTTGAGGGTTCTGTACTGACAAAATTGCCCCAGCGGGAGGCTTTGGCTTCCAAAGCATTATCGGGGCTCCAGGATGTTCTCGAGGCCTCAACCTCAGCAGAACTACTGGTGCCATGCTCTGGGGTACTGGCTGCTTTCTCCGGTACCAATACCCAGGAATCGGCAGCGTCGATAGACTAGAGGTTTCTGGCTATTGAATGCATTCTGGCGGCTCTCCTTGCGGCATCGACACCCTCGGAAACGCGTCAGACAGTTGTACCGGTACTGACCCCGGCACCGGTATCGGTACCGGTACCGACAGCATGGGCATCGACATCGGGGTTTGCTTTGCCGGCACCCAGTCATGTGATGCCTTCCGGTACCGATACACCGGTACCGATTCCCCCCGGAACCGACTTCGGTCGGTACGGATATCGGGCTCTTCAAGAGCATCCGGACAGAAGGTACTTTGAATCTTCGGAGGACTCTGAGGATTCTGACAGCTCTGTCGATACTGGAATACTTCTCCCCGAGGAACCTTCCTCTCCTAAACGCTGGATGTCTCCTCCAGAAGATATCTCCTTTCAGGATTTTATCAGGGAGGTGGCTCGCGGTCTTTCCATTACTGTGGCTCCCGAAACAGAGCCCAGGGCAAAGGAGTTGGAGATTCTACAATATCCCAAGGCTCCTAAAGAGGTGGCTACTTTGCCTATCCATGAGATCTTGCATGATCTCATGCTAAGAATGTGGGAAACACCTCTTACCACCTCTCCTCACTCTCTTAGACTGGATACCATGTATCAAGTCCCTCCTTGTCCTGGTTTCCAAAAGAATCAGCTTCCTCACCACTCTATTGTAGTGGAATCAGCTATGAGAAGGATCCGGAGTGCAAAGAGGCATGCCTCTAATCCTCCAGGACGTGAGTGTAGAACTCTGGATGCCTTTAACGTCGTACTTTCCAGGCTTCCATGCTTTCTGCTAGGATCGGTTCCTATATTTTATATATGGGAATGTTCCTTAAGGAAGTTACAGGTGATTTAGAGGTTTTGAGCCCTCTTCTCCCTGAGGATAGAAGGCAGGATTTTCTCACACTGGTCAAACATGCCCAGGATGTTTCTAAGTTTGCCAACCGTGCAGCTTTTGACTGTTTTGAGTGCATAAGCAGAACCTCTACCATTGCCAAAGGTGCACGTAGAATCACCTGGCTCCAGGCATCCGATTTGGAG
Organism: Ichthyophis bannanicus; assembly: GCA_033557465.1. Lineage (NCBI taxonomy): Eukaryota > Metazoa > Chordata > Amphibia > Gymnophiona > Ichthyophiidae > Ichthyophis > Ichthyophis bannanicus. Next base: position 219,946,934 of record CM066036.1, read on the forward strand.
CTCTGGGTGCAGGACAAACTGGGCAATATCCCTTGTACAGGTGATAATCTATTTGGCAAGAATTGGCAAGAGAAATCCAATGAATTAGATGCTGACAACTCTACTTTGGATAGATTATCCAAAGCCACAGCTGATCCTGCAAGAAAGAAATCTTTCAAGAAACCATTCTTCTCCAAGAAGAAGAGGTTTTATGCCTCTTATTCCCAGCAGGGACGTTCTGCAGGTCAATCTGCCCGAAAGAGTCAGCAACTACCTAATCAAAGGAAAGCAAAGACTGCTAAGCCTCAACCGTTTCAGCAGTCTCAGCCTCCACAAGGCCTTTGACTTTCATCTAGAGAACTTAGCCTTCCTGGCCCTCTAGGGACCAGAGCCTTCCACCATCCCAGGAAGGTTGTGTCACTTTGCCCCCAGATGGGGGCAGATAACAGCAGAACATTGGACAATCTCCATTATAAAAGAGGGGTACAAGTTTCACTTTTCGTGCATGACCCCTTCCACAATGGTAAGACCTCTCTCCTCAACCTGTTAGATCAAGAGGTCACTATGCTTCTTGCCCAAGCGGCAATAGAAGAAGTACCTATTCATCAACAGGGTACAGGATTTTACTCCCCCTATTTCCTTATCCCAAAGAAAACAGGGGGACACAGTCCTATTTTAGACCTCACAGAATTGAACAAATTCCTGTTCAATAATAATAATACAAGGGAAATATAAAATATTTATAACACAAATAAGTTCTCTATCAGTTTCTAAAAAATAGTCATTACATTTTAATTTTTTCACATATTTTAATCTTCACTTACTTCATCAGTGAGCAATCTGGAACTGATGTGTTACATGTTTTTTTCAAATGGAGGTTGAATGTTAAACACACTTATTTATTTTTCTTTATTTGTTTGTATTCAGCTTATGCCTTTCCAGCAGAAGTTCAATGTGAGTTGTATTCACTAAACTCCCTGCCAGTATCAGAAAACCTTTCCTCATTCTGAGTCTATACATAACAGAGAGCTAAGATGGTTCCCCTTACAGCCTGTCATACAAAAAACAAACAAATAAAAAAAATATATGTATTCAAATTCTCATGCCTGACTCAGTAAGAAGGATTGTTTATGAGGATTTCAGGTATTTGACTCGCTGTCTTTCTGTGTGCATGCAAATATGATTGGCTGTTAAGGAAAACTTCAGCTTTCTGTCTTTGTCAAACTTTTGGTGACACACCCTCCCAGCTCTTGGTGATATACTAGTGTATCCTAACACACCGCTTGAGAGCTACTACATTAGAGTAATGAACCTCTCTTCTAAGTCAAGATAAATAGAGTATGAACTAAAGTCAAATTTTCTTCTATATTTTCTTGGTCTTGATATAAACAAATGTGATATGTTATTTTTACAATGTAATATAAGTCTTGTATTCCATTCATTCACCATTCTGTAATATAATTTTGTATGTCTGAATTCTGGGAAGAGAGACTATGTGGCTAATAATACATAGCCTGTCACAGGTGCAGAGGTACAAAGCTGATTCACCTTTACTGTATGTCTGCATTCTGGGAAGAGAGACCATGTGGCTAAATAATACGTAGCCTGACAATTATTAATTACCAAATTTGCTATAAAAATAACTGTGAAACAGAGGTTGGGTGTGAGTGCTTACTGAAGCATCTCACCCTTTACTTGCAAGCAAAGCCATTAAGCTCTGATTTACTGAGAAGTCTGTTATTGAGTAAAAGGTTATGTTTTCTTACAGATTGGGGGCTGTCTGGGATTGTATCATTGCTGGAGGAGACCCCCGGCCCTGAGGATGAGGAGACACGTCCAGTTGAGTTCAACGGCCTCATTTATCAGTGGCGGAGGGCTCCAACAGTGGACTGACAGTAGAATCCTGAGACCATGAAGGAAAAATCAATACAAACACAGTGAAGCAGACTAGGCATTAGACAAAGACAAATGACAACCAAGTAATTCTGTGCACAGACCAAGGTAAGAAACAAGACTGTAAAATATTACCTTGGTGGTTGAGTATTGAGACAGACTGTTGTGTGTATATGCCATTCTCAACTGACCAGCTTGACCTCTCTCCACTGACAGACCGCTTTGACGCAGTGGCCAACTGGCTCCAAACTCAAAACCTCCTAATACAGAACAAGAAAACAGAAGTTCTCTTCATCACAAGGAACCAGAATGTCTCCCCTCCAACCTACCTAAAGGTCAAGGAAGTGGAGCTGCAAACCAAGTTCACAGTCCGATACCTTGGAGTCACATTAGACCAACGCCTGGACATGAAGGCGCACATAAGCAACAAGAGCAGTCTACCATAAGATCCGGACACTCAGACACTTACGCTCCCTGCTAGAACCAGATGACTTCCTGACAATCTTTCAAGTGCTGATTATCCCACATTTTGATTACGCCAATGCAATCCTACAAGGGCTCCCACAATCCACCCTGGGGCCGCTCCAGCTCGCAATGAATACCGCAGCTAGAGTTCTATATGGTGCCTCCAGGCGTGACCATGTGACACCCATCCTGAAACAGCTCCACTGGCTCCCTATCCACAGCAGAATTTCTTTCAAGGCCCTACTGCTGACCTTCAAGGCCATCAACGGGCTCTCCTCCACCTCACTCTCAGAGCTTATCCACACTACTCCCCCAACAGAGCCAGAAGATCTGCAGCAATCAACACACTAGCAATTCTGAAGGCAGTAACACAATGCATCCAGGCAACAGTAAGCAGGGTATTTAGGTTCTGCGCCCCTAGATGCTGGAACGCCCGACCACCTAGTATCCGGGCAATCCCTGACCTAACACAATTTAGGAAGGCTTTGAAGCACCACCTCTTCCTCAAACACTACCCGGACCATTGCGCTCCATCAACGGTTCCCCCCTACCAGCACCGCCACACCAACACACTATGATGCCTCTGTGATTCGACTTGTGATACCTATATGTAAATAGTTATCCCGGTTTTACCCAAGTTTAAGCACCTGTTCATTGTAAATACGGAGCAGATTCCTGCACCATATAAGTTTTCTGTTGTTATGTAAACCACACTGATGTTGAATAGCACGGTATAAAGGAGATTGTAAATAAATAAATATTTACTGAGCCGTACCAGAGGGAGAGGTACCAGTGAGCCTAGAATTTGATGCCTGCCAAGTGGTAAGTTGTGACGGGGGATATTACGAAAAGTTGTGGGGAAATAGTCATAAGTATATGTGTCCAGAGACTGCTCAGACACTGGTGTTCAGGATGCCCTGTTACGGGTGGTCACAAGTTTGGTGGACCACCGAGGATGGAGGCTGGGTTTCCCCAGAGAGGAAGAAACACCCAGTTCAAAAGAAAATAAAAATTATGAAGAAACATAGTATTCCGCAATGTAACCCAGGAAGTTGCAATCCCATCGTGGTCACCCTCTTTGGAAGGGATGACTCACTGGATGGAACCTATGGACTAGGAATAGATATTAATGAGGAAGATCCCCTGGGAATATTGAGGATAAGAATACCCCTCAAGAATCAGACTCAGGTTCCCACATCATTCCCCAGCATATCTTTTGAACCTAATAAGACCCTAACCTAGTCAAAATAATGGAGATTAAAGATTTGAGGGACACTCTAGAGGTGGAAACGGGTTATGGGGATGTGAACACCTGGGTGGAATGGGTTAAATATACCATAGGAAGTCTGAACCGTAGCAATTGCTACACATGTGCCTCCAGGAGGCCCATTGCACAGGTTGTGCCCTTACCTTGAGGTGGGATACAGATCCCGATTGAGTAAGATGCCTCATATCTCTGTATCAGGAAAAAACACGGCGTGGGGAAATGAAAGTTGCAAGTCATTGAATTTGCTCTTTCCCCCTACAGACTTGAAGGAGGTAAAAGTTCCACCCACATTTTCAACAGTGTTTGGAAATCACTCCGCCTGTCTATCTAGATACTTGAGGATCTTTTCTCTCTCCATATGATGTACTCCACTATCATGTCAGTTCTCATGTTTTTCTGCTTTACCACTATATCTGGTTTTCTTTCATCAAACGTCTTATCGGTTAGAATGGGAATGTTCCAGGCTGTCATAATGTAGTCATTCTTCTTCGTTCTCTCAGGGTCAGTACAGCAATGTTAGTGTTTACAAATTTACACCTTCTTGCAAGCCTCAACAAATTTTGTGTGGATTTAGGAGCCGGGGCAAAATCTTAGAAGCCAATGCTTGTGACCACCTTGCACCCCCCTCCATGGTTTCTCGCACTGGTCTCATGTTCTCAAGACCAGCACCAGAGTTCCTATACCATATCCATCTTCATATAGAAATACAAATAGTAGTTATAGTTTCAGATAATAAGTGTCTGTATGTGTGTGTGTGGTGTACCTGTCTCTTTATGGGATGTGGCAGAGGGTGTCTTTGTGTGGGTGGGCTATGGGGAAGTGGTGCATGTGTGTGTTTGTGCTGAAGAGCTGGAGAGGCTGTCTTTGTGGGGTGCAGAAGTGGGGTTGCCCATGTACGTATGTGTGTGTTGTGGAGCTGAGATGCCTGTGTGTGTATATGTCTGGGAGGTGGGGTGCTTGTGTGTCAGTGTGTGTGCATTTAATATGTGGAGGAGAGGTGTGTGTGCGTGACTGTCGTGCAGAGGTGGGGTGCCTGTGTATCTCTGTGGGGGATGCTGGTATGTGTGTTCTGGGTGTGGGGGAATACATCTTTTGGCAACACCTTGCATTCTTCCCTTTCCCTCTATCCCAGCGGTTCTCAACATGTGGGTCGCGAACCCCACGGGGGTCGCCTTAGGATTTACCAGGGGTCGCCTGACAAATTCTAGAGTATTAATGAGCATATATATTTTTGCATATTGGAGCGCTAACAGTGAAGCTGAATGAAGTGTGGTAAGAAAATGGGACTTAGGAAAAACGTACAGCATGTAAGGTAAAACCTACGCTTACCCGAATAAGATAGAAACTAAATCGTTGGCATAAATATTTGGTGAAAAGGAGAAACTACTGATGGCTTGATACATGAAGGGGGTTTCCCGACTGCGTCCTTTTTTATCTTGTGCTTTTGTGCTCAAATGTACCTAATTAGCATATGATCGCGCATAGCAGGATCAATAGCAAACATTGCTGAGAAAATGGTCAGAAGGCACTAAAGGTTAATCAAACAACGTGAAATCGGAAAAATTTTAAGAAGGACAGGTAATCATGTGGAGCGGTATGCGTCACGAATGAAGCAATTGTAGTCCAGGAACCATGTGAACTGAAGCGTATTTTGGGGAATAGCGACGATGAGTATGAATCCCAGTGATACTAAATATATGATATAAAGATCGCAACAAAAGTATCCATATCAAAAGGCTCTATGATAGCTCACGTAGTTTATGGTACATAAAAGCAATTGCAAAGCAGGTTTAAAAGGTGATCATAAAGACTCATTCACTAAAATTAAAAATAAAAATAAAAGGGAGGACGTGAGCAGGCTAAGATAAGAAGGGCATAAAGTATTGACTGGGGTATGAAGAGGAGACCTGTACACAGTGCTGGAAGTACGCAGAGTCCAAAATTAAACGGTCGGGAATAAAGGTATATAAAAAGGTATATTAAAAAGGGATAAAAAAGGGAGTAAAAATGCATGGTAAAAGATAAATAAATAATTAATAGAACTGAGGCTGCTTAAAAGATGTAAATAAAAATAGGCAATATGGTCTAAAAACTGACATGAAGGAAAACCATTGACTTCAAAATCATAATACTTTCTAAATCAAATATTGTTAATTTATTATTGTGATTAATTATTGTGGTTTAAATAAGTAAATTTTATAAATAAAAACATATTGCAAAGGCCTATAATATATTAATAATTCAACAAATGATTACAGCGACAATGCTTTAACGGTAAAGGAAGAGAGATTCATTTGATTTTATCATTGGGGGTCATCACAAGTTGACCAATGGTAAAAGGGGTCATGGTACAAAAAGGTTTGAGAACCACTGCTCTATCCACTCTCCTGCTGACTCCCCTTCTCTGTTACCCTTCCAGACTCTCCCTCTTCATCAAACACCCTAGCATTCCCATCCCCTGTCCTAAAATCCTCTCCTCTTCTTCCTTTTTTTAATAGGCTCATTGACCCTTTAAATTGTCCCTGCCTTCTCTACCTCACTTCCTCCTCCTCCTCCCCCCAATCCACAAAACCTTTTTACCTTTTTTGCTGCAAGCCACAATTCTTTCTCTTCTGCCCCTGAGAGATAGGATTCATGCAGACAGACAAGGCTTCATGGCCATCGGAGAAACACATTTCGGGGATCAATGTTGCCTCATACCCCCAAACTATGCCCATGCCCACCCCTTGCCCTCCAATCCCCCCATCCTCCTTTTTTTCTGGCTACTGCCCCTTTAAATCTTTGCCGACTCACTCCTCCCCTCTTCTGTTTAACCTTTCTTTTTTCCCTATGGGCCTGATCCAGCTGTCCCCTGCCCCTGATCTTGGCTCGAAGGCAGCAGGCTGCCTCCAGGGATACCATTCCCCATGGGTAGAAGAAGAAATGTAAGCTGGCAAAGGTAACTTTTGTCTGCCCACAGGAGATCAGATCCTAGCAGGTGGCCTGCTCCTGGTCTGCCTGCGGGGATCCGATCTCCCATGGGAGATAGAAGGGGTCTTTACAGCTTACTTTTCCTCTTCTGGCCATGGGGGATGGGATCCCAGGGGCTCTGATTGCACTTTCCTCTCCTGGTCTGCCCCCGGGGATTCAATCTCCCTTGGAAGTGCTGTAGCAAAGTGCAATCAATGAATAAATCCAGGAGTCAATTGACAGGGTCCAAGCCAGTTTATTGTGCACAGGCCCAGTCAGTCAAAGCTTCAAAAGGAACTGAGCATAGTTTTTACAGAGACATAACCAGTTATACCTCTTTTTCAGTTTGATACATGAGAACTTTCTATTGGTTCTAGTTCGATACATGCAAACTTCTCATTGGTTCTACGCTCCCTGCACCTGTCCAATCAGAAATCCCTCCGGGGCCTAGCAACCAGCCCCCTCCCTTAGGATTGTTCTAACAATGGTGCAGTTCTTGATTTTGATACTTCTCTACTGCAAGGTTATCCCTAGCTTCAGGAATGCATGTATTGAAACATTTATTTTCTTTCGCACACAAGAGAATAATGAAAGACTTATGAATTCATGTAAAACTTCTTATTAAGCAGTTTAAAACAGTTTTCTCATTTTTCACAGATTTTTGGTTCTTTTTCTAGCTACAATGGGAGTTAGGATCCAGGCCTAACTTACAGGCCTTTCATAGTAGCAGGCCATGCTAGGCCATAGCCTGCCACATTCCCCCCTTTGATTATTCTCATCCGCAAGTGAGAAAGGGTGAGAATTAAATCACTTATTAGTCATTTAACACATTATACTGGTGTAATAGCATCATCGTGGGGTATAGGGTAATATTGCCACATAGCTAATACCTTTGCAGCTGCCTTCTGCTCTATAGTGTTATCAATAGCTGAAGTTATCATGCGTAAGCAGAGGGGTAGGAGACAAGGGAGCAATAAGCACATGGCTAATATGAATAGTACAATAAACATAAGGGCTTTTAGACCACCAATCCATGAAAATAATGAACCAAACCTCCCATCCATCTTCAAACTGTGCCAGGTCTGGACCGGCACAAATGTCTGCTCTCTCATCTGGGTGGCTAGATCTTCAACTACATGCCCATTATTATCAATCTGTAAACAGCAATTACTTAAGTTTAACTTTCCACATACCCCACCTTCAGCTGCTAACAAATAATCTAAAGCTAAACGATTTTGATAAATGGCTGTGCGCATTTGCGTACTTGGCTTTGCCAAAAAGGTTAATGCTTTACTAGTTTCATTAGTTATTATTTCAACAACAGCTTGCAAACGTATTATTCGATTAATCATATAAACAGGAGTACGATATCCCCATGTCCCATCCTGCTCCCAAGTAGCAGGTCCATAGTATGATATAATTCTCTCAGGTGGCCATTCTTCAGATGTCGCATCCCACTTGTCCCATTGGCCTATCTTCAAGGCCTCCTTCAGCTGTCAACTTCTGTATACAGGATATCCCAGTTGTTCTCCATGAGAGGTAGGCAAATGGAAAAAGAAGGTCGTATGGTTCCCAAATACACATGCGCCTCCCCAGTGATGAGGGAGCCTAGCATATGCTCGGGTTCTGCAAATCCAGTACAGTCCTGGTGGTGCTTGCCAGGAATTATATGCTGCTAAGTTAGTCCAGATACTGGCAAGTTTGGGAAAACGAACTAGAGGATTGGAAGGTTCAGTAGCGTTGACTCCTGACCACCAAGACGTCTTCTTAGTGGTACTGTTGTAGAACTTTTGATTGAGACAGACCACCTGCCCCACTTCCATATTAAACAATGGTCCATAGCGAGAAAAACATAAGTTACCCACAATGGAGTGGGCCAATACCCATTCACTCGTGGTATTGTGTATATTAGTCTGATTATATGGAACAGAATAGTTCAGTTCTTGTGCCTCCCAAGGCCATTGGTCTCCCATCGTAGTTCCTCCACAAAATAAATAGTCTGAAATGTGGAGACTAGATGCAACTGCTCCCGCTAGCTCAAGAAACAAGTTCTGAGAGGCAGGAGGAATTTCAAACTCTGCTTTCATCACCTCGTAGAAGGAGTGATGTATACGATAGGGTGAGGATACATGGGCCTTGGTGTTCAACTGCAGATACAGAATAGTACCAGGATCTATACCTCCTCCTGCTATACGCTACCCAAATTTGTATCCTTGCTTCCATTGGCTGGGGTTGACTATGAGGAGTTGCAGGGGATTACAGGCACCTTTCTGGCATTTCTTGGGCTCTGATAATCGGATCTTTGTCAGACTGCCTTTGCGACCATCACCATCTCGTCCCACAGGTGCATTCTTCCAGGTAGCAAAATATACGCAGTCCCATTTTGGGCAGAAGTAATCATGTTTAGATGCAGTGGTATACGTGGTGGTTGGAGAGTTCTTTCCTGTACACCATCCCCATCCGTAGGCTCCTTCTGGACACATATATTTATCATCATGGTAGTATGCTCGCTCCCACGACCCACATCTGTGGTAAGCATTTCTGTTAATTGCATCACAAGCATCAAAGTTCAAGGTAATAGGTTTTGTGGGGTTTGCAAGGGGTTTTGTCGCATTTAAGATGGCTCCATCTTCATCATTCCAGCGTATCTCAAATGTATAATATGAAGGGTTTTGTCGAGGGTTATAACAAGTCTTACTTTTTCCCTTTGTGCAAATATTCAGTTCGGTGCCATTATAAATACACCGGCTGACTGTTCCAGTGCAAGTATAGTAGGAATGATAGAGTAAAGTCTGAGTAATCTTCTGTCCCGTTCGGGTGGTGGTTATGCAGGCTGCACAAGGGGGTAGGGCAAAAGTCTTTTCCAGGATTCCCAGGATCACCACTCCCACAAGGCAGTAGTGGAAGAACATTGTGATTACAGTCTTTAGAAGTCAACTGGAAAGTTAGGTATGATGAACTTGCTGAGTCTTCTTCTGTTTCTGCTGTGATGGTCACCCTCGCGTGACGAAGGTAGATTCTGAAGATTCTCTATAACGCCGGCTGTCTCCTCAATGTGAGTCGCAATGGAGTCTCGGGATCATTCACTGACGTCCATTGGTCAGGATCAGGCGTAGCTGCCGGCTTCACTCGACTGTGGTGGATCCAGGGTTCAAATTCTGCAACTTTCACTGCAGTGGGGGTTGACGGGATGACGACGTATGGTCCCTTCCAATGTGGCGCCAGCGGGGTCTTTCTCCACTCTTTCACCCACACTGACATTCCTGGCTTGAAGGGATGCAGAGGCTCAGTCAGGTTGATGGGTAGTCGATCTTGCACCCACGTTTGGAGATTCTGCAAGACAGAACCTAAAGCTAATAGTTCTTGTCTAGTTATTTCAGATCCTATCTGTCTCATGTCTCCCTTTATTCCCTGCACTATGGGTGGAGGTCGCCCATACAAAATCTCAAAAGGGGAGACTCCTAGGGATCTGGTGGGAGCTGAACGTATCCTGAGAAGGGCTATAGGGAGAACTTGGAGCTACTTTAGGTATGTTTCTTGGCAAAGCTTGGATAACTGAGCTTTCAAGGTTCTATTCATACGTTCCACTTTTCCTGAGCTCTGGGGTCTGTAAGCAGTGTGTAACTTCCATTGTATTTGGAGAGCTCGAGCTAACTGTTGGGTCACTTGGGATACAAATGATGGACCATTATCTGACCCTATAGTTGATGGTATTCCGAATCAGGGAATGATCTCATGAAGCAATACTCTAGTGACTTCTCGGGCTTTCTCAGTTCGGGTGGGATAGGCTTCTACCCATCCCGAAAATGTACAGACTAACACTAACATATAGTGATATCCATTTGCACGGGGCATTTCAGCAAAGTCTACCTGTATATCACTCATCGGGGTTACCCCTATTGACTGAACTCTTGAGGGTGGAACGGGACCCTGTTTGGCATTATTTTTGGCACATATAAAACATTGCTGTGCCACCGAGGCGGTCAGGGATCCTAGCAGTGAAATACAGAAATGGGGTCTCAGGGCTTTTTCCATAGCTGTTTTTCCATAGTGGGTGGCTTGGTGAAAAGCTTGAACAAAGGCTGGCCCTAATGCTTCAGAGATGACTGTAGGACCTGGAGGTGTACTACCTTCTGGGGGTGGCAACACTATCCAACCTTGTTCTGTCAAGACTCCTCCCTCCTTTTCACAATAATAGTCTAACTCTCTTGTAGTGTATCGGGGTGCCCAGGAACTAAGGGGCACAGGGAATAGGGCTACTTGCATTACAGTATCTTGGGTCCTAACTTGTCCTGTGGTGGCTGCCTTTCGGGCTGTGGCATCTGCAAATCTATTTCCTCGGGTGACTTCTCCTGTTCCTGCCTGATGACCTCAGCAGTGCATAACTGCCACTTGTTTGGGGGCCCACACAGCATCTAATAACATCAATATCTCGGGCTCATACCTAATGGCCTTACCCCCTGAGGTGATCAACCCTCGCTCTTTATACAAGGCTCCATGTGCATGCAAAGTGGTGAAAGCATATTTGGAATCTGTGTACACATTTAAGCGGAGTCCTTCTCCTAATGTCAAGGCTCTGGTGAGGGCTATCAATTCAGCTTTCTGTGCAGAGGTTCCTGGGGTCAGGGCTGAGGACTCAACTACCAGATCAAGGGTCACCACTGCATATCCAGCACAACGATGTCCATTGATGACCAAACTGCTTCCATCCACAAAGAAAGTCCGTTCAGGGCCCTCTAGAGGGACATCGGTCAAATCAGGGCGACTTGAAAATACAGTGTCCATAGTTTCTAAACAGTTATGATCAGGGGGCCCAGAACCAATTGGAAACAACGTAGCAGGGTTCAAAGCTTGACTGACTTTCAACTGTATCTGGGGGTTTTCGCACAGCATGCTCTGATATTTCAACATTCGTGCATTGGTTAGCCAGAAGTTTCCTTTGTGTTCCATGAGGGTCAGAACAGAGTGTGGCACGGTGACTTGAAGAGTTTGCCCCAGTGTGAGCTTATCTGCTTCGCCCACTAGGAGGGCTGTTGCTGCAACAGCTCTCAAACAAGGGGGCCATCCTTTTGCAACTACATCCAATTGTTTTGACAGATAGGCTACTGGTCGTTGCCAAGATCCAAGAGATTGAGTCAGTACTCCCAATGCGTTCCCTTGTGACTCATGGACAAAAAGATGGAAAGGCTTCTGAACATCTGGAAGACCTAAAGCTGGGGATGACATCAGAGCATTTTTCAGGGACTGGAATGCTGCATCTTGTTCAGGTCCCCATTCTAGTGGAGATTTTTCCATTCCTTTGGTGACTTGGTACAGTGGTTTTGCAATCAGCGCAAAGTTGGGGATCCATATGCGACAGTATCCCGCGGCCCCCAGGAAGGCTCTTACTTGCCTCCTAGTGGTTGGAGTAGGGATACTACATACAGCTTCTTTGCGTTCTGGTCCCAGACGTCGGATCCCACTGGACAACTGGAATCCTAGATACTTGACTTCAGTTTGGCATAGTTGTGCTTTGGCTCTTGAGACTTTGTATCCAGCCTCTTTGAGAAGGTACAAGAGTGAACTAGTGGCTTGTAGGCATTCACTTTCTGAGTTGGTGGCTATGAGCAAGTCATCTACATACTGAAGAAGAACCCTCTTTCCTGGGTCCACGGGGTAACTTGAGAGATCTTGATTCAGGGCAGCACTGAAGAGAGTAGGTGAATTCTTGAATCCTTGGGGTAATCTGGTCCAGGTGAGCTGGCCCCGCCTTCCTGTTGTGGGGTCTTGCCATTCAAAAGCTAATAAAAGTTGACTGGTGGGGGCTAGGCGCACACAGAAAAAGGCATCTTTCAGGTCCAGGACGGTGAAATGAGTAGCCTCAGCGGGAATCAGTCCCAAGAGAGTATAAGGGTTTGGTACTACAGGGTGTATAGTTTCAAATGCATCATTCACTCGCCTTAGGTCTTGTACTGGGCGGTAGTCCCCTGTCCCAGGTTTCTTTACTGGGAGAAGGGGGGGTGTTCCAAGGTGACTGGCATTCCTTGAGAAGTCCATACTTCAGCAGTTTCATCAAATGGCAGTGGATTCCTTCAATGGCTGGTCGTGGGAGAGGATACTGCTTCACATGCACTGGTTCCATTCCTGGCTCGAGGGTGACAATGACAGGTGCTATGTTCTTCGCTAGGCCAGGTGGATTATCTTCTGCCCATACTTCAGGTGGGGCTATGAGGTTGGTAGGTATACAGGGACTAGTTGACTTTATTGGAGGTGCACTATAGAACCGCCACTCTTCTTCTCGGGGAACAGTGAGCACCATCAATCCAGCAGGCTTTGGGTTCACAGTCATTTTCATTTCTCCCCCTTCAGCAAAAGATATTTGTGCCTGGAGCTTAGCAAGCATGTCTCGGCCCAGTAGTGGAATTGGGCACTCAAGCATATACAAGAACTGGTGCATTATTTCCTGTCCCCTTAGTTCACACATGCGGTTCTGTAAGAATGACTTTGTGGCTTTATTTCCAGTGGCTCCAACAATAGTGACAGATCGTGAGGAAAGAGGAGCTACTGGCTTGGCTACTACTGAATGTTCTGCTCCTGTATCTACCATAAATTTCATGTATTGGTCCCCTATCTTTAAACTGACCATAGGCTCCTGGGGACCCAGGGTGAACTTGTAGCCCGGTCTGGCCTAGTCTTCATCCACGTCATCCAGGTCATAGCCCGTTGCTACTGCCACTCCCTCAATGGCTTCCTCCCTCTCTTGCTGGAACTGTGTTCGGTTCATTCCTCCCCTCCTTCAAAATCATCCTCCTGGCCTCCAGGGACTCCCTCCTCCCCTCGCGGGGGCGGAGTCCAGATGTGGGCATTCATTTCTCCAATGTCCTTCTTCCTTGCAATAGGAGCACTGATTTGCACCCAATTGAGGCCTTTTGCTTCCACGGCCTCTTCCACGTCCTCTGGTCCTTTGATTAGGAAAACCTCCTCCACGTCGTTCGGTTATAGCAGCAGCAAGAAGATCTGCCTTCTTCTTCATCTTTCGTTCACTTTCTCTGTCTCGTTCATTTTCACGATTCAAAAATACTTTCTGAGCGACTTCCATTAACTGTGCTGTATTCATGCCCGCAAATCCATCCAATTTCTGCAATTTTCGTTTTATGTCTCTCTGGGACAGACTAACAAGGCCGCATTTACCATGCGTAAATTTTCCTGAGCGGCGGGATCATATGGGGTATACAATCTATAAGCTTCAGACAACCCCTCATAAAAGGCCGCTGGGCTCTCATCTGGACCCTGGAGAACTTCCGATACTTTCCCAATATTCATGGCCCTCTGGCCTCCCTTCTTCAGGCCCTGCAATAAGGCCTGGCGAAATCTGGTTAGGGCCGCCGCCCCCCTTTCATCATTCGGGTCCCACCCTGGATCTTCATTGGGATATTCTGCAACAGCTGCTTGTGGGGGATTTATTCCTCCCCCTTCTACAGGGTTCTCTTCTAACCAACGGAGGGCTGCTTGCCCGATTCGCCCTCGCTCCTCAGTAGTAAAGAGGGTGGACAGGAGCTGGCGACAATCGGCCCAGGTAGGCTGATGGGTTTGCATAATGCTAGACATTAATTCTGTTAATTCCTGAGGCTTGGCTGTATAGGAACCATAATGCGTTTTCCAGTTTAATAAATCTGTGGTGGAAAAGGGTACATAAACTAAGCTGGTTGGTCCTGGCGCCATCTGGCCCTGATCATTTAAAACAGGCATTCCAGGCACTTGGCGTAATGGCATTAGGTGCCCTGCTTTCTCCTTCTTCTTCTTAGGAGTTACGCTTCTTAAATCATAAGGCTCCCGGGCACAAGTCTCCTTGGTGGGTGACCCTGAACTGGCAGGAGAGCCTCCGCTTTCTGTCTCATCAGAGGACTCGAGTCCCCCCGACGTGCTTGGTCCTGACTCGGGACTATCACTCGGGGTAGGGTGCTTCTTAGGCTGCTGCAGCGGTATTTTCTGTCGCTCCTCATTTGGCTCCACCTCAGGCCGCGGTGCTGGGGGAACTAACTTCTGCGGGTACTGCGGTAACCTAGCCAGGATATCTGGGGACTCTGGGGATGAATACACAGGCGGCTTTTCCTCCTTAACCTTTCTGGTACCCCTAGTAGTAGCTACAAATATTTTACAACGCTCCTCATAGCAGCGCTTCATCCATGAGGGCTGCTGTTCACACACACTTAACCAGGAATCTATATAGAAGAACTGGTCAGGATACACTCTTTGTATAAGCTGATGAACTTGAAAAACTGTTTCTAAATCAAAGGTGCCCCCACGGGGCCATGAAGCAGCTAATGCGGGCCACTCCCTTTCACATAACATTTTTAATCTGGACGGAGTCATTTTCATACCATAATCACCCGAAAATCCTTTACGGAAATTCTTGATCATACATTCCAACGGAGTTTGCATGGACTCCGCCCCTCCCATAATCTGAACGTAACTACGTACACTACCTACGTACTCTACATACACGTAATGACATACAAGACAACGAACAATAAGGATAGGTAGTATGGCTGTAGTTAAGGGGCCCATACAGCCCACAGAACACTGGGGGGGACAAACACCACTCGCTTCCTCCTTTTCACGACCTGGGAGCGGTCGCCCGGCCAGGAACTGCGCTACTTAGGAGTCTGCTCTCGCTCGGTCTGTATTTCAAGACCTCTCAATCACACCAGCAATCATATTTCAACAAGAACTCATTTTTCAAGTGCCCAGGTTTTCTGACTAACTGACTATTTCAAACAAGAAGGGTCGATGGCTTCGGCTTCCGCTTTCTCTTACGCGGAGCTTACTAGGACCGCCCTTATGGGAGGTGATCAGGCTCCCTTGTCTCGCCCACACTCATGCGAGATTTCCCAGTTAGTCTATACCAAATATACCAAATCAGTCCTGCGCACGCAAGACGTTGTCCCAGGCTGCACTTTCTGACTATCAAATCACAAAAATGTCTACTCACCGGATACGGTCCCCGATACCACACCAGCTCCTGAGTTGGAACCTGGACTCCCCCCGGATCAGAGGTGTTGGCCAGCTGGACCCGATGGCCCGCCGAGGCAGGCGGAACCCTCTCCGGCACAATTGGGCCGGCGGCGCCTGAGTTCTCCCCCGCGGTCGGACAGACACAGTTCCAACCGGGCCAAACCTCGAGGTGAATTTCGTGGATTATTCACTTGAATACCATTTACCACTCGCACTTTCCAGCCAACGCACCAAGAATATGCTCTAGCGAAGTGCATTCAATGAATAAATCCAGGAGTCAATTGACAGGGTCCAAGCCAGTTTATTGTGCACAGGCCCAGTCAGTAAAAGCTTCAAAAGGAACTGAGCAAAGTTTTTACAGAGACATAACCATTTATACACCTCTTTTTCAGTTTGATACATGAGAACTTTCTATTGGTTCTAGCTCGATACATGCAAACTTCTCAATGGTTCTACGCTCCCTGCACCTGTCCAATCAGAAATCCCTCCAGGGCCTAGCAACCAGCCCCCTCCCTTAGGATTGTTCTAACAATGGTGCAGTTCTTGATTTTGATACTTCTCTACTGCAAGGTTATCCCTAGCTTCAGGAATGCATGTATTGAAACATTTATTTTCTTTCGCACACAAGAGAATAACGAAAGACTTATGAATTCATGTAAAACTTCTTATTAAGCAGTTTAAAACAGTTTTCTCATTTTTCACAGATTTTTGGTTCTTTTTCTAGCTACAATGGGAGTTAGGATCCAGGCCTAACTTATAGGCCTTTCATAGTAGCAGGCCATGCTAGGCCATAGCCTGCCACAGAAGACAGATGGGGCCTTTGCCTGCTTACTTTTCTTCTGCCCACGGGGAATGGGATCCTCATGGGCAGCCTTCTGCCTTCAGGACTGCCATCACGTTTTTGTTTTTAGAGGGAGATAAAAGAAAATCTCTGGCACTAGGTAAAACTTTCTGGTCTCCATGGCGACCTGTTACCTGGAGTTTGTCGAGTCCTGCCTTCTTGTGTCTTTCTGTATAGAAATTTTCTCCCATCAGAACTTTGTAGCTAGCCATGAGTAACCATTTCCAGCTTTTCCTTACAGAATCTGCATGTGCTGGTTTGCTAGTATTTTCTATACTTGCTCTGAACTATCTCATCTATAATCCATTGACTTGAGCTGCAATTATCCATCTCTCATCCTTAATTTTAAATTCATCTCTCCTTAACTATTCATATATCTGGTTTTAATCAATATGGGAGTCATTTTGGAAGCCCTATTTGTGCTTTGGATATCCAAAAGCAGGCATAGAGACATGCAAAGCACAGAGACTTCTCCTAAGCCATTTTAGAAGCCTGGTCTGCAGATGTCCCCAGCATGAGAATGTCCACGTCTAAATGAGGGCGTGGTGGAGGTGTGGCTGGGGCATTCTCAGGAACCTGAACATCCCGCCTGATCTTAGAAAAGTCCTGCATTGCATCTAAATTTAGACCTGCTACAGGCACCTGAAAAGTGCTTGTTTTGGCTGTAAAACATCCATAGGGTGTAGATGAGAAAGCATAACATCAAACCCAGCACAATTTCAATGATAGCAGCAGTGGGAGTTGAACCCTGGCTTCCCTGTTCCTAGTCCACTACTCCATCCATTAGGCAGTTTCTAGACATCCAAATTCTGCAATACTATTCTGGGGATGTCTATTTAGAAGCTCCTACAGAGGTCCATATCAAGAACATCCATGTTTGTGAAATCATGACTGCACCTGGACATGCCTGCCCTTTTTTTCAGACATTCTAGCTTTGATGTCCCAGATTGCACTGGAAACCAAACAAGCAGGTACAAGAAGGAGACTGACGATAATCCAATTCGGGTAATCCCCTTTTATTAGCCCCAACACGTTTCGGTTGAAAAGCCTTCTTTAGGGGGTCTTTGGAGGGAACACACCTCAAAAAATATATAATAACAATAAACATCAAACATAAACATAATGACATATTAAAAATCAATTAATTATAAAAATGTATAAATAACAATGAATTTAATAAAGTTATTCAAACTGATAAAACATAAAAAGTGCTCTTAAACATATGAGATTGCACTGGGACATCCTTTCTAAAATTCTCCTGTAAATGTTTTCTGGAGAAATATATTACATTTCCCATTACATTTCTGCATTCGCTATTCAATTGTCCTCATTTGCTCATCCAATGCTTAAAATTGCATTTTTTTCTCTAGTTTTGTACATTTTGTTGCTTCCTTTACTACTTGTATTGGTGGATTCTCACTCATTGCTCCTATTTGTAGGACTGTTTGTTGAAGTTTAAGGTTGGAGACCACTTTTAGACTTGACTTTCATACTTTAAAACTTCTTGTGTATTTGAGTCTGTTGAGCTTATTAAGTAGGCCTGGAGATCTATGATAGCTCTATGGAGGTTATGTTGTAAAGTTATTCCCACGTGTGAGAGTTATCCCTGTGTGTATGTGGTCAGAAACTTGAATAATTGATCTCTTTTAAAATGACAATATAATAACTGGCATAAAATTATGTGCTTTGAAATGAAGGTGTGTACTTTGCTGGTAGGCATAGCTGAGGGCATAGTCTATGTGGAGTGCAGATACACATGTAGATTATAAAATACCTTAATCCTTGCAATTATGTGCGTAAATTACGCGTGGGCATTTATATCTGCCACTGGCATATGTAAGTGCTCGAGCTTACATTCACAGCATGGTCTCTGCTACATACACTAATGTTTTAAAAAGACAAGTAGGCACCTGTCCTTAGCTCCCTGTTATCAAATTTCCCACCACATGTAATTTATTTCTATGACACTCGTTTCTCCTTCAGCTCTTGCAGCATATAGTCTTGGCATACACTGTTACTTATAAATTACCTTATGGGCATGGAGAAGTTTTTCTGTTCATAAATCCAAGCTTTTAAAGATCTTAATGAGGCCAGTATACAGTTCCAAAGATGTATGAGAGTATGGGAATGGCAAGCTAATTAAAAGTTAATAGGCTTTTGTCTTATTCTGTGCTAATACAGTACAGCACTTACCAATATCAATTTTAATCTCTTTTCTCTTGGTAATTATTTTGGATTCTTGCTCCTTCCTCCTGTCCTAGATATTTATATACACTTTTTTTTCAAGTTCTTTTATTTTACGGTCATCAGGGATATGTTCAGATTGTCTCAATTTTCCTCTAAAGGAGGTTGCGTTAACACATTTGCCCAAGCCAAAAGTTATCCCGATGTCATCTGAAAAACATATTGCTACACTGGGTTGTTTCACTAAGTGTAGATCACCAGAACTATAAAGCTTTAGGAAAGCCTTTAATAGTATCCCACAATCCTGGATAATAAATTGCCATGAAATATACACAATAAATTGTGGACTAATCAAATACCCTATGAAAAATGTAGCAAACCACACTCCATTTGACATATGAAGATGGAAGGTTTGCAATTCCCAGCATCAATATCCTGTGAGGAATATTTCATGAAGACTTCCTGCCTGGTTTTATTCAACATTAATTGGCTTTTGGTTTCAGTCTTATTGCCCTTTTGTTGTATTGCCATAATGTTGTTAAAATCATTATGATAATAGAATATTCCTGCATCTGTTGTGGTAAATAGCTTATAGAGTGCAGATGGACAACTTATTGGTCTGTAATTTTTGGAGCATTATCAAAGCCTACCTTTGGAAGGAGAAGCATTCTTCTTGTTATTAGCCATTGTGGTGTTAAATCTAGCTGCCTGATTTACTGATTTTTTTTTTTTTTTTTTGCAGTTTCCTTGTTTATGCTGGGGTGATAGTAACTACTTTAGCCAAAAATTGGGCACTTCATCTCAACTACTACTATTATTGCTATTAATCATTTATATAGTGCTACAAACCATACACAGCGCTGTACAGAGACACATAAAATATGGTCCCTGTTCATCAGAGCTTACAATCTAATCAAGACAGACAGTACAATAGATGAACACAAGGCTACAGTAGAGATGGGTAATGGGATAGAAGGAGATCAACCAGGGCTCGTTTGGGGTTCTTTTTAACCAACTTTATTGTTTCTTCAGGCTATTCTTGACTTTTCCAAATTCTCTCTTATTCTAGATTTCCATTGACTTTTCAGTTGTGCTTTACAAGGTCATCATATAAATTTCTCCAGAAGGTTTCAGTTTTGACTTTAGTTGCTTATATTTTCAATGTGCTCATGCTCTTCATGAGTTTCCCACAGAACTATTTTGGGTTCTTTCTAGATATTTTATTTTGATAGTCTGTCTTCTGTTTTCTTTATAACTCTACGGTTTTTGTGCTTCTGCTGTTACATTCAATTTAAAGTGATCTTCTATTAATGTACCATATTTCAGCTTGATGTTTTGGATCCTTCTCATTATCTTTGATGATCTTGATCCTTTGGAGATACACCTCTGCACACAATGATTTTATTTTCCCTTCAATGCATTTTTCCCAAAGGGATATTTGTTATCTATTTCCTTTTCTTTTTTTTTTCCTGTGTGTCTGTCTGCAGGATTCTCCCATTAACACGTTTTCCTGTACGGTATTGTATCCACTTTATCGCTATAATATCAATAGATAGTTCTTTTATGGTGATTATGTCCTCCTTGACTATACTTAGCATGCTTTTTATCTTAGGTGTGATGTTTAACTTCGGTGATCTTTCTCTTTCTTGAACCCCAGTTTCCACACAAGCCAGAAGATCCTCTTCCAGCTTTGGGATCTCGATCTCTCTTTTGCCTCTCACCTTCTCTCTGCCCCCTGCATGTTCTGCATTATTTGCATTCTCCTATACACCTTCTTCAGTCATTGGCCCATCTTGCATTTCTTCTTCACTCTACATCCTATTCTACTCTACACCATTCTCACCTTTCTGCTATATAGTCTCATCTGTCACAATTATCTCTTTTGTAACAACATCTATTTGTTCCTGCAGTTGTGGCACTTCTCTCTCTCTTTTTACTCATCTCCAAATCTCTTTTTTATCTCTCGATTTCTTTTTTTCTGCATCATTGATTGTTTTTTTTTTCATGTCTTTAGCCATAACTTTAATTTATCCAATCAAAGAGCTTATTTTACATTGGTTGCCTTTTGCAGCTCTTCTTTTTTTATGTTTCCTCATTCTTTCATTTTTCGACATGCTTTCTTTGTGTCCCTGTATGATCAAATACAGGGTTGTGGCATTATAGTAGCATCACATTATTTCATTTTTTTATCTTCAAGTATCCACCTAACAGTTTTTCGGCACCTTATCTTTCTCATTAGTTTCTGTGGTTTATCTATTACCTGAGTAGCACTGAACAAGTTTTCCATGGCCTATTACTGTACTGGGAATATTTTATCCTGAAGGTTTTGCACCATTGCTACTACCATCTTTAGTCTTAGTTCTTTAGTTACAAGTGGGCATCTTTTTATCTTGGGCAATCTACAGCCGGCCTTGCTACCATAATTCTACTATAGTGTCACCTTACCGAGATTTGGTATAGATTTTATACAAGGTCACCACATAAAAAAAAAAAATAAACAAACCCTTTCTTTCCTATTGGTCTTTTATATTAGTTTGATGCAATTGCAACTTAGGTACCTCCTTGTGTTTCTTTCCTTTCTTTTGTGTTAACTCCCTTTGTCATTGTCGTGTGTTCCCTCCTTTTTCCCCTTGTCTATATTATGTTTTTATTATATTGTAAACTGCCTAGCTTCTATTTGTCGTAGACAGTATATCAAGTTTCAATAAATTAAAACTAAACTGTAGTTCTCCTTTGTGTGTTGTTCTGTAAATTTGACTATCTCAAGTTATTTTACTGATGTTTAAATTGCATGCTTACTATATCATTGTGGTGTGCTTGCATTGAGGGAATGAATGGGGGAAGAGCCTGAAAGCTCACATAGCTTTGGCATTCGCTGATGTTCTGGCCTATGTAAATTTGAGGGGCCTGTGGTTGGATCCTATCCAGTAGCCCAAGATAGATTCACACTTGATGAGACGTGCATGTGTACACACTTTGGGCAGGCTGCTACATACATGCATGTTAAGTCCATACAGATCAGAATTGGTTCTATTAGAGTTTTGCTACTTGTGGCTATGAAAAGTATCAGATAAATGGGTCCAGATGGCACTTTCCACAAAGGAGTGGATGGTTTGAGGAATAAAAAAGCCATGGTCACCCAGTTAGATTTTCCTATCATGTCTCTAATAAAATCATAGCTATTTCTCCAATTTGAACTTGCCTCGTCTTTCTCTATATGGTCAATTGATTGACATATTGAGGAGGAACAGAATTGAACTTGCTCTGATTGCTAAGAGTTTTGTACTTGTGGCATCACTAGCTACTCAAAACCCACTCAGAGGATGCTCACAAACAAGAGGATACCATCCTCAAATGTTAATCGTCAAGAGACTAATGCTTTTTAGCAACAAAATAACTTCAGTGGAGCCCGTAAAGTAGAATATTTAAAACAACATTTAGTAATCTATCCTGAAATGCCACAGGTAACTCTTGTAGGAGTAGAGTATAACTGAGGATCAAAGAAAGGCTTTTTAGTAGAGTATTGTTCATTTTAGAGCACACCAGTTAGGTTTACCATGCACTAACACACTACCATGAAATAGCACATGCTAACATGAAATGACATGTCTTAATTTCTATTAGCACTCATTATTTTGGTTATTTGCACTATTTGGGGCATGATAAACAAGGTAGTGTGCACTAAGGAAACACTGAACAAAATGGAAATGCATATGCCTATAGGTCAGTTCTTTCTATACTAGAAGCAAAAGATTCCTACTAAATCATTAAAAAGACAGGAAGATATGAAATGAAGTCCCCGCAGAGCAAAGGATCCCTGATCTTTTGAGTTTATAGGCTTGACCATTTATGTTCAATTGCAGGAAAAGTGTTATTTGCATCATTTGAACATAATTAGGTTATTTACCACAGGAGCTGTAAACAGCAGATGTTTATTTCATTGCTGCTGTTATTTTTCTGCTACTTTATGTGTGAACTCTGAACGAGCAAGCTTGTAGTCATCCTGCCTTCTTCCAACTATAGGATCAATATGAAGCCCACGATGAAACCTGCCTGTGACAAACTCATGTTTCCTCTGCAATCTGCCATCGGCATTTTCATTTCAGAAAGCCGTGTGACTGCTAGCAATTACCCTTAGTCACCAGTCCACCCCTCAAACTATTAAATGTCAACAGAAGCAGTCGTCTAGGTCCTTCATTTAATATGAATCGGATTCTTTCTGAAAAGCTGCTGCCACTGCTCCTCTGTCCTCTTCCATCACATACTGCTGCTGCCACTGCTCCTCTGTCCTCTTCCATCACATACTGCTGCTGCCAATGCTCCTCTGTCCTCTTCCATCACATACTGCTGCTGCCACTGCTCCTCTGTCCTCTTCCATCACATACTGCTGCTGCCACAGCTCCTCTGTCCTCTTCCATCACATGCTGCTGCTGCCACTGCTCCTCTGTCCTCTTCCATCACATACTGCTGCTGCCACCACCGTTCTTTAGGTCTTCCCTAGATTCCCCAATACTGCTTTAACCATGATGCAGGTCTCCAGCTCAAGAAGCCTCTATGACATGATTATTTATTATACATTGTGCTAAATTAACTTTGGTTACATAAATACATAGAGGGAGATGTATCCTTGTAATTCACAAGTATAGGTTTGTGAAGCAATGTCGTAGGTCCTAGTGCCATTCTTTAAAACAGCACTCACAGTATTCCTTAGCTTCTGCTAAATCTTTAAAGACATAAACACCTGCTGCCCATCTCCTCTATAACCCCCAAAACACAGAAAACCCTGTATCCCCCAAAACAATTGTATGCGCTATATGTTTTTGGGGGCTTTAGTTTTACATCCTCTATAGGTCTATAGTAATTGGCAGATCATCTCAGCTCTATGCCAGCCCTGCATAGTAGCTCAAGTTGGTGCTTGTTGCATGCTTCCAACTAGTGTTAGTCCCTTTTGGTCCAGGATCCTTTGCCCGTGGAACTAAGAGTGCACACATGTGCATGACCTCATCACAGAATTGCAATCACACTTTTATATAACGAACCTTACATAGAAACACAAATGGCTCAGTCCTTTCAATCTGAGGCCACAAAGAAGGCATGGTGAATGTACAAATTCCCTATGAGCAGAGGCTGCATGGGAGACCAAATGACAGCATGTTGAAAAATATTTTAGACACATTTCTGTTTTGATCCTTAAACAGCACTTTTTTTCTTAAATGCCAGCAAGTCAATGCTGATTCAGCAGCCTCTCGGTTTTCCTGGCAAGATATGACAGACAGTAGATTACCAGACCTTTTCTTCCAAGGCAATGGAGGACAAAGTGACTTGCCCAAGGTCAGTCAGTGGAAACTGAACCCAGATCTCTTGGATACTAGGCCATTGCCCTAACCACTAGGCTACTCCTCCACTCCCAAATAGCATTAGCTGCCTCATAATCCCTTTTCAAAATCATGTGCATGACATAGGTAACCTATAGAGAGAGATATTAAAACAAGACTGAACATATGCAAAACTTGGCATCTGCACAGATTAAAGTCAAGGAAAAACACCTGGCTATAATTCAACCTCTTCACCATTTAATTTACATACTTCATTTGTACTGCTTTGTTTTTGTTCTCATATCATAAAATGACCAGCTCCTGATACCTTTCGGAGTGCCACTACATATAAAGAACATGCTTATTGCTC
Organism: Ichthyophis bannanicus; assembly: GCA_033557465.1. Taxonomy (NCBI): domain Eukaryota; kingdom Metazoa; phylum Chordata; class Amphibia; order Gymnophiona; family Ichthyophiidae; genus Ichthyophis; species Ichthyophis bannanicus. The sequence goes on from CM066036.1 coordinate 219,971,191, forward strand.
TTAGAAAACAAACCACAAGTGCCTTACCTGCAGGCAATGGAGTGTATGAGTAGCCTAATAGAGCAGCAGACTGAGAGCCAGCAAGCTAAGATTTGATTCCTACTGCTGCTCCTTTGTGAACTTGAACATAACCCTCCATTGACTCAGACACAAACTTAGATTGTTGGCCCTCTGGGGACAGAAAAATACTTACTGTGCTTAATTCGACTCAGTTACAACTTCAAAGAAAACCATGAGCTAAAATCTAGCTTCTGTAACTGAACTGCAGGATGTTCCCAAATAGAGAACTATCTGCTTTTGCAAAACCACCTAAATGATCTAGACTCAATCTTTTATTCACAGCTATCTTTTCCATGAAGGGACAGCACTCATTGCTTCCTTATAAGTGCTATGCAATCCTCAGTCCCTTCACTGTTACCAGGGCCTCATAATCTCACATCTCTCTCTCAACTGGGCCAGTAAGGTGAGAAGCAATGGCAAGTAGAGTCTCATCTGTCACATATAAGGGCTCCATTGCTACATCACCCAGCCTTCTCCTATCCTACTTCCTCGGCAGTCACGCTATAATAGAAGGTGTTCTGCCTTCCTTCATTCAACTGCTACAATTACTCAGACACCATCTACTGTATACAGCTGGTATCAGACATATTGGCTAACACTGTGCCTTCTAGGCTAGGATGCCTAGGCATACCATATATAAATAAATAGGCACATGGAGAGACAAAAAGGAACTTGCCACTCTGTTCATGACCCTTCTATAAAGCTTGCTGCTTAAAATCACCAGAGTGCACAGTTGC